>CM071857.1:11392560-12668072 GCA_036507275.1 Sicyos edulis | reverse complement strand
AGATAGTTTGTGGTGCATGGATGGCATTGTGGCTTTGAGCCTTTGGGAACCCAAGAGGGTTTGGCTTTCGAAGAAGGGCTAGTGTTGTCTTAACCGAGAAGTTCAGTTGGTTAGGAATCAGTGGAGATTTCCTAGAGTTGTTTCGTCTTAGAACTTTCGGGGGCGAAAGTCTTAAAAGGAGGGAGTATTGTAACGGCCCAGTTTTCTATTCCGGTTTCCCAGGTGCTTTCGGCTCAATATTCGGTTGTTCGGTTGGGCCGTTAGAGCTATTTTAACCCTTAGGGGTATTTTGGTCTTTTGCTCCCCGGGCAGGATTGGTGGATTTTTAGGATTCCAGGGTCACTCCTGCCTTAGTCGAGGCTTGATTGTTGTTGGTTGCAAGACCCAAGATGTTTGGGCTAGTCGTTTGGAAGTGATTTGGTTATTGGCAAAATAATTGTTAATATAAGTGCTTCCTTTGGGATTTGAACCCTTGCCCTAAATGGTGATTTGGGAGTTTGTAGAAAATAAGTTTTATTATTGGAAAAGATTGCTTCAGCTGGGTCTCGAAGGAGGAAGCCGTGGGAAGGGATTTTAGGTCACCAAGACCTATTTAAAATAGGATAAGGATGGAAAAACAAAGAAAATCCCATTTTTCCCCCTTGTTTTGCCATCTCTCTCTCTCTCTCTCTCCCCTTACCGAGCCCCCCCAAACCCGAGCCGCTCCGCACCAGGCGGCACAGCCCCAGCAATGTGCCGAGGGGCGCCGCACCGCTCTACACGGATCGCCACCCACCCCGACCCCGCGCCGCTCCAGACCAGATCGTCAGCATTTCCCGACCGCACTCCGCACACCAGATCGCCCCGCACCACTTCGCACCAGGTCGCCCAGCCCAGCGCCGTCCCGCTCCGTACCAGATCGCCAAGCCTAGCGCCGTCCCGCTCCACATCAGGTCGCCCAACCCAGCCCCGCACTGTGCCGAGCCGCGCCGCACCACTTCGAGCCCAGCGCCTGCGCCAGCGCGCTCGTGTCTCTGTCGCCGTCGGCGCCTCAGCGCGCCCGTTTCTCTGTCGCGTCTGCACGCCTGCGCCAGCGCCTAGTCCCCTGCTGCGCCAGCGCGCCAAGCCTGCCTCCTTGCTGCCGACAACCTGCCTTGCTATGAGAGATGGGCCGAGCCTTATGTCTTCTCGGATGGTAATTCCCGTGTCTTTTCTCCCTTGGGCCTTAAGCTGTTAGCTGCTATTTATTTAATTAGGTTGTTTTTATTAAATGCTTAGGTTGCTCGGGTTCACTTAGAAGCTCGAGGGTCGCTTGGTTGATTTGTGATAGTTATTTCCGCTTGTTTCCAGGTAAGGATTTCTTACCGTGGTTGTGTGGACCCTGCAATATTATCATGATGTGCCTTGTATGCTTGTTGACTGTTATGAGCATGATAGTGATAGGGCAGCTATGATTGATCTCTTGCTAGCATGTTTGTCTGATTGTACATGTTAGTGCGCCATGCTAGGTTTGTACTTCCAGCATGCTTATGATTCCTGTTTTAAGTTCGTAGTATCATGCTAGGTTAAGTGTGATTGATGTGGATTATTGTATGTTAGCCAGGAATCATTTACTCTGTACTCTTAGCTAGTATAGTAGGGTTTGTCATCATCCAGAGGCTGAGAGCGGACATAACGTACTTTGTCCCCACCGGTCTGGAGTATAGCGAAGCATAACGTGCCTTGCTTTCCCAAGGTGACCGATGTGGATTTAGCTACCACATCGGCATAAGCCTAGTTTGTAGCTCGCTAGAGCGGAACCCGCCAATGGTGCAAGCTGCCTTGGCCGGTTCTCGAGCTTCAGTCGGTGGTACAGCTGCATGCCAGATGAGTGCCGAGGGCCTCGCGACCATCGTGTTCGGTGACACCGCTTCCGAGTCTTTAGGCATGCATACCTGGCCCGCGTAGTTTGTACTTAGGCCCCCACATTTACGCCGGTTGCAGCAGCATGCGGTGTGCGCACACACGCATTAGTCGCCGGTTCAGAGAGCTCCCCCGGGCTAATGTTCGTGAGTACACCAGTTCCTTTCGGTTTAGAGCCAGACTTCGGGTACTCTCTTGATAGTCCAGATTTATTAGCGAGGGTAAGAGACCCTTGAGGACACCCATTGGGATTGGTTTTTGAGCTGATCATATGGTCCAGGGAGAGAGACCCTCAAGGGGTTCAGACATCTATTGGGATCGGTTTTTGAGCTGATCATTTGGCTGAGGGAGAAAGACCCTCAGTGATGTCTCAGGATTGGTTATGAGAACCAATCATTAGGCCGGAAGTAGGAGACTTCCGAGGATCCCGGATTTTGCTTGGTAAGCTCGTTGAGCAATGATCTGTGTTGGTAACTGTTTGCATGTATACTAGGGTGCTAGATGACTGATGTATCGTATTGTACCCCGGTTGGGGATTCTTACTGAGTATGTTTATATCACCCTTATTTCTGTGGTTTGTTTTTCCACCAGGTAACTTGGGACAGCACCGGGACGGCTAGCGGAGGGAGCTGATTGATCATGGGAGCTGCCGGCACTCTGTTATTTGTTCTTTGTTATTTGCATTATTTATTCAGCATGTAGATGGACGGGAGTCCTAGGGGAACGTTATTGAAAGTGATTTAAACGGTTTTGATAGTTTTATAAATACTGGCCAGGCTTGTTTTTACTTTGTTGGTTTTGCTTAATGAAAATTTCTAGTTATGCTTTAAGTGTTCCCCGTTCAAAAACGTTTTGAAAAGTTTTAAAATATGAGCACTAAACCGCTTGTTGACATAGTTAACTTGCATGCTGAGTGAGAACCTAGGTTTAGGACCGTGTTTTGGGTCGGGTTCTTACACTTCGCCACAGCGAAGCTACCAACGAAGGGAGATGATGTAAACTTAGCGAAGCCAAGATGCTCTGACAACCGACAATGTGGATCGTGGAGCAGAAATGTCAGATAAAGCAGTCCTTCATCTGAAATGCGATCGTAGAGTAGTCCAACATTGTCAGGATCGTGTAGCAGGCTTTGTCGCTTGGAGTTGGAGTATAAATAGAGTTGTTCACCTTTAGAGCAAAATATGATACAATTTAGGGGAGATCCCCGTTATTGGGGCAGATCACCCATCTAGGGTCGATCCCCATTCCGTCGAGCATTTCCTATCACAATCTCCTTAGTTTTTTGTTGTAGCTTAGCCGTTGTTTAGTTTTATTGCTTTCTGCTACTTCGTTTTAGTGTAGCTTTAACGAACCTTGTTTCTTGTTGTTTTTAAGAAGATTTTCTATTGCTTTTACTTCACTTTGTTTTTATTTATCGACATGAGTAGCTAAATCTATCATTGGAACGAAATAGGTAAATAGGAGAAGTTCGCCTAAGCGAAGCTTTAGCGAGATGATAAACTATATGCATGTTGTGTTAATTCGAAATGCACTCCGTTTGATCCACTGTGTGTATGTCTTTATTTCACTTCGAGAGAATAGAAATAGTCTCGAAGTGAAATAGAGCGATCTTGCATGTATAACATTAGATTCGCAAAGTTTACTTAGAGATGAATTTACTTGCATCTAAATTGAATGCTTAGAGATAAGGTTTGCCTAATGTTGTGTCGCTTTGCCTTAGTAGTGTTTGTGTTGGAGAGAACCAAGCCAAGAGCTCGAGAGAGCCAAACTCTAAGACTCGAGAGAGCGAAAGAGAAAGCTAACGGTTGTTGCTTCTTTGTTGTAATATTTTCGCGAAAGGGAACCTCTTCGAAATGTCTTATTCCCTTCTGATGTATTTCGTCAGATTGATTTATCTTTAATTTACTTAGTTTATATTTACTTCGCCAAAACAAACTCCCCCATCACCCTCACTCTCGATTTCGCTTGAACATGACACTAATAACTATTCCATGTGGAGATGACTTTTACTTACTTTAAAACTTGCTACAGCAAAGACTGTGTATACTTGCACAACCTTTGGATATCACACACACACATTTCGCTTAACCAGAAGTAGAGACTTTGCTGCGGTGAAGTCCTAAACAAGACACGTCATCATTCTTCCTATTTATATTTTTAATTAAATTGAGTGTGTCGATCCGTCCCCAACACTGAGCAACCTCTAACTTGAGTCCCCCAATGAACTTCTTTATCTTTAGTTCCTCTATAGCAATAAGTTCTGGAGCAAAGTAACTGTGCTATGAGAATATCTTCTCGTAACCAGCAATGGTGTCATCTCCCTATTTCAGATTTTCAAAAGCCTCAACCATCTTCTGTTGAGCTTCCTCACTAATGTATTAGGTCCTGATCTCAGTCCTAAAGAATTCCCATATGGAAGGTGGGGACCCTTTTGGTCTGGCCCCATCAGTGGGTTGCCACCACCAAATAGTTGTCTCCGTCAAAACATGAGCTGCAAATCTAGGTCTCTATACATCTGGAAAGCCCATAAGTCAAAAAATATACTCCACGTGTTCCAGCCATTTTGATGGTACCAGCGGATCCTCAGACATATCAAACTCTCGAGGCTTCCACTGTACAAAGTCCTTAAGCCACTTGCCACCCTCGACGGCACAATCAAGAATAACTGGCTCAACCACAGGCTTCAGTTGAGCTGGCGAAGCTGGAGGCACTCTCTGCCCACTAGAGGAACTACTGCACCACCAGGTGGTACCTGCAGAAACAACTGGGCAAACAAGGCCATATGTGCCTGGGTCTCTTGAAAAGACCCTACACTAAATGGTCCTAAATGGCCTTTACTTCAAGATGCAATTTAAAATACAATATAAAATAACTGGAAAATCAAAACATCTTTCATAAATAGTTCAAATCCCAATATGCTTGCATGTAAAGAAAACAGTAAAAGGGTTATAACCTCTACCCAGAGTACAGTAAAACGATTGCAAAATTCCTCAGTTTAAATGTCCAACATGAAATCCACTAAAATCGAATGAGCTAATGCAACAGACTTTCCCCATGAATATCCAGCAACTCCTCTAGCCACCTCGATGTTGTGCCAAGTTACCTGGTGGGAAATACCACAGAAAAGGTGAGTACAATTGCACTCAGTAAGAATCCCCCAACCGAGGTACAATACGCAAGACTAATCATTTAGCATCCTAGCATACAAGCAAAACATCGAATCACATAAAGGCAGTCTCAACAATAACAAACGACAAGTGTCGAGAGGGGTCAGCATGCCACTGGGCTAACTTGACTGGAGGACAACCTCAGTGACCTAGGTCTCTAGAATGTCTATCTCTAAGACAACACTGGGGTAACTTGGACAACACGCTACTAGGCTTATCCTGAACAGCACGTAATTGGGCTTGTCTTTACTATGTCGGGCAACACACAACTGGGCTCAACCCTGATACGGCTCAAACTTGGCTGTCAATGGACAGCACGCCACTAGGCTAGTCATGAGCATAGTCGGGTGGCACACAACTGGGTGAGTCCGAAAAGAGGATCGGGTGGCACACCATAGGGCCAAACACTGGATCAACTCAAACCTGGAAGATCATAGAATGCACGCAACTGGGCAAGTCTTGGACGACACGCAACTAGGCGAGTCTTGAGCCAAACTGAGTCAGCACACAGTTGGGCTGTCACCCGAGACACCCTAATTAGCTCTAACATTCTGGGCAGTCTAGAGCTAACAGGGTTCAACAGCCAACTAGCATATAGATGATAAAGTAATTGCAGATGTACATAACAGTTAACAAACAGAAGGGTGCATCAACAAAGTATAATATTCTAAATGCCAAGCCTTAACAAACAGAACGAGCATAAACACGATATTCCAGAAACAGGGCATGCATAACATAACGGGCATTCAGACAACCTGCACAAACCTATCCACTAACAGATCATAATAACATCAGACAGCCTGCATAAGCCTATCCACTAACATTTTATATTATCAAGCAGAACAAATAAGCAAGGAGTTATCAAAGCCGTGTGTAGGGTACACACAACCTCAATAAGGAACCCTTACTTGAATAGTAGAAATAGCTGACAAACGAGAAGTGTTCTCGAGCTGTAGAAACAACACGACACCTAACCATGAAATCACACAACACAATTATTCCTAAGCAACAAATCAACAAACACCATCAAACAAAGCTCGGCACTAGGGTTTTACCTAAAACTAAGAAGAGCATGATGCTCTCGGCAGCTAGGCAGGCTCAGTGTGGGCGAACAGGCATGCAGCCTCGGTGAGTGTGAGGGAGATGCAGCTTGCCTGTGGACGTATGCGACTGGGTAGGTTGCACTCCCGAGCGAATGGGGCTGCTGGCTTGCGACAGTGTGTTATGGGCACGATGGGCGTTGGCACTGCGAAAGGGTCTGCACGCGCAGGCGTGGGCAGAGTTGCTTGCTACAATGCGATTGAACGCATGGTCTTGAGCTAGCAGATGCGGCGCGGCTGGTAGGGACCGTGCGGCTATGAGGGATGCGATGCGTCTGAGCATCGGGCTCGGCTACGAGAGGAGTGGGGCATGCGTGCGAGCAGCAAGGCAGGGCGAAGCTGCGTGCGCGTGGATGGTTGCACGGTAGCGATGGCATGGGCGTTCGTTCTCGACGATGGGCGGCAGCTTGCTGTTGGGGTTTGCGATGGCAAGGGGCATGGCTGCTGAGTGCTTACGATGGAGAAGAAGAAGAACTTGGGAGAGGAGCCCTCGGCAAAGGGGTTTGGAGATGTGGTTTCGGCCAAGAGGAATGAATGGAGAAAGATGATGGATGGCTTGGGCTTGGTTGGAATGGAGAAAATGAGTTTTTCTCTTATTTTTCCTCTAATTAAATAACTTAATTCCTCCAAATGCCATGTGTCTCAAAAGGTTCCCCCTTCGAGTCCTAGCAACAACAGTTTTATTCCTCTATTTTCTATTTAATCTCAAACGACTTCCAAATCCGTCCATAGCAAAAAATGTAAAACCAACTCAACTCAAGTTAAGGAACAAACCGAAACCCTGGACAGTTACCAAAATACCCCCGAAGGGTAAATGACCAAACTGCCCCTAGAAGCTCAAACAGCCCTAACGGCCCAACCAAACGATTGAATAATCAACCAAACGTACCTGAATAACCATAATGAAAACCTGGGTCGTTACAATATTCCCTTCTTTTAAGACTTTCATCCCCGAGTCCTAAATCTGGAATAACTCTAAGTTGTGCATCCTCATCTCATACTCAAGTTTCCATGTTGCTTCCTCTGCCCTCTGATTTCTCTACTGAACCTTGACTAGGTTGATGTCTCGGTTATGCAAAACCTTGCGCTCCTGGGCTAAGATTTGCACTGGCATCTCCTCGAAGATTAAGTCCTTGTTCAACTCCAACGGCTCATAAACAACAATGTGGGACATGTTCGCAACATACTAACTGTAACGGCCCAGGTTTTCATCTCGGTCTTCCAGGTATGTCCTAAGAGTATTTTGGTAATTTGGTCAAGCCGTTAGGGCCGTTTCTGTCTTTTCCAGCTGTTAATATTCTTGGAAGGTCAAATGTAGGGTTTGGTTGCTTTTTGGATGTTTTTGGGTATGGAGAGATGCAAAAATAAAATATAGGATTAAAAGTGCATCAGCTGGGATTCGAGCCCGATTGGCTAGGGAGATAGTGGTGTAGTCCTACCAGTCAAGCTTCAAGTTGTTATTGATGCTCATTCCGCAGGTTATCTTAGTTTGCCATGGTTTTCGAGAGTTAGGTGAGTTTGATTAAAACGAAAAGAAATAGGTTTTCTTTTCCTCATTCTCTAAATCCCCCGTTGCCGTCCAACCATCTTCTCCCAAGCCTTCTTGCCGTGCGCCTTCTCCCGAGAGCTCCATCGTCTCATTCGTTTTGGGTAAGCATTCCTCATTCCTCGATCTCTCCTTCTCTTCCTTTTTGGTGTTGTTCTTGTTGGCCGAGAGAAGAGGATTGAGAGTTTGTTTTTGTGCGGCCAGTGAGTAACCCCAACCGAAAGCGACCCAGCGCCCGATCTCCCCAACGCACGCACCCCCCGCCTGTCGCCGCGCCCCCAGCTGGCGCGCCGACGATCGCATCGCGCCAGCGTCCGTCGCGCCGCAAGCAAAGAGCCCCATTTGCCCGCACGCGAGCACGCCCGAGTTGCATAACCGATCGCGCGCACCACCGCCGCTCGCGTCGGCATGCCCGAGAGTGCCCAGTAGCCGGTTGCGGCTGTACCGTCGGCGCCGGCGCCCCTCTTGTCGTGTGAGTTACTCCCGACCGAGCCAAGTGCTGTTTGTATTTTTATCTAAGGCCTATAGGTTGTGATATTTGTTGTTGTTCGTTAGGTTCCCGATAGCTAGCTCGTGTTCAGTTGCAGCTTAGGATCTTCTTGTGTGTTGTTCCCTTCCGACCCAGGTAAGAATTTCTTACCAGAGTTGTGTGGGCCCTGCGATATTTTCTGTGATTGTGATTGTATGTATGTTTATGTTTATCAGCATGTTAGTGGATAGGTGCTCTGTTCTGAATTCCCACTGGCATGATTCTCGTGTTATTTCTCATGTTAGTTTTATGCTAGGTTGTTCTGTTCTAGCATGTTCGTTATATGTTCTTGCTTCGAAGTATCATGCTAGGTTCATTGTTTCTGCTGAACACGTATTGGAATACCTGCTGTTATCTGTTTATAGCTTAGAATTTTGATAGGTAGCATCATCCGGGCGAGGATGCATAACATAACTTGCATCCATGCAGGGACGTGCAAGGCAGTACTCCGTCCCTGATCCGTCGTTAGGGTTTAGCTAACCCTAACTGCAACCCAGTGCAATCTTCGGTAAAAGTGGCAGGCTGTTAAATGCCCCAACGGTCGGGGGAATGACAAGGTATTGCCTTGTCCCCGACAGTCGACACGACCTCAGCGTGTCGGCAGTAACCCTTGATTGCCACCTGATAGGGCTAGGACCGATTCCTGGTGTAAGCCTACCACGGCCAGTTTCTTAGCCTCAGGTGCGGTGGTACAGGCTGACATAGTCATAGTGTCCTGGTCTCACACCACTATGTTCAGTGACACCTATCCAGAGATTCTTTTAGGCATGCGTACTGGACCAGGGCATCATGCACTAGACCCAGCACCTCCCTGGTTTGCAGCAGCATGCGGTGCGCGCACACGCTCATTACAGCGCCGACTGGAGAGCTCCTCGGGATCTTGAGTTGAGTGCACCTTTCGTATCGATAGTAGTAGGAAAGCTGAGGCCGAGATTAGTTTCTCGTAGAGTATCGAGATGCGTAGTAGTTTTTTGTAGTAAGATCGTAAGATGGCATCTGTGGTATATGTATGGATTAAAGTGATGTGCTCTTTTCTGTGTTTATATTCATAGCTTGCATACTTTCTGCTAGATGACCAGTTATATCGTCATTGTACCCGGTTGAGATTCTTACTTGAGTAATTCGTTACTCACCCTTATTTTGTGGTTTTCCATAGGTAACTGTATGAGAGACAGGATGGCTGAAGGAGGAGCTGCTGATCATGGAAACCAGTTGTTTAAAAACTCTGAGTTTATGTTTTATGTATTTGTTGTCCTCTGAATGCATGTAATTGGGCACAGAGCCCTTAGGACATTTTCTGATTGTTTCTAGATTCTGGTACTGTTGTAAACTGTTTTGGATTTTTGAGTATTTGAATAAATCTCTGATCAGGGTATGTTTTAAACTGCTTTTAGCTTGGAACAGGTGCTCGGAAACAGAGACCGGTTCTAGGACATTTTATATTTGATTTATGAATGGATATTTACAAGTTTTTAGTTTTCATTCAGAATCTGGAAAACGATCTTGCATATTGTTTTTAAGTTTTTAAAGCATGCATTGAGGTAAAGGCCTAGTTTAGGACCTCTTTCGAGTCGGGTCTTTACACTAACAAAGCATTGACACGTGGAATACGCTAGGCACAGCTGCCAAAGACGGGGGCAAAGCTAATCGGTACGCCACTAGACTGATTCACTAAAGGATCTCAAAAGGTCCCACAAACCTCAGACTCTGCTTTCCCAGCTTACCAAACCTCAGAACTCCATGCATCGGTGCTACCTTCAGGAAAACATGTTGTCCCACCTCAAACTTTAAGTCCCTATGCCTAACATCGGCGTAGCTCTTCTGCCTACTCTTGGCAGTCAACAGACAAGCTCGGATCTTCTGCACTGTGTCATTAGTCAACTGAAGCAACCCGGGACCCACAATCTGTTTGTCCCCAACTTCTTACCAGAACACTGAAGACCTGCAACGTTTACCATACAAAGCCTCAAATGGTGCCATCTGGATCGTCGCCTGATAACTGTTATTGTAAGCAAACTCCATCAAATAGAAATAATTGTCCCAACTGCCCGAGAAGTCAAGCACGCATGCTCTCAACATATCCTCAAGGATCTGGTTCACCCTCTCAGTTTGTCCATCAATCTGAGGGTGAAAAGCAGTACTGGAGCTGCACTTAGTACCCAACCCCTTCTAGAGTGCTCCAGAAGCGAGAAGTGAAACGGGAGTCTCGGTCAGACATAATCTTAAATGGCACCCCATGGTACCGAACAATCTGCTCCAAAAACAACTGTGCCCACTGTTCATCGGTATGAGTGATCCTACCGAAAATGAAGTGTAAACACTTGGTCAAACGATCCACAATCACCCAGATCTGAGTAACCATCTCGGTGTCCTCGACAATCGAGAACTGTAGTCCATGGAGATCTCTTCCCATTTCCACTAAGGCACGCTCACCCGTTGCCACAACCCTGCGGGTTTTTGTCTGGGATCCTTCACTTGCTGGTAAGTGAGACACTGGCTAACAAACTCTACTATATCCCTTTTCATATTATTCCACCAGAAAGTCTGCTTGAGGTTCTAGTACATCTTGGTGCCCGTTGGGTGCCAAGTGAACGGGAATTATGAGCCTTAGAGAGTACCACAGCTCGTAGTTTAGCGTTCGCTGGCACGTAGAGGCATCCTCTATACCTTAAACCACCATCTGGTGCAAAAAAATATCAAATTCTCCATCGGCACCGACTCGCAATCGATCGGCTCAACTCGGGATCACTTAGCTGGCTATCAATGATCCTCTGCCTTATGGAAGGCTGAACAGTCAACTAGGCTACCCTAGCGGTAACCTCTCCTAACAACACTGCTATACCAGCTCGCTCTAACTCTTTCTGTAACGGGATCTATGGACTCAGTAAGGCTACATAATCTGAAGTCTTCATACTCAAGGCATCAGCCACAACATTGGCCTCGCCTGGATGGTACAGAATCTCACAATCATAATCCTTCACCAACTTCAGCCATCTCCGCCTCATGTTCAACTCCTTCTAAGCGAAGAAGTACTTGTGGATCTAGAGGTCTGTGAACATTTGTATTTTCTCCACATACAGATAGTGCCTCCAGATTTTGAAGGAAAACATCGCAACCTTACCATGCTGCATCAACTGGCAACAAAACCACTTGTTCCATTTCAGAACTGCCAAACTGGCTGACGTCAAACTGTGCTGCAATCCAACAAGACTTAAGGGACTTCCTCTTAAAGCTTAATGTAACACTAAACCATAAACATCAAACAGAAACATCTTAAAACAACATTAACTAGCTGCCAAAACACCATTCTTAAATCAGCGAATCACTAGCAGGTGCAACATACCAAGCAAGGCTCTCTCACATGTCAAGACTTGGAAACGACACGCCTTGCGCAACAAAAAACTTCGACTGAAACAAGAGCTCTTCCAAAACCTCGAGCGGTCCACCAAATTTTAGTAAGACAACAAAGGTTCCTGGACCAACCATCCACTACCCCTTGGTAGAGCAACCAACACTCGAGCTTAACAGTCACAAACTCTAACTCTATCAAGGGCAAAAGCTTTCTAGCAACTCACAACCGAATTGTAGCTCTTTACCAGGAGGAACAAACCAAGGAAAGACAAGTCTACCCCCTCTTAACCGTCATGCCCAAGCAAAAGTGATAAATAATCACCGAGTTGATAAGGCAACCTCTAACTGAAAACCACAACAAAAAAAACTCTACTGTTGTCCTCCAACCACCACCTCAGGATTTACAACATCATAAAAGCAACCTTAGTTACAACAGAAACCCCAACTTGTGTTGTAACTCCAAAGGCAACTCGAAGATTACCGCGAAACTAACCCTGGCTTGGCAAGTGACAACAAGGCTCCAACAGAGCAATCGAAAATTCATTGTCTGGGTCTGACTGAGCTCTCGCAAAGATCTCCACGAGCTTAGGGTCCGTCAGACGACCCTCAAACACACACTGCCGAAAAGACGGTCTAACAGCCAACTGACTAAACAAGAAGAAACCCTATTCAATATCACATCCGCGTTGGCTAACTTCAACTTTCCAGGTACAAGGGCAAAAGACCAGACACGCTGCAGAATGTGTCGTCCTCTTGCTCAAAGCATCAGCCACCTCGTAGCTCTACTCTGGGTAAAGACCTCTACCATACCATTAACAACACCAGTCAACCACTGCATGGTTTCTAGTCAACCACAACTGGCTCGGTCCCAACTGGCTCTAACGAAACGACAACAAGGATTCATACAATCCAGGGTCACGTTCCAGACTAACAGCTCTCGTCTGATGACAAGTAGTCCAAAAACGAGCAGAAAACATCCGCAACTCAAACTAAAGGCACTTTTCAGGGTAGTATCCTTGAACTAAAAACCCAACTTCTCAAAAATCGAGCACGATGATCGCTCCAAGAAAATCAGCTTTAACATGGTTTCAATAACCACCCACACCAGGGAGAGGCTACTTATAGGCACACATATGAGTACGAAGGCTAATCATTACAAGAGATCGAAGTCTAGCAGACTCTCAAAGAGCTGCCAACAACCGACTCCATCAGAGTTACAACCAACAAATGAACACCATGGGTTCAACGCTGCACGCTCGAACTTTAACTCTTACCCAACTCTCTGGTAAGCCTAGGGAATCATACTCTCAGTCATTCCTCGTACAACTTTTCTCTCGTGGCCATCTGACTACCACCAACTAGATCAATTGTGCTACTTAAACATGTATAACCATTGGCACTACAAGTGCGACGTGTGGAGAACATGCTGAACTTCCAAGTAAGTCATACGAATCATCTACACAATAGTGCGAACTGGGCCTAAACCTAGGCCTGCACCCAAGCTTGGTGCCAAACGAGCATTCTCTAACCACATCACGAAGTTCTTCTAAAACAAAACTCTAGGCCCTGCTACAAACTGGCCAACAAGGTCATACCTTCTTGTGACGGCAACACCAACAACTCGTACAAGAACTTCCAGACTTATCAATCTGGTCTTTGACATCTCAACTATCAAACGTGCTCAAGATCTCCTCTTGAAACTCTGTTTGATGCTCCTCCAGCATTTCTCTAACCATAACTCTCATGGCTGCTGCAAAGTTCGCTCTAGGAGTGGCACTCAGAGGCAAGACAGTATCTACTCCTCCTCTCAGAAAATAGCAACTGGCCACAGGTTGCTTACGGGTCTAGTCAACCCTGGACATCGTCTCATATATAGCTGGCTCAACACTAATTCCTCGGTTGGCAACACCAGACGTCCCTGCTCTTCTACGTGTGATCGACATACTGGCGATCTACACTCAACCATAAAGAGTTATTCCACATTTGTCCTAGACAGCACGCAACTGGGCTTGTCCTTACTATATCGGGAAGAACGCAACTGGGCTCAACCCGGATACAGCTTAAACTCGGCTGTCAATGGACACCACGCCATTAGGCTAGTCCTAAGCATAGTCGGGTGGCACGCAACTGGGCCAAACCCTGGATTGGCAACGTCACTGCGCCAATTTGGATCGACAATGCAACTAGATCGATCTGGGACTGCACGTAACTGGGTTAGTCCGAAAAGAAGATCGGGTGGCACACCATTGGGCCAAACCCTGGATCAACTCAAACCTGAAAGATCATAGACTGCACGCAACTAGGCAAGTCTTGGACCGCATGCAACTGGACGAGTCCTAAGCCAAACCGAGTCAGCACGCAACTGGGCTGTCACCCGAGACACCCAAATAAACTTTAACATTCTGGGCAGTCTAGACCTAACAGGGTTCAACAGCTAACTAGCATATAGACGAAGAGTAAATGTAAACGAACAGAACAGTTAACAAATAAGAGAGTGCATCAACAAAGTATAATATTCTAAATGCCAAGCCCTAACAAACAGAACGAGCATAAACATGATATTCCAGAAACATGGCATGCATAACATAAACAACATTCAGATAACCTACACAAACCAATCCACTAATAGATTATTATAACATCAGACATCCTGCACAAGCCTATCCACTAACAGTTTATATTATCAAGCAAAACAAACAAGCTAGGAATTATCAAAGCGGTGCGCAGGGTCCACACAACCTCGGCAAGGAACCCTTACCTGAACAGTGGAAATAGCTGACAAACGTGAAGTGCTCTCGAGCTGCAAGAACAACACGACACCTAACCATGAAATCAGACGACACAATTATTCCTAATTAATGAATCAACAAACAACATCAAATAAGGCTCGGCACTAGGGTTTTACCATTACCGAGAAGAGCTTAATGCTCTTGGTAGCTAGGCAGGCTCGGTGTGGGCGAACAGGCGTTCAGACTTAGCGGGTGTACGACAGGTGCAGCGTGCGTGCGGACGTGTGCGTCTGAGAGGGCTGCACTAGAGAGAAAACAAGGCTACTTGCTTGCGACCTTGTGTGAAGGGTACGATGGGCGATGGCGCTGCAGACGCAATTGCACGCGCGGGTGTGTGAAAAGTTGCTTGCAGCAAGTGAGATCGAACTCATTGGAGTGAGCGAGCGGATGCGGTGCGGTTGGCAGGGGCCGTGCGGCTATGCCAGATGTGATGTGTCTGCGCGTTGGGCTCAACTGCGAGAGGCATGGGGCGTTCGTGCAAGCAGCAAGGATGGGCGAAGCTCTGTGCACGCGGATGGATGTGCGGCGGCGATGGTGTGGGCGGCAGCTTGCAGCTGGGGCTTGTGATGGAGAAGAAGAAGAACTTTGGACAGGAGTTCTCGACAAAGGGGTTTGGAGATGTTGTTTCGGCAAAAAGGAAGGGAGGGAGGAAGATGATGGACGACTAGGTTTGTGGGGAAGGGAGAAAATGATTTTTTCTCTTATTTTTCCTCTAGTTAAATCAACTTAATTCCTCCAAATGCCATGTATCTCAAAAGGTTCCCCTTTCGAATCCCAGCAACAACAGTTTTATCCTATATTTTCTGTTTAATCCCGAACGAATTCCAAATCCCTCTATAGCAACTCTCTGACCTAAAACCTGACACTGAAACATGTAAACCAACTCAACTCAAGTTGAAGAGGAAATGGAAACCCTGGATAGTTACCAAAATACCCCCAAAGCCAAATGACCAAACTACCCCTAGAAGCTCAAACAGCCCTAACGGCCCAACCAAACAACTGAATAATCAACCAAACATACCTGAATAACTGGAATGAAAACCTGGGCTATTATATTTCTACCTGTTGTGTTGCGAAAAGGCTTTGAGTTTCTGCTCTCTGTTCAGCAAAAATGCCTGAAACTATCTCGTGCATGGCCATGACAAACTCCACTCCAGGGGTGCACACTGAGGCGGAATAGCCTATACTTCTCCACTCGATAGGACAATAGTCAGGGCCAAAGGTGGCCTGGCAGTCGGAATAGCTTGGGACATGGTCCCCTCAATATCTTTCTCGGTGTTGACACCTTTGTTGGCGACAGCTGACGTTTGAGCTCCACTGCGTGTAATCAACATCTCTCACGATCTACACCCAAACCACACTGGGTTAGTCTATGCTCAGACCAACGCTACCTACAATAAGTTAGGAAAAGTATGCTAGATGTAAGTACAGTAATCAAAACCTTTAAAATAATTAACTTTCGACATACCAAGGCTAAATTCACCAATGCTTAACTCAGTAGATCATTCTACAGAATCTATGACTATAACGGCCCAAGTTTCATCCCGGTCTTCCAGGTTTGTCCTAAGTGTATTTTGGTAATTTGGTCGGGCCATTTTCGTCTTTCTCCGATGTTAATATTCTTGGATGGTCAAATGTAGGGTTTGGTTGCTTTTTGGATGAGTTTGGGCATGGAGAGATGTAAAAATAAAAATAAGAGTTTTGCCGGAATAAAAGTACATCAGCTGGGATTCGAGCCCGGGTGGCTAGGGAGATAGCGGTGTGGTTTTGCCAGTCATGCTTCGGGTGGTGATTGATGCTCATTCCGCAGGTTAATTGGTTTGCCTTGGTTTTCGAGATTTAGGTGATTTTGATTAAAAAGAAAAGAAATAGGTTTTCTTTTCCTCCTTCCCCAAATCTCCATGTCGTCCAACCATTCTCTCCAAGCCTTCTTGCCGTGCGTCTTCCTCCCAAGAGCTCCGTCGTTTCATTCGTCCTGGGTAAGCGTTCCTCGATCTCTCCTTTTCGTCTTTTGGTGTTGTTCTTGCTAGCCGAGAGAAGGGGATGGTTAAGTTTTGTGTTTGATGCATCCCAATCGAGCAGCCCCAGCCGAGTAGTCCTGTTGTCGTCGCTCGCCGGCCTACAGCGCCCGTCCCCGATCGCTGCCCGTTGCACTCCCAGCCTGCAGCGCCAGCCAGATCACAGCCCTTGCTCGTCGTCGCTCGCAGCCCCTGCTTGTCGCGATCGCCCGTACGCTCATCGCGCCGTCGCCCAGACAGAGTCGCTGCAACAGCCCCCTCACATTGCAGCTCTTGCCCGTTGCTCGATCCCGCAAGCTGCAGCAGCGCTTTGCCCAGCACCGAGTTGCATCGCTCAAGCTAGCCCGCGTCGCATCTCCCGTTCGCGCACTCCCTGCCGCACGCACGTGCAGCCCTAGCCGCATGTCTGCACGCCCAACAAAGACGCTCGGCGAAGCCGGCGCCGTTGCGACCTGCCGCGCCGACGACGACAAGAAGAGCCTATCTCGCACGCGCCGTCGCGAGCTGCGTGCCTTGCGTACCGCTTCGTCGCGTAGCGCCCGACCCGTGCCGTGTGAGTTGCTTCCGACTAAGCCGAGTTCTGTTTGCATTTTTGCCTAAGTCTTATAAATTGTGTTGTTTTTTGTTTGTCTATTAGGTTCCCGATAGATAGCTTGGGTTCGGTTGCAGCTTAGGATCTTTCTTGTGTGTGTTTGCCTTCCGACCCAGGTAAGGATTTCTTACCGGAGTTGTGTGGGCCCTGCGATATTTTCGGTGATTGTTGGTTGTATGTATGTTTATGTTTATCAGCATGTTAGTGGATAGGTGCTCTGTTCTGAATTCCGACTGGCATGATTCTCGTGTCAATTCTCATGTTAGTTCCATGCTAGGTTGTCCTGTTTTGGCATGTTCGTTATCTGTTCTTGCTTCGTAGTATCATGTTAGGTTCATTGTTTCTGCTGAACACGTATTGGAATATCTGTTGTTATCTGTTTATAGCTTAGAATTCTGATAGGTAGCATCATCCGGGCGAGGATGCATAACGTAACTTGCATCCGTGGCAGGGACGTGAGAGGCAGTACTCCGTCCCTGATCCGTCGTTTGGGTTTAGCTAAGCCTAACTGCAGCCCAGTGCAATCTTAGGTAAGGGTGGCAGGCTGTTAAATGCCCCAACGGTCGGGGGAATGACAAGGCATTGCCTTATCCCCGGCAGTCGACACTATCTCAGCGTGTCGGTAGTTGCCCTTGATTGCCACCTGATAGGGCAAGGACCGATTCCTGGTGTAAGCTTACCACGGTCGGTTTCTTAGCCTCAGGTGCGGTGGTACAGGCTGACATAGTCATAATGTCCTGGTCTCACACAACTATGTTCAGTGACACCGATCTAGAGATTCTTTTAGGCATGCGTCTTGGGACGAGGCAAAGATGCCCTAGATCCAAAGACCTCCCGGGTTTGCAAAAGAAGATGCGGTGCGCACACACGCTCATTACGGCGCCGACTGGAGAGCTCCTCAGGATCTTGAGTTCAGTGCACCTTTCGTATCGATAGTAGTAGGAAAGCTGAGGCCGAGATTAGTTTCTAGTAGAGTATCGAGATGCGTTGTAGTTTTCTGGAGTAAGACCGTAAGATGGCATCCGTTGTTTTTTATGTATGGATTAAAGTGACGTGCTCTCTTCTGTGTTTATATTCATAGGTTGCATACTTTCTGCTAGATGACCAGTTATATCGTATTGTACCCCAGTTGGAGATTCTTACTGGGTAATTCGTTACTCACCCTTATTTTGTAGTTTTCCACAGGTAATCAGGGCGCGAGACAGGATGGCTGAAGGAGGAGCTGCGAATCATGGAATAAATGTTGTTTTAAACTCTGAGTTTATATTTCTATTTTTAGTTTTTCCTCTGAATGCGTGTAGTTGGGCACGGAGCCCGTAGACTTTTTCTGATTGTTTCTGGATTCTGGCACTGTTGTAAATTGTTTGGGATTTTTTATTGTTTTGCATAAATCTCTGATCAGAGTATGTTTTAAACTGTATTTAGAATGGAACAGGTGCTTGGAAACAGGGACAGGTTTCAGGACATTTTTATATTTGATTATTGAATGGATGTTTATGAGTTTTTGTTTTCATTTAGAATCTGGAAAACGATCTTGCATATTATTTTTAAGTTTTAAAAGCATGCATTGAGGTAAAGGCCTAGTTTAGGACCGCTTTTGGGTCGGGTCTTTACAATGACTCTGAGCTTTGATACCAACTGTAAGAACCTGAATCTAAAACAGTTCTAAATCAGTTCTTGCTCAGCCACATTTTTAAAAATAGAACCATAAATAAAACTATCAAACTCAATCCAGAAACAGTTCACCATTCAAATATTAAACCAAAACAGTTAATCCTCTAGCCAGAGATTTATTAAAAACATGTTAAAATATAAATTGTGTAAGAAAACGAAAATCATTTCTTGACTACATGCTCAACAAAGATAACAAATGCGGAGACTGGACAACGGACTCCCATGATCCATTAGCTGCTTCTCTAGTCGTCCCAGCGCTGTCCCAAGTTACTTGGTGGAAAAACCATAGAAGTATGGGTGAGTACAAAAGCACTCAGTAAGAATCCCCAGTCGGGGTATAGTAAGCAAGTTATATCATTTTTCATTCTAGTATAAAAGCAAGCCAAACAACCAAACATGTATTCTCACAACAAGTAAAATCAACAGTATGCTCAAACCTCGAGAGTCTCTAACTCTCGTCTAAAGGATCCACTGTAGATCTTCGAATGAGTTATCAACATAACCCTCAGAATCTCGAGAGTCTCTATCTCTCGACTAAAGTGATCAACTCACTATGCTGATCCTGGACACTTGGGAGAGTACCCAAGTGTCGGCTCTAGACAGAACAAAAAAATGTACTGATACACTAGCCCGAGGGAGCTCTCCTCCAAGCATCTAATGCACATATGCTACTGCAATCCGGATAAATGTAGGCCTACACAAAATATCCCGGTCCAGGTATGCATGCCTAAGTCTCGGAACGGTGTCCACTGATCCACAGTAGGTAGGAGGCCCTCGACACCATACTGTGGTAGCCTGATCACACCAACGCCTGAAGCTAAAGGTTGTCCCAAAGCAGGCCACAAACTAGGCTTATGCCGAGGTGGTAGCTATTCCACACTCGACTGTCAGGGGTGAGTGTAACAGCCCAAGATTTTCCTTTCGGTTCTCAAGGTTTGTTCGGTTGTTTCTTTAGTGAGTTGTTTGGGCTGTTAGGGTTGTTTGTGCTTCCAGGGGTATTTTGGTCATTTTGCCTTCCGAGTCGGTTGTACAGTAAACCATGGTTTCAGGACTGTTTATATTATTGATGGACTTCAGTTATTCTTTGGTTTCAAATTCTAGGGCAAAAGTGGCATGTTTGAGAAGTTTGGAGGCTTTCCGGTTAAAAGAGAAAAAGTAAGAATAATAAGTGTTGTTGCTAGGATTCGAACCATGGTGGTTTGGGAGTTGAGTTTGAGCCAAATGTAGAGAATTTAAATGGGTTTTAAAAGTGCACTTGGTGGGATTTGAAGGTGAGCTTTTTTTAGGCATTTTTATTATTAAAAATAGGGAAAAATCACAAGTAGAGCTACTTCTCTTTCTCCTACTCCTTCCTTGGCCGACTATCATCTTCTTCATCACTCTCCTTGGCCACATTCTCCAAGCTCCATAGATCTCCATTGCTCCCTTGCTCCATAGCTCATCTCCTCCATTTTTGCTCCAAGGTAAGTCTTTGCCAAACTACTCTCCTTTCTTCTTCTCCTTGCCTTGGCCGAGATCAAGCCTAACAAAGAGGAGTTGTATTTCTTCTTCTCTTCTCCTTGTAGATTCGAGAGCTATTGTGCACTTAGGTTCGAGATCTCCTTGTGTTGCTTACTTTTCTCTTGTTGGGTTGGATCCAAGCCATCTTCCCCTCTCCAACCTCCATTGTCGAGAGCTCCCTTTGGTAAGATGATGGTGTTGTGCTTTAATAAGTGTTATGGTTGTGTAGATCTAACTTGTCCTTCTTCTTTGTGCAAATCAAGCCCTAGTCGAGCCTCCTCTTGTTGTGCATCCACCTTTCCCGAGACCCTAAGCTTCATTGGAAGGCCTTGCCGAATCCTCATTGATGAGTTGGTAAGCTTGAGGTGTTTGTTGGTTATGATGAGGGGTCGACCGAGAGCTACATGGTAGTAAAAGGGAGTGTTTTTCCCTTGGCTGAGAGCCTTTGTGAGTGTGTTGCTTAATTCTTGGACAAGAGATCTGACTTGTTTGTTGATGTGTGGTGATGCCCTAGCTGAGACCCATTGTTGCAAGAAGTAGCCGAGCCCCCTTGGGTTTCTTCAAGTGCTTGGCCGAGAGCACTAGGTGCTAGTAGGGGTAGTCTCTTGCTTCCCTTGCTTCTAGTTTCTAGTTCATAGTTAAGTGTTTAGCTAGCTAGGTTAATTTGTATGTTGTATGCTTTTAGGTTGTGAGACACTGCATCTCAAGAAGCACTTTACTGTTTGTATTTCTACTTGTTTCAGGTAAGGATCTCTTACCAGGGTTGTGTGGACCCTGCGATATGTCTAGATTGCATTCTGTTTATATGTTATCTGTTATGAGCATGTTAGTGGATAGGACTGTTTCATTGTTTAACTCTGCTAGCATGTTTGCCCCTGTTTCTATATGTTACTGCCATGCTAGGTTTGTCCTTCCAGCATGTTCTGAGATTCCTGTTTAAACTCGTAGTATCATGCTAGGTTGTACTTGTATACTTGTTGAGCATGTTTGAACTACTAAATATTGTCTTCTCTGTGATATTAGATAGTTAGTTAGAATTGTCTTCATCCAAAGGCTGAGAGCGGACATAACGTATTTTGTCCCCACAGGTCGGGATCAGTGAGTCGCATAACGTACTTTGCTTCTGCCCCAGGCAGCCGGTGTGGATTAGCTCCCGCAATGGTATAAGCCTAGTTGTATCCTGCTAGAGAAAAACCCGTCACGGGTGTAAGCCTGCCCGGAGACAATTCTTAACTTCAGGTCGGTGGTACAGGCTGCTACAGCTGAGTGTCGAGGGCTCCACACTACTATAGATCAGTGACACCGTTTTCGTTATTGTTTTAGAGCCTGACTTCGGATACTCTCCCGTTGACCTAGAATATGCTTGGCCTAGGGTAAGAGGCCCTCAAGGACACCTATTTGGGATCAGCTTTGAGTTGGTCATTTGGCCGAGGGAGAAAGACCCTCGAGGGTGTCTGACATCTATTTGGGATCAACTTTTGAGTTGATCAATTGGCCGAGGGAGAAAGACCCTAAAGGATGTCATTTGGGATTGGTTAGGAGAACCAATCATTAGGCCGAAAGTAAGAAACTTTCGAGGTTCCCGGACTTGTCTTGATTAGCTTGCTGAGTAAGGTTCTATGCTGGTAACTGTTGCATGTATACTAGGATGCCAAGTGATTGATGTATCGTATTGTACCCCAGTCGGGGATTCTTACTGAGTGCCTTCGTACTCACCCTTACTTTCCTTTCAGGTAACTTGGGACAGCACCAGGATGGCTAGTAGAGGCAGCTGACTGATCATGGGAGCCGCCAGCATACTCTGTCATTTTTTTATGTTTTGTCTTTCATTCTATAGTAGCATGTTGGGAGAACGGAATTGATTTTAAGAGTTGTTTAACTGTTTTACTTTGAAATACTGGCCAGGATTTATTTGTGGAAGTTTTTGGAATGAATGTTTTCTGTATGATGTTTAATCAAGATTTATTTTAAGCAGTTTTCTGTACTATTTAAATGTTTTAAATTTGTAAGCATGCTAGTAGAATCGTGTTTAGGACCACTTTTGGGTCAGGTTCTTACAGTTGGTATCAGAGCACATAGTCATAGATTCTGTAGACTAACTTGCTTTGTAGGTTGTCTGTCCCCATGATCATCAGCACTCCACGGCCGTCAGGTTTGTCTAAGTACTGTGTAAAGGGTTTACAATACTGCATCTAGTATACATGTGTTACCTTTTGTTGGCAGTGAGAGTCCGAGAGGGGACTAACCCTTGTGGTTTCCGTGTAGATCGCCAGTATGCCGGTTACACACATTGGTGCAGGACCGTCTGGGACTGCGGGCAGAGATGTTGCTAAGTCAGAACCTAAGGTAGAGCACACCTACAGGCCGCCTGTGGCCCCAGTTGTTGACTTTCCCAGAGAGGGGGTAGAGGCTGCTATGCCTCAAAGAGCAGCACTAGGAGCTGATTTTGTTGCCATGAGGGATATGATGATGGCCCTAATTGCAGAGCAGAGAACCGAGACTCAGGCGCAGCTAGCAGCACAAACAGAGGAGTCTAGGGCTTAGGTAGCCCAGCTGACACAGCTTATGCAGCAAGCACCCCCAGTAGCTCCAGTAGCCTCGGTAGTTGCCCCAGAAAGGCAGGGTCAGCAGAACCAGACTAATGCATTAGCTGGTACTGAGGGAGCCGCCGAGTTCGGCAAATGGCTCAAGGACTTCACTAAATGGAAGCCCATAGAGATTGATGCTTCAGAGAATCCTTTAGTGGCAGTGAAGTGGCTAGCTCGGATGGAGTACATTTTCATGGTGATGGGATGCTCTGACATCCAGAGGCCGAGGTGTGCAGCCTATGTTTTGACTGATACAGCTGTGTGGTTGTGGGAGTCCACAGATAGAGCTAGACCAGCAGGATCTCCACCAGCCACGTGGGAGCTCTTTAAGATGAAGTTCAGAGCCAAGTATGCTAATGATGAGGCTCAGCAGGAGATGGCGGAGGCCTTCTTGAACCTGAAGCAGGGCACTGACCGCATTGCTGCTTATGAGAAGAAATTTTCTGAGTACAGTTACTTTGCTGAGGAGCTCATAGCTACAGAGAAGCTCAAGACGAAAAAAGTTGATCAGTGGGTTGAGAAAGGAGGTTGCTCAGGATGTGCAAGCACTCGCTCAGGAGTCCTATGACAGAGTTGTAGAGTTGGCTACCATCTATAACTCCAACTATTCGCCAATGCAGGTTTCTATTGCACCAGTTTAGTCTGTCCAGCAGTACTCAAGGCAGAAGAGAAAGTTTGATTCTTCTAGTGGGTTTCGTCTAGGTGGGCAGCAGGCTCGTCGTCAGGGAAAGTTTAGAGGTCGAGATCAGCGTAGACCACAGACTAGACTGCCGGGCCAGCAGGGCATTGTTAAGCAGCCGCCCCAGTGCCACACTTGTGGCAAAGTGCATTATGGTGTTTGTGGAGCATCACCCCGAGCTTGCTATAGATGTGGCAAGGAAGGGCACTTAGCTAGAGCATGTACACAGGCTGGAGGAGTAGTCAGATCAGCCCAGCAGCAGAGTAGAGTGTTTGCCACGACTTGTCAGGAGGCAGAGCTTACCGATGCTATAGTTGCAGGTATGTTGCTTGTCTAAAATCATTATGCTTTTGTTCTATATGATTCTGGCTCGACCCACTCATTTTTTTTTATGCATTGGTTAGAAAAGCTTGTTTTGAACTCAAACCTTTAGGTTTTAAGTTGTGTGTGGCAACTTTTTCGGGAGTAAGTATGCTAGCTTGTGAAAAGGTTAAGAGTGGCCGGATACAGATACCCAAAGAGCTTTTAGAGGTTGCCTCATAGTCCTGCCTATAAGTGGTTTTGATGTCATCCTTGGTATGGATTGGTTGGCTGAGCACCATGCAATGATAGACTGCCGCTAGAAAGAAGTTGTCTTCAGACCCCCCTACAAGAAGAGCTTCAAGTTTCGCGATGTCCAGGGCGGAGTGTGTCTGTCATTGGTTTCAGCAGTGAAAGCCCAATGTCTGTTAGCTCGAGAAGCTTAGGGCATTTTAGCAAAATTGACAGGTGTAACGGCCCAGGTTTTCATCCCGGTCTTCGAGGTATGCCCTGGGGGTATTTTGGTAATTTGGTCGGGCCGTCAGGGCCGTTTATGTCTTTTTCCAGTTGCTAAAATTATTGGATGGATTTATGCAAGTTTTTGAGGCTTTGTGGATGGGTTTGAGCATGGATAGATGCAAAAGTAAAAATAAAAGAAAATTATGTTGCAGCTGGGATTCGAACCCGGGTCTCCGAGAAAGCCTGTGAGGATGCGTGCCAGTTGAGCTATGGAGAGCTCTTGTTGCTCTTTCTGCGTCATATTATGGTTATCCTTGGACCTTGGAGTTTGGTGCATTTGGTTAAATGAAAAGAAATTAGGTTTTGTTATGTCTTCTTCTCCAAATGCTCCATGGCCGCCCAACCCTTCCTCTCCCAAGCCCCAAGCCGATTTTCATTCCCTTTGCAGCCCCGTGGTTCGATCGTCTTTCTGGGTAAGTTTCTTCGTCTCTTCGTCTTCTCCGATTTGAGTTCTTGCTGGCCGAATGTAAATAGAAGAGTGTGGGTGTGTGTGTGTGTTTGTTTGTACCCTGCCGAGAGGAGCCCCACCCAGAAAGCCCCACCGTCGCAGGCTCCCCACCCGGCCAGATCGCACTCAAAGAAGCCAGATCGCCCGGAGTCGCCCAGCTCCATCGCCCCGCTGCAGTGCCATCGAGCAGCCTGTCGCTCAGCAGCCGAGCCAGACGCCCAGACAGCCCCTGTCGCAGCCCAGATCTCGCCCAGCAGATGCGCCTCTGCCGAGCCCTCGCAGCGTTAGAAATCGCGACGCCCAAACGCTCGTCACCACCGCGCGCGCGCTGTCGTCGTCCCAGCGCGCCGGCGTGTCCGTCGCGTCCAGCTTTGTCGCGCCGTGCGCTGCGCCAGGCGCCGGGCCGCCGCGTCGCATAGCGCGTGCGCGCCCGGCTTGCGCCCATCTGCGCTGTCGGCGCCAGCGCCAACGACCCCGCCGCCCATCGGCGCCAAAGCAGAGAAGCCTCGCCATCTTTATGTCGCCGCCAGCGCGTGTCGGCCGCGCGCCGCGTGAGTTGCTCCTTGAGCCAAGCCTTGTTTATTTTATTATGTTTAGGCCTATGGATTGTGATTATTATTGTGTTTGTTAGGTTCTCGTTAGCTAGCTCGGGATCGATCGCACTTAGGATTTTTGTGTGTAGTTGCCTCCCGGCTGTAAGGATTTCTTACGGAGTTGTGTGGACCTGCGATGTTCTATGTGATTGATGTTGTATGTTTGTTTGTGACTATCGGCATGTATAGTTTAGGTGCTCTGCTCGATTTCTGATGGCATGACTTCGTATGTTGTTCTTTCATGTTAGTCCATGCTAGGTTGTTCCGATTCGCATGCTCATATTCATTCTTGTTCCGTAGTACCATGCTAGGTCTGTTTGTATTCTTTTGAGCACGTATTGGATTGTTTGCCGATTGTTAAGGCGAGTTAGAATTGGTAGGTAGCATCATCCGGCCCGATGCATAAAGTATCTTGCATCCATGGCGGGGGACGTCGAGACAGATTCTCCGTCCCGGACCCCGTTAGGGTTTAGCTAACCCGACCGGTAGGCCCCGCAATCTTGGGTGAGGGTGGCAGATCGTTAAATGCCCCAACAATCGGGATGATGACTTGGCATTGCCTCGCCCCGGCGATCGGCACGTCCTCGGCGTGTTCGGCCGTAGCCCTTGATTGCCACCGATAGGGCAAGGGCGGCTTCCGGTGTAAGCCTACCACGACCGATTCCTTAGCCTCAAAGTGCGGTGGTTGGCCGACATAGTTCACGTGTCCAGGTCTAACACCCCTATGTCAGTGACACCGATCCAGAGATTTAGTTAGGCGTGGTGATTGGACATGGGCAGCTTGCCACTAGACCCGGCACCCCCCATAGTCTGCAGTAGCACGCGGTGCACGCTTACGCTCATTACAGCGCCGATCGGAGAGCTCCTTGGGATCTTGAGCTAGTGCACCTTTCGTATCGACAGAGATGAAGCCGAGGCCGGGACTCGTTTCGTATAGGGCGTATTGTGTGGTGATTTATCTCCGGACTAAGACCCTGAGTTGGCATCCGAGGTCCAAGTGTGGACTTAAGCTATGTGCTCTATTCTGTGTTTATATTCATAGCTTGCATACACTCATCTAGATGACCATGTGCATCGTATTGTACCCCGGTTGGGGATTCTTACTGAGTAATTCGTTACTCACCCTTATTTTGTGGTTTTCCACAAGTAACCAAGGTGCGAGACAGGATGGCTGAAGGAGGAGCTGTGATCATGGGAACCTGCTGTCGTCTCTGACTTTTTATTTCTATGACTCTTGTCTTTTATTTTCCCCTGAATGCATGTAGTCGGGAACAGAGCCCTAGGATGTTTTCTGAATGTTTTCGTGGATTCCTGCTTTATTGAATTTGAGGATGTTTCAAATGTTTTAAGAAATCTCTGATCAGAGTGTACGTTTTGGAAATGTATTTGCCTTGAAACAGGTGCTTGGAGACAAGGACAGGTTTCAGCAAACTATCTTTATTTCTGATTGAACCTTGATTGTTTTGTTTTAATTGGGAATCCAAAAATTATTTGCATATTGTCCTTTACTTTGAATGCATGCATTGGGGTAAAGGCCTATTTAGAGCCCTTTTTGGGTCGGGTCTTTACAACAGGTGAGAGAAGTGTTGCATCGTCTGTTGAGATGGTACCTGTAGTGGAAGAGTTTGCATAAGTTTTTCCGAAGGAGTTACCTGGGTTACCCCCAAAGAGAGACATGGACTTTACTATTGAGCTTGAGCCAGGGACTCTCCCTATCTTTAAAGCTCTGTATCATATGGTGCTAGCTGAGCTGAGAGAGCGGTGCAGTTGCAAGAGATGCTTGATCGAGGTTTCATCCGCCCGAGTGTGTCCCCGTGGGGAGCACCCGTGTTTGTTTGTTAAAAAGAAAGATGGATCAATGTGCCTTTGTATAGATTATCGAGAGTTAAATAAAGTCACCGTAAAGAACAAGTATCCCCTGCTGCGTATTGATGATTTGTTTGATCACCTTCAGGGAGCCTTAGTGTTTTCTAAGATCGACTTGAGGTCAAGGTACCACCAGTTAAGGATTCGGGATGCAGACATCCCAAGACAGCTTTCAGATTGAGGTATGGTCATTTCGAGTTCGTGGTCATGTCTTTGGGACTGACTAATGCTCCTGCAGCATTTATGGACATGATGGACAAGGTGTTCAAGTCATTCTTGGACAGTTTTGTTATCGTGTTCATAGATGATATTTTGATTTATTCCAAGACAAAAGAGGACCATGCTTCGCACCTTAGACAAGTTTTGGCAGCCTTGCGTGAGAATCAACTGTATGATAAGTTTTCCGAGTGTGATTTCTGGCTAGAAGAAGTAACTTTCCTTGGACATGTTGTTTCCAAGGATGGGATAGCAGTGGACCCCGCAAAGATTGAGGCAGTTAGTTCGTGGGCTAGACCGATGACAATCGCTAAGATTCGCAACTTTCTGGGTTTGGCAGGTTATTACCGGTGCTTTGTTAAGGACTTTTCCGCTAAGGCAGCACCCCTGACTAGACTAACTAGAAAGGGTGTTGACTTCGTTTGGGATTTCAGTTGCGAGGAGAGCTTTGCCCAGCTAAAGCGTAGTTTGACGATAGTACAGTGTTGGCAGTTCCTGAGGGAACAGGTGGGTTTGTAGTCTATAGTGATGCATCCAAGTTTGGTTTGGGCTGTGTTGATGCAGCAAGGAGAGGTGATTGCATATGCTTCCTGTCAGTTGAAGCCTTACGAGAAGAATTACCCAACTCATGACATGGAGTTGGCTGCAGTTGTGTTTGCTTTGAAAATTTGGAGGCATTATTTGAATGGCGAGAAGATTCAGTTGTTTACGGATCACCAGAGCCTTAAGTACTTCTTCACTCAGAAGGAGTTAAATATGAGACAGAGAAGATGGCTCGAGTTAGTGAAAGACTACGACTGTGAGATTTTGTACCACCCGGAATGGCCAATGTTATGGCTGATGCCTTGAGTAGAAAGACGTCGTACTCCTCAGCTTTTTTGAGTTCCCAGATTAAATTGTTGAAAGAGTTTGAGCGGGCTGGTATTGCAATGATGTTGGGAGAGGTTATCGCCAGAGTAGCCCAGTTGTCAGTTCAACCGTCGATTAAGCAGAGAATCATCGATAGCCAGCTGAGTGATCCTAAGATGAAGAGATTAATCGAGAGAGTTCACGCAGATAGCGACTTTGATTTTGTCATAGCACCAGACGGAAGTTTTAGGTATAGAGGTCGGTTGTGCGTCCTAGAGGACGCCGGGCTACGAGTCAAGTTGCTTATCGAGGCTCATAGCTCCCCGTTTACTTGGCACCCAGGAGGTACCAAGATTTATCAGGATCTCAAGCAGACGTTCTGGTGGATAAGCATGAAAAGGATATAGCTAAGTTTGTTCGCAGGTGTCTCACTTGTCAGCAAGTGAAGGCTCCTAGGCAGAAGTCAGCAAGTCTATTGCAACAATTGAGTGTTCCGCAGTGGAAATAGGATGAGATTTTGATGGATTACATTTCTGGGTTGCCGAGGAGACCGAGAGGGTTTACTCAAATCTAGGTTGTTCTGGATCGGCTGACTTAGAGCGCACTTCATTCCTGGCAGAATCAATTACACTATAAAGCAGTGGGAGCAGTTATTCTTAGAGCAGATCGTTTGGTACCATAGGGTACCAGCGAAGATTGTGTCAGACCCCGACTCTCGGTTCACTTCTTGCTTTTGGAGAGCACTCTAGAAAGGTTTGGAATGGCCCAGGTTTTCATTTTGGATCTCTAAGTAAGTTCGGTTATTTATTCGGTCGTTTGGTTGGGCCGTTAGGGCTTTCTGAGCTCCTAGGGGCATTTTAGTCATTTGGCATCTAGGCATTATGGTAATTTTCCAGGGTTCTGGGTTGTTTCTCAAGATTGTGTTATGTTGTGGTTGCGTTCTAGTTTCCGGTTTCAGGACCGGGAGGTGTTTGGAGGCCGTTCGGAATTAAAAAGAAAATTAATTTTAAAAGTGAGTTTGTCAGGACTCGAAGGGGAAACCCCCAAGGACTCTTGGCACTTGGAGGAATTTTGGAGTATTTTAATTGGGAAAATTAGAAGGAAATTACATTTGATCGAGCTTGCCCTAGCCCCCATCTCCATCGCACACTTCCTCCTTCACCATTACCGAGCCAACCCCACCTCCAAGCTCCATCTCCTCCGTCCCATCGCAAGCCCCTCGCCGCCGTCGCCCAAGCTTGCCGAAGCCGAGCTCCATCGCTGAAGCTTCAAACCAAGAGCAGCCTGTCGCCGGAAGCCCCAGCCTCACGTAGCAATGTCGAGCTGTTGATCCTCTCGTGGCACCACCGAGCGAATCGACCAAACTGCTTGCCCGCTCTAGTTCCCGCACAGCTCGCCTGCCCATAGCCCCGCATCGCCTTCGCTCGCCCACACGAAGCACAGCCGAGCCCTCAGCGCATCGCCGATCCACTTCGCCCACAACAAAGCCCGCCGCTCACCCACACGAGGCCCACAGGCCCCTACCTCTCGCACCCTGTCGTGTCCTTGCCACAGCACCGCAAACCCATGCCTGCCGAGACACGTCGCACTCTGCCCTCGCGCGACACACACGCGAGCCGTGCCGCCGCACACGCCGCTTGTTGCAAAGACACCCTTGCCGAATTTGCCCAATTTCTTGAATGGTGTGCTCTCGGTTTTGGGTAAGCCTAATTTTGAGGCTGTTTTAATGCTTGTTTGTTTGCTAATTGATACCTAGGATTGATGTGTGTCGTGTGGCTTTATTGTTCGGTTATTGATGTTCTTCCTACAGCCTGAGAGACTTCTCGTTTGCCGACTTTTTCCACTGTTCAGGAAAGGGTGCCTTGTCGGGGTTGTGTGGACCCTGCGCATGGTTTCGATAGTCTCCTAGTTATATGTTTTGCATGATTTATAAGTTGTTTGTGGATTAGGTTGTGCAGGTTGACTGTATGTTTGATCTATTTCAATGCCTAACCTGTATGTTCTGTAAGCCTGTTTATTTGCCCTGTTTCCTGGTTATTGGATTGTGCATGTTCTATTGCTAGGACTTGGCATGTAGATTCTGAGATTGATTGTAGCACTCCCTTGAGTAATAAGTGTCTTGATTGTCTGCACATGCTCTGTTGAATATAGCTTGTTGGTTGCTAGACACTGTTGGTACTAAGCTGCCTATCGTAGTAGAGCTTGCTAGGGATCCCACGAGTGACAGTCGAGTGGCGTGCTGACTCATTTTCCCAAGTGACAGTCGAGTTGCGTGCTGGCTTGGTCAGTGATAGGGTTAAGCCTAGTTGTGTGCTGCCCTTGTAGTTAGGACAAGCCCAGTAGCATGTTGTCCCTCGTTAGCCCAGTTGAGAGCTAACCTAGCTATCTTAGAGATAGACATTCACAGACCGAGGACACTTAGGTTGCCCTCCTATTTAGTCAGCCCAGAGGTGTGCTGACCCTGCTCGTCACTAGTTGACCCTTGATGTTGAAACTGCCTTTGTGTGTTGAAGTTGTGTGCTAGTATGCTAGGATGCTAAATGATTTATCATGCGTAATGTACCCCGGTTGGGGAATTCTTACTGAGTACAATTGTACTCACCCTTTTTGTGGTTTCTTCCACCAGGTAACTTGGCACAACATCAAGGTGGCTAGATGAGGAGCTGATTGATCGTGGGGACGAGTCTGTTGCATATTATGTCCTGCATGCACTTGTTTTCTAAAAGATTTTTATTATGTTGGTTTGATGAGCTTTTGTAAACTCTAGCCAAAGGCTAAAGGATTTTAAGGGTTATATTTTTAATTGTTGATTTACTGGAACATTGAAATAATTTATATAAGTGCATGTTTCTTTAAAATTTTAAGTCTATGATTAGTTTTTCAATTCATGAGTTATGGCATTTAGAAAGGATCATTGAGACCATCTAGGGTTGGGTTTTACAGCTTTTGACCCTCAGACAGATGGTCAGACCAAGAGGGTGAACTAGATCCCTGAGGCCTTGTATCTGATGGAGTTTGCGTATAATAACAGCTTATCAGTCTTCTATTCAGATGGCTCTGTTTGAGGCCTTGTACGGCAAGCGTTGCAGATCTCTAGTGTTCTGGGAAGAGGTCGGGGACAGGAAAGTTTTGGGTCCTAAGTTGCTCCAGATGACAAATGAGGTAGTGCAAAAGATCAGGGCTCGCATGTTGACAGCTCAGAGTAGGCAGAAGAGTTATGCAGATGTTCGGCGTACAGACTTGGAATTTGAGGTTGGCCAGTATGTGTTCTTGAAAGTAGCACCGATGCGAGGTGTGTTGAGGTTTGGTAAGCGGGAAAGTTGAGCCTCAGGTTTGTAGGACCTTTGAGATCCTTGAGTGGATTGATGCAGTTGCTTATCGTGTGGCTTTGCCCCAGTCTTTAGCAGCAGTGCATAATGTCTTCCATGTTTCGATGTTGAGGCAGTATGTGGCAGACCCGACACACGTAGTGGATTATGAGCCTTTAGAATTGAACAAGAATTTGAGTTTGGAAGAGAAGCCAGTGCAGATTCTGGCTCGAGAGCGCAAGACTCTACGTAATCGATAGATCAACCTAGTGAAGATTCAGTGGAGAAATCAGAGGGCAGAGGAAGCTACTTGGGAGTTAGAGGATGAGATGAGGACGCAGTACCCTGAGTTGTTCCAGTCTTAGGACTTTCGGGGACGAAAATCTTAAAAGGAGGGAATATTGTAACAGCCCAAGATTTTCCTTCTGATTCTCCAGGTTTGTCCGGTTGTTCTATGATGAGTTGTTTGAAATTTGTTAGAAATTTGTTTGTGCGTCCATGGGTATTTTGGTCATTTTTCCTTCTGAGTCGGTTGTACAGTAAACCATGGTTTCAGGACTGTTTATATTATTGATGGGCTTCAGTTATTCTTCGGTTTCAAATTCTAAGGCAAGAGTGGAATGTTTGAGAAGTTTGGAGGCTTTCCGGCTAAAAGAGAAAAAATAAGAATAATAAGTGTTGTTGCTAGGATTCGAACAGTGGTGGTTTCGGAGTTGAGTTTGAGCCAAATGTAGAGAATTTAAATGGGTTTTCAAAGTGCTCTTAGTGGGATTTGAAGGTGAGATTTTTGGAGGCATTGTTATTATTAAAAATAGGGAAAAATCACATTTAGGGCTTCATCTCTTTCCACCTTCTCCTTCTTTGGCCAACCATCATCTTCTCCATCACTCTCCTTGGCCAAATTCTTCAAGCTCCATAGATCTCCATTGCTCCCTTGCTCCATAGCTCATCTCCTCCATTCTTGCTCCAAGGTAAGTCTTTGCCAAACTACTCTCCTTTCTTCTTCTTCTTTCCTTGGCCGAGATCAAGCCTAACCAAGAGGAGTTGTTTTTCTTCTTCCCTTCTCCTTGTAGATCCGAGAGCTATTATGCACTTGGGTTCAAGATCTCCTTGTGTTGCTTGCTTTTCTCTTGTTAGGTTGGTTCCGAGCCATCTTTCCCTCTCCAACCTCCATTGCCGAGAGCCCCCTTTGGTAAGATGATGGTGTTTTTCTTTGTTAATTGTTGTGGTTGTGTAGATCTAACTTGTTCTTCTTCTTTGTGCAAATCAAGCCCTAGCCGAGCCTCCCCTTGTTGTGCATCCACCTTGCCCGAGACCCAAATCTTCATCGGAAGGCCTTGTCGAAACCTCATAGGTGAGTTGGTAAGCTTGAGGTGTTTGTTGGTTATGATGAAGGGTCGGCCGAGAGCTACTTGGTAGCAAAAGGGAGTGTATTTCCCTTGGCTGAGAGCCGTTGTGATTGTGTGAGTGTAAAGACCCGACCCGAATGGGGTCCAAAATAGGCCTTTACCTCAATGCATGAGCTCAAAACTTAAAGACAATATGCAGGAATGGTTTTCAGATTCTAAGTGAAAACTAAAACATTCAAACAACTATTTAGAAAAGAAATACAAAATTTCTGGAACCTGTCCCTGTTTCCAAGCACCTGTTCCAAGGCAAATACATTTCCAAAACTCACTCTGATCAGAGATTTATTTAAAACATTCAAAACTTTCCAATAGTTACAACTGTGCTAGAATCCAGAAAATCAGTCAGAAAATAACCTAAGGCTCCGTGCCCAACTACATGCATTCAAAGGAAAATAGACATAAAGAATCATAGACATAAACTCAGAGTTCACAACGGGTTTCCATGATCACAGCTCCTCCTTCAGCCATCCTGTCTCGCACCATGGTTACCTGTGGAAAACCACAAAATGAGGGTGAGGAACGAATTACTCAGTAAGAATCCCCAACCGGGGTACAATACGATATACATGGTCATCTAGCAGAAAGGTATGCAAGCTATGAATATAAACACAGAAGAGAGCACATAGCTTAAATCCACATATAAACTTCGGATGCCATCTCAGGGTCTTACTCCGGAATAATCCACCTCATGATACACCCTATACGAGAAACAAGTCTCGGCCTCACTGCTCTCATCATCGTCACGAAAGGTGCACTAGCTCAAGATCCCGAGGAGCTCTCCCGGTGGCGCAGTAATGAGCGTATCGCGCGCACCACATGCCACTGCAGACCATGGGGGTGTCGGGTCTAGTGGCAAGTCGCCCGAGTCCGATCACCATGCCTAACTAAATCTCTATATCGGTGTCACTGACATAGGGGTGTGAGACCTGGACACATGAACTATGTCAGCCTGAACCACCGCACCTAAGGATAAGGAACCGGTCGTGGTAGGCTTACACCAGAGAGCCGTCCTTGCCCTAACAGGTGGCAATCAAGGGCTACGGCCGAACACGCTGAGGACGCGGCCGATCGTCGGGGACGAGGCAATGCCAAGTCATCATCCCGACCGTTGGGGCATTTTTAATACCGCCACCCTCACCCAAGATTGCAGGGCCAGCCGTTAGGGTTAGCTAAACCCTAACGGTGATCAGGGACGGAGTACCGTCTCGTACGTCCCTGTCGTGGATGCAAGTTACGTTATGCATCCAGCCCGGATGATGCTATCTACCTGAACTCTAAACTATAATATCAACAGCAAACAATCCAATACAATCCAATACGTGCTCAACAGATACAACGAACCTAGCATGATACTACGAAGCAAGAACAGATACGAGCATGCTAGAATGAAACAACCTAACATGGACTAACATGAGAAACAACATAAGAAATCATGCCAGTCGGGAATTCAGAACAGAGCACCTATCACTAAACATGTTGATAAACACAAACAAGCATACAAACAACATCACATAATATATCGCAGGGCCCACATAACTTCGGTAAGAAATCCTTACCTTGGACGGGAGGCAACTAAACACAAAATCCTAAGCTGCGATCGATCCCGAGCTAGCTAACGAGAACCTAACAAACATAATAATAATCACAATCCATAGGCCTAAATATAATAAAATAACAAGGCTCCTCAAGGAGCAACTCACGCGCGCGCGTGCGGCCGACACTGTGGACGGCAGTCGCAAGGCGAAAGTCTTGTTGGGCGCCGATGGCGGCAGGTCGCGACGCGCCCCCTGCCCAGAAGCGCGCGGCGTGCTGCGGGCACGGACGGACACGCGAGGACAAGCGACGCGAATAGGGCGTGAGGCAGGCGACGGGCACTGGGCGCGCAGGAGCGCTGGCATGCAGGAGAGGTGGCGCGGACCCGGGCGCGCGGGCTGCTCGGCTGGTACGTGCGACCGGGCGTGGCGCCTGGCTCGGCTGCTGGGCTACAAGCTGAACGACGGCACTGCAGGGGCGATGGACCTGCTGCTGTGCGTGCGGTAGGGGCAATCTGGGCGTGATGGAGCTGAAGATCTGGGCGATCTGGCCTGCTGGTGCTTGCGACGATGGGGCTGCTGACTAGGGTCTTCTCTCGGCTAGTTGCAACCAAACACAAACACACACACACACTTCTATTCACTCGGCCAACCAGCATATCAATCGGAGAAGGAGAAGAAGAAGAAGATGAAGAACATTACAGGAAAGACGATCGGACCTCGGGGCTGCAAAAGAGCAAGGATTCGGCTTGGGGAGCTAGGGAGAAAAGCTTGTGCGGCCAAGAAGCATTTGGGAGAAGAAGACAAAACCCTACATTTCTTTTCTTTTAATCAAATGCACCAAAACTCCAAAGATCCGAGGCTAACCAAGATATGTCGTGGAAAGAGTAACAAGAGCTCCCAATAGCTCAACTGGCACGCACCCCAACAAGCTCTCTCGAAGACTCAGGTTCGTAACCCAGCAGCAACACAAATTCCTTACATTTTTACTTTTGCACTTAACCATGCCCAAACACTTCCACAAAGCCTCAAAAACTACAAAAGACCATCCAATAATTTTTAACAACTGCAAAAGACATAAACGGCCCAGCGTACCTGGAAGACCGGGATGAAAACCTGGGCCGTTACAGTGAGTGTGTTGCTTGCTTCTTGGACAAGCGATCTGGCTTGTTTGTTGATGTGTGGTGATGCCCTAGCCTAGACTCATTGTTGCAAGAAGTAGCCAAGCCTTCATGGGTTTCTTCAAGTGCTTGGCCGAGAGCACCAGGTGCTAGTAGGAGTAGTGTCTTGCTTCCCTTGCTTCTAGTTTGTAGTTCATAGTTAAGTGTTTAGCTAGCTAGGTTAATTTGTATGTTGTATGCTTTTAAGTTGTGAGACACTACAGCTTAAGGAGCACTTTACTGTTTGTATTTCTGCTTGTTTCAGGTAAGGATCTCTTACCAGGGTTGTGTGGACCCTGCGATATGTCTTAATTACAATCTGTTTATATGTTAACTGTTATGAGCATGTTAGTGGATATGACTGTTTCATTGTTTAACTCTGCTAGCATGTTTACCTCTGTTTCTACATGTTAGTGCCATGCTAGGTTTGTCCTTCCAGAATGTTCTGAGATTCCTGTTTAAACTCGTAGTACGATGCTAGGTTGTACTTGTTACTTATTGAGCATGTTTGAACTACTAGATATTGTCTTCTTTGTGATATTAGATAGTTAGTTAGAATTGTCTTCTTCCAGAGGCTGAGAGCGGACATAACGTATTTTGTCCCCACAGGTCGAAATCAGTGAGTAGCATAACGTACTTTGCTTCCCCCCCGGCCGGTGAGGCTTAGCTCCCGCATGGGTATAAGCGTAGTTGTAGCCTGCTAGAGCGAAACCTATTACGGGTGCAAGCCTGCCCGGAGAGAGTTCTTAGCTTCAGGTCGGTGGTACAGGCTGCTACAGCTGAATGCCGAGGGCTCCGCACTACTGTAGATCAGTGACACCGTTTCCGTTTTGGTTTTAGAGCCTGACTTGGGGTACTCTCCCGTTGACCTAGGATAAGCTTGGCCTAAGGTAAGAGGCCTTCGAGGACACCTATTCGGGATCAGCTTTTGAGTTGGTCATTTGGCAGAGGGAGAAAGACCCTCGAGGGTGTCTGACATCTATTCGGGATCAACTTTTGAGTTGATCAATTGGCCGAGGGAGAAAGATCATCGAGGATGTCATTTGGGATTGGTTAGCAGATCCAATCATTAGGCTGAAAATAGGAAACTTTCGAGGTTTCAGACTTGTCTTGATTAGCTTACTGAGAAAGGTTTGTGTTGGTAACTGTTGCATGTATACTAGGATGTCAGGTGATTGATGTATCATATTGTACCCCAGTCAAGGATTGTAACAGCCCAGTTTCCTATTCCAGTTTTCGAGGTGCCTTCGGGTCAAGATTCGGTTGTTTGGTTGGGTTTTAGAATCGTTTTTACCCTTGGGGGTATTTTGGTCTTTTGGCTCTTCGGGCAGGAATTGTGGTTTTCAGGGCTTCGAGGTAGCTCATGCCTTTGTCGAGGCTTGTTTGTTGGTGGCTGCGAGTCCCGAGTTGTTTGGGCTAGTCGGTTGGATGCTCGATTGTGGTTTGGGCTTTGGCAAAGTGTTGGTTGTTGGGTGTTTCCTTTGGGATTCGAGCCCGGGCCCTTAGTGTTGTTTGAGAGTTGGATTTAAGTGAGATTTGTTTGTTGGAAAAGGTTGCTTCGGTCGGGTCTCGAAGGAGGAAGCCGGGAAATGGGATTTTGAGGTTTTAAGTGGATAAGGTTGGATTAAATGGATAAAATCCCTTTTTCCTTTTTATTTCCCATTTTCCTTTTCTTTTCCAAATTCATTTTCTTTTCTTTTTATTTTTTTCTCTTTTCTCTCTCTCTCTCTCTCTCTCTCTCTCCCCGAGCACCCCCCCACCCTAGCCCGAGCAGCCCCTTGGCTCGCCCAAGCCTAGCCCGAGCTAGCCCAGCCCCGCTTGCCCTCGCCCTCGCCCAGCCCAGGTAGCCTCAGCCCGAAGCCGCCCGGCCCGCCCGCCCCCCGAAGGCCGTCGTGTCGCCCGAGCTCGCCCAAGACTGAGTGCCCTAGCTCGTGTCGCGCGCCTCGCCCAAGCCGTCGCGTCGCGCCACCCGAGCTCGCCGCCGTCCGTCGTGTCGCCCAATCTGCAAGATCGTGCTGCCACGACACGGTGCCTCTCGTTGCGTCGCCCGTTATGTCGCGCGTCCCAGCGCCACATCGCGTCGCTCGTTATGTCGCGCGCTGTCCCCTGTGCCGAGAGGCGCCGCACGCCGTCGCCCAGCCGAGCAAGCGCCCGCGTCCGCGCGCCCTCTGTCGCCCTAGCGCCTGTCCACGCGCAGCCCAACGCCCGTGCCAGCGCGCCCCAGCGTGCCCAGCCAGCCCCAGCTGCAGCCTAGCCCGTGCAGCCGGCTCGTTCGCGTGTCAACCGCACCTTGTGAGTTGCTCCTAAGCCGAGCCCTATTTATTTTATTATATTTAGGGCTATTTTATGATTATTGATGTGTTTGTTTGGCTCGATATAGGTTGCTCGGGTTCGATCGCAGTTATTTTTATTGTGTGTTGTTGCCTTCCGACTAGGTAAGGATTTCTTACCGGAGTTGTGTGGGCCCTGCGATATTTTCATGATTATGCCTTGCTTGTTTGCTGACTGTTATGAGCATGATAATAATAGAGCAGCTTTGCTTGATTTCTTGCTAGCATGTTTGCTTGATTTTACATGTTAGTGCCATGCTAGGTTTGTTCTGCCAGCATGCTTGTGATTCCTGCTTAAGCTCGTAATATCATGCTAGGTTAGTGTGATTGATGTCGGTCTTTGTTTGCTAGCCAGGAATCATTGCTTTTTACTCTGTACTCTTACATAGAGTTGTAGGGTTTGTCATCATCCAGAGGCTGAGCGGACATAACGTACTTTGTCCCCAGTAGCTCAGGTCGGGAGTAAAGTGTGTGCAGCATAACGTATCTTGCTACCCCCCCCCCCCCCGACCCGCCGGTTGTGGACTTAGCTACCCACTTCGGCATAGCCTAGTTTGTAGCCTGCTAGAGCGGAAACCTGCCAACGGTGTAAGCTTACCTTGGCCGGTTCTTAGCTTCAGGTCGGTGGATCAGGCTGCACAGATGAGCGTCGAGGGCCTCGCGCTATTGTGATCAGTGACACCGCTTCCCAGTCATAGGCATGTGCACCTGGCCCGCGTAGTTTGCCCTTAGGCCCCGTCATTTACGCCGGTTGAAGAGGAGCATGCGGTGTGCGCGCACACGCGTTAGTTACCAGTTTGGAGAGCTCCCCCGGGCTAATGTCGTGAGTACACCATTCCTTCCGTTAGAGCCTGACTTCGATTACTCTCCCGTAAGTCCAGATTAGTGCAAGGGCAAGGAGGCCCTTGAGGACATTCTAGGGATCAGTGTATTCCCCCCGAGTGACAGATACCTCGGTGATGTCGAGGATTGGTCAGTGTATCCAATCCCGTTAGGCGGAAGAAAGAGACTCTCGATGGCTCCAGATCTTGTTTTATGAGCTCGTTGAGCCATGATCCGTGTTGGTAGTATTTGTTTGCTTGCATGCTTTGGTACTAGATGACTGATTATATCGTATTGTACCCCGGTTGGGGATTCTTACTGAGTAATTCGTTACTCACCCTTATTTTTGTGGTTTTTCCACAGGTAACAATGATGCGAGACAGGATGGCTAGAGGAGGAGCTATGATCATGGAAACCCGTTGTTCAACTCTGAGTTTTATGTTTATGATTTAAATGTTCTCTGAATGCATGTAGTTGGGCACGGAGCCCTAGGGTGTTTTCTGAATGTATTTTCGGATTCTAGCATTGTTGTAAAGTTTGTATGTTTTAAATGAATCTCTGATCAGAGTAAGTTTTGTAAATGTATTTGACTTGGAACAGGTGCTTGGAAACAGGGACAGGTTCCAGGAATTGATGTTGATTTTAAATGGATGTTTTATGTTTTAGTTTTTACTTAGAATTCGAACACCATCTTGCAAATTTTCTGTAGATTTGTAATGCTTGCATTGAGTTAACGGCCTATTTTAGAACCCTTTCGGGTCGGGTCGTTACAGGTTGGTATCAGAGCTTAGAGTCATAGATTCTATAGACTGACCTTTTGTTGTAGGTCATTTTTCCATGATCATCAGCACTCCGACAGTCATCAGGTACGCCTAAGTTTACTGTTTTAAAGAAAGGGGTAAGAATTTACAATACTTTTCATCTAGTGTATGCCTTGTGTAGAGTTGTGGAGCGGAGGCGAGCAGGTTCTGACTCGTTGTTGGTTTGGGCTTAGAGAGCCATCATGCCAACTTTCCCGCAGTGCGATCATGTTTTAGCAGCTTGTTGAGGTATCCAGATAGTTTCGGATGCCCTGGGACGTCGTCCCCGAGGGAGGTAGAGCTTAGACTCCCATTGGCCATTTGTGGCCCAGTTGCTACTTTTCCCCTAGTGAGAGGGTGGAGGTGCTTTGTGCAGATCGCCAGTATGTTGATCGCACCCAGAGGAGCAGGACGCTTGGCATGTCCGACCGAGGAGTTGGACTGATTGTGTTGATGTTGAGGCCGCGTCTAGGGTCGTTTAGACCCGTTGGCCAGAGTTGGCCCTTGCAGTTGAGTTGCCTAGTGGAGGGGGTAGAGGCTAGCAGCGCCTCAGAGTGAGACTCCTTGAGCAGAGTGTGCTCCAGCCATGAGAGATTGGATGGCGTGTCTTTAGCTATCGAGAGCGAGAGACCAGCGCGATTTGTAGCGCGTAGTGAGGAGTCCCGGGCACAGATAGCCCAGCTGACAGAGTTTGTTTCAGCATCCCCTAGTAGCTCTTGTAGCCCCTGAGGTTCCCGGGAGGGCATGATCAGCAGGTTTATGCCGATGAGTTTGTTGGCGATGATGGAGCTGCCCAGTTTGGCAAATGGATGCCTGTAGAGCTCGATGTTTTAGAAAGTCCTGCTGCTAGTAGTAAAGCAGTTGGCCAGGTTTGAGTTTAGCATCCGTGTGTGGGATGCCCTGCTGTTTAGAGGCCAAGGTGTGCCGTTCCTGTGCTGTTTGGTACAGCAGTTGGTGGTGGAAGTCCCTTGTTAGAGGTGGACTAGCAGAGTCTCCACCAGTCGCCCGATTGATTGGCAAGTTGCCGTGTTAGTGGCTTGAGGTAGATGTAGAGACATTTTTGCCCCTTTGCAAGCATGTTGTTGTTTAACAGCCCAGTTTCCTCAGATGTTTGGTAGAGTTGTGCACTCTTCCTTGGTGAGCTCTTAGAGTGGAGCTAGCTGCTGCATGTTGAGAGATCCGGCCAGAGTTTTGTTGAGCATCATGAGGAGATGCAAGAGTAGGCTGTGAGCCTTCGGTTTGAGAAGATGCCATAGGCATGGCCGTTTGAGTTGAGCCCTTGTATGCCTAGCCAGAGTTGTTGTCACTTGAGGTAGTGACCTTGCTAGCCTCATCTGTAGTAAGATGTGGATTTGGTAGTAGTAGCACTTGAGGTGCATTGGTTGGTGTGCCACTTTGGCACTAAGTCTGGTTCAGGCTTGAGTTTGGCTTGGGCATAGCAGATGGTTCTATGCCGTTCGGAGTTCAGCGCACTCCTTTAGCCTTGGATCCATTTATGGCAGTTGCACCTGTTTAGGTCGTGCCAGAGGGCTATTTCAGTGGTAGTCAATGGACTACAAGCGAAAGGATGCTCGAGAGGAGACGGAGCCTCTTCCCAGTGTTTCCAGTGTTGGTGCGCGTGAGTCTCGCGCTAGTGTTAAGGCCAAGAGTTTTCTTGTGGTTGGTAGTGCGGTCAACTACCTTCGAGTGCCTTAATCTGAGGAGAGTTGAGCATCGTAGACGCGAGTTCGGTCCAGCAGAGGGACCATGAGTTGGATGCTCATGAGATGAGCTGGATGCCTATGAGGCGAGTTGGATGCCATGAGGCGAGTTGGATGCCTTTGAGGCGAGATGAGCTGATGCCTTGCGAGAGGATTTGGATGCCTTATGGGTAAGCACCCTTGGTAGAGGCTTGGTATAAAGTCAGTTCAGTGTGGCATGGTTATGCCTTGGTAGAGCAAGGTTGCCTCAGCTTTGAGCATCGTGTGGAGAAGGAACTTTTGGTGTTCCTTCGGTTGGAGTTCAGTTGGAAACTGAACAAGTGCGATGGTAGCAAAAGCGCGTGATTTCGATCGCCTTGGCTAAGAGAGTTGTTTGGATCCTTTCCTTGGGTAGAAGCCTTGTTCAGGCTGATGTTTGAGTAGGAGGACGACGCATTCGGTAGCGTTTTGGGTCCTCTTAGTTCCCAAGGAGTTGGAGTTGGCCAGCATGGTTGAGATGCTGGAGAGAGTTGTGCCTGTTCAGGCAGTTGGCTGTTAGCTCATTAGTCGACCGTGTGTGTCGGAGGGTGATCGGAGGATCCCTAGGTTGTGGAGAGCCTCTCCAGAGCTCGGTCGAGCCAGTAGTAGTGAGTTTCAGTGGGCAAGCTGGAGGCGTGTAGTTTGTAGCCTCGGTTGAGTTGCTAGCAGTCTTGGTAGACTAGCAAGCCAGAGTTTGTTTGGAGCAGAGTCCGGATTGGTTCCGGTGCGGTGGCAAGTTGATGCTTGGTGTTGACCAAGGTGTGGTTTGGAGCTGCTAGAGATTAGCTTTGCTCATGGGGCGAATGGTTCGTGCCCAGTTGGTTGTTTTCCTGTTTCCAGGAAGTCGAGTTGCCCCGTTTGGCATTTGGAGGTTCAGTCTGAGATGGACCCCTGTTGTTGCCCCGTGAGATTTAGTTGTTGTTGCTCTAGTGGAGCAAGACAGTGAGCGTATGTGGAGCTCTCTGTCCTTCGGTTGTCTTCTTGTAGAGCCGTTTCCTTCTGGGAGTTGTCAGATTTCTCCCGTAGCCATGAGTTGATGGTAGAGGTGCTAACTTGAAGGAAAAGTTTGTTGGCTGCTTGGAAGCAGTTGTTTGTCCAGTTAGGTGGACTCTTGGATAGTGTTCTAGAGACTGCAGTAAGGGTTGTTTAGCCTCGTGTGAGGTTTGGTCCTCTTGTTGTTTCGAGAGCTAGTTCGGTTCTAGCTGGAGGGTGTTGCCCTGAGGTCTTGTCCCTAGTCAGGAAGTTTTGGGAGTTGACCCTTCCCTCGGCAGTTGAGTAAGTGTTGTTAGTTCCGGATTGGTGATCCTATTGGATGAGATTTCCCTTGGGTTTGAGCAAGTCAGCGAGCGTGTGTGGAGTTCGCTGCCCTTCAGAGTTTGCTTGCTGGGGAAAGTCGTTTCCCGTTTGGCAGGAGTCAGCTTAGCTCCTGAGTTGTGTAGTTGGTCAGAGTAGAGCAGCGGTCAGCCCAGCGAGAGGGTCCCTGCTTTGAGTTGTTAGCAAGCAAGTTGTTTGTCCCCGCAAGGGCGGTGGCCTGCCAGTAAGAGTTGTTTCTGGCAAGTTGTTGGTTCTTTGGGGATTGAAGATTTCCCTTTCCCCTAGTCTCTGTGGTGGTTGAGTTGCTCCCTGGATGTCAGCCTCGACTGTTAGCTTCCGAGGTAGTCTTGCAGATTCGTGTGGCTCAGGATCCGTAAGCTATGAGGTTGTCGTTATCTATTTTCCTTGCAAGGTTTCGGGAGTGGAGCTTCTGGTTGGAAGCTGAGTTAGGCTTAAGCTTAAAGAAGAAGTCCTTTGAGTAGCCAGTTGGATTTTTTTAGAGTTGAGTTGTAGCTTGGAGGCGAGCGTTGCTCGTTATAGCTTGGGTTGAGTTCTGCTGAGCAAGCCCTTCTCAGGCTTTGCTCCTAGTTGTTGTGCGCTCGCAGTTGGCGTAGCAGAGCCGTTTGAGTGAGTTGGCACAGAGGTGCCGTGGCTTTGGTTGGTAAAGTCGTTGAGCTGTTTTCCTTGAGAGGAATTTTGGTGGTTTCCTGGCCTGGTAGTATTTTCTTTGGCCAGTTGCTAGTAGGTTTGCATGGAAAGGTTTGCTTTCGGCCGTTGAGAGGTTGCTGTTTGTTGGCCGTTTGGTTTCTGGAACCTGGGAGGTTCAGTTGTTTGGCCAGTTTGTTGTTGGGTTGAGGCTGCTTGTTAGCAGCTGTGAGCTTCCAGAGGAGTTCGCTAGTGCGTGGAGTTGAGTTTCAGAGCTTGTGGCCAGTCCTCGAGTTTGTTGAGAGTAACACCGTAGAGAGGTGTTCAGTGTTGGATTAGCAGGGCTTTAGTTTGAGCCCCAGGTTTGTAGGGCCTTTTGAGATCCTTGAGCGGATCGGAGCAGTGGCCTTTCGGTTAGCTTTGCCCCGTTGGTGGCAGATTGGTTGGCATTGTGGCTTTGAGCCTTTGAGAACCCAAGAGGGTTTGGTTCTCGAGGAAGGGCTAGTGTTGTCTTGGCCGAGAAGTTCAGTTGGCTGGATCAGTGGAGTTTTCCTGGAGCTGTTTCGTCTTCGGACTTTCGAGGACGAAAGTCTTAAAAGGAGGGAGTATTGTAACAGCCCAGTTTCCTATTCCAGTTTTCGAGGTGCCTTCGGGTCAAGATTCGGTTGTTTGGTTGGGTTTTAGAGCCGTTTTTACCCTTGGGGGTATTTTGGTCTTTTGGCTCTTCGGGCAGGAATTGTGGTTTTCAGGGCTTCGAGGTAGCTCCTGCCTTTGTCGAGGCTTGTTTGTTGGTGGCTGCTAGTCCCGAGGTGTTTGGGCTAGTCGTTTGGATGATCGGTTGTGGTTTGGGCTTTGGCAAAGTGTTGGTTGTTGGGTGTTTCCTTTGGGATTCGAGCCCGGGCCCTTAGTGTTGCTTTGGGAGTTGGATTTAAGTGAGATTTGTTTGTTGGAAAAGGTTGCTTCGGTCGGGTCTCGAAGGAGGAAGCCGGGAAATGGGATTTTGAGGTTTTAAGTGGATAAGGTTGGATTAAATGGATAAAATCCTTTTTTCCTTTTTATTTCCCATTTTCCTTTTCTTTTCCAAATTCATTTTCTTTTCTTTTTCTTTTTTTTCTCTTTTCTCTCTCTCTCTCTCTCTCTCTCCCCGAGCACCCCCCCACCCCCCCACCCTAGCCCGAGCATCCTCTTGGCTCGCCCAAGCCTAGCCCGAGCTAGCCCAGCCCCTCGCGCCCTTGCCCTCTCCCAGCCCAGGTCGCCTCAGCCCGAAGCCGCCACCGCCCACCCGGAAGGCGTCGTGTCGCTGAGCTCGCGCCAAGACAAAGTGCCTCTCGCTGCGTGTCGCGCGCCTCGCCGCGAGCCGTCGCGCCGCCGGCTTGAGCTCGCCTCGCCCGGCCCGTGTCGCTTCACCAGTGCGCGGCGTCGTCGCGTCGCCCGTGTTGTCGCGCGTCTCAGCGCCAGATCGCGCGCCCCCGCGTCGTGTCGCTCGCGCCGCGCGCCGTCCTCTATGCCGAGCCGCGCAGCACACCGTCGCTCAGCCGAGCAAGCGCCCGAGTCCGCGCGCCCTATGTCGCCCCTAGCGTCTGTCGCAGAAAGCAGCTGACCAGCGCCCATGCGGCGCGCCCAGCGTCCCAGCCGGCCCCAGTGCTTCCTAGCCCGCAAAGAGCTCGTTCGCGTGTCAGCCGTGCCTCGTGAGTTGCTCCCGAGCCTAGCCCTGTTTATTTTATTGTATTTAGGGCTATTTTATGATTATTGATGTGTTTTTTTGGCTCGATATAGGTTGCTCGGGTTCGATCGCAGTTATTTTTATTGTGTGTTGTTGCCTTCCGACTAGGTAAGGATTTCTTACCGGAGTTGTGTGGGCCCTGCGATATTTTCATGATTATGCCTTGCTTGTTTGCTGACTATTATGAGCATGATAATAATAGAGCAGCTTTGATTGATTTCTAGCTAGCATGTTTGCTTGATTTTACATGTTAGTGCCATGCTAGGTTTGTTCTGCCAGCATGCTTGCGATTCCTGCTTAAGCTCGTAGTATCATGCTAGGTTAGTGTGATTGATGTCGGTCTTTGTTTGCTAGCCAGGAATCATTACTTTTTACTCTGTACTCTTAGATAGAGTTGTAGGGTTTGTCATCATCCAGAGGATGAGCGGACATAACGTACTTTGTCCCTAGTAGGTCAGGTCGGGAGTAAAGTGTGTGCAGCATAACGTATCTTCCTACCCCCCCCCCCCCCCGACCCACCGGTTGTGGACTTAGCTACCCACTTCGGCATAGCCTAGTTTGTAGCCTGCTAGAGCGGAACACTGCCAACAGTGTAAGCCTACCTTGGCCGGTTCTTAGCTTCAGGTCGGTGGATCAGGCTGCACAGATGAGCGCCGAGGGCCTCGCGCTACTGTGATCAGTGACACCGCTTCCGATTCATAGGCATGTGCACCTGGCCCGCGTAGTTTGCCCTTAGGCCCCCGCATTTACGCCGGTTGCAGAGGAGCATGCGGTGTGCGCGCACACGCGTTAGTTGCCGGTTCAGAGAGCTCCCCCGGGCTAATGTCGTGAGTACACCATTCCTTCCGTTAGAGCCTGACTTCGATTACTCTCCCGTAAGTCCAGATTAGTGCAAGGGCAAGGAGGCCCTTGAGGACATTCTAGGGATCAGTGTATTCCCCCCGAGTGACAGATACCTCGGTGATGTCCTGGATTGGTCAGTGTATCCAATCTCAGTTAGGCCGGAAGAAAGAGACTTTCGATGGCTCCAGATCTTGTTTTATGAGCTCGTTGACCTATGATCTGTGTTGGTAGCTGTTTGCTTGCATGCTTTGGTACTAGATGACTGATTATATCGTATTGTACCCCGGTTGGGGATTCTTCTTGAGTAATTCGTTACTCACCCTTATTTTCGTGGTTTTTCCACAGTAACCATGATGCGAGACAGGATGGTTTGGAGGAGGAGCTATGATCATGGAAACCCGTTGTTCAACTCGAGTTTTATGTTTATGATTTAAATGTTCTCTGAATGCATGTAGTTGGGCACACGAGAGCCTAGGGTGTTTTCTCAATGTATTTCAGGATTCTAGCATTGTTGTAAAGTTTGTATGTTTTAAATGAATCTCTGATCAGAGTAAGTTTTGTAAATGTATTTGACTTGGAACAGGTGCTTGGAAACAGGGACAGGTTCGAGGAATTGATGTTGATTTTTAATGGATGTTTTATGTTTTAGTTTTTACTTAGAATCCGAACACCATCTTGCAAATTTTCTGTAGATTTGTAATGCATGCATTGAGGTAACGGCCTATTTTAGAACCCTTTCGGGTCGGGTCGTTACAAGGATTCTTACTGAGTGCCTTCGTACTCACCCTTACTTTCCTTTCAGGTAACTTGGGACAGCACCGAGATGGCTAGTGGAGGGAGCTGACTGATCATGGGAGCCGCTGGCATACTCTGTCATTTGTTTATGTTTTGAGTCTTTCATTCTGTAGCATGCTGGGAGAACTGAATTGATTTTAATTGTTTTTTAACTGTTTTACTTTGAAATACTGGCCAGGATTTAGTTATGGAAGTTTTTGGAATGAATGTTTTGTGTATGATGTTTAATCAAGTTTTATTTTAAGGAGTTTCTGTACTATTTAAATGTTTTAAATTTGTAAGCATGCTAGTAAGAACCGGGTTTAGGACCACTTTTGGGTCAGGTTCTTACAGTGAGATATCTATTCTCACAAACCCGACCGGTGGGGACACGTACGTTGGTCCACTCTCAGCCTCTAGATGATGACAACCTAACAGAAGCTAAGAGAGTTCCTTCAACCGCATTGAATATAAGTGAAGCAGAATACCAACAATCACATATAACATATGAGCCAATGCAATCGAAATAGAATCATATAGGGTACATCAATCTACATGCCAGGTCCTATCAAACAAGTCACAACATTCCTATCCACTAACACATGTTTATACAATAGAAAACCAAAAAACAATATGTAAAGACCTGACTCTAAATGGCCCTAAATAGTCTTTACTTTAAAAAAAATTCACATTAAAACATGCAATGGATTGTAAACTTAAACATCTTTATTAAAAATCTCCAAACTTAACCCCTTTATGAGTTCATAAGAAAACCAATAAAACAACCTCTGGCCAGAGTTCATAAAACCAATACAAAATCCCAATCAACAGTGTTCAAGTACAAAAAACGTTTCCAATAATGAAAATGACTCCGACAATGCAACGACCTTTCCCATGATCCATCAGCTCCTCCTCTTGCCACCTCGATGCTGTGCCAAGTTACCTGGTAGAGAAAACCACAGAAAGGGTGAGTACGAAAGCACTCAGTAAGAATTCCCCAACCGGGGTACAATACGCACAACAAATCCTCTAACATCCTAGCATACAAGCAACACTTACAACATGGCAGTTTAAAATAGTACAAAAGCAGGATATCATTTTCAAGGTCTAAGCTCATAGCTAGACAGGGTTAGCTCACACTGGGCTAACTAACATGAGAATTATTCAAGTAATCTCAAAAGGCACAACAGCACAGCAAACAAGGTTAGCACACACTGGGCTAACAAGGACATCATCACACTGGGCTAGTCTCGATCGCAACACACACTTGGCGTACTGAGGCGCAACACTTCAGTCGATTCTGCTCAACCTGATTAGCAACACACTAGGCTAACAGGGGACAACAACACCCTAGGCTAGTCCTGGAGCAACAAGGGCAGCAACACACTAGGCTAGCTCAGGATCAGAAACACACTGGGCTAGCCCAGGATCAGAAACACACTGGGCCAATCATAAATCGGGTCAGCACACCCTAGGCCAACAAAGGACAGCACACACTGGGCTAGTCCTGGACTACAACACACTGTGGCGATCTGCTCAATGCAGTTAGCAACACATCAAGCTAACAGGGGACAACAACACACTGGATTGTCCTGAACTGCAACACAGTGGACAGTTTTGAGCAAACAGAGCCAGCACACAACTCGATTGTCACTCGGGACTCCCTAAGGACTCTAACACATTAAGCATCCTAGAACTACAGAGTATATCAACAACAGATCCAGGATACTAAAATAAGTGCATACAAGATAGGCAGTCAACAACAGAGGAGAACCAGGAAGAAAGCAAGAATCTACATGACAGCACCCTAACAATCAAATCATGGAACCTAACTATAACATGCTTAACATATATATATTCAACAAGATTCAGCAGGGCATACACAACATACAATTTCAGATCACAAGAATAGGGAATAAACAGAACAAACATGCTTAAGTACAACAACCTCCAAGGCACCTGCAAGAAACCTAACACTAGCAATTCATATATCAGACAACCTGCAGAAACCTATCCACTAACAGTTCAAATCATAAACATACAACCAGGAGATATCATTGTAGTGTGCAGGGCCCACACAACCCCAGCAAGGAACCCATACCTGTCAACAGTAGAATCCCAAATCCCGAAATAATCCTTAAGCTGCAGAACACCACACAGTTACCCAGAACCCGAACATGAAACTCACTCCCAAGGGTAAAAAATCCCTCCATTTGACAAGTGTCAAATGAGGTTCCCCCTTTGAGTCCCAACTTTATCACCTTTTTAAAACTATTTTTGTTTAAATCCCGAACAAGCCCCAACCTTCACCAAACAACTCCTAAACCTGGACAAACACCAAATTTTTTTTATCAACTCAAGCCAAGGCTGGAAATTACCAAAATACCCCCGGGAGGCCAAATGACCAAAATGCCCCTAGAGCCTCAAGAAGTCCTAACAGCCCAACAAACTCATTGAAAACCAACCAAACGTACCTGGAGAACTGGAAGGAAAACTTGTGCTGTTACACAATATCCTATCCACTAACACATGCTCAATCGAATAATAAACCTGCAAGAACCTATCCCTTAACATGTTGATCAAGCAATAACAAACAATCGAGAACCTATCCACTAACATGTTCAGTAAGCAGTTACAAACAACCAAGATACAATCAATGGCAGGAACATGGTCCACACAACTCCGACAAGAAATCTTTACCTGAATAAACAGAATGGACAAACAATAGGTGTGCTCCTTGAGATGCAGAACCAACACGAAACAACATAGGAAAATTAATAACAAACAAATAATTAACATCTAAACAGCCAAAAAAATCTAGGTATCCAATGCACATTGCTTGGGAACAGAAGTTACCCAAAAACCGAGCAGAACAGAGCATCGGCAAGGGCAGCACGGGTGTGTGCTCGTGCAGCTGGCTGTGGTGCTGCGTGGTGACACAGGCAGGCTGGTGTATGCGTGAGGATGCGATTGTAGGGCTACTGCATGAGGACCGGTGCAGCCATGGACGGGGTTGCGATTTCGAGCGGCTGAGGAAACTTGGTGAGGGCGATGGTGCGTGCGGCTTGGTGACTAAGGCTAATTGGCCTCGGCAAGGAGGAGAAGAAGAAGAATTCGAAAAGAGAGAAGAGGAAGAATGAGGGATTGATGGAGGCTCTAGCTTTCCTCTCTGCAAGCGATCGATGGAAAATTATGATCTTTTTTTTCTTTTTTAATTTAAACTCATTTTAATCCAAAGAATCTTCCCTCCAATAATTGCAAAACTAACCGTAAGCATCGTGGAAGTGCAAAAATAGCCCTGGAAGCCTGAAATCACAAAAACAACCCAAACTGCATAAAACGTAGAAATAGCCCTGAAGTCCAATAATTTACCAAACTAACCCTAAGGGTAAAATTACCAGAATACCCTTGAAGGTGAGAACTGCCATAACGGTCTAACGAAACAACCGAAACAAAAGAAAAACATACCTGGGGAACCGGGATGAAAACCTGGGTCGTTACAGCTTTGGAGTACTTAAGGTGATGAGTTCAATCCATGGTGACCACCTACATAAAAATTAATTTCCAACGAGTTTCCTTAACTTTCAAATGTTGTAGGATTAGGTGGTATGCCCCGTGACATTAGTCGAGGTGTGTGCAAGCTGGCTCGAACAGTCATGACTATAAAAAAAACTGTGTTTTAGATAAGCATCCATTTGTTTACCTTCTATTTAACTTTGATCGGAGTATAAATAGCATTGCTATAATATAACTAATGTCGTCGTTTTAATGCCTCTCTTTAATGTGTTACGTTTTCGGTACCGTTAAATGAAGGAAATCACATTTGATTGTAATAAATGTGCATTTTAGTGTGTTGTTAAGTTGGTACTGATGCTTGTAAGGGTTGAGAATGACCGCGTATTGATCGATGACAATTGTAAAGGGATAGATGACGACTCTGTGGGGACCGATGATGGTACGTCTTTACCTAGGAAGGTCGTGTGTTTCTTCCTTTAGTCGAACTTCCTCCTTTTTGGGGCTTACTTTTCATTATTGAGCTAAATATCTCTTACCTAAAATCTCTCTATAACAGTTGCTCTTATTCTTAGGAATTGTCTTATACTTAAAAGTAGTTTTTATGAGTATTTTATGACGATACTCGATCTTTATGAGAGTTGATTTTCCATAACTTCAGTAAACTAACTTTTCCTTCATGCAAGCATCATCGAGTTGGGCTAGCCTTTGAATTCACCTTGGTGAATTTAGTTGTGCTTTACATGTTTAAATGTTATTGTAAAATGACGTCAGGTTAACCTTTTAATTCACTTATTCAATTTATTATTATTCCTAAGTCGTTGAGCCTTGACTGTGTTTCGAGTCTCGTATTTTGGTGAAAGTGATTTTATTCATAATTCTTTATTAGCCTTTTTTTATTAAAAATTGGGAAATCGAAGCTTCGCTCTCCTATACCTGGGGCACCACTGGTCCGTCCCTAGACTGAGATGTCGGGATACTTCGAAGGGTATTCTAGTTTATGCGTTTTCCAAAGGCCTCGAACTAGGGATCTCTCAAGGAAACATGCCTTGAAGTCCTTAGCCTCAACCGCTAGGCTGCCCCTTGCAATAATTTGCTCAGTTTGGGAAAAAGGAAATGTCTTTTTTTTATTAGAATAATTTCTTTTGCAATATTTTAGTGTATTATGATAATATTTCTTTGAGAACATTTATTGCAGGATCGAAAGACAACACTAGTGGGGGGTGAATAGGGTTTGCCAACTTTTAAGTTCTTTTAAAATAATCTTTTATGATCTAAGCTTTATTAATCTAAAATCACCTAACAATAAAAATATTATTATGAAAGAATTAAATAGCCGAAATTAAAAGAAGGGGAAAGAGAGACACCAAAGTTTTATAGTGGTTCAGAAATTCTACTCTTCTCCCCAAGGCTTCTCCTAGGGTATTTTACTAGACTATTTTCTTGCGGATGAGAATGAAACCTACACGACCCTTTTTATCCTAGGCTAAAGAGAAACCTCAATCCTTTTCCCGAGTTCAGGATTAAACCACGACTTTTTTTTTTCTAGGCTAAAGAGAAGTCCAACTCCTTTTACTGGTTCATGATTAAACCAATTAGATTTTCTCACAATTCAAGGTGTACCCACGCCTTAATAAAAATCTCAAATATAAAATAAAAAAAACTCTCACAAAGTACCTCTTCAAGGCAAGATTTGCAAGTTTGACGTTGACATCTTCACAAAATTTGTAATGTGCCGATTCTAGAATGTGTAAAGTAGATGAGACTTTTTGGAGCTCTTTACAATGATATGGTTGCTGTGGTTTTTTTGTTATGGAGGCTATGAATTTAATGGAGAGAAGATGAAAGGTGTCTATTGGATTTAGGACAAAATGATCAACGGACGAGATTTGATGAAGATATGATGAATGGTAGTCATTGGATACAGGAAAAATGTGGTATATGGTTGGGATTGAATGAAGAGAAGATGAAATGAGCTTAGGTTTAAATGAAACAATTTGAAAATGAAAATCCCGTTTTTTTTTCATAGGCGATTTTTCTTTAAATTTTCAATTGTCCATATGTTCTTCATTTTAACTCTAATTTGCACGATTCAAAATGCGTTGGAATCTCTTCTCCAAGCTCTACATAATAAACACTTAAAAACTCCAAAAATATTAGTACACAAAAAGTTTGTTGTCATCAAAATATTAATTAATTGATTTGAGTAAATTGGCCAAAAAGCCAACAATCTCCCCTTTTTTATGATGACAAACTATACTAGAAAAATGAAATATAAAGTAGTGTGTAACGTAAGATATGAATCACATGCATAATAAACATACATAATTAATGATAACATGATTTCAGTTTTCTTATTATCTCTCCCACTTTTGGAATCAATTAAAAAGACATTTGTAGAGATAAGAATAATTTAACTATTTATTTAATGCAAGGTCTCCAAATTTCTCCCACTTAAAAAATAAATTTAACACTCTCTTCTCATAAGAGACAAAAAGAAATTTGATGCATAAAAATCTAAGGATAAAAATATAAAACACAATTTCAAATGAATCCTTCTTCTGAAATGAATTTTCATTAATGTAATAACTTCCCTTAATTAAAAGGATATATAATACACATAAGAGAACTATGCTTAACAATAAACACTTTATCAATATTAAATTTACATATTAAATAATTTAAACTCTCCCTAAAAATAAGCATTCCCTTTATAATAATTAAAAAAATAAAATGTAAAGGAGATACCAATTGTTGAAAAATAATGATACCAATTGATAGTAAATCAAACAATAAAAATCATGGTAGCTTTACAAATAAGAAACATATCAATTTTAAGTAAGTTCTAAAGGGAATCAAGAATATTAATCAATGTCATAAAAACTCCCCCTATAAAATCGAATTCAACAATTCTTAAAGAAAAACAAACAAACACATATATTCAACATATAGGGCAAGCAATATAGTGAATGAGATTTTAATAACCAATATTTTTCATATAAATAGCATATCAATTTAAAAAAGGGAAATTGTAGTAATTAGACCAAATTCCACAAGTATTTGCAAATATAGGCGTTCAACTTTTTTTTTGCGAACTTAATTTTATTTTTAAAATTCGAAATTAATGATTTTTTAGTAATACCATTTTGCCCTTCTACACATTTAGTGCCTCATTTTCAAATTCAACCTCCATTTTTCAAACTTCCCATATTTATATTGCATACCATTTTTTAATGTCAAATTAATGTTATGAGATTTTATTAGTACATTCCTAAAATACTTTTCCCAAAACGATTTTTCTCTCTCTTCATATTCATCCTCTCATTTTTCTATTGTCAAGAATTTTCGTATGGATTTTTTTATCGAAAACTTTCCTTATTTCAACAATATACAGTTCTATCAAGACTGTATTGTTATGTACTGATTACAAAAAAAAACATGAATGATTTCTTGCAAATTTCTGAAGTGCACCAGAGTCGTCTTGATTTATGGCGGCGCTCTTACGAAACCTTAATTTTCACGAACGTTAAAGATGAAAATAATACGGTTTAAATATTGTATTACTCATAAGTGCAGTAATACATTATTGTATTATAGAACAACACTCTATGTTCATAATGTTAAATCCTTATGAAATCCATTTGTCCAATATGACATTTTCTGAACTGTCCTATTGTTTTAATAATATTGTATTACACTTCCATTGATTTAATGATAGCTCTCAAATAGAGCATATTTTAGTTGTTGTTCTAGTTGTTAATAATACCTCATTTTGATACTCGAACGTGAAATACAATACATAAATCTATATAAGTGTTGCTTAAAGAATAATAATACGGTTCGATAAATACCGACAATCCGATAGTTTATTTTGATACACTTTATTTCCTCGAATTCCTATATGTGAACGTAATACTCACATATCTATACAGTACATATAGTCTGGTACATTAATGTTTCATGTTTCAATACCTTAAAATCAAATCCAAAGGGAATAATGATTGTACAAGAATTTACCATCGCTTGTTCACTATTGCATTCACATACGACTACCACTGTATGATTAGAAAGTAAACTGTCCTCTTGCCCTATTTTTCCTACAATATTTGCAGACATGTATGACTAGACATTAAAGTATTTTTTTCCCCTATTTTTCCTACAGTATTTCCAAAACTCCCAGTTATTCATACTTCTCTTCTAGTCTTAACTTCTGTCAACCTTATTCTTTTCTTGTCATTCCATCGTGCTTTTGGTTTCACCTTCGTATGATCTTTTTTTGTCACGATCTGAAGCACTGGATGAACTTGATGTCTTAAATGTGAAAAACAAAATCTAGTTAGTAAATACAGTATAACATAAACAAAACATACATACATTACACATAACTATACTATTTACACCCTGATGAAAGAATACACCGATTCAAATAAACCAACAGAAGACTAAGAATTTTTAAACAATCACTAAACAACTACAATCCAAATAGAATGAATAGGGAAAACGTCAAAATTATAACATTATCGTACATGCAAGTTATTACCGTACATGCAAGTTAATACCATACATGGAAGTTAATACCGTACATGCAAATTAATACATTACAATACCCCTCCTAACTATTGTGCAATTCTGTTTTCGGGCCCTCAAACCAGAAATCGACAGTAGTAATAATCCCATGAACTATAATAAAGTTTTGTTTGAAACACTAACCATAAGTCGAGGAACGAAAATAATTAAACTAGAAAATTAAACTCATACAGAGTTGATTATTACAAAATCCCAAAACTACAACACTCGTATCCTTAGAATCCCCTCACTCCCCACTATCGAACACTAGATTTAATGTATTTGAAAAAAAAACCTTAAAAACATAACATAACCGTATAAACCTACCGTATGATGACCTTCAGTTCTTCTCTCGCCTTATTTTCGATTCCGATTGTCAATCGCAAGAATATTGAAACGTCGTTGAGATTGCCCACCTAGAGAGTTTTTTCTGGAGAAATCAAGAAGAAGATGAAATGAAAGAAAATCAAAAGAAAATAAATGAAATGACACTTACTTTTTTAGCGTTTTTATTTTATTTAATATTCGTAATAAATGCATACTAATTTAGGGATTTGTGGGTATGGAATATGGAGAGTTTTTCCAAAATGGTTAATAATTCGAAAATTAACAAAATTAATTAAGGAGGGTACTATTGTAAATGTCAATTTAGGAAATTAATAATGTAATTAACGAAATTTCATTTTTGATAATATTTTTCGAAGAACATATATTTGCAATTACTTTTCAAATATGATCTATTTATGAAAAAAACCCTTTAAAAAATAACCATCAAAACATATTTCTTAACCAAAAAGCATAAAATATATTATTTAATAATATTCTATCATTGATAACTTTAATAGACTAACGTATCCTGGTGCAATAGTCTAGGGACGGGCTAGTGGTGCCTCGGGTATAGGGTAGTGAAGCTCCTATTTCCCGATTTTCAAAAAAAAAACTTTAATAAGATGTTAACCATAATCTCATTAAATCAAACAATATATTACAAAATTATGAATAAAACAAATTTCATTAGTATGAGATATAAACATATACAAAAAAAAACAAAAAAAATAAATTCAACCTTTAATCATGGCATCACTAAATTCAAATAGTAAGATAATATTAATTTGGATAAATTTAAAAATAATAGATTATGATATTTAAATCAAATATCCTTCATCCTTAAAATACACAATCATATATATGGATGCAAAAAATGTTCTTAAATTTCTCAAGATATTTGATATAATAATCAATCAAATTTTTAAGAGGTTTTTTTATAAATAAACCAAATAAAAAAAATATTTACAAATGTATGATCCTGAAAAAATATTAGCAAAAAGGAATTTCATTAATGATATTATTAATTACCTTAATTACTTATTTACTACAATACCCTCAAATTTCTAATTTTAGCATTTCGAATTATTAACAAAATAGGAAAGAATCTCCAACTTTCATACCCACTATCCCTAAAATCGTGCCACCATTATTACGATTTGATTCAAAATAGAAACCACCACAGTTTCTCTCTTCATTTCCTACTTTTCATCTTGTCATCATCTTCTTCATTTCTCTGCAAAAAAGATGTCGGGTTCAGTAGCAACTATCAAAATACTTAGAACCTATGAGATAGATAAATACAATATGAGGTAAATAAATACAATAATATGCATAGGTATAAATACATAACCTATGTGCAATAATGCGAATAAGGATATTTGCAGAACCTATGAGGTAAATAAATACAGTATTATACATAGGTGTATCGGCCCGGAAATTTCCAATTGCCGGAAAAATTATGAGTCGATTTGAATGGGATCGGGAATTTTGGTGAAGACATTTGGGCTTGGGAAAAGGTAAAAATAAATAAGGAAGTAAATAGCGCGTCGAGTGAGATTCGAGCCAAGGACGTGTCGCGTGCTAGGCAGGGGGCGCTGCCAGCCGAGCCACTGGGCGCGTTCGTTAATCTAAACGCGCGATCTAATACATATCCGTGTCTTCGTGCGCTCGGTTTAAAACAGAGCTCTCCCGAGCCTTCTCCTTCATTTCTCTCCTTCTTCTCTTCGCGATCTCCTTCATCAACCGACAGCGATTTCCGGCGATTTCTTCCTTCTCCAGCTCCAATTCGAACGTGGTCGTCTTCCCGGCTCGAAGGTCGATCCTTTTAAGGCGGAAGGTAAGCTTTTCTTCTTTCTTCTTCTCTTCTTCGATCCGAGCCCCGCTTCCGGGCTTCGTTTCGGCCGTGTTGAAGTGAATTTCGGATGGGTTTTGTGCAGCTTGCGTAGGAGAGTTCGTCCAACAACTATCGGCCGTCGAATCTTCGCCAATCGCTCGAATTCGGATTTTCTCCATCGCCCCTGTTCGCGCGCAAAAACAGAGCCCCTGTTCGCCGTGCTCGCGTGCGCAGAAGCAGCCCTGCCGCCGAGCCTCGCCGTACACCCCGCGCTCGTCCTCGCCCAGCTCCGTGTCACGCCGCGCGCCGTCCCAGCTGTGCCGCTCGCCCGCGCGCGCCCTCGCGCCCCTGCATCGCCAGCATCCGTCCGCGCGCGCACCCAGCACGCCCATTTCTGCGCCCCAGCGCGCCCACCAGCCCCGTTGCTGCCCCGTTCGTGCAATCGGCTCGTTCGTGCGTTCGTCGCGCCTCGTGAGTTGCTCCCGAGCTGAGCCTTGTTTATTTTATTATATTAAGGCCTATTGTGTGATTTTTGTTGTGATTGATAGGTTCTCGGTAGCTAGTTCGGGTTCGTTCGCAATTTAGGATTTTGTGTCAAATCGTCCCCGACCAAGGTAAGGATTTCTTACCGGAGTTGTGTGAACCCTGCGATATAATATGCGATTGCTGATTGATTGCTTGTTTGTGTTTATTGACATGTGTAGCTAGGTTCTCTAATCTGAATTCCCGATTAGCATGATTTTTCCTGATTTAATTCTCATGTTAATCCATGCTAGGTTGTTCCTTTCTAGCATGCTCGTATCTATTCCTTGCTTCGTAGTATCATGCTAGGCTCGTTGTATTCTTATTGAGCACGTCTTGGATTTTATGGAATTGTTTTCGCTTTTTGCTAGGCGGGTTAGAATTGCAGGTAGATAGCATCATCCGGGCCTGATGCATAAAGTACCTTGCATCCATGGCAGGGACGTCGAGCAAGTCATTCCGTCCCTGGACCCCGTGAGGGATTAGCTAACCCAAGCGGTAGGCCCCCGCAATCTTGGGTGAGGGTGGCGATCGTTAAATGCCCCAACCGTCGGGATGATGACTTGGCATTGCCTCGCCCCGGCGATCGGCACGTCCTCGGCGTGTTCGGCCGTAGCCCACGATTGCCACTGTTAAGGTAAGGGCGGCTTCTGGTGTAAGCCTACCACGACCCGCTTCCTTAGCCTCAAAGTGCGGTGGTTTAGGTGACATAGTTTACGTGTCCAAGTCTCACACCCCTATGTCGGTGACACCGATCCAAAGAATTAGTTAGGCGTGGTGGACTGGACATGGGCAGCTTGCCTCAAGACCGGCACCCCCATGGTCTCTGATGAGCACGCGGTGCATGTTTACGCTCATTACAACGCCCGACCGGAGAGCTCCTCGGGATCTTGAGCAGTGTACCTTTCGTCGACGATGAAGCAGTGAGGCCGGGACTTGTTTCTCGTATAGGCGACTTGTGTATTGGATCTGTGTGGTGATATTATTCCGGACTAAGACCTTAAATTGGCATCCGTGGGCCCAAATGTGGGCTAAGCTATGTGCTCTATTCTCGTGTTTATATTCATAGCTTGCATACGCTCATCGAGATGACCATGTATATCGTATTGTACCCGGTTGGGGATCTTGAGCGATGTACCTTTCGTCGATGATGAGGCAGTGCCGAGGCCGGGACTTGTTTCTCGTATAGGCGACTTGTGTATTGGGTGTGTGGTGATATTATTCGGACTAAGACCTTAAATTGGCATCCGTGGCCCAAATGTGGGCTAAGCTATGTGCTCTATTCTGTGTTTATATGCATAGCTTGCATACGCTCATCGAGATGACCATGTATATCGTATTGTACCGGTTGGGGATTCTTACCGAGTAATTCGTTACTCACCCCTTCGTGGTTTTTCCACGAGTAACCAAGTTGCGCGAGACAGGATGGTGAAGGAGGAGCTGTGATCATGGGGCTGATCTTCCAACTCGATTTTTGTATTATGACTCTTTATGTTTTGTTTTCGAATGCATGTGGCAAGGCACGAGCCCTAGGATGTTTTGTAAATGTTTGTGGATCCAAAGCATTTTGTATCCGAATGAGTTTTGAATGGTTTTTAGTAAATCTCTGATCAGAGTAAACTTTGGAAATGTATTTATCTTGGAACAGGTGCTTGGAAACAGGGACAGGTTCCAGGGAGATTGTCTAGTTTTTAAAGGGGTTATTTTGAATGTTTTTGTTTTAATTGGAATCCGAAATCATGCCTGTTTAGTATCCTTTACTTTGAATGCATGCATTGAGGTAAGGGCCCATTTAGTGCCCCATTCGGGTCGGTCTCTTACAATAGGCATACACAATACGAGATAAAACTACATTTTAATACTTTGGAAGATGGATTTTCAATGAATAGAGTATAAATACGGTATAAACACAATAAACAACCAATACGGTATCGTGAAACGAAAACAACTATGAGTAAATAATACTAAATTTTTCTCGTATTCATGTTATAGTGGAATGTCGTAATTAATTAAATGTATAATATACACGGTACAAACCAAACATTCAACAGTAACGAGAAGTTTGGAAGATATAATCTGACATACAATATATATTGTTGGTTTAGAATTTACAGTATGAGAAACAAGGCATGAGTAGTGTTATCAGTAATAAGGTATTGTAGTGTTGTTATGGATAAAATATTGTTTTGTTTGGTAAATTTACAAGAGAATAAGCACGTACCAAACTACATCATCTGAGACATTGTTAAAGGGTGAAGACAAACGATTGATGAAACACGAGGAAGGAAAAAAAAGGCGTAGAGAACTAGTAGAAATGACAGCACAGTGTGGAGTGTGGGTGATAAACACTATGTGACACGGAAATGACCAGAATATGTTGAAACACAACGACAAGTTAATAGAACGAACATAAATAAAAAGCACTACGTTGGCAAAAAGGTGGACAGAACACGTCAGAGCTGGGTGTGTTTTGGTTGGAAATGACAGTAAAAAAAAGTGACTGGGAAATTTTGTCGATCAAATTGTACGAATGAGAAGAAAATGGAGAAAAGGAGGGAGACAAAATAGATCTAGAAAATAAGAAAATAAAGGAGAGGGAAGATCATGCGATATTAGTTAAGGAAAGCTATTTTTAGATGGAATTAATTGAGACAAATCTAATTACCGCATTAAAAATAAATCAATTGATGTAGGTGAGGGTAAGATGGGATTCTGAAAAATTAATTTAGCGGAAATTTTATAGCAAAATTACGGAAATTTTATAGCAAAATTAGATATGCAAAAAGCTTATTTGGGTGTTTAGATTTATAATTATTTATTGTAAAAGATATATTCAATACAATTTCTCAATTTTTAACAAATCAAATTCAAACATTCTAGAGTATAAATTCCATAAAAGATATCAATCGAATATTTATCTCTATAATTCAAAAATAAAAAAGAGCTTTTTTCATAAATAGACCATATATGAAAAGTATTTGCAAATATAGATGACTCGAAAAATATTAGCAAATGTAGATTTTCTTTTATTACATTATAAGTTTTGCAAATAATCAATTACAAGAATACTCTCAAATAGTTGGTTTTTAATTTCGAAAGGAAAAATTAGAAAAGGAAAATCGTCTCACATTCCAATCAATCACGCACGAATGTAGAGGGCATTAACTGTACCATATTCTATATGCACAAATCCCTAAATTAGTGTACATTACGAAAAGTAAAGATAATATTTTACGAAAAAAGAAACCGTCCTTTCATTTATTTTCTTATGAATTGTCCCTCATTTCGTCCTTTTCTTGATGCTCAAGAAAAAATCTTTGGTTGTACAATCTCGATGGAGTTTCAACATTCTTGCAATTGACGATCGAAATTGGAAACACAACGGAAGGCGAACTGAAAGTCATCATACGGTATGTTTATAGTTATGTTTAATTTTTAGGGTTTTTTAAATACAGTCAATCTGTTGTTCGATAGTGGGGAGTGTGGGGATTTTGGAGATATGAGTGTTGTAGTCTTGAGATTTTGTAATAATCGTCAATAAATTAGAGGTATTGTAGTTTTTGTGTTAAATTAATTGAGTTGGTAAATGCATGTACTGTATAATGGTTTTAGGATAGGAATTTGAACTAAATGGGGGGGGGGGGGGATTCTAGAATTATGAGTTCGGTGGTCTAAATGCATGTACTGCATAGAAGCATAGAAGCATACATATGGTACTAGTTATAGTTTTTTTTTTAATTTCATTTTATTCTCGAATGTTGTTATTAGTCTGTACTTCTATTAATTTTAGGGTTTTACTAATTCATTTTTTTACATTAAAAAACAACAAGTTTTTCCACTGCTTCGAGTTGGGAAGAGAAACAATCAGCAGACGTTGGGAGTCAAATCGCTATGCAATCTAGAAAAACCATTGAAGAAATAGGGCATACAAATTTTGTACTGTCTGGAAATACCGAATGAGTGGTGGCTGAGGCATATAATCGAACGAACGATGGTAACCCCCTGTACAATCAAGGTACCTATCGATCGAGTATGATTTTAAGGGATGAAAATATGGGGCATGAATGTACGGGTAGGAATATACTGTATCTACATGTGAGTAATACATTTACATGTAGGAATACAAAGGAAATATAAGGTAACACTAATGAAGGGGGCGCAAATAGTTCGAATGAAGATGGAAACTCGTCTGAGAATAAAGAGAATGTACATCTGTAATTTGTATACAGTAAATTTATTCATAAACTCATGTTGACTGTTGGTTGATGTCAGGTCAAACACGGGGATGTAGATGCAAGTTGCAATGTATCTAATTCACTACTAATTTTATATGTATTTTCTATGTGGTTGAAATGACATAGGCTGTTTACATATACACAACATGTGAAAATGGTAGTTAGAAAGAAAAACTCATCAAATGACTGTTGGTTTGATGTTAGGTCAAACACGAGAATGTAGATGCAAGTTGCAGTGTATCTAATTCACTACTAATTTTATATGTATTTTCTATGTGGTTGAAATGACTAGACTGTTTACATATACACAACATGCGAAAATGGTAGTTAGGAAGAAAAACTCATCAAAGATCATGCAATCTCTTTTCACGTCTAAGTTTGGATTGACAAAAGAAAAAAAGACGAAGAATGTAGAAGAAAAAAGAAATATGCAATTTCTTGATCCTCTAAGCTTTGAATTAGTGTGTTTATACCTTTTATATTATATCATGTTTATGACCCCCCTTACACTCTAGTTTTACTGTTATGCGTTTACTGTACGTACAAACTGCACAATAAGTTTAGTACTCTCCTAACTTTAAATACAATCAAATTGTTTGTACATTCAAATACATTTAAACATTTTTATTACTAACCATCATAAATATTTGTTCAGTATTGTCAAACTGTAACAAATATATTATAGCACAATACGAGTCTCCATATCAGCAAATTAAACACTGTTTTGAAAAGAAAATTGTTTACTATAGAGTCTAGTGAAATCTTCTTATATCTTTGTAATGTACCGTGTAAAATTTTAATTTAAGAAATGTGTTGTTTTGTTTTTTGTTCTGTACTTGTTGGTTAAGTATTTTACAGTCTTTCATCTTTATATATCCACAAAATCGACTTAAAAAATTACCCACTTTAACCATAGAGGCAAAATGTTGCAGTTATTATTCTGAATGTACTGTATAACACAAGTCATTTTAGTACTATGAGGTTATCATAAGTATTTAGAATTCATTTAACAAAATCTTTTGTTCAATGGTATATATATGCGAAAAATAAAACTCACAGTATATGCATAGTTTCATAAAATTCAAAATGTCAATATTGTTCTGAATACAACTCAAGGTTCACAAATTCAAATAGAACAAAGTTCACAAGATAAAAAAACATTCAAAATCAAAACATCTAAGACAACACCCTACGACGTGAAAATTGAGTCTTTTATTTTTCTTCCACGTTTATTCCCTTCTTTTCTTCCATTGAACCAAACTTCGAGGTGAAAGGAGAAAACATACATTTTGACGACGTTTTCTTCTGAGTTTCCCTCTTCGCATGTTGTGTATCATAAAATATCCCTTATCCCTTTCAAGTGCAAATACATCATACATTCAGTGTAAAAAAACCAATTCAACATGTAATAATCAAAATGTAAGCATAAACTATACTATATAATACCACATCTATATATGAATCAGGACCGAGATTCATTAAAACTAGCAATCACGTCCCCCTATTACACCGAAAATCAAAATAACAGTATTAATTATGAATTTAATACATTTGTAAACACGATTGTTGCCATTCTAAAGATCAATGTGTGCAATACGAATTGAAATGATTGATGAACCTATAAGGAGAAAATGTACAATATAACTAACATTGACACATAGTATGTACACATACAGTGTTGTAGTTTGAAAATAAGACAGTATAGTTTATTCATAAAAATAAACAGTTTTGTAGATGTTTGTACACTCAAGTATACCAGGAGATGGAAATTTGCATAGATAATAAGGGTTTATCAATATACTAACTTTTAAGAATATCTAAAGTTGTCATAACTCTAGCAATTAAGCTTTTCAAATAATATGTTAAAAAATACTACAACCTATTGAATAAGTAACACTTAAACAATAGATATCAATGACACACCTTTTGAAAAACTACTTTAGATTAAAAGTAAGAGCAACCCGCTCTGATACCAATTGTAGGATCGAAAGACAACACTACATGAGGTGAATAGGGTTCGCCAACTTTTAAGTTCTTAAAAAATAATCTTTATGATCTAAATTTTGTTAATCTAAAATCACCCAACAATAAAATATTATTATGCAAGAAATAAATAGCCAAAAGTAAAAGAATGGAAAAGAGAGGAACCAAGTTTTATAGTGGTTCGGAAATCCTACTCCACTCCCCAATACTTCTCCTTTGGTACTTTACTAGATGATTCTCTTGCAGGTGAGAACCCAAACCTACACGACAATCTTTTTCCTAGGCTAAAGAGAAACCCCAATCATTTTATCGGGTTCAAGATTAAACCACACTAACCTTCTTTTTTTTCTAGGCTATAGAGAAACTCAACTCCTTTTACTGGTTCAGGATTAAACTAATTACGTTTTCTCACAATGCAAGGTGTACTCACACCTTAATCAAATCTCAAGTATAAAATAAAAATAATGCTCACAAAGTACCTCTCGTAAGCAAGATTCGCAAGTTTAACGTTGGCAGCTACTTCACAAAATTTGCAATACGCCGATTCAAGAATGTGTTAGTAGATGAGACTTTTTGGAACTCTTTAGAATGATATGGTTGTTGTGGAATTTTTTTATGGAGGCCATGAATTTTATGGAGAGAAGATTAAAGGTGTCCGTTGGATTTAGGGCAAAATGATCCATGGACGAGATTTGATGAAGATATGATGAACGGTAGCTATTGGATTTAGGACAAATGTTGTATATGGTTGGGATTGAATGAAGAGAAGATTAAATGAGTTTAGGTTTAAAAGAAAACAATTTGAAAGTGAAAATCCCGTGTTTTTTCATAGACGTTTTTTCTTCAAATTTTCAGTTGTCCATATCTTCTTCATTTTAACTCTAATTTGCACAATTCAAAATGCATTAGAATTGTCTCTCCAAGCTCTACATAATAATAACTTTAAAACTACAAAAATATTAGTACACAAAATCAAGTTTGTTATCATCAAAATATTAATTAATTAATTTGAGCTAATTGGCCAAAAAGCCAACATTTTTTTGGAAATAGTAGTAAATGACTACTTTTTAAAAAATAATTAAAAAAATATCTATACTTTTTAAGACTTTAAATAAGTATCTAAATAAAAAATCAGTGAGATAGATAATTAAAATATCTCCATAATGCCCTTGATTTTATTTTCTTTTTAATTTAAACATATTTATTAATTACAAAACCTAATTAAGCGTTTTTTTATCAAGACTAACACCCCTCAAATCTAGGAGAAAATATCTCCATACAACTAACTCATTTTTAATATCTTTCAATTTTTATTTAATTTATTTAATATTTTTGTCAAATCTTTTTTATTTAATAACAAGCAATTGTCAAATCGTCTTTGATCGTCTTCACCATGACAACGCAAATTATCCTTTTATTCATTTTACAACTTATTGCCTCCAACATTTGTCACATTCTTCCATTGTTCTCACTCCCACTCACACTTTTTGTTCATGATTTTGATTTTTGGAGATTGGCGATACAATTGCACGCTCAAGATATTTCATGAGTCTTGTTGGATCTCACTTCCATTGAGTGGAGGTATTCACATGTTTTTGTTTGATTTTCATGAATTTCTCCATCAATAAAAGCGACGCCGATTACAATTGCTTTTAATGGAGTTTGGACGACGTGAATGTAAGAACCCGACCCGAAATACGGTCCTAAACCTAGGTTCTCACTCAGCATGCAAGTTAAATATGTCAACAAGCAGTTTAGTGCTCATGTTTAAAACTTTTCAAAACATAGAGAATGGGAAACACTTAAAACATAACCAACAATTTTCATTAACCAAAACCAACAAAGTAAAAACAAGCCTGGCCAGTATTTATAAAAACACTCAAAACAGTTTAAAAATCTTTTAACAACGTTCCCCTAGGACTCCTGTCCATCTACATGCTGAATAAATAGTGCAAATAATAAACGACAGAGTGCCGACATGTAACGGCCCAGTTTTCTATCCCAGTTCTCGAGGAGCTTCCGGTTAAGATTCAGTGGTTCGGTTGGGCCGTTAGAGTTGTTTTGACCCTTAGGGGTATTTTGGTCTTTTTGCTCCCAGGGCAGGATTTGTGGTTTTTAGGGCTTCGAGGCAGTTCCTGCCTTTGTTGAGGCTTGTTTGTTGGTGGCTGCGAGTCCCGAGATGTTTGGGCTATTCGTTTGGGAGTTCGGTTGTGATTTGGGTTTTGGGCAAAGTTATGGTTGTTTGGGTGTTTCCTTTGGGATTCGAGCCCGGACCCTTAGTTTTGATTTGGGAGGTTGATTTAAGTGAGATTTATTCTTTGGAAAAGGTTGCTTCAGTCGGGTCTTGAAGAAGGAAGCCATGAAATGGGATTTAAAGATTTTAAGGATTTTTAGAATTTGGATAAAAGTGGATAAGGTTGGAAAATGAAGATTAAATCCCCATTTTCCCTTTTTATTTTTAAAATCCTTTTTTCCTTTTATTTTCCATTTTTCCCCAAAATCCCCAAAATTCCCATTTTCTTCCCTTTCTCTCTCCTCCAGCCCGATCCCAGCCCCTGCCCACACCCGAGCCAGCCCTGGTCGCCCAACCCTGGCCGCCCAGATCGCCCACGCCCGAGCCCCAGCTCGTCCAACCCAACCCGGCCGTGCACAGTGCCCAAGCGCCCAGCCCCAGCTCGCTCAGGCCGTCCCCGCGTCGCTCAGCCCTCGCCCAGGCCCCGCGTCGCCCGACCTCGCCCAGGTCCGTGCCGCCCTACACTATGCCAAGCCAGTGTGCCCTGTAGCTCGCTGTGCCATCCCGAGCGTCCCTGAGCCGTCGCGTTGCGTCGCCCCCGCGCGTGTCCCTACAGCGCGTCATGTCGCTCGCGCCTGCGCGCGCCGTCCCCTATGCCGAGCCGTGCCGCGCGCCGTCGCCCAGCTGAGTCGTGCCTGCGCCCGCGCGCCCTTGCCTCGCCACAGCCCGTGCCCGCGCGCAGCTCCTCACCCCAGCGCGCCCAGCGCCCAGCCTGCCCTACTGTGTGGTTGACCGAGCCTTGTGGCTTCTCGGATGGTATTTCCCGAGTCTTTTCTTCGTTGGGCCCTGATTTGTTGGCTGCTGGTTATTGTATTAATTGGGGTGCTTTGTTTGATGTTTAGGCTATTCGGGTTCGATTAGAGGCTCGAGGGTTGCTCGTTGATTTGTGATTTATTATAATTGTTTTCTGCTTGTTCCAGGTAAGGATTTCTTACCGTGGTTGTGTGAACCCTGCGATATATCATGATTGTGCTTTGTATGCTTGTTGATTGTTATGAGCATGATATTGATAGGGCATCTTTGATTGACCTCTTGCTAGCATGTTTGCCTGATTTTACATGTTAGTGCCATGCTAGGTTTGTTCTGCCAGCATGCTTATGATTCCTGCTTAAGTTTGTAGTATCATGCTAGGTAAATGTGATTGATGTCGGTCATTGCTTGCTAGCCAGGAATCATTTATTTGCTCTATACTCTTAGATAGAGTTATAGGGTTTGTCATCATCCAGAGGCTGAGAGCGGACATAACGTACTTTGTCCCCACCGGTCGGGAGTAAAGCGAAGCATTGCTTCAGGGGTTGAGAGCGGACATAATGTACTTTGTCCCCAGTGGTCGGATATAGAGCAAAGCATAACATACATTGCTTTTTCTCCCCCCTCCCGACAGCCAATGAGAATTAGCTACCTCATTGGCGTATGCCTAGTTTGTAGCCTGCTAGAGCGGAACCCTGCCAACGGTGTAAGCCTACCTTGGCCGGTTCCTAGCTTCAGGTCGGTGGTTCAGGCTGCATAGATGAGCGCCGAGGGCCTCGCGCTACTGTGATCAGTGACACCGCTTCCGAGTCATAGGCATGCGTACCTGGCCCGCGTAGTTTTCCCTTTGGCCCCGCATTTACGCCGGTTGCAGCAGCATGCGGTGTGCGCGCACACGCGTTAGTCGCCGGTTCGGAGAGCTCCCCCGGGCTAATGTTCGTGAGTACACCATTCCTTCCAGTTAGAGCCAGACTTCGGGTACTCTCCCGTAAGTCCAGATTAGCAAGGGCAAGAGGCCCTTGAGGACATCTTTGGGATCAGTTCTTGAGCTGAGCAATCCCCCGAGTGAAAGATACCTCGGTGATGTCTCGGGATTGGTTATGAGAACCAATCATTAGGACGGAAGTAGGAGACTTCGATGACTCCAGATCTTGTATTAAGAGCTCGTTGAGCTATGATCTGTGTTGATAGCTGTTTGCTTGCATGTTGAGGTGCTAGATGACTGATGTATCGTATTGTACCCCGGTTGGGGATTCTTACTGAGTATGTTTATACTCACCCTTATTTATCTTTCAGGTAACTTGGGACAACACCAGGATGGCTAGCGGAGGGAGCTGATTGATCATGGGGAGCCGCCGGCACTCTGTCATTTATTATTGCATTGTTTATTCAGCATGCAGATGGACAGGAGTCCTAGGGGAACATTGTTTAAAAAGTTGTTTAAATTTATTTGTATGTTTTATAAACACTGGCCAGGTTGTTTTACTTGTTGATTATGTTTAAATGAAAATTGTTGGTTATGTTTTAAGGGTTCCCTCTTCTCATATGTTTTGAAAGGTTTTTAAATATGAGCACTAAACCACTTGTTATCATATTTAACTTGCATGTTGAGTGAGAACCCCGGTTTAGGACCATGTTTTGGGTCGAGTTCGTCACACGACAACTCCCATGATCAAACAGCTCCCTCCGCTAGCCATCCCGGTGCTGTCTCGAGTTACCTGGTGGAAAGACCACAGAAATAAGGGTGAGTATAAACATACTCAGTAAGAATCCCCAACCGGGGTACTGTAACGGCCCAGGTTTTCATCCCGATCTTCCAGGTGTGCCCTAGGGGCATTTTGGTAATTTGGTCAGGCCGTCAGGGCCGTTTATGTCTTTTTCCAGTTGCTAAAATTATTGGATGGATGTGTGTGGGTTTTTGAGGCCTTGTGGATTGGTTTGAGCAAGGTTTGATGCAAAAGTAAAAAGAAATGAAATTGTGCTGCAGCTGGGTTTTGAACCCGGGTCTCAAGGGAAGCTTGTGGGGATGCATGCCAGATGAGCTAGTGAGAGCTCTTGTTGCTCTTTCCGGGTCATTTTATGGTTAGCCTTGGAGTTTGGAGTTTTGGTGCATTTGGTAAATGAAAAGAAAATAGGTTTGCCATGTCTTCTTCTCCAACACATCTCCTAGCCATCCAAGCCAAGTTCTCCCTAGCCTCCTTGCCGATTTCTTCATCCCCTTTCATTTGCTCCGTTGTTCGATCATCATTCCGAGTAAGTCTTCATCCTCTTCCTCTTCTCGATTGGTTGTTTCTTTGGGCGAAGGTAAGGAAGTGTGTGTGTGTGTGTTTGTGTTTGGTGCGTGGCCGGCGAGCGAGATCCGCCACGGTACCGGCGAGATCCGCCCGAGCCCGCCACCACCGTCGCACCGGCCGCGCCGAGCAAAGACGCCCCAGCCGCCGGATCCGCTGTCGCGGCCCAGCCCTGCCGCGCGGCCTCGTCGAGCACGGCCGAAGCGACCCTCGCTTCGCCGTCGCGCGTCCCGGACTGTCGCGACGCCCCGAATCGGCGCTCGTCGACGCCCGGCCTCGTCGTCGCCCGAGATCGCCGAGCGAGGGCTGGTCGACGCCCGGCCTCGTCGTCGCACGATCGGCCGAGCCAGACGCTCGTTGCACGCCGGCCTACCTCGTCGTCGCCGCCGGATTGGCCGAGCGAGACGCCCGGCTTCATGCGCAGCAGCCGATCGCCGTGTCGCGCCGCTCGCCCACGCCGCGTGTCTTCGCAGAGAGCGGCTTCGCCAGCGCCCGCGCGCCGCCGCCCGTGGCGTGCCCAGTAGCGTGTCCGAGCGCGCGCGGCCGCTCCCAGCGCTGCGCCAGCGCTGCCCAGCGCCGGATTGGTACATCGGCCAGCCGGCAAGTGCCCGGCCTCCGTCGTCGTCGTGCGTGCGTGTGAGTGCTCCCGAGCCGAGCCTGCTGTTTTATTATATTTTTAGGGCTATGGTTGTGATTGTTACTATGTTGTAGGTTCTCGATAGCTAGCTTGGGAGTGTTCGCAGCTTAGGAATTTGTGTGTAGAAGTCTTCCGACCAAGGTAAGGATTTCTTACCGGAGTTGTGTGGACCCTGCGATGTTCTATGTGATTGATGTTGTATGTTTGTTTGTGATTATCGGCATGTGTAGTTTAGGTGCTCTGCTCGAATTCTCGATGGCATGACTTCGTATGTTGTTCTTTCATGTTAGTCCATGCTAGGTTGTTCCGTTACGGCATGCTCATATTCATTCTTGTTAAAGTAGTACCATGCTGGAGGTCTGCTTTGTATTCTTTTGAGCACGTATTGGATTGTTTCTTTGATTGTTAAAGCGCGGGTTAGAATTCGGGTAGGTAGCATCTTAGGGCCCGATGCATAAAGTATCTTGCATCCATGGCGGGGACGTCGAGACGATTCTCCGTCCACGGACCCCGTTAGGGTTTAGCTAACCCGACCGGTAGGCCCCGCAATCTTGGGTGAGGGTGGCAGATCGTTAAATGCCCCAACGGTCGGGATGATGACTTGGCATTGCCTCGTCCCGGCGATCGGCGCGTCCTCGGCGTGTTCGGCCGTAGCCCTTGATTGCCACTGTTAGAGGCAAGGACCGCTTCACGGTGTAAGCCTACCACGGCCGGTTCCTTAGCCTCAAAGTGCGGTGGTTCAGTGACATAGTTCACGTGTCGAGTCTCACACCCCTATGTCGGTGACACCGATCAAGAGATTTAGTTAGGCGTGGTGTGGACATGGGCGGCTTGCCACTAGACCGGCGGCACCCCATAGTCTGCGAGAGCACGCGGTGCGCGCTTACGCTCATTACAGCGCCGGCCGGAGAGCTCCTCGGGATCTTGAGCTAGTGCACCTTTCGTGATCGACGATGAGCGGTGAGACCAGGGACTCGTTTCTCGTATATAGGGCGTATTGTGTGGTGATCTATTTACGGACTAAGACCACGAGTTGGCATCCGAGGTCCAAGTGTGGACTTAAGCTTTGTGCTCTATTACGTGTTTATATTCATAGCTTGCATACACTCACCTAGATGACCATGTGCATCGTATTGTACCCCGGTTGGGGATTCTTCTTGAGTAATTCGTTACTCACCCTTATTTTGTGGTTTTCCACAAGTAACCAAGGGGCGAGACAGGATGGCTGAAGGAGGAGCTGTGATCATGGGAACCTGCTGTCGTCTCTGACTTTTTATTTCTATGACTCTTGTCTTTTATTTTTCCCTGAATGCATGTAGCCGGGCACGGAGCCCTAGGACGTTTTCTGAATGTTTTTGTGGATTCCCGCTTTATTGAATTTGAGGATGTTTCAAATGTTTTAATAAATCTACGATCGTGAGTGTACGTTTTGGAAATGGATTGCCTTGAAAGCAGTGCTTGGAGACAGAGGGGACAGTTTTTGACAAACTATCTTGATTTCTGATTCAACCTTGATTGTTTTGTTTTAATTGGGAATCCGAAAATTTATTTGCATATTGTCCTTTACTTTGAATGCATGCATTGGGGTAAAGGCCTATTTAGAGCCCTTTTTGGGTCGGGTCTTTACAGGTACAATACGATACATCAGTCAGCACCCTAATATACATGCAAACAAAATACGAGCTCAGAAGCAACAACCTGGCTCAGGCTAACCGCCGATCTAGAAATTGCCTATTCAAGGGCTTACTACCACAACCTACACTAGGTTCTACACCTTGATGCCCATCGGGGTCTTACACAACCTAGGACGCGATGATGCCCATCGGGGTCTTACACATAAGGATGCCCATCGGGGTCTTACTCCTGGTACACATAGTGATGCCCATCGGGGACTTACACACAAGGATGCCCATCAGGGTCTTACTCCACAATCAATGATGCCCATCGGGGTCTTACACATACGGATGCCCATCGGGGTCTTACTCCACAAACCAATGATGCCCATCGGGGTCTTACTCCACAAATCAATGATGCCCATCGGGGTCTTACACATACGGATGCCCATCGGGGTCTTACTCCACAAATCAATGATGCCCAACGGGGTCTTACACATCTAGGATGCCCATCGGGGTCTTACTCCAGCTAGGAACACGGAGATGCCCATCGGGGTCTTACACTCCCTAGCAACCTTATGATGCCCATCGGGGACTTACACATAAAGCCAGCAGTGTAGTGCCCATTGGGGACTTACATACACTAGCAACGCATTGGTGCCCATCGGGGACTTACCCAAGCGGAACCTAACTAATAACCCCTAACAGTCTCCTAAGTACAGAACACAAACTAGCCTAATACTCAGACAACAAACATTACCTGTCTAACCCTAGCATGAAACTAGGAACATGGGTATGCCAGAATAAGAAAAATCCCTAGCATGATACTACGAACTTAAGCAGGAATCAAAAGCATGCTGGAAGAACAAACCTAGCATGGCACTAACATGAACAACAAGCAACATGTTAGCAAGAATTCGAACACAAGCTGTCCTATGGCTAACATGCTCATAACCGTAATCAAGCATACAAGGCACAATCATGAAAGCATCGCAGGGTCCACACAACCCCGATAAGAAATCCTTACCTGGATCAAGTAAGAAAGCAATCACAACAAACAAACAAGTGACCCTCGAGCTTTAAAGTCAACAGGAACAACCTAGGGAATCAACCAAGTCAACGCAATTAAGAGCTAGCAGCTAGAACATCTAAGGGTCAAGAATCAAACCTCGGGAAAACCAACTGAGAAGGCACTAGGGCTCGGCACCAAGCTATCTCGGCAAGGCTGAGTGCGACAGCGAGCGACAGACAGGCTGCAGCAAGCGAAGCGGCGGGAACGACGGGGCTGCTGTGCGCTGGCGCGGGCGTTGCGAGGCTGCTGTGCTGGCACGGGAGTTGCGAGGGCGGCTGTGCTGGCGCTAGGCACGGGCGCGCGGGTGCAAAGGTGAGGCGAGCAGGAGCGAGCGACCAGGCGAACTCGCAGGCACGAGGGCGATGGCGTCTCGCTAGCGCGATGCGGCAAGGCTCCGTAGACAGGCTGGCTCGGTGCGGCGCTGGGGCTGGCGGAAGCGTGAGGGCGAGGCAGAGCTGGGCGACGGCTACCGGTCTTGGCTGGGCGACAACACACACACGCCGGCGGTCAGGGCTGTTCTCGGCCTAGAAGAAAGAAAAGAATAAGAGAGGGCTTACACGTTCTTGGACTCGGTTCTTGATCTTGATGAACTCGGCAAGAGGATGAAGGGGAGGAGGGAGAGAGAGAGAGAGAGAGATTTCGACAACCAAAGGGAAGGAATTCCCTTTTCTTTTTTTTTCTTTTCCTAATTTAATTAGGTTTTGGCGACCCAAAGCCCCTTCCCAGGGCTTTCCCCATTCGAGTCCCAGCTGAATCAATCTTTTCTCTTTATTAAAACTCATTTAAACCAAGCTTCCATGTCACCATTAGGTCAAGGGTTCAAATCCCAATGGAAGCACTTTAATCAACATTAAATTTGCTAATAACCAAACCACCTTCAAACTTCCGAACAACTAGCACAACCTTCTTGGGTCTTGCAACCAACAACAATCAAGCCTCGATAAAGGGCAGGAATAACCCTGGAATCCTAAAAATCCACAAACCCTGACCGGGGAGCAAAAAGACCAAAGTACCCCTAAGGGTTAAAATAGCTTTAACGGCCCAACCGAACAACCAAATTTTAAACCGAAAACACCTGGGAAACCGGAATAGAAAACTGGGCCGTTACAGTGAATGTATATTCAAATTACACCACAAAATTTGTTGACATCGGATCCACAATATTCCAATTTTTATCCAAATTCACTCCAAGTCTCAAACTGGATACAAGCAAGAGTGTCTAGCTTTTCTCTTTACAAATATAAAGCTGACGATAACAGAAGATAGAGAAGTGCGGGGTTAGTAAATGGTGTGTACACAAACTGATGCAGAATGTTTTGGTACACATGGTATATAACCAGGAACAAAAGACAAACTAGTACGTTCTAGCTGAAATCATGACAATATGTTTTGGTACACATGGTATATAATCAGGAACAAAAGACAAACGGATGCGTTCTGGCTGAAATCATGACAATATGTTTTGGTACACATGATATATAACCAGGAACAAAAGATGCAAAAGCGGTTGAAATCTATGTTTTGGTACACATGGTATATAACCAGGAACAAAAGATGCAAAAGCAGGGCTGAGCATACATAAATAAATCTATGTAGTAGCATACACCTACAACACCAAAGAATTGTGTTAAGCATGCACTTTTCGCATCTAACGTCCGTATGCAAGAGATGGTTTGCAGGTGAATTCACTTTATATTTTTATATTTGTTACTTGTTTCAATATTAAAGAATTCATTCACGTGGACCATGTATACTATTATGAAGATTAAATGCTCATCTCAAATTTTTCGAAAAATAATTTCAAATAATTAAGAATATACTTTCTTTTTTATCTTTTGAAAATAAATTTCTAATTTCTAATTTTTTGTTAAAGACTTGTTTAAGAATGCTATTAAGATTTTTCTCATGGTTGTTAGAGAGAAAAAGAGATTTCAAATGATATTTTTATCAAAAAAACAAAAATTAAGTAAATGGGTATAATTGTCCATTTCTTATTTACAAATTAATAATTAATTTTTCAGATTTAAAAAAAGACATTTATTTAAATTGCAAGATATTGTAGACATTTTCTAAATATTTATCTAAAATCTAGACATTTTCCTAGTTGTCCCAACATTTTTTACTTATTCCAACTCCACGTGACTGTTTATTTCGATCATATATATTTGATTGACATTTTTAACTTACACTACTACAATTTTAGGTTTCTATGACAATTTTTAATTGTCATAATTGACTTACTATGACAATTAGTCAAAAAACTTCGTTGTCATGGTATCCCGTGTCATGGTAAGTCTTTTATGACATATAATAACAATGTCATAAAATATAATTTATGACAGTTATAAAATTGTCATGAATTTTTTTTCACAACAGTTAAAAATTGTCATGAATAAATGAAAAATATACTTTATAATCTCTATTTATGACATTTTATAATTGTCATAAATTAAGTTATTTTTATAATTTTAACTTTTGTTACTATGTGCTTTTTAAATGTCATAAAATAGAGTTATTTTTCCAAATAAAGTTAAATTATAAACTGTCATGATTTCTATTTCTTGATAGTTTTAAATTGTCATAAAATGGGTAACAATTGTAATAGTCATGATTTATATTTCATGATAGTTAAAAATTGTCATAAAAGGTATATTATGACAGTTTTTTTTAATATGAGAATTTAATATATTCTATTAATTTATTCATTTAATTCATGTTAATTACAATTAAATCTGTCAATAATTGAACATTTCAAAAATAATATCACAATCCACATAAAAACCAAATTGTACACCATGTCCGTTTAGATTTCCATGTCACCTGAAACTCTTACTTCACAATTGGTGGAACACCCTACTTTATTGATAATTCTTAATCAAATATACAACTCAAAAGTCTATACAATGATGAGAGAATCCATAATATTTACAAATAGCTACAAACTAACTTTACAAAAGCTTCATAGAAAGTCTAGAATGCAAAACTTAAATACATTCTTTTTATATACACATTCTAAACCAGCAACCTAAAAAAATACTAGCTATGCTACCTGCCCACCAGTCCCAAGCTCATCGTCGTTGCTCTTTTGAGGCCACCTAAACGTTAAACATAGAGAAAAACATCCAATAAACTCAAATATCTCCAATACTAAATGTAACATATCCATATAAAGAAAATCCTCATAAGATTTAATCTCTAACCAACATACAACATACAACATTCAACTCAACACCCACCACTCCTAAAATTCATGAAAAGAAACACTTTACTCCTCATAACAGAAAACACTTGCTTCTTCCACTCCCACGCGCTGCATAGATAAATTACAAACTCTAATTTTCCACATATCTACACATTATCGCATTACTTCCACACCCTTTTCCCAACTAAATAAGAAATTTTATCATCAAGGTAATACACACGCGAAAATGAAATAATGAGCCTTAAGAGATCTCACCTGCTAATGTTGCGCCTCCCCTTGAATTTGCCTTAGTTCCAGTACTCCGGAGCCTCCTGTATAATTAAAACCCACTCTATCAAATTTCACTCTATTTCATTCTATTCTCAACAGAGAATTAAATGGACTTTTTATCTTGTATAAATGTATTGTTTCTCTAGTTTTTGTTAAATCTACAATTTCCAGCCCTAGCGAGGGAGACAAAGTTTGCAATCTAAGAGTCAATTGCTTACCTTCACACAATTTTCCTTCTTTCCTTCAATATTTTTTTATCTCTTCCAATTAGTCCTTTTTATTTTCTCTTTCTTCCAAGCTTCAGTTTCCTGCATCAAGAGAAAATAAAACCACATCAAAAGTATGAGTAAGACATTATTTTAGAAATAAGAAATTAGACTTACTTGATACAACGTTGCAAGTGTTAACTATCCATGTCAAGATAAAAATAGTTCAAAAGGTAAAACAAACAATAACTCAATTTAGGTATATGAGTTCATTGTATCAATATCTAAACAACAAAATGAAAATAGAAATAACATACCTTAGATGAACAAGGTCCTTGTCAAAATCTATTAAGCAACCTCATAATGACTAAAAAGTGTTGATAAATGGATTATAAACATAATAACTAGAGATCAAAACTTAGAGCCTAAACTTAAACAAAGTCCATTTGAAGCTTAAAAATGAGGTTGAAGCATATAAAAACATGAGGTTGAAGCATATTAGAAGCTGAAAAATGAAATAGATGCTATAAACTTGCGTCAATAAAATTAAAGTTAAAGTTACTAGATAAGAACTGATTGATGAACATTCATTTGACTGTATGTTAGAAATGTTGATTGATATCCTCCTCCCAACTTTGGAAACCATCAACAAGCTCAAAATCATAAAACTTAAGAAAGAAAAAGTGATAGGCATAAAAATAAACAATGCAAAATAATTAACAAAAATAATCCTTAATTAAAAAAAAAGAAGAAGTAGAAGCAGCTTTCATAGAATTCAAAGTCATCATCTTTGTGCAAAATTCTTCTTAACTTACCAATAGGATTAAAAAATGTTCCTAATAAGTTCACCAAGATTTCTAAATAACAACATGGTTTAAAGTCCATAATTCAAATTGAATACCTTAATTAATGTCTACATGCCTAACCAATAGAACTTGAACATAATTGATATCAAAACAAACTACATGTCTAACCAATAGAATACCAAATTCCACCCAACAACACAAAGAAAAACATAAATAATTCATACCTTTTTTCATTCTTGGCAGCAAGAAAAAAATTGGTCTACATTAAATGTACCATATAAGAGTGATAGTAATAATTTCATAAAAGTCGTTAAGTGCCCTAGAAATTTAAGGAGTTATTTCAAGAAATTAGACTCATAATGTATCAAAACTACAATTCAAAACAAAAAACTACATTCTAGTTGAATTTCATTTAAAAGAGATGATCCACTAACAACTAAGATTAAAAGTGCAACAAAATTCAACCCACCCATGTTCCATTCATTTGTTATGGATCTTTGGTTGTACTATTGCAGCCAAGTTCAATAAAGAAAGAACCATAGAATACCCCTTACCCCCAATAAAAAGAAACAACAATCAATTTTACCAAGTTCAACAAACATTTCGTGTAGGCATGTACAAAAACAAATGGATCAAATTCACTCTTAGACCTGCCAATAGACAAAACAAATCAAGAATTTTTATTCATTCTGATCTCTCGATTTCCAAAGTTCATTTCAACCACCAAGTCAAACCAAAGCAACACATATACTAACACTTTCTCATCCTATAGCAATCAAACAATTGAGGCATATAACAAAATCATTAGTCTAATAAAACACAATGAAAAATTCAAGGAAAGCAAGTAATATGAATTGTTTTATTTAGTTATAATTCCTTGGTTTTTTAATTCTCTATTTATTTTTGTACAAAGTCTTGCTATCTTTTCTCATTTTTAAATTTGGCAAAAGAAAAAACATGGAATAAAAGTGTGTTGAAATAGAAAATACACTCGAAACATGGTTGTGAGACCAACTTATAGCCCATAAGGAGGAAGCTCATGAGAGTAAGATTCAAATCCGAATCTTTCAAATGATGCAATTATGCGTATTCTACATAGATGAATAAGTAAAATATCATACCTTTTAAAATATTCTACCTCTCGAAACGATGAAACCCGAGAGTACCTGAACACAAAACAATACCGAGCATTCGTTAGGGACAAGCTAAACATACCACAAGGGGGGTTAACATCACGGGAACGAGGGGAAGCTCGCCGAAAATGCCTCGCCGAGCCGCGGCGGCAGCGCGTGGTGGTGGTGGTGGTGTGTGGCGCGTCGTCTCGGAACAGGGCGGTTCATACCTCGTTGGAAAGGTCTAGAGTTCAGGATCATGGAACAGGTCTCGGATTTGCAAACGGACTCCTCTAGCTCTTGAAAACTACAAAGAAAGAAAGTAGATCTAAGATGGTTTTGAGTCAACTCGCCGGAAAACTCCATTAAAGGCTAAGGTGAAGCTCGAAAACAACTCTAAAGAACTTACCAACGATGAGTAACTCGAAAAAAGCTGAAGAACACGAGGTAGAAGAGGAGGCTAGGGTTTGGGTGAGAAGAAGGAGGAAGAAGAAGAATGGAGAAAAGAAAAAGAAAAATTAATAATAAAAGAAAAAACCTTCCACTTTTAACTTTTCCCTTTTTTTTCCTTTTATTTTTAAATAAAACAAAATCCCCATTTTCTTTTTTTTTTTCAATAATACTAAAAACAATTTCTATTTATTTATTTATTTACTTATCATTATTATTATTATTATTATTATTTTCAACTTAAAAACTTTTTTTTTTTTTTTTTTTTTAGAATTTATATTTTATTTTAATAAAAAACTCAATAACCTAGATACAAAAAAAAAAAAAAATTAAAACTTACAAATATTTATTTTTTATGACAATTTTTAAAATGTCATGGTTTTAGTATCCCCAATTAAAAAGAGGGGTATAACTTTTTTTTTTTTGAAACTTACCCATATTTATCTTTTATGATAGTTTTAAATTGTCATATGATCTTGTGAAAATTTAAAATACTACTATTTGAATACAAAAAAATTTATGACAATTATGAAAATGTCATAGTTTTAATATATAATTTTTATGACAATTATGAAAATGTCAATAATTGTCATAAATTGTTTATAACTTAAAAATCATCTTTCTTTCCCCACAAAAGCGCGTGTTTTTAGATTTTATGACAGTTTTCAATTTTTTACTTATTTTTAGGCTAAAAAAACTGTCATGAAATGTCAAAATTGTTGTAGTGTTACAATATAGTATCTTTACATCTCATATGCATTAATCCAAGATCTCGTTGGACTTTATTTGTATTGTTGGGTGTATAATTCATTTGTTAATTCCCTTCATGACGTGTTAATATCTCTATTGAATTTAAGTGTGTACTAAATTAACAACTTTTTAATAAAATTATCAAAATTGAAAGGTTAGAATCCAATCAACCCTCCCAATCCATGCAGGAGTGGAGGTCAATCTCAATTAACTCTCGTGGAGATCGGCGATGCCACCTGCATTGCCTAGCCCCACATTGGAGTTTGGGCATTCTTTCAAGGAATCAGTAACACTTCTCAAACAACTTAGGGGTCGAGTGTGTGCCTCGACTCTTTATGAGTAAGGTTTTTTTTATGTTCATCACGATATGTTGAGTTCATTCTTTCTTATTTTCTCAACCTTTGTAGGCATCAGGGCTCGATCTTGATAAAGATTGAAGTCGCTACATTATTTAAAGAATGGGTGGATGAGAGCCAATTGGGAAACAACAAAACAAACAAAAAAACATGTGGAAATTACGAAAATACCAGTAACATATCAATAATGAGTCGATCAAAATACCCCACTCGAGATCATATAAAATAAGCCCCTTTTTAACAACATAAAGTATACCTCAAACTTATTGCTTGAGCTCCACTAATTTTAGCTCTTCGTACAATTCTCTACAAAGATCTCTCGTCTGTGCTGTCTCTAGAAGATTTTTCCCGATATCAGGGACACTCATTAGCCCACCATTGATGCAGCTCACTCCAGTTCCTCACATTTCAGCATTCTCTAACATTTTTCTCTTTGTTCCTAGTTTATTACTTATCTGAATCAATCAATCAAAATCATGCACTCTATCTTTAATGGGGTGTTTTATCTTCGTGGGTTTGTTGCATTTTTGTTTCTAAAACGATATTAAAGAGATGGTTCTTGCTATCTCTTGCATTTTGAATCGCATTGCAATGAAACCCAAAATCCTCCATTACCAAGCCAATTTTTGTTGTTAATTTTTAGGGGTGAAAATGGGTTGAGTTGGGTTGAGAGAGGTTTTAAACCAACCCAATTTTTCGGGTTGGTAATTTTTCAATCCAACCCAACCCAATTAAAGAGACAATCTAACCCAACCCTTATATTTTCGGGTTGGGTTGGGTTGGGTAATCAGGTCCAATAATAAATTATAAATATAAATATCTTTTATCAAATTAGTTATACATTATACACGAAAAAAAAATACAATCTTCAATCAAGGTAATGAAATGAATATAAATATATAATCATGGTTCATATAAAAGATTCTAAATATAAAAACATAAAATAAATAGATAATTAAAATAACAAAAATAGATGATATAATTCGACTTCCATAAAACAAATATATCACTAAAACCAACAAAAATATTTTACATAACTTGATTATATATTTTATCATAATATATAAATTATAAAGATTTGAAAAAAATATTAAAGAATATGGGAAATAAAAAAATCTAACAATAATAATCAAATAAAATAAATATATGCATATATAATTATGTTACAAGTAAATATATATATATTTTTTAAAACTAAATACTAATTTCGGGTTGGTTGGGTTGAGTTGGGTTAATTTTAGGTCAACCCTTGACCAAACCCAACCCATAAATATTTCATGATTTTGAACTCAACCCAGCCCAAAAATGTATTTAACCCAACCCAACCCGTTAAATTGGGTTGGCTTGGTTTGGGTAATTCGAATTTCGGGCTGTTTGAACACCCCTTATTTATTTTTCGTGGTTTTTCTTGAAATTTCGAATTTGTACAGGGAAGTGGGGGTTCACTCTATTGGCGTCAATTTTTTTTGATAATTCTTGTTTTTGAATTTGAATCGTCGTTAAAAGAGGTGAGACTTGAATAATTCATTTTCTTGTTTTGGAATTTTTTTAATGGGATTTTCTTAGATTGCATAATGAATGGGTTCAGTGTTATATTTGTCTAGATGATATTCATGTGTTTCTTTTCTCTTGGTTCTGACAGGAAAATTATTTGAAGTTTATGAAATTTCTTTAAATTCCTTATTTCAAAATGCATGTATTCCTCATTGTCATAACCGTGAGTAATAGATCATGTATAGTGTAGGAGAGTGGTTTATATTGCTAACAATTTTCAATAATGAAATTTTCCATAGCATGTTGAGCTGAATAGTAATTGTAATATATCCTTATATCCTCCATATAGAGGTAACAGGTTTGAATCACACAACTTCCAATATTATGGCTGTTACAAACATCTTTCAATAATTGTTGTATGAAGCTCAAGCTATGATTTTGGTTCAAACAGTTTGTAAATGTCGAGTTTATTCATTCAGTCGTAAGTTATTGTTTGGAAAACTCTGAAAAGCTTACAACTAGTAAAAATGAATGGAAAGTAAAATAAACCTCTGAAAAACAGTTGGTTTAATTCAAAATGATTTTGATAGGACTTTATTTTTTCTAAAAGAAATTTGTCGGGAATTAGTTTGTCATCTCTAGCTCTACATGCATTTCAATAGAAATGTTATCTCACTTTAGATTTTGGATATTATTAGTAAACAATAAGATATTAGATAACGATTTAATATAGATTATAAGTCCACTTCCTTCAATGGTTTCTTCATGTTCTACTTTGTTGTAGGCCTGTTAAAATGTATATAATTTCTCTTGTAGTTATCATCAGTTTGGAAATACAATAGGTTGAAGGAGAGGAAGACATGTTTATATTCAACATTTTTTGGACTGCATTCAGGTATGCATACTGCTGAGTTACCAAATGTCCAGTGCCAAAGGCTTTGACTTTACATAACACAAATTTTTTATAGAACATTCTACAATTGTATAAACTCTACTTTGATATTCCCGTACATGTCAAATTACTTTGCAAAACTTATTCTTCAGATTAAATGTAATACCCACTCTTTCCCAACACACCTTTGGTTGCCCGAACACCTGTTTGTCATTTCAAAGTATAAAGTTGATAAGGTTGGGCCTAGGGCTCTATTTAGCAATTACTTGGAGAATAAGTTAGAGAGATTCTCTTCAGAGGGGAGGTTCCAAGACCTATAAAAACTTGGCTTATCTTTATTCTTTTACTTTTGATATAATCTAGATCTTGGATCATATCAATTGGTATCAGAGCAGTTTCGATTCTTGGTTGTAGAGATGGATCAGGAAGAAGTTCGTTTATTTTGAGAGACGTTGCTATGTTTGATGATCTCGGTTGGTTCTCTAAAAAAAGAAATCAGAGAAGGGGTAGCTTCAATGAAAGAAGATCTTAGAAAAATGCGGGAGAGCTGCAGTGACGTAAATTGTTCTCTTAGAGAGTTTAAAGAGGAAATTATTATGGAAGAAAAAGAAAAACAATCAGAGAAGATGAAGACAATTCAAGTTAAAGTGACGTCTAGGGTTTTGACCCTACCACCACTGCCTCCTCCGTTGCCGCCACCACCTCCACCGCCGCCACCACTGCTACCGCTGCCCCCACCTCCGCCACCACCGCCGCTAACCCCTCCTGCCGTGTTGTTGCCGTCGCCGCCATCACCACCACCTCCTCCACTACCGCCGTAATCGTCACCACCTCCGCCACCACCACCTCTGCCACCACCATCGCCGCCACCACCTTTAACATTGCCGCCGCCACCACCACCTCCACCACCATCGCCACCTTCGCCACTACCTCCGCCAAGGTTGCCGCCATTTCCTCCACCACCGACGTGGCGCTGCTGCTGTTGGAAAAAAAATTGTTTTCATTTTTTATTTTTCTATTTTTGTGTATGCCCACCTTGAGAACAAGATGTTTTAAAGGGGCGGGTATTGATAAGGTTGGGCCTAGGGCTCTATTTAGCAATTTCTTGGAGAATAAGTTAGGATTTTGTTATAAATAGAGTGGGTTAGGTTAGGGCTTAGGCATCCAATTATTGAATAAGTTATTGAGTGATTTATTGTATGACTCAAGAGATTCTCTTGAGGGGGGAGGTTCCAAGACCTATCAAAACTTGACTTATCTTTATTTTTTTACTTTTGATATACTCTAGATCTTTGATCATATCAAAAGTATCTACAATCATTAGTTCACTACTACCATCTGTGACATATTACAGATAAGAATCTGAAACATCATTTTGATTAAAATCATAAAAGAGGTTTATCAACCTCCTACTACATGTTCTTTATTTTCCATTTACAACCAAAATTATCTGGTGCAAGGTTTATACGAAGAATTTACCAAAAGAGAACCAGGTTCTATCTACACGATCTTAAAGAGGTCTACGGTCCATGTTGTGACACACCAGTGACTTCCTGTAAAAATTTATCTATAGGAAACAAAGGTAGTTTCATAATTATATATCTCGAAAAACTAAGTAACAAGTTGAGCAAGTACTGTGATTACTAGTAGAGCCTTGATAACTCTAAAAAATTGAGAGTTAAAGTAGCATAAGAGAATATATTTTTATAATAATTTGCTAATATTTAATGAATTTAATATTGAAATTCGCCCCATCATGCTTAACTTTCGCTTAAACGAAACATCCTTTAGTTTTCTGATTAGGATGCATTTTCTTGGTTCGCTGCAGCGAAATATGCTTGAATGTGTACCAAGTTTTATGTTGTAAAAAGAATTGATACTTTCTAGTTTGTCTACAACATTCATGATGGAGCGAAGTTAAATTCCAACAAGAAGGTGTTCTCCAAAGCGAATGTCAGCCCAGCCAAGCACGACTTGAAGAGATTCAACGCAGCAGCAGAGCTTCAAGAAGATACCAAGTGCTTCGCCACAGCAAGCCACCAACGAAGGAAGATGCTGTAAAGTTAGCGAAGCCAAGATGCTCTGACAACCGACAATGTGGATCGAGTAGCAGAAATGTCAGATAAAGCAGTCCTTCGTCTGAAATACGATCGTAGAGCAGTCCAACATTGTCAGGATCGTGTAGCAGGCTTTGTCGCTTGGAGCTGGAGTATAAATAGAGTTGTTCACCTTCAGAGCAAAATATGATACAATTTAGGGAAAACCCCCATTCTTGGGGCCGATCACCCATCTAGGGTCGATCACCATTCCGTCGAGCATTTCCGATCACCATTTCCTTAGTTTTTCGTTGTAGTTTTGCCGTAGTTTAGTTTTATTGCTTTCTTGTACTTCTGTTTTAGTGTAGTTTCGACGAACCTTGTTCTTGTTGTTTTTAATGAAGATTTTTTATTGCTTTAACTTCGCTTTGCTTTTATTTATCGACATGAGCAGCTAAATCTATCATCGGAAGGAAATAGGCAAATAGGAGTATTTCGCCTAAGCAAAGCTTTAGCGAGGATGATAAACTATTATGCATGTTGTGTTAATTCGAAATGCACTCCGTTTGATCCATTGTGTGTATGTCTTTATTTCGATTCGAGAGAATAGAAATAGAGCAATCTTGCATGTATAACATTAGGTTCGCAAAGTTTATTTAGAGATGAGTTTACTTGCATCTAAATTGAATGCTTAGAGATAAGGTTCGCCTAATGTTGTGTCGCTTCACCTTAGCAGTGTTTGTGTTCGAGAGAACCAAGCCAAGAGCTCGAGAGAGCCAAACTCTAAGACTCGAGAGAGCGAAAGAGAAAGCTAACGGTTGTTGCTTCTTTGCTGTAAATAGTTTCGCTGAAGCGAAACTCTTTGAAATGTCTTATTCCCTTCCGATGTATTTCGTCAGCTCGATTTATCTTTAATTTACTTAGTTTAGATTTACTTCGCCACAACAAACTCCCCCGTCACTCTGACTCTCGATTTTTCTTGAACATGACACTAATAACTATTCCCTGTGGAGATGACTTTTACTTACTTTAAAACTTGCTACAACAAAGACGGTATATACTTGCACAACCTTTGGGGATCACACACACACACACATTTTGCTTAATTAGAAGTAGAGACTTCGCTGCGGCGAAGTCCTGAACAAGCCAAGTCATCATTCATCTTATATATAATTTTTAATTAAATTGAGTGTCTCAATCCGTCCGAACAAGCCTCCATTTAACACTTCACCGTCACCCATTTCCTTGAAATAGTGCCAACTCCTATCTCAGATGCACCTCCTTTTTATTTAAACCTTCTCTCAACCATGTTTCATTAACCAACCTTCTAGTAACATTCTAATTCAACACCAAAACAATAAAACACCACAGCAGCCGATAAACCAAAACTTTACAAGGAAAAGGAAATTAGTTGGAGTATCCTCTCATTTCAGAGGTAATAAGTAGTTCCAAACACATTAAATTAACAAGCAAATAGCCAATATACACATCTTAGACTCCATTTTCCTTAAAATAATTCAAACAAATAGAATCCCACTTTCAAAACACAATTCAACCTTTCTAAATGGATATTTTATCACAACAATGGCAAACCACCTCCTAATTCAAGAATCACTATCTTGCCAAGCCATCACAGAATTAATCTCCTCCTCTAAATTCCTTGAACACAGTTTACAAAATCACTAATTTAGCAAGAATATGTATTTTAAATTCCCTCACCACCCTTCATCTCCGTTGTTCAACCCCAACAAGAGAACGAAACCACCTGCCCAATGTCTATTCCCTTTCATTTGCAATATAGTTTAAATTAAACTCATTGATTATCTACGATAAATTCACTACCTGCAAATGCATTAAAATATCTCATATCCAAGCAAACATCACACCAAACCCTTCAACTGAAATGTACAATAACTCAACGTAGTTGGAGTTCTAGCATACCAAACTCTCAACACAAGCTTCCAGATAAAAATCTATCCATAAAATACATACACAAAACAAAACCACACAATTTCATAACGAAAATCTCCCACACCTTGTGAAGCCTCTTCATTGAATTGCCTAAATCCGATCGCTTCTATTCTTTTAGTTACCCTAAAACACCCATCAACATGTTATTGGAAACTTCTATACCAATAACAAAATTAGAGTTTAAAGTCTCCCCTTCACAAACCCGAAAAATATTTAGGATCAAAATACTAACCTCTCAAGCTGTCTCGCACCTCACCCTTTCCATTGATGACCAAAGACCACCAGCCTCTACTCACGAACGACGGCAAATTCGACATCTTCTTGCACTTGGAGCCCAAAATCCTGCTATCTTCACTTTCTCCTTTCTCCTTTCTTCCTTTTTTGACCCCTTCTATCATGAGCAAGATAAATCATCCCAAATTGCCCCTATGTCGTCATTTTTATTTTTCCCCTTCCCTTTATTTTACACGTTTCCTCCACCTCACCCCAGTTGACATTTTGCAATTTTCTTTTCTTTTAAATAAAAGATAACATTAACACCTAACTTAATGTAAATTTACATAAATATATATATATATATATATATATATATATATATATATATAAATTTTATTCTCACATGCCTTAATACAAATACAAACGTGGTATATCTCTTCTCCTTTGTAATGGTTGACTCTACTCACAAATTTTAGAGAAAAATACGACAGAAACTATCTATTGCACTAGATGGTATTCAGATTGTTACAAAAAATCTATATATATGGACAACAACACCTTTAGAGTATATGACATTTCCGTTTTCTAAACAAAAAAACTTCATTGATTTGAACCCAACTCACCTTCATTATTTTAAAAAGTTTCATAGAAAAATAACATCAATAATAATAATGAAACAAAGCGACAATATTTGTTAACTAAACTTATTATCTCTTTTTACATATAGTTTTATTGTAAAGTCGCTTTGGCATTGAAACCAAAAATGTAAAAATAAAATATTCCATTCTCTAAGCACAGGTTCGAACTGGGGACCTCTAATGTGTGAGCCTAGTGTGATAACTAACTACACCACCAAGACAAGATGTCGTAGCATTTAATGTTGTTGTATACACTCATTATATTATCTCATACCCATCTTAACTACTTGACATGGTATTGATACACAAATTTTGAATCACCTAATTCATATTATTCAATAGTTTAACCATAAAATAATCGATTCAATGTGTGTTTTTTATAATTTAAAGAAATGTACCTGAATTAATTTAAAAGTTTTATGCTCACATGCCTTAATACAAATACAAACGTGGCATATCTCTTCTCCCTTGTAATGGTTGACTCTACTCACAAATTTTAGAGAAAAATACAACAGAAACTATGTATGTATTACACTAGATGGTATTCAGATTGCTACAACAAATCTATATTTATGGACAACAAAACCTTTAGAGTATATGACATTTCCGTTTTTTAGACAAAAAACTTCATTGATTTGAACCCAACTCTCCTACATTATTTTCAAAAGTCTCGTAGAAAAAGAACATCAATAATAATATTGAAATAATTTAAGCATCGCTTGAGAGATTCAAACTCTCTCGAGGATACACCATGTATTTAGCAGGCACACGCCTTAACCACTCGACCAAAGCGACAATATTTGTTGACTAAATTTATTATCTTATTTTACATATAATTTTATGGCTAAGTCGCTTTGGCAATAAAACCAAAAATGTAAAAATAAAATATTCCAATGTCTAAGCCAAGGTTCGAATTGGGGACCTCTAGTGTGTAAGCCTAGCTTGATAACCAACTTCACCACCCAGACAAGATGTTGTAGCATTTAGTGTTGGTGTATACACCCAGTACATTCTCTCATACCCATCTTAACTACTTGACATGTTATTGATACACAAATTTTGAATCACCTAATTCATATTATTCAATAATTTAACGATAAAATAATCGATTCAATGTGTGCTTTTTTATTTGAAAGAAATGTACCTGAATTAATTTAAGAGTTTTATGCTCACATGCCTTAATACAAATACAAACATGGCATATCTCTTCTCCTTTCTAATGGTTGACTCTACTCACAAATTTTAGAGAAAAATACGGAGAAACCATCTATTGCACTAGATGGTATTCAGATTGCTACAACAAATCTATATTTATGGACAAAAACACCTTTAGGGATCGTTCACTATATTTATGGACAAAAACAACTTAAGAGTATATGACATTTCCGTTTTCTAGACAAAAAACTTCATTGATTGAACCCAACTCACCTTCATTATTTTAAAAAGTCTCATTGAAAAAGAACATCAATAATAAAATTGAAACAATACCCCATGTACTTAGCAGGCACACGTTTTAACCACTCGGCCAAAGCGACAATATTTGTTGACTAAACTTATTATCTCTTTTTACATATAATTTTATTGCAAAGTCGCTTTGGCATTGAAACCAAAAATGTAAAAATAAAATATTCCATTGTCTAAGCCCAGGTTCGAATTAGGGACCGCTAGTGTGTGAGACTAGCGTTATAACCAACTACACCACCAAGACAAGAAGTCATAGCATTTAATGTTGTTGTACACTCATTATATTATCTCATACCCATCTTAACTACTTGACATGTTATTGATACACAAATTTTGAATCAGCTAATTCATATTATTCAATAATTTTACCATAAAATAATCAATTCAATATGTGTTTTTTTAGTTTAAAGAAATGTACATGAATTAATTTAAAAGTTTTATGCTCACATGCCTTAATACTAATACACACGTGGCATATCTCTTCTCCTTTGTAATGGTTGACTCTACTCACAAGTTTTAGAGAAAAATTCAACAGAAACTATGTATTGCACTAGATGGTATTCAGATTGCAACAACAAATCTATATTTATGGACAACAACACCTTTAGGGATCGTTCACTTTATGGTAATCTAGGATTCCCATGGGATGGGCATCTGGATCACCACGTTTATTTAACAGGAATCGTAAATATCTCGGGCATCCTAGGATGCCCATTTGAGAGGCATTTGGATGCTCTCCTGCAACATGGGTTTTTAGGATTCCCATGTATAGGGCATCCCAAATGACATTTTTATCCTTATTATTTATTAAAATTATATTTTATCAATTCATATCAAGTTTTTCCCATATTTTATGAGTAGTTTGTAGCTTAAAATAAAATAATATGTTCTTTTTTAGTATATCATTATTATGCATGTATTAACAACTAACCATACATATTTATTTTATTTATATTTTTCAAATATAATTGTCTACTTTTTTATATTTAGCGAATTTTACTGCTTATTCAACTAATGAATTTATTTTTGTTTTTTTATTAAATAAATTTATTTCAAAAAATAATATTTAAATTAATTAAAAATAATATATGTTATATAAATTTTAATTATATAAATTAACGTGTAAATTAAGTTAGGAGGGCATTTAAGACATTTTCATAACGGATTCTCCGATACCCATGAAATTATTCCTACAAAACAAACGTGGTAATCTAAAAATGACGGACATCTATTATTCTGGGTATCTATGATTCCGGATATCCAAGGATTCCAGTTATCAAATTACCAGAAAGTAAACGACCCCTTAGAGTATATGACATTTCCGTTTTTTAGAAGAAAAAAAAAACTTCATTGATTTGAACCAAACTGTAACGACCCGACCCGAAAGGGTTCTAACTAGGCCGTTACCTCAATGCATGCATTACAAATCTACAGAAAAATTGCAAGAGGGTGTTTGTAACGGCCCGGAAATTTCATCCCGGTCTTCCCGGGAGGCCCAGGGGCATTTTGGTAATTTTGGGTCGGGCCGACAGGGCCGGTTTTGAAATTGAAAATTGCCGGAATAATTATGAGTCAATTTGAATAGGATCGGGATTTTTGGTGAAGGCATTTGGGCTTGGGAAAGAGTAAAATTAAATAGGGAATTAAATAGCGCGTCGAGTGAGATTCAAGCCAAGGACGTGTCGCGTGCTAGGCAGGGGGCGCTGCCAACCGAGCCACTGGGCGCGTTTGTTAATCTAAACGCGCGATCTAATACGTATGCCTGTTTGATGCGCGTTTTGGTTTAAAAGGAAATTTTCGCCCGAAGCTTCTTCCTCCTTCTTCTTCCTCGATATTTTCCTTCTCCATTTCTCCCCGACCGACCGAGCTCTCCCTCGCCGTTCTCCCTCGCCGATCGTCTCCTTTCCGGTGAGTTTTCCTTCCCCTTTTCTTCTTCTTCTTCTTCTCTTCTTCTTCTCCTTCAAAATTCGAGTTCTTCACCCCTGTTTCGAGCTTCGCCATTTCCGGCCGAGTCGAGGTAATTTGAGGTATGGGTTTTGTGCAGCTAGTGTAGGGGAGTTCGCCATCAAAGAATCGCTTGTCGAATCACCGTGGATCGCTCGAATTCGGGATTTCTCCATCGCCCCTGTTTCGCGCAGAAACAGAGCCAGACGCCGAGCTCGCCAATACGTGTGTCCGTCCATGCGCAAAGCTGGGTCAGCGCTGTCGCGCGCCCTGCCGCCGAGCCACGCCGCGCCCGAGCGCCCCTGTGTCGCCCAGCTCCGCATCGTGTCGCCCGAACCCCTACTTGCCGAGTCGTGCCGCGTCGCCCAGTGCCGCTCGCGTCCGCGCACACGCGTCCTCGCCAGCGCCCAGCCGAGCCTCGTGTCGCTCGCCCTCACGCCCTGTTCGTCACGCGCAGCTCGCGCATCAGCGCCTGTCCGCGCGCCCGTCTGAGCTTTAACGCGCGCAGCCAGCGCGCCCACGCGCCCATTCCTGCGCCCCAGCGCGCCCAGCTAGCCCCGTTGCTGCCCCGTTCGTGCAATCGGCCCGTTAAATGCGTTAAATCGCGCCTCGTGAGTTGCTCCCGAGCTGAGCCTCATTTATTTTATTATATTTAGGCCTATTGTGTGATTTTTTGCTGTGATTGATAGGTTCTCGGTAGCTAGTTCGGGTTCGTTGGCAATTTAGGATTTCGTGTCAATTCGTCCCCGACCAAGGTAAGGATTTCTTACCAGAGTTGTGTGGACCCTGCGATATTATATGTGATTGCTGATTGATTGCGTGTTTGTGTTTATTGACATGTATAGCTAGGTATTCTATTCTGAATTCCCGATTAGCATGATTTTCCTGGTTTAATTCTCATGTTAATCCATGATAGGTTGTTCCTCTCTAGCATGCTCGTATCTGTTCCTTGCTTCGTAGTATCATGCTAGGCTCGTTGTATTCTTATTGAGCACGTATTGGATTTTATGGAATTGTTTCTTTGTTTGCTAGGCGAGTTAGAATTGCGGTAGATAGCATCATCCAAGGCCACGATGCATAAAGAACCTTGCATCCATGGCAGGGACGTCGAGCAAGTCATTCCGTCCCTGGACCCCGTGAGGGATTAGCTAACCCAAGCGGTAGGCCCTGCAATCTTGGGTGAGGGTGGCAGACTGTTAAATGCCCCAACCGTCGGGATGATGACTTGGCATTGCCTCGTCCCAGTGATCGGCACGTCCTCGGCGTGTTCGGCCGTAGCCCCCGATTGCACACTGTTAAGGTAAGGGCGGCTTCTGGTGTAAGCCTACCACGACCCGTTTCCTTAGCCTCAGGTGCGGTGGTTCAGGCTGACATAGTTTACGTGTCCAAGTCTCACACCCCTATGTCAGTGACACCGATCCAAAGATTTAGTTAGGCGTGGTGATTGGACATGGGCGCCTTGCCTTTAGACCCGGCACCCTCCATGGTCTGTGCGAGTAGCCGCGCGGTGCATGTTTACGCTCATTCTGGCGCCGACGGAGAGCTCCTCGGGATTTTGAGCAGTGTACCTTTCGTCGACGATAGAGCGGTGGCCGGACTTGGTTCTCGTATATAGGCGACTTATGTATTGGGTGTGTGATGATATTATTTCGGACTAAGACCCTGAGTTGGCATCAGAGGCCCAAGTATGGGCTAAGCTATGTGCTCTATTCTGTGTTTATATTCATAGCTTGCATACGCTCATCGAGATGACCATGTATATCGTATTGTACCCCGGTTGGGGATTCTTACTGAGTAATTCATTACTCACCCTTATTCTGTGGTTTTCCACAGGTAATCGTGGTGCACGACAGGATGCCTGAAGGAGGAGCTGTGATCATGGGGCTCAATCATCAAACTCTGATTTTTGTGTTATGACTCTTTATGTTTTATTTTCCCCTGAATGCATGTAGCCGGGCACGGTGCCCTAGGATGTTTTCTAAATATTTTGTGGATTCCAGCATTATTGTATTTAGACATGTTTTGAATGATTTTAAGAAATCTCTGATCAGAGTAAACTTTGGAAATGTATTTATCTTGGAACAGGTGCTTGGAAACAGGGACAGGTTCCAGGGAAATTGTCTAGTTTTTAAAGGGGTTATTTTGAATGTTTTTGTTTTTAATTGGAATCCGAAATCATGCCTGTTTAATATTCTTTACTTTGAATGCATGCATTGGGGTAAGGGCCCATTTAGTGCCCCATTCGGGTCGGTCCCTTACAGTTGGTATCAGAGCTCAGAGTCATAAATTCTGTAGATTGACCTTTTGTTGTAGGTCGTTTTCCCATGATCACTAGCACTCCGACAGTCATCAGGTACGCCTAAGTTTACTATTTGTTGTAGAAAAAGGGTTAAGAATTTACAATACCTGTCATCGAGTGTATGCCTTGTGTAGTGTTGTGGAGCGGAGACGAGCAGGTTCTGACTCGTTATTGGTTTGGGTTTAGAGCGCCATCATGCCAACTTCCCGCAGTGTGTGATGTATGTTGTGGCTTGTTGTGGTATCTAGGTAGATTCGGATGCCCTGGGACATCGTTCCAGAGGGAGGTAGAGATTGGACTCCCATAGGCCAACTGTGGCCCAGTCGTTGGTTTTCCCCTAGTGAGAGGGTGGAAGTGCTTTGCCTTGGAATGCCACTCCAAGAGAGGAGTTAGCTGTGGTTGTGCTCATGTGGATGTTTGTGGAGCAGGTCCCCGTGTGGACTAGCCTGGGTAGCTCAAGTGCTGATCTTGAGCCTTGTTAGATTATTTGGAGGCCCAGAGAGTGGTTGCAAAGTTGGTAGCCTCGAGGAGGTTGATGAGGCATCTTTGTGCTTCTGTGAAGTGTGGTTGTTTGCAACCGATGGTGGAACCCCTGTAGTTAAGGGTGCGGCAAGTAGTGTTCCCTACTGATTTGGATCCGTTGGTGGTTTCCTCGGTTGTGTGATAGAATTGAACACTCTTTTTTTTAGTAAGCCCTAGAGTAGGGCTAGTTCTTTGCATGTTGATAGAGCCGGCGAGTTTGTTGAGCATCATGTGGAGATGCAAGAGTAGGCCGTGAACATTTAGCTTGATGAGATGCCTTAGGCATAGTTGTTGGAGTTGAGCCCTTGTATGCCGAGCCAGAGTTCGTGTCACTTGAGGTTGTGACCTTGTTGGCCCCGTTGTAGTAAGATGTGGATTTGGTAGTAGTGGCACTTGAGGTGCATTGGTTGGTGTGCCGCTTTGGCACTAGATCTGGTTCAGGCCTGAGTTTGGCGTGGGCATAGCAGATGGTTCTATGCCGTTCGGAGTTTAGCGTACTCCTTTAGCCTTGGATCCGTTATGGTAGTTGCACCTGTGTAAGTCGTGCAAAAGGGCTAATTCAGTGGTAATCGAAAGATTTCAAGCGAAGGGATGTTCGAAAGGAGCCTTTTCCCAGTGTTACTGGAGGTTGAGTAAGTCAAGCAGGTTGACGGTTGGTAAGTGTTAGTGCGTGTGCATCTCACGCTAGTGTTAAGGCCAAGAGATCTTTGTGGTTGGTAGTGCGGTCAACTACCTTCGAATGCCTAAATCTCAGGAGAGTTGAGCATCGTAGAAGCAAGTTGGGTCTAGTTGAGGGACCATGAGTTGGATGCCTATGAGGTGAGTGGGATGCCTTGTGAGAGGAGTGGGATGCCTTATGGGTAAGCACCCTTGGTAGAGGCATGGCATAAAGTAAGTTTGGTTTGGCCTGGTTATGCTTTGGTAGAGCAAGGTTGCCACAGCTTCGAGCATCGTGCGGAGATGGAACTTTGGGTGTTCCGTTGATTGGTTGTATCTCTGCCAGGAGCTAGTGTTGCTTTTGGGAGAAAAGCATTTGTTAATCTTGGATCTCTAGAGGAAGGTTGGGAGTTGTGCACACAAGTGTCTTTTGTGTGGTTCGTTCTGTGGCGAGAGTTTCAGATCAATGTAGGGTTTGCTTTGGGGATCTGGTGCTCAGTTCTTGGAAAAGTTGGACTCCAGGTGGAGGTTGTAAGGCTTTAGTGAGGTGGTAAGGATACCATGCTCGTAGTATGTAACGGCCCGGAAAATTCATCCCGGCCTTCCCGGGAGGCCCAGGGGCATTTTGGTAATTTTTGGGTCGGGCCGGTTTTGAAATTGGAAATTGCCGGAATAATTATGAGTCAATTTGATTAGGATCGGGAATTTTGGTGAAGACGTTTGGGCTTGGAAAAAGGTAAAAATAAATAGGGAATTAAATAGCGCGTCGAGTGAGATTCGAGCTAGGGTCGCCTTGGAAGCTAGGCAAGGGTGCCAGTGAGCCGCCGGGCGTGTTTGTTAATCAACGCGCCATCTAGGTGTTATGCTTGTTTGAAGGAGTTTTGGTTTAAAGGGCGGTAGAGCCTTCTTCCCCATTTTCCTTCTTCTTCCTCTCGATTCTTCACCGACCGACCGATCGGGTTTCTCTCGCGAATTCTCCTTCCCCACGCCCGACCTCGACTCGCGGAGCTCCTCGCCGCTCGTCTCTCCTCGGTAAGCTTCCTTTCTCTTCTCTTCTCTTCTCCTTCTCCTCCGAATCCATTTCTTTCCCTGTTTTGATTTCCATTTTTCCGGCCGCATGCGAGGTGAAAATTGGGTGGTTTTTGTGCGGTGGAGTAGGGAGTTCGTTCATCCATAAATCGCCGTCGAATCCTCCTCGATCGCTCGAATTCGAGCTTCCTTTCCATCGCCCCTGTTCGCCTGTTGCGCGTCGCGCGCTGCAGCAGCACCAACCGCCGAGCAAACCGCCGTGCCGTCCCGAAGCTCGCGCTCGTCCTCACCAGACCTCGTGTCGCGTTGCATCGCCCGGCGCGCCGACGACGAGCCACGCTCTGTTCGCCCCTGCATCGCCGCGCGGCAGCAGCGCCATCCGCAGCGCCGCGCGCCCAGTAGCAGCGCAGCGGCCGCGCACCCACGTGCCCGACCTCGCGCCCGGTGGCGCCAGCCCACCCGTTCTTTGCCCGTTCGTTCGTGCAATCGGTTCGTTCGATGCGTTCGTGCGTGCCTCGTGAGTTGCTCTCGAGTGAGCCTTGTTTGTTTTACTATATTTAGGCCTATTGTGTGATTTTTGTGTTGATTGATAGGTTCTCGGTAGCTAGATCGAGATTGTTCGCGACTTAGGATTTCGTGCCAAACCGTCCCCGACCAAGGTAAGGATTTTTCTTACAGGGGTTGTGTGGACCTGCGATATTATATGTGATTGTTGATTGATTGCTTGTTTGTGATTATTGACATGTGTAGCTAGGTGCTTCAATCGAATTCGGTTAGCATGATTTCTTGGTTAATTCTCATGTTAATCCATGCTAGGTTGTTCCTTTACGGCATGCTCGTATCATTCCTTGCTTCATAGTATCATGCTAGGCTCATTGTATTCTTATTGAGCACGTATTGGATTTTATGGAATTGTTTGTTGTTTGCTAGGCGGGTTAGAATTGCGGGTAGATAGCATCATCCGGGCCCGATGCATAAAGAACCTTGCATCCATGGCGGGGACGTCGAGCAAGTCATTAGTCCCTGGACCCCGTGAGGATTAGCTAACCCGAGCGGTAGGCCCCGCAATCTTGGGTGAGGGTGGCGATCGTTAAATGCCCCAACGGTCGGGATGATGACTTGGCATTGCCTCGTCCCGGCGGCCGGCATGTCCTCGGCATGTTTGGCAAGAGCCCCCGATTGCCACTGTTAAGGCAAGGGCGGCTTCACGGTGTAAGCCTACCACGACCGTTTCTTGGCCCCAGTGCGGTGGTTCAGGTGACATAGTTTACGTGTCAGTCTCACACCCCTATGTCGGTGACACCGATCCAAAGATTTAGTTAGGCGTGGTTTGGATATGGGCGGCTTGCCTTCGGACCACAGCAACCCCATAGTCTGCAGAGCACGCGGTGCATGCTTACGCTCATTCAGCGCACGATGGAGAGCTCCTCGGGATTGTGAGCAGTGTACCTTTCGTCGATGATGAGACAGCCGAGGCGGGACTTGTTTCTCGTATAGGGCGACTTATGTATTGGATGTGTGTGATGATTTATTAGGACTAAGACCCTTAGTTGGCATCCGAGGCCCAAGTGTGGGCTAAGCTATGTGCTCATTTCGTGTTTATATTCATAGCTTGCATACGCTCATCGAGATGACCATGTATATCGTATTGTACCCCGGTTGGGGATTCTTCTTGAGTAATTCGTTACTCACCCTTATTATGTGGTTTTCCATGTGTAATCGAGTGCGCGACGGGATGCCCGAAGGAGGAGCTATGATCATGGGGCCAGATCTTCCAACTCGATTTTTGTATTATGACTCTTTGTGTTTTATTTTCCCCTGAATGCATGTAGCGGCACACGAGCCCTAGGATGTTTGTAAATATTTGTGGATTCCGGCATGTTGTATCCGAGCAGGTTTTTGAATGGCTTTTAGTAAATCTCGATCAGAGTAAACTTTGGAAATGTATTTATCTGGAGCAGTGCTTGGAAACAGGACGAGTTTCGGGGAAAATGTCTAGTTTTTAAAGGGGTTATTTTGAATGTTTTGTTTTAATTGGAATCCGAAATCATGTCTGTTTAAATGTCCTTTACTTTGAATGCATGCATTGGGGTAAGGGCCCATCTAGTGCCCCATTCGGGTCGGTCCCTTACAGTTGGTATCAGAGCTAGAGTCATAAATTCGTAGTATGACTTTGTTGTTGTAGGTCGTTTTCCCATGATCACTAGCACTCGGCAGACGGTCATCAGGTACGCCTAAGTTTACTATTTGTTTTAGAAAAAGGGTTAAGAATTTACAATACCTGTCATCTAGTGTATGCCTTGTGTAGTGTTGTGGAGCGGAGACGAGCAGGTTCTGACTCGTTATTGGTTTGGGTTTAGAGCGCCATCATGCCAACTTCCCGCAGTGTGTGATGTATGTTGTGGCTTGTTGTGGTATCCAGGTAGATTCGGATGCCACGGGACATCGTTCCAGAGGAGGTAGAGATTGGACTCCCATAGGCCAACTGTGGCCCAATTGATGGTTTTCGACATAGTGAGAGGGTGGAGGTGCTTTGCCTTGGGATGCCACTCCAAGAGAGAAGGTAGCTGTGGTTGTGCTGATGTGGATGTTGGTGGGGCGAGTCCCCGTGTGGACTAGCTTTGGGTAGCTCAAGTCTTTGATCTTGAGCCTTGTTAGATTTTGGTTGCCCGGAGAATGGTTGCAAAGTGGTAGCCTTCGAGGAGGTTGATGAGGTATCTTTGTGTTTCTGCGAAGTGTGGTTGTTGTAGCCGATGGCGGAACCCTGTAGTTAAGGGTGCAGCAAGTAGTGTTCCTTACGGATTTGGATCCGTTGGTGGTTCCCTCGGTGGTGTGATAGAATTGAACACTCTTCTTTTAGTAACCCTTAGAGTAGGGCTAGTTCTTTGCATGTTGATAGAGCCGGCGAGTTTGTTGAGCATCATGTGGAGATGCAAGAGTAGAGGCGTGTGAGTCTTGACTTGATGAGATGCCTTAGGCATGGTTGTTGGAGTTGAGCCCTTGTATGCAGAGCCGAGTTCGTGTCACTTGAGGTTGTGACCTTGTTGGCCCGTTGTAGTAAGATGTGAATTTGGTAGTAGTGGCACTTGAGGTGCATTGGTTGGTGTGCCACTTTGGCATTAAATCTGGTTCGGGCTGAGTTTGGCATGGGCATAGCGAGATGGTTCTATGCCGTTCGGAGTTTAGCGTACTCCTTTAGCCTTGGATCCATTTATGGTAGTTGCACTGTGTAGGTCGTGCAAAAAGGGCTAGTTCGGTGGTAATCGAAAGACTTCAAGCGAAAGGATGTTCGAGAGGAGCGGAGCCTTTCCCGGTGTTCTTTTGGAGGTTGAGTAAGTCGCGGGTTGGCGGTTGGTATTTGTTTGTGGGCGTGATTTTCGCGCTAGTGTTAAGGCCAAGAGATTTCTTTGTGGTTGGTAGTGCGGTCAACTACCTTCGAGTGCCTTAACTGAGGAGAGTTGAGCATTGTAGATGCGAGTTTGGTCCAATGAGAGGACCACGAGTTGGATGCTCATGAGATGAGAAATTTGGATGCCTATGAGGCGAGATGAGTGATGCCTTGTGAGAGGTTTTGGATGCCTTAGGGGTAAGCACCCTTGGTAGAGGCTTGATATAAAGTAAGTTCGGTTTGGCATTGTTATGCTTTGGTAGAGCAAGGTTGCCTGACTTGAGCATCGTGTGGAGATGGAACTTTGGGTGTTAGTTGGTGGTGTATATCTGCCGGGAGCTAGTGTGGCTTTTGGGAAAAAGCATTTGTTAGACTTGGATCGCTAAATGAAGGTTGGGAGTTGTGCACACAAGTGTGTTTTGTGTGGTTCGTTACTGTGCGAGAGAGTCGAGATCCATGTAGGGTTTGCTTTGGGGATCCGGTGCTCGGTTTTGGAAAAGTTGGACTCCAAGTGGATGTTGTAAGGCTTAGTGAGGTGGTAAGGATACCATGCTCGTGGTAGCGAGTTGTTGCTTAAGTGAGATTGTTAAATGGACCTAAGCTAGGTTGGCGGATCTTCTTGGCGATCGTCATGGTGAGAGAGTTGTTCGGATCCTTACTTGGGTTGGAGTTATGTTGTGGTTGATGTTTGAGTAGGAGGATGGCGCATTCGGTAGCGTTTGGGTCCTCTTGGTTTCCAAGGAGTTGGAGTTGGCGGCATGGATGTGTTGCTAGAAAATGGAGTTTTTGTTTGTTCGGGCAATTGGTTGTAGGCCGTTAGGCGGCAGTGTGTGTCGAGGGTTGTCGAAGAACCCTAGTTGTGGAGAGCCTCACAGAGCTCGGTCGGACCAGGTAGTAAGTTTAGTTAGCAAGCAGTCGAGTAGTTTGTAGCCTCGGGTGAGTTCTTTGGCGATTTTGGTGGGCTAGCAAGCGAGTTTGTTTGGAGTAAAGTCCGGATTTGGTTCTGTGTGGTGGCAAGTTGGTGTTTGATGTTGGCCAAGGTGTGGTTTTCGAGTTGCCAAGGAGTTAGCCTTGTTCGTGGGTAAGTGGTTTGCCCTGCAGGATGTCTCTCATGTTCCCGAGTTTGAGAGTGCCCTCATTTGGAGTTGGAGGGCGAGTCTTTGCTTGTTCGTGGTCGGCGGTCCAGTCTATGGTGGACCCCCTATTTGTTGCCTCGAGTGAGAGAATTGGATGTTGTGCTTAGTGAGCAAGTTAGCGAGCATTTGTGGAGCTCCTGTTCTTGGATGTCTACTTGTAAGGATCTGTTTCCTTTTTGGAATTGTCGGATTATCCCTTGGTCTTGGACTTGGCGGTGCGATGCTAGTAGGTGGAAAGTCTGTTGGCCACCTGAAAGCGATTGTTTGTCGATTAAGCGGACTCTTAAGTGTGTTCTGGAAGTTGCAATAAGAGTTGTTCGCCTCCTATGAGTGTTTGGCCTAGTTGGTTAAGGTTTTGTGTGTTGGCATGGAAGTTGTTGCACCTTTGTAGTTGAAGAACCCCTTGTATCGATTGTGGATGAGGTTGCACCATTGTGGTTGGACTAGGGTCTTGGCATTTTGAGAGATCCTTCTTTGGTTAGTGTAGCTTGTGCTCTGCAGGCCATTATTGGTATTCTGGTTCTTGGTAGTTGGTATTAACGGTGGTGGAGTTTCGTTTTGAAGTTTCGGTGGGAAGGTGCATTGAGCCTAAGCTAGAGGGTTAGGCACTGTGCGTGCTATCATTTGGACTTGTGAGATGTGTTTCATATTTGAGGCAAGCCGTTCCGTTGCTTGCATGGAGGTAAGTTTGGTGGAGGAGCCCTCTGGGGCCCCCGGTTGTTAGCGGTGACTTGTCCGGCCAGTGATTTGAGTCAAGCTAGAGTTGTGTGGATTGGCATAGCTATGCAGTTTGTGGTGGTTTGAGCGTCCGAGGCCGTAGCACTCAAGTTGTTGGATTGTAAGTTTTCGGGGTGGGGCTGTCGATTAGTTGAGGTTGTTGTGTGAGATTAGATTCTTGGAGGATTGGTTTTGATGGTGAGAGCTCGCACCTCGTCTCGTGTCTGATTGCCATTTCTATGGAGTAGAGTCATGTCGCCAGCCAGTGGAGTTGTTGTCACTGTGGTGGGGCAACAAAGGTTTGTTCTAGGCGGAGCGTGGTTAAGGGGCTTATGGCCGAGTGCGATTTTCGTAGTGCTTTCACCCTCGACCGATGGTATTTTGGAGGATTGAGCCGAGATCCGTTGGAGCTTGTTGTGAGTTGGGGTTTCCGTGGTTAGGCGCGGGAAACCGGTGTTGGATTTTATGAGGTCGCCTCGGATAGCGTTCCATTTGCTAGTTCTTTTAGTTCTGTTGAAGCATGGTAAGGTAAATCTTTGCAGTCTCTAGTCTTTGTGAGAAAGGGTTGGTGGTCGTCGGTTTTGTTTTGGGTCCCGAGTTCTTTCTTTGTTGACCAATGGTGCCGTCTGAGAAGATTAGAGCTCGTATGTTGTGGCTCGAGAGCGATGAGAAGAGTTATGCCGATGTTCGACGTCGGGATTTGGAGTTTGAGGTTGGTCAGCATGTATTCCTAAAGGTCGCTCCGTTGCGAGATGTTTTGAGGTTTGGCAAGCGTGGAAAGCTGAGTCCCCGTTTTGTTGGTCCGTTTGAGATTACGGAGAGGATCGGCAAGGTTGCTTATCGATTAGCCTTGCCTCCGTCATTGTCGTGATACCACGGTGTATTTCATGTATCGATGTTGAGGCGATGCGTGCGGACCCGTCGCACATTGTGGATTTTGAGCCTTTCTGGTGATTGAGGATTTGAGCTTCGAGGAAAAGCGGTGGGAATTCTTGCCTTTGAGACAAAGACAACTGCGTAATCGTGAAATCCGGTGGTAAAGGTTGATGGAGGAGTCGAGTTTAGAGGAAGCCACTTGGGAGCGGGAGGATGAGATGAGATTGCAGATATCATTTGTTCCAATCTTAAGTGACTTTCGAGGACGAAAGTCTTGTAAGGGGGAGTATTGTAATGGCGGAAAATTCATCCCGGCCTTTCGGGAGGCCAGGGGCATTTTGGTAATTTTAGGTCGGGGTAGGTTTGAAATTGGAAATTGCGGAATAATTATGAGTCAATTTGATTAGGATCGGGAATTTTGGTGAAGACGTTTGGGCTTGGAAAAAGGTAAAAATAAATAGGGAATTAAATAGCGCGTCGAGTGAGATTCGAGCCAGGTTGCCTTGGAAGCTAGGCAAGGGTCATTGCCAGTAGTAGAGCGCATGAGCGTGTTTGTTAATCAACGCGCGCCATCTAGGTGTTATGCTTGTTTGAAGGGAGTTTTGGTTTAAAGCAGGGCAGCCGAGCCTTCTTCCCCATTTTCCTTCTTCTTCCTCTCGATTCTTCACCGACCGACCGACTGGGTTTCTCTCGCGAATTCTCCTTCCCCCACGCCGACCTCGACTCGCCGGAGCTCCCTCGCCGCTCGTCTCCCTCCGGTAAGCTTCCTTTCTCTTCTCTTCTCTTCTCCTTCTCCTCCGAATCCATTTCTTTCCCCTGTTTTGATTTCCATTTTTCCGGTCGTGCCGAGGTGAAACGCTGGGTGGTTTTTGTGCAGCTGGAGTAGGGGAGTTCGTTCATCCATAAATCGGCCGTCGAATCCTCCTCGATCGCTCGAATTCGAGCTTCCTTTCCATCGCCGCCTGCGCCGCCTGTTCGCGTCGACGCCTTGTGTGATAGCGACCAGCCGCAAAGCCACGCCGCGCCGTCCCGAGCTCGCGCGCGCGTCGTCTCACCCAGCCTCGTGTCGCGTTGCATCGCGGCGCCCAGGCGAGCCACGCTCTGTTCGCCCTGACGCGCGCGCGCGAATAGCGCGCGCCATCCGCGCGCGCGTCCGGCGTGTAGCGCGCGCGCGCCCACGTGCCCGACCCGCGCCCCAGCGCGCCCGGCCGACCCGTTCTTTGCCCGTTCGTGCAATCGGTTCGTTCGTGCGTTAAATCGTGCCTCGTGAGTTGCTCGAGCCGAGCCTTGTTTGTTTTACTATATTTAGGCCTATTGTGTGATTTTTGTGTTGATTGATAGGTTCCGGTAGCTAGATCGAGATTGTTCGCGACTTAGGATTTCGTTAAACCGTCCCCAACCAAGGTAAGGATTTCTTACAGGGGTTGTGTGGACCCTGCGATATTATATGTGATTGTTGATTGATTGCTTGTTTGTGATTATTGACATGTGTAGCTAGGTGCTTCAATCTGAATTCCGGTTAGCATGATTTCTTGGTTAATTCTCATGTTAATCCATGCTAGGTTGTTCCTTTACGGCATGCTCGTATCTGTTCCTTGCTTCATAGTATCATGCTAGGCTCATTGTATTCTTATTGAGCACGTATTGGATTTTATGGAATTGTTTCTTTGTTTGCTAGGGCGGGTTAGAATTGCGGGTAGATAGCATCATCCGGGCCCGATGCATAAAGAACCTTGCATCCATGGCGGGGGCGTCGAGCAAGTCATTAGATCCCTGGACCCCGCGTGAGGGATTAGCTAACCCGAGCGGTAGGGCCCCGCAATCTTGGGTGAGGGTGGCGGTATTAAATGCCCCAGCGGTCGGGATGATGACTTGGCATTGCCTCGTCCGGCGGCCGGCATGTCCTCGGCATGTTTGGCGGTAGCCCACGATTGCCACTGTTAAGGCAGGGCGGCTTCGGTGTAAGCCTACCACGACCGTTTCTTGGCCCAGTGCGGTGGTTGGTGACATAGTTTACGTGTCAGTCTCACACCCTATGTCGGTGACACCGATCCAAAGATTTAGTTAGGCGTGGTGATTGGATATGGGCGGCTTGCCTTGAGACACAGCAACCCCATAGTCTGCGGTGAGCACGCTGTGCATGCTTACGCTCATTCTGCGCCGATCGAGAGCTCCTCGGGATTGTGAGCGGTGTACCTTTCGTCGACGATGAAGCGGTGAGGCCGGGACTTGTTTCTCGTATAGGGCGACTTATGTATTGGACTGTGTGATGATTTATTCCGGACTAAGACCCTTAGTTGGCATCCGAGGCCCAAGTGTGGGCTAAGCTATGTGCTCATTTCTGTGTTTATATTCATAGCTTGCATACGCTCATCGAGATGACCATGTATATCGTATTGTACCCCGGTTGGGGATTCTTACTGAGTAATTCGTTACTCACCCTTATTATGTGGTTTTCCACAGGTAATCGAGGTGCGCGACAGGATGCCTGAAGGAGGAGCTATGATCATGGGGCCCAGTCTTCCAACTCTGATTTTTTGTATTATGACTCTTTGTGTTTTATTTTCCCCTGAATGCATGTAGCCGGGCACGGAGCCCTAGGATGTTTGTAAATATTTGTGGATTCCAGCATGTTGTATCTGAACAGGTTTTTGAATGGCTTTTAGTAAATCTACGATCGAGTAAACTTTGGAAATGTATTTATCTGGAGCAGTGCTTGGAAACAGTGGGGCGAGTTTCAGGGAAAATGTCTAGTTTTTAAAGGGGTTATTTTGAATGTTTTGTTTTAATTGGAATCCGAAATCATGTCTGTTTAAATGTCCTTTACTTTGAATGCATGCATTGGGGTAAGGGCCCATCTAGTGCCCCATTCGGGTCGGTCCCTTACATAGTATCAGGTTGTTGCTTAGGTAAGATTTGTTAAGTGGACCTAAGCTTGGTTGGCGGATCTTCTTGTTGATCGTCATGACTAAGAGAGTTGTTCGGATCCTTCCTTGGGTAGGAGTTATGTTGTGGTTGAGGTCTGAGTAGGAGGATGACGCATTCGGTAGCGTTTCGGGTCCTCTTGGTTCCCAAGGAGTTGGAGTTGGCCAGCATGGTTGTGTTGCTGGAAAATGGAGTTGTTGTTTGTTCAGGCAGTTGGCTGTAGGCCGTTAGTTGGCAGTGGATGTCGAAGGTTGCCAGAGAACCCTAGGTTGTGGGGAGCCTCTCTAGAGCTCAATCAGGCCCTGATAGTGAGTTTCAGTTGGCAAGTTGAAGCCGTGTAGTTTGTAGCCTCGGAGGAATTGCTGGCAGTCTTGGTAGCCTAGCAAGTTAAATTTGTTTGGAGAAGAGTCCGGATTGGTTCCGGTATGGTGACAAGTTGAGGCTTGGTGTTGACCAAGGTGTGGATTGAAATTGCTTGAAGTCAGTTTTTCTCGTGGGGCGAATGGTTCGTGCCCTATTGGTTGTCTTCCTGTTTCCAGGAAAGTTGAGAGTTGCCCCGTTGGTATTTGGAGGTTCAATCCGTGGTAGACCCCTGTTGCTACCCCGTGAGATTTTGATCTTGTCGCTTTAATGGAGCAAGACAGTGAGTGTATGTGGAGCTCTTTGTCCTTCGGTTGTCTGCTCGTAGGAGCCGTTTCTTTCTGGGTTTGGCAGTTTGCTATCGTCGGTTTGTTAAGGACTTTTCCGCCATAGCCTCGCCCCTCACTCGTCTGATGAGGAAGGGTGTCGAGTTTGTTTGGAACGGTAGGTGTGATGAGAGCTTTGCCAGGCTCAAGCGCAGTTTGACTTCGGCAGACTGTGTTGGCGATCTGGAGGGGACAGTGGTTTCGTGATTTCTGGCCGATGCTTCCAAGTTCGGGTTGGGTTGTGTGTTGATGCAGCACGGGAAGGTCATTGCTTATGCTTCCCGTCAGCTGAAGCCATATGAGCAGAACTATCCGACTCCTGATGTGGAGTTGGCAGGAGTGGTGTTTGCCTTTGAAGATTTGGAGGCATTACGTATGGTGAGCGGATTGAGATGTTTTGAGATCACCGAGCCTCAAGTATCTGTTTACTCGAGAAGGAATTCAATAAGAGGCAGAGGAGATGGTTAGAGTTGGTGAAGGATTATGACTGCGAGATTTTGTACCATCCGGGTAAAGCCAATGTTGTGGCTAATGCTTGGAGTAGGAAGACGTCGCACTCCGCGGTGTTGTTGAGTTCCCAGCCCAGATTACGGAGAGAGTTCGAGCGGGTGAGATTGCGAGTGTTGTTGGGTGAGGTTCACGCAGAGTAGCTCGATTGACAACGGATTATTGATAGTCGGTGAGTGACCCGCACTCAAGAAATTGGGTGTGAGTTAGTCTTGATGGAGATTTTGACTTTGTGTATTCACGAGACGATGGTGTTTGACGTCACGAGAGGCGGTTGTGTGTTCCGGATGTTGCAGGATTGCGAAACGAGTTGCTCTCGAGGCCCACAGTTCTCCGTTTGCTTGGCACCGGGGTACCAAGATGTATCAGAGCTTAAGCGAGCATTACGGTAGATGGGTATGAAAAGAGATGTTGCGGAGTTTGTCGGTCGATGTCTCACTTGTCGCAAGTGAAGGCACCCAGCGAGACCAGCCGGTTTGTTGCGGCATTGAGTGTACCTCGGTGGAAATGGGAAGAGATCTCCATGGACTTTATTTACGGTTTGCCGAGGACTTGAGGAAGTTCTCTCGATTTGGGTGATAGTCGATCGATTGACTAAGAGCTCACACTTCATTCCGGTAGAGACACTTATCTTGTGGAGCAGTGGGCGCAGTTGTTTTTGGAGCAGATCATTCGTTATCACGGTGTGCCTGTGAGGATTGTGTCTGACCGTGATTCGAGGGCTTGTGTGTTGGATTTCGAGCGGTTGGGACGATGCACATATCGATGGAGCTTGCATATAACAACGATTATCGATCGGCGATCGAGATGGCTCCATTTGAGGTTTTGTATGGTAAGCGTTGCCGATCTCCACGTGTTTCGGGAAGAGGTTGGTGATAGAGCGAGTTTTGGGTCCCAATTGCTGCGATTGACCAATGGTGCCATGCGAGAAGATTAGAGCTCGTAAGTTGTGGCTTTAGAGAGAGAGAAGAGTACGCCGATGTCCGGCGTCGGGATTTAGAGTTTGAGGTTGGTCGACATGTATTCCTAAAGGTCGCACCGATGCGATATGTTTTGAGGTTTGACAAGCGTGGAAAGCTGAGTCCCCTTTATGTTGGTCCGTTTGAGATCCTGGAGAGGATCGGCAAGGTTGCTTATCGATTAACCTTGCCTCCGTCATTTTCGGCAGTGCACAGTGTTTTCATGTTTCGATGTTGAGGAAGTACGTGCCGGACCCGTCGCACATTGTCGGTTTTGAGCTTCGAGGAGAAGCCAGTGGGGATCCTTTCCTTTGAGACCAAGACATTGCGTAATCGTGAGATCCGTTTGGTAAAGATTCAGTGGAGGAGTCAGAGTTCAGAGGAAGCCACTTGGGAGCGGGAGGATGAGATGAGATTGCGAGTATCCGAGTCGCTCAATCTTATGTGACTTTCGAGGACGAAAGTCTTATAAGGGGGGAATATTGTAACGGAAAATTCATCCCGGTCTTCCCGGGAGGCCCAGGGGCATTTTGGTAATTTTGGGTCGGGCCGACAGGGCCAGTTTTGAAATTGAAAATTGTCAGAATAATTATGAGTCAATTTGAATAGGATCGGGATTTTTGGTGAAGACATTTGGGCTTGGGAAAGAGTAAAATTAAATAGGGAATTAAATAGCGAGTCGAGTGAGATTCGAGCCAAGGAAGTGTCGCGTGCTAGGCAGGGGGCGCTGCCAGCCGAGCCACTGGGCGCATTTGTTAATCTAAACGCGCGATCTAATACATATGCCTGTTTGATGCGCGTTTTGGTTTAAAAGGAAATTTTCGCCCGAAGCTTCTTCCTCCTTCTTCTTCCTCGCGATTTTCCTTCTCCATTTCTCCCCGACCAACCGAGCTCTCCCTCGCCGTTCTCCCTCGCCGATCGCCTCCTTTCCGATGAGTTTTCCTTCCCTTTTTCTTCTTCTTCTTCTTCTTCTCTTCTTCTTCTCTTCTTCTTCTCCTTCAAAATTCGAGTTCTTCACCCCTGTTTCGAGCTTCGCCATTTCCGGCCGAGTCGAGGTAATTTGAGGTATGGGTTTTGTGCAGCTAGTGAAGGGGAGTTCGCCATCAAAGAATCGCTTGTCGAATCCCCGTGGATCGCTCGAATTCGGGATTTCTCCATCGCCCCTGTTTCGCGCAGAAACAGAGCCAGACGCCGAGCTCGCCCAAATACTGCTGTTCGTCCGCATAGCAAAAAGCCGGGTCAGCGCTGTCGCGCGCCCTACAGCCGAGCCACGCCGCGCCCGAGCGCCCCTGTGTCGCCCAGCTCCGCATCGCGTCGCCCGAGCCCCTGCTCGCCGAGTCGTGCCTCGTCGCCCAGTGCCGCTCGCATCCGCGAACGCGCGTCCTCGCCAGCGCCAGCCGAACCCCGCGCGCTTCGCGCCCGCCACGCCCGCACCGTCGCGCGCAGCTCGCGCTAACGCCCGTCGCGCCGCGCCAGTAGCGCGCCGCGCCCCCAGCTAGCCGATTCTTTGCCGCCCGTTCGTCGCAATCGGCCCGTTGATGCGTTAAATCACGCCTCGTGAGTTGCTCCCGAGCTGAGCCTCATTTATTTTATCATATTTAGGCCTATTGTGTGATTTTTTGCTGTGATTGATAGGTTCTCGGTAGCTAGTTCGGATTCGTTGGCAATTTAGGATTTCGTGTCAATTCGTCCCCGACCAAGGTAAGGATTTCTTACCGGAATTGTGTGGACCCTGCGATATTATATGTGATTGCTGATTGATTGCGTGTTTGTGTTTATTGACATGTATAGCTAGGTATTCTATTCTGAATTCCCGATTAGCATGATTTTCCTGGTTTAATTCTCATGTTAATCCATGATAGGTTGTTCCTCTCTAGCATGCTCGTATCTGTTCCTTGCTTCGTAGTATCATGCTAGGCTCGTTGTATTCTTATTGAGCACGTATTGGATTTTATGGAATTGTTTGCTGTTTGCTAGGGAAGGCTAGAATTGCAGGTAGATAGCATCATCCGGGCCTGATGCATAAAGAACCTTGCATCCATGGCAGGGACGTCGAGCAAGTCATTCCGTCCCTGGACCCCGTGAGGATTAGCTAACCAAGCGGTAGGCCCCGCAATCTTGGGTGAGGGTGGCGATCGTTAAATGCCCCAACCGTCGGGATGATGACTTGGCATTGCCTCGTCGGCGATCGGCACGCGTCCTCGGCGTGTTCGGCCGTAGCCCCCGATTGCCACTGTTAAGGTAAGGGCGGCTTCACGGTGTAAGCCTACCACGACCCGTTTCCTTAGCCTCAAAGTGCGGTGGTTCAGTGACATAGTTTACGTGTCCGGTCTCACACCCCTATGTCGGTGACACCGATCCAAAGATTTAGTTAGGCGTGGTGACTGGACATGGGCAGCTTGCCTCTAGACCCGGCACCCCCCATGGTCTGCAGTAGCACGCGGTGCATGTTTACACTCATTACAGTGCCGACCGGAGAGCTCCTCGGGATCTTGAGCCAGTGTACCTTTCGTCGACGAAGAGATGAGACGGCCGAGGCCGGGACTTGTTTCTCGTATAGGCGACTTATGTATTGGGTGTGTGATGATATTATTCCGGACTAAGACCCTGAGTTGGCATCCGAGGCCCAAGTATGGGCTAAGCTATGTGCTCTATTCTGTGTTTATATTCATAGCTTGCATACGCTCATCGAGATGACCATGTATATCGTCTTGTACCCCGGTTGGGGATTCTTACTGAGTAATTCGTTACTCACCCTTATTCTGTGGTTTTCCACAGGTAATCGTGGTGCGCGACAGGATGCCTGAAGGAGGAGTTGTGATCATGGGGCTCAATCATCAAACTCTGATTTTTGTGTTATGACTCTTTATGTTTTATTTTCCCCTGAATGCATGTAGCCGGGCACGGTGCCCTAGGATGTTTTCTGAATATTTTGTGGATTCCAGCATTATTGTATTTAGACATGTTTTGAATGATTTTAAGAAATCTCTGATCAGAGTAAACTTTGGAAATGTATTTATCTTGGAACAGGTGCTTGGAAACAGGGACATGTTCCAGGGAAATTGTCTAGTTTTTAAAGGGGTTATTTTGAATGTTTTTGTTTTTAATTGGAATCCGAAATCATGCATGTTTAATATTCTTTACTTTGAATGCATGCATTGGGGTAAGGGCCCATTTAGTGCCCCATTCGGGTCGGTCCCTTACAGTGTTCGGATTCTAAGTAAAAACTAAAACATAAAACATCCATTTAAAAAGTTAACAAAATTTCCTGAAACCTGTCCCTATTTCCAAGCACCTGTTCCAAGACAAATACATTTACAAAACTTACTCTGATCAGAGATTTATTTAAAGCATACAAACTTTACAACAATGCTAGAATCCGGAAATACATTCAGAAAACACCCTAGGGCTCCGTGCCCAACTACATGCATTCAGAGAACATTTAAATCATAACATAAACATAAGACTCAGAGTTGAACAACGGGTTTCCATGATCACAGCTCCTCCTCCAGCCATCTTGTCTCGCACCATGGTTACCTGTGGAAAAACCACAAAAAAAAGGGTGAGTAACAAATTACTCAGTAAGAATCCCCAACCGGGGTACAATACGATATAATCAGTCATCTAGTACCAAAGTATGCAAGCAAACAGCTACCAACACAGATCATAGCTCAACGAGCTCATAAAATAAGATCTGGAGTCATCGGAAGTCTCTTTCTTCCGGCCTAAAGGGATTGGATACACTGACCAATCCTGGACATCACTGAGGTATCTGTCACTCGGGGGGGAATACACTGATCCCTAGAATGTCCTCAAGGGCCTTCTTGCCCTTGCACTAATCTGGACTTACGGGAGAGTACCCGAAGTCAGGCTCTAACGGAAGGAATGTTGTACTCACGACATTAGCCCGGGGGAGCTCTCCGAACCGGCAACTAACGCGTGTGCGCGCACACCGCATGCTCTCTACAACCGGCGTAAATGCGGGGGCCTAAGGGCAAACTACGCGGGCCAGGTACGCATGCCTAAGACTCGGAAGCGGTGTCACGATCACGATGGCGCGAGGCCCTCGGCGCTCATCATGCGGCATGATCCACCGACACGAAGCTAAGAACCGCCGAGGCGGGCTTACATCGATGTCAGGGTTCCGCTCTAGCAGGCTACAAACTAGGCTTATGCCGAAGTGGGTAGCTAACTCCACAACCGGCGGGTTGGGGGGGGGAAGCAAGATACGTTATGCTGCTCACACTTTACTCCCGACCTGAGCTAAATCCACCTTGGCGACCGGCGGGGGGGAAGCAAGATACGTTATGCTGCGCACACTTTACTCCCGATCAGTGGGGACAAAGTACGTTATGTACTCTCAGCCTCTGGATGATGACAAACCCTACAACTTTATCTAAGAGTACAGAGTAAAAATCAATGATTCCTGGCTAGCAAACAAAGACCGACATCAATCACATTTACCTAGCATGATACTACGATCTTAAGCAGGAATCATAAGCATGCTGGCAGAACAAACCTAGCATGGCACTAACATGTAAAATCAGGCAAACATGCTAGCAAGAATTCAATCAAACAGCTCTATCTCTAACATGCTCATAACAGTCAGCAAACATACATGGCATATCATGAAAATATCGCAGGGCCCACACAACTCCGGTAAGAAATCCTTACCTGGTCGGAAGGCAACAACACACAATAAAATTAACTACGATCAAACCAGAGCAACCTATATCGAGCCAAACAAACACATCAATAATCACACAATAGGCCTAAATAATAATAAAATAAATAGGGCTCGGCACGGGAGCAATTCACAAGGCGGTGGCCGACACGCTGAACGAGCAAGCCGCAATGGCGGCCGTGCTGGGCGTAGGGGCTGGCGCCGGCTGGCTGCTCGGGCGCGGCGCGATGAGCGCGAGCGCGCGGACGAGCAGGGGCGAGGAAAGGCGCGCGGGCGCTAGCTTGGCTGGGCGCTGGCAAAGCGGCGCGGCTCGGCAAGCTACAGGGCGAGGGCGCGCGACACGGGAGCGGGGACGCGCGACTCGGGCTGGGCTCGGCACTGGGCGACGCCGCTCGAGGCTGGGCGACGCGAGCTTGGGCGAGGGCTGCTCGGGCGACACGACACAGTGCAGGGCGACACGAGCTGGGCGGCCAGGAGGTGGGCGACGCCGGCGGTAGGGGGCGTGGCGATGGCACGACACAGGCGGGGGTAGGGCTCGGATGGGCGAGGCTCGACTGGGCGGTGGCTGGGCCGCTGGCCGGGCTGGCTGGGGGCTCTGGGAGAGAGAGAGAGAGAGAGAGAGAGAGAGAGAGAGAGAGAGAGAGAGAGAGAGAGAGAGAGAGAGAGAGAGAGAGAGAGAGAGAGAGAGAGAGAGAGAGAGAGAGAGAGAAAAGAGATTTTGGGAAAAAAAAAGAAAATGGGAAATAAAAGGAAAATGGGAAAAAAAGGGAAAAATGGGATTTTTATCTCATTTTATCCATCCTTATCCACTTAAAACCTTAAAATCCCATTTCCCGGCTTCCTCCTTCGAGACCCGACCGAAGCAATCTTTTCCAATCAACAAATCTCACTTAATTTCAACTCCCAAAGCAACACTAAGGGCCCGGGCTCGAATCCCAAAGGAAGCACACAACCAACCAACACTTTGCCAAAGCCCAAACCACAACCGAGCATCCAACCGACTAGCCCAAACACCTCGGGACTCGCAGCCAACAACAAACAAGCCTCGACAAAGGCAGGAGCTACCTCGAAGCCGTGAAAACCACAAATCCTGCCCGGAGAGCCAAAAGACCAAAATACCCCCAAGGGTCAAAACCGCTCTAATGACCCAACCAACAACTGAATCTTGACCCGAAGGCACCTCGAAAACTGGAATAGGAAACTGGGCTGCTACACCAACTCACCTTCATTATTTTAAAAAGTCACCTGAGAGATTTGAACTCTCGCAGGGATACACCATGTACTTAGTAGGCACACGCCTTAACAACTCGACCAAAGCAACAATATTTGTTGACTAAACTTATTATCTCTTTATACATATAATTTTATTGCAAAGTCGCTTTAGCATCAAAACCAAAAATGTAAAAATAAAATATTTCATTGCCTAAGCGCAGGTTCAAACTGGGGACCTCAAGTGTGTGAGACTAGCACGATAACCAACTACACCACCCAGACAAGATGTAATAGCATTTAATGTTATGGTATGCACCCAATACATTATCTCATACCCATCTTAACTACTTGACATGTTATTGATACGCAAATTTTGAATCACCTAATTCATATTATTCAATAGTTTAACGATAAAATAATCGATTCAATGTGTGTTTTTTTAGTTTAAAGAAATGTACCTGAATTAATTTAAAAGTTTTATGCTCACATGCCTTAATACAAATACAAGCATGGCATATCTCTTCTCCTTCATTATTTTAGAAAGTCTTGTAGAAAAAGAACATCAATAATAATATTGAAACAATTTAAGCATCGCCTGAGAGATTCAAACTCTCGCGGGGATACACCATGTACTTAGTAGGCACACGCCTTAACAACTTGACCAAAACAACAATATTTGTTGACTAAACTCATTATCTCTTGATACATATAATTTTATTGCAAAGTCGCTTTGGCATTGAAACAAAAAATGTAATAATAAAATATTCCATTGTCTAAGCCCAGGTTCGAATTGGGGACCACTTGTGTGTGAGACTAGCATGATAACCAACTACACCACCCAGACAAGATGTCGTAGCATTTAATGTTGTTGAACACACCCAATACATTATCTCATACCCATCTTAACTACTTGACATGGTATTGATAAGCAAATTTTGAATCACCTAATTCATATTATTCAATAGTTTAATCATAAAATAATCGATTGAATATGTGTTTTTTTAGTTTAAAGAAATGTACCTGAATTAATTTAAGAGTTTTATGCTCACATGCATTAATACAAATCCAAACATGATCTCTTGTCAGTTGTAATGGTTGACTCTACTCACAAATTTTAGAGAAAAATACGACGGAAACTATATATTGCACTAGATGGTATTCAGATTGCTACAACAAATCTATATTTATGGACAACAACACCTTTAGAGTATATGACATTTCCATTTTCTAGACAAAATACTTCATTATTTTGAACCCAACTCAGCTTCATTATTTTAAAAAGTCTCGTAGAAAAAGAACATCAATAATAATATGGAAAACAATAAGCGTCGCGGGGATACCCAATGTAATTAGTAGGCACACGCCATAACCACTCGAACAAAGCGACAATATTTGTTAACTAAACTGATTTTTTTTTTTTTACATACAATTTTATTGCAAAGACGCTTTGGCAGTGAAACGAAAAATGTAAAAATAAAATATTTCAATGTCTAAACCCATGTTCGAACTAGGGATCTCTAATGTGTGAGACTAGCATGATAACCAATTACACCACCCACACAAGATGTTGTAGCATTTAATGTTATTGTATACACCCAATTCATTATCTCATACCCATCTTAACTACTTGACATGTTATTGATACTCAAATGTTGAATCACCTAATTCATATTATTCAATAGTTTATCGATAAAATAATCGATTCAATGTGTGTTTTTTTAGTTTAAAGAAATGCACTTGAATACAAATCCAAACATGGCATATCTCTTCTTGTTTGTAATGGTTGACTCTACTCACAAATTTTAGAAAACAATATGACAAAAACTATCTATTGCACCAGATGGTATTCAGATTGCTACAATAAACCTATATTTATGGACAACAACACCTTTATTAGGACCAGATGTGTTTCCTAATCTTTATTAGGGCTAGTTGCATTCCCTAATTATGTAGGACCGGTAACGTTCCTACCAGTTTTATAGGACCAGCTGCATTTCCTATATGTTATAGCATGACCAGTTGTGTTCCTAATCTTTAATGTGGCTAGTTGTATCCCTAAACTAGATAGAACCAGAAGAGTTTCTTTCAAAGAGACCGATCGTGTTTCTGAAAGTGTCTCAGAATGCCCGATTTTCTATCCCAGTTTTCGAGGTGCCTTCGGGTCAAGTTTCAGTTGTTTGGTTGGGTCATTAGAGCGGTTTTGCCCCTTGGGGGTATTTTGGTCTTTTGGCTCTTCGGGCAGGATTTGTGGTTTTCAGGGCTTCGAGGTAGTTCCTACCTTCGTCGAGGCTTGTTTGGGTTGGACTGCGAGTCCCGAGATGTTTGGGCTAGTCGTTTGGAAGTTCGGTTGTGATTTGGGATTTTTGCAAAGTGATGGTTGGTTGTGTGCTTCCTTTGGGATTCGAGCCCGGGCCCTTAGTGTTGCTTTGGGAGTTGGGTTTAAGTGAGATTTATTTATTGGAAAAGGTTGCTTGATCTGGTCTCGAAAGGAGGAAGCGGAAATGGGATTTTAAGGATTTTAAGGATTTTTAGAAAATTGGAAAAAATGGATAAGGATGGAAAAAGGATTAAAATCCCATTTATTCTTTTATTTTCCCATTTTCCTTTTATTTTCTTTTTTCTTTTATTATTCCCCCAAATCCCTTCTCTCTCTCTCTCTCTCCCCGACCAGCCCCATCCAGCGGAGCCATCTCGTCGCCCAGCAGCCCAGCCGGCCAGATCTCGCCCGTCGCACGCCAAGATCCGCCCGAGTCGCCGTCGCCCGGCCTCGCCGTCGCACCGCTGATGGCCGTCGCGCACCAGATCTGCCGTCCGCTTGCCCGCGCCCGTGCGCCTGTGCCCTCGCCGTGCCGTCGCGTCGCCCAGCTCGTGTCGCCGAGCCGCTCCGAGTCGCGTCCCTGTAGCGCGTCGTCCCACCCGCGCGCCCTCGCCCCTGCTGCTCGCCCGCGCGTTCGTTCGCCCAGCGCCGTGTCGGCTTTGCCCGCGCCAGTCCGGCACCCGGTGCCGTGTCGGCTCGCCCAGCGCTGTGCTAGCTAGCGCCAATATTGCCTAGCCCGTCTGGCCGCCCGTCCGAGTGTCAGCCGTGCCTCGTGAGTTGCTCCCGAGCTGAACCCTGTTTGTTTTATTATATTTGGGCCTTTTGATTGTAATTATTGTTGTTTTTGTTAGGTTCTAGCTAGGTAGCTCGGGTTCGATCGCAGCTTAGATTTCTTGTATTTAGAGGTCTTCCGGCCAGGTAAGGAATTCTTACTGGAGTTGTGTGGACCCTGCGATATTATATGTGATTGCTGATTGTATGCTTGTTTGTGTTTATTGACATGTTTGGTGATAAGTGCTCTATTCTTAATCCCCGACTGACATGATTTTCCTATGTTGTTCCTCATGTTAGTCCATGCTAGGTTGTTCCTTTCTGGCATGCTCGTATCTGTCCTTGCTTCGTAGTATCATGCTAGGTTCGTTGTTTTCCTCTTGAGCACGTATTGGATTGTATTGGATTGTTTTGTTGATTGTTAAGGCGAGTTAGAAATCGGTAGATAGCATCATCCGGCCGATGCATAAAGTATCTTGCATCCATGGCAAGGACGTTCGAGACGATTCTCCGTCCTTGGACCCGTGAGGGATTAGCTATCCCAACCGGTAGGCCCCGCAATCTTGGGTGAGGGTGGTAGTCTAAGCGATGCCCCAGCGGTCGAGATGATGACTTGGCAATGCCTAGTCCGGCGGCCCGCACGTCCTCGGCGTGTTCGGCAAGAGCCCTGATTGCCACCTATTAAGGTAAGGGCGGCGGCTCGGTGTAAGCCTACCACGACCCGTTCCTTAGCCTCGGTGCGGTGGTACAGTGACATAGTTCACGTGTCCGAGTCTCACACCCTATGTCGGTGACGATCCGGAGATTTAGTTAGGCGTGGTATCCGGATATGGGCGACTTGCCACTGGACCGACACCCTCATAGTCTGTAGAAGCACGCGGTGCATGTTTACGCTCATTACAGCGTCGACCGGAGAGCTCCTCGGGATCTTGAGCTAGTGCACCTTTCATTCGACAGTAGACAGGCTGAGGCCGGGACTTGTTTCTCGTATAGGGCGACTTGTGTGATGTGTGGTGTGGTATTTTATTTCCGGACTAAGACCCTGAGTTGGCATCCGAGGCCCAAGTGTGGGCTAAGCTATGTGCTCTATCTGTGTTTATATTCATAGCTTGCATATCTTTCTGCTAGATGACCATGTGTATCGTATTGTACCCGGTTTGGGGATTCTTCTTGAGTAATTCGTTACTCACCCTTATTATGTGGTTTTCCACAGGTAACCATGGTGCGAGACAGGATGGCTGGAGGAGGAGCTGTGATCATGGAACCCGTTGTTCAACTCTGAGTCTTATGTTTATGTTTATGATTTAAATGTCCTCTGAATGCATGTAGTTGGGCACGGAGCCCTAGGGTGTTTTCTGAATGTATTTCCGGATTCTAGCATTGTTGTAAAGTTTGTATGTTTTAAATAAATCTCTGATCAGAGTATGTTTTGGAAATGTATTTGTCTTGGAACAGGTGCTTGGAAACAGGGACAGGTTTCAGGAATTTATGTTGATTTTTAAATGGATGTTTTCATGTTTTAGTTTTTACTTAGAATCCAAACACCACCTTGCAAATTTCCTGTAGATTTGTATGCATGCATTGAGGTAATGGCCTATTTAGAACCCCATTCGGGTCGGGTCTTTACATAATCACTCGGACCAGATGTGTTCCTTACGTAAATAGGCCGGACAAGTACGTGATTAGGTGATCAGTTGTGTTTTTCTCAATTAGTTGAGCCTAGAGGTTCTGAGTCTGAGCATGTTGTAGATAATAAGGGCTCATGAAAGATCATATGATGATGACTGATTATATCTGTAGACGTTAACTTGTCCTGTGGTGCGAAAGAGTTCAGCACAAGTCTTTAGTGGATAATCCTCATGTTAATGAATGGGATGGGTTAGTGGCACAATGGTTTAATTGTTTGGTTGTAAATCAATTCAACACCAGCGTCACAGGTTCGAGCCCGAGAATAAAAAAAATGAATAGGGATGGGATCCCGGATCATTGTTGCAGCTTTCAACCTATAGGTCCATCGGTCCCCGTGCTAGCTCATACTTGCTGGTACACTTTTTTATTAGAGAGTGAGTTTTAAGAGTTCAAATTCACATATTAATTATATGAGACAAAATCAATAGAAACATAAATTTTAATTTATTAAACTTGCTAATTAATATATTAGATATATTAATTTAATATTTATTGAATAGATATTAATATGGAAAAATTAATTTATTTGATAAATTAATTATAAATAATTATTGATTAATTATTTAATTAAGAGATCACAGTAATTAATATGTTAGACATATTAATTGGTTTAATAGTTATTGAACAATTATTAAATGGAGAATATTGATTAATATGTTAGATATATTAATCGGGTTAGTAATTATTGGATAATTATTAATGTAAAGAATTAATATATTGGATATATTAATTAGATATTTATTTATTTATTTATAATATATTATGGAATTGAAATTTATTAGGAACAAGCAAATGAGAAAAATGCATAATCATGAAAGGTGTAAGTTGGAACCTCCACCACCCTACTATAAAAAGGAAGCCTTGATGGCCTTTATTCTCATCTCACTTACTTGAGTAACCTTTCTCATAAATTGAAAAACCTCTCTGAAAATTGAGATCTCTTTTCTCGTCTATAGTTAGACCTCTCTAACAAAGTTCCTAGCTCGTCTTCCCAGCAAGCACTCAGTTGTAGTAAAGAAGCCATAGTCTGGAAGAGCGGAGAAGATTGTTCAAGTTTTCCCACGGGAAATAGTCGACAGTCAATGTAAGTATTTTTTTCAATAACATGTCAATCACCTAGGGTATTGCATTTAGATTAATTAGATTAATTATTGTGAAAAGTTTTATTATTCACACGCTTCCGCCTCGCTAAATGCATGCTCCTATCCCATATTTCGAACAATGCTCTGACTCATGATGATTGTTGTTGTTGGAATCTTTTTATTGGTGGGTTTTAATTTTCATTTGATGAATGTTTTTTTTTGCTGGAGATTTTTTGTTTGGCATCAGGATTTTATAAATTCTTAGATCTTGTGTAAACCCAAACATTAGATGTCCACTGCTGCTAAAGCTACTGCTCTTATGGCCATATGAGTTAGTTTCGTCCATCATAACAATTCATGTGTAAATTAATTATTAATCATCTTATATAAATCATTGCTAACAACCATGTATGCTCGCTCACATGGCTAAATGCAATCCAAACATGGCATATCTCTGCTTGTTTGTGATGGTTGACTCTACTTACAAATTTTAGAGAAAAGTACGGCAGAAATTATCTATTGTAATTGATGGTATTCTCATTGCTACAACAAATCTATACATTTGTAAACAACACTTTTTTCAGCACATAATTTTTTAGTTTTATAGACAAAAAGAACAACATAGTTAAGAAGAAATAGTTATGTTTCATCAAATAACGATCTACATTCACTTGGAGAATAACCTTTATATTCGTTTTTTTCTTCTTATCCAACAAAAAAACCCCTAAAGATATGCATAATTAATCACATTCTCCCTCACAAGCTCTCTCAAGCTTTTCTGATGGTGGCTGCTTCTTTCTTACAAAACAATAGGATATAAAATTCTAATTTACAACTAAAGGCACATCATGTGCTTGAATCCACTCACGTGTGTTGAGAAAATTAGAAAAATAATGGTGTTTAACAAAAATAGACTTGGGTTGTTACTGCCAAGCTCAACAAAATTATAACCAAAGTGATTAACCAAAAACAGTCTTAGATGTTAACTTATTCAACAAAAAATTATTCAAATGAGTTCTCGATATATTTATCATCACTTGAAAATTTATTTTTTAGAAAAATTGTACAAACCACCAGAAACTATAGAGTTTATAATTACATCTAAACTATTGATCAAACTTTTAATTTGATCGATTACCGTAATCAACCAACTTAAGTTAAATTTGAGAAGGCAAACATCATTCTCTCTAAAAATAAAAGGTTTGGATCCTCTTCTTCTTTTATCTCTCTATTTATTTGTCTATCTACTTTCAATGATGTTTCTGAACATAGAATTAAAAGTTCTTTTTGTGTTTGTGACAATTATGAATATTGAATTGCTGGCTGAAATTGAATTTGAACTTCCTTTTGAGCTGCCTCACTTTAGTTTCTTGCTCTTGATCAACTTCATATCCTAATTTTCTCCATCTTAAACCAAGCAAAGAGAAAGACTTTGTACTTGTGGCAATTGGCAATGCAATTGCATTGATGCTTGCTAATGTCTACTGAATTGAATTCATGCCCTTATAGGATAGTTTTGTCATTTTAATTAATTATGACAATATTTCAGAAGCTGGTTATGGAAATGTTTACTTCATATATGTTTGACATTAACCCCATCTGTTCTTCAAAAGTTGGAGTTGATTACATAATCTTATTATGATTTCTCATGGCCTTCTTGCTATAACGATTTTCTACTAATTTAATTGTAATATATTGCAGATGGGATGTAGAGGGCCTTGTTGTTGTTGGAACACTACTACAATTTTAGGTTTCTATGACAATTTTTAATTGTCATAATTGACTTACTATGACAATTAGTCAAAAAACTTCGTTGTCATGGTATCCCGTGTCATGGTAAGTCTTTTATGACATATAATAACAATGTCATAAAATATAATTTATGACAGTTATAAAATTGTCATGAATTTTTTTTCACAACAGTTAAAAATTGTCATGAATAAATGAAAAATATACTTTATAATCTCTATTTATGACATTTTATAATTGTCATAAATTAAGTTATTTTTATAATTTTAACTTTTGTTACTATGACAGTTTTTAAATGTCATAAAATAGAGTTATTTTTCCAAATAAAGTTAAATTATAAACTGTCATGATTTCTATTTCTTGATAGTTTTAAATTTTCATAAAATGGGTAACAATTGTAATAGTCATGATTTATATTTCATGATAGTTAAAAATTGTCATAAAAGGTATATTATGACAGTTTTTTTTAATATGAGAATTTAATATATTCTATTAATTTATTCATTTAATTCATGTTAATTACAATTAAATCTGTCAATAATTGAACATTTCAAAAATAATATCACAATCCACATAAAAACCAAATTGTACACCATGTCCGTTTAGATTTCCATGTCACCTGAAACTCTTACTTCACAATTGGTGGAACACCCTACTTTATTGATAATTCTTAATCAAATATACAACTCAAAAGTCTATACAACAGTAGAGAATCCATAATATTTACAAATAGCTACAAACTAACTTTACAAAAGCTTCATAGAAAGTCTAGAATGCAAAACTTAAATACATTCTTTTTATATACACATTCTAAACCAGCAACCTAAAAAAATACTAGCTATGCTACCTGCCCACCAGTCCCAAGCTCATCGTCGTTGCTCTTTTGAGGCCACCTAAACGTTAAACATAGAGAAAAACATCCAACAAACTCAAATATCTCCAATACTAAATGTAACATATCCATATAAAGAAAATCCTCATAAGATTTAATCTCTAACCAACATACAACATACAACATTCAACTCAACACCCACCACTCCTAAAATTCATGAAAAGAAACACTTTACTCCTCATAACAGAAAACACTTGCTTCTTCCACTCCCACGCGCTGCATAGATAAATTACAAACTCTAATTTTCCACATATCTACACATTATCGCATTACTTCCACACCCTTTTACCAACTAAATAAGAAATTGTATCATCAAGGTAATACACACGCGAAAATGAAATAATGAGCCTTAAGAGATCTCACCTGCTAATGTTGCGCCTCCCCTTGAATTTGCCTTAGTTCCAGTACTCCGGAGCCTCCTGTATAATTAAAACCCACTCTATCAAATTTCACTCTATTTCATTCTATTCTCAACAGAGAATTAAATGGACTTTTTATCTTGTATAAATGTATTGTTTCTCTAGTTTTTGTTAAATCTACAATTTCCAGCCCTAGCGAGGGAGACAAAGTTTGCAATCTAAGAGTCAATTGCTTACCTTCACACAATTTTCCTTCTTTCCTTCAATATTTTTTTATCTCTTCCAATTAGTCCTTTTTATTTTCTCTTTCTTCCAAGCTTCAGTTTCCTGCATCAAGAGAAAATAAAACCACATCAAAAGTATGAGTAAGACATTATTTTAGAAATAAGAAATTAGACTTACTTGATACAACGTTGCAGTGTTAACTATCCATGTCAAGATAAAAATAGTTCAAAAGGTAAAACAAACAATAACTCAATTTAGGTATATGAGTTCATTGTATCAATATCTAAACAACAAAATGAAAATAGAAATAACATACCTTAGATGAACAAGGTCCTTGTCAAAATCTATTAAGCAACCTCATAATGACTAAAAAGTGTTGATAAATGGATTATAAACATAATAACTAGAGATCAAAACTTAGAGCCTAAACTTAAACAAAGTCCATTTGAAGCTTAAAAATGAGGTTGAAGCATATAAAAACATGAGGTTGAAGCATATTAGAAGCTGAAAAATGAAATAGATGCTATAAACTTGCGTCAATAAAATTAAAGTTAAAGTTACTAGATAAGAACTGATTGATGAACATTCATTTGACTGTATGTTAGAAATGTTGATTGATATCCTCCTCCCAACTTTGGAAACCATCAACAAGCTCAAAATCATAAAACTTAAGAAAGAAAAAGTGATAGGCATAAAAATAAACAATGCAGAATAATTAACAAAAATAATCCTTAATTAAAAAAAGAAGAAGTAGAAAGCGACTTTCATAGAATTCAAAGTCATCATCTTTGTGCAAAATTCTTCTTAACTTACCAATAGGATTAAAAAATGTTCCTAATAAGTTCACCAAGATTTCTAAATAACAACATGGTTTAAAGTCCATAATTCAAATTGAATACCTTAATTAATGTCTACATGCCTAACCAATAGAACTTGAACATAATTGATATCAAAACAAACTACATGTCAAACCAATAGAATACCAAATTCCACCCAACAACACAAAGAAAAACCTAAATAATTCATACCTTTTTTCATTCTTGGCAGCAAGAAAAAAATTGGTCTACATTAAATGTACCATATAAGAGTGATAGTAATAATTTCATAAAAGTCGTTAAGTGCCCTAGAAATTTAAGGAGTTATTTCAAGAAATTAGACTCATAATGTATCAAAACTACAATTCAAAACAAAAAACTACATTCTAGTTGAATTTCATTTAAAAGAGATGATCCACTAACAACTAAGATTAAAAGTGCAACAAAATTCAACCCACCCATGTTCCATTCATTTGTTATGGATCTTTGGTTGTACTATTGCAGCCAAGTTCAATAAAGAAAGAACCATAGAAAACCCCTTACCCAGAATAAAAAGAAACAACAATCAATTTTACCAAGTTCAACAAACATTTCGTGTAGGCATGTACAAAAACAAATGGATCAAATTCACTCTTAGACCTGCCAATAGACAAAACAAATCAAGAATTTTTATTCATTCTGATCTCTCGATTTCCAAAGTTCATTTCAACCACCAAGTCAAACCAAAGCAACACATATACTAACACTTTCTCATCCTATAGCAATCAAACAATTGAGGCATATAACAAAATCATTAGTCTAATAAAACACAATGAAAAATTCAAGGAAAGCAAGTAATATGAATTGTTTTATTTAGTTATAATTCCTTGGTTTTTTAATTCTCTATTTATTTTTTGTACAAAGTCTTGCTATCTTTTCTCATTTTTTAAATTTGGCAAAAGAAAAAAACATGGAATAAAAGTGTGTTGAAATAGAAAATACACTCGAAACATGGTTGACGAGACCAACTTATAGCCCATAAGGAGGAAGCTCATGAGAGTAAGATTCAAATCCGAATCTTTCAAATGATGCAATTATGCGTATTCTACATAGATGAATAAGTAAAATATCATACCTTTTAAAATATTCTACCTCTCGAAACGATGAAACCCGAGAGTACCTGAACACAAAACAATACCGAGCGTTCGTTAGGGACAAGCTAAACATACCACAAGGGGGGTTAACATCACGGGAACGAGGGGAAGCTACTGCCCGAAAATGCCTCGCCGAGCACGGCGGCAGCAGTGCGGTGGTGGTGGGTGGCGGCGCGTCGTCGCCTGGAACAGGCGGTTCATACCTCGTTGGAAAGGTCTAGAGTTCAGGATCATGGAACAGGTCTCGGATTTGCAAACGGACTCCTCTAGCTCTTGAAAACTACAAAGAAAGAAAGTAGATCTAAGATGGTTTTGAGTCAACTCGCCGGAAAACTCCATTAAAGGCTAAGGTGAAGCTCGAAAACAACTCTAAAGAACTTACCAACGATGAGTAACTCGAAAAAAGCTGAAGAACACGAGGTAGAAGTGGAGGCTAGGGTTTGGGTGAGAAGAAGGAGGAAGAAGAAGAATGGAGAAAAGAAAAAGAAAAATTAATAATAAAAGAAAAAACCTTCCACTTTTAACTTTTCCCTTTTTTTTCCTTTTATTTTTAAATAAAACAAAATCCCCATTTTCTTTTTTTTTTCAATAATACTAAAAACAATTTCTATTTATTTATTTATTTACTTATCATTATTATTATTATTATTATTTTCAACTTAAAAACTTTTTTTTTTTTTTTTTTTTTTTTAGAATTTATATTTTATTTTAATAAAAAACTCAATAACCTAGATACAAAAAAAAAAAAAAATTAAAACTTACAAATATTTATTTTTTATGACAATTTTTAAAATGTCATGGTTTTAGTATCCCCAATTAAAAGGAGGGGTAGAACTTTTTTTTTTTTGAAACTTACCCATATTTATCTTTTATGATAGTTTTAAATTGTCATATGATCTTGTGAAAATTTAAAATACTACTATTTGAATACAAAAAAATTTATGACAATTATGAAAATGTCATAGTTTTAATATATAATTTTTATGACAATTATGAAAATGTCAATAATTGTCATAAATTGTTTATAACTTAAAAATCATCTTTCTTTCCCCACAAAAGCGCGTGTTTTTAGATTTTATGACAGTTTTCAATTTTTTGCTTATTTTTAGGCTAAAAAAACTGTCATGAAATGTCAAAATTGTTGTAGTGGAAAAACCTTAATTATAACTCCAAAATAACCAAAAAAAAAAATTACTCAGAAATTAAATGAAACAATAAAATATAAAATTTATATGGAAAAACTTAAATTTGGACACAAACCAATAGATAGAAAAAAAAAAATCTTAACCATGTGAAAGTTACTACAATCATACGGAATTCTTTTCTCTTCCTGGCCGAAATAGTTTAGGTTCAATCTTTGTTCTCAACCAAAAGAAAAGGACCTCCCAAATCTTGAATTCTAACCCTAAAAAAGTAGTGTAATGGCCGAACCACTAGAGATGTGCATATTCCCTCTAGGGTCGAGGAGAAAAAATTCCCCATGGAAAAATCGGGGCCGGGGACGAGGAATGTATTCCCCATCCCCGTTTCCTCGACCCCGCCTCGTTTTCCCGATCCCCGCCCCATTTATACTTTTTTTTTATTAAAAATTATTTTTATCTCATTTAATTATTTACTTTTTAATAAAATAAATGTTTTTTGTGAAATTATATATCCAAAGGAACGTTTTTTTGTGATAGTTATATAATTGAAATTTATAGATATTTTATAAGAAAAATTAATTATTTAAAATTATAATTTTAAAAATGTAAAAAAAAAAAAAAAAAAAAATTTGAAAGGAGAAAAATTTGTTGTGGGGATCGCTTCCCCGAGAAAAAAACTGTGAATTTTGCGGGGACGATAAATGATTTTGGTGGCTAGTACGGGAAAGCCATTCCCCAAGCCACGCCACACCCCGTAAACATCTCTACGAACCACTCCTAAGGAGAATAATGCCCTATAGGTCTGGCACAAGCTTAGCGTAGATCGTAATTACTTTATCAGGATTGCTTGACTAGAACGTCTAGCTGGAGGTGTCATTGCCTCATTTCACTTAGTAGACATAAATTATAAAGATTTGAAAAAATATTAAAGAATATGGGAAATAAAAAAATCTAACAATAATAATTAAATAAAATAAATATATGGATATATAATTATGTTACAAGCAACCCAACCCAAAAATGTTTCATGATTTTGTTAAAATAAATATATGGATATATAATTATTTTTAAACTAAATACTAATTTCAGGTTGGTCGGGTTGAATTGGGTTAATTTTAGGTCAACCCTTGACCCAACCCAACCCATAAATATTTCATGATTTTGAACCCAACCCAGTCCAAAAATGTATTTAACCCAACCCAACCCGTTAAAGTGGGTTGAGTTGGTTTGGGTTATGTAAAGACCCGACCCGAAAGAGGTCCTAACCTAGGCCTTTACCTCAATGCATGCTTTTAAAACTTAAATATGTTATGCAAGATTGTCATCCAGATTATGAACAAAATGTAAAAATTGCAACCATTCATTTAACAAACAATTAAAAACATCTTGAAACCTGTCCCTGTTTCCAAGCACCTATTCCAAGCTAAGAACAGTTCAAACATACTCTGATCAAAGATTTTATTTCAAAACATCCAATTCCAAATCAGTTCAATAAAAGACAGAATCCAGATACAATCCAAAAACATCCTAAGGGCTCCGTGCCCAACTACATGCATTCAGAGATCAATAACATAAAACATAAACTCAGAGTTTGTAAAATAGCAAGTTTCCATGATCAGCAGCTCCTCTTTCAGCCATCCTGTCTCGCGCCCTGGTTACCTGTGGAAACCACAAAAATAAGAGTGAGTAACGAATTACTCAGTAATAATTCCCAACCGGGGTACAATACAATACAACTGGTCATCTAGCGGAATGTATGCAAGCTATAAATACAAACACTGAAGAGAGCACTTTGCTTTAATCCATACATAAATACAACGGATGCCATCTTACGGTCTTACTCCGGAAACTACATCAAAACTCGGTACTCTACGAGAAACTAGTCTCGGCCTCAGCTTTACTACTACTGTCGATACGAAAGGTGCACTGAACTCAAGATCCCGAGGAGCTCTCGGTCGGTATTTGTAATGAGCGCGTCGCGCGCAGACCGCATCTTTGCTCCAAACCATGGATGTGTTGGGTCTAAGGCAGGCTGCCCTGGTCTAGTACGCATACCTAAAAGAATCTCTGGATCGGTGTCACTGAAAATAGTGGTGTGAGACCAGGACACTATGACTATGTCAGCCTGTACCACCGCACCTGAGGCTAAGGTACCGTCCATGGTAGGCTTACACCAGGAACCGGTCCTTGCCCTATCAGGTGGTAATCAAGGGCTACTGCCAACAGCTGAGGTCGTGTCGACTGTCGGGGACAAGGCCAGGCCTCGTCATTCCCTTGACCGTTGGGGCATTTAACAGTCTGCCACCCTCACCCAAGATTACAACTGGGCTGCCGTTAATGTTAGCTAAACCCTACCGACGGATCAAGGACGAAGTACTTCCTCGCACGTCCCTACCACGGATGCAAGTTACGTTATGCATCCTCGCCCGGATGATGCTACCTATCAGAACACTATACTATAACAGCTAACAACAAAACATACCAACATATGCTCAGAAGAATCAAAGAACCTAGCATGGCACTATGAACAGAATAGAATACGAACATGCCAGAACAGAACAACCTAGCATGGAACTAACATGAGCATAAACACGGGAATCATGCCAGTCGGAATTCAGAACAAGGCACCTATCAACTAAACATGCTGGTAATCATAAACAAACATACACACAACAATCACAGAAATATCGCAGGGCCCACACAACTTCGGTAAGAAATCCTTACCTGAATCGGAAGACAAACCAACACACAAGAGGACTCCCGAGCTGTAAACGAACACGAGCTAACTAACAGACCCTAACAAACAAACAGTGATTACATCACTAACAATAGGCCCTAAATAAAATACAACAGAAGCTCGGCTCGGTCGGAAGCAACTTACACAACTCGGCCAAGCACCAAGGATGTCTCGGCGCAAGGCACACGGCAGGGAGTTGGCGCGCGGATGGGCAGCTCGCGGGCGTGAGAGGCAAGCTCGGCAATGGTGTGCGGCACGGCGAGCGACGGGAAGATGGTATGCGGCTGGACAGAGCGCAGACGTGCGTGCAGCTGAGTAGGGCGCGGGCGTGCGTGCGCGGCTGCTATGGGCGAGCTGCGACGGGGTGATCGGGCGGCTGCGCTCGCGTACGAAGGGGCTGCGACGCTGGCGTGTGCTCGATCGAGTGTGAGACTGCGGGCTAGCGATCGAGCGGCTGGGAGGCAAGGTGCAGGAGCGAGCGAACGGGCGTGCCAACGACGGGCAGGGGCTGCGGCTCGCGTGGGCGATGCGGGCGGCACAGATCGACGACGGACACTGTAGGGCTGCGGTGCGGGCGATAAACGACGACGGGCTGGTGCTTGCGGCTGGGCGGCGATGGGCGGCGAAGAGAGGTGAAGGGGCTGTTCTCGGGAGATGTGGAATCGCAGTCGATCGCCTAGCCTGCAGCGCCTGATCGAGATCGCTAGCACGCCATCGCCCCATCGCCCAACACCAAGCCACAGCTGCCCAGCGCCCCGTCGTACCTGCACATCATCGTGCCATCGGCGTCTGCGCGCGCGCAGAAGAACAATCTCATTTTCATCCGCGCGCAGCAGCCAGCAGCCGTTCGCCGTCGGCGCATGACCAGTGCTCTCGTCGCATCTGCACGCCCCGCCGCACTCGAGCTCACCCGCACCACCACCGCCGCATCTGCACGCCCTGCCCCTGCCGCGCCAGCACGCCAACAGCGCCCCAGCTCCCGTGCAGCGTCCGTCCGCGCGCGCAGCCTCTATCGCGCTCGTACACCTGCAGCGCCCCAACGCCTGTGCAGCCTGTCCGTCCGTACCCTAGCCCCGTGCCGTGTGAGTTGTTCCCGAGCTGAGCCCTGTTTGTATTATTATTTTAGGCCTATAGGTTGTGATAATTGTTGTTGTGTGTTAGGTTCTTGATAGCTAGCTCGGGTTCGATTGTAGCATAGCATCTTTGTGTGTTGTTGCCTTCCGACCAAGGTAAGGATTTCTTACCGGAGTTGTGTGGGCCCTGCGATATATTCTGTGATTGTTGTTTGTATGCTTGTTTATGTTTATCAACATGTTAGTGGATAGGTGCTATGTTATGAATTTCGACTGGCATGATTCTCGTGTTGTTTCTCATGTTAGTTCCATGCTAGGTTGTTCTGTTCTGGCATGCTCGTTATCTGTTCTTGCTTCGTAGTATCATGCTAGGTTCATTGTTTCTATTAAACACGTATTGGAATGTTTGCTGTTATCTGTTATAGCTTAGAGTTCTGATAGGTAGCATCATCCGGGCGAGGATGTATAACGTAACTTGCATCCGTGGCAGGGACGTGCGAGGCAAGACTCAGATCCTCGATCCGTCGTTAGGGTTTAGCTAACCCTAACGGCAGCCCAGTGCAATCTTGGGTGAGGGTGGCAGACTGTTAAATGCCCCAACGGTCGCGGGAATGACGAGGCATTGCCTTGTCCCCTGCAGTCGACACGACCTCAGCGTGTCGACAGTAGCCCTTGATTGCCACCTGATAGGGCAAGGACCGGTTCCTGGTGTAAGCCTACCACAGCCGATTTCTTAGCCTCCGGTGCGGTGGTATAGGCTGACATAGTCATAGTGTCCTGGTCTCTCACTACTATGCTTAGTGACATCGATCCAAAGATTTGTTAGGCATGCGTACTTGACCAGGGCAGCATGCCCTAGACCCAGCACCTCCCTGGTTTGTAGCAGCATGCGGTGCGCGCACACGCTCATTACAGCGCCGACTGGAGAGCTCCTCGGGATCTTGAGTTCAGTGCACCTTTCGTATCGACAGTAGTAGGAAAGCTGAGGCCGAGACTAGTTTCTCATATAGTATCGAAACGCGTTGTAGTTTTCCGGAGTAAGATCGTAATATGGCATCCGAGGTATATGTATGGATTAAAGTGATGTGCTATCTTCTGTGTTTATATTCATAGCTTGCATACTTTCTGCTAGATGACCAGTTATATCGTATTGTACCCCGGTTGAGGATTCTTACTGAGTAATTCGTTACTCACCCTTGTTTTGTGGTTTTCCACAGGAAACCATGGCGCGAGACGGGATGGCTGAAGGAGGAGCTGCTGATCATGGAAACCAACTGTTTTGAAAACTATGAGTTTATGGTTTATGTTTTTATTGTCCTCTGAATGCATGTAGTTGGGCATTGAGCCCTTAGGTTGTTTTCTGGTTGTTTTCTGGATTCTGACATTGTTGTAAGCTGTTTTGGGATTTCTGAATGTTTTGAATAAATATCTTATCAGAGTAGGTTTTAAACTGTATTTAGCTTGGAACAGGTGCTTGGAAATAGGGACAAGTTCCAGGGCATTTTATGTTTGTTTTTTAATGGATGTTTGTCTCATTTTATTTTATTCAGAATCTGGGAATCGATCTTCCATATTAATTGTTAAGTTTTAAAGCATGTATTGAGGTAGAGGCCTAGTTTAGGACCCCTTTCGGGTCGGGTCTTTACAAAGGACCAACTCGACCTAGCCAGTAATCCAACATAAATGGTGCATAAATAAACTTGCCAGATAAAGATATCCCGGGAATAAAATACAAGGCACAAGAGGCTACCAAACCAAGAAGGAAGCTCTCGACACTAGGCTGGCTCGGCAAGGGTGTGCGACAGCAACAAGCGAGGAGCAGGCAGGCAGGTGCGAGAAGCTGTGCAGGGCTGCACGCTGGTTAAGGCTGCTGCGAGAGCCAAGTGACGTTGCTGCGGGCGAAGCGGTACTATTGCGGGCGTCGCAAGGCTACGATCGTTGCGAGGCGAGGCGCTGTTGCGGGTCCACGGCTGTGCACGGGCGTTGGGGCTACGATCGCTGAGTGAGGGCTGGACTACGTGTAACGACCCGACCCGAATGGGGTTCTAAATAGGCCGTCACCTCAATGCATGCATTCAAATCTACATAAAATTTGCAAGATGGTGTTTGGATTCTAAGTAAAACTAAAACATGAAAACATCCATTTAAAAATCAACATAAATTCCTGAAACCTGTCCCTGTTTCCAAGCACCTGTTCCAAGACAAATACATTTCCAAACATACTCTGATCAGAGATTTATTTAAAACATACAAACTTTACAACAATGCTAGAATCCGAAAATACATTCAGAAAACACCCTAGGGCTCCGTGCCCAACTACATGCATTCAGAGGACACTTAAATCATAAACATAAACATAAGACTCAGAGTTGAACAACGGGTTCCATGATCACAGCTCCTCCTCCAGCCATCCTGTCTCGCACCATGGTTACCTGTGGAAAACCACATAATAAGGGTGAGTAACGAATTACTCAAGAAGAATCCCAACCAGGGTACAATACGATACACATGGTCATCTCGAGAAAGATATGCAAGCTATGAATATAAACACAGATAGAGCACATAGCTTAGCCCACACTTGGGCCTCGGATGCCAACTCAGGGTCTTAGTCCGGAAATAACTCACCACACAACACATCACACAAGTCGCCCTATACGAGAAACAAGTCCGGCCTCACTGCTCTCACATCGTCGACGAAAGGTACATCGCTCAAGATCCCGAGGAGCTCTCCGGCCGGGCGCTGTAATGAGCGTAAGCATGCACCGCGTGCTACTGCAGACTATGGGGTTGCTGTGGTCGAAGGCAAGCCGCCCATATCCGATCACCACGCCTAACTAAATCTTTGGATCGGTGTCACCGACATAGGGGTGTGAGACCTGGACACGTAAACTATGTCAGCCTGAACCACCGCACCTGGGGCCAATGAACGGTCGTGGTAGGCTTACACCAGGAAGCCGTCGTTGCCTTAACAGGTGGCAATCAGGGGCTACGGCCGAACACGCTGAGGACGTGCCGACTATCGGGGACGAGGCAATGCCAAGTCATCATCCCGACGGTTGGGGCATTTAACAGTCTGCCACCCTCACCAAAGATTGCAGGGCCTACCGCTTGGGTTAGCTAATCCCTCACGGGGTCCAGGGACGGAATGACTTGCTCGACGTCCCTGCCATGGATGCAAGATACTTTATGCATCAGGCCCGGATGATGCTATCTACCAGCAACTCTAACCTGCCCTAGCAAACAGCAAACAATTCCATAAAATCCAATACGTGTTCAAAGAGAATACAACGAGCCTAGCATGATACTACGAAGCAAGGAACAGATACGAGCATGCCAGAAAGGAACAACCTAGCATGGATTAACATGAGAATTAACCAGGAAAGTCATGCTAATCGGGAATTCAGATTAGAGCACTTATCACCAAACATGTCAATAAACACAAACAAGCATACAATCAGCAATCACATATAATATCGCAGGGTCCACACAACTCCGGTAAGAAATCCTTACCTGGCCGGAAGACCTCTAAACACAAGAAACCTAAGCTGCGATCGAACCCGAGCTAGCTAGCGAGAACCTAACAAAAACAACAATAATTACAATCAAAAGACCCAAATAATATAAAACAAACAGGGCTCAGCTCGGGAGCAACTCATGAGTCACGGCTGACACTCGGACGGGCCGGCTGCACGGGCTAGGCAGCTGCTGGGCGTTGGCACAGGCGCTGGGGCGCGCTGACACGGGCGTTGGGGTGCGCTGGGGCACGCTGGACGAGCAGGACGCTCGGGCGCGGACGCGATCGCGCGGGCGAGCTGCAGGGCGAGGGCGCGCGGGCGCGAGCTCGGCACAAGGACGGCGTGCCTCGGCACGGCGAGCTACAGGGCGAGGGCGCGCGGGCGCGACGACGCGCTACAGGGACGCGACACGGGCTGGGACGAGCGACTCAGACCTAGGCTCGGCGATCTGGCGTGAGGACACGCGACGAAGGCGCGGGGACGCGAGATCTGGCTAGACTCAGCATTGGGGACGCGCGACTCGGACCTGGGCGACTCGGGGGCGCGCGACAGAGACTGGGCTCGGGCTGGCGATGGCACGCGACGCTCGGCTGAGGCGACGGGATGGCGACCTGTGCGCGGGGGCGAGCTGGGCGGCGGCGCGAGGCAGGGGCTCGGGCGCTGGGCGAGCAGGGCTGCTCGGGCAACGGTGCTCGGGGAGAGAGAGAGAGAGAGAGAAGGAGAGAGAAAGATGGATTTGGGGAAAAATAAAAGAAAAAGAAAATAAAAAGGAAAATGGGAAAATAAAAGGGAAAAATGGGATTTTAATTCCATTTTCCATCCTTATCCACTTAAAACCTCAAAATCCCATTTCCCGGCTTCCTCCTTCGAGACCCGACCGAAGCAAACCTTTCCAATCAATAAATCTCACTAAACCAACTCCCAAATCAACACCAAGGGCCCGGGCTCAAATCCCAAAGGAAGCACACAACCAACCATCACTTAGCAAAAATCCCAAATCACAACCGAACTCCCAAACGACTAGCCCAAACATCTCGGGACTCGCAGTCCAACCCAAACAAGCCACGGCAAAGGCAGGAGCTACCTCGAAGCCCTGAAAACCACAAATCCTGCCCGAAGAGCCAAAAGACCAAAATACCCCCAAGGGGCAAAACCGCTCAAACGACCCAACCAACAACCGAAACTTGACCCGAAGGCACCTCGAAAACTGGGATAGAAAACTGGGCTGTTACAATACTCCCTCCTTTAAAGACTTTCGTCCTCGAAAGTCCTAAGACAACGACTCGGGAAAACTCAACTGAACCAGCCAACTGAACTTCTCGGCCAACAACACCAACCTTCTTCGAAAACCAAACCCTCTTGGGTTCTCAAAAACTCAAGGCCACAATGCCATCCAGACTGCCAAACACTGAACTTTCCAGATTCCAAAAAAAAAAACCAAACGGCCTACTCTTACTTCACAAGAGACCAACAAACCTCAAACCTTGACTACAATCTTAATGAGATACAAACGAACCACTAACTGGCGACTGATCCAAAAAGACAAACTTCTCCAACTAGAACACGACCACAACACTTAAGCAACCATCTTAAGGTGAAATCGCCGAACCAAAGGCAAGGGGGCACCATCCTGGTACACCCGACGGCTAACAACACTCACACCAGCTGAAACTTCAGCTACGACCACCTTAAAAAGACAAGGGCCAAGCACAGACTCCACTCGGCCAAGCCAACAAACTAGAACTCCTCATCGGCCGAACGCAACATTTCGGAGCAAGCCTACCAGCAACTGGCCAAAGAGAACACCGTCAGGCAAGGAACAACCAACATTCCTCTCAAGGAAAACTCGGGAAGCAAGGACTAAACCATCATGCAGCTATCTGCGACACAACTCCTTGAGGAAAACAGCTCAACAGCTTACCAACCAAGCCACGGCACCTCAGTGCCAACTCACTCAAATGCGGCTCTGCTAACGCCAACTGCGAACGCACAACAACTAGGAACAAAGCCCAAGAAGGGCTTGCTCAGCAGAACACAACCCAAACTTAAAACGAGCAACGCTCGCCTCCAAGCTACTACTCAACTCATAAAATCCAACTGGCTACTCAAAAGAACTTCTCCTTTAAACTTAAGCCTAACTCAACTTCCAACCAGAAGCTCCACTCCCGACACCTCACAAGGAAAACGGATGACGACAACCTCCAAGATTACGGATCCTGAGCCACATGAATCCGCAAGACTACCTCGGAAGCTAACACTCGAGGCTGGCATCCAAGGAGCAACTCAACTACCACAGAGGCTAGGGGAAAAGGAAATCTTCAATCCCCAAAGAACCATCAACTTGCCAGAACAACTCAACTCTTACTGGCTGGCCTCCGCCTTTGCGGGAACAACAACTCTTGCTTGCTAACAACACAAAGCAGGGACTCTCTCGCTGGGCTGACCGCTGCGCTACACTGACCAACTACACAACTCAGGAGCTAAGCTGACTCCTGCCAAACGGTAAACGATTTTCCCAGCAAGCAAACTACGAAAGGCGTGAACTCCACACACGCTCGCTGACTTGCTCAAACCCAAGGCAACAACAACCAACTCTCTTGGAAGCAACACCCAAGGGAAAACTCAACCAATCGGACCACCAATCCGAAACTAACAATACTTACTCAACTGCCGAGGGAGGGGTCAACTCCCAAAACTCTCTGATCAAGAACAAGACCTCAGGGCAACGCCCTCCAGCTAGAACCGAACTAGCTCTCGAAACAACAAAAGAACCAAATCTTGGCCAAACACTCACAAGAAGCAGAACAACCTTTACTGCGGCCTCTAGAACACCATCCAAGAATCCGCTTAATCGATGGACGATCGCTTCCAAGCAGCCAACAAACTATTCCTTCAAGCTAGCGCTTCCACCATCAACTCCAAGACCAAGGGAGTAACCTGACAACTCCCCGAAGGAAACGGCTCTTACAAGCAGACAACCAACGGACAGAGAGCTCCACATACGCTCACTGTCTTGCTCCACTAGAGCAACAACATCTAATCTCGCGGGGCAACAACAGGGGCAACTCAACATCCTGGAAACAGGAAAACAACCAACAGGGCACAAACCACTCGCCCCACGAGCAAAACTAAACTCTAGCAACTCCAATCCACACCTTGGTCGACACCACACCGGAACCAATCCGGACTTTACTCCAAACAAACACTGGCTTGCTAGTCTACCAGGACTGCTAGCAACTCCACCGAGGCTACAAACTACACGCCTCCAACTAGCCAACTGAAACTATAAGAGACCGACCCGAATGGGGCACTAAATGGGCCCTTACCCCAATGCATGCATTCAAAGTAAAGGACATTTAAACAGACATGATTTCGGATTCCAATTAAAACAAAACATTCAAAATAACCCCTTTAAAAACTAGACATTTTCCCTGAAACCTGTCCCTGTTTCCAAGCACCTGTTCCAGGATAAATACATTTCCAAAGTTTACTCTGATCAGAGATTTACTAAAAGCCATTCAAAACCTGTTCAGATACAACATGCTGGAATCCACAAATATTTACAAACATCCTAGGGCTCCGTGCCTGGCTACATGCATTCAGGGGAAAACAAAAATACACGAGAGTCATAATACAAAAATCAGAGTTGGAAGACTAGGCCCCATGATCACAGCTCCTCCTTCAGGCATCCGGTCGCGCACCACGATTACCTGTGGAAAACCACAGAATAAGGGTGAGTAACGAATTACTCAGTAAGAATCCCCAACCGGGGTACAATACATTATACATGGTCATCTCGATGAGCGTATGCAAGCTATGAATATAACACAGAATAGAGCACATAGCTTAGCCCACACTTGGGCCTCGGATGCCAACTCGGTGGCTTAGTCCGGAATAAAATCATCACATGATCCAATACATAAGTCGCCTATACGAGAAACAAGTCCCGGCATCACCGTCATCGTCGACGAAAGGTACACCGCTCAAGATCCCGAGGAGCTCTCCGGTCGGCATTTGTAATGAGCGTAAACATGCACCGCGTGCTCACTGCGAACCATGGGGGGTGCCGGGTCTAGAGGCAAGCCGCCCATGTCCGATCCACCACGCCTAACTAAATCTTTGGATCGGTGTCACCGACATAGGGTGTGAGACACGACACGTAAACTATGTCACCTGAACCACCGCACACGAGGCTAAGGGAACGGTCGTGGTAGGCTTACACCAGAAGCCGCCCTTACCTTAACAGTGGCAATCGGGGCTACGGCCGAACACGCCGAGGACGTGCCGACTATCGAGGACGAGGCAATGCCAAGTCATCATCCCGACGGTTGGGGCATTTAATGATACCGCCACCCTCACCCAAGATTGCGGGGCCTACCGCTCGGGTTAGCAAATCCCTCACGGGGTCGGGGCGGAATGACTTGCTCGACGTCCCCGCCATGGATGCAAGGTACTTTATGCATCGGGCCCGGATGATGCTATCTACCGCAACTCTAACTCGCCCTTAGCAAAGCGACAAACAATTCCATAAAATCCAATACGTGCTCAATAAGAATACAACGAGCCTAGCATGATACTACGAAGCAAAGAGCAGATACGAGCATGCCGAGAAAGGAACAACCTAGCATGGATTAACATGAGAATTAACCAAGAAATCATGCTAGCAGGAATTCAGATTGAAGCACCTAGCTACACATGTCAATAATAACAAACAAGCAATCAATCAACAATCACATATAATATCGCAGGTCCACACAACTCCGGTAAGAAATCCTTACCTTGGTCGGGGGACGGTTTGGCACGAAATCCTAAGTCGCGAACAATCTCGATCTAGCTACACAGGAACCTATCAATCATCACAAAAATCACACAATAGGCCTAAATGCAATAAAATAAATGAGGCTCGGCCGGAGCAACTCACGAGGCACGACGAACGCACGAGCGAGCCGATTGCACGAACGGGCAAAGCGGGGCTCGATGGGCGCGTGGGCGCATTGGGTGCGCGCGAGAGAAGCGCGGGCGCGCGCGCATGGACGGGCGGCTGCGCGCTGCGCTGGTGATGCAGGGGCGAGGCGAAGCTCGTACTGAGGCGCTCATGGCCTGGCACGACTTCGCGAGCGAGGGCTCGCGACGCGTTGCGGAGGCGGGCGGCGCGCGGCGCGGACGACGACACGCGGCGCGAGCTCGACGAGCAGGGGCTCTGCTTTCTGCGCGCGAACAGGGGAGAACAATAAGGGTCAAAATCAAGCAATCCACGGGGATTCGACGCTCGATTCTTTGAAGAAGAACTCCCTACACTAGTTGCACAAAACCCATACTTCAAATCGCCTCAACTCGGCCGATGAACGGAATCGAAACTAGGAGAAGAAATCGAAATTCTTTTTGATAGAAAAGTGAAAAGAAGCTTACCCGGTGCTCGGGGATGGAAGACGACCTCAAATTGGAGGCAAGACTTGGTCGAACAATTTGGAGAAGGAAGAGATCGGGAGAACTTGGTTGTCGGTCGGGGTTTTTCGCGAGGAAGAAGAAGAAGAAAATGGGGCGAAGCTTCTCGCGAGAAATTGCCTTTTAAATCAAAACAGGGACGAGCGGACTTATATAATAGAACGCGCGTTTAGATTAACAAACGCGCGCGGTGGCTCTCCTACCGGTGTGCCCTCCGCCTAGCATGCGACACGGCCCTGGTTCGATTCCTGCTCGATGCGCTATTTAATTCCCTATTTAATTTTACTCTTTCCCAAGCCCAAATACCTTCACCAAAAATCCCGATCCTATTCAAATTGACTCGTAATTATTCTGGCAATTTTAAATTTCAAAACCGGCCCGACCCAAAATTACAAAAATGCCCCTGGGCCTCCCGGGAAGGCCGGGATGAAAATTTCTGGGCCGTTACAGAAACTCACTAGCTGGGCCTGACTGAGCTCTGGAGAGGCTCTCCACAACCTAGGGTTCTCCGACAACCCTCGACACACACACACTGCCGACAAACGGACTAACAGCCAATTGCCTGAACAAACAACTCCAAATTCCAGCATCCCAACCATGCTGGCCAACTCCAACTCCTTGGGAACCTAGAGGACTCGAAACGCTACAGAATGCGTCATCCTCCTACTCAAAGCATCGGCCACAACATAACTTCTACCCAAGGAAAGATCCAAACAACTCTCTTAGCCATGACGATCAGAAACCACGCGGCTTAGCTACCACCGCTCTTGTCCAGTTTCCAACTGAACTCCAACCAACGGTCAACAAAAAGATCCGCCAACCAAGCTTAGGTCCAACTTAACAAATCTTGCCTAAGCAACAACTTGATACCACGAGCACGGTATCCTTACCACCTCAACCAAAGCCTTACAACATCCACCTGGAGTCCAACTTCTCTAGAAACTGAGCACTAGATCTCCAAAGCAAACCCTACATGGATCTGAAACTCTCGCCACAGAACGAACCACACAAAACACACTTGTGTGCACAACTCCCAACCTTCCTTTAGAGATCCAGGACTAACAAGCGCTTTTCCAAAAAGCAACGCTAACTCCTGGCAGCGATACAAACAATCCAAGGAACACCAAAAGTTCCATCTCCACACGATACTCGAAGCTGAGGCAACCTTGCTCTACCAAAGCATAATCATGCCAAACCAAACTTACTTTGTACCAAGCCTCTACCAAGGGTGCTTACCCCTAAGGCATCCAAAACCTCTCGCAAGGCATCAGCTCATCTCGCCTCATAGGCATCCAACTCACCTCAAAGGCATCCAACTCATGGTCCCTCAGCTGGACCAAACTCGCATCTACAATGCTCAACTCACCTCATATTAAGGCACTCGAAGGTAGTTGACCGCACTACCAACCACAAAGAAAATCTCTTGGCCTTAACACTTGCGCGAGACTCACGCGCACCAACACTTACCAACTGCCAACCTGCTGACTTACTCAACCTCCAGAAACACAGGGAAGAGGCTCCGGCTCCTCACGAGCATCCTCTCGCTTGTAGTCCATCGACTACCACTGAACTAGCCACTGCCATAAACGAATCCAAGGCTAAAGGAGTGCGCTGAACTCCGGACGGCATAGAACCATCTGCTATGCCCAAGCCAAACTCAAGCCTCAACCAGACTTAGTGCCAAAGTGGCACACCAACCAATGCACCTCAAGTGCTACTACTACCAAATCCACATCATACTACAGATGGGGCCAACAAGGTCACAACCTCAAGTGACACGAACTCTGGCTAGGCATACAAGGGCTCCAACTCAAAAACCATGCCTATGGCATCTCATCAAACCGAAGGCTCACCGCCTACTCTTGCACCTCCACATGATGCTCCACAAAACTCTGGCCGGCTCTCTCAACATGCAGCAGCTAGCCCCACTCCAGGAGCTCACCAAAGGAAGAGTGCTCAACTCAACCAAACATCTGAGGAAAACACCAACGGATCCAATCCGAAGGGAACACAGCTCACTGCACCCTTAACCACAGGGTTCCGGCTTACTGGCTGCAAACAACAACCCTTTAAAGGAGCACAAAAAAAACCTCAACAATCTCCTCGAAGGCTGCCAACTCTGCAGCTACTCACTAGGCAATCAAACAATCTGCTAAGGCTCAAGATCAACACTTGAGCTGCCCAGGCCGGTCCACACGGGGACCTGCTCCACAAACATCCACATAAGCACAGCCATAGCTAACTCCTCTCTTGGAGTGGCACTCCAAGGCAAAGCACCTCCACCCTCTCACTAGGGGAAAACCAACAACTGGGCCACAATTAGCCTACGGGAGTCCAAACTCTGCCTCCCACGGGGACGATGTCCCAGGGCATCCGAATCAATCTGGATACCTTAACAAGCCACAACATACATCACACACTGCGGGAAGTTGGCATGATGGCGCTCTAAACCCAAACCAACAACGAGTCAAACCTGCTCGTCTCCACTCCACAACACTACACAAGGCATACACAAGATGACAGGTATTGTAAATTCTTAACCCTTTTTCAACAACAAATAGTAAACTTAGGCGCACTGATGAGTGGTCTGAGTCTTGATGATCATGGAAAAACGACCTACAACAAAGGTCGGTCTCTACAGAATCTATGACTCGAGCTCGATACCAATCAGTAACGACCCGACCGAATGGGGTTCTAAATAGGCCGTCACCTCAATGCATGCATTCAAATCTCTGAGAAAATTTGCAAGATGGTGTTTGGATTCTAAGTAAAACTAAAACATGAAAACATCCATTTAAAAATCAACATAAATTCTGAAACACATCCCCTGTTTCCAAGCACTGTTCCAAGACAAATACATTTCCAAACATACTACGATCAGAGATTTATTTAAAACATACAAACTTTACAACAATGCTAGAATCAGGAAATACATTCGAGAAAACACCCTAGGGCTCCGTGCCCAACTACATGCATTCAGAGGACACTTAAATCATAAACATAAACATAAGACTCAGAGTTGAACAACGGGTTCCATGATCACAGCCTCCTCCTCCACCATCCTGTCTCGCACCATGGTTACTGTGGAAAACCACATAATAAGGGTGAGTAACGAATTACTCGGTAAGAATCCCCAACAGGGTACAATACGATACACATGGTCATCTCGAGAAAGATATGCAAGCTATGAATATAAACACAGATAGAGCACATAGCTTAGCCCACACTTGGGCCTCGGATGCCAACTCAGGGTCTTAGTCCGGAAATAACTCACCACACAACACATCACACAAGTCGCCCTATACGAGAAACAAGTCCCGCCTCGGCTGCATCATCTGAGACGAAAGGTACATCGCTCAAGATCCCGAGGAGCTCTCCGGTCGGCGCTGTAATGAGCGTAAGCATGCACCGCGTGCTACTGCAGACTATGGGGGGTTGCCAGGGTCTGAAGGCAAGCTGCCCATATCCAGTCACCACGCCTAACTAAATCTTTGGATCGGTGTCACTGACATAGGGGTGTGAGACACGACACGTAAACTATGTCGGCTGAACCACCGCACCTGGGGCCAAGGAACGGTCGTGGTAGGCTTACACCAGGAAGCCGTCCTTGCCTTAACAGGTGGCAATCAGGGGCTATGGCCGAACACGCTGAGGACGTGCCGACTATCGGGGACGAGGCAATGCCAAGTCATCATCCCGACGGTTGGGGCATTTAACAGTCTGCCACCCTCACCCAAGATTGCAGGGCCTACCGCTTGGGTTAGCTAATCCCTCACGGGGTCCAGGGACGGAATAACTTGCTCGACGTCCCTGCCATGGATGCAAGATACTTTATGCATCAGGCCTGGATGATGCTATCTACCTGCAACTCTAACCTGCCCTTGCAAACAGCAAACAATTCCATAAAATCCAATACGTGCTCAAAGAGAATACAACGAGCCTAGCATGATACTACGAAGCAAGGAACAGATACGAGCATGCCAGAAAGGAACAACCTAGCATGAATTAACATGAGAATTAACAAGGAAAGTCATGCTAATCGGGAATTCAGATTAGAGCACTTATCACCAAACATGTCAATAAACACAAACAAGCATACAATCAGCAATCACATATAATATCGTAGGGTCCACACAACTCCGGTAAGAAATCCTTACCTGGCCGGAAGACCTCTAAACACAAGAAACCTAAGCTGCGATCGAACCCGAGCTAGCTAGCGAGAACCTAACAAAAACTACAATAATTACAATCAAAAGACCCAAATAATATAAAACAAATAGGGATCAGCTCGGGAGCAACTCACGAGGCACGATCGATGATCGGACGGGCCGGGCCAGACGGGCTAGGCATTGGCTGGGCGCTGGCACAGCGCCAATGCGCTGGGCACGCTGGCGAGCAGACGGCGGCGCGCGCGATCGCGCGCGGCGAAGCCGCAGGGCGAGGGGCGGCGCAGCGCGAGCTCGGCACAAGGACGGCGCGCCTCGGCACGGCGAGCTACAGGGCGAGGGCGCGCGGGCGCGACGACGCGCTACAGGGACGCGACACGGGCTGGGACGAGCGACTCGGACCTAGGCTCGGCGATCTGGCGCGAGGACACGCGACGAGGGCGCGGGGAAGCGCGATCTGGCTGGGCTCGGCACTGGGGACACGCGACTCGGACCTGGACGACTCGGAGGCGAGCGACAGAGACTGGGCTCGGGCTGGCGATGGCACGCGACGCTCGGCTGAGGCGACGGATGGCGACTGCGGCGTGGGCGAGTAGGCGGCGGTGCGGCGAGGCGGCTCTGGCACTGGCGAGCAGTGGTCGCTCGGGCAAGGGTGCTCGGGGGAGAGAGAGAGAGAGAGAGAGAAGGAGAGAGAAAGATGGATTTGGGGAAAAATAAAAGAAAAAGAAAATAAAAAGAAAATGGGAAAATAAAAGGGAAAAATGGGATTTTAATTCCATTTTCCATCCTTATCCACTTAAAACCTCAAAATCCCATTTCCCGGCTTCCTCCTTCGAGACCCGACCGAAGCAAACCTTTCCAATCAATAAATCTCACTAAACCAACTCCCAAATCAACACCAAGGGCCCGGGCTCAAATCCCAAAGGAAGCACACAACCAACCATCACTTAGCAAAAATCCCAAATCACAACCGAACTCCCAAACGACTAGCCCAAACATCTCGGGACTCGCAGTCCAACCCAAACAAGCCACGGCAAAGGCAGGAGCTACCTCGAAGCCCTGAAAACCACAAATCCTGCCCGAAGAGCCAAAAGACCAAAATACCCCCAAGGGGCAAAACCGCTCAAACGACCCAACCAACAACCGAAACTTGACCCGAAGGCACCTCAAAAACTGGGATAGAAAACTGGGCTGTTACACTACGCGGCTTCGCTGCGGCGACAATGGCGAGAGCGATCAGGCGACAGGGCACGGACGGTGTTGGCTCTGGCTGCGGCGAAGGGCGCTGGCTACGGCAAAGGGCGCTGCGTGCATGGTCGATCGACTGCCTTTGTTGCAGCTTCGTTGGGGTGAATGGATGGAGGTGTGCAGCAGCTGCTGCTGGTCGTGCTGTAGCTAGCGGCTACTATCGACTGGAAGTAGACACGCACACACATACACAATACGAGCGGTTAGAGCTTGGCCAAGCAACATGGACAGAAAATCTTCGGCTAGGGAAGACGAAGAAGAAGAATACAAGTTACCTTTGATTCTTGAAGAAACGGCAAGAAAATGAGGATGGAAAGAGGGGAGTTTGGAATCGGCAAGGAGAAGGGCAGAACTTGGAGAAATCGTGCGACAACTCTAGGGGGAAAACACGATTCTTTTCTTTTTTAAAACTTAGGTTTGGTGATTCCCTTCCCTGGGCTTTCCCCCTTCGAGTCCGAGCTGAAGCAATCTTTTCCTTCTTAATTAAACTCATTTAATCCAACCCTCCAAATCCCCTTTAGTTCAAGGGTTCAAATCCCAATGGAAGCACTTTAATTCCTTTTAATTTTATAATTACCCAAACCACCTCCATGCTTCCGAACAACCATCACAAACTCTTGGAACTTGCAACCAAGCCTCAACTAACAAACAAGCCTCAACAAAAGGCAGGAATAGCCCTGGAATCCTGATAAACCACAAACCCAGTCCTGGGAGCAAAATGACTAAAATGCCCTTAAGGGTTAAAATAGCTCTAACGGCCCAACCGAACCATCGAATAATGAACCAGAAGCACCTGGAGAACCAAAATGGAAATCTGGGCCGTTACACTCTAGGCTTATAGAACAGCATTGAGAACGCCGTTGAACATGTCACCTTATAGAATAGTGTACAAAAAGCATGTCACTTACCAGTCGAGCTAGAGCATAAAGCTTTCTAGACACTAAAAAGACTAAATCTAGATCTCCAGAAAGTAGGAGCAATAAGGATGATGCAACTTCTCAACCTGGAAGAGCAGAAACTCTTTTCGTATGAAAATGCAAAGCTATACAAGGAAAAGATCAAAAGATGACATGATCGACGGCTGATCCCTCGTAATTTCGAGGTTGGTCAGCAAGTGTTATTATTTAACTCTAGGCTCCGTTTGTTTCCAAGGAAGCTTAGATCCAAGTGGCCTGGGCCATTTATATTACACAGGTAAAATCTAGTGGAGCAGTATGGATCAAGAACGAAGCCATTGGAAATGAGTTTGCAGTCGATGGCCAGAGATTAAAGCATTACTGGAATGATGATGGTCAATGCAGAATATCTTCATTCGCATTGACTAAAGAATGAGCGTGTCAGCATGATAATGGAGCTAGAACGTATTGGTACCTTTAAATATTCGCTCCATGCATGTTAAATTTTAATATTTTTTATCTACTTATGCTAGAAGATTATCTGAATTTAATGCTTTATTTTCGCTTTCTATTTTTAAGTTTCAATTAATCGGTAAATCCCTTTTACCATCATATCATTCATTAATTACGGATGGATACTGAGCAATCGAACCACAGGTATTTCGATCCAATGGTGTGTAGAGAATGTACAGCCGCCAAAAGCCCAATCGTCGCCCTGACCTAAGCGACGATTGCAATTTCATCCTCATACCCGACGTTTCGATTGATAAATACCTTGCAAGAGATTTGACCTCTACTCATTCTTTGCAATCAACAATATCTATCTTACAATTCTTCCATAACCTTCACCATGGTGTGAAGACTTGCAACCACTTACCGAGGAAGATGAAGGAGACAATGAGAGAAAAATTCAGGCGCAGCCTTTTGCTGCTAGAGAACAATCTGAAGAAGATTGTAGACTACATAGAAAATCGAGATAGTATCATCTTTGACATCCTATCTCGATTGGATCCACAACTTCCTAGACCATTCCTCCTATCCAAGACATTGTCTCCTCCACCGACTCTGATAACTCTGATTTGAAAGATAAAGAGTGATAAAGGAAGTCTTTGTCTCAGCTATTCTTATTTTTTTTACATGCTATATGCTTCACTTAATTATAATAGATATTTTATTTTACTCACTGGTAAGTTAATGTCTGACGAATGGCAATTTATTTTTATCTCTGCTTTTAATTATGCATTTTCAAAACATTGCCTTTGGAATGCTGATATTTACTCTTCCCCAAAACATCAGTTGCGAGCCAATAGAAAAATCATCTTGGGACGGACACTTGTGAACTTAGGACCTAGATCAATTCTATGGGAGGAGATGGGTTGAGCTTAAAGTAAGGATTTTTGCAACCTTAGTTACATTTAAGTTTGGGGGAAATTTAAACCCTTAATCATGGAGGACAATGATGAGCCTTAGTTGGGGGGTGAGAATGCTAATTAGCATTGTGTCACAAATAGACTATGCGAATGTGTATGATGTTTTCCAAAAAAAAAAAACCCTCAAGACATTCTGCATAAAAGAAATGGCTAAACGAGCGAATGAGTCGCGGGTGATCCAAGTATTCTGCTAGCACTGCTACCAAACCGTTTTAGCGGCTAGGGAAACATTTAATCATAGGTACCTAGAACAAATAAGCCATGGACAGAATGTTTTGAACAAACTTAGCTGATAAAGGAAGAATGACGTACACTACAGCAGATGTCTTCAATCTAGAGTGAACTTAGGGCTGAAGGAATGAAGGAGAAGATCAGAGATGAGATTGCTAGGAACCTAGTGAATGATGATTTGGAATGAGTAAGCGATTGGTTTTCCAAGGCAATGATACTTTAAGAACAATTTTTTTTAGCACAAACAAATTTTTTTTTGCGGCATTACGATTTACATTACCTTATCTGTTATTACACCAGCATTAGCATCGCTCAGGACAAACAATGATTCAAGTTTAGGGTTTTTATGACACTAAAATAGAGTCTGATTTTAGCCTAACTTCGGATCATTATTCATAATATTTAATTTATATTAAGCATCCGCAAGTCAAAATTACGAGCAAAAAGGTGTAATTCGCTAATGTTGTGCATTAGAGGAGTTGAATGCTAAATATTGGTTATCATGTTAAAAAGAAGGATAAAGGAAGCGCGTTAACATAAGTTTCACAAAAACCTTTGGCTATTTATGTTTCGAAGTTAGGAGAACATTGCCGCAAGGGGAATCAAGATGTGTGAGCACGAGTACTTAAGCTCTGAAGATCAAGGCTAGTAGCACTACAAGTAAATAAGGAAGGGAGAATCCACCAGCGAGAAGTTGACTAAACAGACAATAAGAGACGGATTACTGAAATCACGAGATTCCTGGCTTAGACGAATCAAACACATATGGCAAAGAAATTAAAAGGAGAAATTGTCGTGTAAATTGATTTCTACCATTTTGGAATATTCGGAGGCTCGACGGCCTAGCTCTATAAAACGATGTGATGTATTAGAAAAAGAGTGTTGGATCTTTTCCTTGTTCTTCTTCTTGGAGAAATTTAGAGACTCAATCTAAGCTACAATTTACTGTTTTTTATGTTCTGTTTTGTTAATTCGTATTGTTAGACTCATTTTATTTCAGTAATACAATTCTATGGTGTTTTCTATATCTTGCATTGTGTTCTCTATTTTCATTATCAAATAATTTTCGTAAGGTGAAACTAAGGGAACATGAGTTTTAGTAGCATGTTGTAGGAAGAAGTTTGGAAGGGTTTAATCTAGAGCATGTAAGATAGGTACTTCATCAAAACAGTAAGTGTCGACCAACCATCTACACAAGCTAATAGATTTTAAATTGGAAGAGGAAACGATCTAAGTCTATCAAGCGTGTTTAATAGGTAGTGTTACAACCGTGATTTTAAATCGGAGTTTAGGAATAAACGTGTAACTATTACATACTTAACGCAGGTCATAATCACACTTAGTCGTAGCAGAATCTGGGCTAAGTGCCAAACGAAAGTGGAAGCAGTAGTTTGTAAGCGTAGTATGATAGATTCCCTTACCGTGTATTTCTTATTATTGCATTACTACTGAACTAACAAGTATCCTAGTTTAGCCTTAATTTAGCAAAACAGTTCTTTGTTTATTTACTTCATTTTCATACAAAACCAAAAATCCTATCAACACAACTTATTCATGAAATTTATACTTCCATTCTAAACATCACCTTGAATAATTTTCCAGTCCCTGTGGAGTACGCTAATTTATTTATTACTTACTACAGTCCACGTATACTTGCGTGTAGTGGGATCAATTCACACTAAGAGAAACCACGTTTGTAACACAGATCACTGCAGACTTGTAGTCACTACTTTTGGTTAAGCATATTTAAGGATGCACATCACTATGCTAAGACGTGCGATAAGTGCCAAAAGAAAGGGAACATAGGAAAAAGGGACGAAATGCCTTTGAGTTTAATCTTAGAGGTTGAATTATTGGACGTCTGGGGAATCGATTTCATGGGCCAATTTCCTCCTTCACGCAGAAACTTGTATATTTTGGTAGCAATTGATATGTGTCAAAGTGTATAGAAGTTGTGGCCACACCTAAGAATGATGCCAAAATTGTTATAAGATTCCTTCATAGGAATAATTTTGCAAGGTTTGGAACACCGCGAGCAATTATAAGTGATGAAGGAACGCATTTCATAAACCGAGCAATGTTACACGTGTTATAGAAATATAATATCAAGCATCGCATTGCCACTCCTTATCACTCGCAAACTAATGACCAAGCTGAAGTTTCGAACAAAAAAAATTAAGAGTATTCTCGAAAACGTTGTGGAGCCTAATCGAAGGGATTGATCCATGCGATTGGATGATGGACTTTGGGCTTATCTAACAACATTGAAAGTGCTGCTAAATATGTCACCTTACAGAATAGTGTTTGGGAAGGCATGTCATTTAGCAATCGAGCTAGAACACAAAGCTTTCTGGGCGCTAAAGAGATTGAATCTGGATCTTCAGATAGCAAGAACAGCAAGAATGATAGAACTGCTCAACTTAGAGGCGCATAGAGACTTTAGGTACGAAAATACAAAAATATACATGGAAAAGACAAAAAGGTGGCATGATCAATGGCTGACTCCTAGAACTTTCGAGGTTGGATAGCAAATGTTATTGTTTAACTCTAGACTTCGTTTGTTTCCAGGAAACCTCAGATCCAAGTGGTTTGGACCATTCTATATTACGCAGGAAAAAGTAGGAGGAGAATTATGGATAAAAAACGAAGCCACTAGGAATGAATTTGCAATCAACGGTCAGAGACTAAAGCATTATTGAAATATTTTCATTCGCATTGACTGAGAAATAAGCACGCGAGCACGCTAGTGGAGCTCGAGCATATCGGTACCCTTTAATTTTCGAACCGCACATGCTAAGTTTTAATATTTCCTATCTACTTATGCGAGAAGATTATCTGAATTTAATGTTTATTTTTATTTTGACCTTTTGTTTTCATTGCAATTTTTAAATTTCAATAAGTTAGTAAATCTATATTACAATTATGTCAACCATTAATTAAGGACGGATATCGAGCAATAGGATCGCATGAGTTTAGATCCAACGGTGTGCTATCTCCGCCACCGACTCTGATAGATCTAATTTAGAAGATGAAGAGTGATAGAGGAAGTCTCCATCCCTTATAAGAACCCGACCTGAATAACGGTCCTAAACTCGGTTCTCACTCAACATGCATGCATAAAAGTCGCAAAATTTCAAAACATAGTTTATAGCTCGAGGAAATCACATTTAAACCTTGGGAACCTATTTTTCAATAAATAAAGTATCTCCTGTTTTCAAAATATAAAGACTACCCCGACCGGAGTATAATTTTCAAACAGCTTGAGAAATCATAAAAACATAAATCGTACAAACATCAGGAGAGTCATAATAAAATTTACATTAGGTTCCAATGCAAAAACCTACGGACTCAGTGCCCATTACATGCTGAATTAACGTAAATAATGAAACCAAAATAGAGTAAGTGCTGGCAGTTCCCATGATCATCCAGACTCCTCCGCTAGCCGTCCTGGTGTTGTCCCAAGTTACCTGGTGGAGATCCACAGAAAATAAGGGTGAGTACAAACATACTCAGTAAGAATCCCCAACCGGGATACAGTATGAACGTCAATCATACAACATACTAGTATACATACAACTCCTACCAACATAGATCAAACCCTTGAGTCAACCAAATGACTCCTGAATCATTGGGGTCTCTTTCCACCGGCGTAGTGATAAGCTCAACAACTTATCATGAAATTGGGACATCATTGACCAATAACTAGGACCCGAAGGTCCAAACATCTGGGACACGAATGTCCAATCAACTGGGACACATATGTCCAATCATCTGGTGACCAGCTCTCCAAACTGGTCCTAGACACTCGGGAGAGTACCCGGTGTCTGGCTCTTGACTCGGAAAGGAAATGGTGGTACTGAAAGCATTATCCTGAGGGAGCTCTCCTCCCAGTGCCTAATGCTCGTACGTGCACACCACATGTTGCTGCAGACCATGTAAGGACGTGGGACCTTAAAGTGCTACACCGATCCAGGTATGCATGCCTACGACTCGGAGCAGTGTCACTGAACAAACAACAGCGCGAAGTCCTCGGCACTCAACTGTAAGCACCATAAGACCACCACACACCTGAAGCTAAGAACCAGCCATGGCAGGCTTACACCGTATGCAGGGTTTTGCTCTAGCAGGCTAGAAACTAGGCTTATGCTGATACGGGAGGAAATCCCTATCGGCTACTGGAGCAGAAGCATCATACGCATGCAACTCGCGATCCCGGCACGTAGGGAAAATATACGTTATGTTCGCTCTCATCCTCTGGATGAAGACAAACCCTAACAAGTCTATCTAAGAGTCCTGCCCCGTGCCTTAACAGGCCAAACAAGCTCAACAGATAATAATGGAATGCATGCCGGAGAACAACCTAGCATGGTACTAACATGTCACGGGAACATACATGCTAGTCAGAACAGGACAGGATATCAAATCATAACATGCTCGTAAACAATCAAAACATAGCCTATCCACTAACATGCTCATAACAATCATACATACACAACTAGCAATCATGATGAATGTAGGGCCCACACAACCCTCGGTAAGAAATCTTTACCTGAAATAAGCAGTAAAACACAACAACGAAAAGTGCTCCTTGAGCTGCAGATTCTCACAAGCTATCAATAACATATGACAACATATTATACCTATCTAGCTAACAAACGAACTAGGTAACTAATACCAAGGGCTCGAGAAACTACCAACCAACAGGAACAAGTGCTCTCGGCCAAGCACTAGGGAGGAGACCAATGAAACTCTCAGCTACAACACTTGTGCAAGATGCTTCTAGCTAGGCAAATCTCCACTCTTGGCAAAGCAAGCTCTCGGCTAGGGCATCACAAACAACGACCATCAACACGGATTTGTTTCTCGATCACCAAACAAGCTAGTATGTAGCTCTCGGCCAAGGCTACATAAAAACTTCAACCTTCACAATTAACAACATAAACTTACCCTTTGAGGATCTCGAGAAGGAACCAAGCTCGAAAACATAAGAAGGAGGGGTTGGTCTCTAGACATACACAACAAAAGGGAATCTCGGCAGCAAGGTATCGCAATGGAGATGTTCGGCGCTCCAAGGCCTCAGTTAGGGATTACGACAATGGTGGTGGTGGAATAGAAGACGTCTCAACCAAAGGGGCTTGCAGCTACAAAAGGGTTGGTCGGCTTGGGAGATCTCGGCAAAACAAGGAGAAAAAGGAACAATTAGAGCTTGGCGAACAAGGAGTTGTTTACTCTTGGTGATGATGAGGAAAAAGGTGAACGACCAAGTTGATCTCGTCAATGGAGAAGAGATGCTTCGCGGCAAGGATTGGAGAAAGAGAAGAAAATGAGAGAAAGAGAGGAGAATGATTGGGTTTGGAAGGAGGATTGCGATTGGAGTTTACGTTTCTTTGGTCTCTAGAGGAAGAATCGACCCAAAACCTACGATTCCTTCTTCCCCATTGCAAAACTCACCTTCACCTGCCACGTGTCCCTGGCCATTCCCCCTTCGAGTCCCAGCTGCAAAACACTTTCCTCATAATTTCCTCTTTTCAAAACAAGGCTCCAAGGCCTAGCAGGTCACAGGTTTGAATCCCAGCAGCAACACTTTTAATTCCTAATCTAAACAACAATCAAACTCTAACTCTTAACCACCTGGGTTCGAGTCTTGGCTCGAACACTTTTCTTTTAAATTTCCTTTTTCAATCCAAACCACCAAAACACAAGAATAGACTTCAGTTCCAAGAACCTGAAACTGAATAAAATCTCTGAGCTCAACGGAAGACTAAAACAGCCCTAACGGCCCAATGGAACAACCGAAATATTAACCGAACATACCTGGGGAACCGGAACAAAAATCTGGGCCGTTACAATACTCCCTCCTTTTAAGACTTTCGTCCCCGAAAGTCCTAAAACTAAAACAACTCCGGGAAAACTCCACTGAACTTTAACCAATTGAACTCCCGGTTAAAACTACATTAGTTCCTCCTTGATACACAAAACCTTCTTCAGTTCCAAAGGCTCAAAGCCACACTGTTAACGAGTCTGCCACAAACTACCTCAACCAAAATGAGATATACACAGAGCTCTGAAGAAAGAGACGTGACAGTGCTAATCGATAAGCAACTACTCCGACTCCCTCCAACTCTCAAACGGTCCTACAACCCTATGGCTCACCTATCCCCGCTTACCAAAACTCAGAATGCCTCACCACGATGCTACTTTCGACAAACACCCTGACTGATCACAAGCTCTAGAACACTACGTCGGGCACTAGCGTACCTTCCCTGAATACTCCCAGCTGTTAACAAAAAGCCTCAACCCTACACCACGTCGAGAATCAACTAAACCTCTCAAGTCCCAAAAACCAGCCGGCCTCCACTCGCTTCAAGGGAAACCAGCTAACTCCAATACTTGCCAACAAACCTCAACGGAACCATCTGAACCACCGACTGTCGACTGATCCTAATGGCAAACTTCACCAACTGGTACTGCTCCCAACTGCTCGAAAAATAAATATGTCGACACGCGACTAGTACTCAAGAATCTGGTTCACCCTCTCAAACGGCCCAACGGTCTGAGGGTGTGCGTTGTACTAAAACTTCCCTCGGCTCCCAAACCCTTCCAGAGCGCTCACTAGAAGCGAGGTGTAAACCGACAAACGGTCTGACAAAAACCTCATCGACACACCACCATGCCGACGATAGGGTAAAAAACAACTAAGCCAATAACTTAAGGAGAAATCAACTTACCAAGGCCAAGGGAACGAGGAGAAGAACTGAGATGAGATTGCTAGGATCCTAGTAAATGATGACTCGGAATGATTAAGCGATTTGTATATCAAGGCAATGATACTTAAAGAATAAGTTTTTTTTAGCAGAAGGAAAAATGCGGTATTATGATTTACGTTACCTTTAGTGGTTATTACACCAGCAATAGAATCGCTCGAGACGAGCAATTATTCAAGTTTGGGGGTTTGATGACTCTAAAATAGGGTCAGATTTCAGCCTAACTTCCAATCATTATTAGCATATATTAATTGAATATTATCCCAAGCGAGGTCAAATTAGTAATAAAAAGGTGTAATTCGCTAATGCTTGTGCCTTAGGGGAGTTAAATGCTAAATATCTATTATAGTGCTAAAAATGACCAATGTAGCGCGTTTAACTTAGGTTTCATAGAAGCTTATGTTGATTTTTGTTTTTCACAGGATTAGCGCTAGTGGGGCATTGTATAAGGAGAATCAAGGGTGCGAATGCGGGCTATTTACGCTCGGAAGATTAAGGCTAGAAGTATCTTAAGCAAATAAGGAAGGAAATATCTGCCAGCAAGAAGTTGACTAACCAGACAATTAAGAGACAAATTGCTGAACTTACGAGATTCTGCCTTAGACGAATCAGATGGATATGGAAAAGAAATAAAAAGGTGAAATCATCGCGTAAATTTATTCTCACCGTTCTGGAATATTCGGAGGCTCGATGACATAAGTCTATAAAAAGGATGTTGAGGTAAAAGAGGGGTACTAGATCTTTTCCTTTCCTTTCTTCTCGAAGAAGTTCATGGAACAGATCGAGACGACATTTTTACTATTTATTCTATTTTATTTAGTTGTGTTGTTAGACTTATTTTACTTCAGTAGTACAATTCTATGAAGTTTTCAATATCTTGTGTTGTCATTTCTGTTTGCATCATGAACTAATTCTCTTAGGGTGAAGCTGGGAAAAAATAAATCTTAGTAGCATGTCATAGGAAGGAATTGGAAGGGTTTATTCTAGAGCATGTAAGATAGGTATTTCATTATAATAGTAAGTGTTTTCCAGCCATCCACACAAGCTACTAGATTGTAAATCGCAAGAGGAGATGATCTAAGTCTATCGTGCATGTTTAATAGGTAGTGTTACAACTGTGATACTTTAATTTGGAGTTTAGGAATAAACGCGTAGCTATTACATACTTAGCGCGGTTAGCATACACCTAGTTGCAGCGAAATCTGGGCTAGGTGCTGAATGAATGTGGAAGCGGTAGATTTTAAGCATAGTATGATAGAATCCCTTACCACATATTTCTTGTTACTGCAGTGCTCTTGAAATCATGAGTATCCTAGTCTAGCCTTAACTTAGAAAAAATTATTTCTTTGTATATTTACTTAGCTTACATTACAAAATCAAAATTCAACTCAACTCAACATTCCCTGAAATTTACAATTTGATTATAAACACCACCTTGAATAATTCCCAGTCCATGTCAAGATTGATAATTTACTTATTAATTACTGCAGACCACGTATACTTGCGTGAAGTGGGATCAACTGAATAACCTCCCTATCACTCATGGGTTGGTAAGGGTGTATCAAAACCATAAGTGTTCGAAATTCATTTTATATGTACTATAGGTTAGTGGGAATTAATAAAAAAAAGCATGTGTTAGGAAAAACCAAAATCTATCTCTGAGTTGAGAAAGAAAGGAAGTATAAAGTTGCAATTTAGATTTGGCTGGTTATAGCTGGTGGTTTGAAGAATGCAATTTATTCTTCTAGTGTTAGAATATTAAATAATTTTAAATGTGGAAGCTTGAGGTTATCTTGTTAGGAAATGTTTGTTGAATAGATGCAGATAAACGGTAGTTGTTTAATCTAGTGGGGGTATTGAATAAGTGTTTAGTCAACAAAAGTGTGATAAGGAGATTACGGTGTAGACCAAAAGTAGGGAGTGAATTCGGTGTGAGAAATAATTCTGTAGAGGTAAATGGATGCTAGTGAAGAGATGGAATGTAAAGTAATGAAGCAGTGGCATGGGTTGTAGGTGATAACAGTGTGATAGTTCGAACTTTGGTTCTCGTTGTGGAACTTCAACTTCGAAATAAACTAGGGGTTAGCATGCTCCTTTTACACCTTGGACGAGTGAGTTGCGTTTGTACCGGATGCGAAGGTTGATCGAATGTGTGGGAAGTTCCTAGTATGGTTCTAGTGTTAGGAAGGCCCCATTGTTAAAGTTCTATTGATTGGTTGATGGGTTGATAGTATTTGACCTTTTTATATTGGTGATTGTATCTCGATATAAGGGATAATTGACGAGGTGGTTATAAAGGTGTGTCAACACGTTATGAGTAGAGTTGGCTTGCATTTGGCAAAAGTGTGAGATGGATTATGATAGAGTGGAGATCTACACATGGTAACTTCGGTTTTTACCTTAGGGGAAATGTCGTACAAAATCATCATAATGCTAAATGTATATAACCAAGAATCACACCTCCAAGGTCAACAAAAGAGTGAAAAGCATGTGTAGTGTATTCCATGTTGAGCAACTTAAAGTGGTGTAGGTAAGTTAAGAGAATGACTAAACACTTGGTACGGTGGGTAACAGTAAAATGGCGAAAGGAAACCCTTTAAAATTTATTCAAGCAACTAGTATTGGTGTTGTGTGTGGGTCAGTTGGTTTAAAGAGGTCAGTTAGCAATGGACCCAACGTTTGTTGGGTGGAAAGTTCTCATAAACACATATGTTCAAACGAAGCAAAAAAAAAAAAAAAAAAAAGAACGGACATTTTTCTAGGGTATGTCTAGGTTATGTAGCTATTTATCAATCTATTAAGGAAGTAGACAAGTTTTGAAGACTTGAAAATGAGGTGACGTACACAAAATTTAGTGTGGCGATTATCCCTTGATTGGTGTAAAACTATACAAACTATGTTGGGATGTAGGTTTTTGGAGCTTGCATGGATATATTGGTTGAAAATTACCAAGATCAGAAGGCTTGTTATGGTTACACGTGGAAAGAGTGTGTTTTGGTGAGAATTTGAGGGATAACGACTATTAGTTGCAAGAATAGCTTTACTTATGTTGTTCTGTAGAGTGAGTATGACCACATGTAGTTTTTATGGAGCTAGTGGTAGTTGAAAGGATGGGACTTTCAAAAAAAATTTGAAAAGATGGCGAGTAAGTTTTTTATGCACTAAAAAGTGGGGGTTATGCCTTAAGTGATGAGGGTGTAAATTGTGGTTAAAGGTCTAATAGTCTACGCCTATATGCGGGGTATAAGTTGCACAACTTTCGTCCCTGTGGGATGTTAACCCTAGAGCGACAGTAGGCTCGTCAATCTGCTCGGGGCACTTCTCTAGTCAGAGGTTGTGTTCTCTAGTTTTTTTAGAGGTTATATAAGCAGGGTGCTCTTGGGGTCCACGGTGAATTAAAGAGAGAGTCGCAAATCAGATATCAGGAAAGAGAATGCTAGTACTTTGGAATTGAATTTTTTTTAATGGTTAAAGTGGTATGAAAAAATAAACACATGGAAGAGGCAATCTAGGGGATAAAAATATATGAGACAGCTTCACCCTACGTTCTGTCATAAATTTGAGGCTTTCAAGCACGAAAAAACCTATCAGAGAGAAGGAATTGTAAGACATAGAATTTTGTAAGTTATATATATATATATATATATATATATATATATATATATATATTTGAATTAAGGCTAGGTGTTAATGTTATCTTTTATTTAAAAGAAAAGAAAATGGGAAAATGTCAGCTAGGGTGAGGTGGAGGAAACGTGTAAAATAAAGGGAAGGGAAAAAAAACGACGACATAGAGGCAATTTGGGAGGATTTATCTTCTGCTCATGATTGAAAGGGACAAAAAAGAAAGAAAGGAAAAAGGAGAAAGCGAAGATCGCACGATTTTGGGCTCCAAGTGCAAGAAGATGTCGAATTTGCTGTCGTTCGTGAGTAGAGGCTGGTGGTCTGTTGTCCTCGATGGAATGAGTGAGGTGCGAGATAGCGTGAGAGGTTAGTAGTTTGATCCTAAATATTTTTAGGGTTTGTGAAGGGGAGACTTTAAACTCTAATTTTGTTATTGGTATAGAAGTTTCCAATAACATGTTGATGGGTGTTTGGGGGTAACTAAAAGAACAGAAGCGATCTGGTTTGGGTAATTCAATGAAGAGGCTTCACAAGGTGAGGGAGATTTTAGTTATGAAATTGTGTGGTTTTGTTTTATGCATGTATTTTATGGATAGAATTTTGTCTGGAAGCTTGTGATGGGAGTTTGGTAGGCTAGAACTCCAACTAAGTTTAGTTATTGTACATTTCCATTGAGGGGTTTGGTGTGATGTTTGCTTGGATATGAGATATTTTAATGCATTTGCAGGTAGTGAATTTATCGTATAGAATCAATGAGTTTAAGATTTATAAAAAAAAAATTGACGCGAATAGAGTGAACCCCCACTTCCCTATACAAATCCGGAATTTCAAGAAAAACCGAGGAAAAATAAATACGGGTGTTCAAACAACCCGAAACCCAATTAACCTGTAACGGCCCAAGTTTTCATCCCAGTCTTCCAGGTATGACCTAAGGGTATTTTGGTATTTTGGTTGGGCCGTTGAGGCTGTTTGAGTCCTTTGCTAAAGTTGGGGATTTACGGTGTGTGCCTGTTCTATGCCCCGGGAGTGTTTGGAGAGGTTTGTGGCCTTGGTTTGCAAATCAGAAATTAAAAAGAAGAAGGTGTTCGAGCCAAGTATTGAACCCGGGTTGTCTTGGTTGTGGCAGTTAGCAAAACAAGGCTTTTCCAGTTGAGCCGGGTTGGCAGGTTGTGCTCTTGTTTCGTAGGGCGCTGCAGGCGGAACGAGCGACGACAGGAGGCGCGACGGCGTGAGGGCGATCGCGACAAGCAGGGGCTGCGACGGCCGGGACGGGCTGCGCGCTGCAGGCTGTTGGCGCTGGTGTTGCTGCTCGGCTGAGGCTGCTCGGCTTGCTGCACCAAACACAAACTCAAATCCCTTCTCTCGGCCAGCAAGAACTACACCAAAATGAGAAGGAGAGATCGATGATACTTACCCTAGATGAACGAGACGATGAAGCTTCTTGGGAGAGGCGCACGGCAAGGAGAGCTAGGGAGATTGGGGTTGGGCGGCAAAGAGGATTTGGGAGACAAAATGATGCAACCCTATTTTCTTTTCTCTTTTAATCAAACTCCCAAAATCTCGAAAACCAAGGCAAACCAAGGCATACTGCGGAATGAGCAACAAAGGCAACTTGTGGCCTAACTGGCAGGAGCACACCACTGACTCTGTGGCCACTCGAGTTCGAAACCCGGGTGGCCACGGAAACACTTTAAAACCACAATTTTATTTTTGCATCTCTCCATGCCCAAACACATCCAAAAAGCAACCAAACCCTACATTTGACCATCGAAGAATATTAACAGCTGAAAAAGACAGAAACGGCCCTAATGGCCCGACCAAATTACCAAAATACCCTTAGAACATACTTGGAAGATCGGGATGAAAACCTGGGCCGTTACATCCTTGCAACTTAAGGAGTTTGTCTTGTGTGATTGTTTTCTACTTATTCCCAGGTAAGGATTTCTTACCGTGGTTGTGTGGACCCTGCGATATTATCATGATATGCCTTGTATGTTTGTTGACTGTTCTGAGCATGTTAGTTTTAGGACAACTTGTGTTTGACTTCTTTCTAGCATGTTTGCCCTGTTTGTACATGTTAGTGCCATGCTAGGTTTGTTCTTCCAGCATGTTTATGATTCCAACTTAAGTTCGTAGTATCATGCTAGGTTATGTGTTTTATGTTGAGCATGTATGTTTAGCCAGGAATCAATTACTCTGTACTTTTTGTTAGTATAGTAGAATTTGTCATCATCTAGAGGCTGAGAGAGAACATACGTACTTTGTCCCCTCCGGTCAGGATCCAGATCGAAACATAACGTACTTTGCTTCCACCCCGGCAGCCGATGTGGATTTGCTCCAGCATCGGTTTAAGCCTAGTTTGTAGCATGCTAGAGTCGAAACCTACCAATGGTGTAAGCCTACCTTGGCCGGTTCTTAGCTTTAGTTCAATGGTACAGGCTATTACAGACGAGTGTCGAGGGCCTCACACTACTGTACTCAGTGACACCGCTTCCTAGCCTTAGGCATGCGTACCTGGCCCGCGTAGTTTGTCCCTAGGCCCCCACATTTACGCCGGTTACAGCAACATGTCGTGTGCGTGTACATGCATTAGTCACTGGTTCAGAGCGTTCCCACGGGCTAATGTTCGTGAATACACCACTTCCGTTCCAGTTTAGAGCCAGACTTCGGGTACTCTCTTGTTAGTCAAGTTATAGCTAGCCGAGGGTAAGAGGCCCTCGAGGACACCTCGAGGGTGTCTGACATCTATTTAGGATTGGTTTTTTAGCTGATCATTTGGCCGAGGGAGAAAGACCCTCGAGGATGTCTTGGGATTGGTTGGAGAGCCAATCATTAGGCCAGAAGTAGGAGACTTCCGAGGATTTCAGATTTGTCCCGTTAGCTCGTTGAGCAATAATCTATGTTGGTAACTGTTTGCATGTATATTAGGTTGCTAGATGACTGATGTATCGTATTGTACCCCAATTGGGGATTCTTACTGAGTATGTTTGTACTCACCCTTATTTCTGTGGTTTTTCCACTAGGTAACTTGGGACAGCACCGAGATGGCTAGCGGAGGGAACTGTTTGATCATGGGAGTTGCCGGCACTCTGTCGTGTCTTTCTTTACTGCATTTATTATTCAACATGTAGTTGGACATGGAGTCCTTAGGGGAACTTGGTTGTTGGAGGTTTTTAAACTATTTGAATGTTTTTATAAATACTAGCCAGACATGTTTTAGCTTATTTGCTTTTGCTTATGAAAAACTGTTGATTATGTTCCCCGCCTTTGATGTTTGAAAAGTTTTAATTTGAGCTCTAAACCGTTTGTAAACATGTTTTACTTGCATGCTGAGTGAGAACCTAGGTTTAGGACCGTATTTTGGGTCGGGTTCTTACACAGAGTGCATCATCTAACTGCAAGGACCAATCCTTTCGGTTAGGTACCACAACTTTTTCAAGAATACCTTTAATTTCACGGTTCGAGATTTTAGCTTGGCTATTGGTTTGCGAATGATAAGAAGTTGCAATGCGGTGCTTGATGTAATATTTGCGTAACACGTGCGACATTGATCTATTTATAAAATGTGTCCCTTCTTCACTAATGAGTGTGGCGTTCCAAACCTTGTAAAAATGCTCCTGTGAAGGAATCATATAACAATCCTTGCATCATTCTTAGGTGTAGCAACTGCTTCGATCCACTTTGACACGTAATCAACCACTACCAGAATATATAAATTTCCACATGAAGGAGGGAATGGACCCATGAAATCAATTCCCGAGACGTCAAATAATTCAACCACTAAGATTGAAGTCAAAGGCATTTCATCCCTTTTTCCTATGTTTCCCTTTCGCTGGCACTTATCGCATGTCTTCACATAGTGATGCGCATCCTTAAATATGCTTGGCCAAAAGTAGCCAAATTTGGAAAATCTTTGCTACAGTTCTTATTCCTCCAAAATGTCCTCTGTATGGCGATGTGTGCCATGACTCCAGTAATTCATTTTTCTCATTACGAACGAGGGTGTGCCTCCCTTCTTAGGTACGCACTCGATTGGACTAACCCACTAACTGTCTGATATAAGATAGATGATCCCAACATCCAGCCATTTCAGAATTTCCTTTTTCACTACCTTCTTCATTGTAACGGCCCAAAATTCTATTTCGGTTCCCCAGGTATGTTCAGTTAGTTTTTCGGTTGTTTGATTGGGCCGTTAGGGCAGTTTGTGTAAAGACCAGGCTAAAATAACGAATCTTATTAGGACTTTACTAGCATTCATGATTAAAAACTCAACAAGTCTCAAACAATTTTAAGTCAAAACATGCTCTTTATTAAAACCAACTGATTATTCAATAAGGGTAAACCAATAAAACGTTCTCTTGGCAAGGAATGATTCAAAATATAAATACAACTTTCAAAATTGAAATAAAAATTTATTAAATAGTTCATGCAGAATACAAAGACAATTAATAAATAATTGGGCATGTGACACCCATGATCCAACAGCCTCGTCCAACTCATCCGTCTCGGTATACCTCAGCACCTGGAGGGGGGAAAATGATAAGGGTGATTAATGAGAATTACTCAGTAAGAACTCCCACTTAAAGTACAAAAATGCATACATCAACTCAACACCTAGCCAACAACTACCCTCATTATCTACAACACGCTCAGGCTTAGAGCTCTAAGCTAAGAACCTTTAGGCTAAGCTAATTGGGGAAACACAACTAGTTCCACCTACTCAGGTACTTCTCTTGCCTATTTTCATAAGGGACTTATCTAGTTCAAGTGATTACTAACAGAAAACACAACTGGTCCTGTTAAAAGTAACTCTACTGGTTCTAGCTAATTAGGGACACAACTAGCCCTATCACAAAATCAGGAACACAACTAGTCCTGCTATAACTTATAGGAAACGCAACTGGTCCTATAAGGCGGTAGGAACGCTACTGGTCCTACACAATTAAGAAACACAACTGGCCCTAATAAAGGCCAGGAACACTACTTGTCCTGCTACAACTTATGAGAAACGCAACTGGTCCCATAAATTACATCAAATCAGCAAATCAGGAATACAACTGGTCCTGTTATAACTTATAAGAAACACAACTGACCCTAATAAAGGTCAGGAACACAACTGGTCCTGCTACAACTTATGAGAAACGCAACTGGTCCCATAAGTTACATCACATTATTTACCACTCAGCATCCCATACTACTGAGCAGTATCAAACAAAAGGATCATTTTGGTATGTAAAAACATTAAATAAACTATAAGTAGCTCAAATATCCTATATAGAGGTCAACGAGGACAAACTAGCTCAAAGATTGAATCCATGCATTTGATAGAAAATATAGACATCAAGATTAGAAGTCAACGAGATCAATCTAGCTCAAAGATTAAAATTCATGCATCTTATAGATAATTTAGCAATTTAATCAATCAAATATCAAGCAAACAATGCGTTTAAGAACCACACAACCTTAGGTAAAAGTCCTTACCTCTTGTAGATGCAAAACTTCTCAAGATAACAAGCTAACTCCTCGAACGAGCTAAGAGTTTGAGCCTAAAATAAAACATATCCTAAAATTAACCTTGGCTCCCACTTGAAATAAAAACCCACAACTTTATGAGCATTAAAATGACCTAAAACCCCTTAGTCCAAAGTTTATAAAATATTCCCCCAATCTTTCCTTAAAAATAATTAGAAGAATATCTTAAAACTCATTTTGAAAGAATATTTCATTAATCATTAAAATCCCCATAAAAAAAATATTAAGTATTCTCTTAAATTCCTTAATTTTTGGCAACTAGAACTCAGGACTCAAACTCGATATTTAACATAATTTGTGGCCTACCAAAAGCAATTTACAAATAACCGAAGGCCCAAATCCATATTAAAATCATTAACTCAAGTTCCAACAACAATATTTGAGTTTTGCATTGAACAACCATAAAACAATTAAAATGGAAATCTGAGATAACAACCCAAATTAGTATTTAATTCACCCATGCCCCCACAGTTTGTTTACACAATGAACAATTAAATTATTAAATGAATTTACGAAATTACAGCCAAATAAACTTAAAATTAAAGAATATAAAAATGGCCCACAAATAAAACCATAAAATTTCCATTTAAAAGAATACATCATATCCTTTAAAAACTCATATTAAAGAATACTAAATCGTTTATGATGTTCATATTAAGCTGGCCCATGAATCTTATAAACTCACAAATAAAAAAAAACATGCCCTAGTTTACAAATTTATTATCTAATTAACCTCATAACAATTATTATGGAAAAAGTCTTATATAAAAATATCCAGTTTAAAAAGATTAAAATATAACACAGGCACATTTCAAGAAGATATTAAAAATAACTACAAAAGAAAACTCATAACCTTGTAAATCTAACCAACCCATGTTTCAACTTTAAAATAAAAATCAGCCCCTAATTTTTTAAAACAATATAATAAAAATTTACCATCGGAACAGTCGCTACAAGACGGGTCAACTCACGGGTACATGCGCATGCAATCGGGGTCGAGTTTGCGGTTCAAATCTTGCGAATGAAGTTTGAGGCGACATTAATGGAGGTTTGCCGGCAAGAAGATCTGGTAGCCATTTTGTTTCTTTAAAAAAAAATGCAGAAGAAGAGGACTTGGGGAGGTGTGTTTCGCAAGATCAAATAGAAAATGGAAAACTTTTGGCACGATTGGCCAACCGAGAAGGAGCTGGGAAGGGAAGGGAAGCGCTCCTTCCTGGCGTTTGGCCCACAGGGAAGAAAGTTGGCATTTAATACGGCGCGTGGAGCTTGCACCTGGTCACATGTGCGGGTTGTTACTTTTGAAGTAATAATATAAAAGAAACAATTTAAAAGAGGGGGAGAGCATTGTACGTTTGGAAAATCAAGGGTCTTGGAATTTGTAAGAATTATAAATATTGAATAACCTCTCCATTAATTGTAAATTAAAATCCATTGATAGACAAGAAACCCAAAAGTTATATTAATAACAACTCAACCTCTAAATTTACCAAAATGCCCATAATAAAACAAATCCATTAAAGTCTCCATATAAACAAAATTACGTGAAAAAAAAAATCATACATAATGCTTTAAATCTTGGATCGTCACAGTTTGAACCTTTAAGGGAATTTTGGTCATTTTTTCCTCAGGGCCGATTTGGTAATTAACCAAAGTTTCAGGGTTGTTTCTGCCAATTGTTGAGTTCAGTTATTCTTCGGTTGCAGGTCTCCAGGGTAATAAAGAATTTTGCTAAGTTTGGAGGTTTTCTGGTTAAAAGGGACAAATCAAGTTTAATTGTGTCCTTGCCTGGACTCGAAGGGTGGTGGTTTAAGACTTGGCTTCTAATTAAATTTTGTGGTAAAAGCGTCGCCGCTGGGAGTTGAAGCTGGGTGCCCAGGGACACGTGGCGGAAGAAGCTTCCTTGATCGATCAAAAGACCTTTAGTCGATCCATTTTCCTTCTTCTTTTGCGAACGTTTTCCCAAAGGCCAAAAACGCATTCCTTCGTTCCACCTTTTTCAAATTGATCTTCTTCCCCTTAATCACCGTCTTCATTCTCACCGAGCCCCTCTCCATCGCGAACCGTTCTCCCCTTCCTTGTCGAGAATTCTCACCTCCTTGGCAGCTGAGAGCTCCTTCATCGCAAGCCTTGGATCCGCAGACCCTTGGCTGAGCGCAAACTGCTTCGCAGTAGTGAACCTTCATGCCGCATCACAGTCGTAGCACCGGTCGTCTGTGTAAGATCGGTATGACAACCCTAGAGGGGGTGAATCGGGTTTCTTAAACTTTTATAAAACTTTTTCCTAATGTGGGCCCAATTAAACAAGTCAATTTACTTTTGACTAAACAATCAATTTAATCAAGAATACCATAGAAATTACCAAAGACCAATTTTAAGTACCCTATTTAATTCTAATATTAAGATTGATAAATAATATGTAAAGATAAAATTATAACAACCAAAAAAAAATATAAGAACAATTAATATAATATAACAATAAATTAATTGCAAAAATAAAAGAAGTTAAGGATAGAGAAATTGACACCGTGAATTTATAGTGATTCGGCGCACCTACTCCACTCCCCAAGCTCCTCTTGGGCATTCCACTAAAACAATGAAGACTCTTTCCACGGCTTAGAGTCAAACCGTTACAATGTTCTTTTTGCGTGAGCAAGAACAAACCCGATCTTTTCCATGGCTCAAGATCAAACCGTTACAACCTCTCTTTTTATGGATCAAGAAAAAACCGTTCAATGATTTGGAAATGTAAGATCAAGATGAACAAACTCTCACAAAGAGTGGATTTTTACAAATTTAATTCTCACAACTCAAATCCTCACAATACAATAATTTCTCTCTCAAGAATAAGATGAAAATTGAAAGTTTGGAGAGAGCAACAATGAAGACTTCTTTATTTTGGAGGATTGAGAAATATGAAACTTGGTGTCTACATTTGGTAGAGAAGATGAAGTTTACATAGACATGAAGAGGCAAAGTTACCGTTAGACACAAAACATAATAATATTATAATATTCAAAAAGTTACCGTTAGACACAAGGCATAATATTATTATAATATTCAAAAAGTTACCGTTAGACACAAGGCATAATAATATTATAATATTAAAAAAGTTACCTGTAACGGCCCAGGTTTTCATCCTTGTCTTCCAGGTATGTCCTAAGGGTATTTTGGTAATTTGGTCGGGTCGTTAGGGTTTGGTTGCATTCTGGTTGAGTTTGGGTGTTGAGAGTTGCAAAATAAAATAAGGGTTTTTGGGAGAAATTAGATGCAGCAACTGAGGCTTGAGCGAGAGTTGCTGGGAAGATAGCAGTGAGGTTTTGCCAGTCAAACTACAGGTAGTTTTTTATACTCATTCCGCAGGTTATCTTGGTTGCCTTAGTTTTCGTGTTGAGAGTCGCAAATCCATTACTCCAAAGCCCCTCCATGTCGTGCGAGTTCCAGCCTCTAGAGAGCTTCGATCGATCATTTCTGGGTAAGTGTTTCTTCGTGCTTCGATTTCCTCCTCTTGTTGTTATTGCCGATCCATTTGGCTAAGGGTTTTGTTCGCTTGTTCTTGCTGGCAGAGAGGAGGGGAAAGGTGATTGTGGTTGTGTGTGTTTGTTGTTGTGGTTGCAGCCGAGAGACGCACTTCGCCCAGCTCCGCATCGCCTGCCATCACCCAGCCGTGCAGCATCGCAGCCGCACCGCACGAGATCAGCAGCAGCCTTGTCACTATCGCAGCCCCGCACGCACGCCCAGTCGATTGAGCAGCACGCCCGCGACCGCACGCACGACCGCACGCCGCTCGCCCAGCCTTGCCGATTGCACGCCCGCGCCCTGCCACTCACGCCCGATCGCAACCCCTATTGGAGAAGCAGCCAGTCGCTCTCCCCCTGCCGCAAGCCTTACCGAGCCCTGTCGCACACGCCGCGAGCAGCCCGTCCGCATGCCCTCTTCGAGTCGTGTGCCTTGCAGCCGTTCGTTCGCGTGCCAGCCTAGAGCCGTGTGAGTTGCTTCCGACCGAGCCGAGTTTCTGTTTGTATTTTACCTAAGGCCTATAGATTGTGATATTTAATGTTTGTTTGTTAGGTTCCCAATAGCTAGCTCGGGTTCGGCTGTAGCTTAAGGTCTTTGATGTGTGTTCCACCCTCCGACCCAGTTAAGGATTTCTTACCGAAGTTGTGTGGGCCCTGCGATATTTCTGCGATTATTGATTGTATGCATGTTTATGTTTATCAGCATGTTAGTGGATAGGTGCTCTGTTCTGAATTCCGACTTGCATGATTCTCGTGTTATTTCTCATGTTAGTTCCATGCTAGGTTGTTATGTTCTAGCATGTTCGTTATCTATTCTTGCTTCGTAGTACCATGCTAGGTTCCTTGATTCTACTGAGCATTTGTTAGTATGTTTTCTGTTAGCTGTTTATAGCTTAGAGTTCTGATAGGTAGCATCATCTGGGCGAAGATGCATAACGTAACTTGCATCCGTGGCAGGGACGTGCGAGGCAGTACTCCGTCCTTGATCCGTCGTTAGGGTTTAGCTAACCTTAACGGCAGCCCAGCGCAATCTTGGGTGAGGGTGGCAGACTGTTAAATGCCCCAACAGTCGGGGGAATGACGAGGCATTGCCTTGTCACAGCAGTCGACACGACCTCAGCGTGTTGGCAATTGTAAAGACCCGACCAAAAAGAGGTCCTAAACTAGGCCTTTACCTCAATGCATGCTTTTAAAACTAATAATAATATGCAAGATTGCTTTCCAGATTCTGAATGAAAATAAAACTTGTAAACATTCATGAAAATAAAACTGATCAGAGATTTATTCAAAAAATTCAAACCCAAACAGTTTTCATGATCCGCAGCTCCTCCTTCAGCCATCCTGTCTCGCGCCCTGATTACTTGTGGAAAACAACAAAATAAGGGTGAGTAACGAATTACTCAGTAAGAATCCCCAACCGGGGTACATTACAATACAACTGGTCATCTAGCAGAAAGTATGCAAGCTATGAATACAACACAGAAGAGAGGACATCACTTTAATCCATACATAAATACCACGGATGCCATCTCTTGGTCTTACTCCAGAAAACTACAACGAATCTCAATACTCTACGAGAAACTAAACTTGGCCTCAGCTTTCCTACTACTATCGATACGAAAGGTGCACTGAACTTAAGATCCCGAGGAGCTCTCCAGTCGGCGTTGTAATGAGCGTGCGCGCGCACCGCATGCTGCTACAAACAGGGAGGTGCTGGGTCTAGGGCATGCTGCCCTGGTCCAGTATGCATGCGTAAAAGAAACTCTGGATCGGTGTCACTGAACATAGTGGTGTTAGACCAGGACATTATGACTATGTTAGCCTGTACCACCGCACCTGAGGCTAAGAAACAGGTCGTGGTAGGCTTACACAAGGAACCGGTCCTTGCCCTATCAGGTGGCAATCAAAGGCTACTGACGACACGCTGAGGTCGTGTCGACTGCCTGGGATAAGGCAATGCCTTGTCATTCCCCCGACCGTTGGGGCATTTAACAGTCTGCCACCCTCACCCAAGATTGCACTGGGTTGCCGTTAAGGTTAGCTAAACCCTAACAACGGATCAGGGACGGAGTACTGCCTCGCACGTCCCTGCCACAGATGCAAGCTAGGTTATGCATCCTCGCCCGGATGATGCTACCTATCAGGACTCTAAGCTATAAACAGCTAACAGCAAACATACTATCACATGCTTAGTAGAATCAATAAACCTAGCATGGTACTACGAAGCAAGAATAGATAACGAACATGCCAGAACAGAACAACCTAGCATGGAACTAACATGAGAAATAACACGATAATCATGCCAGTCGGAATTCTGAACAGAGCACCTAACCACTAACATGCTTAAACATACATACAATCAACAATCACAGAAAATATTGCAGGGCCCACACAACTCCGGTAAGAAATCCTTACCTGGGTCAGAAGGCAAACACACACTGGAAAGATCTTAAGCTGCAACCGAACTCGAGCTAGCTAACAAACAAACAGCAAACATCACAATCTATAGGCCTTAGGTAAAATACAAATAAAACTCTGCTCGGTCGGAAGCAACTCACACGGCACAGGGCTGGCGAGAGGACGGACAGGCTGAAAGGCACACAGCTCGACGACGGCGTGCGGACAGGCAGCTCGTTCTGCTTGCAGAAGGAGCTGCGATCGGGCACTGGGGCATTGTAGAGCGAGGGCGTGCGGCGTGCGTGCCGCTCAGCGTGCAGGCGTGTGAAGGGCTGCGGACATGCGTGCAGCTGGCCAGGGCACGGCGACTGAGCGATCAAACGGCTTCGCTCGCGTGCGAAGGGGCTGCGACGCGGGCTTGCGGGAGATCCCGAGGAGTTGCGATCGGTAATGGGGCGCTGCAAGGCTGGCAGGCGATCGCGATAGGGGCTGCTCGGCTAGGCGGCGACGACTGGGATTGCTCCTGCTCGCATGTGGGGATGCTATAGCGACAGGGTTGTGCCAACGATCGAGAGGGGCTGCGACGGTGATGAGGCGCTGCTGGGCGTGCTGATGGACGGCTGCAAGGGCTTGGGGATGCGATTTGGGAGAGGGAGAGGAACCAATTCCAATTTGCTGCAAAAAAATGAGACAACCCCCCCCCCCTCTTCCCCAAAACCTTTGGCTTCGAATTTCATTTCAAATCCCAAGCAACTACGGGTTAAGCAAATCACCAACGAAACAAGTGCACAAACTGCTAACCCGGCTTAACTGGAAAAGCCTCATTTTGCTAACTGCCACAACCAAGACAACCCGGGTTCGATCCTTGGCTCGAACATCTTTTTTCTTTGTAATTGCTATTTTGCAAACAAAGGCCACAAACCTCTCTAAACACTCCCGGGGCATAGAACCTGCACACACAGCAACTCCCCAACCTCAGCAAAGGACTCAAACAGCCTCAACGGCTCAATCAAATTACCAAAATACCCTTAGGACATACCTGGAAGACCGGGATAAAAACCTGGGCCGTTACAATAATCCCTCCTTTTTATGACTTTCTTCCCCGAAAGTCCTTAAGACTGAAACAGCTCAGGATAGTGCAATCTCATCTCGTCCTCCCGCTCCCAAGTAGCATCCTCAGAACTCTGACTTCTCCACTGAACCTTTACCAAACGGATCTCTCGATTACGCAACGTCTTAGTCTCAAAGGCAAGAATCCTCACAGCCTTCTCCCCGAAGCTCAAACCCTCATTCAGCTGCAAAGGCTCAAAGTCCACACTGTGCGACGGGTCCGGCACGTACTGCCTCAACATCGATACATGAAAAATACTGTGCACTGCTGACAACGACGGAGGTAAGGCTAACTGATATGCAACTCTACCAATCCTCTCAAGAATCTCAAACGGACCAACAAAATGGGGACTCATCTTCCCTCGCTTACCAAACCTCAACACACCACGCATCGGTGCAACCTTTAATAACACGTGTTGACCAACCTCAAACTCCAAGTCTTGACGCCGCACATCGGCGTAACTTTTCTGCCTGCTCTGAGCTGTCAACTTACGAGCCCTAATCTTCTGCACTACACTGTTGGTCGACCGTAGGGTTTGTCATCATCCAGAGGCTGAGAACGGACATAACGTACTTTGTCCCCAACGGTCGGGAGTAGAGCGCGCGAAGCATAACGTACATTGCTTCCCCCCCCCAGCCGCCGATGTGGATTTAGCTACCCACATCGGCGTAAGCCTAGTTTGTAGCCTGCTAGAGCGGAACCCTCCCATCGGTGTAAGCCTGCCCTGGCCGGTTCTTAGCTTCAGGTCGGTGGTACATGCTGCACATATGAGTGCCGAGGGCCTCGCACTACTGTGATCAGTGACACCGCTTTCGAGTCTTAGGCATGCATACCTGGCCCGAGTAGTTTGTCCTTAGGCCCTCACATTTACGCCGGATGCAGCAGCATGCGGTGTGCGCACACATGCGTTAGTTGCCGGTTCGGAGAGCTCCCCCGGGCTAATGTCGTGAGTACACCATTCCTTCCAATTAGAGCCAGACTTCGGGTACTCTCCTGTAAGTCCAGATTTAGCAAGGGTAAGAGACCCTTGAGGACATCCCCGGGATCAGTGTTTGAGCTGATCAGCTGGTCGAGAGAGATAGACCCTCGAAGATGTCATGGGATTGGTTATGATAACCAATCATTAGGTCGGAAGTAGGAGACTTCCGATGATTCCAGATCTGGCCTTGTAAGCTCGTTGAGCTATGATCTGTGTTGGTAGCTGTTTGCTTGCATGCTAGGGTGCTAGATGATTGATTATATCGTATTGTACCCCGGTTGGGGATTCTTACTGAGTAATTCGTTACTCACCCTTATTTTTGTGGTTTTTCCACAGGTAACCATGGTGCGAGACAAGATGGTTGGAGGAGGAGCTGTGATCATGGAAACCCGTTGTTCAACTCTGAGTCTTGTGTTTATGTTTATGATTTAAATTTCCTCTGAATGCATGTAGTTGGGCACGGAGCCCTAGGGTGTTTTCTGAATGTATTTCCGAATTCTAGCACTATTGTAACTATTGGAAAGCTTTTATTGTTTTAAATAAATCTCTGATCAGAGTAAGTTTTGGAAATGTATTTGTCTTGAAACAGGTGCTTGGAAACAGGGACAGGTTTTAGGAAATTATGTTGACTTTTAAAATGGATGTTTTATGTTTTAGTTTTTACTTAGAATCCGAACACCATTTTGCAAATTGTCTGTAGATTTGAATGCATGCATTGAGGTAACGGCCTATTTTAGAACCCCTTTCGGGTCGGGTCGTTACAGTTTGGTATCAAAGCTCAGAGTCATAGATTCTGTAGACTGACTTTTTGTTGTAGGTCATTTTTCCAAGATCATCAGCACTCCGACAGTCATCAGGTACGCCTAAGTTTACCGTTTTAAAGAAAGGGTTAAGAATTTACAATACTTTTCATCTAGTATATGCCTTGTGTAGTGTTGTGGAGCGGAGACGGGCAGGTTCTGACTCGTTGTTGGTTTGGGCTTAGAGCGCCATCATGCCAACTTTCCGCAGTGTGAGCAGTTTGATAGCAGCCTGTTGAGGTATCCAGATAGATTCGAATGCCCTTGGGACATCGTTCAAGAGGGATGCAGAGTTTAGACTCCCGTAGGCCACTTGTGGCCCAGTTGTTGGTTTTCCCCTAGTGAGAGGGTGGAGGTGCTTTGTCGTGGAGTACTACTCCAAGAGAAGAGTTAGCTATGGCTTGCTTATGTTGCTGCTTGTGGAGCAGGTCCCCGTGTGGACTAGCTTGGGTAGCTCAAGTGTTGATCTTGAGCCTTAGCAGATTGTTGATTGACCAATGAGTGGCTGCAGAATTGGTAGCCTTCGAGGAGGTTGATGAGGCATCTTTATGCTCCTGTAAAGTGTTGTTGTTTGCAGCTAGTAAGCTGGAACCCTGTGGTTAAGGGTGCAGCGAGCAGTGTTCCCTTCAGACTGGATCCGTTGGTGGTTTCCCCAGTGGTTGAGTAGAGTTGAGCACTCTTCTTTGGTGAGCCCCTAGAGTAGGGCTAGCTGCTGCATGTTGAGATAGCAGGCCAGAGTTTTGTTGAGCATCATGTGGAGATGCAAGTGTAGGCCGTGAGCCTTAAGTTTGATGAGATGCCATAGGCATGGTCGTTTGAGTTTGGAGCCCTTGTATGCCTAGCCAGAGTTCTTGTCACTTGAGGTTGTGACCTTGTTCGCCCCATTGGTAGTAAGATGTGGATTTGGTAGTAGTGGAACTTGAGGTGCATTGGTTGGTGTGCCACTTTGGCACTAAGTCTGGTTTGGCTTGAGTTTGGCATGGGCATAGCAGATGGTTCTATGCCGTCCGGAGTTCAGCGCACTCCTTTAGCCTTGGATCCGTTATGGCAGTTGCACCAGTTTTGGTCGTGCAAGAGGGCTAGTTCAGTGGTAATCGAAGGACTACAAGCAAAAGGATGTTCGAGAGGAGTCGGAGCCTCTTCCCAGGGTTACTGTGGGTTGAGTAAGTCAGCAGGTTGTCGGTTGGTAAGTGTTGGTGCGCGTGAGTCTCGCGCTAGTGTTAAGGCCAAGAGATCCTTGTGGTTGGTAGTGCGGTCAACTACCTTCGAGTGCCTAAATCTGAGGAGAGTTGAGCATTGTAGATGCGAGTTTGGTCGAGCAGAGGGACCCTGAGTTGGATGCTTATGAGATGAGCTGGATGCCTATGAGGCGAGATGAGTTGATGCCTTGTGAGAGGATTTGGATGCCTTATGGGTAAGCACCCTTGGTAGAGGCTTGGTATAAAGTAAGTTCCGTTTGGCATGGTTATGCTTTTGTAGAGCAAGGTTGCCACAACTTTGAGTGTCGTGTGGAGATGGAACTTTTGGTGTTCCTTTGGTTGGAGTTCAGTTGGAAACAAAACAAGAGCGGTGGTAGCAAAGCCGCGCAGCTTCAGATCGCCTTGGCTAAGAGAGTCGTTCGGATCCTTTCCTTGGGTAGAAGATATGTTGTGGCTGATGTTTGAGTAGGAGGATGACGCATTCTATAGCGTTTCGGGTCCTCTTGATTCCTAAGGAGTTGGAGTTGGCCAGCATGGTTGTGATGCTGGAGAGAGTTGTGCCTGTTCAGGCAGTTGGCTGTTAGTCCGTTAGTCGACAGTGTGTGTCGAGGGTTGCCGAACAACCCTAGGTTGTGGAGAGCCTCCGAGCTCGGTCGAGCCTGTAGTGAGTTTCAGTTGGCAAGCTGGAGGCGTGTAGTTTGTAGCCTCGGGTGAGTTGCTGGCAGTCTTGGTAGACTAGCAAGCTAGTGATTGTTTGGAGTAGAGTTCGGATTGGTTCCGGTGTGGTGGCAAGTTGATGCTTGGTGTTGACCAGGGTGTAGATTGGAGTTGCTAGAAGTTAGTTTTGTTCGTGGGGCGAGTGGTTCGTGCCCTGTTGGTTGTTTTTCCTGTTTTCAGGTTGTTGAGAGTTGCCCCGTTTGGCATTTGGAGGTTCAGTCTGTGGTGGACCCCCCTGTTGTTGCCCCGTGAGATTTAGATGTTGTTGCTTTAGCGGAGCAAGACAGTGAGCGTATGTGGAGCTCTCTGTCCTTCGGTTGTCTGCTTGTAAGAGCCGTTTCCTTCTGGGAGTTGTCAGGTTACTCCCGTAGTCATGGGTTGATGGTAGAGGTGCTAGCATGAGGGAAAAGTTTGTTGGCTGCTTGGAAGCAGTTGTTTGTCCAGTTAGGCGGACTCTTGGATGGTGTTCTAGAGGCTGCATTAAGGGTTGTTCTGCCTCTTGTGAGTGTTTGGCCAAGGTTTGGTTCTCTTGTTGTTTCAAGAGCTAGTTCGGTTCAAGTTGTAAGGCGTTGCCCTGAGAGCTTGTTCCTAGTTAGGAAGTTTTGGGAGTTGACCCCTCCCTCGGCAGTTGAGTAAGTGTTGTTAGTTTTGGATTGGTGATCCTTTTGGTTGAGTTTTCCCTTGGGTGTTGCTTCCAAGAGAGTTGGTTGTTGTTGCCTTGGGTTTGAGCAAGTCAGCGAGCGTGTGTGATGTTCGCTGCCCTTCAGAAGTTTGCTTGCTGGGAAATCGTTTTCCGTTTAGTAGGAGTCAGCTTAGCTCCTGAGTTGTGTAGTTGATCAGAGTAGCGCAGCGGTCAGCCCAGCGAGAGGGTCCCTGCATTGTGTTGTTAGCAAGCGAAAAGTTGTTTGTCCCCGCAGGGGCGGAGGCTAGCCAGTAAGAGTTGAGTTGTTTCTGGGAAGTTGTTGGTTCTTTGGGGATTGAAGATTTCCCTTCCCCCTAGTCTCTGTCGTGGTTGAGTTGCTCCATGGATGCCAGCCTCGAGTATTAGCTTCTGAGGTAGTCTTGCGGATTCGTGTGGCTCAGGATCCGTAAGCTTTGAGGTTGTCGTTATCCGTTTTCCTTGCAAGGTTTGGGGAATGGAGCTTCTGGTTGGAAGATGAGTTAGGCCTGAGCTAAAGGAAGAAGTCCTTTGAGTAGCCAGTTGGACTTAAGAGTTGAGGGGTAGCTTGGAGGCGAGCTTTGCTCGTTATAAGTTTGGGTTGAGTTCTGCTGAGCAAGCCCTTCTCAGGCTTTGTTCCTAGTTGTTGTGCGTTCGCAGTTGGCAATAACGGAGCCTCGTTTGAGTGAGTTGGCACAGAGGTGCCGTGGCATTGGTTGGTAAAGCCGTTGAGCTGTTTTCCTCAAGGTGTTGTGTCGCAGATAGCTGCGTGATGGTTTAGTCCTTGCTTCCCGAGTTTTCCTTGAGAGGCATGTTGGTTGTTTCCTTGCCTGGCAGTGTTCTCTTTGGCCCGTTGCTGGTAGGTTTGCTTTGAAAAGTTTGCGTTCGGCCGATGAGGAGTTCGAGTTTGTTGGTTCGGTCGAGTGGAGCCTGTGTTTGGCCCTTGTCTTTTAGAGGTGGTCGTAGCTGAAGTTTCAGCTGGTTTGAGTGTTGTTAGCCGTCTGGTGTACCAGGATGGTGCCCCTTGCCTTTGGTTCGGCGAGTTCTCTTTAAGATGGTTGCTTGAGTGTTGTGGTCGCGTTCTAGTTAAAGAAGTTTGCCTTTTTGGATCAGTCGCCAGTTGGTGATTCGATTGGGTTTCGTTAAGGCTGTAGGCAAGATTTGAGGTTCGCTGGTCTCTGTGAAGTAAGAGTAGGTCGTTTGGTTTTCTGGAACCTGGGAGGTTCAGTTGTTTGGCCAGTTTGTTGTAGGGTTGAGGCTATTTGTTAACGGCTGTGAGCTTCCAGAGGAGTTTGCTAGTGCGTGGTGTAGAGTTTCAGAGCTTGTGGCCAGTCCTCGAGTTTGCTGAGAGTAGCACCGTTTGAGAGTTGGTGCGAGTTGAGGATGTGGTTGCCGTCTAGCTTTATTGTCGTCTATTCCCTTCGGAGTTCAGTGTATGCCCAGTCTTGGTTGAGATAGTTTGTGGCAGTCTGGATGGCATTGTGGCTTTGAGTTTTGAGAACCCAAGAGGGTTTGGTTTTCGAAGAAGGTTGGTGTTGTCTTAGCCGAGAAGTTCAATTGGTTAGGAATCAGTGGAGTTTTCCTGGAGCTGTTTCATCTTAGGACTTTCGAGGACGAAAGTCTTAAAAGGAGGGAGTATTGTAACAGCCCAATTTTCTATTCCAGTTTTCGAGGTGCCTTCGGTTCAAGATTCAGTTGTTTGGTTGGGTCGTTAGAGTTGTTTTGACCCTTAGGGGTATTTTGGTCTTTTGGCTCTCCGGGCAGGATTTGTAGTTTTTCACGGCTTAAAGGTAGCTCCTGCCTTTGTCGAGGCTTGTTTGTTGTTGGTTGCGAGTCCCGAGATGTTTGGGCTAGTCGTTTGGAAGTTCGGTTGTGATTTGGGTTTTGGCAAAGTTATGGTTGGTTGAGTGCTTCCTTTGGGATTCGAGCCCTGGCCCTTATTGTTGATTTGGGAGTTGGATTTAAGTGAGGTTTATTTATTGGAAAAGTTTGCTTCGGTCGGGTTTCGAAGGAGGAAGCCGGGAAATGGGATTTTAAGGATTTTAAGGGTTTTTAAAAATCGATAAGGATGCAAAAAGAGAAAAAAAATCCCATTTTTCCCTTTTTTTCCCATATTTCCCTTCTCTCTCTCTCTCTCTCTCTCTCTCTCTCTCTCTCTCTCTCTCTCTCTCTCGAGCCAACCTCGAGCCAACCTAGCGCCGCCCGGATCGCGAGCCCTAGCGCGAGCCCTATTCGCTTGACCCCTAGCCGCCCAGCTCGCGTCGCCCGAGCCCCCTACTCGCCTAGTGTAGCGTCGCCCGAGCATTGGCCGCACAGTGTCGCGTCACCCAACCCTAGCCGCGCACAGTGCCAGGCCGCCCAGCCCTCGCGTCGCCCATCCCGTCCGCGCCCGTGTTCCCCAAATTCGAGCCGCTCTGTGCCAGATCGAGCGTCCTTGGAGCCGTCACGTCGCGTCGCCCCGCGAGCGTCCCTGTAGCTCGCCGTGTCGCCCAGCCGAGCTCGTGCCCGTGCCCGCGCGCCCTTGTGTCACCCCAGCGCCCGTCCGCGTGCAACTCAGCGAACCAGCGCCCGCCAATTTGCCCGCGCCGCGTCTGGCCGGCCCTTTCAGCGTGTCGTACCGCGCCTCGTGAGTTGCTCCCGAGTCGAGCCCTGTTTATTTTATTATATTTAGGCCTTTGGTTTTATGATTATTGTTGTGTTTGTTTGGTTCGCTTTAAGTTGCTCAGGTTCGATCGCAGCTTAGGTCTATTGTGTGTTGTTGCCTTCCGACCAGGTAAGGATTTCTTACCGGAGTTGTGTGGGCCCTGCGATATTTTCATGATGTGCCTTGTATGCTTGTTGACTGTTATGAGCATGATAGTGATAGGGCAGCTTTGATTGATCTCTTGCTAGCATGTTTGCCTGATTTTACATGTTAGTGCCATGCTAGGATTGTTCTTCCAGCATGCTTATGATTCCTGCTTAAGTTCGTAGTATCATGCTAGGTAATTGTCATTGATGTCGGTTATTGTTTGCTAGCCAGGAATCATTTATTTTTCTCTGTACTCTTAGCTAGAGTTGTAGGGTTTGTCATCATCCAGAGGCTGAGAGCGGACATAACGTACTTTGTCCCCACCGGTCGGGAGTAGAGTGCGCGAAGCATCACGTACATTGCTTCCCCCCCCCCCCCGGCCGCCGATGTGGATTTAGCTACCCACATCGGCGTAAGCCTAGTTTGTAGCCTACTAGAGCGGAACCCTGCCATCGGAGTAAGCTGCCGTGTGGCGGTTCTTAGCCAGTCGGTGGTACATGCTTTGCCGCAGATGAGTGTCGAGGGCCTCGCACTCATCGTGATCGATGACACCGCTTTCGAGTCTTAGGCATGCATACCTGGCCCGCGTAGTTTGTCCTTAGGCCCCCACATTTACGTCGGTTGCAGCAGCATGCGGTGTGCACGCACACGCGTTAGTTGCCGGTTCGGAGAGCTCCCCTAGGCTAATGTCGTGAGTACACCATTCCTTCCAGTTAGAGGCAGACTTCGGGTACTCTCCCGTAAGTCCAGATTTAGCAAGGGTAAGAGACCCTTGAGGACATCCCCGGGATCAGTGTTTGAGCTGATTAGCTGGCCGAGGGAGATAGACCCTCGGAGATGTCCCAGGATTGGTTAGGATAACCAATTATTAGGCCAGAAGTAGGAGACTTCCGATGACTCCAGATCTTGCCTTGTAAGCTCGTTGAGCTATGATCTGTGTTGGTAGCTGTTTGCTTGCATGCTAGGGTGCTAGATGATTGATTATATCGTATTGTACCCCGGTTGGGGATTCTTACTGAGTAATTCGTTACTCACCCTTATTTTTGTGGTTTTTCCACAGGTAACCATGGTGCGGGACAGGATGGCTGGAGGAGGGGCTGTGATCATGGAAACCCGTTGTTCAACTCTGAGTCTTGTGTTTATGTTTATGATTTAAATGTCCTCTGAATGCATGTAGTTGGGCATGAAGCCCTAGGGTGTTTTCTGAATGTATTTCCGGATTCTAGCACTGTTGTAACTATTGGAAAGCTTTTATTGTTTTAAATAAATCTCTGATTAGAGTAAGTTTTGGAAATGTATTTGTCTTGAAAGCAGTGCTTGGAAACAGGGACGGAGTTTGTGAAATTATGTTGACTTTTAAAATGGATGTTTTATGTTTTAGTTTTTACTTAGAATCCGAACACCATTTTGCAAATTGTCTGTAGATTTGAATGCATGCATTGAGGTAACGGCCTATTTTAGAACCCCTTTCGGGTCAGGTCGTTACAACAATCCTCACCGGCACACCATGGTAACGGATAATCTGCTCCAAGAACAACTGCGCCCACTGTTCCACGGTATAAGTGTCTCTACCGGGAATGAAGTGTGCGCTCTTAGTCAAGCGGTCTACAATCACCCAGATCTGAGCAAACTTCCTCGGAGTTCTCGACAAACCAGATATAAAGTCCATGGAGATCTCTTCCCATTTCCACTGAGGCACACTCAGCGGCTGCAACAAACCGGCTGGCCTCTACCTAGGTGCCTTCACTTGCTGACAAGTGAATCACCGACTAAAAAACTCTGCAACGTCTCTCTTCATGCCCATCCACTAGAACGTCTGCTTAATATCCTAATACATCTTAGTACCCCCAGGGTGCCAAGCAAACGGTGAACTGTGGGCCTCTGAAAGCAACTCTGCTCGCAATCTCGCAACCTCTGGAACACACAATCGACCTCTGTATGACACCCACTGTCTGGTGAATACACGAAATCAAAGTCTCCGTCAGCACTAACTCTGTCAATCAATCTCTTAAATGCGGGATCACTCAGCTCGCTATCAATAATCCGCTGTCTGATCGAAGGCTGAACTGTCAACTGAGCTACTCTGGCATAAACCTCACCCAAAAACACTGCAACCTCGGCCCGCTCGAACTCTTTCCGCAATCTGTGCTGGGAACTCAACAACGCCGCGGAGTGCAACGTCTTCCTACTCAAAGCATCAGCCACAACATTGGCTTTACCCAGATGGTACAAAATCTCGCAATCATAATCTTTCACCAACTCTAACCATCTCTTTTGTCTCATATTCAACTGCTTCTGAGTAAACAGATACTTGAGAGTCTGGTGATCAGTAAACTTCTGAATCCGCTCTCCGTACAAGTAACGCCTCCAAATCTTCAACGCAAACACTACTGCTGCCAACTCCATATCATGAGTCGGGTAGATCTGCTCATACGGTTTCAACTGACTAGAAGCATAGGCAATTACCTTCCCGTGTTGCATCAACACACAACCTAACCCAAACTTGGAACCATCGTTGTAGACTACGAAACCACATGTCCCCTCCAGAACTGCTAACACTGGTGCTGAACTCAAACTGCGCTTAAGCCTGACAAAGCTCTCATCACACTTACTATTCCAAACAAACTCGACACCCTTCCTCGTCAGACGAGTGAGGAGCGAGGCTATGGCAGAAAATTCCATGACGAACCGACGGTAGTAACCTGTAAGGACCCGACCCAAGAAACGGTCTCTAACCTAAGGTCCTTACTAAGCATGCATGATTAAGAATGTAAAACGTCATTCAGAGCTTGAAATTTAAAACTTTGCAGTAGACATATTTAAAACAAATCCATTATTCCAATTAAATAAAAACAAGTAAACGACTGATCAGTACTTTCTTAAAACAAATCAAGGGAAACGGTATGAGAATCATCAAATAGTTTTTGAGTATTTTTCCTAGGGACTCAAGTCCCACTACATGCTAAATCATAAACACAATGAAAGAACGTGCAACTCAGTCACTATCCATGATCATCCCAGACCTCCTCCTAGCCATCCAAACCTCTGTCCCCAAGTTACGGTGGAAAACCACAGAAAATAAGGGTGAGTATAAACATACTCGTGAAGAATCCCAACCAGGGGGTACAATACGAAAACATCTCATTTAGCACAAGGACATGCAACCATACAATGACTTAGAGCGGGCACGGTTGGTGTAGGCTATGAGCTACTTCAAAGGCGAGCCTACTCAAGGGCTTCCGTCTATAGCCTCTCCTAGGTCCTACATTTGGATGCCCTTCGGGCCTTACACAACCTAGGACACGGTGATGCCCGGTGGGGCCTTACACACTTAGGATGCCCATCGGGCCTTACACCTTTCAAGATGTCGGTGATGCCCGGTGGGCCTTACACACTTAGGATGCCCACAGGGCCTTACACCTCCAGGATCAGTGATGCCCAGTGGGCCTTACACACCTAGGATGCCCATAGGGCCTTACACCTCCAGAATCAGTGATGCCCAGTGGGCCTTACACACCTAGGATCCCCATAGGGCCTTACACTTCCAGAATCAGTGATGCCCAGTGGGGCCTTACACACCTAGGATGCCCGCAGGGCCTTACACCTCCAAAATCGGTGATGCCCAAAGTGGGCCTTACACACCTAGGATGCCCATAGGGCCTTACACCTCGGATGTCCATCGGGTCTTGCCGAGCGGGACCCCAAACTAGTTGCCTCTACGGTCCTCTATACTATACATCACACATCTAACCGTAACTTGGATCTTGCAGCATACAAATGGCAGCATGGTTCTATCAAGATAGGAAAGCCTAACATGGAACTAACGGGATGTAAACATGTCACGAACATGAATCAAAAGAAAACATGAAACCTATCACTAGAAACTCATATAATTCTGATGTCAGCGTGCTATCAACTATTCGCGAGGTCCACACAACCCCGGGTAAGAATCCTTACCGGAAATAAGTGGAGGTTAACTATCCCGAATCAAATAACGACCCTCGAGCTTTTAAGCGAACCCGAGCAACCAAGCGAGAAGGCACACGCGTCTTGGCGCAAGCGGCAGGAGCGCGCGGCGCGGCGCGCTGGGCTGAAGTGAGCGGGCACCGGCGCTGGCGAGGCTGGCGCTGGCGCTGCTCGGCGCGCGTGGCAAGGCGGGACGTTGGGTGCGAGGGCGGTAGCGCGCGGCAGCGTCTGGCGGGCGGCAGTGCGTGTGGCAGCGGCGACGCGTCGCGGGCGGCAGCAGCGGGCAGCGCGGCGCGTCTGGGCGCTGGTGCGGAGCGGTGCGGCGCGTCCGGGCGGCAGCAAAGCGGAGCGGCGCGGCCAGCGTCTGGCGGCTGGTGCGTAACGGCGAGGCGCGTCTGGGGCGAGGCGAAGCGATCATCGGGCGCGCTGGCATGGGCGATCGCGAGCGCGTGGGCGCGCGCGCTGGGCATGGGCGCGTCTTTGCGATGCTGGTGGCGGCGTGGGTGGGCGGGTGGTGCGATGCGATGTGGGGATGGGATGGGGGGTTTGGTTTCTGGTGAGGGGCTTGCAAGGAGAGAGAGAGAGAGAGAGAGAGAGAGAGAGAGAGAGAGAGAGAGAGAGAGAGAGAGAGAGAGAGAGAGAGATTTTTCCAAAACAAGGGAATAGGATTTCTTTTCCTTTTTCCTAATTTAAATGGGTCTAAAATCCCTTCCCAAGGCTTTCTCTTGCGGGTCGGCTAAAGAAATTCCTTTCTTTTTAACTAAATCTTCTTTTCTAAAAACTCCAATTTCACCACCATTAGGCAAGGGTTCAAATCTCAATGGGACCAATTAAATTCCAATTAATTTTGCTATCAACAGGAATGTCTCGAACTTCTAATCAACTAACCCAAACTCCTTGGGTCTTGCAACCAACATTAATCAAGTCTCAACGAAGGCCGAAATGAACCTGAAGCCCTGAAAATCCTCAACCTCTGACCGGGGAGCAAAATACCAAAATACCCTTAAAGGTTAAAAAGCTCTAACGGCCCATCCGAACATCCGCATAATGCCCCGAAAACTCTTGGGAAACCGAAATAGAAAACTGGGCCGTTACATAACCTACAAACCCGGCGTGTAAAGACCCAACCCGAATGGGGTAGTAAACTAGGCCTCTACCTCAATGCATGCTTTAAAACTTAAAAAATAATATGCAAGGTTGTAGTCCAGATTCTGATTAAAAAAAAAGCAGTAAAAATCCATTCAAAATAATACAAATTGTCCTGGAACCTGTCCATGTTTCCAAGTACCTGTTCCAAGCTAAATACAGTTTAAAACCTACTCTGATTAGAGATTTAATTCAACATTCAAACCCAAAAATGGTTTACATCAGTGTCAGAATCCGGAAAACAACCAGAAAAAAAACTTAAGGGCTCCATGCCCAACTTGCATTCAGAGGACATTTAAACATAAAAACATAAATAAAAGACTCAGAGTTTAATCAGCTGGTTTCCATGATCATCAACACCTCCTTCATCCATTCTGTCTCGCACCATGGTTACCTGTGGAAAACCACATAATAAGGGTGAGTAACGAATTACTCAGTAAGAATTCCCAACCGGGGTACAATACGATAAAACTGGTCATCTAGCAGAAAGTATGCAAGTCATGAATATAAGCACAGAAGAGAGCACTTTACTTTAATCCTCACATAAACCTCGGATGCCATCTCAGGGTCTTACTCCAGAAAATCTACCACGCGATACGATACTATACGAGAAACTAGTCCCGGCCTCAGCCTTCCTACTGTCGATACGAAAGGTGCATTGAACTCAAGATCCTGAGGAGCTCTTCAGTCGGCGCTGTATTGAGTGTAAGCGCGATCTGCATGCTGCTGCAAACCAGAGGGGTGCTGGGTCTGAGGCAAGCTGCCCTGGTTCAGTACTCATGCCTAACAAATCTCTGGATCGGTGTCAATAAACATAGGGGTGTGAGACCAGAACACGTAAACTATGTCAGCCTGTACCACCGCACCTGAGGCTAAGGAACCGGTCGTGGTAGGCTTACACCAATAAGCGAACCTTGCCCTATCAGGTGGCAATCAAAGTCTACTGCCAACACGCTGAGGACGTGCCAACTGCCGGGGACAAGGCAATGCCTCGTCATCCCCTCGACCGTTGGGGCATTTAACAGTCTTCCACCCTCACCCAAGATTGCAAAGGGCTGCCGTTAGGGTTACCTAAACCCTAACGACGGATCAAGGACGGAGTACTGCCTCGTACGTGCCTGTTACGGATGCAAGTTACGTTATGCATCCTGGCCCGGATGATGCTACCTATCAAGTTTCTAAACTATAAACAGATAACAGCAAACAATCCAATACGTGCTCAGCAGAGACAATGAACCTAGCATGAAACTACGAAGCAAGAACAGATAACGGGCATGCCAGTACGGAACAACCTAGCATGGAACTAACATGAGAAACAACACGAGAATCATGCCAGTCGGAATTCAGAACAGAGCACCTATCCACTAAACATGCTGATAAACATAAACAAGCACACAACAGCAATCACAGAATATATCGCAGGGCCCACACAACTCCGGTAAGAAATCCTTACCTTGGTCGGAAGGCAACTACACACAAAGATCCAATGCTGCGATCGACCCCGAGCTAGCTAACGGGAACCTAACAAGCAAGAACAATTATCACAATCTATAGGCCTAAATATAATAAAACAAACAGGACTCAGCTCAGGAGAAACTCACACGGCACGGCTGACGCGTGTGGACGAGCAGCCACGTCATTGGCTGCTTCTTTGGGAGGCTGAGGCGTAGCTTGTGGCGACACGGCGGCGCTGGCCGGCTGCGCTCTTTGGGCGTCTTGAGTGCGACAAAGGGGTCGCATGGACGAACGCGCGGCGCGCGCGCGCTGGATGGATGGATCTGATGGCGGCGGGCGACGAGCGACAGTCGGGCGAATAGCGTCGGGCGAATGGCGCTCTACGAGGTTGTTGTGCGTCGCCGGGCCGGGCGTTTGGGCGTCTGGGCGATGCGGTCCGGCTGTGCAATGGGCAGGGATGCTCTGCTGGACGATGAGGCTGCTGACTTGGGCGATGGGGCTGCTGGATTGGGCGATGGGGCTACTGGCTTGGGCGACGCGATTTCTTCTTGGCGATGAAATTTCTTTGGTGCGACTAGGGCCAGCCCTCTCGGCTAGCTGCATAAAAACCCAAAATGGAACCTACCCTCTCTTGGCCAGCAAGAACCACCTAAAACGAAGAAGCAAGAGATCGAGGCACTTACCCGGGACGACGAATGATGGAGCTTGGCAAGGGGATGCACCGCAAGGAGCTTGGGAGGATGGGTTAGGCGGCTAGGGGGTTTAGAGGAACAAAAGAGCAACAAACCTATTTTCCTTTCTTTTTAATCAAACACATCAAAATCCCAAAAACCGCGAAATGAGCAACAAAAGCACCCAATGGCACAACTGGCACACTACTCCTCTGACTTCCCGGTGACTTGTGTTCGAATCCCAACAACTACGCCTTTAAATTTCTAATTTACTTTTGCATCTCACCATGCTCAAACACATCCACAAAGCATCAAAACCCTACATCAGACCATCCAATAATTTTAACAGCTGAAAAGACAGAAACGGCCCTGACAGCCCGACCAAATTACCAAAATACCCCTACAGCATACCTGGAAGACCGGGATGAAAACCTGGGCCGTTACACGGCGGTCTGAACACTACTTCTTTCTAGTGGCAGTCGATCAGCGAGAGGTTAGCAGCTAACCACTCCATACCAAGTATCACATCAAAGGCGCTCATAGGCAGGACTATGACCGTAGCTACAAGCAACTCTCTAGATATCTCGTTCCGGCCATCCTTAACCTTATCTCTAGCTAACATACTGACTCCCGAAGGAGTTGCAACTGACAACTCAAATCCTAGATGCTCCAATCTCAAACTAGCATGCTCAGAAAACATAACAGATACAAATGAATGCGTAGAACCAGAATCAAACAAAACAAATGCGCAGTGATCTAAAACAAGTAGCGTGCCTGCCATAGCGGCATCTGTACGCTCGGCCTCCTGTCGGGTCGTAGCAAACACCCGCCCATGCTGCTGCTGCACTGGCTGAGCTGACATAGCTGGCTGATTACAAAAACGGGCCAGATGCCCCTTCTTACCATAGCGGTAACAAAGTCTGGTCCCTGCATGACAAACTCCAGCGTGGGCTTTCCAACAAGTAGCACATGGGGAAATCTATCTAGGACCGCCCTGCTGGCGAGGCTGGAAGCGAACCAGAGCTCTACGCTAATCCCGATTCTAATACTGCCCATGGCGGCACTGGCCGCCACTTCTGAACTCAAACTTCCTCTTCTGCCTCGATGTGGCTGGGACAGGACGCTGAACCAGAGCGGCGACAACCTGCTCGACTGGGTACTTTCCATTATAAATGGTCGCCAACTGCACCGCCTTAGCCTAAGTATCGGGGGCCTGTGCCCTGACATCATGGGATACACCCTACCTCATACCAGAAATAAACTTCCTTATCTTTACTCAGGAGTAGCTATCAATTACGGAGCAAAGTATCCATACTCCGAGAATTTCCTCTCATACTCCTCTATCGAATCAGATCCCTGTTTCAGGTTCTAGAACAGCTCTACCATCTTCTCCTGGGCCTCTTCACTGAAATACTTGGCCTTGAACTCTGTCTTGAAGAAATCCCAGGTGGCAGGTGGAGACCGAGCTGGTCTCTCACTCAGAGTGCACTCCCACCACCATCTAGTTGTGCCTCGTAACACATGAGCTGCACAACGCAGTCTTTAGACATCGGGACACACCATAATCAGAAAGGTGTACTACAGATGGGTAATCCATCTGGCTGCTGCTAATGGATCTCCCAGGGCGTCGAACTTCTCTAACTTCCACTTCATAGAGTCTTTCAACCATCGCCGCTAGTTCCTCGGCACCTCTCGCCTCAATCGCCTCTATCTTTGCTTGCTCTCGTGGAGGTGGTGGTGCTCTGATGCCCCATTGAAACATCTGGGTCAACTGCTCTATCTAGGCCCGGGACTATTCCCGCTGCGCGGCCAACAAAGCTTGGGTCTCTGCCCTCTGGTCACTCAACAAACTGAACATCATGGCCCTCATGGAATCAGCAAACTCTGCTCCAGGAGCAGTCTCTCGGCGCTTGGTCGCCTCAACGCCTTCTCTAGGCAAAACAGAAGGAGCTACTGGTGGCACACCATCTGTCTCAGCTTGGGACGATGTCCCAGCAGTATCATAACCAATCCTAATACTCTGACCTGCTGCTCCCGAACCTCCTCTTCATGTGCGGGTAATTGGCATGCTAGCGATCTACACCCAAACTAACAACGAGTTAGAACCTACTCGTCATCGCTCTACACCACTAAACAAGCCATACACTAGATGAAAAGTATTGTAAATTCTTAACTCTTTTTTAAAACAGTAAACTTAGGTATACCTTATGACTATCGGAGTGCTGATGATCATGGAAAACGACCTACAACAAAAGGTCAGTGTAAATACCCGACCCAAAAAGGGCACTAAATAGGCCTTTACCCCAATGCATGTATTAAAAGGAAAAGACATGATGCAAATAAAGTTTTCGGATTCCCATTAAATCAAAACATTCAAGATTCATTCAGAACAATAAAGTCTCATCAAACTTTGCCCCTGTCTCCAAGCACTGTTTCACAGACAAATACATTTCCAACAGTTTACTCTGATCAGAGATTTTATTAAAAACATTTAAAACATCCTCAAATTCAACAAAGCTGGAATCCACAAATAATTCCGAAAAGTATCCTAGGGCTCCGTGCCTGGCTACATGCATTCAGGGGAAAAATAACGAAAAGAGTCATAACATAAGAAAAGTCAGAGATGACAGCAGGATTCCATGATCACAGCTCCTCCTTCAGCCATCCTGCCTCGCGCCTTGGTTACCTGTGGAAAACCACAAAATAAGGGTGAGTAACGAATTACTCAGTAAGAATCCCCAACCGGGGTACAATACGATATAAAAGATCATCTAGAAGAATGTATGCAAGCCATGAGTATAAACACAGAGCGAAGCACATAGCTAAGTCCACACTTGGACCTCGGATGCCAACTCAGGGTCTTAGTCCGGAAAAATACCACCACACACTATACGCCCTATACGGGAAACAAGTCCCGGCCTCGGCTGTCTCTTGTCGTCACGAAAGGTGCACTAGCTCAAGACCCCGAGGAGCTCTCGGTCGGCTCTGTAATGAGCGTCGGCATGCACGCTGCGTGCTCACTGCAGAACTATGGGGTGCGGGTCTAGTGGCAAAGCGCCCATGTCCGATCCACCACGCCTAACTAAATCTCTCCGGATCGGTGTCATCGACATAGGGGTGTGAGACACTGGACACGTGAACTATGTCACTGAACCACCGCACTTTGAGGCTAAGGAATCGGTCGTGGTAGGCTTACACCATGAAGTCGTCCTTGCCCTATCGGTGGCAATCAAGGGCTACGACCGAACACGCCGAGGGCGTGTCGATCGTCGGGGGCGAGGCAATGCCAAGTCATCATCCCGACCGTTGGGGCATTTAACGATCGCCACCCTCACCCAAGATTGCGGGGCCGGCCGTTAGGGTTAGCTAAACCCTAACGGGATCGGACGGAGTACCATCTCGTCACGCGTCCTGTCGGGGATGCAAGTTACGTTATGCATCCGGCCTGGATGATGCTACCTACCTGAACTCTAAATCATAGCAATAATAACAAATCATACAATGCAGTCCAATATGTGCTCATGAGATACAAGGAACCTAGCATGATACTACGAAGCAAGAACAGAGATATCGAACATGCGAGAATGGAACAACCTAGCATGGACTAACATGAGAAACAAAACAAGAGTTCATGCTAGCCAGAATTGAAGCAGAGCACCTAGGGCTAAACATCTTCATTACACATACACAGGCATACAAAACAACAATCACAAATATACCGCAGGGCCCACACAACTCGGTAAGAAATCCTTACCTTGGTGGAAGGCTTCTACACACAAATCCTAAGTCTGGAACAATCCCGAGCTAGCGGCGGGAACCTAACAAACCAATAATAGTCAATACCTAAAAAGTCTAAAAACAATAGAAAAAGCAAGCTCGGCTCAAAGGGAACTCACGCGCACGGCGACACGAGCTTGGAGCTGGCAGCAAGCCGCACCGCAGGTGGCGGCTGGGCTTGTGGCAACGGCGCAACACGCACGACGGATGCCGCAGTAGGGGACGCGCGCGGGCGAGCGTCTCAAGCGTCTTGGCGGCAGCGAAGCGGCGGCGCGCGGCGCTGGCGCGGCGACGCGCGACGCCGACGGGCGGGCGAAGCGGCGAGCGGCTCGGGCGAGGGCGCGCGGGCGCTCGCGTCTGGCGTCTCGCTGCCTTGCGCGCGACCGCACGACGACGCAGCGATGGCGTCGCGGGAGGCTCGCGACGGTGGATCTCGCGCGACTGGCGAAAGCGATGAGCGTCGCGAGCGTCCGCGAAAGGCTGCTGTCCGCCCGGCTTTGGCGTCGCGGCGGGGCGCTTCAACGAGATCTGGCGAGGAGGGTGGCCGGTGGGACGGCGGCGATGATGGCTGTTGGCGCTTCTCTCTCGGTGGCCGCAAACCACACAACACACACAACACTCTACTTCTTACCTTCGGCCAAAGATCAATAACCAAATGAGGAGATGAAGAGGATGAAGACTTACCCGGAATGATGATGATCGAACCCAAGGAGATGCAAGGGAAAGAAGAATCGGCAAAGGCTATGGAGAGGAAAGCTTGTGGCCAAGAGGTGATTTGGAGAAGAAGATGGAATAAACCTAATTTCTATTTCATTTAACCAAATGCACCAAAACTCCAAAATCCAAGGCTAACCATAAGATGATGCGGTAGAGCAACAAGAGCACCTAATGGCTCAATTGGCACACATCCCCACAAGCTTCCCAGAGACCGGGTTCAAATCGATTGCGGCACAATTTCCTTTATTTTTACTTTTGCATCAAACCTTGCTCAAACCACACCACAAATCCTTCCAAAAACCTACATAAATCCATCCAATAATTTTAGTAGTAATGGAAAAGACACGAACGGCCCCGACGGCCCGACCAAATTACCAAATTACCCCTAGGGCATACACGAAGCTCGGGATGAAAAAACACTGGTCGTTACAATATTCCCTCCTTTTTATGACTTTCGTCCTCGAAAGTCCTTAAAAAAACAAGCATTTCAGGATAATGCAATCTCATCTCGTCTTCCCGCTCCCAAGTGGCTTCCTCAAAACCACGACTCTTCCACTTTGAACCTTTACCAAACGAATCTCGCGATTACGCAACGTCTTGGTCTCAAAGGCAAGGATCCTCACCGGCTTCTCCTCAAGCTCAAATCCTCATTCACCGCAAAGGCTCAAAGTCCACAATGTGCGACGGGTCCGGCACATATCTTGCCAAAGATCGATACATGAAAAACACTATGCACACAGCTGATAGTGACGGAGGTAGGGGCTAACGGTAAGCAACTCTACCAATCCTCTCTAAGATCTCGAAAGGACCAACAAAACGGGGACTCAACTTCCCACGTTTGCCAAACCTCAAAACACCTCGCATCGGAGCAACCTTAAGGAATACATGTTTGGCCAACCTCAAACTCCAAATCCCGACGCCGAACATCGGCGTACTCTCTTCGCGCTCGCTGAAAGTTTGTCAACATACGAGCTCTAATCTTCTCGTGATTGCACCATTGGTCAAGCTGCGGTAATTTCGGGACCCAAAACACGTCTATCACCAACCTCTTCCCTGAACACGGGACCGGCAACGCTTACCATACAAAGCCTCAAATGGAGCCATCCCAATATCGATCGATAATCGTTGTTATAGGCAAACTCCATCAAGTACGATCATGGTCCCAAGCGCCGGAAAATCCAACACACAAGCCCTCAACATATCCTCGAGAATCGATTCACTCTCTCGATCGACCATCCGTCCCGAGGGTGAAAAGTCTGTGTTGAAAGCGCACTCTGTGCCCAAACCCTTCCGAGCGCTCTCTCGAACGAGAAGTGAACCGCGAGTCACGGTCGGACACAATCCTCACGGGCACACCATGGTAACGGATGATCTGCTCCAAAAACAATTGCGCCTTTGCTCCACGGTATATGTGTCTCTACAGGGGATGAAGTGTGCGCTCTTAATCAAACGGTCGACTATCACCCAAATCTGAGAGAACTTCCTGAGTCCTTGGCAAACCAGAGATAAAGTCCATGGAGACCTCTTCCCATTTCCACTGGGCACACTCTGGTCGTGCAACAAACCGGTGGCCTCTGCTGGGTGCCTTCACTTGTCGACAAGTGAGACACCGGTGACAAACTCGCCACATCTCTCTTCATTCCCATCCACCATAAGGTGCGCTTAAGGTCTCGATACATCTTGGTACCCAGGGGTGCCAAGCAAATGGGGAACCAGTGGGCTTAAAGCAATGCCGCTCGCAATCCGCAATGTCCGGAACACACAACCGGCCTCTATAAGTCAACCCTTCATGCGGTGAATATACGAAGTCAAAGTCTCTCGTCAAGACTAACTCATCAACCAATCTCTTAAGTGCGGGGTCACCTAACCGGCTGTCTATAATCCATTTGTCTAATCGGATTTGCACCATCAATCTGAGCTACTGGCGGTAACCTCTTTCCAACAACATCGCAACCTCCCCCCGCTCGAACTCTTTCCGCAACTTTGGGAAATCAACAACGCCGCGGAGTGCGACGTCTTTCTACTCAAAGCATCAGCCACTACATTGGCTTTACCGGATGGTACAAAATCTCATGATCATAATCCTTTACCAAATCTAACCATCTCCTCGCCTCATATTCAACTCCTTACGAGTAAACAGATACTTGAGGCTCGGTGATCGGTAAACATCCGAATCCGCTCACCATACACGGGTAATGCCTCCGGATCTTGATTGCAAACACCACTTCCGCCAACTCCATATCGTGAGTCGGGTAGTTCTCGCTCATACGGCTTGGTGACGGGAAGCATAGGCAATGACCTTCCCGTCTTTGCATCAACACACACCTAAACCAAACTTGGAAGCATCACTATAGACCACGAAACCCACTGCCGCCTCGGATCGCCAACACCGGTTTGAAGTCAAAGCTGCGCTTGAGCCTAGCAAAGCTCTCATCACACCCATTTGTCCCAAACAAACTCGACACCCTTCCTCGTCGGACGAGTAAGGGGCGAGGCTATTATGGAAAAGTCTTAACGAACCGAGCGGTAGTACCACCCGCCAAAACCAGAAAGCTGCGAATCTCGGAAGCGATGTCGGCTTTGGCCCACGAACTCACGGCCTCAATCTTCGCGGGGTCCACGGCTATACCATCTTGTGAGACCACATGACCAAGGAAGGCCACTGGTTCAACCAAAACTCACACTTGGAAAACTTCGCATAAAGTGGGTTTTCCTCAAAGTCGCCAATACTGCGTCTCAAATGCTCTGCATGGTCCTCCTTAGACCTCGAATAAATCAAAATGTCGTCAATGAACACGATGACGGTTTGTCCAAAAAAGATTTGAATACCACATCCATCATGTCCATAAGCGCTGGTGGGGCATTAGTCAATCCAAATGACATGACCACAAACTCATAGTGACCATATCTAGACACAAAGTCGCGTCTTAGGAATGTCGGCATCCCTAATCCGCGAATCGATGGTAACCGGATCTCAGATCTATCTTGGAGAACAGAAGCTCCGAAGGCCGATCGAACAAATCGTCAATACGGCAAGCGGATACTTATTCTTCATTTGTCACCTTATTAAGCTCGCGATAATCAATACATAAGCGCATAGAACCATCCTTCTTTTCACAACAGGCCGGTGCTCCCCACGAGGACACACTCGGACGGATGAACCCTCGGTCAAGCATCTCTCCTGAATCGAATCTTGGTTCCTTTAGCTCGGTGGCGCCATGCGACACGGAGCCTTCGAGATAGGGAGGGTCCACGGCTCAAGCTCAATAGTGAAGTCAACCTCTCTCTTGGGCAACCCAGTAACTCCTCGGGAAACACATCCGCGAACTCGCACGCCGGCACTTTGATCAGCGATCGGCAAGGGACGGCTCTCCACTGCACAACTTGGCCAGTAACCCCAAGCTCCATGAGCTAGCAAGCGAGCGAGCTTTCACGGTGACACCATCGGCGGGCAAACTCCACCTGGACTCCACGAAACTTAAAAAGTGGGCGACACTGGCGGCTCGAACACTACTTCTTTCCGGTGGCGGTCAATCAACGCGTGGTTAGTTAGACTAACCACTCCATACCAAGAATCACATCAAAATCGCTCATAGGCGTAACTATGAGCGTAGCCACAAGCAACTCTCCGGATATCTCGATCCGGCCATCCTTAATCTTATCTCTAGCTAACATACTAACTCCCGAAGGAGTTGCAGCAGATAACTCAAAACCTAGAGGCTCTAGTCTCAACTTGGCATGCTCAAAGAAACAACACGGATACAAATGAATGCGTAGGAACGAGAATCAAACAAGACAAATGCACAAGTAATCTAAAACAAGAAGCGTACACCACGCAGCGGCATCCGTGACGCTCGGCCTCTGACGGTCGTAGCAAACAACGACTCGACCTCTGCTGCTGCTGTTGCCGAGCCGCCATAGGCGGCTAATCGCAAAAACGGGCAGTGCCCCTCCTTACCACAATGAAAACATAATCTGGGTCCAATCGACAAGCTCTTGCGTGGACTTTCCCACAAGTAGCACATGCGGGAAACTGCCTGGGTCCTCCTCTTTGTCGGGGTGAAACGGGTGGAGCTCTCCGTGATCTCTGCTTCGAAGCGCCTTGGCGGCGCGCGCGCCTCGGAAAATCAAACTTCCTCTTCGCCTTGCTTCTGCTGGGACGGGGCGGACATGAACGAGCGCGCAACAACCCGCTCGGGCAGGATACTTCCGTTATAAATCGTGGCTAATCTGGACAGACCCTAGCATAAGTGTCGGGGCACGAGCCCGACATCCCGAGAAACACCTGCCTCAATCCGGATATGAACTTCCGAATCTTCACCCGGGGTGGCAATCAAGCGAGGAGCAAAATATCCATACTCGAGAACTTGCGCTCATATTCCTCAATAGAATCGTAACCTTGCTTGAGGTTCCGGAAAAGCTCCACCATTTTCTCTTGAGCCTCATCACCGATGTACTTCTCCCTGAACTCGGCCTTGAAGAACTCCCAAGTAGCGGCGGAGACCCAGTGGTCTCTCACTCAAGGTGGACTCCCACCACCATCTCATTGTGCCCCTAGCACATGAGCCGCACATCTCGGCCTCTCGAATATCGGGGCACACCATGATCGAGGAAGGTGTACTCCAAATGGGCAATCCACTGGCTGCCGCTAGCGCATCTCCGGTGGCATCAAACTTCTCGAGCTTCCACTTCACAAAATCCTTGACCACCTACCCAACTCCTCGGCACCCTCTGCCATATCCGCCTCTGGGGCTACTTGCTCTGTGGAGTGGAGGTCTTCTTGTGCTCTCTTTGAACCAATCAGTCAGCCATTTGCTCAATCTAGGCTCGGGACTCTTCCCTGCTTGGCGCCAACAAGGCACGAGTCTCGCCCTCTGGTCACTCAACATGCGACCATAAAAGCCCTCATAGACTCAAAGCAAATTCTGCTCCGAGGGAGCGATCTCACGGCGCTCGATCGCCTCAACGCCCGCTCTAGGCGTAACGAGGAGAGCTGCTTTGGTGGGATGCCATCGATCTCGGCTTGGGACGATGTCCCTGCGATGATCGAGATCCGATCCTCGATACCTCGACACGCTCTCGAACCTCCTCCCGATGCGGGTGGTAGCATCTTTGGCGATCTACATCCAAACCAAGAACGAATCAAAACACACTCTGTCACCATTCCACAACACCAAACAAGGCATACACTAGATGAAAGGTATTGTAAATTCTTAACCCTTTTTTTTTTCTTTCTAAAACAATAAACCTAGGCGCACTGATGACCGTATCAGTCTTTGGTGATCATGGAAGGACGACCTACAACAAAAGGTCAGTCTACAGAATCTATGACTCTGGGCTTTGATACCAACTGTAAAGACCCGACCCAAAAAGGGCACTAAATAGGCCTTTACCCCAATGCATGTATTAAAAGGAAAAGACATGATGCAAATAAAGTTTTCGGATTCCCATTAAATCAAAACATTCAAGATTCATTTAGAACAATAAAGTCTACTGAAACCTGTCCCTGTCTCCAAGCACCTGTTTCACAGATAAATACATTTCCAACAGTTTACTCTGATAAGAGATTTTATTAAAAACATTTAAAACATCCTCAAATTCAACAAAGCTGGAATCCACAAATAATTCCGAAAAGTATCCTAGGGCTCCGTGCCCGGCTACATGCATTCAGGGGAAAAATAACGAAAAGAGTCATAACATAAGAAAAGTCAGAGATGACAGCAGGATTCCATGATCACAGCTCCTCCTTCAGCCATCCTACCTCGCGCCTTGGTTACCTGTGGAAAACCACAAAATAAGGGTGAGTAACGAATTACTCAGTAAGAATCCCCAACCGGGGTACAATACGATATAAAAGATCATCTAGAAGAATGTATGCAAGCCATGAGTATAAACATAGAGCGAAGCACATAGCTAAGTCCACACTTGGACCTCGGATGCCAACTCAGGGTCTTAGTCCGGAAAAATACCACCACACACTATACGCCCTATACGGGAAACAAGTCCCGCCTCACCTATCTACCATCGTCGTCACGAAAGGTGCACTAGCTCAAGACCCCGAGGAGCTCTCTCCGGCCGGCGTTGTAATGAGCGTCGGCATGCACTGCGTGCTACTGCGAACTATGGGGGTGCCGGGTCTAGTGGCAAAGGCGCCCATGTCCATCACCACGCCTAACTAAATCTCGGATCGGTGTCAGCGACATAGAGGTGTGAGACACGGACACGTGAACTATGTCACCTGAACCACCCACACTTTGAGGCTAAGGAATCGGTCGTGGTAGGCTTACACCATGAAGCCATCCTTGCCCTATCGGTGGCAATCAAGGGCTACGGCCGAACACGCCGAGGGCGTGTCGATCGCGGGGACGAGGCAATGCCAAGTCATCATCCCGACGGTTGGGGCATTTAACGACCGCCACCCTCACCCAAGATTGCGGGGCCACCGTTAGGGTTAGCTAAACCCTAACGGGATCAAGGACGGAGTACCATCTCGTACGTCCCTATCGGGGATGCAAGTTACGTTATGCATCCGGCCCGGATGATGCTACCTACCTGAACTCTAAATCATAGCAAAAATAACAAATCATACAATGCAGTCCAATATGTGCTCAACAGATACAAGGAACCTAGCATGATACTACGAAGCAAGAACAGATATCGAACATGCCAGAATGGAACAACCTAGCATGGACTAACATGAGAAACAAAACAAGAGTTCATGCTAGCCAGGAATTCAGAACAGAGCACCTAGGGCTAAACATGCTGTTACACATACACAGGCATACAAAACAACAATCACAAATATACCGCAGGGCCCACACAACTCCGGTAAGAAATCCTTACCTTGGTCGGAAGGCTTCTACACACAAATCCTAAGCTGCGGAACAATCCCGAGCTAGCGAGCGGGAACCTAACAAACCAATAATAGTCAATACCTAAAAAGTCTAAAAACAATAGAAACGACAAGCTAGGCTCGGGAACTCACGCGGCGCGGCGACACGAGCTTGGGCTGGCGCAAGTAACGCACGGCGGTGGCTGGCGCCGCAGCGCAGGTTGGGCGCCGGCGCTACCGCACGCAGCACGCACGGATGAACGGCAGGGAGGCGCGCGGCGGCGAGCGTCTGGCGTCTTGGCGCGGCGGCAGCAGCGGCGCGCGGCGGCGGCGGCGGCGGCAGCGTGACGCTTGGCGCGGCCGGGCGCGCGACGACAGCGGCTTCGGGCAAAGCGCGCTTGGCGCTGGCGTCTGGCGTCTCTGCTTGCGCGCGATCCGCACGACGACGAGCGATGGCGTGCGGGAGGCTGCGGCGACGGTGGATCTCGCGCGACTGGCGAGCGATGGCGTCGCGAAGCGATCTGGCGAGCGATGGCGTCGCGGCGATCGGCAAAGCGCTGTCCGGCCTGGCGTGGCGGCAGCGCCGCTTCAACAGATCTCGGGCGAGGGGTGGTGGTGGTGGTTGGCGGCGACGGCTTTCTGGTGGCTTCTCTCGGCTGGCTGCAAACCACACAACACACACAACACTCTACTTCTTACCTTCGGCCAGCATCAATAACCAAATGAGGATATGAAGAGGATGAAGACTTACCCGGAATGATGATGATCGAACCCAAGGAGATGCAAGGGAAAGAAGAATCGGCAAAGGCTATGGAGAGGAAAGCTTGTGCGGCCAAGAGGTGATTTGGAGAAGAAGATGGAAAAAAGCTAATTTCTATTTCATTTAACCAAATGCACCAAAACTCCAAAATCCAAGGCTAACCATAAGATGATGCAGGAAGAGCAACAAGAGCACCTAATGGCTCAATTGGCACACATCCCCACAAGCTTCCCAGAGACCGGGTTCAAACCCCAAGCATGACACAATTTCCTTTATTTTTACTTTTGCATCAAACCTTGCTCAAACCACACCACAAATCCTTCCAAAAACCTACATAAATCCATCCAATAATTTTAGTAACTGGAAAAGACACGAACGGCCCTGACGGCCCGACCAAATTACCCCTAGGGCATACCTGGAAGACCGGGATGAAAAAACCTGGGTCGTTACAGTCAGTCTACAAAATCTATGACTCTGAGCTCTGATACCAACTGTAAAGACCCGACCAAAAAGAGGTCCTAAACTAGGCCTTTACCTCAATGCATGCTTTTAAAACTAATAATAACATGCAAGATTTCTTTCGAGATTCTGAATGAAAATAAAACTTATAAACATTCATGAAATAACCAATTATAAAATGACCTGAAACCTGTCCCTGTTTCCAAGCACCTGTTTAAAGCTAAAAGCAGTTTAAAACATACTCTGATCAGAGATTTATTCAAAACATTCAAAACCCAAACAGTTTACAACAGTGCCAGAATCGAGAAAAAATCAGAAAGTCATCCTAAGGGCTCTGTGCCCAACTACATGCATTCAGAGGACAAAACAATGACATAAACATAAACTCAGAGTTAAAAGACAACAGGTTTCCATGATCCGCAGCTTCTCCTTCAGCCATCCTGTCTCGCGCCCTAATTACCTTTGGAAAACCAAAAAATAAGGGTGAGTAACGAATTACTCAGTAAGATCCCCCAACCGGGGTACATTACGATACAACTGGTCATCTAGCAGAGAAAGTATACAAGCTATGAAAACAACACAGAAAAGAGCACATCACTTTAATCCATACATAAATACCACGGATGCCATCTCACAGACTTACTCCGGAAAACTACAACCAATCTTGATACTCTACGAAAAACTAAACTCGACCTCAGCTTTCCTACTACTTTCGATACGAAAGGTGTACTGAACTCAAGATCCCGAGGAGCTCTCCAGTTGGAGCTGTAATGCGCGTGTGCGCGCACCGCATGCTGCTGCAAACCAGGGACGTGCTGTGTCTAGGGCATGCTTCCCTGGTCCAGTAAGCATGCCTTAAAGAATCTCTAGGTCGGTGTCACTGAACATAGTGGTGTGAGACTAGGACACTATGACTATGTCAGCCTGTACCACCGCACCTGAGGTTAAGAAACCGGCCGTAGTAGGCTTACACCAAGAACCGGTCCTTGCCCTATCAGGTGGCAATCAAGGACTACTACCGACACGCTGAGGTCGTGTCGACTGCCGGGGACAAGGAAATGCCTCGTCATTCCCTCGACCGTTGTTGCATTTAACAGTCTGCCACCCTCACCTAAGATTGCACTAGGCTTCCGTTAAGGTTAGCTAAACCCTTACGAAGGATCAGGGACGGAGTACTACCTCGCACATCCCTGCCACGGATGCAAGTTAGGTTATGCATCCTTGCCCGGATTATGCTACCTATCAGGAGTGTAAGGACCCGACCTGGAATACGGTCCTAAACCTAGGTCGTCACTCAGCATGCAAGTTAAATATTTCAACAAGCGGTTTAGTGCTCATATTTAAAACGTTTTCAAAACATTTGGAAACGGGGAACACTTAAAACATAACCAACAATTTTCATAAAGCAAATCCAATCAAGGTAATATAAGCCTGGCCAGTATTTATAAAAGAACATTCAAAACAGTTTAAACAACTTTAACATCATTCCCCTAGGACTCCTGTCCACCTACATGCTGAATAAATAAATGCAAACAATAAACGATAGAGTGCCGGCAACCCCCTATGATCAAACAGCTCCCTCCGCTAGCCATCCTTGTGCTGTCTCAAGTTACCTGGTGGAAAAACCACAGAAATAAGGGTGAGTATAAACATACTCAGTAAGAATCCCCAACCGGGATACAATACGATACATCAGTCATCTAGCACCCTAGTATACATGCAAATAAAACAATGACTTAGAGCAAAACGGTTGAATTAGGCTATGAGCTACTTCTAGAGCGAGCCTATTCAAGGGCTTTCATCTACAACCTATCCTAGGTTCTACACTTGGATGCCCTTCGGGACTTACACAACCTAGGACTCAGTGATACCCAGTGGGGCCTTACACACCTAGGACTCAGTGATGCCCAGTGGGGCCTTACACACCTAGGATGCCCATCGGGGCCTTAGACCTCCAGAATCAGTGATGCCCAGTGGGGCCTTACACACCTAGGATGCCCATCTGGGTCTTACACCTCCAACTCAGTGATGCCCATCGGGGACTTACACACCTAGGATGCCCATCAGGGTCTTACACCTCCAACTCAGTGATGCCCATCGGGGACTTACACACCTAGGATGCCCATCAGAGTCTTACACCTCCAACTCAGTGATGCCCATCGAGGACTTACACACCTAGGATGCCCATCGTGGTCTTACACCTCCAACTCGGTGATACCCATCGGGACTTACACACCTAGGATGCCCATCGGTCTTACACCTCCAACTCGGTGATGCCCATCGGGACTTACACACCTAGGATGCCCATCGTGGTCTTACACCTCCAACTCGGTGATGCCCATCGAGGACTTACACACCTAGGATGCCCATCGTGGTCTTACACCTCCAACTCAGTGATGCCCATCTGGGACTTACACACCTAGGATGCCCATCAGGGTCTTACACCTCCAACTTAGTGATGCCCATCGGGGACTTACACACCTAGGATGCCCATCGGGGTCTTACACCTCCGGATGTCCATCGGGGTCTTACTCGAGCGGGACCTAAACTAGTTACCCCTACAGTCTTCTACACTATACATCACCCGCCTATGCCTGGCACGAAACTAACAGGATAAAATAGAACAAGGTATGCCAAGATAATTAAACCCCTTGCATGGAACTAATGAGAATATATCGAGGACACAAGAGCAACACGATCCGGAAGCAAGAGAAAACATGTAACCTACCCACTGGAAATTTCATACAATCACAAGACATGGCATGTTGGAAGAACAAACCTAGCATGGCACTAACATGAACAACAAGCAACATGCTAGCAAGATTTCAAACACAAGCTGTTCAATAGCTAGCATACTCATAACAGCAACCAAACATACATGGCACAATCATGATAGCAGCGCAGGGTCCACACAACCACGGTAAGAAATCCTTACCTAGGAACAAGCAGAACTAACTACCTCAACCAACAAGCAACCCTCGAGCTTCTAAATGTACCCGAGCAACCTAAGCAAACAATAAACATCATCCTAATTAAGCAACCAACAACTAACATCTTAAGTTCCAAAAGAGTGGAGGCTCGGGAATTACCAACCGAGAAGACACTAGGTCTCGGTCCCATCTATCTCGGCAAAACAGGCTCTCGGCGGCGGTGGCAGCGGACGGCGGGGCGGGCGAAAGGCGATCGACTGGCGCCGCAGGCAAAGGGGCGCGGCAGGGACCGGCATTGGCGCGGAGGGGACAGCGCGCGGACGAGCGGCGACGACGGTCGTCGTGGCGCAGCGAAGCGGCGCGGCCGGGCGCGAAGCAGACGGAGACGCCCGACGCGGGCGCGCTGGCGCTAGGCGACGGGTTGTGCGACGCTCTGCTGGCCGTCTGGCGTCTGGGCGACGGACTACCGGCTCCGACAGGCGTCTGGGCTGCTCGGTGGGCGGCGGTGATGGTGTGGCGATTGGGGTGATAAATGGTTGGGTGATAGGGTGATGATATGAGCGGTGCTTCTTGCCGAGTGAGTGGCTCGGGGTGGCTCGGTGCTGCTCGGGTGGGTTTCTTGGTGAGGTCGGCAAGGAGAGAGAGAGAAAGAGAGAGAGAGGTAAAACAAGGGGAATGGGATTTTCTTGATTTTCTTTCCTTTTCCTAATTTAAATAGGTCTTGGTGACCTAAATCTCTTCCCCGGGCTTCCTTTTTCGAGTCCCAGCTAAAGCAACCTTTTCTCCTTATTAAAACTCATTTAAACCAAGCTCCCAAATAACCATCAACGGCAAGGGTTCAAATCCCAATGGAAGCACTTAAATTAACAATAATTTTGTTAATTACCAAATCACCTCCAAACTTCCAACCAACTAGCCCGAACTTCTTGGGTCCTGCAACCAACAACAATCAAGCCTCGACAAGAGCAGGAGTGACCCTGGAATCCTGAAAATCCACAAAACCCTGACTGGGGGCAAAAAGACCAAAATACCCTTAAGCGTTAAAATAGTTCTAACGGCCCATCCGAACACCCGCATAATGTCCCGAAAACACCTGGGAAACCGAAATAGAAAACTGGGCCCTTACAAGGACTCTAAGTGTAAGGACCCGACCCAAAAAGGGGCTCTAAATGGGCCTTTACCCCAATGCATGCATTCAAAGTAAAGGACAATATGAAAATATGATTTGGATTCCAATTAAAACTTAAAACATTCAAACATTCAAACAAAAATCATTCTGATTTTTTGAAACACATTTCCTATCTCCAAGCACTGTTTGGGACAAATACTTTTCCAAAGTTTACTCGATCAGAGATTTATTAAAATCATTCAAAACCTTCTCGAGATACAACAATCTTTGGAATCCACAAAACATTGAGAAAAACATCCTAGGGCTCCGTGCCCAACTACATGCATTCAGGGGAAATAAAAAGACAAGAGTCATAATATAAAAGAAGTCAGAGATGACAGTAGGTTCCCATGATCACAGCTCCTCCTTCAGCCATCCTGTCTCGCCCCTTGGTTACCTGTGGAAAACCACAAAATAAGGGTGAGTAACGAATTACTCAATAAGAATCTCCAACCGGGGTACAATACGATATACATGGTCATCTAGCCGAAAGATATGCAAGCTATGAATATAAACACAGAGTAGAGCACATAGCTTAAATCCACTTACAAACCTCGGATGCCAACACATGGTCTTAGTCCAGAAAATCCACCACACAATACGCTCTATACGAGAAACAAGTCTAGGCCTCAGCCTGTCTACTGTCGATACGAATGGTGCACTAGCTCAAGATCCCGAGGAGCTCTCCGATCGGCGCTGTAATGAGCGTAAGCGCGCATCGCATGCTAGTGCAGACGCTGGGGGGTGCCGGGTCTAGTGGCAAGCTGCCCAGGTCCAGTCACCATGCCTAACTAAATCTCTGGATTGGTGTCACTGACATAGGGGTGTGAGACCTGAACACGTGAACTATGTCAGCCTGAACCACCGCACCTGAGGCTAAGGAATCGGTCGTGGTAGGCTTACACCAGGAAGCCGTCCTTGCCCTAACAGGTGGCAATCAGGGGCTACTACCGAACACGCTGAGGACGTGCCGGCTGCTGGGGACAAGGCAATGCCAAGTCATCATCCCGACCGTTGGGGCATTTAAGAGTCTGCCACCCTCACTAAAGATTGCAGGGCCTACCGGTAGGGTTAGCTAAACCCTAACGGGGTCCAGGGACGGAGTACTACCTTGTACGTCTCTGCCATGGATGCCAGTTACTTTATGCGTTCAAGCCCGGATGATGCTACCTACCTACACTCTAACCTATCATATCAATAACATACAATCCAATACAATCCAATACGTGCTCAACCGATACAACGAACCTAGCATGATACTACGAAACAAGAACAGATACGAGCATGCCAGAACGGAACAACCTAACATGGACTAACATGAGAAAAAACATAAGGAATCATGCCAGTCGGGAATTCAGAACAGAACACCTATCGCTAAACATGCTGATAAACACAAACAACAATCACATATAATATCGTAGGGCCCACACAACACCGGTAAGAAATCCTTACCTGGCAGGGAGGCAACTACACACAATCCTAAGCTGCGATCGATCCCGAGCTAGCAAACGAGAACCTAACAAACACAATAATAATCACAATCCATAGGCCTAAATATAATAAAATAAACAAGGCTCGGCTCAGGAGCAACTCACGCGGCGCGGCTGACACGCGGACGGGTAGGCAGCACGGCGGGGCTGCTGCTGGGCGCTGACGGGCGCAGATGGGCGGCAGAGCTGGGCGCTGGCGCTGCAGTCGGTTGGCGCGACGCTGCGCGCAGACGAGCAAGCATAAGGGCGGGCGAAGCGGCGCAAAGACGCTGGCGCGGGGCGGGCGTCTTTGGGGCGGCGGCGGCGCGAGCTCGGCTGGGCGATGGCGTCTGGCGCGCAGACGGGCTGGGCGCGCGTGGGCGAGCAACGCGATGCGGCAACTGCGACGGCGACGGGCACACGGTCTTGTGCGTGCGACGGCCTCTGCTGGGCGCCTGGGCGGCTGCGGCGGCCTTTGCAGCCTGCTGCTGGTGCGATCTGGCTGGGCTGCTCAACCGCGCCGCTCGGCTGGGTTACTTGGCTGGCCGGAATGACACTCGGAGGACTCTCGGGAGAAGACTCACGCAAGATGGCTAGAGAGAAGAGGGTTGGGCAGCCATGGTGGATTTGGAGAATAAAACACAAAAACCTAAATTTCCTTTCATTTAATCAAATGCACCAAAACTCGAAGAACTCAAGGCTAACTAGGATATGCTGCGAAGAGAGGAGCAAAAACGCCTAGTGGCTCAACTGGCCACACCACCCACCTGACTTTCCAGACCACCTGGGTTCGAAACCCACCAAACACATCTTTACTCCACCATTTTTCTTTTGCATCTCACCATGCCCAAACACAACCACAAAGCCTAAAAAACTTACAAAAAAACCATCCAATAATTTTAGCAACTGGAAAAGACATAAACGGCCCTTACGGCCCGACCAAATTACCAAAATACCCCTAGCGCCTTCCTAGAGGACCGGGATGAAAACCTGGGCCGTTACAGTAAGCTATAAACAGCTAACAACAAACATACTATCCCATGCTCAGCAAAATCAATGAACCTAGCATGGTACTACGAAGCAAGAACAGATAACGAGTTTGCTAGAACAGAACAACCTAGCATGGAACTAACATGAGAAATAACACGAGAATCAAGCCAATCGGAATTCAGAACAGAGCACCTATCCACTAACATGTTGATAAACATAAACATACATACGATCAACAATCACATAAAATATCGCAGGGCCACACAACTCCGGTAAGAAATCCTTACCTGGGTCAGAAGGCAAACACACACAAGAAAGATCTTAAGCTGCAACCGAACCTGAGCTAGCTATCCGGAACCTATCAAACAAATAGCAAACATCACAATCTATAGGCCTTAGGTAAAATACAAACAGAACTCGGCTCAGTCGAAAGCAACTCACATTGCACAAGGCTGGCGCGCTGAGGAACAGGTTGTAAGGCACATGGCTCGACGACGGCGTGCGGACGGGCTACTCATTGTGCGTGCTGCAGGGGCTGCGATCGGGCGCTAGGGCACTACAGAGCGTGGGCGTGCGGCTCAGTAGATGGGCGTGCGAAGGGTTGCGGCTGCTGCTGCGCGGCTGAGTAGGGCGCGGCGACTGAGCGGTCAGGCGGCTGCGCTCGCGTGTGAAGGGGCTGCGACGCGGGCGATCGCGAGTAGTTGCGATCGGCATGGGGAGCTGTAGGGCTGGCGGGCGATCGCGACAGGGGCTGCTGCTGCTTATGTGCGCAGTTGCGATCGCGACATGGTAGTGCCGACGTTCACGAGGGGCTGCAATGGTGATGAAGCGCTGCAGAGCTGGCAGGGCTACTGGGCGTGCGGATGGACTGCTGCATGTGCATGGGGATGCGATTTGGGAGAGGGAGAGGAGCCAATTCCAATTTGATGCAACAAATAAGACAACCCCCCCCCCCCCCTCAAAACCTTTGGCTTCTAATTTCACTCCAAATCCCAAAGCAGTACGGGTTAAGTAAATCACCAACGAAACAATAGCACAAACTGCTTACCCGACTTAACTGGAAAAGCCTCATTTTGCTAACTGCCACAACCAAGAAAACCCGGGTTCGATCCTTGGTTCGAACATCTTTTTCCTTTTTAATTCCTATTTTGCAAACCAAGGCCACAAACCTCTCCAAACACTCCCGGGGCATAGAACCTGCACACAAAACAACTCTCCAACCTCAGCAAAGGACTCAAACAATCTCAACGGCCCAACCAAATTACCAAAATACGCTTAGGACATACCTGGAAGACCGAGATGAAAACCTGGGCCGTTACAACAATAGCCCTTGATTGCCACCTGATAGGGCAAGGATCGGTTCCTGGTGTAAGCCTACCCGGACGGTTCCTTAGCCTCAGCTGCGGTGGTACAGGTTGACATAGTCATAGTGTCCTGGTCTCACATCACTATGTTCAGTGACACCAATCCAGAGATTCTTTTAAGCATGCGTACTGGACCAGGACAGCATGCCGTAAACCCAACACCTCCCTGGTTTGCAGCAGCATGCGGTGCGCGCGCACGCTCATTACATCGCCGACTCGAGAGCTCCTTGGGATCTTGAGTTCAGTGCACCTTTCGTATCGATAGTAGTAGGAAAGCTGAGGCCGAGACTAGTTTCTCGTAGGGTACCGAGATTCATTGTAGTTCCCGAATTAAGACCGTAAGATGGCATTCGATTTATTTATGTGTGGACTAGAGTGATGTGCTCTCTTCTGTGTATTCATAGCTTGCATACTTTCTGCTAGATGACCAGTTGTATCATATTGTACCCCGGTTGGGGATTCTTACTGAGTAATTCGTTACTCAACCTTATTTTGGGGTTTCCACAAGTAATCAGGGCGCGAGACAGGATGGCTGAAGGAGGAGCACCTGATCATGGAAACCTGCTGTCTTTCTGAACTCTCAGTTTATGTTTATGTTTATGTTTACGCTTTGTCCTCTGAATGCATGTAGTTGGGACGGAGCGCTTATGACGTTTTTGGATTGTATCTGGATTCTGTCATTATAGAACTGTTTTGGATTGTTGGTTTTCAAATAAATCTCTCATCAGACTATATTTTAAACTGTATTTAGCTTGGAACAGATGCTTGGAAACAAGGACGGGTTTCAGGACGTTTTATGCTTGTTTGTTAAAATGAATGTTTACAAGTTTTTATTTTCCTTCAGAATCTGGATAACAATCTTACATACGATATTTACATTTTAAAAGCATGCATTGAGGTAAAGGCCTAGGTTAAGATCTCTTTCGGGTCGGGTCTTTACATTACCGTTAGATACAAGACATAATAATATTATAATATTCAAAAAGTTACATTTCGACAAACACATAAAAGTACTATAACAATACATAAATTTCTTTCCCTTTTAAGAAAGTTACCGCTAGACACATCCTCAAATAATAATACAATAATGGATACCTTTGTTTTCCTTTTCTATTTTATTTTGCTTTTACCTTGACCTTTTAAAACACAAAAAAGAAGTCTCATGTGCAAATAACCAAGGCTCCACATGTCACTCTTGGATTTGCCAATTTTTGCTATGTTATCACGTCAGGATTTACCATTCAAAATCGTTTAGGTCGTAATTTTTCATCTTAACTTTGATTTGAGTAATTCAAAATGCGTTTGAATTATTATTTCAGGCTCTACAAAATGTATACTTCAAAATGATATATTTGTTAGTAAATAAATTTCAAGTTTGTTATCATCACAACATTATTTAATTAATTATTTAAAATTAATTAATTTGAGATGACCAAAAAGCCAACAATCTGCTCGCAGCCGCAACGCACAGCCACAAGCGTCCTAGCCGCATTACAGCAGCGAACCCTTTGCAATCGTAGCACCGCACGCACACGAGTGTCCCTCGTTGATCATCGCGCAACAGCAATCTCGTCCAATCCACACAAGCAGCCCAGCTTCTCCACATCCTATCGCTCACGCCGGATCTCCCTCGCCAGCACGCAGCTGCGGATTCGGAGTCCCTAGACACAGCTCCGCACGCATCTTCACTGATTGCGGTTGAGGCTCCCCGCACGCACCAGCCTCCGCGTGTCTTTCCAAGCCGGCCCTGACGCCTGCGAGCCTAGATGAGAGCCCTAGCTGTAGAGAGCTTGCATCCTCGGTTTTAGGTAGCTTCTCGTTGCCTTGTGTTTTTTATTTCTATTTCGATTAGTTAGCTGAATTATTGGAGTGCTTGGTTGTATTATTGCTAGGTTGTGTCGATTTCTGAATCTCAAGGAGCATTGTCTTGTTTGTTGTTTCCTGTTTGTTTTCAGGTATGGGTCTCTTACCAGTGTTTTGAGGACCCTACTTTACATCATGATTGCATCTTCTGTATTTGTTGATTGTTACGAGCATGCTTAGTGGATAGGTTGTATGTTTGATGTTTATTGATTGCAAGCATGTTTAATGGATAGGTTTCATCACTTGTTCTATTCCCAGAAGGCATGTGTTTTCCTGCTGACATGTTTGTACAATGCTAGGTTGTTCTCCAGCATACACCCCGTTGATTATGACTGAGCTGCTAGTATCCTGCTAGGTTGCATGTGTTGAGCTTATTTGATTGCTAGAACGAGATTTGTTTCCTAGATAGTACTTATCAGGTTTTCTTCATCTAGAGGCTGAGAGCGGACATTACGTATCTTGTCCCCACAGGTCGAGATCAGTGAAGGCTTGTTCCTGCCCCCGGCAGTCTGGCGTGGTTTAGCTAACCACAGCGGCATAAGCCTAGTTTGTAGTCTGCTATAGAACAGAACCCTTCCAATGGTGTAAGCCTGCCTTGGTCGGTTCTTAGCTTCAGGCGTCGGTGGTAAAGGCTGCTACAATTGAGTGCAGAGGGCCTAGCACAGCTGTAGATCAGTGACACCACTTTCGAGTTTGTTCTTAGGCCCATACATTTATGCGACTTGCAGCAGCATGCGGTGTGCTCGCAAATGCGTTAGTCGCCGACTGGAGAGCTCCCCTAGGCTAATGTTTGTTAGTACACCACTTTTGTTCCAATATAGATCCAGACTTCGGGTACTCTCCCATTTGTCTCAGGATCAGTATGGACATAACGCAGTTTGTCCCGACACCATGGACATAACGCACTTTGTCCCTTCAGGTTGGGCATTAAGCACTTTATCCCCTCAGTTTGGAATGAGATATTTGCAGCTGATCTTTAGGCCGGAAGTAGGAAACTTCTAAGGACTTCAGTTTTGTATAGTTAGCTCGTTGAGCAAAGATCTGTGTTGGTAGCTATTTACAAGTATACTAGGATGCTAAATGAATGATGTTTTGTACTGTACCCCGATTGGAGATTCTTATTGAGTGCTTTGTACTCACCATTATTTCTGTGGTTTTTCCACCAAGTAACTTGGGACAACACTTGGACGGCTAGCGGACGGAGCTTTATGATCATGGGAGCTGCCGACACTCTATTTTCTATTTTAAGTCATTATTTGTTAGATTCAGCATGCAGTCGGGCATGGAGCCCGTAAGATTGTATTTGGAACCTAATATAGTGTTTTGGAATCTGGTTTCTTAATGATTTAAATTGTACTCTGGCCAAGGTTATTTTTATATTTCTGAACAGGTGATGTTTTAAATGTTTCAAAACAGGTTCCTCGAGATCGAATGTTTTGACTATGCTAGTTATTTATGTAAAACGTATTTATACACTTTTGACACGTGCATGCTGAGTAAGAATCTTCTTTGATATTCTGCTGACGTCCCGACATTTTCCTGTAGAATGATTTTGTGCATACAAAATGTGGGACTTGCATTCTTGTGCCAGAGTCCATCCAATTGCATTCTTGTGCTGCGTGAGGAGTGCTAGTAACGATTGCTATTGCTCTGTGGTTAATTGCGAAGATATGACAACTGGTAATGTCTTGTTCTCTCCAAGGAAGGCGTATTTTAAATGATTAGGGAGGGTTTTAAAATCTAGCGTAGGAGATTCATCGGTTGAGGGATGATGTGTAGAGCTACAGTTTGTTCCCACATTCAGTGCTTCTTAAAAATGCACTCTGTTTGTTGTGTCCTCCATCATGTTATCCTGCAAATCCTCTATTTCCTCGATATGGTCCTCAATAGTCGGCCATTCTCGCTATTGTTTTGACTTGATTGCTTCCACCAGCAGTACTTCTAGATGGCTGACGTCGAAATTATCTTCTATGTCAAGCTGCTTCATCAAGTCGAATATGTTGTACTTAATCTACTGGTCACTTATTCTTAAGGTGATAGTTCCTTCATAGACATTTACAAATGTGCTCCAAGTCCTCAAGAATGGTCGTCCCAGAATCATTAGATCTTCAGGATCTGCTTCGTAGTCTAAAATGTTAAAATCAGCTAGAAAGACGAACTTGTCGACTTGGACCAATATGTCTTCAATTTTTCCATTAGGACACGTTATCGACCTATCTACAAGTTGAATTGTGACGGTGGTCGGTCTTGCTTCACCTATTTCAAATTTTTCGTATATTGATAGAGGCATCGAATTTATGCCAACACCTAAATCGCAAAGTACTCGCCCAATGTGATGACTACCAATTTTTACCGGATTGGAAAATGGCCCTGGGTCGACTTCTTTCTTGGGAATTGTATTTTCAATAATCGCGCTGCATTCCTCATTCAACGCTACTACTTTGAATTCCTCGAATTTGCCCTTATCCTTAAGTGCATTCTTCAAGAATTTCATATAGTTCGACAACTGTCGAAGTGCATCGACTAGAGGAATGTTAATGTGGATTTGTTTCAAAATATCCGTGAATTTTTTGAAATTTGACTCGTTCCCTTTTCGTTTAAGCCTTTGAAGGTACAGTGGTGGTGGTGGTGGTTGGTAAAATGGTAATGGTTTCTCCACGCTCTGTCCTCCCTTTTTGGTTGTGATGACCTCATCGACATCCTTCGATGGCTCTTTTGTTGTTGGTGGATTCATTGCGATTTTTGTTCCTTGGAAATTCCATATTGCCTCAATGTCCATCAATGGTTTCCCACTTCGTAACTCAATCGCATGAACTTGTTCTTTACCATTCCGCCTAGATTCTTCCGTGTGTGACGACAGTTTTTCCCGTGGTTTTGTTTTCAAATCTGCTGCAATTTGTCCTAATTGCAGCTCTAGCACCCAAAGTCTTACTTGTTGAGTCTTTAACATAGTTTAATGCTCCATCATGACCATGTCATTCCTTACTATGTAATCGTTCAGTGCTGAGTCTGTCTGCAGTGTTTGTTGATGGTTGCTTCCCGAACTCAGAGGTGTGCGCTGTTGTCCCACTTTAATAGTATTGCTATTCTGTACTCTCGATTAGAAATTTGGGCGTTGCTTCCATCTGGCATTGTATGTATTTGAGTAAGGGTTGTATTGCTGGCGTGAGTTAGAATTTCCAATGTAATTAACCAATGTTGTATTCTCACGATAGAGCTCGTACACATGATCACCTCCGCAGAGTGCACAGAATTCAAGAGTCGATGCCTCAACAGCTAATGCGTTATGGGGTGCGGTCATCTGAACGTTCTTCAGAGAATTCGTCTGCATAGCCAATTGTGCTTTTATGGCGCTCATTTCACTTGGCTCGAATTTACTTCCAGCTTTTTCTTGGGTGCAACCTAAGCTTACCCTAGGGGCGTGAGTTTTAGTGGTTGTTTCGATTATCTTATAAAATTGATTGTATGTTCTATCCATTAAACATTCTTCTGCTGTTGCGTTAAGAATCGCTTTGTCTGCTTCAGTTAGACCATTATAGAAATGTTCGATTCAAAGTGTATAAGATAGACCATGGTATAGAAAATTCTCTATGAGCTCCTTGCACCGTTCCCATGCTCCTCCTGTAGTTTCATTGGTTTCTCGCGTAAAGCTATTGATTTCATGCCTAGAGTTCATGCTTCGTGCGCTCTTACTTCGCTAAAAAACTATCGACCATTTGACTCCAAGTGTAATTACTTGGTAATTAATTTATCCAATATCTAGCCTTAACCCGTAAGAAATATGGAAACATAAATGGTCAAGTGTCTTCTAAGGGTCTCCAACTTCCTAGTGAACATCACTAACCGCTAAAAAATTCCGTAAATGCTGATGCAAATCCAAAGATTGAAGTCCTCTAAGAGGTTCATTAATTTTTAGGATGTTATACTATTATTGGTCAATACGGAGAGTTTACCTCAACCATTTAATCTATCCATACTTGCATATGCCAAATAGGTGAAGTCTCCCTGTTGCGTTCGCATGACTCTGTCTCTCTCATCTACCTTCTATGCTGGTGGTAGATTGGGATCTTCCTTTCCTCCATGTTCCACACCTACTGCTGGTGGGTTCATCATTCCAAGTTGTTGATGTGCCATGGGATCTGTCTCGTTGTGAGTGTTCCTTCTTCACTCACGTATCCTTCTTCCTAGGGTTCGTATGGGTTCTGGATCAAACACAAGAAAAGCGTTCATGCACTAGTAAGTCTGAATTATTGACAAATGAATCTATTACTAAACCAAAAAAAATTTTCATTTTTTTTATATTCTAAACACTCAAGTCTCAAAAATAAATTTTGTAACGTCCCCGAGCGTCAAAAACTTGACTATGGGTCTACGATGATCTGTGTTACAAACGTGGCTTCTCTTAGTGTGAATTGATCCCACTACACGCAAATATACGTGGTCTGCAGGAAGTAATAAGTAAACTATCGTACTCCACAGGGACTGGAAAATTATTCAAGGCGATGTTTAGAATTGAAATATAATTTGCATGAATAAGTTGTGTTGATAGGATTTTTTATTTTGTATGAAAATGAAGTAAATAAACAAAGAAAATTTATGCTAAATTAAGACTAAACTAGGATACTTCAGTAGCAATGCCATAATAAGAAATACATGGTAAGGGAATCTATCATACTACGCTTACAAACTACTGCTTCCGCTTTCGTTCGCACCTAGACCAGTGTAACAACCCGACCCAGAATGTGGTCCTAAACATAGGTTCTTACTCAGCATGCATGTAACAAAAGAGAATAAATTCATTTCAACATTTATAACTCAAATAATTGAAACATTCAATCCAGAGGAACCTGTTTTGAAATACTTAAAACATACCCGGTTCAAATCATATAAAGTAACCCTGGCCAGAGTAGAATTTAAAACATCCATAAACAAAATATCAAAACACAATATCAAGTTCCATATGAAAATCCTACGGACTCCGTTTCCGACTACAAGCTGAATCAAGCAATAAAAGACCTAAACAAAAGACAGAGTGTCGGCAGCTCCTATGATCATGCAGCTGCCTCCGCTAGCCGTCCCGATGCTGTCCCAAGTTACCTAGTGGAGAACCATAGAAAATAAGGGTGAGTATAAAGCACTCAATAAGAATCCCCAACCGAGATACAGTACGAAACATCAATCATCTAGCATCCTAGTATACATGCAAAAAGTTACCAACACAAATCTTTGCTCATCGAGCTAACAGGGCAGGTTTGGAATCCTCGGAAGTCTCCTACTTTTGGCCTAATGATTGCCTATCCTAACCAATCCCAAATGAAATCCTCGAGGGTCTTTCTCCCTCAGCCAAATGACCAACTCAAAAGCTAAGCCCAGCTAGATTTCAGACACCCTCGTGGCTCTTTCTCCCTCGGTTAAATGATCAACTCAAAAGCTGATCATAACTAGGTGCCCTCGTGGGCCTCTTACCCTCGACCAAGTTGTTGCTAAGACAATGGGAGAGTACCCGAAGTCTGGATCTAAACTTGAACGGAAGTGGTGTACTCACGAACACCAATCTGAGTGAGCTCTCCGCCCAGTGCATAACGCGTGTGCGCGCACACCGCATGCTGCTATAAATCTCGTTAATGTGGGGGCCTAAGGATAAACTACACCAGTCCAGGTACACATGCCTAAAGGCTCAGAAGAGGTGTCACTGATCTACAGTAGTGCGAGGCCCTCGTGACGGGCAGGTTGTACCACATGCCTGAAGCTAAGAATTGTCTTCATGCAGGCTATACCACCAACTAGGCTTATGTTGGTGTGGTGAGCTAAACCACGCTCGGCTGCTGGGGGCAAAAACAAGTCCTCACTAATCCCGACCTGTTAGGACAAGATACGTTATGTTCGCTCTCAGCCTCTGGATGATGACAACCTTACAAGTTCTTTCTAAGGATTCATATCGCGTTCGTAAAAGATCAAACATGCTTAAAACATGAGACCTAGCAGGATACTACAGCTCATCATAACAATCAGGATAAGAACAATCTAGCATGGAACTAACATGTCAACAGAAAAATACACGCCAGCCGGAAACAGAACGACTGATAGAATCTATCCACTAAACATGCTTGCAATCAACAAACAATCATCCCATCCTCTAAGCATGCTCGCAAACAATCAACAAGTAAACAAAAAACAATCACGATGTAACACAGGGACCACACAACCCTAGTAAGAAATCCATACCTAGAAAGCAAGTAGAAACAATAACAATATCTAAGTGTTCATGGAGCTACAGAGTCAACACAACCTAGCAAATAATATAAAAAACACATATTAAAACCAGCAGCAATCAAACAACTAAGACAAAAGACAAGAGCTCGAAAACTACCCAAATCAACAAAGATAAGTGCTCTCAGCCAACAAAGGAGTGTTGGGTGCTCTCGACTAGGGGATGTGCTTGCAGCTAGGCTTTGCTTGGCGACAGCTAAGGTGTAAGAACCCGACCCAAAACATGGTCCTAAACCTAGGTTCTCACTCAGCATGCAAGTTAAATATGATAACAAGCGGTTTAGTGCTCATATTTAAAAACTCTTCAAAAACATATGAGAAGGGGGAACCCTTAAAACATAACCAACAATTTTCATTAAACAAAACCAACAAAATAAAACAAGCCTGGCCAGTGTTTATAAAAACATACAATACAATTTAAACAACTTTTTAAACAATGTTCCCCTCGGACTCTTGTCCATCTACATGCTGAATAAACAATGCAATAATAAATGACAGAGTGCCGGCAGCTCCCATGATCAATCAGCTCCCTCCGCTAGCCCTCCTGGTGTTGTCCCAAGTTACCTGAAAGATAAATAAGGGTGAGTATAAACATACTCAGTAAGAATCCCCAACCGGGGTACAATACGATACATCAGTCATCTAGCACCTCAACATGCAAGCAAACAGCTATCAACACAGATCATAGCTCAACGAGCTCACAATGCAAGATCTGGAGCCATCGGAAGTCTCCTACTTTCGGCCTAATGATTGGTTATCCTAACCAATCCCGGGACATCACCGAGGTCTCTTTCACTCGGGGGATTGATCAGCTCAAGAACTGATCCCAAGGATGTCCTCAAGGGCCTCTTTACCCTTGCTACTAATATGGACTTACGGGAGAGTACCCGAAGTCTCGCTCTAAACTGGAAGAAATGGTGTACTCACAACATTAGCCCGGGGGAGCTCTCCGAATCGGCAACTAACGCGTGTGCGCGCACACGGCATGCTGCTGCAACCGGCGTAAATGTGGGGGCCTAAGGACAAACTACGCGGGCCAGGTATGCATGCCTAAGACTCGGAAGCGGTGTCACTGATCACAGTAGCGCAAGGCCCTCGACGCTCATCTGTGCAACCTGAACCACCGACCTGAAGCTAAGAACCGGCCAAGGTAGGCTTACACCGTTGGCAGGGTTTCGCTCTAGCAGGCTACAAACTAGGCTTATGCCGATGTGGGTAGCTAAATCCACACGGCGGTCGGGGAAGCAATATATGTTATGCTGCACACACTTTACTCCCGACCATAGCTAAATCCACATCGGCGGCCGGGGGGGAAGCAATGTACGTTATGCTGCGCGCACTTTACTCCCGACCAGTGGGGACAAAGTACGTTATGTCCGCTCTCAGCCTTAGGATGATGACAAACCCGACAACTCTATCTAAGAGTACAGAGTAAAATAAATGATTCCTGGCTAGCAAGCAATAACCGACATCAAAGACGCTTACCTAGCATGATACTACAAACTTAAGCAGGAATCATAAGCATGCTGGAAGAACAAACCTAGCATGGCACTAACATGTAAAATCAGGCAAACATGCTAGCAAGAGATCAATCATAGCTACCCTATTACTATCATGCTCATAACAGTAAACAAGCATACAAGGCACAATCATGATATATAGCAGGGTCCACACAACCACGATAAGAAATCCTTACCTGGAACAAGCAGAAAATAATTAACACAAATCACCCAACGACCCTCGAGCCTCTAATCGAACCCGAACAGCCTAAACATTCAAATAAAACACCCCAATTAAATCAATAATCAGCAGCCAACAAATCAGGGCCCAACGAAGAAAAGACTCGAGAAATACCATCCGAGAAGCCACAAGGCTCGGGCCAACCAACACACAACAGGGCAGGCTGGGCGCAGCAAGGGCTGGCTGGGCGCAGGGTTGAGCGCTAAGGTTCAGAGGCTGCGAGCGGGCGAGTTGGGGCAAGGCAAGGGTGCGTGGGCGCGGGCTCGAGCTCAGCTGAGCGAAGGCACGCGGCGCAGCTCAGCACAGAGAACGGCGCGCGGGCGCGAACTCGGCACAGTGCAGGGCGCTCGGACCTGGGCGACGCGATTCCTGGGCGACGCGGGGACGGCCTGGGCAACGCGAATCGGCACAGGGCAGGGGCGAGCAAGGCTGGGGCGGCCTGGGCACTGTGCGCGGCTGGGCTCGGTCTGGCTCGGGCTTGGGCGAGCTGGGCTTAGTTGGCCGACCAGGTTGGGCGAGCTGGGGGGCTGGCTCGGGCTGGGGGGTGGGGGCTCGGGTTGGAGGAGAGAGAGAGATTAAAAGGGAAAAAAGGAAAAATGGGGATTTTTATCCAATTTCCATCCTTATCCATTTTATCCAATTTTTAAATACCCTTAAAAATCCTTAAAATCCCATTTCTCGGCTTCCTCCTTCGAGACCCGACTGAAGCAACCTTTTCCAATAAATAAACTCACTTAAATCCAACTCCCAAATCAACACTAAGGGCCCGGGCTCGATTCTCAAAGGAAACACCCAAACAACCATAACTTTACCCAAAACCCAAATCACAACCGAACTTCCAAACGAATAGCCCAAACATCTCGGGATTCGCAGCCACCAACAAACAAGCCTCAACAAAGGCAGGAGCTGCCTCGAAGCCCTGAAAATCCACAAATCTTGCCCAGGGAGCCAAAAGACCAAAATACCCCTAAGGGTCAAAACAGCTCTAATGGCCCAACCGAACAACCGAATCTGAACCGAAAGCACCTCGAGAACCGGAATAGAAAACTGGGTCGTTACATAAGGCTCCTCGGCTAGAAATGGTGCTCTCGGCAAGATGCTGGCTGCTAGGTGCTTAGGGCTTCTCAGCTAGAGGCTGCTTGATGGAGCTCTCGAAAATCACAAGGAGAAGAGATGAGGGGGTGGTCTCGGCTAGGGCTAGGGTTTGCGATGGAGAAGGTGATGGTGATGTGGAGCTCTCTGTTGCAAGGAGAATGTTGATTTTGGCTAGGATAAGGGGAGAAAGGATCGACGATCAGGAGATAGGAGAATGCGACTCAGTTTGCGTTTTCTCTTGGTCTCTAAAATAGAATCGTAAAATGAAAGGGAAAGAACGATTGCAAACTTTTGATCGATAAAAAAAGACTCCTACCGCCATTTGTCCCTGGCCACCCGACTTCGAGTCCCAGCAGCGACACTTCTTTTCTCCATTTTTTCTTCTTTTTAAAACAAGCTTCCAAAACTCTTACTTATTGCCCCTTCAAGTCCCAGGAAACAAACAAATAAACTCTAATTTTAATTAAAAGCCAAACTCCCAAATCCACCACCCTTCGAGTCCCAACAAGAACACAATTAAAACTTAATTTTCTCTTTAAACCGAACGACCTCCAAACTTCACAACACGCATTACTAGCCCTGGAAACCTGCAACCGAAAAACAACAGAACTCAACGAATGATAGAAACAGCCCTAAAACCCTGGTTAAATACAAAACTGGCCTTGAGGGAAAAATAATCAAAATGGCCTTAAAGGCTCAACTGCCCTAACGGCCCAACCGAACAACCAAAAAAATAACCAAACATACCTAGGGAACTGGAAAGGAAATCTGGGCCATTACACCTAGATTTCGCTACCACTAAATGTGATTATCACAAGCGCTAAGTTTGTAATAGTTAGGCGTTTATTCCTAAAAACCGATTTAAAATGTCACAGCTGTAACACTAACTATTAAACACACATGATAGGCTTCGATCGTTTCCTCTTTTGATTTACAATCCATTAGCTTGTGTGGAAGGACGGTTCACACTTACTGTTTTAATGAAGTACCAATCTTACATGCTCTAGATTAAACCCTTACAAACTTCTTCCTACATGCTACTAAAACTCTCGTTCCTCTAGTTTCACCTTATGAAAATTAGTTGATAATGAAAATTAGAACACAATGCAAGATATAGAAAACATCATCGAATTGTATTACTAAAATAAAATGAGTTCAAAAATACTAATTAACAAAACATAACATAAAAAACAGTAAATTGTAGCTTAGATACAGTCTCTGAATTTCCCCGAAAAGAAGATCAGGGAAAAGATCCAGCTCGCTTTTTCTAATAGATCTATCATCCTTTTATAGAGCTAGGTCGTCGAGCTTCTGAATATTCCAGAATGGTATAATATAATTTACACGTAAATTTTTCCTTTTAATTTCTTTGTCATATATGTTTCTATATTTACCTGTAATTTCAGCAATCCGTCTCTTAATTGTCAGGTTAGTCAACTTCTCGTTGGCGGATTCTTCCTTCCTTATTTACCTGTAGTGCTACTAACCTTGATCTTCCGAGCTTAAGTACTCGTGCTCGTGCATCTTTATTCCCCTTGCGGCAATGTTCTCCTAGCGTTAATCATGTGAAACATAAATAGTCATAAGTTTCTATGAACCTTATGCTAACACGCTTCTTTTATCTTTCTTTTTAGCATGATAACTGATATTTAGCATTCAAATCCGCTAATGCACAACATTAGCGAAATACACCTTTTTGCGCTTAATTTTGACTTAGCAAACGGTTAATATAAAATAAATAATACGAATAATGATTTGAAGTTAGGCTAAAATCTAACTCTATTTTAAAGTAATCAAGTAGCCAGATTGAAAAAGTTTTGTTGCGATGTGCATCCCTCATAAATGTCCTTCTTACAGTAATGCGTGGCACAATTCTAGTATTTCATTTTTCTCATGTTCCGCTACACATCGACGTATTCTCCTATCAGCACATTGCCTATAGAGAAATGGTTCATCCCAGAAATAGAATGTTATATCATGGAAAAAAAAACTTTGCTTATTGTCGTGTAAGATGGGCCGGAATGATATGGCTTGCTAAATAATTTGCAATGTCAACGAACCACGGAGCATTCCTTTCTTTTACCACTGTTAGCGAAAAAACTTGTTCGCTAGGAAATGTTTCTAATACATTAAGCATTGTAGTGTCAGGGTACTTAAATTCTAGTCGCGATAAATGATGTGCCACTACATTCTCACATCCTTTCTTATCCTTGATTTCTATATCAAACTCATGTAGTAGGAGAATCCATCTAATCAGTTTTGGTTTTGCATTACCCTTGCTCATTAAATACCTTATTGTAGTGTGGTCAGTGCATATGGTCACCTTGGACACAACTAGATAAGAACGAAACTTTTCTAGCGCGTAGACTACTGCCAGAAACTCTTGCTCAGTAGTTGTGTAATTCTGTTGTGCCTTAGTTAAAGTTCTGCTCGCATAGTAGATTGGATGGATCAGTTTTCTCCCTTCTGCCCCAGAATAGCTCCTATTGCATAATCACTTGCATCGCACATTAGCACGAATGGTTTCTCCAAATTAGGTGATATCATGATGGGTGTAAAAGTCAGAGTTGTAAAGACCCGACTCTAATTGGTCCTAAAGGTCCTTATTTAACAACATGATTTTAAAAACCATGGGACCTAAAATAGATTAACCAGCCAACCTTTATTAGTTTAAAGACAATCCAAAGTAAAGCATGCATTAAAATTCAAAAGCAGTTTGAAGCCTTTGGCCAGAGTACATTAAAATAGTTATAAATGAATCCTTAGAAACAACCCAACATGATAAAGTCTATAAGTAAATGAAAGACTCTGCAGCGAACTCTCCCATGATCAACCAGCTCCTCCTCTAGCCACCTCGATGTTGTCCCATCAAAAGTGCTGAGTAAGAATTCCCCAACCGGGGTACAATACGCAAGTCAAATCATCTAGCATACAAGCAATCCAAACATTACAGTAGGCAGTCTCATACAAGCTCAAATAACAGCGTGCTCAAACATCAAAAGTCTCTGCTCATAACTAGACGGGGTCAACACACACTGGGCTGAATAACCAAAGGGTTAACTATGTAACCTCGAAATCTTGAGGGTCTCTAACTCTCAGCCAACATGGTCAACACACACTGGGCTAACCATAGACCAGCACGAACTGGGCTAATCTTGGACACTTGGGAGAGTACCCAAGTGTCGGGCTCTAGACGGAATAGAAAGGTGTACTGGTACACTAGCCCAAGGGAAATCTCCTCCCGCAATCTAATACGCATACGAGAACACTGTATACTGCTGTAAATCGGTTAAAAAGTAGGTCTGCACGCATGTCTATGACTCGGATGGTGTCCACTGATCCATAGAAGGCGGGAGGCCCTCGGCACCAAACTGTGGCAGCCTGAGTACACTCAAACACTTGAAGCTAAGGTCGTCCCAAGGCAAGCATACACCAAGGCAAGGACCCCACTCTAACAGGCCATAAACTAGGTTTATGCTGGTGTGGTAGCTAATCCACACCCGGCGACCAAGGGCAAGGAATTTGTCCTCACAACCCAATCGGTGGGGACTCATACGTTAATCCACTCCCAACCTCTAGATGATGACAACCTAACAGCGTCTAACTAAGATGAAGTACCCTAGAGCTCAAAAAGATCAGCAACAATCATTGCACAACCCGAATAGGATATCAACATTCATAACGAGCAGTCTCATAAGAAGGGAAGTTCAAGCAACAGGGTACAAAATTCTACATGTCAAGTCCTATCATGTAGATCATACATTTCCTATACCCTAGCATGCTAAACAATAGACATTCAAGGAAAAGGGCGTAATCATTAGCATCATATTATTCATACAACCAGCACGAACTTATCCACTAGCATATATTCCAGCCAGACATAACAAGTAAAACCTATCTACTTACATGTTTTTCAACAGGTAATAACAAATACAACCTATCCACTAATCATGCATAACAAACAGAACATACAACCATAAACTATCAATGCCAAGTGCAAGGTCCACACAGCCCCGACAACAAACCCTTACTAGAAAAAAACAGACAAACAATCAATAGGGATTTGCTCCTCGAGCTGCAGAATCAACACAAGCAATAACCTAAGCAATAAACAACAACCAATAGGATCTAACATTCTACGTGACAAACGATCAACACAAAAATCCTGGGAATTAGGCTTTACCCAAACCGAAAACGTCACTATCTGCAGCAACATCTCTCAGCGGCGTGTGCAGCAAGTAGAAGCGTATAAGCTGCCTTAATCGACTGAGTGCGTGCAAACGGCGAGGCATCAATGCGAGTGGGGAAAAAATGTGCGCAAAGACGTGCGCGAGGGGCGACGAGCTGCTAGGTGCACGCGTGCGAGCGGCTGCAGTCAAGCATGCAGGCGTGCGGATGCGGCATGGTAGCTAGTTGCGTGGGCGAGCGGGACGTGCGGACGGGGGGGCTTCGCAGCTGCGGGGGTGAGAGAGAGGCAATATGTGTGGTTGCGTCTCCATTCGTGGCCATGGCGAGTGGCTACTCAGCGACAAGGGGCTACAATGGTGAAGCTTGGCTTGGTGAGTGGACTTGGCGATGGAGGCAATGGAGGATTAGAAGGTGATTTCGGCCAAGGCATTTTGAAGAAAAAGAAGAGAATGGGGAGGCTAGGGCTTTGGCGATCAAAATGAGTTTCTCCTTGTTTTCTTCATCTTTTATTTTTTTTTAATTAATCTTTAAAACACCAAGTGTAAAAAATGATCCTCCCTTCGAGTCCTAGCAACAACACATTATTTTTCGTATTTTTCTCTATTAACCGAACGACCTCCAAACCACTAAGAAGTAACTCCAAACCTGGAACCTGAAACCGAAACACAACTCCAACTCAGCAAAAGATAGAAAACACCCGGAACCCCTGAATAATTACAAAACTATCCTTGATGGCCAAATTAACAAAATGCTCTTAAAGGCTGAAACTACCCTAACAGCTCAACCAAACAACTTAATAAACAACTGAACGTACCTGGAGAATCGAAACGTAAACCTGGATCGTTATAATACTCCCTTTTTTTAAGACATTCGTCCTCGAAAGTCTTAAGACTGGAACATCTTCAGATAATGCGTCCTCATCTCGTCCTCTAACTCCCAAGTCGCTTACTCTGCCTCTTGATGCCTCCACTAAACCTTAACTAAGTTGATCTCCTGATTATGCAAGTCTTTGCGCTCCCGGTCAAGAATCTGTACAGGCTTCTCCTTGAAGCTCAAGTCCTTATTTAGCTCCAACGGCTCATAATCAACAATGTGAAACAGGTCCACAACATACTGTCGCAGCATTGACACATGGAAAACGTTATGTACTACGGCCAAAGAGGGGGGAAAATCCAATCGGTACGCCACTGGACCGATCCGTTCAAGGATCTTAAAAGGTCCTACAAACCTCCGACTCAACTTTCCCCGCTTACAAAACCTCAAAACTCCACGGATCGGTGCTACCTTAAGGAAAACATGCTGACCAACTTCAAATTCTAAGTCTCTATGTTTAACATCGGCGTAACTCTATTGTCTGCTCTACGCTGTCAACTTACGAGTTTGGATCTTCTGCACTGCGTCATTAGTCATCTGAACCAACTCGAGACCAAGAACCTATCTGTCACCAACCTCTTTTCAAAACACTAGAGAGCTACAATGCTTATCATACAAAGCCTCAAACGACACCATCTGAATCGTAGCCTGATAATTGTTGTTGTAAGCAAATTCCATCAAATATAAATACTGGTCCCAACTGCCCAAAAAATAAATTACATAGGTCTGGTTTGCCCACTCTGTCTATCCATCGGTTTAAGGGTGGAATGTTGTACTAAAACTGAACTCAGCACCTAAACCTTTCTGAAGTGCCTTCTAGAAATGGGGAGTGAAGTGGGAAGCTCAATCAGACACAATTTTAACTGGTACCCCATTGTAACGACCCAGGTTTTCATCCCGGTCTTCGAGGTATGCCCTAGGGGTATTTTGGTAATTTGGTCGGGCCGTCAGGGTCGTTTATGTCTTTTTCCAGTTGCTAAAATTATTGGATGGGTTTATGTAGGTTTTTTAGGCTTTGTGGATGGGTTTGAGCAAGGATAGATGCAAAAGTAAAAATAAAGGAAAATTGTGTTGCAGCTGGGTTTTGAACCTGGGGTACTAGAAAGTCAGGTGGGTGGGGTGGCCAGTTGAGCTACAAGAGGATCTTGTTGCTCTTTCTGCATCACATCTTTGTTAGCCTTGGATCCTTGGAGTTTGGTGAATTTGGTTAATTGAAAAGAAATTAGGTTTTGTTATGTCTTCTTCTCCAAAAGCTTTGTGGCCGCCCAAGCTATTCTCCCTAGCTCTCCAAGCCGAGTTTCATCCCCTTTGCAGCCCGAGGATCAATCATCAATCCGGGTAGGTATCGATCGTCTCTTTTTCTTCTTCTACTCCGTTTAGGTTGCTGTTTGGGTGAGAAAGTTATGTGTGTGTGTGTTTGTGCAACCGGTAGAAGCCCAAAGAAGCGACCATCGCTCGCTCGGCGCTGCCATTTCGCACGCCCAGATCGTTCATCACACTCCCAGGTCGCCATTGCAGCCCGCCCGGAGTCGCCCTGATCGCCAGCCCGCCGTCGCACCAGGTCGCGCGCAGCAGCAGATCGCCCGCGACGCGCGTCCCGCTGAGCGGCTCGCGTGTCCGCGTCGCCACGCTCGCAGCGCCAGCGCGCCGCCGCTCGCTGGCGCTTCGCTCGCGCGCCAGAGCGCTTCGCCCGTGTCGCGCGCCAGACGCTCGGCACCGTTGCGTGCCGCTCGCGATGATGTGTGTCCGCTGCGCGTATGATCGCTCCCAACTCTGTGCGGCGCCCAGCGGCCAGCCCGCACCAGACCTACCAGCGAGCGCCCTAGCCTCGTGTCGCCGCGCCGTGTGAGTGCTCCCCGAGCCGAGCCTGCTGTTCCATTATTTTTAGGCTTATAGATATTGATTATTATTGTGTATCGCTAGGTTCCGTTCGCTAGCTCGGGATTGTCCGCAGACTTAGGTTTTGTGTGTAGAAGCCTCCCGGACCAAGGTAAGGATTTCTTACCTGGAGTTGTGTGGGACTGCGGTATTATATGTGATTGTTGTTTGTATGCTGTTATGATTATTAGCATGTTTAGCATTAGGTGCTCTATTCGAATTCCGTGGCATGAACTCTTGTGTTGTTTCTCATGTTAGTCCATGCTAGGTTGTTCCGCTCGGCATGCTCGATATCTGTTCTTGTTTCGTAGTATCATGCTAGGTTCGTTGTATCTGTTGAGCACATATTGGATTGTATGTTATTGAAATGATATGTTAGAGTGTAGGTAGGTAGCATCATCAGGGCCTGATGCATAAAGTATCTTGCATCCATGGCGAGGACGCACGAGGTAGTACTCCGCCCCTGGACCCCGTGAGGGTTTAGCTAACCCGACCGGTAGGCCCTGCAATCTTGGGTGAGTGTGGTAGTCTGCTCGATGCCCCAACGCTCAGGATGATGACTTGGCATTGCCTCGCCCACGGCGTAAGTGCGGCACGTCCTCGGCGTGTTCGGCAAGAGCCCGATTGCCACTGTTAGGGCAAGGGCGACTTTACGGTGTAAGCCTACCACGACCGATTCCTTAGCCTCAAAGTGCGGTGGTTCAGGTGACATAGTTCACGTGTCCGTGTCTCACACCCTATGTCGGTGACACCGATCCGGAGATTTAGTTAGGCATGGTGATGGACACGGGCAGCTTGCCACTAGACCCGGCAACCCCGAGTTGCGGTAGCATGCGGTCGCGCGCGCGATACGCTCATTACTGGCGCCGATGGAGAGCTCCTCGGGATTGTGAGCCAGTGCACCTTTCGTATCGACAGTAGACAGGCTGAGGCCGAGACTTGTTTCTCGTATAGGGCGTATTGTGTGATGTGGATTTTTCCGGACTAAGACCCTGAGTTGGCATCCGAGGTCCAAGTGTGGACTTAAGCTATGTGCTCTATTTTGTGTTTATATTCATAGCTTGCATATCTTTCGGCTAGATGACCATGTATATCGTATTGTACCCCGGTTGGGGATTCTTACTGAGTAATTCGTTACTCACCCTTATTTTGTGGTTTCCCACAGGTAACCAAGGTGCGAGGCAGGATAGCTGAAAGAGGAGCTGTGATCATGGGAACCTGCTATCGTCTCTGACTTTTTATTTCTATGACTCTTGTCTTTTATTTTCCCCTGAATGCATGTAGCCGGGCACAGAGCCCTAGGATGTTTTCTGAATGTTTTTGTGGATTCCCGCTTTATTGAATTTGAGGATGTTTCAAATGTTTTAATAAATCTCTCATCAGAGTGTACGTTTTGGAAATGTATTTGCCTTGAAACAGGTGCTTGGAGACAGGGACAGGTTTCAGCAAACTATATTGATTTCTGATTGAACCTTGATTGTTTTGTTTTAATTGGGAATCCGAAAATTTATTTGCATATTGTCCTTTCCTTTGAATGCATGCATTGGGGTAAAAGTCTATTTAGAGCCCTTTTTGGGTCAGGTTTTTACACCCATGGTACCGAAAGTGACACCGGCTAACAAACTCTACTATATCCCTTTTCATATTACTCCACCAAAAAATCTTCTTAAGATCCTGATACATCATTGTACCCCCTGGGTGCCAAGTAAACATGGAACTATGAGTCTCCGTAGCAACCCGGTTCGGGGTCAAGCATCAGCTGGCACGCAAAGGCGCCCTCTAAACCTCAAGCCACCAGATGGTGCTACCACAGAGTCAAAGTCTCCGTCAGCCTGAACTATGGCAATCAGTCGGCTCAACTCAGGATCACTCAGTTGGCCATCAATGATCTTCTGCCTTATCGAAGGCTGAACAGTCAATCGGGGTTACCCTAGCGATAACCTCTTTCAATAATACTGGTATACCGGCTCGCTCTAACTCTTTCCACGATGAGATCTGTGAACTCAACAAGGCTGCACAATGTGAAATTTTCCTACTCAAGGCATCAGCCACAACATTAGCCTTACCCGGATGGTACAAAATCTCACAATCGTAGTCCTTGACCAACCCAAGCCATTTCCTCTGCCTCATGTTTAACTCCTTCTGAGTAAAGAAGTACTTGAGGCTCTGGTGGTCCGTAAACATCTGGATTTTTGTTAATGCCTCCATATTTTCAAGGCAAAACCAACGGCTGCTAACTCCATGTCATGCGTCAGGTAGTTTTTCTCATAATTCTTCAGCTATTTCGAAGCATAAGAAATAACTTTACCATGCTACATCAAAACACAGCCAAACCCAAACATGAAAGCGTCACTATACACAACGAAACCTCATGTTCCCTCCAGAATTGACAACACTGGGCAGTCGTCAAATTGTGCTTCAATAGAACAAAGCTCTCCTCACAACTGTCATCCCAAACAAACTTAACTCCATTTCTCATCAATCTAGTAAGCGGTACTACTTTGGCGGAAAAGTCCTTCACGAACCTATGGTAATAACCTGCCAAACCCAGAAAGCTGTGAATATCTGCGACCGTGGTCGGTCTAGCCCAAGAACTCACTGCATCAATCTTGGCGAGGTCCACTGCAATCCCATTTCTAAAAAGAACATGTCCAAGAAAAGCCACATTCTCCAACCAAAACTCACACTTAGAGAACTTAGCGTGCAACTGATTTTCTCTTAAGGTTGTCACTACTTGTCTTAGAAGTAAGGCATGATCCTCCCTGGTTTTAGAGTAAATCAGGATGTCATAGATGAATACAATGACAAAGATGTCCAAGAATGCCTTGAACTCTCTGTCCATCATATCCATAAATTCTGTTGGGGGCTGGTCAGTCTGAAAGACATAACAACGAACTCATAGTGGCCATACCTTGACCAGAAAGCTGTCTTGGGGATGTCTACATCCTTAACCCTCAACTGATGGTAACCAGATCTCAAATCTATGTTTGAGAAAATAGGAGCTCCCTGAAGCTGGCCAAACAAATCATTAATACGAGGCAATGGGTACTTGTTCTTCACTGTAGCCTTATTCAGCTCCTTGTAGTCTATGCAAAGGCGCATCGAACCATTTTTCTTTTTCACAAACAGAACTGGTGCTCCCTGCGGGGACACACTGGGACGAATGAACACTCGGTCCAAAATCCATGCAACTAAACTTTCATCTCCTTTAGCTCTGCTTGCGCCATTCTGTAAGGAGCCACCGAAATAGGGAGAGTCCTTGGCTAGAGCTCTATAGTGAAGTTAACCTCCTGCTGAGGTGGTAAATCAGGTAGCTCCTCTGGGAACACATCTACAAATTCCTGCACAGCTAGTACCTAATCAACTAACGGCGGAAGACAATCTCCTTCAGACAAATTTGCCCAGTAGCCCCAAGCTCCTCGAGCTAAGAAACGTTAGGCTTTTACCATAGAAATCAGTGGTGGACAAACTCCACTCTAGACACCGCAGAACTTAAAACTCTCCTTCTTGGGCGACCTGAATACAACTTCTTTCTGGCGACAGTTGATTAATGCATGGTGCTCAGCTAACCAATCCATCCCTAGGATCACATCAAATTCACTCATACACAGTACTATGAGGGTGGCTGCTAACGACTCTCCAGATACTAGGATCCGGACGTCTCTAATCTTATCACTAGCAATCGTACTAACTCCCGAATGAGTAGAAACACACAACTCGAACCCTAAAGGTTCTAGTACCAAACAAGCTTGACTTGCAAACAATGCAAAGATAAACGAATGGGTTGAGCTAGAATCAAACAAAACATAAGCATAATGATCCAGGATAAGTAAGGTGCCTAAAATAGCTGTTTCAGTCTTCTCGACCTCCAGCCGAGTCATGGAAAAACCATTGCCCTACTGCTGAGCCGGTTTAGCATTTGCCCCACCCTACAAGCATACTCTGGCTAGGTGTCCCTCCTTACCACACTTAAAGTAGGCTCGGGGAAATGCTCCACACAAACCAAAAAGGTATTTACCACAAGTACGGCAATAGGGTGCTTGTCTCATTGTAACCTGCTGGCGACCCTAATCTCTCTGCTAGAAGCGACCTTGACGGTGCGACTGAGCTCTCTACTCAAACTTTCACTTTTGCCCTGAACTGGCTGGCACATGCTGGGCTACGACTGGAGCTTTCACAAGAGGATACTTCCAATTATAAATCTTTTCTAAGGCTACAGTCCTTGTGTACGTCTCAGAAGCGAGTGCCCTAATATCTTGGGCAACCTCCAACCAAAGTCCTCCGAAAAATTTATTTATCTTCAACTCCTCAGTGGCAACTAACTCAGGAGCGAAGTAATTATGCTCCGAAAACCTTTTCTCATAACCTGCTATGGAGTCATCACGTTCTTCAGGTTGTTAAAGGCTTCAACCATTTCTTACTGAGCCACCTCACTGATGTACTAAGTTTTAAATTTAGCCCTGAAGAATTCCCAAGTAGGGGGTGGGATTCTACAAGTCTGCCTCTAATGCTGGACTCCCACCACCACACTATTGTGTTAGTGAGTACATGTACGACACATCTCGACCTCTGAATATTAGGAAAATACATCACTTGGAAAATGTACTCCATCCTGGCGAACCACTTCGCTGCTTTCAGCAGGTTCTCAGAAAATTCAAACTCCCTAGGCTTCCACTTGTTGAAGTCTTTGAGCCACTTGCAATACTCGGCGGCTCCGTTCCCTACAACAGCCTCAAAAACCATAAGCTCCTGCCCATCTAGAGGAATCACTAAGGTCGCAGGGGAAGCTGGTTCAGTTGGTGCAACTAGGGGTGCCTCGCGGAGCAATTGAGTCAACTAAGCCATCTGTGCTCGGGACTTCTCTCTCTGCACTACAAGCTGCTCTGCAAGTTGTGCTGAAAACTGTGCCTAGGATTCATCCCTCAGTCAGTCATCAAGAGCATCATCTCTATCATCATTGATCCTAGCTCTTGCAAAACCCGACCCTAAATGGTCCTAAATGGCCTTTACTAAATGATGTGAATCAAAATTCATTAATCTTAAACAGAAAAGATTTGAAAACATGCATCTCATTAAAACATTTCAAAATCCAAATACTCAAGAAAAAGTCATTAAAACAATTAGCCTCTGGTCAGAGTATATAAAAATCCATTACAAAATAAATAAAAGTCTTTCAAAAATAAAGATGCAATGAAGGACAGCAGATGCAACGGACTTGTCCCCATGATCAACCAACTCCTCCTCTAGCCACCCCGACGTTGTGCCAAGTTACCTAGTCAAAGAACCAAAGAAAGGGTGATTGCAAAAGCACTCAGTAAGAATCCCCCAACCGGGGTACAATACGCAAGACAAATCATTTAGAACTCTAGCATACAAGAAAAACATCAATTTACATAAAGGCATTCTCAAACAATAATGGACAATAAGTGTCGAGCAGGGTCACCAGGCCACTGGGCTGACTAAACAGGAGAACAACCTAAGTGACCTCGGTCTCTGGAATGTCTATCTCTAAGACAACACTAGGTTAGCACACAACTGGGCTAACTAGAACAACATGCTACTTGGCTTGTCCTTACTATGTCGGGCAGCAAGCAACTGGGCTCAACCCTGATACAGCTCAAATTTAGCTATCAATGGATAGCACGCCACTGGGCTAGTCCTAAGCATAGTTGGGTGTCACGCAACTAGGCCAAACCCTGGAATGGCAATGCCACTTGGCCAATCTAAGTCGAACGCAATTGGGTAGATAAGAAACCGCACACAACTGGGCGAGTCCGAAAATAAGCTAGGGTTGCACGCCAATGTGCCAAAGGCACCCCTAGAAATAACAACGACCCTAACTTGAAAAGTGGAAACATACAATAACAGCGACCTCGAGCTGTAGGATCACAAAGGCACCCCTAGCAATAAACAAAACATATCACAAATAAATCCTAGACAACGAATCAACAAACGAACATCAAACGAGCCTCGGTAAGGTGGGATGCGGCAGGCCTCGGCAAGGAAAAGGCATGGGTGTACGGGAGGCCTCGACAATGTGAGCAGAGGCTGCGCGGCAAGCGAATCGCAGCTGGGCGAGCTGGATGTAGCGGGCGGCGTGTGCTAGGGTTGCGGATGAGGACGTCTGCCCGGGCAGCTCGTCACCATTGGCTGCACAAGGCACGGCTGGGCTGTAAGAACCCGACCATAAACATGGTCCTAAACCTGGGATCTTACTCAGCATGCAAGTTAAATATGATAACAAGCGGTTTAGAACTTATATTTAAAAACCTTTCAAAACATATGAGAAGGGGGAGCCCTTAAAACATAACCAACAATTTTCAGTTTAAACAATCCAACAAAGTAAAACAACCTGGCCAGTGTTTAATAAAATGTACAATACAATTTAAGCAACATTTTTTAAACAATGTTTCCCCTAGGACTCTGTCCATCTACATTTGAATAAATAATGCAATAATAAAAGACAGAGTGCCGGCGGTTCCCCATGATCAATCGGCTCCCTCCGCTAGCCCTCCCGGTGTTGTCCCAAGTTACGAAAGATAAATAAGGGTGAGTATAAACATACTCGTGAAGAATCCCCAACCGGGGTACAATACGATACATCGGTCATCTAGCACCTCAACATGCAAGCAAGCGGCTATCAACATGAGATCATAGCTCAACGAGCTCATAAAACAAGATCTGGAAACATCTAAGTCTCTTACTTAGGAATCATCGGAAGTCTCCTACTTAGGCCTAATGATTGGTTCTCATAACCAATCCGGGACATCTCCGAGGGTCTTTCTCCTCGGCCAATTGATCGGCTCAAAAACCGATCCCAAGATGCCCGACACCCTCGAGGGTCTTTCTCCTCGACCAATTAATTAGCTCAAAAGCCAATCCCAATGGGTGTCCTCAAGGGCCTCTTACCCTCGCTAACAACTGGACTATCGGAGAGTACCGCGCATCGGCTCTAAATCGAAGGAACGGTGTACTCACGAACATTAGCCCGGGAGCTCTCGAACCGGCGACTAACGCGTGCAGGCGCGCGACACCGCATGCTCATCCGAGCCCGGCGTAAATGCGGGGCCTAAGGGCAAACCACGCGGGTCGTGCACGCATGCCTAAAGACTCTGGAGCGGTGTCACCGAACACGAGAGTGCGAGGCCCTCAGTAACGACCAGTTTTTCTTCCGGTCTTCCGGTATGCCCTAGGGGTAATTTGGTAATTTGGTCGGGCCGTCGTGGTCGTTTGTGTTCTTTCCGATTACTAAAATTATTGGATGGTTTTATGTAGGTTTTGGAGGGGTTTGTGGTCCGGTTTGAGCAAGGTTTGATGCAAAAGTAAAAATAAAGGAATTTGTCTTTGCAGTAGGGTTTGAACCGGGTCTCTGGGAAGCTTGTAGAGATGTGTGCAAATTGAGCCATTAGGTGCTCTTGTTGTTCTTTCTCGCATCACATCTTAGTTAACCTTGGATTTTGGAGTTTTGGTGCATTTGGTTAAATGAAATAGAATTAGGTTTATTCTATCTTCTTCTCCAAATCTCCTCTTGGCCGCACAAGCTCTCCCTCTCCATAGCCATTGCCGATTCTTCACTCCCTTGCATCTCCTTGGGTTCGATCATCATCATTCCGGCCAGCCGAGAGAAGCAGCAGCATAGATCGCCCCTGCCGTCGCACCAGGTCGCCAGGCCGGACAGCAGCGTCGCCAGACCGTCCGCACGCCATCGCGCACCAGATCGCCCAGATCCGTTGAGCCGCCTGCGCTGTTGCACGATCGCCCAGATCTGTTGAAGCAGCTCCCCCCGCGCGCCATCGCTCGCGAGATCGTGCCCGTCGCGCCCAGCAGCAGACGCCGATCGCGTCGTGCGATCGCGCCAAAGAAGACGCCAGACGCCAGCCGCGCGTACCGCGCGCTTCGCTTCGCCGCTCGCCGCGCGCCAGCCGCGCGTCGCTCGTCAGACGCAGACGCCCTGCGCGCCGCGCCTTCGCCCGACGCGCTTCGCCCGCGCGCGTGCGTCCTCGCTGTGCATCCGTGCCGTGCGTGTGCGGTAGCAGCAGCGCCAGCGCCGCCCTGCCGTGCTAGCGCGGCCAGCGCTTCCGCCACCCGGCTCGCCCACCGGTACTCCAAGCTCGTGTCGCGCGCGCGCGTGAGTCCCTTTGAGCCGAGCTTGTCGTTCTATGGTTGTTTAGACGTTTTAGTTGCTTGATTATTATTGGTTTGCTAGGTTCCCGCCGCTAGCTCGGGATTGTTCCATGACTTAGGATTTGTGTGTAGAAGCCTCTCCGACCAAGGTAAGGATTTCTTACAGGAGTTGTGTGGCCCTGCGGTATATTTTTGATTGTTGTTTTGTATGCTCGTGTATGATTATTAGCATGTTTAGCCCTAGGTGCTCTGTTTCAATTCGATCGGCATGAACTCTTGTATTGTTTCTCATGTTAGCCCATGCTAGGTTGTTCCATTCGGCATGTTCGATATCCGTTCTTGCTTCAGTAGTATCATGCTAGGTTCCTTGTATCTCGTTGAGCACGTATTGGACCGCATTGATTGAATGGTTATTATTGCTATGGTTCGAGTTCGTAGGTAGCATCATCCGGCCGGATGCATAACGTAACTTGCATCCCCGCGAGGTGGACGTGCGAGATGGTACTCGTCCCCCGATCCCGTTAGGGTTTAGCTAACCCTAACGGTGGCCCGCAATCTTGGGTGAGGGTGGCGATCGTTAAATGCCCCAACGGTCGGGATGATGACTTGGCATTGCCTCGCCCCGCAGCGATCGGCACGTCCTTAGCGTGTTCGGCCGTAGCCCTTGATTGCCACTGTTAGGGCAAGGACCGCTTCGGTGTAAGCCTACCACGGACCGGTTCCTTAGCCTCAGTGCGGTGGTACAGCCGACATAGTTCACGTGTCAGTCTCACACCCCTATGTCGGTGACACCGATCCGAGATTTAGTTAGGCATGGTGATCGAACACGGGCGACTTGCCACTAGACCCGGCACCCCGAGTTTGCGGTAGCATGCGGTGCGCGCTTACGCTCATTCTGGCGCCACATCGGAGAGCTCCTCGGGATCTTGAGCAGTGCACCTTTCGTATCGGCAGTGAGTCAGGTGAGGCGGGACTTGTTCCCGTATAGCGCGTTTAGTGTGTTGTGGTATTTCCGGACTAAGACCACGAGTTGGCATCCGAGGTCCAAGTGTGGACTTAGCTATATGTGCTCCGCTCCGTGTTTGTACTCATAGCTTGCATACTTTCTTCTAGATGATCATGTATATCGTATTGTACCCCCGGTTGGGGATTCTTACTGGGTAATTCGTTACTCACCCTTATTCTCGTGGTTTTCCACGGGTAATCAAGGCGGGGAGACAGGATGGTGAAGGGAAGGCGTGATCATGGAATCTGCTTTGTCATCTCGACTACTTTATTTTATCATGACTCTTGACTTTTGTTATTTCCCCGAATGCATGTAGACGGGCACAGAGCCCCGGGATGTTTTCTTACGTTTTATGGATTCCAAAGATATTTGCACTTGTGGGTTGTTTTGATGGTTTAAATAAATCTCGATCGAGTATGCTTTTAGAAATGCACGTTTTGATTGTTGAATGTTTTCGTTTTTACTTGGAATCGAAATGTGTTTTTATAATGTCTTCTATTTTCAATACATGCATTGGGGTAAAGGCCATTTAGAGCCCCTTTTGGGTCGGGTCTTTACACCCTAACACTCATCTGTGCGGCTGTACCACCGACACGAAGCTAAGAACCGCCAAGGCAGCTTGCACCGTTGGTGTGGTTCCGCTCTAGCAGCTACAAACTAGGCTTATGCCGATGTGGTAGCTAAATCCACATCGGCTGCCGGGGAAAGCAATGTACGTTATGCTTCGCGCTCTACTCCCGACCGGTGGGGACAAAGTGCGTTATGTCCGCTCGACCTACGGATGATGACAAACCCTACTACGCTATCTAAGAATACCGAGTAAATCAATGATTCTGGCTAGCAAGCAATGATCGACATCAATCACGTTTACCTAGCATGATACTACAACTTAAACAGAATCGAAGCATCTTTGGAAGAACAAACCTAGCATGGCACTAACATGTAAAATCAACAATCATGCTAGCAAGAGATCAAACAAAGTCGCTTATCACTATCATGCTCATAACAATCAAGCAAACATACAAGGTACAATCGAGACATATCGCAGGTCCACACAACCACGGTAAGAAATCCTTACGGGACAAGCGAGAAAATAATCACAAATCAACCAAGCAATCCTCGAGCCTCTAATCGAACCCAAACAACCTAAACATAAAATAAAGCGACCCAAATCAAATACATAAAACAGCCCAAATAAATCCCTAAACAGCAGACCAACAAATCGGGGCCCAACGAAGAAAAGACTCGGGAAATACCATCCGAGAAGCCACAAGGCTCGGGCCAACCAAAGACACAACAGCAAAGGGCGCAGATGAGCACCGGGCGTGGGCGGTGGCAGGGCTGGCGGCGCGGGCGGGGCGTATGGCTTGGCGCAGCGGCGCGCTGAGGCGAGGCAAGGGTGCACGGGCGCGGACTCGAGCTCGGTGGCGCGCGACACACGGCGCGGCTTGGCGGAAGAGGCGGCGCGCGACGGGCGCGTGGCGCGCGCGCGACGCGCGACGCGATGGGCTCGGGGCGCTCGAGAAGGCACGACGACCTACAGGGCGGCGACTTCGGTGCGCGGCGGGGCTCGGGCGACTCGACACGGACACGGGCGACACGAGAGGCGGCACAGGCGATGCAGATCTGGGCTCGGCGCGACTAGGGCGAGGGCGATGCAGATCTGGACTCAGCGCGACCAAGCGCGACACGAAGACGGCTCAGGCGATGCAGATCTGGGCTCGGCGCGACTAGGGCAAGGGCGATGCAGATCTGGCGCTGGGTGGCTTTGCGGCGCGCGGCATGGGTGAGTGGGCGGCTGGGGAGCGAGGGCGGCTAGGGGTGGTCATGGGCGACTAGGGTGGGCATGGTGCGCCAAGGGGCCGCTGCTGCCGGGTGGAGGAGAGAGAAAGGGAGAGAAAAAGGAATTTGGGGATTTTGGAAAATAAAAGGGAAAAATAAAAGGAAAAAGGGAATTAAAAGGAAAAAAATTTGATTTTATCCTCCTTTCCATCCTTAACCAATTTAAATAAGCCTTAAAGTCCTTAAATCCCACTTCCCGGCTTCCTCCTTCGAGACCCGGCTGAAGCAACCTTTTCCGAACAATAACTCTCACTTAAACAAACTCCCAAATCATCTCTAAGGGCCTGGCCTCGAATCCCAAAGGAAACACCCAAACAACGATCACTTTGCCCAAAACCCAAATCACAACCGAACTCCCAAACGAATAGCCCAAACATCTCGGGACTCGAGACACCAACAAACAAGCCTCAACAAAGCGAGGAGCTGCCTCAAGCCCCGAAAAACCACAAATCCTGCCCGGGGAGCAAAAAGACGAAAATACCCCTAAGGGTCAAAACAGCTCTAACGGCCCAACCGAACCACTGAATCTGAACCGGAAGCACCTCGAGAACTGGAATAGAAAACTGGGCCTTTACATGGGCGACATGCAGGCAGCAGCGGGCGGCACGGATATGCAGCGATGCGACAAAGCTCGGCGATAGAGGTGATGGGTTCGAAAATGATCTTGGATATGGAGGGGAGAATACGAAGGAGAAGAAGGTGAAAGGAAAGGGAAAATCGACGTTCGCTTTAGGAAGGGAGAAAAAGGATTTTCTCTTTTTTATCTTATTTTAAATGCTCCAAAAATATTCCATGCGCCAAGTGTCCTCGAAGGTTCCTTCTTCGAGTTTTGGCAAGCTCACACTTACCTCCTATTTTCCTCATTAATACTGAATGTCCTCCAAACTTCTCAACAAAAATTCTCGGACATGGAACCTGAAACAAGAAAAAAAAATACCAACTCAACACAAGTCTGGGAAATAAATCGAAACCCTGAACAGTTACCAAAATGCCCTCGGAGGCCAAATATAAAGACCCGACCCGAAAGAGGCCCTAACCTAAGCCTTTACCTCAATGCATGCTTTTAAAATTTAGATATAATATGCAAGATTGTTATCCAGATTCTGAATGAGAATTAAAACTTGTCAACATTCATGAAATAAGCAGTTATAAAACTTCCTGAAACTTGTCCCTGTTTCCAAGCACATGTTCCAAGCTAAAAGAAGTTTAAGACATCACTCTAATAAGAGATCTATTTCAAAAATATTCTGTTCCAAACAGTTTACAAAAAATGCTAGAATCCAAAAACAATCAGAAAACATCCTAAGGGCTCCGTGCCCAACTACATGCATTCAGAGGACAAAACATAAACATAACATAAACTCAGAGTTCGAAAAGACAGCATGTTTTACATCACCAGCAGCTCCTTCTTCAGCCATCCAGTCTCGCGCCCTAGTTACCTGTAAGAATCCCCAACCGGTGAGTAACGAATTACTCAGTAAGAATCCCCAACCGGGGTACAATACGATACAACTGGTCATCTAGCAGAAATTATGCAAGCATTGAATACAACACAGAAAAGAGCACATCGCTTTAATCCATACATAAATACCACGGATGGCATCTTACGGTCTTACTCCGGAAAACTACAACAAATCTAGATACTCTACAAGAAACTAGTCTCAGCCTCAGCTTTCCTACTACTGTCGATAAAAAAGGTGCACTGTGACGAACCCGACCCAAAACATGGTCCTAAACCGGGGTTCTCACTCAGCATGTGTAACAGCCCAGTTTCCTATTCCAGTTTTCGAGGTGCCTTCGGGTCAAGATTCAGTTGTTTGGTTGGGTTTTAGAGCCGTTTGGCCCCTTGGGGGTATTTTGGTCTTTTGGCTCTCCGGGCAGGATTTGTGGCTTTCAGGGCTTCGAGGTAGCTCCTGCCTTTGTCGAGGCTTGTTTGTTGGTGGCTGCGAGTCCCGTGGTGTTTGGGCTAGTCGGTTGGATGCTCGGTTGTGGTTTGGGCTTTGGCAAAGTGTTGGTTTGTTGCGTGTTTCCTTTGGGTTTCGAGCCCGAGCCTTTAGTGTTGCTTTGGGAGTTGGATTTAAGTGAGTTTGATTTATTGGAAAAGATTGCTTGGATCGGGTCTCGAAGGAGGAAGCGGAAATGGGATTTTGAGGTTTTAAAGTGGATAAGGATGGAAAATGGAATTTAAAAATCCCATTTTTTCCTTTTTCCCATTTTCCTTTTATTTCTCTTTTTCTTTTCTTTTTCCCCAAAATGCAACTTTCTCTCTCCTTCTCTCTCTCTCCCGAGCACCCCACCTAGCCCACCCCTAGCCAAGGCTCGCTTGACCCGGCCGTGCGGCCTTGGCTCGCCGCCCCAGCTAGCAGCAGAGCCAGCTGTCGCGAGCGGCTGAGCTCGCCCGGCGCTCGCTAGCCGCCTCGCCCAGCCAAGCGTCGCGCGCCCTCGCCAGTCGCCGCGACCCGTGCGCCGCTCGCCTCGCTCTGTCCGTGTCGCCGCCCGGTGCGCGCCGTGTTGCCGCCACCATCCTCAGAAGCGCGCGTCGCGCCGCGCGCCTCGCCTCCCTCGCTGCTCGCCAGCGCGCCAGCCAGCGCTTTCATCTGCGCCGGGCCACTTTGCCTAGCGTGTCAAATGCCTGCCCGTTCAGTGTCACCGTGCCTCGTGAGTTGCTCCTTTGAGCCAAGCCCCGTTTATTTTAGTGTATTTAGGGCTATTTTATGATTATTGATGTTTTTGCTTGGCTCGATATAGGTTGCTCGGGTTCGATCGCAGTTAATTTTATTGTGTTGTTGCCTTCCGACCAGGTAAGGATTTCTTACCGGAGTTGTGTGGGCCCTGCGATATTGTCATGATTTTGCCTTGCTTGTTTCTTCGATCGTTATGAGCATGATAATAATAAAGCGGCTTTGATTGATTTACGCTAGCATGTTTGCTTGATATTACATGTTAGTGCCATGCTAGGTTTGTTCTCACGGCATGCTTATGATTCTGCTAAGCTCGTAGTATCATGCTAGGTAGTGTGATTGATGTCGGTCTTTGCTTGCAGCCAGGAATCATTGCTTTTTCCTTGTACTCTTAGATAGAGTTGTAGGGTTTGTCATCATCATCAGGTCGAGCGGACATAACGTACTCCGTCCCCACCGATCGGGAGTAGTGTGCGACGCATAACGTATCTTGCTTCCCCGGTCACTAAGGTGGATTTAGCTCGGTCGGGAATAAAGTGTGCGCAAAGATAACGTATCTTGCTACCCCGCCCGACCAGCGGGTTAGGAATTAGCTACCCACTTCGGCATAGCCTAGTTTGTAGCCTGCTAGAGCGGAACCCCGCCACGGTGTAAGCCCGCCTTGGCGGTTCTTAGCTTCGTGTCGGTGGACCAGTCGCATGAGATGAGCGCCGAGGGCCTCGCGCCATCGTGATCGTGACACCGCTTCCAAGTTTTAGGCATGCGCACACGCCCGCGTAGTTTGCCCTTAGGCCCCCGCATTTACGCCGGTTGCGAGAAGAGCATGCGGTGTGAGTGCACACGCAGCGTTAGATGCCGGTTCGAGAGCTCCTTCGGGCTAATGTTCGTGAGTACACCATTCCTTCCATTTAGAGCCGGACTTCGGGTACTCTCCCGTAAGTCCAGATTAGCAAGGGTAAGAGGCCCTTGAGGACATCCTTGGGATCGGTTTTTGAGCTGATCAACTGGCTGAGGGAGAAAGACCCTCGAGAGATGTCCCGTGATTGGTTAGGATAACCAATCATTAGGTAAGTAGGAGACTTCCGATGTCTCCAGATCTTTCTTTGTAAGCTCGTTGAGCTATGATCCGTGTTGGTAGTTTGTTTGCTTGCATGCTTTGGTACTAGATGATTGATTATATCGTATTGTACCCCGGTTGGGGATTCTTCTTGAGTAATTCGTTACTCACCCTTACTTATCTTTCAGAAACCATGGCGCGAGGCGGGATGGTTTGGAGGAGGAGCCGTGATCATGGAAAACCCGTTGTTCAACTCTGAGTCTTATGTCTTGTATTTACGTTTTAAATGTCCTCTGAATGCATGTAGTTGGGCACGGAGCCCTAGGTTGTTTTATGAATGTATTTCCGGATTCTAGCATTTTTGTAAATGTTGTAAAGCTTGTATGATTTAAATAAATCTCGATCGAGTAAGTTTTGGAAATGTATTTGTCTTGGAGCAGTGCTTGGAAACAGGATGAGTTTCAAGAATTTTGTATTGACTTTTAAATGAACTCTTGCCGGTTTTGGTTTTTACTTAGAATCGAAACAACCATCTTGCAAATTCCGTTGTTGATTTGTATGCATGCATTGAGGTAAGGGCCCATTTAGAGCCCCTTTCGGGTCGGGTCCTTACAGTTGGTATCAGAGCTCAGAGTCATAGATTCTGTGAGACCCGACCTTTTGTTGTAGGTCGTTTTTCCATGATCATCAAGACTCAAGCGGTCATCAGTGTACGCCTAAGTTTCTTGTTTTAAAGAAAAGGGTAAGATTTACAATACTTTTCATCTAGCTTTTATGCCTTGTGTTGTGTAGCGGAGACGAGCGAGGAGTTCGACTCGTTGTTGGTTTGGGCTTAGTGAGCCATCATGCCAACTTTCGCATGATCGCAGCGATTTGTTTAGCGGCGTGTTGAGGTATCCAGATAGATTCGGATGCCCCCGGGACGTCGTCCCGAGGGAGGTAGAGCTTAGACTCCGTTGGCCATGTGTGGCCCGATTCTTCGCTTCTCCCTAGTGAGAGGGTGGAGGTGCTTCGTGCGATCGCCAAGATGTTGATCGCACCCGAGGAGCAGTGGCGCTTGGCATGTCCGACCGAGGAGTTGGACCGATCGTGTTGATGTTGAGGCCGCGCCCCGGGGTTGTTAGGCCCGCATGCGATTTGGCCCCGGCAGCTTGAGTTGCCTGGAGGAGGGGTAGAGGCTAGCGCCTCGGGTGAGACTCCTTGAGCGAGTGTGCTCCACCATGAGAGATTTGATGGAAGGTCTTTAGCTATCGAGAGCGGAGACCCGTGCGCGATTTGTAGCGCGTAGTGAGGAGTCCCGAGCACGAGATAGCCCAATTGTCGAGTTTGTTTCAAACATTTTTCCCCAAAGTAGCTCTTGTAGCCCCGAGAGGTTCCCGGGAGGGCATGATCAGCAGAGTTTATTCAGATGAGTTTGTTGGCGTTGATGGAGCCGCTTGGATTTGGCAAATGGATGCCTGTAGAGCTCGATGTTTTAGTAAGTCCTCTCGCTAGTAGTCAAGTAGTTGGCCAGTTTGAGTTTAGCATCCGTGTGTGGGATGCCCTGCTGCTCGAGAGGCCGAGGTGTGCCGTCCGGTCTTTGTTTGGTTCATCGGATGGTGGTGGAAGTCCCTTGTGAGAGGTGGACTAGCGAGTCTCCACCGATCGCCCGATTGTTTGGCAAGTTGCCGTGTTAGTGGCTTGAGGCGGATGAAGGGTCATCTTTGCTCCTTGAGAGCTCTTTGTTGTTTAATGCATTGACTTCCTCGGATGTGGATTTGGTAGTAGTAGCACTTGAGGTTCATTGGTTGGTGTGCCACTTTGGCACTAAGTGTGGTTCGAGCTTGAGTTTGGCTTGGGCATAGCGGATGGTTCTATGCCGTTCGGAGTTCAGCGCACTCCTTTAGCCTTGGATCTGTTTATGGCGGTTGCACTGTTTAGGTCGTGCGGAGGGCTAGTTCGGTGGTAGTCGATGGACTACAAGCGAAAGGATGCTCGAGAGGAGCGGAGCCTCTTCCTAGTGTTTACGGAGGTTGAGTAAGTCACAGATTGGTTGGTAAGTGTTGGTGCGCTTGAGCCTCGCGCTAGTGTTAAGGCCAAGAGTTTTCTTGTGGTTGGTAGTGCGGTCAACTACCTTCGAGTGCCTTTATCTGAGGAGAGTTGAGCATCGTAGATGCGAGTTTGGTCCAGCAGAGGGACTCTGAGTTGGATGCTCATGAGATGAGCTGGATGCCTATGAGGCGAGTTGGATGCCATGATTCGAGTTGGATGCTTTTGAGGCCAGATGAGCTGATGCCTTGCGAGAGGATTTGGATGCCTTATGGGTAAGCACCCTTGGTAGAGGCTTGGTATAAAGTAAGTTCGGTGTGGCATGGTTATGCTTTTGGTAAAGCAAGGTTGCCTCAGCTTTGAGCATCGTGTGGAGTTGGAACTTTTGGGTGTTTCTTCGGTTGGAGTTCAGTTGGAAGGCGAGCAGTGTGATGGTAGCAAAGCCGCGCAGATTTTACGATCGCCTTGGCTAAGAATGTTGTTTGGATCCTTTCTTTGGGTAGAAGCCTTGTTGAGAGGCTGATGTTTGAGTAGGAGGATGACGCATTCGGTAGCGTTTCGAGTCCTCTAGGTTCCCAAGGAATTGGAGTTGGCCTGCATGGTTGAGATGCTAGAGAGAGTTGTGCCTGTTCAGGCATTTGGCTGTTAGCTCGTTTGTCGGCCGTATGTGTCGGAGGGTGATCGGAGGATCCCTAGGTTGTGGAGAGCCTCTCCAAAGCTCAGTCAGGCCCAGGTAGTGAGTTTCAGTTGGCAAGCTGGAGCCGTGTAGTTTGTAGCCTCGGTTGAGTTGCTAGCAGTCTTGGTAGACTAGCAAGCTAGTGTTTGTTTGGAGTAAAGTCCGGATTGGTTCCAGTGAGGTGGCAAGTTGATGCTTGGTGTTGACCAAGGTGTGGTTTGGAGCTGCTAGTGATTTGCTTTGCTCGTGGGACGAATGGTTCGTGCCCAGTTGGTTGTTTTCCTGTTCCAGGATGTTGAGTTGCCCCTGTTGTTGCCCCGTGAGATTTAGATGTTGTTGCTCTAGTGGAGCATGACAGTGAGCGTATGTGGAGCTCTCTGTCCTTTGGATGTCTGCTTGTAAGAGCCGTTTCCTTCGGGGATTTGTCAGGTTACTCCTTTGGGCTTGGAATTGATGGTAGTGGTGCTAGCAAGAGGGAAATATTTGTTGGCTACTTGGAAGTAGTCGTTTGTTCAGTTAAGCGGATTCTTGGATGGTGTTCTAGAGGCTGCAGTAAAGGTTGTTCTGCCCTTGTGAGTGTTTGGCCAAGATTTGGTTCTCTTGTTGTTTCGAGAGCTAGTTCTGGTTCTATTTGGAGGGCGTTATACGAGGTCTTTTTCCTAGTCAGTAAGTTTTGGGAGTTGACCCCTCCCTCGGCAGTTGAGTAAGTTTTGTTGGTTCCGGATTTGTGATCCGATTGGTTGAGTTTTCCCTTGGGTGTTGCTTCCAAGAGAGTTGGTTGCTGTTGCCTTGGGTTTGAGAAAGTCAGCGAGCTTGTGTGAAGTTCGCTGCCCTTCAGAGTTTGCTCTTTGGGAATTCGTTTCTGTTTTTGTAGGAGTCACTTAGCTCATAAGTTGTGTATTTGATCGAGTAGCGCAAATGGTCACCCCAATGAGAGGGTCCTCGCTTTGTGTTGTTAGCAAGCAAGAGTTGTTTGTCCCCAAAGGTGGTGGTGGCCACCAAGAAGAGTTGTTTCCGGCAAGTTGTTGGTTCTTTGGGGATTGAAGATTTCCCTTTCCCCCTAGTCTTTGTGGTGGTTGAGTTGCTCCCTGGATGTCAGCCTCGAGTGTTATCTCCTGAGGTAGTCTTGCGGATTCGTATGGTTCAGGATCCGTAAGCTTTGAGGTTGTCGTCATCCATTTTCCTTGTAAGGTTTCGGGAGTGGAGTTTCTGGTTGGAAGATAAGTTTGGCCTAAGCGAAAAGGAGAAGTCTTTTGAGTAGCCAGTTGGATTTTAAAAGTTGAGTAGTAGCTTGGAGGCTAGCGTTGCTCGTTATAAGTTTGGGTTGAGTTCTGCTGAGCAAGCCCTTCTCGGGCTTTGCTCCTTGTTGTTGTGCTTTCATGATTGGAGAGCAGCGAGCCGTTTGATGAGTTGGCATAGAGGTGCCGTGGCTTTGGTTGGTAAAGCCGTTGAGCTGTTTTCCTCAAGGTGTTGTGCCGCAGAGAGCTGCGTGATGGTTTAGTCCTTGCAGCCCGAGTTTTCCTTGAGAGGAATTTTGGTGTTTTCCTTGCCTGGCAGTGTTTTCTTTGGCCAGTTGCTAGTAGGTTTGCATGGAAAAGTTTGCTTTCGGCCGTTGAGAGGCTGTTGTTTGTTGGCCGTTTGGTTTTCTGGAATCTGGAAGGTTCAGTTGTTTGGCCAGTTTGTTGTAGGGTTGAGTCTGCTTGTTAGCAGCTGTGAGTTCCAGAGGAGTTCGCAAGTGCGTGGTGTAGAGCTTCATAGCTTGTGGCCAGTCCTCGAGATTGCTGAGAGTAGCACCGTTTTAGAGTTGGTGCGAGTTGAGGACGTGGTTTGCCGTCTGTTCCCTTGGAGTTCAGTGTATGCCCAGTTTGGATGGCATTGTGGCCTTGAGTTTTTAGAACCCAAGAGAGTTTTGGTTCTCGAAGAGGGCTAGTGTTGTTGGCCGAGAAGTTCAGTTGGCTGGATCAGTGGAGTTTTCCTGGAGCTGTTTCGTCTTAGGACTTTCGAGGACGAAAGTATTAAAAGGAGGGAGTATTGTAACAGCCCAGTTTCCTATTCCAGTTTTCGAGGTGCCTTCGGGTCAAGATTCAGTTGTTTGGTTGGGTTTTAGAGCCGTTTGGCCCCTTGGGGGTACTTTGGTCTTTTGGCTCTCGGAGGCGGGATTTGTGGTTTTCGTGGCTTCGAGGTAGCTCCTGCCTTTGTCGAGGCTTGTTTGTTGGTGGCTGCGAGTCCCGTGGTGTTTGGGATAGTCGGTTGGATGCTCGGTTGTGGTTTGGGCTTTGGCAAAGTGTTGGTTTGTTGCGTGTTTCCTTTGGGTTTCGAGCCCGAGCCTTTAGTGTTGCTTTGGGAGTTGGATTTAAGTGAGTTTGATTTATTGGAAAAGATTGCTTCGGTCGGGTCTCGAAGGAGGAAGCCGGGAAATGGGATTTTGAGGTTTTAAAGTGGATAAGGATGGAAAATGGAATTTAAAAATCCCATTTTTTCCTTTTTCCCATTTTCCTTTTTATTTCTCTTTTCTTTTCTTTTTCCCCAAAATGCAAGTTTCTCTCTCCTCTCTCTCTCTCTCCCGAGCACCCCACCTAGCTGACCCCTAGCCATGGCTCGCCCGACCCGGCCGTGTGCAGCCTTGGCTCGCCACGCCCAGCTAGCCCGAGCCAGCGTCGCCATAGCCGCCCGAAGCTCGCCCAGCTCGCGGCGCCCGCCTCGCCCGCCCAGCGTCGCGCGCGCCTCGCCTGCGTCGCCCGCGCCCGCGCGCCCTCGCTCTGCCACTGGTCCGTGTCGCCCGGTGCAAGATCGTGCCGAGCCGCACATAGTGCCGCGTCGCGTCGCCCGAGCCTCGCCTAGCTCGATCGCGCGTCCCTGTAGCGCGTCGCGCCGCGCGCGCGCCTCCTCTGCCGCTGCCGCCGCGCGTTCGCGCGCGCCAGAGCCCGACCTGCGCCCGGGCCGAGCTGCTCTGCGCCATTTGCTTTGCCTAGCCGTGCAGCCGGCCCGTTCGAGTGTCAGCCGTGCCTCGTGAGTTGCTCCCGAGCCGAGCCCTGTTTATTTTAGTGTATTTAGGGCTATTTTATGATTATTGATGTTTTTGCTTGGCTCGATATAGGTTGCTCGGGTTCGATCGCAGTTAATTTTATTGTGTTGTTGCCTTAGACTGTGTAAGGATTTCTTACCGGAGTTGTGTGGGCCCTGCGATATTGTCATGATTTTGCCTTGCTTGTTTCTTTCGATGTTATGAGCATGATAATAATAGAAGCGACTTTGATTGATTTACGCTAGCATGTTTGCTTGATATTACATGTTAGTGCCATGCTAGGTTTTGTTCTGTAGGCATGCTTATGATTCCGCTAAGCTCGTAGTATCATGCTAGGTAGTGTGATTGATGTCGGTCTTTGCTTGCTAGCTGGGAATCATTGCTTTTTCCTTGTACTCTTAGATAGAGTTGTAGGGTTTGTCATCATCCGCAGGTCGAGCGGACATAACGTACTTCGTCCCCACTGATCGGGAGTAGTGTGCGACGCATAACGTATCTTGCTTCCCCGGTCACTAAGGTGGATTTAGCTGGTCGGGAATAAAGTGTGGCAGCATAACGTATCTTGCTACCCCGACCAGCCGGTTGCCAGGAATTAGCTACCCACTTCGGCATAGCCTAGTTTGTAGCTCGCTAGAGCGGAACCCCGCCACGGTGTAAGCTGCCTTGGCGGTTCTTAGCTTCGTGTCGGTGGACCAGGTGCCTGAGATGAGCGCCGAGGGCCTCGCGCTCGTGATCGGTGACACCGCCAAGTTTTAGGCATGCGCGCACGGCCCGCGTAGTTTGCCCTTAGGCCCCGCATTTACGCGGTTGCGAGAAGAGCATGCGGTGTGCGTGCACACGCGTTAGATGCCGGTTCGAGCTCTCTTCCGGGCTAATGTTCGTGAGTACACCATTCCTTCCGATTTAGAGCCGGACCGGGTACTCTCCCGTAAGTCCAGATTAGCAAGTGTAAGAGGCCCTTGAGGACATCCTTGGGATCGGTTTTTGAGCTGATCAACTGGCTGAGGGAGAAAGACCTTCAGAGATGTCCCAGGATTGGTTAGGATAACCAATCATTAGGCCGGAAGTAGGAGACTTCCGATGTCTCCAGATCTTTCTTTGTAAGCTCGTTGAGCTATGATCTGTGTTGGTAGCTGTTTGCTTGCATGCTTTGGTACTAGATGATTGATTATATCGTATTGTACCCCGGTTGGGGATTCTTACTGAGTAATTCGTTACTCACCCTTACTTATCTTTCAGGAAACCATGGCGCGAGGCAGGATGGCTGGAGGAGGAGCTGTGATCATGGAAAACCCGTTGTTCAACTCTGAGTATTATGTCTTGTATTTATGTTTTAAATGTCCTCTGAATGCATGTAGTCGGGTCCTTACAGAATGCAAGTTAAATATGATATCAAGCGGTTTAGTGCTCATATTTAAAAACCATTCAAAACATATGAGAAGGGGGAACCCTTAAAACATAATCAACAATTTTCATTTAAACCAACCAACGAAGTAAAACTACCTGGCCAGTATTTATAAAATCATACAATACATTTTAAACAACTTTTTAAACAATGTTCCCCTAGGACTCCTGTCCATCTACATGCTGAATAAACAATGCAACAATAAATGACAGAGTACCGGCGGCTCCCCATGATCAATCAGCTCCCTCCGCTAGCCCTCCTGGTGTTGTCCCAAGCTACCTGAAAGATAAATAAGGGTGAGTATAAAGATACTCAGTAAGAATCCCCAACCGGGGTACAATACGATACATCCGTCATCTAGCACCTCAACAAGCAAGCAAACAGCTATCAACACAGATCATAGCTCAACGAGCTCATAAAACAAGATCTGGAGCCATCGGAAGTCTCCTACTTCCGGCCTAACTGGGATTGGATACAGTGACCAATCCTGGGACATCACCGAGGTATCTCTCACTCGGGGGGAATAAACTGATCCCTAGAATGTCCTCAAGGGCCTCCTTGCCCTTGCACTAAACTGGACTTACGGGAGAGTACCCGAAGTCAGGCTCTAACGGAAGGAATGGTGTACTCACGAACATTAGCCGGGAGCTCTCGAACCGGCAACTAACGCGTGTGCGCGCGCACACCGCATGCTCCTCTGCAACCGGCGTAAATGCGGGGCCTAAGGGGCAAACTACGCGAGCCAGGTGCACATGCCTATGACTTTCGAGGCGGTGTCGCGATCACGAGCGCGAGGCCCTCGGCGCTCATCATGCGGCATGATCCACCGACTGAAGCTAAGAACCGGCCAGGCGGGCTTACACCGATGGCGGGGTTCCGCTCTAGCAAAGCTACAAACTAGGCTCGCCGAAGTGGGTAGCTAAGTCCACAACCGGGTGGTCGGGGTAGCAAGATACGTTATGCTTCGCACACTTTACTCCCGACCTGAGCTACTGGGGACAAAGTACGTTATGTCCGCTTAGCCTCTGGATGATGACAAACCCTACAACTCTATATAAGAGTACAGAGCAAAAATCAATGATTCCTGGCTAGCAAGCAATGACCGACAAAAATCACATTACCTAGCATGATACTACAACTTAAGCAGGAATCATTAGCATCTTTGTGAGAACAAACCTAGCATGGCACTAACATGTAAAATCGAGCAAACATGCTAGCAAGAAATCAATCAAGCGCTCTATCTCTAACATGCTCATAACAATCAGCAAACAAGCAAGGCATATCGAGATATATCGCAGGGTCCACACAACCACGGTAAGGAATCCTTACTTGGAAACAAGCAGAAAATAATAATTATCACGACCAACGAATAATGACCCTCGAGCTTTAATCGAATCCCGAACGACCTGATTATTGCAATAAACACCCTAATTAAATACATAAACAGCAGCCAACAACTCGGAGTCCAAAGAGGGAAAAGACTGGGAATTACCAACCGAGAAGCACAAGGCTCGGCCAAACAACAACACGGTGCTGGCAGGTGGTCGGTGCCTAGATGGTCGGGCCGGGCGCTACCTGGCTCGGTTGGGAAGCTCATCAGGCGCGCGCGCGCGCGACGAGCTCTGAGGAGGCGATGGCGTGCGGGCGAGGCTCGGCTAGGTGAAGGCACGCGAGCTGGGAGACGCGACGCTACAGAGAAGCGATGGCGCGCGGGCAAGGCTCGGACGACACACACAGGCGACGAGGATCGCGCGGGCACTCTGCTGCAGTGCTTGGTGGGGCTGGAGAGCTAGGGATCGACTTGGGCGGTGCTCGTGACGGATGGATGGCTCGCACGGTGCGGCTGGCTAGGTGGCTGGGGCGAGCAAGGGGCTCGGGTGAGGGCTAGGGGTCGGGTGAGGGTGAGAGAGAGAGAGAGAGAGAGAGAGAGAGAGAGAGAAGGAAATAAAACACATGGGAAAAATGGGGGATTTTCTTATTTTAATAATTTCTTTTTTTTTTCTTTTCTTTTTTTTTCCTTTTTCTTTTCATCCTTATCCTTTTAAAATACATCAAAAATCCCATTTTTGGCTTCCTCTTCGAGACCCGACCGAAGCAACCTTCCCAAACAACAAATCTCACTTAAACCAACCTCCCAAACCAATACTGAAGGCCCGGCTCGAATCCCGAAGGAAACACCCAAACAACCATCACTTTGCCCAAAACTCAAATCACAACCGGAATCCCAAACGAAAAGCCCAAACATCTCGGGACTCGCAGCCCACAACAAACAAGCCTCAACAAAGGCAGGAGCTGCCTTGAAGCCCTGAAAAACCACAAATCCTGCCCGGGGAGAAAAAAGACCAAAATGCCCCTAAGGGTCCAAACAGCGCTAACGGCTTAACCGAACCACTGAATCTGAACCGGAAGCTCCTCGAGAACCGGGATAGAAAACTGGGCCGTTACAATACTCCCTCCTTATAAGACTTTCATCCTCAAAAGTCCTAAGACGAAACAGCTCTAGAAATACTCCATTGATTCCTAGCCAACTGAACTTCTCGGCTAAGACAACACTAGCCCTCTACGAAAACCAAACCCTCTTGGGTTCTCAAAGGCTCAAAGCCACAAACCTATCCAGTCTGCCACAAACTATCTCAACAAAGACTGGGCAAAGCTAACCAAAAGGCCACTGCTCCGATCCGCTCAAGGATCTCAAAAGGCCTACAACCAGGGGCTGAAATAAACCCTGCTAATCCAACACGGAACACCTCTCTACGGTGTCACTCTCAGCAAACTCGCAGACTGGGCACAAGCTCCAAAACTCAACGCCATGCACTGGCGTAACTTTTCTGAATGCCCACAGCTGTTAACAAACAGCCACAACACTACACCATGCTGGCCAAACAACTGAACCTCTCAGGTTCCAGAAACCAAACGGCCTACTCTTACTTCACAAGAGACCAGCGAACCACAAGCTTGCCTAAAGCCTTAACGAAAAGCAATCGAACCACCAACTGGCGATTGATCCAAAAGGCAAACTTTTCCAACAAGCACAAGCTGAAACTTCAGCTACAGCCAACTCTAACTAGCCAAAACCAGGCACAGGCTCCACTCGGCCTAGCCAACAAACTAGAGCCTCTCAACGGCCGAACACAAACTTTTCCATGAAAATCTACTAGCAACTGGCCAAAGAGAACATTGCCAGGCAAGGAAACAACCAACGTTCCTCTCATGGAAATCTCGGCAGCAAGGACCAAACCCTCACAGGGCTACCAGCAACACAACAGCTTGAGGAGAACAGCCCAAAGGCTAACCAACCAATGCCACGGCACCTCTGTGCTAACTCTCTCAACTGAGGCTCAGCTAACGCCAACTGCGAAAGCACAACAACATCAGGAACAAAGCCCGAGAAAAGGCTTGCTCAGCAGAAACTCAACTCAAGCTTATCGCGAGCAAAGCTCGCCTCCAAGCTACCACTCAACTCTTAAGTCTAACAGGCTACTCAAAGGACTTCCTCCTTTTAGCCAAGGCCAAACTCATCTTGCGACTAGAACCTCCACACGCGGAACATCGCAAGGAAAACGAACTGACGAGGCTATCTCCAAAGATAACACTTGAGGCAGGCATCCATGGTGCAACTCAACCACCCTAGAAACTAGGGGTTCCTCAACCCCAAAGAACCAACAACTTACCAGCAAAAACTCAACTCTAAAACTGGCTGGCCTCCGCTCTTGCGGGGACAAACAACTTCCGCTTGCTAAACAACACAATGAAGGGACCCTCTCGCTGGGCTATCCACTGCGCTACTCTAATCAACTACACAGCTCAAGAGCTACGCTGACTCCTCAACGGGAACGATTTCCCAGCAAGAGAACTCTGAAGGGCAGCGAACATCACACATGCTCGCTGACTAGCTCAAACCCAAGGGCAACAACAACCAACTCTCTTGGAAGCAACACCCAAGGGGAAACCTCAACCGATTGGACCACCAATCCAGAACTAGCAGAACTTACTCAACCACCGAGGGAGGGGTCAACTCCCAAAACAACCTGACTAGGAACAAATCCTCAGGGCAACGCCCTCTGGCTTGAACCGAGCAAGCTCTTGAAACATCAAGAGAACCAAATCTTGGTCAACACCAAGCACCAACTAGCCTCCAAAATCCAAACCAGCACTAGCTTGCTAGACTGCCAAATCTGCAATCAACTCACCCAAGGAACACTGCCTGGGTCTAACTGAGCTCTGGAGAGGCTCTCCACAAACTAGGGATCCTCCGATCAACCTCCGACACACACGGTCGTCAAACAATCTAACAGACAACCAGCCACACGGCACAATCCTCTCCAGCATCGCAACTAAGCTGGCTAACTCCAACTCTGAAAACCAAGAGGACCGGATACGCTACAGAATGCGTCATCCTCCTACTCAAAGCTCAACCACAACAAACCTTCTGCCCAAGGCAAGGATCCGAACAGCTCTCACTTAGCCATAACGATCAGAAACTACACGGCTGCTACCACCGCTCTTGTTCAGATCCAACTGAACTCTGACCAGGCTAAGAACCAACAAGAAAAACTTGCTCAAACAACAACCCGGCTACGAGCACGGCATCCTTACAACCAAAACTATGGCACTTGCCAAGAACCAAAGCCTTGACAACTCCAAGACTGAGCACTGGCTCCTAAACACGAACGCTTCGTGGTTCTCCAAACACAAACCACGGAACAAGCTACACAATAGTACACCGGGGTGTACAACTCCAACTAGATCCAATGCCAACAAGGGCTCTCACACAGGGCACTTTTGCCTCCAAACAGAGCCACAACTAACCAGGGAGCAACAAGAGTCCAAACCCACTCGGGGTCGACTCACCACGGAAAGCCACATTGGCAAACTCACTCTACAAGAGCAAATCCAACCAGGTTAACATACCTCAAGCCAATGTGCTCCCTAAACACGCTCCGAACAGCCCTCCAACACATGGCTCTAACACAGGATCAGCCACGCATCCTCGATGCCAACACTACCCATACTAGGGTAACTCAAAGGGTAGCCGAATCATGCTACCAACAAACTGGCTCACAAGCTCACAACATAGGCGCGAGAACTTGAACGCGCTAGCTCTAAACAGCCTACAGCATCCTTTGCACCCAACTCTAGGTGACCAAGGAAAGCTCCTACTTTCCCTCAAAAACCTCATACTTGTAGTCCTCTGACTACCACCGAGCTAGATCTCTTATGCAACCCAAACAGGTGCAACCTTAGGAAATGGGTACAAGACTAGCGGGGATGTTGTACTCTGGGCGGCCACGGAACCACCTGCACAACAGAGCCAACTGGCCTCAATCTAGGCCTCCTCTCAAAGCCTGGTGCCAACAGGCACAACATCCTTTACAACACAAACCAGCCTACAACGAGCTTTATGCCCCTCTGAGGAAAGGTCACACTCCAAGTGACGGGGCAATGGCACTCAACACAAGAGTCCAAGAACTCGAGCAGCCTAATCTACGGCATCTCGCCTAACAGACATGCCAAGGCCTACTTCTGCATCCCACTCGATGCTCAACAAAAGCTCAGGCTAACTCCTGCATCTCACTCGATGCTCAACAGAAGCTCAGGCCAACACCTCGGGTGGCAACAACTAGTTCCACACTGGGAACATCCAAATAAAAAGAGTGTTCCACTCTACTAGCCCGCTGAAATCCACAAATGGATAAAACCCAGCAAGCAAACTCAATGCGCACACAGCTCACGAGGGCACTAAAAGAACTGGCTGCACAACGACAGCAGGCTTGCAAGGGGGGCAAAGATGTCTCTACATCTTCCTCAAGCCACTAACCAGGCAACTTGCCAATCAATCGGGCGACTGGTGGAGACTCAGCTAGTCCACCTCTCTCAAGGGACTACCACCATCAACTGCTGTACCAAACAACACAGGAACGACACTTCTCGGCCTCTGAACAGCAGGGCATCCCAACTCACGGATTCTAAACTCAAACCTGGCCAACTGCTTTACTACTAGCAGCTGGACTTTTTCAAACAACGAGCTCTACAGGCATCCACTTGCCAAACTGGGCGGCTCTATCAACGCCAACAAACTCATCGGCAAAACCTGATGATCATGCCCTCCCGGGAACCTCCGGGGCTACAAGAGCTACTGGGGGGAAAAATGCTGAAACAAACTCCGCCAGTTGGGCTATCTGTGCCCGGGACTCCTCACTTTGCGCTACAAACTGCGCCTGGGTCTCCGCTCTCTCGATGGTGAAGACACGCCATCAAATCTCTCATGGCTGGAGCACACTCTGCTCAAGGAGTCTCACTCTGAGGAGTGCTAGCCTCTACCCCCTCCTCTAGGCAACTCAACTGCCAGGGCCAACTCTGGCCAACGGGCTAAACAACCCTGGACGCAGCCTCAACATCAATACAAACGGTCCAACTCCTCGGTCGGACATGCCAAGCGTCCTGCTCCTCAGTGCGCGAACAACACTTGGCGACCGCACGAGCACCTCCACCCTCTCACTAGGGATAAAGCAACAAATCGGGCCACAAATGGCCCACGGGGTCCAAGCTCGCGCCTCCCTGCTGGTGCGTGCGATCGACACACTGGCGATCTGCGCAAAGCATAAATGCCGCCCACACCTGGGGCTCCCACCGCTCAACAATTTGCTCGCAGATCGCGTGAAAGTTGGCATGATGGCTCTCTAAGCTCAAACCAACAACGAGTCAGAACCTGCTCGTCTCCGCTCCACAACTCTACACAAGGCATAAAAGCTAGATGAAAAGTATTGTAAATTCTTACCCCTTAGCTCAATTGAACTCGAGAAAAACACGGCGGTCGTGGTGGAGGCCGATGATCATGGGAGCAAACAACCTACAAAGCAAAGTTAGTCTACAGAATCTATGACTCGTGCTCGATACCAATCGTGATTGAACCCGACCCAAAACATGGTCCTAAACCGGGGATCTCACTCAGCATGCAAGTTAAATATGATATCAAGCGGTTTAGTGCTCATATTTAAAAACCATTCATATGAGAAGGGGGAACCCTTAAAACATAATCAACAATTTTCATTTAAACCAACCAACGAAGTAAAACTACCTGGCCAGTATTTATAAAATCATACAATACATTTTAAACAACTTTTTAAACAATGTTCCCCTAGGACTCCTGTCCATCTACATGCTGAATAAACAATGCAACAATAAATGACAGAGTGTCGGCGGCTCCCCATGATCAATCAGCTCCCTCCGCTAGCCCTCCTGGTGTTGTCCCAAGCTACCTGAAAGATAAATAAGGGTGAGTATAAAGATACTCAGTAAGAATCCCCAACCGGGGTACAATACGATACATCCTTCATCTAGCACCTCAACAAGCAAGCAAACAGCTATCAACACAGATCATAGCTCAACGAGCTCATAAAACAAGATCTGGAGCCATCGGAAGTCTCCTACTTCCGGCCTAACTGGGATTGGATACACTAACCAATCCTAGGACATCACCGAGGTATCTGTCACTCGGGGGGAATACACTGATCCCTAGAATGTTCTCAAGGGCCTCCTTGCCCTTGCACTAAACTGGACTTACGGGAGAGTACCCGAAGTCAGGCTCTAACGGAAGGAATGGTGTACTCACGAACATTAGCTCGGGGGAGCTCTCCGAACCGGCAACTAACGCGTGTGCGCGCACACTGCATGCTCCTCTACAACCGGCGTAAATGCGGGGGCCTAAGGGCAAACTAAGCGAGCCAGGTGCACATGCCTATGACTCGGAAGCGGTGTCACTGATCATAATAGCGCGAGGCCCTCGGCGCTCATCTGTGCAGCATGATCCACCGACCTGAAGCTAAGAACCGGTGGCGCGAGCTTACACCGATGGCGCGTGGTTCCGCTCTAGCAGGCTACAAACTAGGCTCTGGCCGAAGTGGGTAGCTAAGTCCACAACCGGCGGGTCGGGGGGGTAGCAAGATACGTTATGCTTCGCACACTTTACTCCCGACCTGAGCTACTGGGGACAAAGTATGTTATGTCCGCTCAGCCTCTGGATGATGACAAACCCTACAAATCTATCTAAGAGTACAGAGCAAAAATCAATGATTCGTGGCTAGCAAGCAATGACCGACAAAAATCACATTACCTAGCATGATACTACAACTTAAGCAGGAATCATTAGCATCTTTGTGAGAACAAACCTAGCATGGCACTAACATGTAAAATCAGGCAAACATGCTAGCAAGAAATCAATCAACTGCTCTATCTCTAACATGCTCATAACAATCAGCAAACAAGCAAGGCATATCGAGATATATCGCAGGGTCCACACAACCACGGTAAGGAATCCTTACTTGGAAACAAGCAGAAAATAATAATTATCACGACCAACGAATAATGACCCTCGAGCTTTAATCGAATCCCGAACGACCTGATAATTACAATAAACACCCTAATTAAATACATAAACCGCAGCCAACAACTCGGAGTCCAAAGAGGGAAAAGACTCGGGAATTACCAACCGAGAAGCACAAGGCTCAGCCAAAACAACACACCGGGCAGGTGGGGCGGCTAGATAGATGGTTGGTTGGGCGCAGCGCGCAGGAGGCTTGGCGGGCGCTACCGGCTCAGCAGGAAGCTCGCTAGGGCGCCCCGGGCGCGGACGAGCTACAGGGAGGCGATGGCGTGCGGGCGAGGCTCGGCTAGGCGAAGGCACGCGAGCTGGGAGACGCGACGCTACAGAGAAGCGATGGCGCGCGGGCAAGGCTCGGACGACACACTGGCGACAGAACGCGCGCTTGGCGCGCGCCACGATGCGGGCGGGTGGGGGCGGGCGAGCTAGGGATCGACTTGGGCGGTCTTTGGCACGGAATGGCTCGCACGGTGCGGCTGGCAAGGTGGCTGGGGCGAGCAAGGGGCTCGGGTGAGGGCTAGGGGTCGGGTGAGGGTGAGAGAAAGAGAGAGAGAGAGAGAGAGAGAGAGAGAGAGAAGAAAATAAAACACATGGGAAAAATGGGGGATTTTCTTATTTTAATAATTTCTTTTTTTTTCTTTTCTTTTTTTTTCCTTTTTCTTTTCATCATTATCCTTTTAAAATACATCAAAAATCCCATTTTTGGCTTCCTCTTCGAGACCCGACTGAAGCAACCTTCTCAAACAACAAATCTCACTTAAATCAACCTCCCAAACCAATACTGAAGGCCCGACTCAAATCCAGAAGGAAACACCCAAACAACCATCACTTTGCCCAAAACCCAAATCACAACCGGAATCCCAAACGAAAAGCCCAAACATCTCGGGACTCGCAGCCCACAACAAACAAGCCTCAACAAAGGCAGGAGCTTCCTTGAAGCCATAAAAAACCACAAATCCTGTCCGGGGAGCAAAAAGACCAAAATGCCTCTAAGGGTCCAAACAGCTCTAACGGCCCAACCGAACCACTGAATCTGAACCGGAAGCTCCTCAAGAACCGGGATAGAAAACTGGGTCGTTACATGCACTGAACTCAAGATCCCGATGAGCTCTCCAGTCGGCGCTGCAATGAGCGTGTGCGAGCACCGCATGCTGCTGCAAACCACGGAGGTGCTGGATCTAGGGCATGCTGTCGTGGTCCAATACGCAAGCCTAAAAGAATCTCTGGATCGGTGTCACAGAACATAGTGGTGTGAGACCAGGACACTATGACTATGTCAGCCTGTACCACCACACCTGAGGCTAAGGAACCGTCCGTGGTAGGCTTACACCAGGAACCGGTCCTTGCCCTATCAGGTGGCAATCAAGGGCTACAGCCGACACGTTGAGGTCGTGTCGACTGTCGGGGACAAGGCAATGCCTCATCATTCCCTCGACCGTTGGGGCATTTAACAGTCTGCCACCCTCACCTAAGATTGCATTGGGCTACCGTTAAGGTTAGCTAAACCCTAACGACGGATCAGGGACGGAGTACAACCTCGCACGTCCTTGCCACGGATGCTAGTTACGTTATGCATCCTCGCCCAGATGATGCTACCTATCAGAACTCTAAGCTATAAACAGCTAACAGCAACCATACTAACACATGCTCAGCAGAATCAATGAACCTAGCATGGTACTACGAAGCAAGAAGAGATAACGAACATGCCAGAACAGAACAACCTAGCATGGAACTAACATGAGAAATAACACGAGAATCATGCCAGTTGGAATTCAGAATAAAGCACCTATCCACTAACATGCTGATAAACATAAACACTCATACAATCAACAATCACAAAAATATCGCAGGGCCCACCCAACTCGGGTAAGAAATCTTTACCTGGGTAAAAGGGTGAACAAGCAACAAAGACCTTAAGCTGCAACCGAACCCGAGCTAGCTATCAAGAACCAAACAAACAAACAGCAAACATCAAAATCTATAAGCCTTGGGTAAAATAAGAACAGAACTCGGCTCAGTCGAAAGTAACTCACATGACTCGAGGCTGGCGCGCGGACGTACAAGCTGCAAGGCACACGACTCGGCGACGTGCGGCTGGGCGTGACCGGCAAGGTTCGGCAGGGCGTGTGGCACGGTTGGCACGCGAGTGGGCGAGGGGGCGTGCGTATGCGCTGCTGCGCGGTCGGCTGCGTTCGGGCAGGCAGCTGCGACCTGAGGCACGGTGCAGGTGCGAGCAAATGGCGAAGCTAGGCGAGCGGCGTGCGGGCGTGCGTGCGATCACGGGCGTGCGAAGGGGCTACGGTGCGGCTGCTCGGGCGACAGTGGCTGCTTGCTTGCGGTGCGGCTCGAGAGGGGCTGCAATAGAGAAGGGGCTGGTCGGCTGGGGCTGCGATCGCGACAAGGTTGTTCGGCTGATGCTGCAATCGTGACGGGGCTGCTCAGCTGGGGATGCGATCGCGACGGGGGTTTGCTCGGCTGGACGGCGACAGCGGCTGTGAGGGGCTGCTCTCAGTCGAAAAGAATCGATCGAAGCTCCCGAGAGGCTGGAAATCGCAAGGTACAGTGAGCTCTAGAGAACTGGATTGCGACAAGGAGATTTGGGAAAGGGAAAAGAGAATAAAACCTATTTTTTTAATCAAACTCACTTAAGTCCCGAAAACCAAGGCAAACTAAGATAACCTGCAGAATGAGTATCAAAAACTACATGTAGCTCATCTAGCAAGTCCCCTCTACTATCTTCCCAGCCACCCTGGCTCAAGCCTCAGCTGCTGCATCTATTTTATGCCAAAAACCCTTATTTTTATTTATGCAACTCTCAAGACCCAAACTCAACCAGAATACAACCAGACCCTAATTTTGAACATCCAAGAATATAAACAGATGAGAAGACAGAAACAGCCCTAACGGCCATACCAAATTACCAAAATACCCTTAGGACATACTTGGAAGATCGGGATGAAAACCTGGGTCGTTACACCAAATGACCAAAATACCCCTATGAGCTCAAACAGTACTATCTGTCAACAGTTGTGGCCACAGATGGCCTGCGAGTTTGGTCAATTCCAACTCTACGGTTGGCAGTACCAGATGTCCCTGCTCCTCTATGGGTGATCTACATACTGGCGATCTGTACCCAAACCATCCTAAGTTAGTCCATGCTCGGACCAACACTTCCAACAACAAAACAAAGAAAGTATGCTAGATGCAGGTATTGTAAAGTTAAACCCTTAAAATGAACTTAATCATATACAAGACAGTTGTTGGAGGGCTAATGATCATGGGACACAACAATTTAACTCGGTAGGTCAGTCTACAAAATCTATGACTCTGAGCTCTGATACCAAATGTAAAAACTCGACACCAAATGGTCATAAATGGCCTTTACTAACACAATGCTAAATGCACATGGTTTTAAACAAAAATAACTCAAAAATGGATTTCATTAAACCGTTCAAAAGCTCGAAGTATAATAATTAAATCAGGGAAAACCATTAAAACAATTCACCTCTGGCCAGAGTACATCAAAAACCATTGCAAAGTTCAAGTGGAATGTTTCAACAAGATAAATATGAAATGAAGAAAGCAAATGCAACTGACTCTCCCATAATCATCTGACTGCTCTTCTAGCCACCTTGATGATGTGTCAAGCTACCTGGTGGAAAAAACCACAGAAAAAGTGAGTACAATTGCACTCAGTAAGGATCCCTCAACTGGGGTACAATACGCAAGACAAATCATCTAGCATCCTAGCATACAAGCATAACAGTAAAGCATGGCAGTCTCCATAAGTATAAACAACAGGATGATCAACATCGAAGGTCTATACTCAGAGCTAGACAAGGTCAGCACACACTGAGCTAACAAACAGGAGAACAATTAAGAAATCTCGAGAGTTCAAACTCTAAATCAAACATAGTCAGCACACACTGGGCTAACAAAGGACAACACACACACTGGGCTAGTCCTGGACAGCACACACTGGGCTAGTCCTGCTCAATACTAGTCAGCACACACTGGGACAACAATGGACAACACACGCTCGGCTAGTCCTGAGCAACCTGGGCAGCACACACTAGACTAGTCCGACGATCAGCACACACTCGGCTAATCTTGAACAATCTGGTCAGCACACACTAGGCCAACAATGGGACACCACACACTGGGCTTGTCCTGTTTAAATCTGGTCAGCACACACTGGGCCAATAGGGGACAACACACACTTGGCCTGTCCTGCTCAAACCTAGTCGGCACACACTAGGGCAACCTTGGACAACACACACTAGGCTAGTTATGGGTATACTTAACAGAATTGAAAGAAACCAACCTGAATAATGGTCCTAAACTGGATTCTCACTCAGCATGCATGAATAAAAGTCATAAAATTTCGAAACATAGTTTATAACTCAAAGAAATCACGTTTAAACCTTGGGAACCTATTTTGCAATAAATAATGTATCTCCTGTTTTCAAAATATAAAGGTTACCCCGGCCGGAGTATAATTTTCAAACAGCTTGAGAAATCATAAAAACAAAAATCATACAAACATCAAGAGAGTCATAATAAAATTTACATCAGGTTCCAATGCAACAACCTACGGACTCCGTGTCCACTACATGCTGAATAAACATAAATAATAAAACCGATATAGAGTAAGCGCCGGCAGTTCACATGATCATCCAGACTCCTTCGCTAGCCATCTTGGTGTTGTCCCAAGTTACCTAGTGGAAATCCAAAGAAAATAAGGGTGAGTACAAACATACTCAATAAGAATCCCCAACTGGGGTATAGTACGAACATTAATCATACAGCATACTAGTATACGAGAAACCGCTACCAACACATATCAAACCCTTGAGTCAACCATGCGACTCCTGAATCATCGGGGTCTCTTACCACCGGCCTAGTGATCAGCTCTCTAACGTATCCTAAAATTAAGACAAGAATGTCCAAAATCTGGGACCCGAAGGTCCAATCATCTGTTACACAAATGTTCAATCACTGGAACAAGATACGTTATGTCCAAAATGCTGACCAGCTCTCCAAACTGGTCCTAGACATACGGGAGAGTACCCCGTGTCTGGCTCTAGACTCGAAAAGGAATGGTGTACTATAAGTATTATCCCGAGGGAGCTCTCCTCCCGGTGCCTAATGCCCTTGAACGCACACCGCATGCTACTGTGAACCATATAAGGAAGTGGGACCTAAACATGCTACATTGGTCTAGGTACGCATGCCTACGACTCGAAGCAGTATCACTGAAAAAATAGCAGCGCGGGGTCCTCGGCACTCAACTTTAAGCAGCATAAGACCACCACACTCCTAAAGCTAAGAACCGGCCACGACAAGCTTACATCGTCTGCTGGGTTCTGCTCTAGCAGGCTACAAACTAGGCTTATGCCGATACGAGAGCTTATCCGTACCGGCTACCGGAGCAGAAGCATCATACGTCGTGCAACTCGAGATCCCGGACCATGGGGACAATATACGTTATGTCTGCTCTCAGCCTCAGGATGAAGACAAACCCTAACAAGTCTATCTAAGAGTCCTGCCCCATGCTTTAACAGGCAAAACAAGCTCAACAGATAATAATGGAATGCATGCCAGGGAACAACCTAGCATGGTACTAACATGTCACAGGAATATCATACATGCTAGCAGAACAGGACTGGATAGCAATCATAACATGCTCGTTCACAAACAAGGAACATATCCACTAACATGCTCATAACAGTCAAACATATAAAGTAGCAGTCACGATAAACGCAGGGTCCACACAACCCTCGGTAAGGAATCCTTACCTGGAAAACAAGTTGTAAAACAATAACAATGAAAAGTGCTCCTTGAGCTGTAGATCTTCATAACCTATCAACAACATACATAAACATATTAACCCCAGATAGCTAACAACCTAACTAGAAACCCAAACTAAGGGTTCGAGAAGCTACCGAACCAACAGAGACAAGTGCTCTATGCTGTCAGGTGCTCTCGGCCACACTCTTGCACAAGATGCTCTCAACTACTCCCACAAGCTCTCGGTTACTAGCAGCAACAAGCATAGCTTAGCATAGGGTATCACAACAACAACCAACACAAACACCAACAAGGATTAGTTTTTTTGCCATCACAACAACTCTCACACCCTACCTCGGCCAAGGGATGAGCAACAAGCATCCCCAAACTACCATATAGCTCTCGGCCAAGTAAGGGTGATCAACACCACCAACAATCACACAACAACAAACAAGGGAGGCTCCAAGAAAGCAAGGGAGGCTCGCCAACCAATGGATGCTCTCGACCAGCAAGGGTTTACCACAACAAAAGGAATTCAGCTAGGGTTTGACAACACAACAAAAGGGAACCTCGGTTTGGGCATAACCAAACAACAAATGACAGCTCTCGGCTAGGGGAAAAACTTTCCTCATGGACTCGGCTGCAATCACACCTTCGGCCAAAGGAGCTCTCGGCCAACCAGGATTTGTGAAAAAAGATATGCGACAAGGTTTCCTACTGGCAACAACAACAAATCCTAGGAGAAGATGGTGAGAGGCTCTCGGCAATGCAAGGAGAAGAGGAGGGGATTTTGACAATGGGAAGGGAAAGAGGAATCGGCAAGGGAAATGAAAAACAAATGAATGAAATTTGGGGAAGACGCAGAGAGAAATCGGCTGGAAGAAGAGGAAATTGCAAATGCACTCGGAGAAGAAGGAATCGCTAAAAGCCTCTCGAGAAATTGATCAAACTATTCCCTTCCTGTAACTTTGAATCGCACAAACACTCCCCTCACGTCCCTGGCCATCCTCCCTTCGAGTCCCAACAACAACACCCTTTTCCTCCTTTTTCTTCTTTTTTTCTAAACAAGCATCCAAGCCTAGCTAGTCACAGGTTCGTATCCTAGCAGCAACACAAATTAATTCTTAATTTAAACAACAACCAACTCCAACTCTTAGCCACCTGGGTTCGAGTTCTGGCTCGAACACTTTCCTTTTAAATTTTCCTTTTTCAATCCAAGCCACAAAAACACAAGAATGGACTCCAGTTCCAAGAACCTGATACTGAATAAAAACTCCGAGCTCAGCAAAAGACTAAAACATCCCTAACGGCCCAACCAAACAATCAAGAAGATAACCGAACAAACCTGAGGAACCAGAATATAAATATGGGCGTTACAATACTCCCTCCTTTTAAGACTTTCGTACTCGAAAGTCCTACAACTGAAACAACTCCGAGAAAACTCCACTGAACTTTAACCAACTAAACTCTCGGTTAAACTGCACCAGTTCCTTCTCGAAACTCGGAACCTTCTACAGTTCCAAAGGTTCAAGGCCACAACGCCAACGAGTCCGCCACAAACTACCTCAACCAAAATGAGATATACACAGAGCTCTGAAGAAAGAGACGTAGTGGTGCTAATCGGTAAACCATTGCTCCGACTCGCTCCAACTCTCAAACGGTCCTACAACCCTAGGGCTCACATATCCCTGCTTACCAAACTAACAACGCATCACCACGACGCTACTTTCGACAAACACGATGACTGATCACAAGCTCTAAAACACTGCACCGGGCACTGACGTAACTTCCCTGAATACTCACAGTTCTTAACAAACAGCCTCCATCTTACACTGCGCCGACAATCAACTAAACCTCTCGGGTCTCAAAAACCAGCCAACCTTCACTCGCTTTACAGGAAACTAGCTAACTCCAATTCTTGCCAAGAAACCTCAACGAAACTATCTAAACTGCCGACTGGCGACTGATCGTAAAGGCAAACTTCACCAACTGGTACAGGTCCCATCTGCCCAAAAAATTAATATGCTGACACGCAACAAGTCCACAAGAATCTGGTACACCCTCTCAAACTGCCCAACGGTCTGAGGGTGTGCGTCGGACTAAAACTGCCCTCGGCTCCCAAACCCTTCTGAAATGCTAACCAGAAGCGAGGGTAAACCGACACACGGTCTGAATCAAACCCCGCCGGCACACCATCGTGTTGTTGATCGGGTCCAAACAACTAAGCCGCTAACTAAAAGAGAAATCAACTTACCAAGGCCAAGGGGGCGCACTCTTAGTTCACCAAACGGCTAAAACACAAACTCAGTACTCCTCTCAGGGTGCTCGCCACCCCAACATGGATTCCCAACAATCTCCTCGCAAAGTCTCTAAAACAAACTAGACAGCTTCAACCACTCAGCTATCTTCTGCACAGCACCTTCACATGCTAACCACAAACACTAGCTGAAACTTCAGCCACGTCCACACTAAATAACAAAAATAGGCCACAGGCCCAACACGGCCAAACCAACAACTTGGGGGATACGAACTCAAAAGTCTAACCAACCAAGGGCACTGTACTACTGTGCCAACCTACTCAACTCTGCAACAGCTATAACACCAACTAAGAACATGCAACAACTAGAAACAAGACTCGATAAGAGCTTGCTCTACTAAAACTCAAAACCAAGCATACAACCGGGTAGAGATCGCCTCAAAAGTGACACGTAACTCACAAGTACAAATGGTTACACAAAAGAACTTCCTCTTTTTAACTTAGGCTTAAAGCACCTTCCAACCAGAAACTCCACGCACGAGACACCTTAACCGAAACAACACGGGTACCAAAGAACACAAATAACAACAACAACAATAATGACTGACGGATCACAAGCAACACGAACCAGCAATTAAACCTCAAAGGTCAAGACTCGAGGCTGGCAACTACGGTGCAACTCAACCACCACTGAAACTAGGGGTTTCCCAAACTCCAAAGATCCAACAACTTTCTAGCAACAACGCAAAACTCTTGAACTGGACTGGCCAGTGCCTCGCGTGGTCGAACAACTTGCAACTTGCTAGCAATACAATGCAAGAATCCTTTAACTGGGTTGGTCGCTTCCCTCATGTGGCCAAACTACTTTACAACTTGCTAGCACCACTCTAATCGACTCCACAACACAGGAGCTAACCTGACTTCTCCTATGCGGAAACGGTTTCTTACAAGTGGACTTCCGAAGGACAGCAGACTCCACACACGCTCGCTGACTTGCTCTAACAAAAATGACAACAACCAACTCTCTCGGGAGCAGCAGCAGAGGGATTTCACAATAGACTGAACCACAAACTTAGAACTAGTAGTACTCACCCAAACGTTGAAAAAGGGGTCAACTCCTAAAACTCCCCAAACAGGAACAAGTTATCAAGGCAACACCCGCTTGCTCCAACCAAGCTAGCTCTTGAAACAACACGGAAGCCACACCTAGGTCAACACCAAGCACCACCTTGCTAACAACTTTGAAACCAACGCGGAGGTTACTAAGAACAACTCTTACTTGTTAACAGACCACAAAGCTTCTAGCAACTCAACCGAGGTCCACTGCCTGGGTCTGACTGAGCTTTGGTGAGGCTCTCCACAACTTAGGGTTCCTCCGACAACCCTCAGAGACACACTGTCGTCAAACGGTCTAACAGTCAACTGGCTACACGGGCAACAACTCCCTTCAGCATCTCAACTATGCTAGCCAGCTCCAACTAATCAAAAAACAAAGAAGACCAGAAACGCTATAGAATGTGTCATCCTCCTACTCAAAGCATCAGCCACATCGTAGCTTCTACCTAGGGTAAGGATCCAAACAACACTCTTAGCAACGACGGTCAGAAACTGCGCGGCTTTGCTACAACCGCTCTTGTTCAGTACCATCTGATCTCCAACCATCCAATAACAAGAAGTTTCTCTAACCAGGTCGAGGTCCAACTAACGAAACTTGCATAAGCAACAACCTGGCTACTAGCACGGTAACCTTACAACCTAAGCTAGGGCACTTTGACATTGAACTGAAGCCCTAACACCTCTAGGACTAAGCACCGGCTCCTTAACACGAACCACACATGGTTCCCAAAACTTACACCACGGAACGAGCTACAAAAAAGTACATCAGCGTGTACATCTTCCTCTTGTTTCCTTAGGATCCAAGTCCAACAAGTACTCTCTCACAAAGGCAACATTCGCCTCCTAGTAGAGCCACATCTAAAAAAAGAGCATCAAGAGTTCAAACTCCACACGAGGTCAACTCACAACGAAACGCAACATTGGCCAACTTGCTCAATAAGAGAATAACAACACCAAACTAACATACCTCGTACCAATGTTCCCACTTGATGTGCTCTGCACAAATCAACCAACTCATGGCTCCACTGCTGGATCAATCTCGCATCATTGATGCTAACTCTACTCCGACTAAGGTAGCTCAAGGGTAGTTGGATCGCTCTACCAAAAAACAGACTCACATGTCCACAACACAAGCGCGAGAACTCAGACGCGCTAGCCCTCAACAACCTTCAACATCCTTCGTAATCAACTCTCAGTAACCCTAGAAATCTCCTACTTTCCCTCGTAGGTCCTTACACTTATAGTCATCTGACTACCACCGAGCTAGATCTCTTAAGCAACCCAAACAGGTGCAACCACAATAAATTGATACAACGACTAAACGGGTAGAACGAATAGTGGGGATGCTGAACTCCAGGTGGGTCATAAAACCACCTGCACAACTACTGCGAACTGGCCTGAACCTAGGCCTCCTCGCAAAGCTTGGTGCCAACAAGCACTACATCTTTTACAAAACAAAACAACTACAAACGAGCTCTATGTCCTACTGTGAGTAGGACTAGGGAGGTCACAACTCTAGGTGACAGGAACACTGGTACTCCAAACAAAAATCTCGACACTCGAGCAATCTTGTCTCTGGCATCTCGTCTAACAGACGTGCCACGGTTTACTCTTGCATCCCACTCGATGCTCATCAAATACTCAAGCCATGTAACGGCCCAGTTTTCTATTCCGGTTTCCCAAGTGTTTCTGGTTCAATATTCGGTTGTTCGGTTGGGCCGTTAAAGCTATTTAACCCTTAGGGGTATTTTGGTCTTTTGCTCTCCGGTCAGGGTTTGTGGATTTTCAGGATTCCAGGGTCATTCCTGCCCTTTATCGAGGCTTGATTGTTGTTGGTTGCAAGACCCAAGAAATTTGTGCTAGTTGTTTGGAAGTTTGGAGGTGATTTGGTTATTAGCAAAATTAATGTTAATTAAAGTGCTTCCATTGGGATTTGAACCCTTGATCTAATGGTGATTTGGAAGCTTGATTTAAATGAGTTTTATTAAAGAGAAAATATTGATTCAGTCGGGACTCGAAGGAGGAAAGCCCTGGGAAGGGACTTTAGGTCACCAAAGCCTAATTAAATTAGGAAAAAGGAAAAGAAATCAAGAAACCCTATTTCTCCTTGCTCTAGCCGAGTTCCCTCACTCCCCTTACCGAACACAATCTCTTCCCCTCTTCCCCTTCATCCTCTTGCCTAGTTCATCAAGATCAAGAACCGAGTCCAAGAACGTGTAAGTCTTCCCTTATTCTTCATCCTTCTCGGCCGAGAGCAGCCCTGACCGCCGGCGTGTGTGTTGCCGCCCAGCTCAAGCGCCGCATGCTGCCACCAGCCCCAGCGCCGCACGCTGCCACCAGCCACTACCTGTCGCACCAGCAGCCGAACAGCCCAGACGCCACCGCTCAGCCCCTACATCGCGCCCAGATGCCCATCGCCCGCCTGCACCGTCCGCGAGCCGTCCACGAGCGCATCCCCATGCCGCCCCAGCCGCACGTCCTTCCTGCCCACTTGCCGCCGAGAGCCTGTTTTCCGAGAGAGTTGGGTCGAGACCTAGTGCCTTCTAGGTTGGTAATTCTCGGGCCTCTACTCTTTTGGACCCTAAGATGTTAGCTACTGATTTTTTAATTAGGATGATTTTATTGATTGCTTAGGTTGCTCGGGTTCACTTAGAAGCTCGAGGGTCGCTTGTTGGCTGTGGTAGTTATTTTCTACTTGTTTCCAGGTAAGGATTTCTTATCGGGGTTGTGTAGACCCTGCGATGCTTTCAGGATTGTGCCTTGTATGCTTGATTACTGTTATGAGCATGTTAGCCATAGGACAGCTTTTGTTCGAATTCTTGCTAGCATGTTGCTTGTTGTTCATGTTAGTGCCATGCTAGGTTTGTTCTTCCAGCATGCTTTTGATTCCTGCTTAAGTTCGTAGTATCATGCTAGGGATTTTTCGTATTCTAGCATACCCAAGTTCCTGTTCGTTATCTGTTAGTTTATGCTAGGGTTAGACAGGTAATGTTTATTGTCTGATTGTTAGACTAGCTTGTGTTCATGTACTTAAGAGATCGTTAGGGGTTACTAGTTTAGGTCTCGCTTGGGAAGTCCCCGATGGGCACCAATGCGTTGCTAGTGTACGTAAGTCCCCGATGGGCACTACACTGTTGGCATTATGTGTAAGTCCCCGATGGGCATCATAATGTAGCTAGGAAGTGTAAGACCCTAATGGGCATCTCTGTGTTCCTAGCTGGAGTAAGATCCCGATGGGCATCCTAGATGTGTAAGACCCCGTTGGGCATCATTGATTTGTGGAGTAAGACCTCGATGGGCATCCGTATGTGTAAGACCCCGATGGGCATCCGTATGTGTAAGACCCCGATGGGCATCATTGATTTGTGGAGTAAGACCCCGATGGGCATCCGTATGTGTAAGACCCCGATGGGAATCATTGATTTGTGGAGTAAGACCCAGATGGGCATCCGTATGTGTAAGACCCCGATGGGCATCATTGGTTTATGAGGTAAGACCCCGATGGGCATCCTTGTGTGTAAGTCCCCGATGGGCATCACTGTGTCTAGCAGGAGTAAGACCCCGATGGGCATCCTTATGTGTAAGACCCTGTAAAGACCCGACCCAAAAAGGGCTCAAAATAGGTCTTTACCCCAATGCATGCATTCAAAGTAAAGAACAATATGCAGATAGGTTTTCGGATTCCCAATTAAAAACAAAAGAGATTCAATCAGAAATCAAGATGGTTTGCTGAAACCTGTCCCTGTCTCCAAGCACCTGTTTCAAGGCAAATACATTTCCAAAACGTACACTCTGATCAGAGATTTATTAAAACATTTGAAACATCCGAAAATTCAATAAAGCGGGAATCCACAAAACATTCAGAAAACATCCTAGGGCTCCGTGCCCGACTACATGCATTCAGGGGAAAAATAGAAGACAAGAGTCATAGAAATAAAAGATCAGAGACGACAGCAGGTTCCCATGATCACAGCTCCTCCTTCAGCCATCTTGTCTCGCACCTTGGTTACCTGTGGAAAACCACAAAATAAGGGTGAGTAACGAATTACTCAGTAAGAATCCCCAACCGGGGTACAATACGATGCACATGGTCATCTAGGTGAGTGTATGCAAGCTATGAATATAAACACAGAATAGAGCACATAGCTTAAGTCCACACTTGGACCTCGGATGCCAACTCAGGGTCTTAGTCCGGAAATAAATCCACCACACAATACGCCCTATACGAGAAACGAGTCCCACCTCACTGTCTACTATCGATCACGAAAGGTGCACTAGCTCAAGATCCCGAGGAGCTCTCCGGCCGGGTATTTGTAATGAGCGTAAGCGCGCATGCGTGCTGCTACTCGCAGACTATGGGGGTGCCGGGTCTAGTGGCAAGCCGCCCATGTCCAGCCACCACGCCTAACTAAATCTCCGGATCGGTGTCACCGACATAGGGTGTGAGACACGGACACGTGAACTATGTAAGCTGAACCACCGCACCGAGGCTAAGGAATCGGTCGTGGTAGGCTTACACCAGAAGCCGCCCTTGCCCTATCGGTGGCAATCAAGGGCTACGGCCGAACACGCCGAGGACGTGTCGATCGCTAGGGATGAGGCAATGCCAAGTCATCATCCCGACCGTTGGGGCATTTAACGACCGCCACCCTCACCCAAGATTGCAGGGCCTACCGGTCGGGTTAGCTAAACCCTCACGGGGTCCAGGGACGGAGTATTACCTCGTACGTCCCTGCCATGGATGCAAGATACTTTATGCATCAGGCCCGGATGATGCTACCTACCTACACTCTAACATATCATTTCAATAGCATATAATCCAATACAATCCAAAACGTGCTCAACAGATACAACGAACCTAGCATGGTACTACGAAGCAAGAACAGATATGAGCATGCCAGAACGGAACAACCTAGCATGGACTAACATGAGAGAACAACATACGAAGTCATGCTAGTCAGGAATTCAGAACAGAGCACCTAAACTATACATGCTGATAATCACAAACAAACATACAAACAACAATCACATAGAACATCGCAGGGTCCACACAACTCCGTGAAGAAATCCTTACCGCCGGGCAACTACACACAAAACCTAAGCCGCGATCGAACCCGAGCTAGCTACCGAGAACCTAACAAAAACAATGATAATCATAATCCATAAGCCTAAATATAATAAAATAAACAAGGCTCGGCTCGGAGCAACTCACGCGCTCTACCGACACGCTGGACGGCGGGCAAAGACGGCACTGGCTGGGCTGCTGGCGCCGACGGGCGCAGAAGGGGGCTGATGGGCGGCAGGGACCGCACATCGGGCGCCGACGGGCGGGCGGCGGCAGGCGCGCGCGCTGTGACGGGGCTGGCCGGGCGCAGCGCGACGCGCGCGGCAAGCGAACGGACGAGCGCGCCTGGGCGCGAGGCGCGCGACCCGATGCGCGCGCGACGCGCGCAGCGCGAGCGGCGCGCGCGCGCGCGCGACGCTGGCGCGCGGGCCGCCACCGTGTGCGCGACGGCTGCGCGACGGCCTGGCGGTCTCGGGCGGCTCAGTGCTCGCTGCGCTGCGCGATCTGGGCAGCCTCGGGTTTCTTTGCTAGGCGATCCGGGCGGCTGGGCTTGCTTCTTTGGGCAGATCTGGGCATCTTTGGGCGATCTGCAACAAAAACACACACACACACAAGCTCTTCTCCTTACCTTCGCCAACAAGAACACCCAATCGAGAAGATGAAGAGGATGAAGACTTACCGGAATGATGATTGAACCAAGGGAGCTGCAAGGATGAAGAACTCGGCAAGGCAATGGAGAGAAAAGCTTGGGCGGCCACACACTTTGGAGAAGAAGATGAGACAAACCTAATTTCTATTTCATTCAACCAAATGCTCCAAAACTCCCAAAATGCAAGGCTAACCATAAAATGATGCAGGAAGAGCAACAAGAGCACCTAATGGCTCAATTGGTACACATCCCCACAAGCTTCCCAGAGACCAGGGTTCAAACCCCACCTGCAAAGACAATTTCCTTTATTTTTACTTTTGCACCAAACCTTGCTCAAACCAAACCACAAATCCTTCCAAAAACCTACATAAATCCATCCAATAATTTTAGCAACTGGAAAAAGACATAAACGGCCCTGACGGCCCGACCAAATTACCAAAATACCCCTAGGGCATACTTGGAAGACCGGGATGAAAACCTGGGTCGTTACAGACCCTGATGGGCATCATCGTGTGCTAGGTTGTGTGAGACCCGGATGGGCATCAAGGTGTAGGACCTGGTGTAGGTTGTGGTTGTAAGTCCTTGAATAGGCAATTTCTAGATCGGCGGTTAGCCTGAGCCAGGTTATTGCTTCTGAGCTCATATTCGTTTGCATGTATACTAGGGTGCTAGATGACTAATGTATCGTATTGTACCCCGGTTAGGGATTCTTACTGAGTATGTTTATACTCACCCTTATTTCTGGGGTTTGTCCACCAGGCAACTTCGGACAGCACCGGGACGGTAAGCGGAGGGAGCTGTTTGATCATGGGGGTTGCCGGCACTCTGTCGTTTATTATTTGCGTTATTTGTTCAGCAAGTAGATGGACAGGAGTCCTAGGGGAATGTTGTTCAAAGTTGTTTAAACTGTTTTGAGTATTTTTTTATAAATACTGGCCAGGCTTGTTTTTACTTTATTCTATTTGCTTAATGAAAATTGTTGGTTATGTTTTAAGTGTTCCCCGTTTTCAAATGTTTGAAAAGTTTTAAATATGAGCACTAAACCGCTTGTTGAAATATTTAACTTGCATGTTGAGTGAAAACCTAGGTTTAGGACCATATTTCAGGTCGGGTTCTTACAGTTGGTATCAGAGCACAGAGTCATAGATTCTATAAACTAACCTGCTTTGTAGGTTGTTGTCCCCATGATCATCAGCACTCCACGGCCGTCAGGTTTGTATGAGTTCATTAAGTTAAGGGTTTTATTTTACAATACTGCATCTAGTATACATATGTTACCCCTGTTGGGTGGTGAGAGTTCCAGCGTGGACTAGCTTTGTGTTTAGTGTAGATCGCGTATGCGGAATACACATAGAGGAGTAGGGACGTTTGGTATTTCCAACCGAGGAGTTGGACTGCGCATTTTGATGATGAGACCACGTCTAGGGTTGTCTAGACCCGTAGGCCACCTTTGGCCCTAGCAGTTGAGTTGCCTAGAGAAGGGGGTAGAGGCTCGCATGCCTCAGAGTGACACTCCTTGAGCAGAGTGTGCTCCAGCCATGAGAGAGTCAATGGCAGGTCTCTTTAGCTAACAGAGAGCAGAGACCCAGGCACAGTTTGTAGCGCAGTGAGGAGTCCCGGGCACAGATAGCCAAGCAGAAAGTTTATTAGAAGACACCCCCAATAGCTCCAGTAGCCCCAGAGGTTCCCCGGAACGGAAGGATCAGCAGGCTTAGGCTGATGAATTAGATGGCGTTGATGGAGCCGCTGAGTTTGGCAAGTGGAAGCCTGTAGAGCTTTTCATTCGAGGGTTGGGATGACCTGATGTTCAGAGGCTGAGATGTGCTGCTCGTGAGCTGTTGATACAGCAGTTTGGTGGTGGAAGTCCATCGGGAGAGGCGGACTAGTAGAGTCTCCACCAGCCACATGGTGGTATGGCAAGTTGTCGAGTTAGTAGCTTCTGAGGAAGATGTAGAGACACCTTGACCCCTTGCAAGCCTGTCGTTATTTTGCAGCCTGTCCTGTTAGTACCCCGTGGCCAGGGTGTAGTGCGAAGTTTACTTGTCAGGACTTAATCCGTCCGTGGATTTCAGTTGGCTAGTAGAGTGGAGCACTCTTTTTGTTAGCATGTTCCAAATGTGGAACTAGTTGTTACCACTCGAGGGTTGGCTTGAGTATTTGTTGAGCATCGAGTGGGATGCAAGAGTAGACTGTGGCATGTCTGTTAGCGAGATGCAAGAGATTGGACTGCTCGAGTGTTGGGAGTCTTGTCCTGAGTGCCATTGTCCCCGTCACCTGGAGTGTGACCTTTTCTACCCTCAGTGGGACATAAAGCTCGTATATAGTTGTTTTGTGTTGTAAAGGATGTAGTGCCTGTTGGAACCAAGCTTTTCAAGGAGGCCTAGGTTCAGGCCAGTTCGCACCATTCGTGCAGGTGGTTCTATGACCCACACGGAGTTTAGCATCCTCACTAGTCTTGTACCCATTTCCTGAGGTTGCACCTGTTTGAAGTGCATAAGAGATCTAGCTAGGTGGTAGTCGGATGGCTACAAGTATGAGGTCGTTCGAGGGAAAGCAGGAGTTACAGGGTCACCGAGGGTTGGGTACAAAGGATGTTGTAGGTTGTTAAGGGCTAGCGCATCCGAGTTCTCGCGCTTGTGTTGAGGCCTTGTGAGCCAAGTTGTTGGTAGAGTGATTCAACCACCCTTGAGTTTCCTTAGTAAGAATAGAGTTGGCATCAATGATGCGTGGTTGGTCCAACGTTGGAGCCATAAGTTGGATGGATTGTGCAGAGCACATTTGATGGACACATTGGTATGAGGTATGTTAGCTTTGTGTGGTTATGCTATTGCAGAGTGAGTTGGCCAATGTGGCGTTTCGTGGTGAGTTGACCCCGAGTGGGTTTGAACTCTTGTTGCTCCTTGGCTAGTTGTGGCTCTATTTGGAGGCAAAAGTTGCCTTGTGTGAGAGTTCTTGTTGGATCTTAAGGAATCAAGTTGGAGTTGTACACGCCAGTGTACTTTTGTGTAGCTCGTTCCGTGGTGTGAGTTTTGGGAGCCACGAAAGGTTCGTGTTGAGAAACCAGTGCTCAGTCCTTGAAGTGTTAGGGCTTGGTTCTTGACAAGTGCCCTAACTTTGGTTCTAAGGATATCGTGCTTGTAGCCGGGTTGTTGCTTAGGCAAGTTATGCTAGTTGGCCCTTGACCTGGGTAGAGGAATTTCTTGTTGATCAATGGTTGGAGTTCAGTTGGAACTAAACAAGGGCGGTGGTAGCAAAGCCGCGTAGTTTCTGACTGTCATTGCTAAGAGTGTTGTTCGAATCCTTACCCTGGGTAGAAGCTATGATGTGGTCGATGCTTAAGTAGGAGGTTGACACATTCTGTAGCGTTTTTGGTCTTCTTGGTTTTTCGAAGAGATGGAGCGGGCAAGCATAGTTGAGATGCTGGAGAGAGTTGTGCCCGTGTAGCCAGTTGTCTGTTAGACCATTTGGCGATAGTGTGTGTCGGAGGGTGATCGGAGGAACCCTAAGTTGTGGAGAGCCTCACCAGAGCTCAGTCAGACCCAGGCAGTGTTCCTCGGTTGAGTTGCTGGAAGCTTGTAGTCGGTTGACAAGCTAGTGTTGTTTTTAGTACCTACACGTTGGTTTCGAAACTGTTATCAAGTTAGTGTTTGGCGTTGACCAAGGTTTGGTTCCCATGTTGTTTTAAGAGATAGCTTGGTTGGAGCAAGCGGGTGTGGCCCTGAGAACTTGTTCTCGTTTGGAAAGTTTCGGGCGTTGACACCTTCTTCGATGTTTCGGAAAGTACTGCTAGATCTAAGTTGATGGTTCAATCAATTGTGGAATCCCTCTGGTGTTGTTTCTGAGGGAGTTGGTTGTTGTTGCCCTTGGGTTTGAGCAAGACAACGAGCGTGTGGGAAGTTCGTTGTCCTTCTAAAGTCCGCTTGCTAGGGAATTGTCCCCATTTAGGAGGAGTGAGCGTAGCTCCTGAGTTGTGTAGTTGATCAGGGTGGAGCAGCGGTCACCTAGCCAGAGGAATTCCTGCGTGGTGTTGTTAGCAAGCGGCAAGTTGTTCGACCCCGTGAGGACGGTGGTCAGCCAGTTTAAGTGGTTGAGTTGCTGCTAGAAGTTGTTGGATCATTGGAGTTTGAGGAACCCCTAGTTTCTATGGTCGTTGAGTTGCACCGTGGGTGCCAGCCTCGAGCCTTAACTTTTGAGGTAGCTGTGTGATGTTTTATTCCTTGATACTCGAGATTTCCGTGGGAGGAATGTTGTTTGTTTCCATGGCTGGCGATGTTCACTTAGGCTAGTTGCTGATAGAATTGCATTGGAAAGTTTGTGGTTAGACTGAGCCAGGTTGTTGCTTCTGAGCTCGTATTCGTTTGCATGTATACTAGGGTGCTAGATGACTAATGTATTGTATTCTACCCCAGTTGGGGATTCTTACTGAGTATGTTTATACTCACCCTTATTTCTGTGGTTTTTCCACCAAGCAACTTGGGACAGCACCGGGACGGCAAGCGGAGGGAGCTGTTTGATCATGGGGGTTGCCGGCACTCTGTCGTTTATTATTTGCATTATTTGTTCAGCATGTAAATGGACAGGAGTCCTAGGGGAATGTTGTTAAAAGTTGTTTAAACTGTTTTGAGTGTTTTTTATAAATACTGGCGAGGCTTGTTTTTACTTTATTGGATTTGCTTAATGAAAACTGTTGGTTATGTTTTAAGTGTTTGTAACGACCCAGGTTTTTTCATCCCGGTCTTCCAGGTATACCCTAGGGGTAATTTGGTAATTTGGTCGGGCCGTCAGGGCCGTTCGTGTCTTTTCCAGTTACTAAAATTATTGGATGGATTTATGTAGGTTTTCGGAAGGATTTGTGGTGTGGTTTGAGCAAGGTTTGATGCAAAAGTAAAAATAAATGAAATTGTGCTGCAGCTGGGGTTTGAACCCGGGTCTCCTGGGAAGCTTGTGGGGATGTGTGCCAATTGAGCCATTAGGTGCTCTTGTTGCTCTTCCTGCATCATCTTATGGTTAGCCTTGGATTTTGGAGTTTTGGTGCATTTGGTTAAATGAAATAGAAATTAGGTTTATTCCATCTTCTTCTCCAAATCACCTCTTGGCCGCACAAGCTTTCCTCTCCATAGCCTTTGCCGATTCTTCTTTCCCTTGCATCTCCTTGGGTTCGATCATCATCATTCCGGGTAAGTCTTCATCCTCTTCATCTCCTCATTTGGTTATTGATCTTTGGCCGAAGGTAAGAAGTAGAGTGTTGTGTGGTTTGCGCCACCGGTGAGAGAAGCCACCAGCTGAGACCATCGCCGCCCGCCCGGCCAGCCCCTCGCCCAGATCTGTTGAAGCGGCCCCGCCAGACGCAAGCCGGACAGCAGCCGCCAGATCGCTTCGCGACGCTCATCGCTCGCCAGACGCCCGCGACGCCATCGCCGCCCGGTCGCGCCAGATCCACCGTCGCAGCCCCCTCCCGCGACGCTTATCGCTCGTCGTCGTGCGGATCGCTGCAGCAAGAAGAGACGCCCGACGCCAAGGCGCGCGAGCCTTCGCCCGAAGCTGCGCCGCCCGCGCGCCAAGCCGCGTCGCGTCGCTATCGCGTGACGCCAGCGCCCGCGCGCGCGCCCGCTTGCGCGCCGCGCGACGCCAGACGCGCGCCGCTGCCTGCCCTCGCTGCATCGCGTGCGTGCCGTGCGCCGTGCATCGACGCCCGCCCAACAACCTGCGTGCGGTAGCGCGGCGGCGCGCCTAGCCTGCCGCTGCCAGTGCCGGCTTGCAGCCAGCTCCAAGCTCGTGTCGCCGTGCGCGTGAGTTCCCCGAGCCGAGCTTGTTGTTCTATTGTTTTTAGACTTTTTAGGTATTGACTATTATTGGTTTGTTAGGTTCCCGCTCGCTAGCTCGGGATTGTTCATGACTTAGGATTTGTGTGTAGAAGCCTTCCCACCAAGGTAAGGATTTCTTACAGGAGTTGTGTGGGCCCAGTAGTATATTTGTGATTGTTGTTTTGTATGCTGTGTATGTGTATGAGCATGTTTAGCCCTAGGTGCTCGCTCAATTCTGGTGGCATGAACTCTTGTTTTGTTTCTCATGTTAGTCCATGCTAGGTTGTTCCATTCTAGCATGTTCGATATCTGTTCTTGCTTCGTAGTATCATGCTAGGTTCCTTGTATCTCATTGAGCACATATTGGACCGCATTGTATGATTTGTTATTATTGCTATGATTTAGAGTTCGTAGGTAGCATCATCGGGCCGGATGCATAACGTAACTTGCATCCCCGAGCAGGGCATGCGAGATGGTACTCTCATCTCGATCCCGTTAGGGTTTAGCTAACCCTAACGGTGGCCCCGCGCAATCTTGGGTGAGGTGGCGGATCGTAAATGCCCCAACGGTCGGGATGATGACTTGGCATTGCCTCGCCCCGGCGATCGACACGTCCTCGGCGTGTTCGGCCGTAGCCCTTGATTGCCACCGATAGGGCAAGGCGGCTTCATGGTGTAAGCCTACCACGACCGATTCCTTAACCTCAAAGTGCGGTGGTTCAGGTGACATAGTTCACGTGTCCGAGTCTCACACCCCTATGTCGGTGACACCGATCCAGAGATTTAGTTAGGCGTTGTAAAGACCCAACCCAAAAATGGAACTAAATCTAGGTCTTTACTCAAGATGCAAATTTAAAACATAAAAGGACCCGGCCGGTCGGATTAAAAGCTTTTCAAACACATGAGCGGGAAAACAATCAAAACAAAGTAAACATTCATTAGGCAAAACGAACCATTCAAATTAAAGCGATGGATCGATCAAGATTTTCCTTAAAAACATAAAATAGTTCAAATCATAGTTTTCCCTACGGATCTAAGTCCAACTACATGTTGAAATCCAAAAGCAATAAAATAAGACACGACAGAGTGTCGGCGGCATCCATGATCTCCCGGCTCTCTCCGCTAGCCACCTCGGTCTTTGTCCCAAGTTACCCGTGGAAGAAACCACGATAAGGGTGAGTATAAACATACTCAAGAAGAACCCCGACCGGGTACGATACGATGCAATCTATCATCTAGCAACCTAGTACACATGCCACGAATGTCAACACGGATCTTAGCTCAACGAGCTCACAAGGCAAATCCGGAATCCTCTAAGTCTCCTACTTAGGCCCCGGCCTAATGATTGGCTCTCAAACCAATCCGGGACATCTCCGAGGGTCTTCCTCCCACGGCCAATTGATCAGCTCAAAACCGATCCCAAGATGTCCAGACACCCTCGAGGGTCTTTCTCCCTCGACCAATTGATTAACTCTAAAGTCAATCCCAATGGGTGTCCTCAAGGGCCTCTTTACCCTCGCTTATAAACTGGACTATCGGGAGAGTACCCGAAGTCCGGCTCTAAACGGGAAGGAATTGGTGTACTCACGAACATTAGCCCGGGAGCTCTCGAACCGGCTACTAACGCGTGTGTGCGCGCACACCGCATGCTCTTTCGCAACCGGCGTAAAAATGCGGGGCCTAAGGGCAACCACGCGGGCAGTGCACGCATGCCTAAGACTCGGAAGCGGTGTCACCGAACACGAGAGCGAGGCCCTCGGCACTCATCTGTAGTAGCCTGTACCACCGACACGAAGCTAAGAACCGGCCAAGCGGGCTTGCACCGTTGGCGGTGGTTCCGCTCTAGCAGCTACAAACTAGGCTTATGCCGATGTGGTAGCTACATCCACATCGGCCGTCGGGGAAGCAATGTACGTTATGCTTCGCTCTACTCCCGACCGGTGGGGACAAGGTACGTTATGTCCGCTCTCTCACCTCTAGATGATGACAAACCCTATTATACTAGCTTAGACTACCAAGTACGTGATTCTGGCTAATATTCACAAAGACATCTGTCATACATAGCCTAGCATGATACTACGAGCTTAAAGCGGGAATCTCAAGCATTTGGAAGAACAAACCTAGCATAGCACTAACATGTACAAAAAGGCAAAACATGCTAGCAAGAATTTAATCACTAGCTATCCTATCCACTAACATGCTCATAAAGGTAAACAAGCATACAAGGCACAATTAAGAAAGCATAGCAGGTCCACACAACCACGGTAGGAAGTCCTTACACCGGAAACAAGTGGAGAATAGCTATCACAACCAACAAGACCCTCGAGCTTAATACGAACTCGAGCAACCTAGGCATAAATAAAGCATCCTAAGTAAATACATACAGAGACGTGAAGCTTAGAAAACACAAAGGGATTGGTTCGGGAATTACCACCGAGAAGACACGGGCCTCGCAAAGAAAGAGGGTGGCTTTAGCGCCGCGGCAGTGCGGGCTGGCTGCTGGCCAAGGGCGCTGGCGGCGCGCGCACGCACGTCGGGCGGAGCAGGCTTGGGCGCGCGCGGGTGTGTCTGCAAGGAGACGCGCGAGCGAGCGGCTCGGCCTGGGTTGGCGCGCGCGCGCGAGGGGTAGCGCTAGAGTGGGCGCTTGGCAGGGGTCGCGCTGGAGCGAAGCGGCGCGTCGCGGCGCGCGGCGCGAGGCTGCGTTGCGGCTTTGCGACTGGCGGCGACCACGAGCGACGTCTTTGGCGGCGCGGGGTGCGGTGTGCGACGGTGGCTTCGTCCGCAGCGTCGCGATGGCCGGGCGGCGGCAGAGGCCGGGTGCGCAGGGCCGAGCGCGCAGGGCCGAGCGCGCAGGGTGCTGGCGGGGTGGTGGTGCGATGGACTAGGTGGTGCGTGCGGCTAGGGCTGGGTGGCTCGGGGTGGTTCGATGGTGTGGCTAGGGCTGCTCGGCTAGGGTTTTAGGAGAGAGAGAGAGAGAGAGAGAGAGAGAGAGAGAGAGAGAGAGAGTGCGGCTATGAGGGGAAAATTAGGGGTTTTCTTGATTTTCCTTCTTTTCCTTATTTTTAAATAGGTTAGAGACCTAAATTCCCTTCCCAAGGCTTTTCTCTTGCGGGTCCCGGCTAAAGCAACCTTCTTTTCTTTTTCTTTTTAATTAAGACTCTTTTCTTAAAACTCCAAATTCACCATTTAGGGCAAGGTTCAAATCCCAAAAGATTCAATTAATTTTCCAATTAATTTTGTTTTTAACCGGGAAGGAAAACGGGGCCGTTACAGGCGTGGTGACTGGACATGGGCAGCTTGCCACTAGACCCGGCACCCCCCATAGTCTGTAGTAGCACGCAGTGCATGCTGACGCTCATTCACAGCGCCACGCCAGGAGAGCTCCTCGGGGTCTTGAGCTAGTGCACCTTTCGTGATCGGCGAGAGAAGCAGTGAGGCCGGACTTGTTTCCGTATAGGGGCGTATAGTGTGTGGTGGTATTTTTTCGGACTAAGACCCTGAGTTGGCATCCGAGGTCCAAGTGTGGACTTAGCTATGTGCTCCGCTCTGTGTTTATACTCATGGCTTGCATACATTCTTCTAGATGATCTTTTATATCGTATTGTGCCCCGGTTGGGGATTCTTACTAAGTAATTCGTTACTCACCCTTATTTTGTGGTTTTCCACAGGTAACCAAGGCGCGAGGCGGGATGGTGAAGGAGGAGCTGTGATCATGGAATCTGCTTTGTCATCTCTCGACTTTTCTTATGTTATGACTCTTTCGTTATTTTTCCCCTGAATGCATGTAGCAGGCACACTGAGCCCTAGGATACTTTTCGGAATTATTTGTGGATTCAGCTTTGTTGAATTTGAGGATGTTTTAAATGTTTTTAATAAAATCTACGATCGAGTAAGCTGTTGGAAATGTATTTGTCTGTGAAAACAGTGCTTGGAGACAGGACGAGTTTGATAAACTTTATTGTTCGAATGAATCTTGAATGTTTTGATTTAATGGGAATCAAGAAAACTTTATTAGCATCATGTCTTTTCCTTTTAATACATGCATTGGGGTAAAGGCCTATTTAGTGCCCTTTTTGGGTCTGGTCTTTGATTGGTATCGAGCCAGTCATAGATTACGTGAGGACTGACCTTTTGTTGTAGGTCGTCCTTCCATGATCACCAAAGACTCAAGCGGTCATCAGTGTACGCCTAGGTTTATTGTTTTAGAAAGAAAAAAAGGGGTTAAGAATTTACAATACCTTTCATCTAGTGTATGCCTTGTTTGGTGTTGTGGAATGGTGACAGTGTGTTTTGATTCGTTGTTGGTTTGGATGTAGATCGCCAAGACATGCGTCATCCGCATCGGGAGAGGAGGTTCGAGAGCGGTCGAGGTATCGGGATCGGATCGTCATCGCAGGACATCGTCCCAAGCCGAGATCGATGGCATCCCACCAGCAGCTCCTCCCGTTACGCCTAGAGCGGGCGTTGAGGCGATCGTGAGCGCCGTGAGACTACTCCCGGAGCGAGAATTTCTTTGAGTCTATGAGGGCTTTTATGGTCAGCATGTTGAGTGACCAGAGGGAGAGACTCGAGCCTTGTTGTTGGCGTATGAGCCGGGAAGAGTCCCGAGCCCAGATTGAGCGGTGACTCGATTGGTTCAAAGAGAGCACAAGAAGACACCTCGGCTCCACAGAGCAAGTAGCCCCGGAGGCGGATATGGCAGAGGGTGCCGAGGAGTTGGGTAGGTGGTGAAGGATTTTGTGAAGTGGAAGCTCGAGAAGTTTGATGCCACCGGAGATGCGCTAGCTGCGGCGGCCGGTGGATTGCCCATTTGGAGTACACCTTCACGATCATGGTGTGCCCCGATATTTGAGAGGCCGAGATGTGCGGCTCATGTGCTAGGGGCATGGCGAGATGGTGGTGGAGTCCACCTTGAGTGAGAGACCGGTGGGTCTCCGCACGCTACTTGGGAGTTCTTCAAGGTGAGTTCAGGGGAGAAGTACATCGGTGATGAGGCTCAAGAGAAAATGGTGGAGCTCTTCCGAACTGAAGCAAGGTTACGATTCTATTGAGGAATATGAGCGCAAGTTCTCGGAGTATGGATATTTTGCTCCTCGGTTGATTGCCACCCCAGAGTGAAGATTCGGAAGTTCATATCCGGATTGAGGCGTGGTGTTTCTCAGATGTCGGGGCTCAGGCCCCGACACTTATGCTAGGGGCCATCCCGATTAGCCACGATTTATAACGGAAGTATCCGCCGAGCGGGTTGTTGCCGCTCTGTTCAGCGTCCGTCCCCAGCGATAGTGGGGGCGTAAGAGGAAGTTTGATTTTTCGGGGAGGCGCCGCGCCGCCAAAGCGATTGACAGCAGAGATCGCGGAGAGCTCCAGTCCGTTTCGGCCCGACAGCGAGGAGGACCCAGCGAGTTCCCGCATGTGCTACTTGTGGGAAAGTCCACGCAGGAGCTTGTCGATTGGACCCAGATTATGTTTTATTTGTGGTAAGGAGGGGCACTGCCCGTTTTGCGATCGCCCGGCTATGGCGGCTCGGCCAGCAGCAGCAGCAGGTCGAGTGTTTGCTACGACCGTCGGAGGCCGAGCGTCACGGATGCAGCTGTATGGCGGTACTCTTCTTGTTTTAGATCACCGTGCATTTGTCTTGTTTGATTACAGTTCTACGCATTCATTTGTATCTCGTGTTGTTTCTCGAGCATGCCAAGTTGAGACTAGAGCCTCTAGGTTTTGAGTTATCTGTTGCAACTCCTTCGGGAGTTAGTATGTTAGCTAGAGATAAGATTAAGGATGGTCGGATCGAGATATTCGGAGAGTTGCTTGTGGGTACGCTCATAGTTACGCCTATGAGCGGTTTTGATGTGATTCTTGGTATGGAGTGGTTAGGTTTTGCTAACCACGCGTTGATTGACCGCCACCGGAAAGAAGTAGTTTCAGCCGCCAGTCGGCCCATTGATTTTTTAAGTTTCGTGGAGTCGAGGTGGAGTTTGCCCGCCGATGGTGTCGGTTGTGAAAGCTCGTCGTTTGCTAGCTCATGGAGCTTGGGGTTACCTCGCCAAGTTGTTCGTGGAGAGCCGTCCCTTGCCGATCGTTGATCAGTGCCGGCCGTGCAGGAGTTCGCGGATGTGTTTCGAGGAGTTACGGGGTTGCCCCGAAGAGAGAGGTTGACTTCACTATTGAGCTTGAGCCAGGACACTCCCTATCTCGAAGGCTCCGTGATCGCATGGCGCCGGTGAGCTAAAGGCCAAGATTCATTGCAGGAGATGCTTGACCGAGGGTTCATCCGTCCGAGTGTGTCCCCGTGGGGAGCACGATTCTATTTGTGAAAAGAAGGATGGTTCTATGCGCTTATGTATTGATTATCGCGAGCTTAATAAGGTGTGAGTGAAGAATAAGTATCCGTTGCCCCGTATTGACGATTTGTTCGATCACTTGGGAGCTTCCGTGTTCTCCAAGATAGATCCGAGATCCGGTTACCATCGGGCCTGCGGATCGGGGATGCCGACATTCCTAAGACGACTTTCGTGTCTAGATATGGTCACTATGAGTTTGTGGTCATGTCATTTGGATTGACTAATGCCCCACCGCGTTTATGGACATGATGGACGGTGGTATTCAAATCTTTTTGGACAACTTCGTCATCGTGTTCATTGACGACATTCTCGATTTATTCGAGGTCTAAGGAGGACCATGCAGAGCATTTGAGACGAGTATTGGCGGCTTTGAGGGAAAACCGACTTTATGCGAAGTTTTCCAAGTGTGAGTTTTAGTTGAACCGGTGGCCTTCCTTGGTCATGTGGTCTCAAAAGATGGTATAGCCGTGGACCCCGCGAAGATTGAGGCCGTGAGTTCGTGGGCCAAGCCGACATCGATTTGCCGAGATTCGCACTTTCGGGTTTGGCGGTGGTACTACCGTCGGTTCGTTAAGGACTTTTCGCGATAGCCTCGCCCCTTACTCGTCCGACGAGGAAGGGTGTCGAGTTTGTTTGGGACGATAGGTGTGATGAGAGCTTTGCTAGGCTCAAGCGCTGATTTGACTTCGGCACAGTGTTGGCGATTCGGAAGGGGACGGTGGTTTCGTGGTCTATAGTGATGCTTCCAAGTTTGGTTTAGGTTGTGTGTTGATGCAAAGACGGGAAGGTCATTGCCTATGCTTCCGTCGGTGGCCGTATGAGCGAACTACTCGACTCACGATATGGAGTTGGCGACGATGGTGTTTGCAATGAAGATCCGAGTCATTACCCGTATGGTGAGCGGATTCAGATGTTTACCGATCACCGAGCCTCAAGTATCATTTACTCGTAAGGAGTTGAATATGAGGCGAGAGGGGATGGTTAGAGTTGGTAAAGGATTATGATCTGCGAGATTTTGTACCATCCGGTAAAGCCAATGTAGTGGTGATGCTTTGAGTAGAAAAGACGTCGTGACCGCGGCGTTGTTGATTTCCCAGCCTGCATTGCGGAAAGAGTTCGAGCGGGCCGAGGTTGCGAGTGTTGTTGGGAGAGGTTACCGCTGGGTAGCTCGATTGACGGTGCGGCCGTCGATTAGACAATGGATTATAGACAGCCAGTTGGGTGACCCGCACTTAAGAGATTGGTTTGTGAGTTAGTGCCGACGGAGACTTTGACTTCGTATATTCACAGATGAGTGGGTTGACTTATAGAGGCCGGTTGTGTGTTCCGGACATTGCAGGATTGCGAGCGAGTTGCTTTGTAAGCCCACTGTTCCCCATTTGCTTGGCACCCGGGGTACCAAGATGTATCAGACCTTAAGCGAGACCTTTCGGTGGATGGGAATGAAGAGAGATGTGGCGAGTTTGTCACCGGTGTCTCACTTGTGAGCAAGTGAAGGCACCTGTGCAGAGGCCACGGTGGTTTGTTGCGACCACCGAGTGTGCCCCAGTGGAAATGGGAAGAGGTCTCCATGGACTTTATCTCTGGTTTGCCAAGGACTCGAGGAAGTTCTCTCGATTTGGGTGATAGTCGACCGTTTGACTAAGAGCGCACACTTCATCCCCGGTAGAGACACATATACCGTGGAGCAGCAAGGCGCAATTGTTTTTGAGCAGATCATCCGTTACCATGGTGTGCATGTGAGGATTGTGTCGACCGTGACTCATGGTTCACTTCTCGTTTCTAGAGAGCGCCCAGATGGGTTTGGGCACAGAGTGCGATTTCAAAGATGACTTTTCACCCTCGGACGGATGGTCGATCGAGAGAGTGAATCGATTCTCGAGGATATGTTGAGGGCTTGTGTGTTGGATTTTCCAGGCGAGCTTGGGACCGATGATCGTACTTGATGGAGTTTGCCTATAACAACGATTATCGATCGACGATCTGAGATGGCTCCATTCGAGGCTTTGTATGGTAAGCGTTTGTCGGTCCCCCGTGTTCGGGAAGAGGTTGGTGATAGACGAGTTTTGGGTCCCGAGTTACTGCAGATTGACCAATGGTGCAGTCGAGAAGATTAGAGCTCGTATGTTGACACTCAGAGCAGCAGAAGAGTTACGCCGATGTTCGGGCGCCGGGATTTGGAGTTTGAGGTTGGCTTGGCATGTATTCCTTAAGGTTGCTCCGATGCGAGGTGTTTTGAGGTTTGGCAAACGTGGGAAGTTGAGTCCCCGTTTTGTTGGTCCTTTCGAGATCTTAGAGAGGATTGGTAGAGTTGCTTACGGTTACCCCTACCTCCGTCACTATCAGCGGTGCATAGTGTTTTTCATGTATCGATCTCGAGGCGGTATGTGCCGGACCCGTCGCACATTGTGGACTTTGAGCCTTTGCGGTGAATGAGGATTTGAGCTTCGAGGAGAAGCGGTGAGGATCCTTGCCTTTGAGACCAAGACGTTGCGTAATCGCGAGATTCGTTTAGTAAAGGTTGATGGAAGAGTCGTGGTTTTGAGGAAGCCACTTGGGAGCGGGAAGACTAGATGAGATTGCATTATCCCGAAATGTTTGAGTCTTAAGGACTTTCGAGGACGAAAGTCATAAAAGGAGGGAATATTGTAACGACCAGTGTTTTTTCATCCCGGTCTTCGGGTATGCCCTAGGGGTAATTTGGTAATTTGGTCGGGCCGTCATGGCCGTTCGTGTCTTTTCGATTACTAAAATTATTGGATGGATTTATGTAGGTTTTGGAAGGATTTGTGGTGTGGTTTGAGCAAGGTTTGATGCAAAAGTAAAAATAAAGGAAATTGTGCTGCAATGGGGTTTGAACCTGTGTCTCCCAGGGAAGCTTGTGGGGATGTGTGCCAATTGAGCCATTAGGTGCTCTTGTTGCTCTTCTGCATCATCTTATGGTTAGCCTTGGATTTTGGAGTTTTGGTGCATTTGGTTAAATGAAATAGAAATTAGGTTTATTCCATCTTCTTCTCCAAATCACCTCTTGGCCGCAAGCTTTCCTCTCCATAGCCTTTGCCGATTCTTCTTTCCTTGCATCTCCTTGGGTTCGATCATCATCATTCCGGGTAAGTCTTCATCCTCTTCATCTCCTCATTTGGTTATTGATCTTTGGCGAAGGTAAGAAGTAGAGTGTTGTGTGTGTTGTGTGGTTTGCGCCACCGAGAGAAGCCGGCCAGCGACCATCGTCGCCGTCAGCCGGCCGGCCTCGCCCAGATCTGTTGAAGTACCTGCCGCGACGCCAAAGCCGGACAAAGGCGCCAGATCGCTCGCGACCTCATCGCTCGCAGATCGCCCGCAGACGCCATCGCCGCCGCGAGTCGCGCCAGATCCACCGTCGCAGCCCTCCCGCACGCCATCGCTCTCGTCGTCGTGCGGATCGCGCAGCAGCAGCGACGCGCGACGCCAGACGCGCGAGCTTCGCGCCGAAGCTGCTCGCCGCGCGCGCCCACCGCGTCCGCGTCGCCTGTCACACGCCCAGCGCCTGCGCGCGCGCGAATTTGCTCGCCGCACGCGCACGCCAGACGATCGCGCGCGCGCCTCCATCCTGCCGTGCATCCGTGTGTCGTGCCGTGCCGGTATGCAGCCGGCGCCCGAGCCTGCCGTGCAGCTGCTTGCCAGCCTCCAAGCTCGTGTCGTCGCCGTGCGCGTGAGTTCCCGAGCCGAGCTTCTTTGTTCTATTGTTTTTAGACTTTTTAGGTATTGACTATTATTGGTTTGTTAGGTTCCCGCTCGCTAGCTCGGGATTGTTCCGCAGCTTAGGATTTGTGTGTAGAAGCCTTCCGACCAAGGTAAGGATTTCTTACCGGAGTTGTGTGGGCCCTGCGGTATATTTGTGATTGATGTTTTGTATGCCTGTGTATGTGTAACAAAGCATGTTTAGCCCTAGGTGCTCGCTCAATTCTGGTGGCATGAACTCTTGTTTTGTTTCTCATGTTAGCCCATGCTAGGTTGTTCCATTCTGGCATGTTCGATATCTGTTCTTGCTTCGTAGTATCATGCTAGGTTCCTTGTATCTGTTGAGCACATATTGGACTGCATTGTATGATTTGTTATTATTGCAATGATTTAGAGTTCGTGTAGGTAGCATCATCGGGCCGGATGCATAACGTAACTTGCATCCCCGATGTGGACGTACTAGATGGTACTCCGTCCCTGATCCCGTTAGGGTTTAGCTAACCCTAACGGTGGCCCCGCAATCTTGGGTGAGGGTGGCGATCGTTAAATGCCCCAACGGTCGGGATGATGACTTGGCATTGCCTCGTCCCGGCGATCGACACGTCCTCGGCGTGTTCGGCCGTAGCCCTTGATTGCCACCGATAGGGCAAGGGCGGCTTCATGGTGTAAGCCTACCACGACCGATTCCTTAGCCTCGGTGCGGTGGTTTAGGGTGACATAGTTCACGTGTCGAGTCTCACACCCCTATGTCGGTGACACCGATCGAGGAGATTTAGTTAGGCGTGGTATTTGGACATGGGCGGCTTGCCACTAGACCCGGCACCCCATAGTTCTGCGATAGCACGCGGTGCATGCGGCGCTCATTCTGACGCCATTACACACCAGGAGAGCTCCTCGGGGTCTTGAGCTAGTGCACCTTTCGTATCGACAGTAGACAGGCTGAGGCCGGGACTTGTTTCCCGTATAGGGCGTATAGTGTGTGGTGGTATTTTTCCGGACTAAGACCCTGAGTTGGCATCCGAGGTCCAAGTGTGGACTTAGCTATGTGCTCCGCTCTGTGTTTATACTCATGGCTTGCATACATTCTTCTAGATGATCTTTTATATCGTATTGTATTGTACCGGTTGGGGATTCTTCTTGAGTAATTCGTTACTCACCCTTATTTTGTGGTTTTCCACAGGTAACCAAGGCGCGAGGCAGGATGGCTGAAGGAGCTGTGATCATGGAATCCTGCTGTCATCTCTGACTTTTCTTATGTTATGACTCTTTTCGTTATTTTTCCCCTGAATGCATGTAGCCGGGCACGGAGCCCTAGGATACTTTTCGGAATTATTTGTGGATTCCAGCTTTGTTGAATTTGAGGATGTTTTAAATGTTTTTAATAAAATCTCTGATCAGAGTAAACTGTTGGAAATGTATTTGTCTGTGAAACAGGTGCTTGGAGACAGGGACAGAGTTTGATGAGACTTTATTGTTCTGAATGAATCTTGAATGTTTTGATTTAATGGGAATCCGAAAACTTTATTAGCATCATGTCTTTTCCTTTTAATACATGCATTGGGGTAAAGGCCTATTTAGTGCCCTTTTTGAGTCGGGTCTTTACAGTGTTCCCCGTTTTCAAATGTTTGAAAAGTTTAAAATATGAGCACTAAACCGCTTGTTGAAATATTTAACTTGCATGTTGTGTGAGAACCTAGGTTTAGGACCGTATTTCAGGTCAGGTTCTTAAAAGCCAACTCATGGAAGGCAGCAACTAACTCCACTATAGAAAAACGCTAACAGAAGAGTGCTCCAATCTACTAGCCAATTGGAAGCCACAGACGGATCAAGTCCAGACAAGTAAACTTCACACTACACTTTGGCTACAGGGTACTAACAGAACTGGCTGCAAACAACAGCAGGCTTGCAAGTGCTCAAATATGTCTCTACATCTTCCTCAAAAGCTACTAACTCGGTAGCCACTCTCTAGGTAACTTGTCAATCAAACAAGGTTCAATCTACACTTGAACCACCCAGGCTAGTCCACACTTGGACCTACTCTACTAGCAACCGAACACAAGCAAAGCCAAAACAAACTCCACTATGAGAATTGCACTTCGAGGCAAAGTAGTTTCCACCTTCTCTATGGGGGGAACTAACAACTGGACCAAACTTGGCCTTCGGGTCGGGCCTACCCTGGACGTTTCTCAAACACAACTGGCTTAGTGTCAACTCCTCGACTGGCAGTACCGGCACCCTTACTCTATTACGTGTAACCGGCACACTAGCGGTGTACACCCAAACCTCAAGGGTCAGTCCACTCTCAAACTTTCCCTCCCACAACAAAGAAACAACAGACCATGCATGTATACTAGATGCGGTATTGAAAAAAAAACCCCTTCAACAAAAAACTTGGACGTACCTGACAGCCGTTAGAGTGTTGATGATTATGGGACAAACAACAACCTATAAAAGCAGGTTAGTCTATAGAATCTATGACTCTGCTGTAACGACCCGACCCGAATGGGGTTCTAAATAGGTCATTACCTCAAAGCATGCATACAAATCTACAGAAAATTTGCAAGATGGTGTTTGGATTCTAAGTAAAAACTAAAACATGAAAACATCCATTTAAAAATCAACATAAATTCCTGAAACCTGTCCCTGTTTCCAAGCACCTGTTCCAAGACAAATACATTTCCAAAACATACTCTGATCAGAGATTTATTTAAAACATACAAGCTTTGCAATAGTTACAACAATGCTAGAATCCGGAAATACATTCAGAAAACTCCCTAGGGCTCCATGCCCAACTACATGCATTCAAAGGACACTTAAATCATAAACATAAACATAAGACTCAGAGTTGAACAACGGGTTTCCATGATCACAGCTCCTCCTCCAGCCCTCCTGTCTCGCACCATGGTTACCTGTGGAAAACCACATAATAAGGGTGAGTAACGAATTACTCAGTAAGAATCCCCAACAGGGGTACAATACGATATACATGGTCATCTAGCAGAAAGATATGCAAGCTATGAATATAAACACATAATAGAGCACATAGCTTAGCCCACACTTGGGCCTCGTATGCCAACTTAGGGTCTTAGTCCGGAAATCAATCACCACATCCACACAATACACAAGTCGCCCAATACGAGAAACAAGTCCCGGCCTCAGCCTGTCTACTGTCGAAGAAAGGTACACTGGCTCAAGATCCCGAGGAGTTCTCCGGTCGGCGCTGTAATGTGCGTAAGCATGCACCGCGTGCTACTGCAGACTATGGGGGGTGCTGGGTCTAGAGGCAAGCTGCCCATGTCCAGTCACCACGCCTAACTAAATCTTTGGATCGGTGTCACTGACATAGGGGTGTGAGACCTGGACACGTAAACTATGTCAGCCTAAACCACCGCAACTGGGGATAAGGAACGGGTCGTGGTAGGCTTACACCAGGAAGCCGTCCTTACCTTAACAGGTGGCAATCAGGGGCTACGGCCGAACACGCTGAGGACGTGCCGACTGCCGGGGACGAGGCAATGCCAAGTCATCATCCCGACCATTGGGGCATTTAACTGTCTGCCACCCTCAACCAAGATTGCAGGGCCTACCGGTCGGGTTAGCTAAACCCTAACGGGGTCTAGGGACGGAGAAGCGTCTCGACGCCCCCGCCATGGATGCAAGGTACTTTATGCATCAGCCCGAATGATGCTATCTACCGCAACTCTAACTCGCCTTAACAATCAAGCAAACAATTTCATAAAATCCAATACGTGCTCAATAAGAATACAACGAGCCTAGCATGATACTACGAAGCAAGGAACAGATACGAGCATGCCAGAAAGGAATAACCTAGCATGGACTAGCATGAGAAACAACATAGGAAATCATGCCAATCGGGAATTCAGAATAGAGCACTTATCAGGAAACATGTCAATAAACACAAACAAGCATACAATCAACAATCACATATAATATCGTAGGGTCCACACAACTCCGGTAAGAAATCCTTACTTGGCCGGAAGACCTCTAAACACAAGAAACCTAAGCTGCGATCGAACCCGAGCTAGCTAGCGAGAACCTAACAAAAACAACAATAATTACAATCAAAAGGACCAAATATAATAAAACAAACAGGGCTCAGCTCAGGAGCAACTCACGAGGCCCGACGGACACACGAACGAGCCGGCCGTGCACGGCGAGGGCAGATGGCTGGTTTGGGCTGGCTGGGCCGCGGGCCGCAGGGTCTGGTGAAGGGCGGCGTATGGACACGCTGGCCTGGGCACGCATGGGACGCGACGGGCGCTGAGCGTCTTGCGTGGGACACGGCGAGCTTCGGCAGCACTGGCGGCGCGCGCGGGCGGCTCGGCAGGACGGGTGACGGCGCGACGAGACCGAGCGAGGGCGAGGCGCGCGATCTGGAGAAACGACGCGACGGCGGCTGCTGGCAGATCTGGGCACGCGAGGGTACGGCTGGTACGGTGCGACGAGGTCGCGACAATTTCTTTGGCGCGACACAGGCGTCTGCTTGGGCGGATCTGGTGCGACGGCGGCCACTGGCTGCTGGCGTCTTTGGCGGGGTGCTGTGGCGGAGGGTGGGCGAGCCCTGGTGCGACGGGCGAGCTCGGCTGCTGGGCGTGCGACGGCGACCGGCCTGGCGAGCTCGGCGACGGCGCGATGGCTGGGGTAGCTCGGGCTGTGGGTGAGGCTAGGTCGGGGGAGAGAGAGAGAGAGAGAGAGAGAGAGAGAGAGAGAGAGAGAGAGAGAGAGAGAGAGAGAGAGAGAGAGAGAGAGAGAGAGAGAGAGAGAGAGAGAGAGAGAGAGAGAGAGAGAGAGAGAGAGAGAGAGAGAGAGAGAGAGAGAGAGAGAGAGAGAGAGAGAGAGAGAGAAAAGGAAAAAAAATAAAAAGAAAAGAAAAATGAATTTGGAAAAGAAAAGGAAAATGGGAAATAAAAAGGAAATAGAGATTTTATCCCAAAAATCCATCCTTATCCATTTAATCCAATTTTCCAAAAATCCTTAAAATCCTTAAAAATTCCTTTTCCCTGCTTCCTCCTTCAAGACCCGACTGAAGCAACCTTTTCCAATAAATAAATCTCACTTAAATCCAACTCCCAAATCAACACTAAGGACCCGGGCTCGAATCCCAAAGAAAACACCCAAACAACCATAACTTTGCCCAAAACCCAAATCACAACCGAACCTCCAAACGAATAGCCCAAACAACTCGGGACTCGCAGCCACCAACCAACAAACCTCAACAAAGGCAGGAGCTGCCTCGAAGCCCTGAAAACCACAAATCCTGCCCGAAGAGCCAAAAGACCAAAATACCCCCAAGGGTCAAAACCGCTCTAATGACCCAACCAACAACCGAAACTTGACCCGAAGGCACCTCGAAAACTGGGATAGAAAACTGGGTTGTTATATCTGCACTCTGATACCAACTGTAAGGACCCGACCTATACATGGTACTAAATGGATCCTTACACAGCATGCACTTTAAAACATAAAAGAATTTAAAACAAATATTGCAAATTTTCTGTTTAAACTTGTCAAATCTTGGAACCTATTCAAAACATTTATTTCATCCTGTAAAACATATAGCAACACTGACCAGAGTTTATTTCAAAACCAACACATTCAAAACCATAACATTCAAAGTATTTAAAGTAAGTCCAAACAAAACTCAACAATAGTTAAAAACATCCTGAAATCCCAAAACAGTTCAACAGGTTCCAAAAATGAAAATCCAAGGGCTCCGTGCCCGCTACATGCTGATAACAATAAATAACAAAAATAAGGTAAGCAGATTTACTGGCAGACTCCCTTGATCGAGTAGCCACTCCTTTAGCCGTCCAATCGCCGTCCCAAGGTACCTAGAGGAACCCACAGAAAATAAGGTTGAGTACAAACATACTCAGTAAGAAACCCCAACTGGGGTACAGTACGAACATCAATCATACAGAATACTATATGCATATAACCGCTACCAACACAGATCAAACCCTTAAGCCAACCATGCGACTCCTGAATTATCGGGGTCTCTTACCACCAGCCTAGTCATCAGCTCTCTAACTGATCCTGAAACTGGGACAAGAATGTCCAACATCGAGGACCCGAAGGTCCAATCATATGTGAAACGAATGTCCAATCACTGGGACAAGATACTTTATGTCCAAACTGCTGACCAGCTTTCCATACTGGCCCTGGACACACGGGAGAGTACACGGTGTCTGGCTCTAGACTAGGAAAGGAATGGTGTACTGAAAGCATTATACTGGGGGAGCTCTCCTCCCGGTGCCGAATACCCGTGCGCGCACACCGCATACTGCTGCAAAACGTGCAAGGACATGGGACCTAAACGTGCTACATCGGTCCAGGTACACATGCCTACGACTCAGAGCAGTGTCACTGAACATACAGCAGTGCAAGGTCTGCGACACTCAATTGTAAGCAACATAAGACCACCGCATGCCTGAAGCTAAGAACCGGCAACGACAGGCTTACACCGTCTGCTGGGTACTGCTCTAGCAGGCTACAAACTAGGATTATGTTGATACGAGAGCAAATCCATACCGGCTACCAGGGCAGAAGCATCATACGTTGTGCAACTCGCGATCTTGGCCCGTGGGGAAAATATACTTTTTGTCTGCTCTCGCCTCTAGATGAAGAAAAACCCTAACAAGTCTATCTAAGAGTCTCGCCCCGTACCTTAACAGGCCAAACAAGCTCAACAGATAATAATAGAATGCATATCTGAGAACAACCTAGCATGGTACTAACATGTCACGGGAAGCATACATGCTAGCCAGAACATGATAGGATATCAAATCATAACATTCTCGTAAACAATCAAAGCATAGCATATCCACTAACATGCTCATAACAGTCAAACATTCAAAAGTAGCAGTCATGATGAACGCAGGGCCCACACAACCCTCGGTAAGAAATTCTTATCTGTCACAAGCAGAAAACTAATAAACAGAACTATGCTCCTTGAGCTGTAGAACCAACACGAACTAACAACCTAAACAATTAACATAGCAAGTACACATTAAAATCCAGCTAACTAGTCAAACGAACTAGGTAACTAAAAGCAAAGGCTCGAGAAGCTTCCCAACCAACAGGAACAAGTGCTCTTGGCCAAGCACTAGGGAGGAGACCACTGAATCTGTAACGGCCCAGTTTTCTATTCCAGTTTTCCAAGTGCCTTCGGTTCAAGATTCGGTTGTTCGGTTGGGCCGTTAGAGCTATTTTAACCCTTAGGGGTATTTTGGCCTTTTGGCTCCCCGGGCAGGATTTATGGATTTTCAGGATTCTAAGGTAGCTCCTGCCTTTGTCGAGGCTTGATTGTTGTTGGTTGCAAGACTCAAGATGTTGGGCTAGTCGTTTGGAAGTTTGGTTGTGGTTTGGGTTTTGGCAAAGCTATTGTTGTTTAAGTGCTTCCTTTTGGATTTGAGCCCTTGCCCTTTATATTGATTTGGGAGTTTGATTTTAAGTGAGTTTTATTTATTGGAAAAGATTGCTTCAGCCGGGTCTCGAAGAAGGAAGCCGGGGAATGGGATTTTAGGTCTTTAAGGCTATTTAAATTGGATAAGGATGGAAAAAATAGGAAAGAAATCCCATTTTCCCCTTTTGTTCTCTCTCTCTCTCTCCCAAACCCGAGCCCCAGCCCCTGCTCGCCCAACCTAGCCTCGCTCGCCCCCAAACCCTACCGCTGCCGCCCGACCCTAGCGCGCGCATCACCGCAGACTGTGCGTCGCACAGCCCCACCAAAGCCGCTCCTCGCGCCAGATCGCTGCACCAGGGCACGCCCAGATCCGAGTCGCCTAGCCATGCCCTGTGTCGAGTCGCTTGTCCCCGCACGCGACCCTGTAGCTCGTCGGGTCGCCCCGCGCCGTTCTCTATGCCGAGCCGCGCTGCACGCCATCGCCAGCCGAGCTCGCGCCCGCGTTTGCCGTCCGCGTCTGTGCCCCGCACCCCAGCGCTCGTGCCAGCATGCCCAGCGCGCAGCTCTGCGCCCATCAACACCCAGCAGCAGCCTTGTTGTGCAGCCTGCCCGTCCGCGTGTCAGCCGCGCCGCGTGAGTTGCTTCCGAGCCGAGTCCTGTTTATTTTATTATATTTAGGCCTATGGATTGTGATTATTGTTGTGTTTGTTAGGTTCTCATTAGCTAGCTCTGGTTCGATCGCAACTTAGGTTTCTTGTGTGTTGCTGCCTTCCGACCAGGTAAGGATTTCTTACCGAAGTTGTGTGGGCCCTGCGATATTATATGTGATTGCTGATTGTATGCTTGTTTGTGTTTATTAACATGTTTAGTGATAGCTGCTCTGTTCTGAATTCTCGACTGGCATGATTTCCTATGTTGTTTCTCATGTTAGTCCATGCTAGGTTGTTCCGTTCTGGAATGCTCGCATCTGTTCTTGCTTCGTAGTATCATGCTAGGTTTGTTGTATCTATTTGAGCATGTATTGGATTGTATTGGATTGTTTGCTGATTGATATTATAGGTTTAGAGTGCAGGTAGGTAGCATCATCCGGGCCGGATGCGTAACGTAACTTGCATCCACGACAGGGACGTACGAGACGGTGCCCCGTCCCTGATCCCGTTTGGGCTAGCTAACCCTAACAGCTGGCCCTGCAATCTTGGGTGAAGGTGGCAGACTATTAAATGCCCCAACGGTCGGGATGATGACTTGGCGTTGCCTCGTCCCCGGCAGTCGGCACGTCCTCAGCGTGTTCGGCCGTAGCCCTTGATTGCCACCTGTTAGGGCAAGGACGGCTTCCTGGTGTAAGCCTACCACGATCGGGTTCCTTAGCCTCAAAGTGCGGTAGTTCAGCCGACATAGTTCACGTGTCCAGGTCTCACACCCCTATGTCAGTGACACCGATCCAGAGATTTAGTTAGGCATGGTGACTGGACATGGGCAACTTGCCACTAGACCCGGCACCCCCCATGGTCTGCAGTAGCATGCGGTGCGCGCTAACGCTCATTACAGCGTCGACCGGAGAGCAACTCGGGATCTTGAGCTAGTGCACCTTTCGTATCGATAGTAGACAGGCTGAGGCTGGGACTTGTTTCTCGTATAGGGCGTATTGTGTGGTGGATTATTCCGGACTAAGACCCTGAGTTGGCATCCGATGTTTATGTGTGGATTTAAGCTATGTGCTCTATTCTGTGTTTATATTCATAACTTGCATACCTCTCTGCTAAATGACCATGTATATCGTATTGTACCCCGATTGGGGATTCTTACTGAGTAATTCGTTACTCACCCTTATTTTGTGGTTTTCCACAGGTAACCATGGTGCGAGACAGGATGGCTGGAGGAGGAGCTGTGATAATGGAAACCCGTTGTTTTGAACTCTGAGTCTTGTATTTATGTATTTATGTTTTAAATGTCCTCTAAATGCTTGTAGTTGGGCACGGAGCCCTAGGTTGTTTTCTGACTGTATTTCCGGATTCTAGCACTGTTGTAACTATTGGAAAGCTTTGAATGTTTTAAATAAATCTCAGATCAGAGTGAGTTTTGGAAATGTATTTGTCTTGGAACAGTTGCTTGGAAACAGGGACAGGTTTCATTTTATGTTGACTTTTTAAATGGAAGTTTTTATGTTTTAGTTTTTACTTACAATCTGAAACACCATTTTGCATATTGACTGTAGTTTTGAATGCATGCATTGAGGTAAAGACCTATTTTACGGCCCCATTCGGGTCGGGTCTTTACAGAATCTCTCGGCTGCAACACTTGAGCAAGATGTTTTCGGCTAGGCAAAAGTCCACACTTGGCAATGCAAGCTCTCGGCTAGGGCATCACTAACACAACCAACCACACGGATTAGTTTCTCGATAGCACGACAAACTCACACACCCATCCTCGGCCAAGGGGTGTGCACCATACACCAAACAAGCTACTATGTGGCCCTCGGCCAAGGCAACACAACAACTCCAACCTTCACCATTAACAACACCACTTATCCTTTGAGGATCTCGCCAAGGACATCAAGCTAGCAGGTAATGCTTGGCAACCAATGGTACTCTCGGCCTCAAGGGTTTGCAACAACCAAGAACTCGGCTAGGGTTTGACATGCACAACATGAAAACCTCGGTTTGGGAACAACCAACCAGCACACAATAGGATTCGGCTAGGGGAGAAATTTACCTCTTGGATCTCAGCTAGGAGATGGGGAGAAAAATCGGCAATGAGGAAGAGATGAATTACGACGAGCGATTGGGGAAGAAAGCTTGGAAAACTGATTGGATTCCTCGGGGAAGACAGGAGAAAAATTGAAAAATAGAACGCTTATGTGATTGTAGTCGAATGAAAAGTACGGATGATTTCTCCCAAATCGGAAAAGGATTCCCGTCGCGCCACGTGTCCCTTTTGATTTGTCGATTCCAACTCCAGGCCATCTCCCCTTTGAGTCCTACCAGGGACACTTTTAAAACTTTTTAATTTCCTTTTCCAAAACAAGCTTCCCAAGGCCTAGCTAGTCACAAGTTAGAATCCTAGCAACAACCCTATTTAAAATCTTAATTTTCCTTGCCAACACAAGTTTCCAAAAGCCTAGCAGGTCACAGGTTCGAATCCCAACAGACACACTTTTAACTTCCTATTTCTTCTTTTTAAAACAAGCTTCCAAAGTCTGGTTGGTCACCAGTTCGAGTCCTAGCAGCAACACTAATTAATTCTTAATTTAAACAACAACCAACTCCAAATCCTAGCCACCTGGGTTCGAATCCTGGCTCGAACACTTTTCTTTTAAATTTTTCTTTATCATTCCAAGCCACCAAAACACAAAAATATACTTCAATTCCAAGAGCTTGAAACTGACTAAAACAGCCCTAACGGACCAATCGACCAACCAAAATAATAACCAAACATACCAGGGGAACCATAATAGAAATTTGGGCCATTACAAGCTCAGCGCACGCATGCGGCAGGCCACGAGCGTGGGGCTGAAACTGCAGTGTGCAGGCATGCGACGATGCTGCTCAGCGGGTGAGGTAACAGCGTGTGCGAGGGGATGCGATCGGGCTTCGCTGTTGCAAGTGGGTAAGCGAACGTGCGGCAGGTAGACGGATAGAGGCGTGGGCGAGTGGTACTGCTCGCGGAAATGTGCGGCACGGCTAGGCAAGCTCCGCGATCGTGAGGCTGCGTTCACTGGTGCATGTGGCTACTCGTGCTTACAGCTGTGCGTGCTTGCAACTGAGCACAACGATGGCAAGGGCGAAGGAGATTCGCAATTCGGAAATGGAGCTTTGAGATGGAGATCCGGCAAAGAGAAGAAAATGAAGGAGATGGAGGTGGGGGTCGGCTAGGGCATGAGAGGGGAGAGAAAAATGATTTTTCTCCTATTTTTCTTTATTTTAATCCTTGGAAAACTCCCCCAAGTGCCAAGTGTTCAAGTGGTCTCCCCTTCAGGTCCTGGCACAAATAAACCTTTATTTTTTGTTTTAAACCAAACGACCTCCAAACCTCTCGAAAGCAATCCCAAACCTAGAACCTGAAACCGAAATACAAATCCAACTCAACAGAAGACAGGAAACAAACCGAAACCCTGGACAATTACCAAAACTACCCCTGATAGCCAAATGATCAAAATGCCCCTGAAGGCTCAAACTGTCCTAACGGCCCAACCAGACAACCGAATAATCAACCGAACCTACCTGGAGAATCAAAACAGAAACATGGGTCGTTACATGCCATCTGTCACATATTACAGATAAGAACCTGATACTTCATTTTGATTAAAATCTTAAAAGAGGGATATCAACCTCTTAGTACATGTTCTTTATTTTCCATTTACAATCAAAACTATCAGGTGCATGGTTTCAACAAAGAATTTACATGGATCACTATTCACATAACATTAGTCCACGGTACCAAAAAAGAACTAGCTTCTATCTACACGATCTTAAAGAGGTCTATGGTCCATGTTGTTACACACCAGCGACTTCCTGCAAACATTTATCTTTAGGAAACAAAGGCAGTTTCATAATTATATATCTCGAAAAACTAACTAACAAGCTAAGCAAATACTGTGATTACTAGTAGACCCATCATTTAACATTTCATCGTTACCCATTTTAATGAAATAGTGCCAACTTCTATCTCAAATCCACCTCCTATTTATTTAAACCTTCTCTCAACCATCTGCCATAAACGAACCTTCTCGTAACATTCTAATTCAACACCAAAACTCTTTACACCGAAACAAAAACACCATAGCAGCCAATAAACCAAAACTTTACAAGGAAAAGGAAATTAGTTGGAGTATCCTCTAACTTCAGAGGTTAATAAGTAGTTCCAATCACATTAAACTCACAAGCAAATAGCCATTATGCAAACCTTAGTCTTCATTTTCCTTAAAATAATTCTAACAAATAGCATCCCACTTTCAAAACACAATTCAACCTTTCTAAATGGATATTTTATCACAACAATGGCTAACGACTTCCTAATTCAAGAATCACTATCTTGCCAAGCCATCACAGAATTAATCTCCCCCCCCCCCCCCTAATTCTTTCACTACAGTTTACAAAATCATTAAATTTAGCAAGAATATGTATTTTAAATTCCCTCACCACCCTTCATCTCTGTTGTTCAACCCCAACAAGAGAACGACCTGCCCAATGTCTATTCCATTTCACTTTAAATAGAGTTTAAATTAAACTCATTGATTCTCTACGATAAATTCACTACCTGGAAATGCATTAAAATATCTCATATCCAGGCAAACATCACACCACATCCCTCAACGGAAATGTACAATAACTCAACGTAGTTGAAGTTCTAGCCTACCAAACACCCAACACAAGCTTCTAGATAAAAATCTATCCATAAAACACATACATAAAACAAAACCATACAATTTCATAACGAAAATATACCTCACCTTGTGAAGCCTCTTCATTGAATTTCCGAAACCCGGCCTCTTCTGTTCTTTTAGTTACCCTCAAACACCCATCAACATGTTATAGGAAAATTCTATACAATTGAACAAAATTAGAGTTTAAAGTCTCCCCTTCACAAACCCTAAAAATATTTAGGATCAACATACTAACCTCTCACGCTATCTCGCACCTCACTCTTGCCAACGACGGCCTAAAACCACTAGCCTCTACCCACGAACGACGGAAAATTCGACATCTTCTTGCACTTGGAGCCCAAAATCATGCGATCCCCGCTTTCTCCTTTTTCCTTTCTTTCTTTTTTTCCCCTTCTATCGTGAGCAGAAGAGAAATCCTCCCAAATTGCCTCCACGTCTTCATTTTTATTTTTCCCCTTCCCTTTATTTTACACGTTTCCTCCACCTCACCCTAGCTAGCCTTTTCCCCTTTTCTTTTCTTTTAAATAAAAGATAACATTAACACCTAACTCTTGTACACACACACACATATATATATATATATATATATATATATAATCTTAAAAATTCTAGGTCTTAAACTATTATTTACTTTGAACTTCAGAGTCCACTATCTAGTGACCCTACTACTTAGTTGTTGATGCAAATGTTGCACTTAACCAGCAACAGTATGTGGTTTGTACTTTTCCATATCTCTGTTGTAAAGTATATAATATTGATTACTTTTATTTGTCCTCTCTTCTTTTGCAACAATTCTTGCAATGAAGCTTGAATTTTGAGTTCTTTCTCCAATACAATGCCAAAAAGGTCATAGATTAGATGAGGGAGTTGTAAACCTTGGGCATGTGTTCGATCATGAACAGTTTGTCGTTGCGCTCCATCCACCAAGCCCGTAGATAATTAAAAATTAAGTTAAGCCAAAGGTGTAACACCTCAAGAAAAAAAATTAATTTAAAAAAGATGAAAAAAAGTTCTTCTTCTTCTTCTTCTTCTTCTTCTTCTTCTTCTTCTTCTTCTTCTTCTTCTTCTTCTTCTTCTTCTTCTTCTTCTATTGGAAAAATGTAAACTTAAATTTCTTTTGAAACTGTAAACGTTACACTTTCCTCCCATTAATATTGTGAAACCTTCCTCCCATTAATATTTTTAAACAGAAAAACGTTACACTTTCCTCCCATTGTTATTTCGAAACGTTTCATGTTTTTTCGGCTATAAAAACCCTGCATCTTCTTCATTCTACGATATGAAAAAAAACAAAGCATTTTCTCCCAAATCTTCTATGGTGATAGAGTTCTTCACGGTTTTTTAGTTCGTTGTCTTCAATCCTTGTGCTACAGATTAACGACGAAGCTGTTGTATCCTGGGATGTTGTCATCAATTCATTCTCTAAACACGATGGCAGGAGACGGTGAATCAACTTCAAGGAAACTGACTCAGGCCTCAGCTTTTTTATTGGTTATTTCTTTAATTTATTAATTATTTCTATTTGATTTAATTTTATCTCGTTTAATATTTTATCATTAAAGTTATTATATTCGATTGCTATTATGAAAAACTTTTTCTTCTTCTTCTTCTTCTTCTTCTTCTTCTTCTTCTTCTTCTTCTTCTTCTTCTTCTTCTTCTCCTCCTCCTCCTCCTCCTCCTCCTCCTTCTCCTTCTCCTTCTCCTCCTCCTCCTCTTCCTTCTCTTCTTCTTCTTCAACCCCTCTCTTACCCCTGCACGCTCACACTCATCGACCTACATGCGCACGCTCGCTCCCCGATGTCGCCACAGTCTAACGTCAATCCATGCACGTTGTTGCTCATACCCACTCCAGCTTGTTATCGGGTTTGATTTTTTAATTTTGGAGGTAAGTTTCTTTTCAAGCTCAAATTGGTATGGGTTAAAACTAATCTTTGGAGTCCAATATGGTTTTAAGTGTGGTTACTATTGGCTGGATCTTGATTAATTTGGTGGGTTCACTTGTGAGTTTGTTTTTTGTGTTGGATTGGTCAAACTTTAGATGGGTTTTCCAAATCGAATTGTTCTTTTGGGTTTTGTGTTGATTGAGCTCGTTGTTAGGTTGTTCGTGGTGTAAACTTTGTTGTTGCGTTCTATTCGGTTTACTTTTGAACCTCGCTCGATTTGGACAGTCGTGCTCGTTGTCGAATTTTGGGTAAGTTTTGAGATCAATCTTGCTGGCTTGATGTTAATGATGTTGTTTGGGTAAATTTTCTGATTCGTTATTTTTATAGGTTGTTGTGGTTTGAGTTCTTGCTTGTTGGAGACTATTGGAATTGTTCTGTAATTATTTTCCAAGGTAAGAACCATCTCTACTCGGGTTTTGTGGACTCTGCACAAGGCAAAACTTATCGTGTTACTGTTATGAAATTTTGTGTGATGGTCTGAATGGTGATGGGAGTGATGTCGTTTAGGTGTATTGTGCTTTGTGTGATTTTTATGTTGTTGTTAATTGTTCTGTTGTTGTGCTTCGGGATTATAAGGTCCTAGGGTACCATCTTGTATATGCATCTTAAATATCTTAATTGTAAAACATGTCAGGATTTTGGTGTCTCGGTATGTTGACTTTCTTTTGTAGGTTCTTTTTTTCTATGTGTGGTATATTTGTGGTGATGTCATGTTCTGGATTCATAGCTAGTCACGTTCATGTATGTTAGTATCATGTTAGTATGTGGGTTGAGTTTTGAGCATGTTTGGTGATCTTATAGGACTAGACTATGAAAGATTCTTGAGCTAGAATATTTAGTTGTCATCATCTAGAGGTTGTAGAGAACACAACGTACTTTGTTCTCATGGGTTGGAATCGTTGAAGATTTAATCCCGCACCCGATGGCCGAGAATGTTATGTAACATGCTGGCCCTAACGATGCCTAGTTTGTAGCCTTTTTACACGGGCCTTGATCATAGTGCAAGTCTTCTATTGGAGGCTCTTAGCTTAGGGTCATAGGTGTGAGCAGGCTGACTCGATGAACTATTGAAGGCCTCCAAGATCATGACTTAGTGGACACCTCCTTCCTAGTCAAGATAGGCATGTGGACCTGGACCATGTCAGTTTGTGTAGGCCTAAACCTGACTGATTTTCAGCAACATGCGGTGTATGCGTACACGCCTGACTGTCAGGTAGATGGCTCACCTGGATCGGTGTCGTCAGTTCACCAACAGTGAAAAGTTGTTAGTTGAGCTAAAAGGTTGTGTAACGTACCTCATAACCAATTGAGCTATAGAGTCGTATAACGAACTTCATGACTTATCGCATTGCTATGTTTAGGTGAGTATCTTAAGGCCCTCCCAAAAAAGTTAGGTAACGTACCTCATAACCAATTGAGATTGTTAGTCGAGCTAAAGATTCGTGTAACGAACTTCATGACAAGTTGAGATGTATGAGCTGGGACAAGTCGAGTAGAGAAATAATTATCGCTAGCATGTTAAGTTCTTCTTTGTGCACTGTACCCCTGTTGGGGAGTTCTTACTGACTATTACCTTATGCTCACCCTTTCTATGGTTTTTTTTTTTCACAGGTAAATGAGGTCATCATCGAGACGGTTAGCTGAGAGATGTTGAAGTGATCATGGGTGGAGCCGCTGCATTTTCGTTGAATTTGTTGATAGGATAGATGTCTTCATTTCGTAGTAGCATGCAAAGTTTCAAACTCTTGTTATTTCTATTTTATGATTTCAGTGAACTGGTGGCATAAATGCTTTCATTTATTTATTTATTTATTATTTAATTTATTTGACTCGAACACCTTGGCCAAGGGGTTTTTATTTATTCATTCTTTATTTCGAAATAAATTCAACAAGAGTGGTTGTTTAAAATATGGAATCAAAATTGCATGTTGTAATCGTATTTGAGTAGCATGTTATTAAGGACCGTAGATTGAAAATTATGGGTTCTTACAAAAGGTGTTCTTTACCCATCTTGAATGGATGGTGTAAAGACCCGACCCAAAAAGGGCACTAAATAGGCCTTTACCCCAATGCATGTGTTAAAAGGAAAAGGCATGATGCAAATAAAGTTTTCGGATTCCCTTTAAATCAAAACATTCAAGATTCATTCAGAACAATAAAGTCTATTGAAACACATTCTGTCTCCAAGCACTGTTTCACAGACAAATACATTTCCAACGGTTTACTCGATCAGAGATTTTATTAAAAACATTTAAAACATCCTCAAATTCAACAAAGTGGAATCCACAAATAATTGAAAAGTATCCTAGGGCTCTCGTGTCCCGCTACATGCATTCGTGGGAAAAATAGCTAAAAGAGTCATAACATAAGAAAAGTCGGAGACGACAAAGAAGTTCCCATGATCATAGCTCCTCCTTCACCATCTTGCCTCGCGCCATGGTTACCCGAAAGATAAGTAAGGGTGAGTAACGAATTACTCAAGAAGAATCCCCAACCGGTACAATACGATGCACATGGTCATCTAGATGAGTGTATGCAAGCTATGAATATAACCACGCGCAGAGAGCACATAGCTTAAGTCCACACTTGGACCTCGGATGCCAACTCGTGGTCTTAGTCCGGAATAATCCACACCACACAATACGCCCTATACGAGAACCAAGTCTCGGCCTCGATCACATCGCCGATACACGAAAGGTGCACTAGCTCAAGATCCCGAGGAGCTCTCCGGTCGGGCGCCAGAATGAGCGTAAGCATGCACGCGTGCTCATCGCAGAACTATGGGGGTGCCGGTCCAGTGGCAAGTCGCCCATGTCCGATCCACCACGCCTAACTAAATCTCGGATCGGTGTCACCGACATAGGGGTGTGAGACACGGACACGTGAACTATGTCACCTGAACCACCGCACTGAGGCTAAGGAACCGGCCGCGTGGTAGGCTTACACCGTGAAGCGGTCCTTGCCCTAACAGTGGCAATCAAGGGCTACGCCGAACACGCCGAGGACGTGCCGATCGTCATCGAGGACGAGGCAATGCCAAGTCATCATCCCGACCGTTGGGGCATTTAACGATCCGCCACCCTCACCCAAGATTGCGGGGGCCTACCGGTCGGGTTAGCTAAACCCTAACGGGGTCCAGGACGGAGAACTGCGTCTCGACGTCCCCGCCATGGATGCAAGATACTTTATGCATCGAGCCCGGATGATGCTACCTACCTACACTTTAACCTATCATATCAATAACATACAATCCAATACAATCCAAAACGTGCTCAACAGATACAACGAACCTAGCATGGTACTACGAAGCAAGAACAGATATGAGCATGCTAGAACGGAACAACCTAGCATGGGCTAACATGAGAGAACAACATACGAAGTCATGCTAGTCGGGGAATTGTAAGCAGCACCTAAACTATACATGCTGATAATCACAAACAAACATACAAACAACAATCACATAGAACATCGCAGGTCCACACAACTCCGTGAAGAAATCCTTACCTTGGCCGGGAGGCAACTACACACACAAAATCCTACGCTGCGATCGATCCCGAGCTAGCTAACGAGAACCTAACAAACACAATAGAAATCACAATCATAGCCCTAAAAATATAATAAAACAAGCGTGCTCGGCTCAGGGGCACTCACACACGGCACGATCGGACACGCGACGACGGCAGTAAAGACGGTAGAAGGCCGCTGGCGCCGACGGCGCTGGATGGCGATGATGGCGGCAAATGGGCGACATCGGGCGGCGCTGGCTGCAGACGACAGCGCTGGGCGCGGGGGCGATGATGCGCTAAGCGCGAGGCGCTGGACTGTACTGACGCGACACGCGGACGCGACGCACGCGCAGACGCAGAGAGGCGCGCGGCGCGACGCGGACGACGGGCGCTTCGGCTGCGATGCGACGCGAGCTTCGGCCGACGATGGCGGCGGCTGCGCGCGCGCGGCGAAGCGGCTTTCGGAGCGGCGCGCGGACACGGGCGATTCGCTGCTGCGCGCGAATGGTGCGACGGCGGCTCGCGCGAGGATCCAGGCGCGGCGATGGACGGATCTCGGGCGGCCGCTGTGTGCGACGCGAGGCAGTGGTGACCGACGCGTTCGGGCGTGCCGCCGGCGATCTGAGCGGCGGCTTGGCGCTCGGACGGGCTCATCAGTGCGATCGGGCGATGGCTTCCCTGGCGGTGCGACACGGCTCGCGACAAGCGATCTGGCGATCTCGCCGGATCTGTGTGCGGTGGCTGGTCGAGGGCGTCATGGCGGCAAGGCAGTGCCGCGACAGCCGGATCCGGGCGACGGTGGATCTGCTTGGCGCCGGGCGGATCTCTTTGGCCGGCTTGTGCGGCAAAGTGAGGTGTTGGAGAAGAAATGCAAACCTAGCTTCCTTTCTCTTTTAACCAAATACAACAAAACTCCAAAACCCAAGGCTAACCATAAAATGACCGGAAGGAGCAACAAGAGCTCTACATAGCTCAACTGGCCACACCACCCACTGACTTCTCGGACCACCGGGTTCAAAACCCACCAAACACACTTTTAACACACAATTTTCCTTTTGCATCTCCCCATGCCCAAACACATCCACAAAGCCTCAAAACTCACATAAATCCATCCAATAATTTTAGCAACTAGAAAAAGATATAAACGGCCGACTGACGGCCCAACCAAATTACCAAAATACCCTGTGGCATACCTCAAGAGACCGGGATGAAAACTCGGGCCGTTACAATATTCCTCCTTTTTATGACTTTCGTCCTCGAAAGTCCTTAAGATCAAACAAAGACAGATATCTGCAATCTCATCCCGTCTTCCCGCTCACAAGCGGCCTCCTCTCGAACTCTAACTCCTCCATCGAACTTTTACCAAACGGATCTCACGATTATCCAACGCCTTCGTCTCAAAGACGAGAATACTCACTGAGCTTCCCTTGAAGCTCAAACCTCAATCACCGCAAAGGCTCAAAGTCCACAATGAGCAATGGGTCCGACACATACCGCCTCACACCGATATACATAGAACATCGCACACACGGTGACAATGACAGTAAAAAGCTAACCAATATGCAACTCGCCAATCCTCTCGAGAATCTCAAATGGTCCAACAACGAGAGACTCCACTTCTCCCGCTTACCAAACCTCAACACAACTCACAACGGCACAACCTTAAAAGCACGACCGCCCAACCTCAAACTCTAAAACTCGACGCCGAACATCGGCGAAACTTTCATGCTCGCTCTGAAGCTAACCACAAACGAGCTCAACTCTCTTGCACAACACCTCTGGTCAATCTGCAAAGCAACACGGGACCCAAAACAACACCGACGGCCACCAACCTTTTCTCTCACAAAGACTAGAGACTCGCAACACTTACCATACAATGCCTCAATGGAACCACAAGAATCGACCACGAGAATCGCAACCCAAGGCAACCTCCTAAAACCACACTGGTCTCCCGCCGCCTAATCACGGAAACACCAACTCGCAACAAGCTCCGGAAGGGATCGGCTCACTCCTCCCAAAAGACCATCGGACAAAAAGGGGAAAAACACTACAGAATCGCACTCGGCTCATAAGCCTCTAAGAACACTCTCTGAATCACGGTTCGCCCACGCACCGCCTAGAACAAACCTTTGTTGCCACACCCTAATGGCAACATCTCCAACCTGAAATCGACATGCCTCTACTCCATAGAAATGGCATCTCGTGACACCAACCGAGGTGCGAGCTCTAGCCATCAAGTCAATACTCCAAAAATCCAAACTCACACAACAACCTCAACTAGTGACAGCTCCCACACGAAACTTACAATCCAACAACTTGAGTGCTACGAACTAGGAAGCTCAAACAACTACAAATCGCATAGCTATGCCAATCCACTCATCTCTAGCTCGACTCAAATCACTAGTCGGGCAAGACAACTTGCAAACAACCAGGCCCCAGAGGGCTCCATCCACTAAACTTACCTCCATGCAAACAACGGAACAAAGCTCGCCTCAAATATGAAACACATCTCACAAGTCCAAACGATAACACACACAGGCTTAACCCTCAAGCTTAGGCTTAATGCACCTTCCCACCGAAACTTCATTAACGGAACTCCACTACCGGTCAACACCAACTACCAAGAACAAGAATACCAACAATGGCTGGCAGAGTGCAAGATACACTAGCCAGCAAGGATCCCTCAATAAGTCCAGACCCTAATCCAGCCACAAAGGTGCAACCTCATCCACAACTGAAACAAAGGGGCCTTCAACTACAAGGGTGCAACAGCTTCCAAGCCAACACTCAAAACCTTAACCAACTAGGCCATACACTCATAGGAGGCGAACAACCCCATCGCAACTTCCGAACACCACTCACGAGTCCGCTTAGCTAGACAAACAAGCGCTTCCAAGCGGCCAACAAACTTTTCCTCCTACTAGCACCACTACCACCAATTCCAAGACCAAGGAATAACTCGACAACTCCCAAGGAGAAACAGTCCTTACAAGCAGACAACCAACGGACAGAGAGAACTCCACATACGCCACCGCCTTGCTCCACCAGAGCAACAACATCTAATCTCACGGGCACAACAAGGGTCCATCTCGGATGAACCTCCAAATGCCAAACGGGGCAACTCAACATCCCCGGAAACAGAAAACAACCAACATGGCACAAACCACTCGCCCCACGAGCAAAACTAAACTCCAAAGAACTTCAATCCACACTTGGTCAACACCAAGCATCAACTTGCCACCACACCGAAACCACTCCGGACTTTACTCAAAAAAACACTAGCTTGCTAGTCTACTACAAGATCGCTAGCAACTCCACCGAGGCTACAAATCGCACGCCTCCAGCCTAGCCAATGAAACTCACTAGCTGGGCTCGATGAGCTCCGGAGAGGCTCTCCACAACCTAGGGTTCTTCAGCAACCCTCGACACACACATGCCGGCATACGATCTAACAGACAACTGCCTGAACAAACAACTCCAACTCCTTGGGAACCTAGAGGACCCGAAACGCTACAGAATGCGTCATCCTCCTACTCAAAGCATCGGCCACAACATAACTTCTTCCCAAGGAAGGATCCGAACAACTCTCTTAGCCATGCCGATCAGAAACCACGCGGCTTAGCTACAACCGCTCTTGTTCAGTTTCCAACTGAACTCCAACCAACGATCAACAAGAAGATCCGCCAACCAAGCTTAGGCCCAACTTAACAAATCTTGCCTAAGCAACAACTTGATACCACGAGCACTCGTATCCTTACCCCTCAACCCAAGCCTTACAACAACCACTGAGTCCAACTTCTCAAGGCACCGAGCACGAGATCTCCAAAGCAAACCCTACATGGATCTGAAACTCTCGCCACGGAACGAACCACACAAAACACGCTTGTGTGCACAACTCCCAACCTTCCTTTAGAGATCCAAGACTAACAAGCGCTTTTCCACAAAGCAACGATAACTCCCGGCAAATGATACAAACAATCCAAGGAACACCAAAAGTTCCATCTCCACACGATAGGAAGCCGAGGCAACCTTGCTCTACCAAAGCATAAACATGCCAAACCAAACTTACTTTGTACCAAGCCTCTACCAAGGGTGCTTACCCCTAAGGCATCCAAAACCTCTCGCAAGGCATCACTCATCTCGCCTCAAAAGCATCCAACTCGCCTCATAGGCATCCAAACTCATCCGATAAGCATCCAACTCATGGTCCTCATTTGGACCAAATCCACATCTACAATGCTCAACTCTCCTCGATTTAGGCACTCGAAGGTAGTTGACCGCACTACCAACCACAAAGAAAATCTCTTGGCCTTAACACTAGCGCGAGACTCACGCGCACCAACATTTACCAACCCAAGCAACCTGCCGACTTACTCAACCTCCAAAAACACCTGGGAAGAGGCTCCCGCTCCTCTCGAGCATCCTTTCGCTTGTAGTCCATCGACTACCACCGAACTAGCCCTGCGGCACGACCTAAACGGGTGCAAGCGCCATAAACAGATCCAAGGCTAAAGGAGTACGCTGAACTCCGAACGGCATAGAACCATCCGCTATGCCCAAGCCAAACTCAAGCTCGACCGGACTTAGTGCCAAAGTGGCACACCAACCAATGCACCTCAAGTGCTACTACTACCAAATCCACATTTGAGGAAGCTGGTCGCTAAACAACAACAGCTCGCGCAAGGGGGCAAAGATGACCCTTCATCCGCCTCAAGCCACTAAACACGGCAACTTGCCAAACAATCGGGCCACTGGTGGAGACTCGCTAGTCCACCTCTCACAAGGGACTTCCACCACCATCCGATGAACCAAATAAAGACAGAACGGCACACCTCGGCCTTTGAACAAAGCGGGGCATCCCACACACGGATGCTAAACTCAAACTGGCCAACTACTTTACTACTAGCAGAGGGGACTTACTAAAACATCGAGAGCTCTACAGGCATCCATTTGCCAACCAGGCGTCTCCAACAACGCCAACAAACTCATCCGAATAAACTGCTGATCATGCCCTCCGGGAACCTCCGGCTACAAGAGCTACTCGGGGAAAATCTTTGAAACAAACTCGTCATTTGGGCTATCTGTGCCGGGACTCCTCACTACGCGCTACAAAGCGCGCTGGGTCTCGCTCTCTCGATAGCTAAAGACCGCCATCAAATCTCTCATGGTGGAGCACACTCGCTCAAGGAGTCTCACTGAGGCGCTACTAGCCTCTACCCCCTCCTCTAGGCAACTCAACTCGCCGGGGCCAAACCGGCATGCGGGCCTAACGACCACTCGACGCGCCTCAACATCAACACGATCGGTCCAACTCCTCGGCCGGACATGCCAAGCGCCCGCTCCTGCAGGTGCGATCAACATATCTGGCGATCTACACGAAGCACCACCACCCTCTCACTAGGGAAAAGCGAAGAATCGGGCCACAAATGGCCAACGGAGTCTAAGCTCGCCTCCCTCTCGAACGATGTCCCTGGGCATCCGAATCTATCTGGATACCTCAACAAGCCGCTAAACAAACCGCCAGATCGCATGAAAGTTGGCATGATGGCTCACTAAGCCCAAACCAACAACGAGTCGAACACCGCTTCGTCTCGCTCCACAACACTACACAAGGCATACACTAGATGAAAAGTATTGTAAATTCTTAACCCTTTTCAAAAAAGCGAAGAACTTAGGCGCACTGATGATCGTCGAGAGGCCGGGTGATCATGGGAAAGACGACCTACAATAAAAGGTCACTCTACAAAGTCTATGACTCGAGCTCGATACCAATCAGTAAAGACCAGACCCAAAAAGGGCACTAAATAGGCCTTTACCCCAATGCATGTGTTAAAAGGAAAAGGCATGATGCAAATAAAGTTTTTGGATTCCTTTAAATCAAAACATTCAAGATTCATTCAGAACAATAAAGTCTATTGAAACCTGCTCTGTCTCCAAGCACTGTTTCACAGACAAATACATTTCCAACGGTTTACTCGATCGAGAGATTTTATTAAAAACATTTAAAACATCCTCAAATTCAACAAAGCTGGAATCCACAAATAATTCTGAAAAGTATCCTAGGGCTCGTGCCCGCTACATGCATTCGGGGAAAAATAGCGTAAAAGAGTCATAACATAAGAAAAGTCGGAGACGACAAAGAAGTTCCCATGATCATAGCTCCTCCTCCTTCACCATCTTGCCTCGCGCCATGGTTACCGAAAGATAAGTAAGGGTGAGTAACGAATTACTCAAGAAGAATCCCCAACGGGGGGTACAATACGATGCACATGGTCATCTAGATGAGTGTATGCAAGCTATGAATATAACCACGTAACAGAGCACATAGCTTAAGTCCACACTTGGACCTCGGATGCCAACTCGTGGTCTTAGTCCGGAATAATCCACACCACACAATACGCCCTATACGAGAACCAAGTCTCGGCCTCACCGCTCTCATCGCCGATACGAAAGGTGCACTAGCTCAAGATCCCGAGGAGCTCTCCGGCCGGCGCCAGTAATGAGCGTAAGCATGCACCGCGTGCTATCGCAGAACTATGGGGTGCCGGTCTAGTGGCAAGTCGCCCATGTCCGATCACCACGCCTAACTAAATCTCTGGATCGGTGTCACCGACATAGGGGTGTGAGACTCGGACACGTGAACTATGTCACTGAACCACCGCACTGAGGCTAAGGAACCGGCCGTGGTAGGCTTACACCAGAAGCGGTCCTTGCCCTAACAGTGGCAATCAAGGGCTACGGCCGAACACGCCGAGGACGTGCCGATCGTCGGGACGCAGGCAATGCCAAGTCATCATCCCGACCGTTGGGGCATTTAAATACCGCCACCCTCACCCAAGATTGCGGGGCCTACACGGTCGGGTTAGCTAAACCCTAACGGGGTCCAGGGACGGAGATACGTCTCGACGTCCCTGCCATGGATGCAAGATACTTTATGCATCAGGCCCGGATGATGCTACCTACCTACACTTTAACCTATCATATCAATAACATACAATCCAATACAATCCAAAACGTGCTCAACAGATACAACGAACCTAGCATGGTACTACGAAGCAAGAACAGAGATATGAGCATGCTAGAACGGAACAACCTAGCATGGGCTAACATGAGAGAACAACATACGAAGTCATGCTAGTCGAGAATTGAACAGAGCACCTAAACTATACATGCCGATAATCACAAACAAACATACAAACAACAATCACATAGAACATCGCAGGGTCCACACAACTCCGGTAAGAAATCCTTACCTTGGCCGGGAGGCAACTACACACAAAATCCTACGCTGCGATCGATCCCGAGCTAGCTAACGAGAACCTAACAAACACAATAGAAATCACAATCATAGCCCTAAAAATATAATAAAACAAGCGAGCTCGGCTGGGGCACTCACACGGCACGATCGACACGCGGACGGGCAGCAAAGACGGTGGGCTGGCTGGCGCTGACGGCGGCGCTGATGGCGGCAAATGGGCGACATCGGCGCTGCTGCTGCCTACAGACGGACAGGCGCTGGGCGCGGATGGCGCGCTTAGGCGCGACGCTACTGGACGGACGGCACGCGGACGGTGACGGGCGCAGACGCAGAGGCGCGCGCGCGCGCGACGCGACGACGGCGCGCCGGCTGCGATGCGGACGCGAAGCTTCGGCCGACGATGGCGAGGCGCTGGCGCGCGCGGCGAAGCGCTTTCGGAGCGCGGCGCGCGACACGACACGGCGTCTGCTGCGCGCGCGCGAACCGTGCGACGCGGGCTCGCGCGAGGATCGGGCGTCGCGATGGACGGATCTGGGCGGCGTTTGCTGGTGTGCGACGGCGGCAGTGGCTGACCGACGTTGCGTTCGGGCGTCTTGCGCCGGCAGATTCGAGCTGCTGCTGGCGCTCGACGGGCTCAGTGCGATCTCGGGCGATGGCTTCCCTCGTTTGCGCGACGGCTCGCGACAAGCGATCTGGCGATCTCGGCCGGATCGTGTGCATTTGGCTGGTCGAGGGCGCTCTGCGCATAAAGGCGGGCAAAGTGGTGCGACAGCCGGATCTGGCGACGGTGGATCTGCCTGGGCGCCGGGCGGATCTGCTGGGCGGGCTTGTGCGGCAAAGTGAGGTGTTGGAGAAGAAATGCAAACCTAGCTTCCTTTTCTTTAACCAAATACAACAAAACTCCAAAACCCAAGGCTAACCATAAAATGACCGGAAGGAGCAACAAGAGCTCTCCATAGCTCAAGTGGCCACACCACCCACGACGACTTCTCGGACTCACACGGGTTGAAACCCACCAAACACACTTTTAACACACAATTTTCCTTTTGCATCTCCCCATGCCCAAACACATCCACAAAGCCTCAAAAACTCACATAAATCCATCCAATAATTTTAGCAACTAGAAAAAGACATAAACGGCCCTGACGGCCCGACCAAATTACCAAAATACCCCCAGGGCATACCTCGAAGACCGGGATGAAAACCTGGGCCGTTACAGATGGTCCCACCAGCATATATCGATGGAAGTCTGAACCAAATTTTGGAAGAATCGAATGCAGAAAGAATGAAAGGTCAGTACATTGTGGAGGGTGACAGCCTATGAAGAGATGGTGTTGAGATTCAAAATCCTTTATACACAATGAGAAAATAGAAAGGTTATAGGCTATACTAGCAAATTTTCTTTGTAGATTGTCATTTGTATTTATAGCTCCCTTACCAAACTGCCAGACAAATAACATAACTTTTTTTGGTTGAGTCCCTTCTAAAGCCTATGATAGAAATCCTGTGTAAAGACCCGACCCAAAAGGGGCTCTAAATGGGCCTTTACCCCAATGCATGTATTGAAAATAAAAGACATTATGAAAAATACATTTCGGATCCCAAGTAAAAACAGAAACATTCAATAATCAAAACATACATTTCTAAAAGCATACTCTGATCAGAGATTTATTTAAACCATTTAAACATTCCACAAGTACAAATATGCTGGAATCCATAAAACGTAAGAAAACATCCTAGGGCTCGTGTGTCTGTCTACATGCATTCAGGGAAATAACAAAAGTCAAGAGTCATGATATAATAAAATGGTCGAGATGACAAAGCAGATTCCATGATCACAGCTCCTCCTTCACCATCCCTGTCTCGCGCCTTGGTTACCCGTGGAAAACCACAGAATAAGGGTGAGTAACGAATTACCAAGAAGAATCCCCAACCGGGTACAATACGATATACATGATCATCTAGAAGAATGTATGCAAGCTATGAGTACAAACACAGAGCGGAGCACATAGCTAAGTCCACACTTGGACCTCGGATGCCAACTCGTGGTCTTAGTCCGGAAAAATACCACAACACACTATACGCGCTTATACGGGAACAAGTCCGGCCTCGGGCTTTCTCATCGACGATACGAAAGGTGCATCGCTCAAGATCCCGAGAGAGCTCTCCGGTCGGCGCCAGAATGAGCGTAAGCGCGCACCGCATGCTACCGCAAACTCGGGGTGCGGGTCTAGTGGCAAGCCGCCCGTGTTCGACCACCATGCCTAACTAAATCTCGGATCGGTGTCACCGACATAGGGGTGTGAGACACCGACACGTGAACTATGTCACCTGTACCACCGCTTTGAGGCTAAGGAACCGGTCGTGGTAGGCTTACACCGTGGAGCGGTCCTTGCCCTAACAGTGGCAATCAAGGGCTACGGCCGAACACGCCGAGGACGCGTGCCGATCGCCGGGACGAGGCAATGCCAAGTCATCATCTCGACCGCTGGGGCATTTAATACCGCCACCCTCACCCAAGATTGCGGGCGAGCGTTAAGGTTAGCTAAACCCTAACGGGATCGGGACGGAGTACCATCTCGCACGCCTCCCTGTCGGGGATGCAAGTTACGTTATGCATCCGGCCGGATGATGCTACCTACTTGAACTCTAAACCATAACAATAATAACAATTCATTCAATGCATCCAATACGTGCTCAACAGATACAAGGAACCTAGCATGATACTACGAAGCAAGAACAGATATCGAACATGCGAGAATGGAACAACCTAGCATGGGCTAACATGAGAAACAATACAAGAGTTCATGCGATCAGAATTGAAACAGAGCACCTAGGGCTAAACATGCTAATAATCATACACAGCATACAAAACAACAATCACAAATATACCGCAGGCCCACACAACTCCGCAGAAGAAATCCTTACCTTGGTCGGGAGGCTTCTACACACAAATCCTAAGTCGCGGAACAAACCCGAGCTAGCGAGCGGAAACCTAGCAAACCAATAATAATCAAAGCATCTAAAACGTCTAAACAACAATAGAACAGCAAGCTCGGCCGGAACTCACACGCACGCGGCGACACACGAGCTTGGAGGCTGGCAAGCCGGGCACGGCAGGGTCGGGCGCAGCGCGCCGCGGCACGGCAGCAGGCTGGCGCGGCCGCGCGCTACCGCACAAAGACGCGACGATTCACGGCAGAGGACGCGCGCGCGGCGGCGAAGGCGTCGGGCGTGCGGCGGCGAGCGCGGGCGCGGCGGCGCGCGGGTGCTAGCGTGGCGGCGCGCGCGCGGATGCGGGCGCGCGGCGGCGAGCAAAGCGGGCGGCGGCGCTGCGGCGCGCGGCGCGTCTGGCGTCTGCGCTGCCGCAAGGCGATCGCCGCACGATCCGCGAGCGGCGATGGCGTCTGGCGGCAGGGCGCTTCAACAGATCTGGGCGACCGTGAGCGATGGCGTGCGGCGCAGGGTCGCTCAACAGATCCGGGCGATCCGTGCGACGGCAGGGCGATTCAGTCTGCCGCCTGGCGCGATCCGGCGCGGCGATCCGCTACCGGACGATGGTCGCTTCTTTGGCTTCTCTACCTGGTCGCAATCAACACAAACACACACAACACTCTACTTCTTACCTTCGGCCAAAGATCAAAAACCAAATGAGGAGATGAAGAGGATGAAGACTTACCCGGAATGATGATGATCGAACCCAAGGAGATGCAAGGGAAAAAGAAGAATCGGCAAGGGCTATGGAGAGGGAGAGCTTGTGCGGCCAAGAGGAGATTTGGAGAAGAAGATGGAATAAACCTAATTTCTATTTCATTTAACCAAATGCACCAAAACTCCAAAATCCAAGGCTAACCATAAAATGATGCAGAAGAGCAACAAGAGCACCTAATGGCTCAATTTGCACACATCTCCACAAGCTTCCCAGAGACCAGGGTTCAAACCCCAGTGCAAAGACAATTCCCTTTTATTTTTACTTTTGCATCAAACCTTGCTCAAACCAAACCACAAACCCCTCAAAAACCTACAAAACCATCCAATAATTTTAGTAATCGAAAGACACAAACGACCACGACGGCCCGATTAAATTACCAATTTACCCCTAGGGCATACCGGAAGACCGGGAAGAAAAACACGGTCGTTACAATATTCCTCCTTTTATGACTTTCGTCCTCGAAAGTCCTTAAGACGTAAAACAAATTCGGGGGTAATGCAATCTCATCTCGTCTTTCCCGCTCCCAAGTGGCTTCCTCGTAACCCCGACTCTTCCATCGAACCTTTACTAAACGAATCTCGCGACACGCAACGTCTTGGTCTCAAAGGCAAGGATCCTCACCGGCTTCTCCTCGAAGCTCAAATCCTCATTCATTTGCAAAGGCTCAAAGTCCACAATGTGCTTGTTCGGCACATACCGCCTCAACATCGATACATGAAAAACACTATGCACCGCCGATAGTGACGGAGGAAGGGCTAACCGGTAAGCAACTCGCCAATCCTCTCTAGGATCTCAAATGGACCAACAAAACGGGGACTCAACTTCCCACGCTTACCAAACCTCAGAACACCTCGCGACGGAGCAACCTTAAGGAACACATGCCGACCAACCTCAAACTCCAAATCTCGACGCCGAACATGCGCAGAACTCTCTCGCCTGCCTGAAATTTGTCAACATACGAGCTCTAATCTTACCTCTTGACCGCACCATTGGTCAAGCTGCAGTAACTCGGGACCCAAAACTCGTCTATCACCAACCTCTTCCTGAGAACACGGGGACCGATAACGCTTACCATACAAAGCCTTGAATGGAGCCATCTCGAATCGTCGATCGATAATCGTTGTTATAGGCAAACTCCATCAAGTATGAGATCTGGTCCCAATCGCTCGGGAAATCCAACACACAAGCCTCTTCGAGAACCAAAACTCTCTTGGGTTCTCAAAACTCAAGGCCACAATGCCATCCAGATCGGGCATACATCGAACTACAAGGGAAGCAGACGGCAAACCACGTCCTCAACTCGCACCAACTCTAAAACGGTGCTACTCACAAAGAAACTCGAGGATGGCCAAAAGCTCAAACTTTACACCACGCTCGGCTAAACTCCTCTGGAAGCTCACACGGTGACAACAAACAAACTTAGCCCTTCAAGAAATCAAGCCAAACAACCTGAACCTTCCAGATTCCAAAACCAAACGGCCGAAAGCAAACTTTTCCATGCAAATCTACTAGCAATCGACCAAAGAAAACATCGCTAGGCAAGGAAACCACCAAAATTCCTCTCAAGGAAAACTCGGGCCGCAAGGACTAAACCATCACGCTTGCTCTCTCTACAAAGACAACACCTTGAGAAAAAGCTCAATGGCTTTACCAACCAAAGCCATGGCACCTCCGTGCCAACCCACTCAAACGGCTCTGCTACTCTAATCTGCGGCGAGCGCACAAAGAAGGATCAAAGCCCGAGAAGGGCTTGCTCAGCAGAACTCAACCCAAACTTATAACGAGCGACACTCGCCTCCAAGCTACCTCTCAACTCTTAAAATCCAACTGACTACTCAAAGGACTTCTCCTTTAAGCTTAAGAATAACTCAACTTCCAAACGTAAGCTCCACTCCCGAAACCTCACGAGGAAAACGGATAACGACAACCTCAAAGCTAACTCTCGAGGCTGACATCCAGGGAGCAACTCAACCACCACAGAGACTAGAGGAAAGGGAAATCTTCAATCCCCAAAGAACCAACAACTTGCCAGAAACAACTCTTCATTGGGCAGCCACCGCCCTGCGGGGACAAACAACTCTTGCTTGCTAACAACACAAAGCGAGGACCCTCTCACATTTGGGGTGATCGCGCTGCGCTACTCGATCAAAAACACAACTCGGAGCTAAGTCGACTCCTACAATAACAGAAACGAATTCCCAAAGCAAGCAAACTCGAAGGGCAAGGGACTTCACACAAGCTCGTCGACTTGCTCAAACCCAAGGCAACAAAGAACCAACTCTCTTGGAAGCAACACCCAAGGGATATCTCAACCCATCGGATCTCCAATCCGAAACAAACAGCACTTGCTCAACTGCCGAGGGAGGGGTCAACTCCCACAACTTACTGACTAAGAACACGACCTCAGGGCAACGCCTTCCAGCTAGAACCGAACTAGCACTCGAAACAACAAGAGAACCCAATCTTAGCCAAACACTCACAAGAGGTAGAACAACCCTTACTGCAGCCTCTAGAACACCATCCAAGAGTCTGCTTAACTGGACAAACAACTGCTTCCAAGCAGCCAACAAACTTTTCCTTCAAGCCAACACCTCTACCATTAACTCATGGCTACGGGAGGAATCGACAACTCCTGAGAAGGAAACGGCTCTTACAAGCAGACAACCGAAGGACAGAGAGCTCCACAAATGCTCACTGTCTTGCTCCACTAAAGCAACAACATCTAAATCTCACGGGGCAACAACAAGGGCAACTCAACATCCTGGAAACAGGAAAACAACCAACAGGGCACAAACCACTCGCCCCACGAGCAAAACTAATCTCTAGCAACTCCAATCCACACCTTGGTCAACACCAAGCATCAACTTGCCACCACACCGGAACCAATCCGGACTCTACTCCAAACAACCACGCGGCCCGCTAGCCTACCAAGATCGCTAGCAACTCAACCGAGGCTACGAACCACACACGGCTCCGGCTTGCCAACCGAAACTCACTACTACGGGCTCGACCGAGCTCGGAGAGGCTCTCCACAACCTAGGGTTCTTCGGCAACCCTCGACACACACCGCCGACAAACGAGCTATGACCAACCGCTGAGCAGGCACAACTCTCCGAAGATCTCAACCATGCGGGCCAACTCCAATACCTTGGAAACCAAGAGGACCCAAACGCTACCGAATGCGTCGTCCTCCTACTCAAACATCGACCTCTCAACAAGGCTTCTACCCAAGGAAAGGATCCAAACAACTCTCTTAGCCAAGGCGAACAAAATCTGCGGCTTTGCTACCATCGCTCTTGTTCGGTTTCCAATCGAACTCCAACCGAAGGAACACCAAAAGTTCCAACTCCACACGATGCTCAAAGCCGAGGCAACCTTGCTTTATCAAGGCATAACCATGCCAAACCGAACTCACTTATACCAAGCCTCTACCAAGGGTGCTTACCCATAAGGCATCCAAATCCTCTCGCAAGGCATCAGCTCATCTCGCCTCAAAAGCATTCAACTCGCCTCATGGCATCCAACTCGCCTCATGAGCATCCAACTTAGGGTCCCTCTGCTGGACCAAACTCGCATCTACAATGCTCAACTCTCCTCAGATTAAGGCACTCGAAGGTAGTTGACCGCACTACCAACCACAAAGAAAATCTCTTGGCCTTAACACTAGCGCGAGAATCACGCCCACAAACAATTACCAACCGCCAACCTGTGACTTACTCAACCTCCCAAGAACATGGGAAAAGGCTCCGGCTCGGCTCCTCTCGAGAATCCTTTCGCTTGTAGTCCATCGACTACCACCGAACTAGCCCTCCGCACGACCTAAACGGGTGCAAGCGCCATAAACAGATCCAAGGCTAAAGGAGTACGTACTCGAACTCCGAACGGCATAGAACCATCCGCTATGCCCAAGCCAAACTCAAGCTCGAACTGGACTTAGCGCCAAAGTGGCACACCAACCAATGCACCTCAAGTGCTACTACTACCAAATCCACATCCGAGGAAGCGGGTCATTAAACAACAAGCGAGCTCGCAAGGGAGCAAAGATGACCCTTCATCCGCCTCAAGCCACTAACACGGCAACTTGCCAAACAATCGGGCGCGTGGTGGAGACTCGCTAGTCCACCTCTCACAAGGGACTTCCACCACCATCCGATGAACCAAACAAAGACAGAGGCGGCACACCTCGGCCTCTCGACAGCAGGCATCCCACACACGGATGCTAAACTCAAACTCGCCAACTACTTTACTACTAGCAGTAGGACTTACTAAAACATCGAGCTCTCTGAGGCATCCATTTGCCAAGCGGGCGTCTCCATCAACGCCAACAAACTCATCCGAATAAACTGCTGATCATGCCCTCCCAGGGAACCTCCGGCTACAAGAGCTACTTTGGGGAAAAATGTTGAAACAAACTCGATTTGGGCTATCTGTGCTCGGATCGCTCACTACGCGCTACAAATCGCGCCGGGTCTCCGCTCTATGATAGCTAAAGACTCGCCATCAAATCTCTCATGGTTGGAGCACACTGCTCAAGGAGACTCACTCGAGGCGCCGCTAGCCTCTACCCCCCTCCTCTAGGCAACTCAAGCTCGCCGGGGCCAAATCGGCATGCGGGCCTAACAACCCAGGACGCGCCTCAACATCAACACGATCGGTCCAACTCCTCGGTCGGTCATGCCAAACGTCCCGCTCCTCTGGGTGCGATCAACATATCGGCGATCCGCACGAAGCACCTCCACCCTCTCACTAGGGAAAAGCAAAGAATCGGGCCACAAATGGCCAACGGAGTCTAAGCTCACGCCTCCCTCGAACGACGTCCGGGGGCATCCGAATCTATCCGGATACCTCAACAAGCCGCTAAACAAGCCGCCGCGATCTGCGAGAAAGTTGGCATGATGGCTCACTAAGCCCAAACCAACAACGAGTCGAACCGCTCGTCTCGCTACACAACACTACACAAGGCATAACTAGATGAAAAGTATTGTAAATTCTTAACCCTTTTCTTTTAAAGCGGTAAACTTAGGCGCACTGGATGGTGTTGAGTGTCGATGATCATGGAAAAACGACCTACAACAAAGGTCGGTCTACAGAATCTATGACTCGAGCTCGATACCAATCAGTAAAGACCCGACCCAAAAGGGGCTCTAAATGGGCCTTTACCCCAATGCATGTATTGAAAATAAAAGACATTATGAAAAATACATTTGGATCCCAAGTAAAAATAGAAACATTCAATAATCAAAACATACATTTCTAAAAGCATACTCGATCAGAGATTTATTTAAACCATTTAAACATTCCATAAGTACAAAATATTTGGAATCCATAAAACGTAAGAAAACATCCTAGGGCTCCGTGTCCGTCTACATGCATTCAGTGGGAAATAACAAAAGTCAAGAGTCATGATATAATAAAATGGTCGAGAGATGACAACAGATTCCATGATCACGGCTCCTCCTTCACCATCCTGTCTCGCGCCTTGGTTACCCGTGGAAAACCACGAGAATAAGGGTGAGTAACGAATTACCCAGAAGAATCCCCAACCGGGTACAATACGATATACATGATCATCTAGAAGAATGTATGCAAGCTATGAGTACAAACACAGAGCGGAGCACATAGCTAAGTCCACACTTGGACCTCGGATGCCAACTCGTGGTCTTAGTCCGGAAAAATACCACAACACACTATACGCGCTATCACGGGAACAAGTCCCGGCCTCGGCCTGTCATCGACGATACGAAGGTGCACTCGCTCAAGATCCCGAGGAGCTCTCCCGGCCGGCGCCGTAATGAGCGTAAGCGCGCACCGCATGCTACCGCAAACTCGGAAGTGCCGGGTCCAGTGGCAAGCCGCCCGTGTTCGACCACCATGCCTAACTAAATCTACGGATCGGTGTCACCGACATAGGGGTGTGAGACACGACACGTGAACTATGTCACTGTACCACCGCACTTTGAGGCTAAGGAACCGGTCGTGGTAGGCTTACACCGTGGAGCGGTCCTTGCCCTAACAGTGGCAATCAAGGGCTACGGCCGAACACGCCGAGGACGCGTGCCGATCGCCGGGGGGCGAGGCAATGCCAAGTCATCATCCCGACCGTTGGGGCATTTAACGACCGCCACCCTCACCCAAGATTGCAGGCGAGCCGTTAAGGTTAGCTAAACCCTAACGGGATCGGGGGCGAGTACCATCTCGCACGCCCCCGCATCGGGGATGCAAGTTACGTTATGCATCGGCCGGATGATGCTACCTACTTGAACTCTAAACCATAACAATAATAACAATTCATTCAATGCGGTCCAATACGTGCTCAACAGATACAAGGAACCTAGCATGATACTACGAAGCAAGAACAGATATCGAACATGCGAATGGAACAACCTAGCATGGGCTAACATGAGAAACAATACAAGAGTTCATGCGATCAGAATTGCAACAGAGCACCTAGGGCTAAACATGCTAATAATCATACACGAGCATACAAAACAACAATCACAAATATACCGCAGGGCCCACACAACTCGGTGAAGAAATCCTTACCTTGGTGGGAGGCTTCTACACACAAATCCTAAGTGCGGAACAAACCCGAGCTAGCGAGCGGAAACCTAGCAAACCAATAATAATCGGCATCTAAAACGTCTAAACAACAATAGAATGCAAGCTCGGCTCAGGGGAACTCACGCGCACGGCGACACGAGCTTGGAGCTCGCCGCAAGCCAAGCGCAGTGGCCGGGCGCAGCCGCTACTGCACGGCACGGCAGGCTGTGGCGCTAGCGCGGCTGGCCGCGCACAAAGACGCACGCAGATTCACAGCGCAGGACGCGACGCGCGCGCGCGAAGCGTCTGGCGTCGGCGGGCGGCGGCTTCGCGGAAGGCGCGCGGGTGCTAGCGTCACGGCAGGCGACGCGACGCGGCGGGCGCGGGCGGCGAGCGGCTTCGGCGGAAGGCGCGCGGGCGCTGGCGTCTGGCGTCTCTGCTGCTGCGCGATCTCGCACGATCCGCGAGCGATGGCGTGGCGGCAGGCCGCTTCAACAGATCTGGGCGACTGGTGAGCGATGGCGCTGCGGCGGGGCCGCTCAACAGATCTGGGCGATCTCGTGCGACGGCAGGGCGATCAGGCCGCTGGCTGGCGCGATCCGGCGCGGCGATCCGGCCGGTGGGACGATGGTCTGCTGCTGGCTTCTCTCGGTGGGCCGCAATCAACACAAACACACACAACACTCTACTTCTTACCTTCGGCCAAAGATCAAAAACCAAATGAGGAGATGAAGAGGATGAAGACTTACCGGAATGATGATGATCGAACCCAAGGAGATGCAAGGGAAAGAAGAATCGGCAAGGGCTATGAGAGAGGGAGAGCTTGTGCGGCCAAGAGGAGATTTGGAGAAGAAGATGGAATAAACCTAATTTCTATTTCATTTAACCAAATGCACCAAAACTCCAAAATCCAAGGCTAACCATAAAATGATGCAGGAAGAGCAACAAGAGCACCTAATGGCTCAATTGGCACACATCTCCACAAGCTTCCCAGGAGACCCGGGTTCAAACCCCCAGTGCAAAGACAATTCCCTTTATTTTTACTTTTGCATCAAACCTTGCTCAAACCAAACCACAAACCCCTCCAAAAACCTACAAAAACCATCCAATAATTTTAGTAACTGGAAAAGACACAAACGACCCTGACGGCCCGACCAAATTACCAATTTACCCCTAGGGCATACCTGGAAGACCGGGAAGAAAAACCTGGGTCGTTACATCGTGATTCTATTTGTTTCCTGGAGAGTAAGTCAATTTTTTATATAACGGGCTGGTAGAAATTCTTCTTGATGCCTCAAGAGGCTATTTCCAAGTATCATCCTCCTCTCTAAGTTTAATATGGTCCAGGATGATACAGTGGTTGTAGTAGGGCTTCTAAATGTCATTCTAGTTATTATTCCCCGTTTTGAGTTCCACGATGATGGAAAGTGTTGGGGACGGATCGACACACTCAATTTAATTAAAATTATAAATAAGAAGAATGATGACGTGGCTTGTTCAGGACTTCGCCGCAGTGAAGTCTCTACTTCTGATTAAGCGAAATGTGTGTGTGTGATCCTCAAAGGTTGTGCAAGTATACGCAGTCTTTGTTGTAGCAAGTTTTAAAGTAAGTAAAAGTTATCTCCACATGGAATAGTTATGTGACGAACCCGCCCCAAATCACAGGTCCTAAACCGGGGTTCTCACTTAGCATGCAAGTTAAATATGATATCAAGCGGTTTAGTGCTCATATTTAAAAACCTTTCAAAACATATGAGAAGGGGGAACCCTTAAAACATAACCAACAGTTTTCATTTAAACAATCCAACGAAGTAAAACAACCTGACCAGTGTTTATAAAAACATACAATACAATTTAAACAACTTTTTAAACAATGTTCCCCTAGGACTCCTGTCCATCTACATGCTGAATAAACAATGCACTAATAAATGACAGAGTGCCGGCAGCTCCCATGATCAATCAACTCCCTCCGCTAGCCCTCCTGGTGTTGTCCCAAGTTACCTGAAAGATAAATAAAGGTGAGTATAAACATACTCAGTAAGAATCCCCAACCGGGGTACAATACGATACATCAGTCATCTAGCACCTCAACATGCAAGCAAGCAACTATCAACATGGATCATAGCTCAACGAGCTCATAATGCAAGATCTCGAGTCATCGGAAGTCTCCTACTTCCGGCCTAATGATTGGTTACCCTGACCAATCCTGGGACATCACCGAGGTCTCTTTCACTCGGGGGATTGTTCAGCTCAAAAACTGATCCCAAGGATGTCCTCAAGGGCCTCCTTGCCCTTGCTACTAATCTGGACTTACGGGAGAGTACCCAAAGTCTGGCTCTAAACTGGAAGGAATGGTGTACTCACGAACATTAGCCCGGGGGAGCTCTCCGAACCGGCAACTAACGCTGTGCGCGCAAGACACCGCATTCTTTGCAACCGGCGTAAATGCAGGGGCCTAAGGGCAAACTACGTGGGCCAGGTACGCATGCCTATGACTCGGAAGCGGTGTCACTGATCACAGTAGCGCGACGCCCTCGGCGCTCATCTGTGCAGCATGAACCACCGACCTGAAGCTAAGAACCGGACAAGCTAGGCTTACACCGTTGGTAGGGTTCCGCTCTAGCAAGCTACAAACTAGGCTTATGCCGATATGGGTAGCTAACTCCACATCGGCGGGTCGGGGGGGGAAGCAAGATACGTTATGTTGCGCACACTTTACTCCCGATCAGTGGGGACAAAGTACGTTATGTCCGCTCAGCCTTTGGATGATGACAAACCCTACAACTATATCTAAGAGTACAGAGCAAATAAATGATTCCTGGCTAGCAAGCAATGACCGACATCAATCACATTTACCTAGCATGATACTAAAAACTTAAGCAGGAATCATAAGCATGCTGGAAGAACAAACCTAGCATGGCACTAACATGTAAAATCAAGCAAACATGCTAGCAAGAGATCAAACATAACTGCCCTATCAATAACATGCTCATAACAATCAGCAAGCATACAAGGCACAATCGTGAAATATCGCAGGGTCCACACAACCACGGTAATAAATCCTTACCTGGAACAAGCAGAAAATAAATATCACAAATCACAAATCATCAAGCGATCCTCGAGCCTCAAATCGAACCCGAACAGCCTAAACATTCAAATAAAACACCCCAAATAAATCAATAACCAGCAGCCAACAAATCATGGCCCAACGAAGAAACGACTCTGGAAATACCATCCAAGAAGCCACAAGGCTCAGGCCAACCAACACACAACAGGGCAGGCTGCGCGCGGAGGCTGCGCGCGGGCGAGCTGGGGCGAGGCAAGGGCGCGCGGGCGGGCGCTCGGCAAGCAATAGGGACGTGCGCGGGCGACGCGACGCGACGGACTCAGGGCGCTCGGGATGGCACGGCGAGCTACAGGGGCGCTCGATCTGGTGCGAGGACGGCCTGGGCGAGGGGCGGCGACGCGACATCAGGCGGTCGGGGCTCGGGCGCGACGCGACGACCACGAACTCGCGGGCGACGCGGCACTGGCGAGGCGACTTCGATGCAGATCTGGGCGGCACAGGGGCTGGGCGACGCGACCTGGGCGAGCTGGAGCTCGGGCTGGGGCGAGCTGGGCGGCTAGGTTGGGCGACCAGGGGGGGTTAGCTCGGGCTGGAGGAGAGAGAGAGGGAGAGAAAAAAAAAAAAAAAAAAAAAAAAAAAAAAAGGAAAAATGGGGGAAAATGGGAATTTTGGGGATTTTCTCTTAATTTTCTCTTTTATTATTTTTCCATCCTTATCCAAAAATATCCAATTTTTAAATACCCTTAAAAATCCTTAAAATCCCATTTCCCGGCTTCCTCCTTCGAGACCCGACTGAAGCAACCTTTTCCAATGAATAAACTCACTTAAATCCAACCTCCCAAATCAACACTAAGGGCCCGAGCTCGAATCCCAAAGGAAACACCCAAAGAACCATAACTTTGCCCAAAACCCAAATCACAACCGAACTCCCAAACGAATAGCCCAAACATCTCGGGACTCGCAGCCACCAACAAACAAACCTCGAAAAAGGCAGGAGCTGCCTCGAAGCCCTGAAAATCCACAAATCCTGCCCGGGGAGCCAAAAGACCAAAATACCCCTAAGGGTCAAAACAGCTCTAACGGCCCACCCAAACAACTGAATCTGAACCAGAAGTTCCTCGAGAACCGGAATAGAAAACTGGGCCGTTACAAGTTATTAGTGTTATGTTCAAGCAAAATCGAGAGTCAGGGTGATGGAGGAGTTTGTTGTGGCAAAGTAAATTTAAACTAAATAAATTAAAGATAAATCGATCTGACGAAAAATATCGTAAAGGAATAAGACATTTCAAAGAGGTTCGCTTCAGCAAAACTATTTACAGCAAAGAAGCAACAACCGTTAGCTTTCTCTTTCGCTCTCTCGAGTCTTAGAGTTTGGCTCTCACGAGCTCTTGGCTTGGTTCTCTCGAACACAAACACTGCTAAGGTGAAGCGACACAGCATTAGGCGAACCTTATCTCTAAGCATTCAATTTAGATGCAAGTAAACTCATCTCTAAGTAAACTTTGCGAACCTAATCTTATACACGCAAGATCGCTCTATTTCTATTCTCTCTAAGCGAAATAAAGACATACACAGTGGATCAAATGGAGTGCATTTCGAATTAACACAGCATGCATAATAATTTATCATCTCGCTAATGCTTCGCTTAGGTGAAATACTCCTATTTGCCTATTTCCTTCCAATGATAGATTTAGCTGCTCATGTCGATAAATAAAACTAAAGTGAAGTAAAAGCAATAGAAATCTTCATTGAAAACAACAAGAAACCAGGTTTGTCGAAACTACACTAAACCAGAAGTAGAAGAAAGCAATAAAACTAAACTACGGCTAAGCTACAACAAAAAACTAAGGAAATGGTGATCGGAAATGCTCATCGGAATGGTGATCGACCCTAGATGGGTGATCGGCCCAAAAATTGGTGACCGACCCTATTTTGGGTGATATTTTGCTATGAAGGTGAACAGCTCTATTTATACTCTAGCTCCAAGCGACAAAGCCTGCTACACGATCCTGACAATGTTGGATTGCTCTGCGATCGCATTTCAGACGAGGGACTGCTTTATCTGACATTTCTGCTCCACGATCCACATTGTCGGTTATCAGAGCATCTTGGCTTCGCTAAGTTTTCAGCATCTTCTTTCGTTGGTAGCTTCGCTGTGGCGAAGCAATTGGTAACTTCTTTAAGCTCCGCTGCTGTGTTGAATCTCTTCAAGTCGTGCTTGGTTGGGCTAATGTTCGCTTTGGCAAACACCTTCTTGTTGGAATTTTGTTTCGCTCCATCATGAATGTTGCAAACAAACTAGAAAGTATCCATTCTTTTTACAACATAAAACATGGCACACATTCAAGCATATTCTGCTGCAGCGAACCTAGAAAATGCATCCTAATCAGAAAACTAAAGGATGTTTCGTTTATGCGAAAGTTAAGCATGATGGGGCAAAATTCAATATTAAATTCATTAAATATTAGCAAATTCTTATAAAAATATATTCTCTTAAGCTACTTTAACTCTCAATTCTTGAGAGTTATCAGAAGGATTCAAAGTATGCATATGGAAGTCTTGTTTTATGGTATTAAGAGCTTTTCGTTTTCCTCCATTACCTTTACTTTATGGTCATTATATTTCCATCAATAGTCAAATGTTGTATGTAATGATATAGTTTCATATAGCTAATGCATACCTGGTGAATTCCCTTAGCATCACATGCAAGGGATTATACAACAAAATGTGGTGAAATCAACACAACTTGTTATATGAACCACAACAGCTTGATAAGCAAGTCATAGGAGAAAAAACTTGTTACGTGATTAGCTACATGTTTATTTCTGAAGTTACAGTTGAATAAATCAACGTGAGTTAACCTAGTGGTCAAGAGAGTCTTGGGAACAAAGAGATGATGGGTTAAATTCATGCTAGCCATTTACTTAAGAAATTTCCTATGTGTTTCCTTCACATCGATATGTTGTAGGGTCATGCATTATGTCTCGAGAATAATGGAGGTGCATAAAAGCTGGCTCAGATAGGTAAACACTAATGGATAATAATAAAAAATAATAAAAAAGGTTATTATTGAATATGTAAATTCAAAGTCAATTACAAATTGTGTCCCTGAAATTCTAGACATGAAAAATGCTACACGTAATATAGCTTAAAATCATTCACAAATTACAAGTATGATGATTTTTGTTTCCTCGTGTTTCTATATCAAATCATTTCTGAAGTTGGAACATATTTATATCCTCTCTCTTTTCTTTTTTTTTTTTAGTCAGTTCGGTGATATTTATGATGAAAATCACTTTAAAGCCACCCTCGACACTTATGCTAAAGTTGTTAAAGAATTGTCGAAGGCTTCAATGCAAATATATGATTACAACATCTCTAACATTTCTAACTTTACCGTGCAAGCTTGGTCCCTTGCTAATTCTTATTTGGGAGAAGTTCTACTTGTTTTGCAAAGGGAAAGGTGCACATCAATGCATATTGGTTCCGCCAAACCTCTAAATTTTTGTGCATTAATGCACTGAGAACTAAAGGAAAATTTGTTATTCATTTTGGCCCTAATCTGATGCACGTCGTTCAAGGTCCCATTTTGCTAACGGATTATCCATGAACATTCCACTTGAAATGCAATTCGTAAGAAGCCTAGCAAATTATGAAGCACTAAGGATCTTCTTCCATTATAGCTCTTGCACATAATCTAGTTAGCCAGATTATGAAAAGTGTACAAAGGATGAGGGGAAGTACGTTTTCATCCACCTACGGTTTGAGGAGGTACTACTGCTACTTCATTTTCTAGACAACTTATTTGTTCTATCTATTCGTTTGATTTTTGTTGAATCATGTTAAATCCTCGATCAACTCAAAAGCTTAAGCTGATAGGTTGGGATAAATTTAATTATATCAACCAACACTTTTGTAAACTCATCATGTCATTTGAGAACTCTAGGACAGTGTAGCTTTTTCTTTGTGTATATGATGGATGTGTGATAGCTCTCCAATAGAGCATATTTTAGACTGTTTTAGTTTGCATTATTCTAGAAATAAAGGGGGACAATGAGCGATAATAGAAGAAGAGCAATAAAAAAAACATAGAAATCAACATGCATTCATAATTCAACATCGAAAGCGCCCTATTGCATAAAATAGCATAAATATTGAATATTTTGCGCTAAAAGTTTGTATAATGCAGGAATATGCTAAAAGGTACGCTGGACCTTAAGAAATGAAAATGGCAACACTCATTAAAGATTCACACGCTGACATGGCAGTTGCATTCAGGAAATTATGCCAGCAGAGATTGATGTCTAGAGCTAATATTATTAGGATAAAAGATATGCTGAAAAGTAAAGCATGATTTGGATAAGTTGTTGTGATTTGTTTTGGAAATGAATACATAAATAAATATGATGCTAAGACTAAAATAAATATGATGCAATGAGTAATGATAACTAACAGTCCTAAAAGATACTACAAGCGCGGGCTAGCTAGTCAAAAAGATTCTTGCTTCTCTAACAAATAAGTACTTCAGCACTTAATGATTTATGGCAGAGCCAGCTTCCGCTGCGAATTCCATACTAATAACAGGACGACGCAAGTTGTTAGTAAGATTATTCCTAACACTTTAAACAATGAAAAGACTTCCACACAACCTAACGTAGCATACTAGGTCAACATGCGGTTCATTCTTCTGAACTCACTGCAAGGTACATGCGTGAGTAGCTAATCGATGTGTGTGCATATATATATATATATATACATATAATAATACGTGCAGTGTACAACTCAATGACCTACACTCCTAGCATGCTTTTATTCATGAATAATTATAAAAAATAATTCTACAACGCAACCATAGAAATAGACATAATATAGAGGTTAAATCAGACGATTTTATTGCAACTACAAAATTTTTATTACTTCAAGCTACTCCTAAAAAAAATAGTAAAATGAAATTGATGCGGATGTGAAGTTTGTAGTCTCCTTGTCATCAGTTTCCACGAACACCACCAGTGCTTCTTCTTGAGAATTGGCTCTGATCCTTATATCAGAATTGGCCATCCAACTAGCTCGCCTCTTCTCGGCTCCTTGCTCGAAAAGTTGAGGTGAGCTGTAAAAATCTTAGCATTATTCTAGAATTAAGGGGGAAAAGCAAGCGTTAATAAAAGTAATACAACGAAACAACTTATAAAAATAGCATGTATTCATAAAGCACCCTTAGAAGCACATTTTCGCATTTTTAGCATAAATCTTAAGTAAACTGTGCCTAATCAATGTTATTGGTAGAACAATTCAGTTGCACAGTGGGAAGGACAATCAGCATGAACGATGACCAGCAGCACAAAAAGGCGCAAATTCAAAATGAAAACACGTTCGAAAAAAGACACGTCAACAAGGAATTAATCGAGAATCAATCAAGTAATCAATGCAACGTCAATCAAATAAATTCCTGCGGAAATCAAGGAATTTTGCATTTATGAAGATTTCACAGCTCACCTCAACTTGTCGGCCAAGTAATTCAATTCTATAAATACCAAGACAGGGAGTCGAGAAAGGTGAGCTGGTCGGTTTGCCATGAAGCCTATCGCGGAGAGAAGCAAATGGTCATGTCATAGAAGCTGATGACAAGGGGACTACACATCTTCAGTCGTGCCAATTCCAATTTACTGTTTTTATTATGAGTAGCTTGTAGATTTAAACATTTCTTAGATGCAATAAAATCGACTGATTTAACTTCTATTTGATGTTTATTTCTATGGTTGCGCTATAAGAGTGTATGTTTACTATTCTTGAATAGAAGTATGCTAAGAGCGTAGGTCATTGATTTTTACACTGCTGCATGTTAATTTATATATATATACGTCGATTAGCTACCCACGAATGTACCTGATGGTGAGTTCGGAAGAAGAAACTGCATACCCAGTATGCTACATTAGATCATGTGAACGTCTGTTCACTACTTTGAGTGTTAAGAATAACCATACTAATGCTTGTGTTGCCCTATGCTAAGGATGGAGTTCACAGCAGAAGCTGGTTCTGTCTTAAATCATTAAGTGTGGAAGTACTTATTTGTTAGGGAAGAAGACTCTCTTTGACTAGCCCGCGCACTTATAATCCTCTAGGATTGATAGTTAGCATTACTCATTGCATCATATTTATTTTCAACATCATATTTAGCTTAGCATCATATTCATTTATGCAATTATTTGCAAAACAAACCACAACAACTTATCCAATTCATGATTTACTTTTATGCACGACTCTAACTTAAACAATATTAGCTCTAGACACCAATTCTGGGGGATCGATAAAATTATATATTTATTACTTGCTGCAATTCTCGATCGCGTATACTTACGCGTAAGTGATTCCGAGTTACACTTAGCATAAGTTGACTTTGAATTAATTACTAGCACCAACACCACCAGTCAAGCACTGGTGATTCCTCTACAATGGGTACGACAAGACAATCAAGACTGATAAACGAAAGCTTGCTATTTTAATGGATGATAGAATAAAATTGAGGTACTCACCCATGATCGTTCAAATTATTTCTTAAACATGTTTATTGGAAGGTACTTTGGGGTAAGTTTTAATTTTATATTTTATTTTTTAATAGAGAACTAAGTAGTTATTCATTGTGTTGGATTGTGACTTAGTATTGATACCCAATCATGAAAAGTTATGAATAGACAAATGTTAAAATGAACCTTATTGAGTCATTGTATTCTTCTTAAAAGCATCTCTGCTACAATCCATATACCTTTATATCATGTCAATTTTGCAGCTTGAAAGAATTCAAGGAACTAATGAGGGTAGTGCTTTCGGAGAGAGATCGAAAGGGGCCTATGGTACCCAGGATTAGTCGATTCAACAAAAAAACTTGTATCTACACTTACCCTTTCACCTGAATGAAGATGTCTACAAAAACCCCTAACACCAACTCTACAGACAACAAGAATATGCTTGATCAGCTCCTCGAATCTATGAGATAGCAAGTGATTCCCCTTTGAAGGGACTCATTACATTCCATATATAATGTCAACTGAAACTCTAAAATATAAGGATTCTACAGTCTTGGTAGCTCTAATCGATGCTAGTTATCGTCGAAAATAAAGTGCAATAACTTTTTATATTGGTTTTTGTAGAAGCAAAATTGTAGATCTATACCAAATCAAAGTGCAAATTCTAGATCTACTCTAAATCAAATCAAATTGAGATGAAAATCAAACCAAATAAAGAAGGATAATGGAGAAGGGAGACAAAGCACACCGGATTTATAGTGGTTCGGGAACGTCCCTACTCCACTGTTATGGATCGATTGAGCTTATTCGATCCACCATCATAATGCCATTGTTAAGATTGTACAAGGGCTCTTAAGGTGGTGGCTAGGGTTTCTACTCTCACTCTCAAATGAAGAAAACCCCCAAATGAAGCTTATATAATAGCTTCTACACATCTCTCATGATTAGTTAAAACTAACCCTCTAATTAACCCAAGTTACATTTAACACATCTAGGTTAATTAATGATGTGTAATTCACATATCAACAAAATACCCTCTTGAAGTACATATCATAAACAAACATGGCTAACAGAATTCCAGACAAAACTGGATCAAAACTTGTTCTAACTGAACAATCATAACAGAATAGCCAGACTCACCTGGTTCAGAATGCTACCAAAGCAAAGTAGCTTAGAACAGAATACAAAACTATCTTGGCTCAGAATTCGCCCATGCAGAGCAAATCAAAATGGTCTTCAAGACCTCAGAATTCAGAACTTCAGCAGGACACTGAACTCAATCCACCAACGGCAACCTGAACCTATCTTCAAATAACATCTTCAAAAATAGACAATCAAAACTGACTTCAAACAGAACGTTGCCAAAAAACATGGAATCAAAGCAAATGAGGTATTCCCTCTCAAAATGACATAAGCAGCTCAAAACTGAAGTCAGGATGTCCGGCCGGACTAAACTTATCAGAAACAAATGCATTCAGAATCCAAATGACCCTCAAATAACAATAGCTCAAATCAAACAATCTGAATGCTCAGAATGCTGCACCAAAATATGTCAAATCCATTTAACTGCTGAACAAACTAACAAACTGTGGTTTGAATGGCAAGAAAGCGAGCGAAACAAATACTCCAAACGAACAGAAACAAACCTCTTCCATATCAAACTCACAAACCAAGAAATCTTCATACTGCAACAAATCAAGAGATCTATAAACTCCAAGCAACAAAACAACCATATGCAACAAAAAAAATCATCTACAAATGGCCAAAAAGAAGATGATGCAACTTGCACTAGAAGTCTCGCTAAAAACATAATGAGCAAAACGATCTCTTGTAAAGCCATAATCAAAATAGATTTCTTGCAAACGAGTAAACAATCATGAAAGAGACAAACTGCTCAAAACACTGCAACCAAAACTAATCAATGCAATCAAAGCCCAACATATATGATACATACAAGAACACAAATGGAGAAAGAACATCTATCCCCTCTTCATGTATGTAACCGAAAGCAAACGAATCTGCATCATAACGAGAGTATACAATACCCTCTGAATCAGACTTGATCACAAACCAGCAAAAGCAGACAATGAGCAAACAAATTACAGGTCTCACCACAAACATCCTACATAAAAAATCCAACAAACGAGTCAACTCCCTATCGAACAATTGAATGTTGCAATCAAAACCAGCAGGAACATCCTCAAGTTCAAGAGCAACTAAGATAGGATCTGAACGTGCAATGTCACTGACAAGCACTGAAGGCTCAACTAACGGATTTTCAGATGCATAAGCAGAACCAACAACACAATTAACTTCTGGTGAAGAACCTGACAAATTTTCAAATGAAGTCTTAACAAATTTATAACCAGCAGCATCTAAAACACCAAAAGAGATAAGGTTTCGCTGAAGACCTGGAACAAAATTCACATCTGTTAGCAACTTGACGGAACTGTCATCCATGCTAAACCAAATAGAACCTACTCCCTTAATCTCAAGCTTAAGGTTATTTGCCAACAAAACTTTGCCATTTTTCAAAATTGTGCTCATAAGGGGACATGTGGAACGATCCACAAATTATCAAAAGGGTCCAAATTTCAGAATTTCCAGCCAAGAGCACCTCAGCCGAATCAGAATCTTCGAGGAATTTAGCTGAATCATCATCAACTATTCTAGGTAACTTACCTTTCCTCTTCAGAATGGGACAATCATACTTCGTATGACGATCTTCCCTGCAGTAATTGCAAGTAAATGTCTTCTGCTCTAATGGTTGTTTCCCCTTTGCTGAATTAGATCTCCATTTACTTGATGAACTGCCTTGGCCTTTAGAAGACTTAATCTTCGCAAATAAGACCTAAGAATCCTTCTTTTCAATTTTCATCTCCAAATCCCTAGATCTCAAAGAATCCAAACACAATGTTTAGGGTCAAAGTATATCTGCCGTACTAAATGACTGATTTAAGCTCTTTGTAGTTTTTGGGTTACAAATCGAGGAGGATCATAACTTGGTTCTCACCATCTAATTCCCCTCTTCAAAATTGGCAGGTAACCACAAAATTTTGTTGAATTCGTCAATGTTTTCTTCCAAATCCTTAGAAAGATAATCTAAGGCAATTTGCAACCTTTGTTGCACAAATTAGGCTCACATTTTCTTATTCCACAAAGTAAAGTCCCCTGACCCATCAAATATGTCTAACTCAAATCTAGCAGACATCTTATGTAGAATATCAAATTCAGGAGAATGGTGAAACTCAAAAAATTCAACAAGCCACAAATTGAAAACAATACAAACGACGATCTCAACCAAACAAATACCCAAGCAGACCACAAAGCAGCTATCACAATAATCAGTCCTCAAAATTTCAAATCAATTCTCAAAATCTTCACAACAATGACATGCTTATAACAAAATTCAGCTTGCAATTTAAAAGAAACAAGCCTAAACAAATTCTAGCTACAATTTTAATTCCAATTTGTAGCATAATTACACAATTTTAGCATGTCAAATCAATTTCCAGCTCAAATTTCACAAGTGCAGCAACTCAAATTCACAATAATGCAGTCTCCGAATTCATAAATTTGACCAATGTTGAGCCAACCATAAGAGTGATTCTAAAAATGCATATACACATTAACAAAATTATGCATTTAAACAAATAGAAAAACTCACCAAGTTGCTACTGATATGCATGCTGCATATTTCAAAATTGAACTTAATCTTGCAGTTTCAATAGCAACATCTTTTCCAAAAGCTCAATCCAAAGGTCAAAAGACTGAGATTCTAAAATTGGCTGACGACAACTCCAATTTGGCAAAAATGAAATCACGAACTGGTTAAGTTGATTTCAAAAATCTATGAAATCTGGCACAATTTGAACTCATTTCACGAAGTCAATTTCAAGTTGATTTCAAAATACCAAGCTGCTCACACAACATTTCAATTCAAAATTGAAATCTCAATTTGGTGGACTAATTTTACCAGTCACAAATATTGCACCTCCCAAATTGGCCAATCATATTTCAATTGAAATGAAAATCAATTGCATTAAACTTCAAATTGAAGTGTCCAAATCCACTTAAATCAAAATTCTGCATCAAATTACCACCGAAACAGAGTTTGTGACAGTTGATTCTATAATTGAAACACCGAATTTGCCGAAATTCTAAGAAATCATCGACCAATTTATTATATGCAAGCTCAAGATCGAGCCGTCGAAGAGCCGATTTCGAAAGCAGAAACGCTGGAAACTAATAGTGAAGTCACAGAGGAATCGATCTCATAAGCAATAAAAAAAAATCAATCGGCAACTAATTTCTACAAAATTGATTGAATCCTCATAAGGCAGAGACAAAATTTGCAGAAGCTTAATCTACCAGCTCTGATACCAAATTGTAAAAGCAAAATTGTAGATCTATACCAAATCAAAGTGCAAATTCTAGATCTACTCTAAATCAAATCAAATTGAGATGAAAATCAAACCAAATAAAGAAGGATAATGGAGAAGAGAGACAAAGCACACCGGATTTATAGTGGTTCGGGAACGTCCCTACTCCACTGTTATGGATCGATTGAGCTTATTCGATCCACCATCATAATGTCATTGTTAAGATTGTACAAGGGCTCTTAAGGTGGTGGCTAGGGTTTCTACTCTCACTCTCAAATGAAGAAAACCCCCAAATGAAGCTTATATACTAGCTTCTACACATCTCTCATGATTAGTTAAAACTAACCCTCTAATTAACCCAAGTTACATTTAACTCATCTAGGTTAATTAATGATGTGTAATTCACCTATCAACAGTTTTGAATGAATCAGAAATTGTGTCGAGCTTAAGTTTGAAAGTGAAATGTTTGTTGTAAATGGTAAATTACAAGTTTGGTCCCAATGCTCAAAGAAAACTAGAGTTTAGTCTTTATTATTTCAAAAATTAAAATTTAGTTTTTATGATTTGAAGAAAGTTAGAATTAGGTCCTTATAATTTTAAAAATTAGAATTTAGTCTCTATGCTTTGATAAAATCTAAAAACTGGTTATTATTGTTTTTAATTGTTAGTAAATTGAATACGTGAAAATTTGTTATTCTTGTGTTAAATAGAAGTGTGAGTTAAGTGAATGGTTGGAAAAAAAAAAGTAGGAACAGTTAATTTCCACGTACATAATTCATAGTGATTTCAAATGAAGAAGACTAATCTTTAGATTTTATTAAACTATAGGACTAAATTCTAGTTTTTAAAATTATAGAGACTTAATTTTAAATCATAAGGATTAAATTCTAATTTTTGAAACCATATAGACTAAGCTCTAATTTTCTTCGAATCATAGGACCAAATTTATAATTTACCCTCATTCGAAACGTACGTATTAAAGCTAATTACTTATGGACTATCTCTATCTTAGCTTCCATTCATGTGAAATCATGATTTTCATTCATTAGGTTCCCTTCCATCATGTTGTACAGAACCAAAATTTATTTGAAAGAGTTGAAATGAGACATTTAAGAGACATCTTTAATACACACTTGGAAGCTAGGAATAATGTGATTGGATTTGGTGCATATTATTATTATTATTATTATTATTAGTTTTTTTGGGGTTTGTCTTTTAATGGCCACAAATTTTGAGTGGTTTCTCATGCGCACACTTGAAAAATCACTGGAGGAAATCATTTTGACTCTTGAAAGCAAGAATTAGTGCAAACTCTATTGGAAGACAATTCATGTTATCAATCACATGAATACTTGAGGCCTTTTACTATGCAAACACAATTGCCAAAATTTTATATGTAGTCCTTGTGCATTGTCTCATCTTGGTATGTTCACTTTTTCTGATAAAGTTGTTATCATTAAGACAAACCAATGGATGTATCCATTGAATTATATTCTAGTCTAAAAGTTTGGATTTCTTGTAGATAGTTGGGATTGTTTGAGCAAGCCTTTATCTATGTTAACAATGTTTTTTTAAATATATATATATATGTCAACAATGTAAGCAACTATTTTTCAATTAAATTTTAATAAAATCTTTATTATTCAACAGTTCGTGCATTAAAGTTGAGATTTAAACTTCATTTTAGTTAAAATATGTGGAGGTGAGATTTAAACTTCTAGATGGGTGAGTTGATATTTGAAGTAATGTAATATTCAAGTTAGCACAAGAACTAAATAATTATATATATATATATATATAATTCTTGTACAAGATAGTTCGGGGGTGTTTTTTATGCCGTTTTCAACGAGTTATTACAATCACTCTTCAAAAAAAATCATCCAAACGAGTTATTATAATCATTCAAAACAATAACTCATTTTTAATCACTCATTTTTAACCACTTTTTAACTACTCGTTTCAAATCAATCAATCAATCTTCATATTTAGGCTACTTAATTTATAACTCTTCTTCCAAAATTTCCATCAAAACGAGTTTTTTGATGACGCTCCTCTATCAAAATCCTTATTCAAACAAACTATTGTTTCTAACTTCTCCATAAAAAAACTCAATCCAAACAAATTATTGTATATATTTTAATTTTTAATCATTCAAAATAATTTCTCATTCATATTACTCCTACAAATCTTCATTCCAACACCCCCTTCATGTATCAAATATTAATATGACTTTTTTTTTTATAAAATATTAATATGACTTTTAAACCCTATTGTATTCAAACCATCGATAGTTGACTTAGTAATTTAGAAAACCTTGAGATTTAAAATTATGATTCCATTCATCACTAAAAATATTGTAAGGCTAAATGGGTCGTTACCTAAAATAGTAGAGATGGACGAAAAATGATCGTGACACTAAAAAAAATCTAATTATATTTTAATCCTTATATCTTAAAAGAAAATACATCTTAATATAATAAAGGTTTATAAAGATTTATATTGGATTGTGTTGTTAAAAATAAGACAGACAGGTGGTATCATCGAAAGTCTTTTATTTTAAAAAAATAATAATTAATTAAAAAGAATAAAGAAAAGAAGCATGGAAGAAAGTCTTTTCTTTTTTTAAAACAAACCTCAAAACTCATTTTAATGTAAGTTTTATGATAATTTATTTGGATGTGAATTTGAAATAAGTATTTTTAAAAAATGATTAAAAAATAGTAATTAAAAAAAGAGTTATTTAAAGTAGTTAAAAATAAATGAATAAAAATTAAGAGTTATTTTTAATAGTAAAAATAAAGAATTTATTTTGAGTAATTACAATGATCGGTTTGAATGTCATTTTTTTGAAAATTAATTAGTAAATACTTATTTTAAATCTTCTATAAATTCAACAAACAAACACCCCTCATTAAACGTACATATTGACTAAAATTTATTTTTATATTTTTACAATGATATTAGAATATTTTTATTGGAAAGAAGTTGGTAGAAAGTTGGAAAAGAATAGTCGAATGAGGATGTTGAATTTGAGCGTTGAGTGTAAAAATATGAGCGACCTACATTCTTGAATAATCAATGTCTGGGATTTGATAGGATGACGGAAGTGGGTAGGTTTGTACTTTGACAGCCCCACTTGGATGCTTCCCGTACACCGCCTGTGATTTTTCATTTTTGGGTGATGGATGATGGATATATATATAGAATTAGATAGATGAGAGAATGAATGACCCAAACCCATTTTTTGAAAATGAATCCTGGCCGTCCAACACTGACCCCTTGATTTGAAATGAGGGAGGGAATGACAGACACATTTCTGCTCGCCGCTGTTCTTCTCGGCTTTACATCACCGTACGTAGTTACAGCGTAGCTCCAGACTCAACGCTTCTCAAAATGCTCCGTTTGAGGGCGGCGGGGCATTGGGCATTGGGCTTTTTAGGTCACCCCCTCCTTCAAATTTCTATACTCGCCTTATTTTTTACTACTTTTCTAAACTTTTTTAGTATGCCCTTTTTTCTTTTTTGACCGTCTTTAGTATGGTCTAAACGATTATCATTTCCCTGACCAACTTCATCATTTCAGTTTTACTTTTAGATATATTTTTATAGATAATTTAAGACGTCAAATAAACATACTCATAGATTTTAAATATTTTGATTGATTTTAAACCAGAGCTTAGTTTGAATAGTTAGAAAGTTGAGTTTTTAGTATTAATTTATTTGGATGTGATTTTAGTATTAATCATGATTAGAGATTTCATTTTTTTTTTTTGCAGAGAATCTTCATTTACTGAGTGAGTGGAACAAAAGTTTATCGTTGGCTACATCAGGTTGGAGACAGAGAATATATTCTCCATCTCCGTTTCTCCTATTTCCTCTTTGCATACATTTTTTAAAAAAAACATTTCTTCTATTTTACTATTTAATTTTTAGATAAAAATATTAGATGATAAAATTATTCATTCAAATGATTTTTTTTTTATAATAATTAAAAATATAGTTAAAAGTTGATATAAGTAGAAATAACTAGTTTCTCATCACAGGCGTATGCAATTATACAATATAAAATTCCAAATCTAACCATGTTGTTAGTCATTGTTATAACTCTCATATTTAAATTTCTAATATTTTACTTCGATATTCATCATACATTTATCTATTTCTCCTCAGCACAAAATGGCCCAAAAATTATTTTATTTATATACTGTACATGCCTCTAAATTGATTAGATAGTTTTAACAAATCATTCATTCTCTGTCGGAATAACTTATATTACATTATCACTTGTTACATTAATTTTTAGCTATGGTTATAATTTACACTATATAAATACATGTTATTATAATCGCCTCTATTATAATAACATTCAAAATCATTGTTTATACTAAGTCAATCCTTGCACCCAAAAAAAGTACGAAAAAGTATTATGTTGTGTTTGAGGCAAGAATAATATAGGGCAACTAAAAAAATTATACGAAAGAGAATAATTATTTAGATTTAGGGTGGATATGATGATTATGCAAATAATGATTAATTAAATATATCTAGAGTAAATGATAAAATGATTATAGAGGAATAAAATAATAAGAGTGTGTCATAAGCAAGGAGGATATGAATGATTATGGGAAATGATTCTCTTATTCCAGTTTGTGTCATAATCACATTTCTCTATAATTACATTCTATTCTCCCAAATTATTTTTTGTGAGTAGTGTAGCATGATTGAAGTTAACTTATTGTGCAATGTTGTTATGTACATAGGAATTTGATGTGCTAATCAGCTCAAATTCTAATGGCATGTCATGAGCTCTCGGTGGCGGGATTCAATTACATATGATCTTATTAATGGTTGAATTAGGATAAATGGTTAGCTAAATTTCATGTTTGGATAAAGTAACTTCAAAAGATGTGCATATTTTGTTTTTCTAAATAAAGAAAAGACTTCATAAACCTCTTCTGTACGATGTCCCTTCCACTATAACTTTCTTTTATCAAAATGAAGATTTTGCACCGAAATGGCGTAATTGGTTATTTTATTTGTGTTAATCTATTTCAACTTCACACTCTTCCTCTAATTTGTACTTAAAAAAAAGATTTTGCAACCGCTGGGTATTTAGGATTCCCTAAGTTTAGTAGGTCTGTGGATGGGGTTTGTTCCCTCTTTTGAATTTATCTTGTACTAAAGAAACTTTAATATAAGTTTAAACAATACACTTGTGTTAAATTAAAGTTTAGTTTTAAAAATACTCTTAAATTTTAAAAAATAAAAAATAAAAAATGCTCTTAAACTAAAAATAAAAGTTTAAAAATACGATTTCAAAAAACAATCAAAATATCATAGTCAGTAACTTTTAGATTAAAATATTACACTTTTATTTTATTAGTTTTTTTTTTAAAAACAATGGTAATCATGCTCATCCATAGGCCAGACATCGGAAGCAATAATTTCAAAGTCTCGAACTTGGGACTTTAAGGGGAACATATCCTCAAAGCTCAAGTCTTCAACTTTAAAAAAAATATTCTTACTAAAAAAAGTTTTTTTTTCTCTATTCATATACACTTTTTCCATAAAAACTAATGAAAATAAATATATAATTAATCTTTGAATAACAAAGACCAAACAAGATCTGAAATTCAAAATCTATAATCATAATCATCATTCATAACTCTTCAAAGAAAAAAGAAAAAAAAAGGTAATTATTGTATACTTAAATTTCAAAAACAAAATAACTATCAAACCGGCCTACAATTGTTTTTAGGATGAATTTTGAAATAGATTTTTGTTCAAATATTCAAAGTTTAAAGATAATTTATGATTGTTTTTTTATATTGATTTAAGCTTGAATTTATTTAAATAATTAAGTTATTTATTTGTAATTTGAAACTAAATCAATTGACAATGAGTATGCGATTTTCATCAAAATTTAACCTCATCAATAAGTTTTGAATAAAACATATTACACTTTTATTTAAGAGCATAAAAATAGATATATTATTAAACTTTCAATAATAATGTGAAAAAAAATTCTAAAATTCAAAATCATAATCTTAACTTTCATAACTAAAATTTTTTTTGATGGGATGAATTTTGGAACATAAATAATCACTGTTTTAATCAATTTTTAAGCTTGAATTTGTTAAAATAATTTTGTTATCCTCACGTTTGAAAACTAAATTAAGTGACAATGAATAGGTTAATAATCTATTTTATAAACGTTAGGAGATATCAACATGTACTTGTTTGAATTTAACGAGTTTCCAATACATTATTAGAATAGCATGAGATTTCATCTCAAAATCAATTGACAATGAGGGAGTAGCTTAATGATCTTATAATACTAGGAGGTATCATCACATTTTCATTGTGAAATTCTCAACATAATTCAAGTATAAATAATTAATATTTACAATAAAATAACTCACGAGCACAATTAAATATCTATAGTATTATTGAAACAAAATTTTAATACTTTCATTACTATTTCAAGTTTTTTAAGCTAAGAGTATTTTTTAAACATCTTACAAATTTAGGGGTTTTTTTAAAATTAAATTTTAATAGTTGTCATTCAACTTTAGCGATGATGAAAACTTTAAACTTTTGTTAAATTTTAGGCTTTTGAAACTTTTCAAATTTTTATGGGCATTTTTTACACAAACACCCTAGTATATAAACATTTTCATTCTATTCATATCAAATACATCCTTCATACTCATATTATATACATCTTCATTTCATATCGTATGGTTAACACGTATATATTTTACGCATTATAATATTGTACAGTAGTGTCTAGACATGTTAGTAATATTGTACATCTTACCCTTAGAACCTAGTAATATTGTACATCTTACCCTTATAGGTTCTATAAGCATCCCAATCTGCATTGCACATAGTGGTCAGTAGGAGGAAAATGAGATGTACATTCACAAAAAAAACATCCAAAAGCAAACATACAATAAACTATACTATCTCTAAAGGTGGTACATTAATTGAAAAATTAGAGGATCAAGAAATTGCATATTTTCTATTCTTCTTCATTCTTCGTCTTTTTTTCTTCATCCGACCCGAGCTTAGACATGAAAGTAGATCGCCTGATTTTTAATGGTCTTTTCTTCCTAGCTACCCTTTTTTAATGTTGTGTATGAGAAAACAATCTTTATCCTTTCAACTGCATAGACAACACATAAAAAATCAGTATATTTTACAAACAGTATAATTCATAATAAACTAATACACAGTATAAACAATATTGTATTATTTTGCATCAATATACAATAGTGAATTTAGATGCATTTCAACTTGCATCTGCATCCCCATGTTTGACCTGACATCTAACCAGCAGTCAACATGAGTAATAAATTTACTGTATAAAAAATTATAGTATTATCTCGGTTACGAGTTGATAACCGTCTTTGTCTTGTTCCTTCCCAACATACATTTCTCCATTTCCTTCTTCTTCTGTGTATAGTAGAAATTTAGGTGGACCAAGTATAAAGATGAAAAAGTAATGCACTTGATGATTTTATTTAGTGCAATAGATAGTGTTGACGGAGAAATTTCGGTCAATTACAAGCTGCCACGTCATTATCTCAAATTTAATGGCGAAATTAAATTAAATTTTGGGACAATATTTCTCAAAATTAATTTAAATAAAAAAATTGGTTTATCTTGAATTTGGGCCAAAATAAAACCAGACCAGGTGAACCGAACCATGAAATTCAAGCCCAAAAGGCCAAGCCCATGGGTCAGGCCCAAAGGCCCATTAGGGCCCAAGCCCATGATGCATGAGAACTCTATAAATAGAGGAGTTCTCTTCATTTCAAAAGGTGGAAAATTTTTGGAACTAGAGAGGGAATTCACATTTGTTGAGGTCTCTCCACGGTTCTAAAGATCAAACGTCGTTTCGAAGGCTAAAATTACTTCGAAAGACAAATAGTTCCATAAACGAGCAGTTGTATACGAAGAACACATATTTTGTTCTTCAAATTGCTCTTCATACCAAGAATATTCATTCAGAGAGAACGAATCAGAGGATCAAGCTTAGAGATCGAACCACTTTCGCAAACTCATCTCAAACTGAAGTTCAACTCCACGAAACCAAATTTCTCCGGAAATCTCGTGTGAACAGATAGTTTTCGATCATTAGTCTTCGATTAATGATATAAAAAAAATTAATTAGTGTAATAGATATTTTTCAATTAGTACAACATATAATATTAATTAAATCAATAGATGATAAATGATAGAATTAGAATGTGAGAAAAAAAGTTTATAATTATGTTATAAATGAAATAGTTCTAAAAAAAGCTATGATTAAAATGTACTACTTTTTTTTATATAATAATATTGGGGAAGAGAGATTCAAATTTATATTTTCGTAATTACTAAGGTTCCGTTTGATAACCATTTTGTTTTTTATTTTTTGTTTATGAAATTTAAGCCTATTTCTATTCAAATTTCCTACCATGTGCTCCACCTTTCCTATATTGTATCTATTTTCCTTAAAAAAGTAGGAGAATACTAACCAAATTTCAAAAACATAAACAAGTTTTTGGAAGTTACTTTTTTTTTGTTTACAAATTTTGGTTTTGTTTATAAAAAAATATGTAACATGTAGACATCCAAATAAGGAAAAAAGTACAGTAAAGTAGTTGTAAGCTTAAATTTCATAAACAAAAAATGAAAAACAAAATAGTTATCAAACGGAGTCTAAATTATACAAGATGCAAACTCTATTGGCAATATACCACTCAAAATTTAACAAAAGCAAAATTCTTAATTTCTATATTATTCCTTTTTTTCGGATCATTTTGATTCACTTACTTCCCATCCCTTAATAAAAAAATTAATTAAAAAGATAATAAAAAAAAAATATATATATATATATATATATATAATAGAAAAGTTTTTCAACCTGAACACGATTCTCATATATAAAAAGGGCAAAAAGAAGAAAAAAAACATGATTTAGATAGAAGTAGAGCCCTGGGCTCCACAAGCGCGCTGCCCAAAATATCTCATCTTACACCAATTTATATCTTTTTTAAGTTTATATTGGATAGAGAATAGAGAATGTAAATTGATATATTTACAAAATTTTAGAAATATGTTACGTTAGCAATTAAGAAATTTATGACAAAAACTATACAATTCAATCTGGCATAAATGAGTATTTACGATTTCAAAGTTATAATTTTAAATCTGTATCTTTAATTTTTCAAAAAAATAAATCTGTATCTTTAAATATTACTTTATAAATGAAGATGTAAATTATTGTTTATAATTTAAAAGTTATAATTTTGAATTTTTATCTCTAAATATTTTTAAAGATTAATTGGGAACAAAATTTGCAGAATATCTCCCACTTTTCCAATTTTTAATCAAAGTCAAATTATAATTAAGCTTTCCATCTTAACACCAAAATTATAGATTTGATTTCAATAATTGATATTTAATTTTTATTTATTTGAAAATAGTCATAATTTTTAAGTATAGTTTGTTATCTCCCTCTTTCAATATGTATTGAAAAAAATTATAATAAAACTCTCTATCTCGATTATCATCTTTCTTCTTCTCAACTATAGTGTTCAAATTCATAAACTAAATTTTGTTGGTAAATAAAGTTTATAGGAGGGGAGAATATTTGAATTTAGTTTGTATAATTTAAATTGAAAATTTCTACACGTAGGGGAAAAAGACATTAAAAAAGAACACATAGGAAAGAAAGAAAGAAAATAAAAGTAATAGTTAAAGGGTTACATGTTGGCTGCAGGGGAGGCATGTGGACCCACTTCTTTTTCTCTTTTCGACCTAATTATTTTAATTTTTTTCAACTATATATATTATTATTATTATTTCTTTTCTTTTCTTTTGCACGCAAGCATTTATGTCATATGTTTTTAAAAAATCTTTTAACATAATTTTTAAAAAATGGTCAACAGGAAGGGTTTTTTTTAAAAAAAACTTTTTAACAGGAAGTTTTATGGGAATTTTGCATGTATATTAAGAAAAAATAATAATAATTCCATGTATAGCATAATTCACAAACTTATTTATTTTGTGGCACAAAAATAATGAAGTCCATCAATTTGCATTGTTCAATTACTCAAAATCGATTAAAATCTATCAGTTGAATTGAAGAAGTCTAAAGTCTATCGGTTAAACTGATAGAAGTCTATTAGGTGAACTAAGTCTAAACTCTATCAATTAAACTGATAGAAGTCTGATGATGTTTAGAATAACAATTTTGGACAATATGTGCTATGGATTAAATTATTTTAAAAAATGTGTTATGAATGAAATTATTTTTAAAAATGTGTTATAATTATAATGAATAGCCAAAAATATGTTATGGATGAGAAATTCCCAAATTGTATCGTGGTGGAAAACTTATTCCGAAAACTTCATTCAACCTCTTATTCATTATTTATTTATTTATTTATCCCAAGCTAATTTCAAGATATAAGTTGTAGTATTAAAAAAAACAAAATTACCACTTAAACTTGAACTTATATACTAACTTTATATACTGATTCTTTCTCCCCAAAAAAAAAAAAGCTTTATTTATTTATCCCAAGCTAATTTCAAGATATAAGTTGTAGTATTAAAAAAAATTGGTTTCTCTCGATTAAAATTAGAATTCTCAACAAAATTGAAAATTTAGAGAATAATTATTCTAATTTCTAAATTTAGTTAGATTTTTTAGTGTTCAAAAGCAAGACAACAAAAAAAATATAATTTATAATTTTTTTTTTATGTGCAATAAAATTCTTAAGTAAAAAAAAATAATGTTTTAGAACGTTTGATAACTATTTGTTTTTTTATTAATTTTTGAAATTTAAACTTATTTTTATTCTCTTACAAATTGTTCATCTTTCCTGAAATGTGTTCATATTTCCTTAAAAATGTACGTAAATGTTAACCAAATTTCACAAAAAAAAAAAAAATCTCTAAATCTACTTTTTTTTAATTTCGATTTGGTTTCTAAAATAATAAGTAATATGTAGATATTAAATAAGAAAAAAAAAACATTTGATAATATAGTTGTTTTAAGTTTAAATTTCAAAAATAAAAAATAAAGAATAAAATGATTTTTTTAAGTACAAATTGGAGGGAGGGAATTTACAAATATCAATTCCAAGATCGACCCCAAATGATTATGAAACGGGGCTTAGATGATTGATTTAAAAAAATAAAATGACAAATAAAGTAATAATGAATGAAGTTAATTTTTATTTTATTTTTTGAGAAAATTAACTTGACAATTCAAATGAATAAAGAAATATGAATAAATTGTGATAAGAAATAACATTTTCTGCGGCATTATTATATTTTCATAAAAAAATATTATACATTATAATTTCCCTTTCTCAATTATAATTACACTAAAAAAATGATATTTTGAAAGATCGAGAAGCAAATTAGTGTATTTATATCACAACAACACCAAAAATTAAAAAAAAAAAAAAAAAAAAAAACAAATGTTGAAAGATTTAGAACGCAATTATGAAATAATGTTTTTTGGTGGCAAAAAAAGAAAAGAGAGTGATTTACGACAATAATCATTTTTATATTCTTTGCCCCCAAGCACTTCTTCAAAATTATGGATCCAAAATCTATCACAAAATGTTGTTGAACGATTGAACGAAAAAAAAATATAGTAACGTGTATTTTGTTTTGCATTCAAACATAGTGTATAAAGAACTCTCAATTCTTATTAATAGTGTTAATCGAGCCTAGTGAATTGCTCACGAAGTTTTTAATACATGTTCTCTCTTTGGTCAGGGAGCTCCGCACCTTCTACATTTTATGGTGGAATTTCTCGAGGAACCTATTAGTCAAAATATATATATATATATATATATATATATATATATATATATATATATATATATATATATATATATATATATATATTTTGTATGGTTAAAAATAAAACAAAGGGAAAAAACAGTGCAGCATCGATACCAATTGAGTAATGATTTCTCAATTTTGGAATGCTACAACAAATTTGTTTTATTTTGTATTTATGTAAAGGGCACACATGTTTTCAACAAATATTAAAAACAAATAAATAAAATAGAAATAAAACCGAAACAAACAAGTATAATTGGGCAATCCACTACTTGCAAATGGGCCACAAAGTGGGCCAGAACCGCATTTGCTTGTGTCTCTGCCTTTGATGATTCATCTTGCACAATCCATTGCACCAAAATTCCTTCATACACGAACAAATTAAAAATAACAATAATGATCAAATTTAAAAGAAATACCTATTAATATCCTTTTTTTTCTTTTTTTATTATCATCCTTGTCTCCTCTCAAGCAATACCGTTGTTAATCTGAATATCATTTCCCCCTTTTTAAAATAAAAACAAAAATATATGATTCTATTTCTATGGCTCATTTAATTTGTCTAAGTGGTATTGAAATGACCAAGAGTCAGCAACGTAGTTAATTATCTTGCTAGTATTAATCTATTTCAACTCTACTAAAAAAAAAGTTGTATTGAAATGTATAAATAAAAGCAAGACTTTTTTGAAAAGTGGTACGCAAGAAAAAAAAAATTGGTATTAGGCTCTCAATTTATTTATCATGAACCGACCAAATTTTAAAAATTTTAATCACACATGATTAGAATTTGAAATTTGAAATTTTTGAAACAAAATAAAAAATAAACATATATAAAAAAAAGGGGAATTTTATTCAACATACCATTTCCTATAAATAATTACAAAATTGGACAGCCAACTATTCTTTTACATTTCTAATTTTTATTTTAAAAACTCGTACTAAATAAATTTAATTAATACGATTTTATCCTCACCTACATTTAATTTATTGATTTTTTTTTTTGAATAATAATTTATTGATTTTAAATATTATAATTAAGATTTTCATAACTAACAAAATTTCATCTAAAAATAGTATTACCAAACTAATTTCTCATTAATTTTTTTTTTTTTTGCTATTTGTTTTCCTAAAATGTAAATGCCAAAAATAGAATAGTCTTTCTCATTCCTCCCATTCTTCCTCATTTTTCTCCATACCCTACCTTTCTTTATTTTATTCGAGACAGACATTCATTCGAGCAAAAATAACGGGGTTTATTATTATATTCTTTTATTTTCTCTGAAATTTTCGACATGTCTTGAGTTTCTGAAAGTACAACAACATCATTATAATTAGTGGGGGTACTCTCACGAAATCCTAATTCATAAAATTCATACATAAAATTGTATTACTGTTAGTATTAAACATGCATGCATTTTTACATAATATTTATAAGACTGTATTACTATTCAATACATTCAATTTACAAATTTTTGTACTTAATAAATCAACAAGTTAGTATGAAATAATAATGACTGCATCAAAACTCACTAGCACAAGAATTGTAATAAGTGTTGATTTAAAAAAAAAAAAGAATTATAATAAATGTCTTGTACGCGCTTTATCTATTCAAAAAACGCAAGTATTATAAATAACACACTTTTATGCAACAAAAACGATTCTTACACATAAACACAATATTAACAATGCATACGGTATTAACAAACAATACAACAACAAATTTACCAAATGGTAGTGTACTAATGTAAATATTTTACAACAATCTATTGTACATTCACTCTATACTTTTTTGTCCATCAATTGTAAACTTTCAAAAAAAAATAGTAACTATTGTATTGACAATATATTCACTACCAACTCTTCCATTTCATTCGTTTCTTCTATTCCTTGGGGGTATTACTTATCATATTTTCAATTTTCTCTATATATAAATAATATAGAAATATCAATACAATGTAATACCTTCCTCTTTGTTGTTTCATATCAATTAATATTATCATAATAATACTAATTACATGTAATACAATACATGCCTATAAAAGAATGCACGTTTTCTTGCTTTTTAGTAATGATACAATACTGAATGTTAATATCACCAACAACACAAAAGTTGAGTATAGCTTCAATACAATTTCAAAGTCTTTTAAAGACGAATGAAAAGTCGTAAAATAACAAATACTTAATATCGTATATGCAGATATCATATGTCACTTTCCTCTTTAGTCAAGTTACTTTCTCACTCTGCACTATTTATGTTTTCGCCAATCTTGTTACCTTCACTTTTCTCGAATTCCTACATGTAAATGTAATATGTACATATTTTTTGAAAATCGGGAAAACAGAGCTTCACCCCCTATACCCGGGGCACACTGGCACGTCCTTAGGCTATGGCCCATCAGGATACTTTGAAGGGTATTCTAGTTTAAGCGTTTTCCAGTGACCTCGAACTAGGGATCTCTCAAGGAAGGGTAATATGCACATATGAATACAGTATATTCAGTCATATACACTGATGTCCTATATTTTTAATACCTTAAAACCAAATCCAAAAAGTATATGATGACTTTCAAATAGAGTCAATATTTAGGACATTTAGAATCATTATTATTATTTTATTTTTTTTAATTATGAAATCTAAAGTGAAAAAGGTGTAAAAGGCCAATCCTAACCTACTGAACATGTAAATTAGCATTAGATCATATTCTCTCCAGATATAAATTATACTTTAAATCGCAACGGAAGTTGGGTTTATTTTGAATGAAAACGGAAGTCGACATTTGTTGAGCGCAGTATGATAGTTACTCATCACTGCATAAATTCCCCATAGCATAGCGAATGCATTCCATGAGTACCTTAGTTGCATCTTTTACCTTTATCGTTACATTTTACTTTATTGTGCTCAAGCCAAAAATAATCAAATCACAACCTCAATTGTTTAACTTTTGCATTTAATTCTAAACTTCAATCATTGGTAAAAAACGAGTCCATGTGGAGAACCATATAAATTTACTTATCATTTAGTGCAATCCCCATACTTGCAGGACCTAAGCAATTCTAGAAACACGAGTTTGCATGTCAGTATCATGATTGTATAGTGTGTTATCATCGTAGGTTCAGTATTGCCCTTAGCCACGACTTTTATTGTATGTCGAGACAGTAAAAGCATTACTTATCATTGATACCCACGTCTGATGAAGGAATACACCCCACTCAACTAAATCAACAAAAGGTTGAGAAGATATTCAAAACAAGTAGATACATTCCAAACAACACAAAAGATAGAGATCCTATCATGATTACAACATTACCGTAGATGCATTTCATTCTACATCAAATGAATAATACCCCTCTTACCCATAGTCAATTCTTACCAAACCCCAAATCTCTCGAACTCATTTTTTTGGACCCCAAAGCATAAATCGACAGAGTATTAATAAACCTCCAAACTCTATGGAACTACAACTTAAAACTTCATTCACAAATAAAAGAATCAAACAAATTATTAAAAAGAGGTAAACTCTTACCGTATGTAGATGTGCTCGAGAGGGAATGAGTGGGCCCCACTGCATTAAATTTTTCAATCATTCCTATTTTTGGTCCCTCGCTCTATAATACAAATATCTTTTTTGTTTTTTGGAGAATAATAAAATATTGGATTTTTTGTGTAATAATAATTTTTAAAAAAGAACTATTTCGATAAAAAAAAAAAAATTGAAATCCGATTATCCCTATTTGATTGATATTAAAAAGTAATAAAAATAAAAAGAATAAATAATTGATTATGGTAAATACTTTCAAACATCGTCTTAATCATTGTGCACATCCATGATAATTTGGAACAAAATTTCCAATTTTAGGTAACCAATTGTGAAATATATTATCAGTAATATGTAAAATTGATTTATATCAAAATTTAAAATGATTTATAATATAAATTAATTTAGTCATTACTCGCTTTAGCATCAATAAAGACCAAACAAAACCCCACATATTACAAACTTTTTTTTAATGATTGAGAGCACGACTTTTATTTCATGTAGCTATGATATCACTACAGTTTTGTCATATTTTAACGTTGATATTTAGTTAAATAAAATACTTCTTTTTTATTTGACAAACATTCGAAATTAGAACCGTAATAATTAATTATTATATGATACAAGATTTTATTATAGTATTATTTCTTTTGTTACTAAATAAAGTGCTACTAGTTATGTATTGTGTTAATATAATCACTAACTTTAATGAGATGGCATTTTTTAGGAAATGAAGGGAGATCAACGAACCCTACGTAAATGATACAACTATTCTCATCTCAAATAGTATGAAAGTTGAAATACATTTACATAAAATAAGATAATTAATCGTGTCACCAACTCATTTTAGCTCTAATATCATTCTAGCTCTTAGTATTAGTAAAAACCACTCACAATCACATTTAGTCTAGTTAATACAAACGACATTGTTGGAAGGGGTTTCGTTGTTTTTTTTCCTTTTTGTTTGAAGGGTTTCTTGGTAACCATTTTTAATTTATTTGATGGTGTTACAAAATCAAGTTTGTTTTGATGTTACACTTTCAATTAAGCTTCGAAATTATGTATGATTTCTGCCAGTCGTTTCTATGATATAATCTTATTCGAATGTTGTTGACATTTTAAAGTTACCTTGGAAAATAAAACTTTAAATTAAAATTTTGGTATAGAATATTGATTTAGAAACTAAATTTACACACATTTTTTCAATTTGTATTTTAAATAACGCAATACCTAGGCTTGGCTTTGATAATTTTTTTTTTTGGCTAAAATATTAGGTTGTTATCTTTCCTTAAAATCATATGTCAAAAATGAACATAACTTTATAGAGGTATCATATATACTTAGTGACCAAATTGTTACCCATTCGAATACTTCCACCTTTTATTATTGTTGAATTCTAAAACATAAATGACAGTATATATTTAATAGAAAATGAGATATCAAAACTTGTTTAGTTTTGTTTTATTTTTAATACTATGCTTTATAACTTCCATAGTCATAATACTACTGATAACACACGCTTTTATATATATATATATATATATATATAATCACATGTGGGTTGATTTCATTCTTTTGTTGACAATTCAGTTTAACATTTACGGTATAGTTCCCCTCTTTTATTTTATTTTTTTTGAGAAAATTTCCCCTCTTTTATTATATATGTCAATTTAGTCATAAAATAAAAGGATTAAATGTGTACTATAGCCTCTTCTCAAAAAAAAAAAAAAAAGTGTACTGTAGCCTTTTTTTTATTTTTTATTTTTTTTTGAGAACTTTATTATTTTATTTTTATTTAAATGTTTCCTAAGTAATTTATAATCTGGTTCGTTAACTTTTTTAAATCTCTAATTAGGTCATTTTAAAAAAAAAAATTGTTAAATTGGCATACCCGTGAATAAATTATGAAACCTATATTACCCATCAACAAAATCTAAATTCATTTTTCCATGTAGCTTGTCTTTATGTCCAAATATGTCAATAAAGTGACAATTAAAAATATTCTTGCTTATTAGCAAAATCAACCCATCAACATTTTGACAATATAATACGTAAACCGTCCAAAAGAGTAATAGTTCAACCACAGTATATTAATTTGTCCAAGAAAACAGTATATTAATAAATTAAAAGGCCATAAATTTAATTCAATCGTAAATTTTAAAAGGAATAAAAAGATAAATTTATTATTTTATTAGAAATTATAAAATACATTTTTGAAAAAACTATAATTCTCGTTCCTATATTGTAAATAAAATTTTGCCAATCAGAATATTAACTCACGAGTTTAAGTTTGAATTCCTAAATCTGATTGTTATTGAACTAAAAAGGAGAAAGCTGTTTAGACATGATCTTTTAAAAAAAATGTGAACCGAGTTCTTGGTTTAAAAATTATAATTCAATTTAAGATAAAATTTGGTTTATATATTTTATAATAATTTAATAAATTTTAAAAAAATATATATTTAATCGTTTGTCATTGTTGATAAATTAAATGTATAGAAATTAATTTTTTCAAAAAAAAAAGTATAAAAATTAATTATTTATGATACTTTTAAATATTTTTCTAATTTTTTTTCGAGACAAAATATTTTTCTAATTTGATCAATTCCTAAAAAGCCTATATAAATAATTAATTCTCTAACAATTATAAACCATATAAATTATTTTAAAAAAAATTTCAAACACGATAAAGATAAAATTCTATTTTCTTTCTAAATATAAATGCTAAATTATAATATTTTTTCCTTAAAAAAATAATATTTTTTTAAGAAATATAGAGAGATTAATTTTCAATTTTCTTTGAATAAAAAGGTCTAAATTTATAATTCAACCTACTTTATGTTTTTATTGTTAATTTTTGTAAAGAAAAACGGGCAAGAATGCCAAAATTTCCAAAAGGGATCTCAGTATTGAACATAGAAAAAAAGTATAAAAGTTAGTAAAATAAGAAACCAACCCTTAAACCAATATACTCACATGCATTTTATTGAATTTACAGATTCCTACTTTTTCACTTAAATTTGTATACAAAGCAAAACCAAAGAGAGTTTCTTCTGAAAAAAAAAAAAAGCAAGAGAGTTATTTATTTAATTTTTTTTTTGAGAAAGTCGCAAACAAAAGAGAGATTGTATTAGAGATGCTTCATCAAAACTTTAATACTCCTGTCATTGTCCAATTGTCGGCATTTTACGCGTAATTAATTAAACATTAAAATAGTGTTTTATATCATTATTCAGCACGAAATCTGTTTTTTTAACATATAATTTGTTATTAAAATGGACTTTTATCACATAATTGTAGTTGTAAACTTGAGCTTGTATATTCAAATCTCAATATTGATGATTTGAACTCTTTTAAATTAATCATCCAATTACGTTTTAGTTTCAACCCTATTGTATTCAAACTATTATGATTTGAATTAATCCTCATTTTTTTTTTTTTTAAATATTAATCCTCAACAATTGACTTAAAGATATTTAAATAATATTTGAAAAAAAAGAAGGGTTGTTAAATTGACGCAATAATTAAAAAAAGAAGTATGCAATGTTTGTCGTCCATTTTAATTCGGATAAAGACATACCTACGGAACAGAGAGAAGCGGAGGAATGGCATTTATGTAAATGAATAAAGAGGCGAGGGTAAATGGGTAATTTGCGAAAAATACTGGTTGGCCGCGCTGAAGCTGATCCTAGGCGATTCGGTCACGTCAGGATGAGAGCTTGGCAAGAAGAGAATAAAATTCGAATGCTATGGTGTTGGGAAAGGGGTATATATATTTATTTAGACTTTTGTGTAACCATTTTTTGAAATAAAACTTGGTTTTACATGTTATTTTTTTCAGGGTGTTTGTTTACCATATTTAATAAAATAAGGGTTTAACTTGGGAAGTTATTTTTAACAGTAAAAAATTGAAAGTTATAATAAAAAATACATTTGATGTAATTTTTATACAGAGAATTTAGAGTCAAAACTTTGTTTATATGTAGATTTAAAATTAGTAATTATTTTAAATAATTTAAAAATGAATTATTTTAATTATTTGAAATGAATAATTAAAAATAAATAATTATAAATGAATTATTAGAAATAAATGCTTACAAATCGGAAGTTATTTTTAAAATTACAAATGAGAAGAAAAAACTCATTTGAATATAAATTTTCAAGTATGAGTTAGTAAATCTTTTGATGACAAACAAACACTCTCTCACTCTCTCAAAATTTAAAGAAATTTTGTTGTAATTTTTTTTCTAATAAAATTAAATTACAATATCATTTGAGGCTCAGTATTTTATTATTTATTTTAATTTAATCGTAACATTCAAATATTGTTTTTCAAAAAAAAAAAAAAATCAAATATTTTAATTTTTCAAGAGAAAAAAAATTCTAATTTTAATATTTATACTTTCAAAAGTTAAATTTAAAGTTATTATTACGATTTTAATAATTGAAAATAAATAAGAATAAAATGTATATATATTTTTTAAATCCATGGACATTGAGGGCACGTTTGGCCCGCCCATATCAGCCCGGGAAGGGAAGGGGAGGGCCCTTCCGGCGTTTTTGGGCGCCGGAAGTTTACCGGCCGGGTTAACCAATACAGTAACCGGCCCAACCCGGTGCGTATGTTCACGTTTTTTTTTTCTTCTTCTTCTTCCTGGCCTGCTTCTTTTCTTTTTCTTTACTTTTTTTTTGAGTAATTTCTTTTAACAAACTTTCCTTTTTTCTTAATTTAAAGTAGTATTCTAAAATAAAAATTTATATAAGATTTGAATTTTCCATCTTTTTAAATTATCTTAAATTAAGTAGATATCCTTAACCAACTCTACCACCTTAAAGTTTTTATTTATATTAACTTATTTTATATATATATATATTTATTTATTTATTAGTATCAAGTCTTTCAAAATAAAATATTTATCTATTTTTTTCTTCTAAATACATCCTATTGTTTAAAACATATTTGTAGTTTGATGTTTTTATAATTATAATTTGATGCATTTGATTTGATCATAAACTTTGTTTTAAATAAAAAAATAAGCTTGTTAACTTTTACTAATTCATTTAAGTCAATAGATTTTTTTTTTAGAACCACTTAATTGATTAAATTTATACTATATGCTATTTATATATGTTTTTTATTTTAAAATGCAACAACTATTTTTTTTTTATAGATATATCAAGTTCTTTAAACAATATTTGTAATTGTTTATATATTTGACTTTTTATGGACAATGTATGCATTTAAAATTTTTTATATACAAATATATATTAATTTTATTATTTATCAAAAAATTTTAAATTCATACATTTTATAAAATAAATAGAAATATATATTTAAATAATCCTAAAATAATTACTCAAAATAATTAAAATAGTCATCTTTTTATTACATTTATCTTGATTTGAATTTCTAAACTTAATTTTATTATAAAAAATTATATTTATCTATTTATTTTGATTTATTATTTTAAAATAATTATCATTTTTTATTATTGAAATTTTTTTATTTCATTAATTTAGTAATTTTGATTGACAAAATGTATTAAATTTTTATTTTTTATTTTTTATTTAAGAAATAAATTAAATAAATTTTATATTAAAATACTAGATATGTATTAGTTTAAAAAAATTATCTCATTCCTTCCCAACCCACCAAACACCAATTTACAATCCCATCACTTTCTTTCCCTTTCCACCAAACAATAATTTACTCTCACTTCCCTTCCCTTCCTTTCCCTTCCCGCCCTAGCCAAACAAGCCCTTGTTAAAAAATAATGACTAAAAATGAATAATTTCTATTGATTAAAATGGAGGTTATATAGTACTTATAAAAAAATAATTAAAAATAAATAATAAAAAATAATGAGTTATTTTTAATTTTTAATAATGAAAATGAATAATATAATTTTTGAAATGAAAAATTAGTAAAAATATTTGTTTAACCCAAGAAACAAAGAGCCCCAAATGGTTTATTATTATTATTATTATTATTTTAAGAATTAAATTAGGGTGAGTTGGAAAACTCGGGATTGGATAATTAAAAATGTTCCCTAGGCCAAGCCGTCTAATTAATTTAGAATTCTCTCTCTCTCTGTGTTTCTTTACTTTTTCGTTTTACAGTTCTTTCCAATTCGGCTATGGAGTTGAAGGTTGTGTGAGAGTGTTGGATTCCTTCATTTTTGTTTCTTTCTCAGCACTGTGAGACCAACACTGAGTTAATCCCTGAGAGATATACGCCGGAGATGCTCTTCCGCCGTCTGAATCACGGCGAACCATTTTCAGGCAACTGCGTTCTGCAGACGAAGCTGAAGAATCGAGGCCAACAAATGCACTGCTGAACGCCGCACAACAAAGATGCGAGAGGGGCTCTTATGTGATGACACAAACGGCATTCACAAGAAGAAGAAATCGGACGGCGACAACGACGACAGCGACGCCGGCAAGTTGACTCGCCTTCCTCAGGTGGTTGTTGCTCCGCCTGTCGTGATCGTCGGTCGGAATCGCTCACAAGCCGGGAATAGGAGGGTTACGCCCACGACGATTATAATAGCCACGCAATCCTCTCCGACAAGTGCTGTTTCCGAGACCGGCGGAGCTCCGGCGGCTGCTTCTTCGACGACCGCCGTGGGGAGGCATCTGCCGAACGGAGATCTGTACACGGGGAGTTTTACAGGCGGAGTGCCGCACGGATTGGGGAAGTATTTGTGGACGGACGGGTGTATGTACGAAGGCGAGTGGAGAAGAGGAAAAGCTTCAGGGAAAGGGAAATTCTCTTGGCCTTCAGGAGCTTCATACGAAGGCGAGTTCAAATCCGGCCGAATGGAAGGCGTTGGTACTTTTCTCGGATCGGATGGAGATTCGTATCGCGGATCGTGGAGTTCAGATCGGAAACACGGACTTGGTCAGAAACGTTACGCCAACGGCGATTTCTACGAAGGGACATGGAAGAAGAATCTCCAGGACGGCCATGGGCGGTACGTTTGGAAGAACGGGAACGAGTACGTGGGCGAGTGGAAGAACGGCGTGATTTCCGGTCGAGGAATGTTGATTTGGGCGAACGGGAACCGGTACGACGGACAATGGGAGAACGGAGTTTCTAAAGGGAACGGGAATTTCACTTGCGCTGATAGCAACTGGAATAAGAACATGTCAATCCATCATTTGAATGGGACTTTCAGTAATCGTAGCATTGGGCTGCTTGAGAACGAGAATTTAACTGTCACATTACGGAAGAGATCATCGGTGGATATCGCGAGAGGGAGTGTGACAGAGAGGAATTTCCCCAGGATTTGCATTTGGGATGCTGATGGTGAAGCTGGAGACATCACCTGTGATATCATTGATAATGTGGAGGCTTCAATGTTGTACAGGGAGGGTTTAGGTTTAGATCGAGATCTTTTCAGGCAGTTTAAGAGGAATCCGTGTTGCTTCACTGGCGGCGAGGCCAAGAAACCGGGCCAGACCATTTTCAAGGGTCATAAGAATTATGAACTGATGCTTAATCTCCAGTTGGGTATCAGGTAAATTCATGAAGTGGGTCGTTTTAGTTAAGCTTCATTGTTGAATTTTCTCTTGGTTTGCTTATTCTGATTTTACCTTGTTGCAATGTTCTTTAGACATTCTGTTGGAAAGCATTCTTCTGTATTGCGAGAGCTTAAGCCCAGTGATTTTGATCCAAGGGAGAAATTCTGGACTAGGTTCCCAACTGAAGGGTCGAAAACTACGCTGCCCCACACATCGGTTGAATTTCGTTGGAAGGACTATTGTCCTGTGGTGTTTAGGTAGGTGTACCCTTCATTGTTTATTGCTATTTTTCTTATTTTTGTGTTTGAATTCTGATATATATTCTGCATGACTAATTGTGCCTACTTTTGACTTGAATGGTAACTGGATTTCTAATTGATCTTTACAGATGCTTGAGGGAGCTGTTTCAAGTCGATCCCGCCGATTACATGCTAGCAATTTGTGGGAATGATGCTCTAAGGGAGTTTTCTTCTCCAGGCAAGAGTGGAAGTTTTTTTTACCTCACACAGGATGATAGATTCATGATAAAAACAGTGAAGAAATCTGAACTCAAGGTTAGTAGTTGCTTCCCATTTAGACGGTATGATGCTTAATTGTTCATCTGATTAACAGTGCACTTGGATAATGACATTCACTGCTGTGAGTTACTTGGCTTGTAAATTACTCCCTGAGTTGGGAAATGTGTATTGAAAGTGAATCAATATTGAAGTTTTCTAGTGCATTATCAGGTGCTTATCAGGATGCTTGCAAGCTATTATCAGCATGTCTCCCGCTACGAAAATTCACTTGTGACAAAATTCTTTGGTGTACATTGTATCAAGCCGATTGGTGGGCAGAAGGTACACATCATTGAGAATGAAATTTGTACTTGCATGTTTTTCAGTTGCATCATTCTAATAGTAGTAATTTGTAATTGTGGAAATTAGACTCGGTTCATTGTGATGGGCAACTTATTCTGCTCCGAGTATCGAATCCATAGGCGCTTTGACTTGAAAGGATCCTCCCATGGCCGAACAACGGGTACTCCTGAGGGGGAGGTTGATGAAACCACAACTTTGAAGGATCTAGATCTCAATTATGTCTTTCGCCTTCAACGCAACTGGTTTAGTGACTTTATGAAGTAAGTAATGTAAATGGTTATAATCTCTTTCACCCTGCTTTGCCCTTTGGTTGTTGGAATCTTATTATCCTCAAACTTTTGTCAGACAAATAGACCGAGATTGCAAATTCTTGGAATCTGAAGGAATCATGGATTATAGTCTTTTGGTTGGTCTTCACTTTAGAGATGACAACACGTATAACAAAATGGGCTTATCTCCATTCCTACTGCGAACTGGTATGGCATGTCCTTTCATCATCAACCTTGTGGGGGTCATCCAATAATCATATATCGGCACCAGAATGCTGATTTATATAATTCCTGTGCTCATTGCAGGCAATAAAGATTCATACCGGAATGAGAAGTTCATGCGAGGCTGTCGTTTCCTAGAAGCAGAGTTGCAAGACATGGATCGAGTTTTATCTGGACGGTAAGTTTCTTTTTCTTCTAAGTTGTGTTGCTGCCATCAAATGTGAATGTTGATGTGAATTGTCATTAATTTGTTTTCCCAAGTGGCTGGATTTATGTTAACTTTTGAAATTTTGGCTTGGGGGATTTATGTGCATGTGGTGGTTAAAGTTGGCCATAAATTTGGGACTATGGGGTATTCAATTATTTCTGCAATGAATGGTATTGTTTTGTTTAATAAAATGCAAGTGGGATGGGTTGTAAGTACCACCACTTCGTGGGGCTCTTCAGTAGGTAACAGTTTTTAGTAGGAGAATATGTACAGGTTATGGTCCTAGTATTTCTTTGTCCATAATTACGAGTTATTATCAATCGACAATTATTTATATGCCTTTTTTCTTGTATTTTTTCTCTCTAACCAATTGGTTTGGTAGTTGAAAATTAAGACGCTTTCTGCTAGTTTATTCTCAAATCGAATGGTACTTGTTTCTTCGTCCATAATTACGAGTTATTATCAGTCAACAATTATTTATATGCCTTTTTTTCTTGTATTTTTTCTCTCTAACCAATTGGTTTGGTAGTTGAAAATTATGACGCTTTCTGCTAATTGATTCTCAAATCTAATTATACGTTTTTCTATTAGGTAAAAATTTATTGTTAAATAAAAGTTGAAAATGAATTAGATGTTGAATTCTATTGCATACTGCTAATGATATTTTTATCACTACTAAGTTGGTGTTCTAGTAAACCAAATTCGTGAACCTGATTTAGTTTTTCATTTTTGTTATCAGAAAGTCATTGATAAGAATAGGATCCAATATGCCTGCAAGAGCTGAGCGATTAACTAGGCGAAGTGATTTCGATCAGTACACTCCAGGTGGAATGAATCTTTTAACCCCTTTCCGCGGGGAGATCTACGAAGTAGTCCTATACTTTGGGATCATTGACATCTTACAAGATTACGACATAAGCAAGAAATTGGAGCACGCATACAAGTCCTTGCAAGTTGACCCCAGTTCGATCTCAGCTGTTGATCCTAAGCTCTACTCCAAGCGATTCAGAGATTTTATTGGGAGGATATTTATTGAAGACAGGTAGTGTGCATTGAAAGTGGTTAGTAGTTCAACACGAAGATTAATGCTGGCTGGCATGTTGGATTGAGGTGTAAACTATGAATGGACTCGGGACTGCTTCCAAGCAACCGCTCACAATAATACTAGGAAGAAGGAAGCTGCACGGATGCTGGTGTGGTCCATAACTTCCATACCATCCTCGAAAGCCGGTGTGGGGTGGTTTCGTTTGAATCTTCAAGGATCATTAAATCTGGTGGGGAAAGGAAAAGCAAAGGCTGGTTGAGAAATTTGTACATTGTGTTTGTTGCTGCATTGTTGCTGCTTGAGTTGGTGGAGGAAATCTGGTTTTTCTTATTATAGCTTGTTTAGATTTTGAAGATCTGATCCTTTTTGAAAATTTTTAAATTTTTGAGTGTCACTTGTGAGAGACTTTTGTGATAGTAGTAGTTAGTATAGGATAGGTATATGGAAGAAGAAGAGGGGTGAAAGATGAAAATGTCACACCCAGATTAGTAATGGAGGAAGAAGAAAGAAAGAAGTTGAGAGATTGTGATGGAATAAAAGGAAAGTGTACAGAGACTGGTTACATTATAGTTAAGGAAAGTAATGGGATAGAGTTTAATGGGATTAATTGATTGGGCGGCCTCACTGGAAAATCTCTTATTGTCTTCTAAATCGGGGCGATAGAGAAGATGATGGTATTGGAAACCAAAATTGTGTTAGAATTGAGAAAAGAGGAAAGGGACCCATAATGATATTGAGAGAATTGGGATCTTTCTTTTAATCTTTTGTCTCTACTCCACACTTTTATCTGTTGAAGGCAGAATCGTCTAAAACTCAAACACAAACAAACACAGTCAATGGACTCAACTCCCCTTCCCCTTCCCTTTCAAAACTCTCTTTTTCCTGTTGAATGAAGTGGGGTGTCCATGTGGCATATTGCTTTTGGCAGGTCCACACCATCAAAAGCAGAGAAAGAAAGCCACACAGCCAAACAGAAGAAGATGCCTTAGCTCTCTCCCACTGCCAAGGCAAGCCCATTTCTTGTTCTTCCCCAACTTTACTTTCTCTTTCCCCCCCTCTTGTTCTTCTACTGTTTTCATCACTGTAAATTTTTAATCTATATTCTTTATTTGTTTTTTCTTTTCTGTACTGTACCCTGTGACTTCTTGAGAGAGAGAGAGAGAGAAAAAAGGAGAAATTGAAGCTTTTTTTTTATTATTAACCCTTACTTTGATGGGATTTAACAAGTGTTTGTTTTGTAAGCTATTCAGATCTGATTAAAGGTTGGGTTTTTTTATATGGCAAACACCTGAATCCCTTGAGATTATATCTGCTGCTCTCTCTGATCAAGAAAGATTATTATTCTTGTTAAACAATTGAACAGTGAAAGTGAAACCGCACTAATACAACATTAATTAAAGACTAAATTGGATTAGAGGTCAAAATTACCATCATAAACATGGAATAATCACCATCGCTGTTATTCCATAGAGATTGGAAGGGTAATTGTGTCATTTCGCATTTGGAAAAATGAATTGGGAATCGAGCTCTAGGGCTTCTCTTTTTAATGAATAATTTCGCTGCAGAGGTCAAAGTGTTGGGGGAGAAGAAGGGACATGTGGGACCCACTACTCTCTACGGTACAATTTGGCCTCTCTTTTTGACCTTGTTCTCTCTCCTTCTTTGCCCTAAAGGGGCTGTGTTATGGTGCGGACGCTCCCATTATAGGTCTGCTTTGTGGGGGCCACGTGGCATTTCATTTAAAAGTTTGATAAATGATAAATCAATAGAACCGTTTCTATAATTAAAATGAGGGCCATTACATTATTTTGTTTGTCTTATTACTATATTCCTTTGGCAAAAATTAAGAAAAGAAGGAAACAATGTCTTATTCCAACAGAAAAAAGAAAATGATATTTCATCTTCTTATTATAAAAGAAAAATCTCTCGCCCCTTTCTTCTATTTTTTGTATCCTTTATGATGTGATGCATCGACTGTCAAATTGACGATAACATTGGTTTTCTTTTTTGTTCTTTTATCATTTGAAGAGCAGAAAATTATAAACTTCACATTCATTATCATTGCCGTATTGAAATTTAGCATTTTCAACACCACTTTACAACTAGTTATATCTCCTTTAATTTTCTTTTATTGCGCCTTTTTTTTTCTTTTTCTTTTTTTCTTCTTTTCAGTTTTAAAGCTATCATTCCTATTTTAGAACATGCAACTATTAAGTTGCTCATAAGAGTCAGCGGCACTTTACCTATGAGAACATAGTTCATCATATTAGATACCAATTACTATCTCAAAGCTAGATATATAGTTTGATCCTTTATTACTATAATGGTTTGAATTTTTTAGTTCTACGATAATTGAAGATGAGAGATTCGAACTCACGACTTCTTAATCATTAAAAGACGACAGATTCAAACTCATGACTTCTTAATTATTAGAGGATGAAGACTTTGAACTCATGACTTCTTAATCATTAAATATATATTGATGCTAACACAAGATTATTATGTTAATTTAAATTTTGATTAATTAATATTTCAAAATCAAATATTTTTACTTTTGACATTTGAATAATATTTAATTTTAATCTTTAAAATAATAAAATCATTACTTACACTGCAATAAAATGTTAACTAAGATAATGAGTAGACTAATTTTAAATAAATTGATGAGATGGTTATTTGGTTTGTATATAAATTTAATTCATAAAAGAAAAATAAATATTAAAGTTAATTTTTAAAAACACATGACAAGACTAAAATTCAACATTGTTCAAATATTAGAAGTAAAAAAGGTATAGTTTTGAAATACAAAAATAAAATAGAAACTACACCTAAAATTTAGAGAATAAAAAGTGTACCTTTCCCTTGAGTTAAGGATAAAAGATTAAGTTATTTAACTACTGTCTTAATTAGAATTCTTTTTTTAGAATACCTCAAAAAATACAAAGTTAGGATTTGCAATCTTCTTTAGGGAGAAAAACATAGATGCATTCACCATTATTCGGTATCTCAAGCAATAATTAACTGTATAAATAAATAAATAAATAAACAATAATTAATGGGCTTAATATATATTTATTATAGGTAGAGTTCCACCCATTTGACCAGGAAAATGTTTTGAAGAAATAAGTGAGGCATTGAATTAAGAGCTGTAAGATTTGGTTGATTAGTGGATGGACAATTTAATTTGGAATGCACTTTTGTAATATAAGTGATCCATTTGGTTATTGGAAATGGTTACAGAACAAAGTCAAGGTTTGTGCCTTAAAAGTCTCATGGGTAGCATTAGGGCTCTTGGTTTTACAACAATTATATTTTAATCAAGTTTTAAATATATATTATGTATTTTGATATAGTATTAATTAGAATATTATGTACCAAATTTTAAATATTTTGTTTGATTAGGCACTTGGCATACATAGCAAGCATGGGCTGTCACTCAAAGGTGGCCATTAGATTACAAGATAGTAAGATGATGACATAAATGCCATTTGCAACATGAAGACAATACTAGAGATGTGCCTTCTCTTTCCACATTTCCACATACTAGAAAAATTATACTTTCCACGTGCAATATATTTTAATATAATTTTATTTTTCAATCCAATTAAAAGTATCATTCTTTAAACTTTATTTATATGTGTAATTATAATGATATTACGAAATTTTTATTTAAATAAATAAAATTTTAAAAAAAAGAATATAAATTAGTTCTTTATATAATTTTTTTAACCATATAATGGAATAATTTTAACAGCATTAGTATACAATATTGAAGTTATGAATAATATAATAAATAATATACATTTAAGTAAAATAATAGTGATGGTTAAAAAAAAAGTAAAATCATAGTTTAAAAATGAATCCACGGTAATTCTTTTAAGATAAATATACTTACAAAACTACCACTGATGATATAATTTTTTAAAAGCTTGCATTATTTACATATGTTTCAATTTTATTTTCATTTTTATCTTACAAATGATAAACGATACGATAAAATTGAATTAAAGTGAATGTATAAGCTTGTTTCTTGCAATGCAAAAAATTCAAAATTGATAAATTTATTTTTGTTTGATTCACTTCAATATATATACACCTCTATTTTAACTTATTTTCATTTTTTCAAATTTGTTCTTGAATTACAAAAGATCAACTTTAAAAAAAAGACAAAGAATCAAGATAGATATTTAAAAAAAAAAACAAAATCAATATAAATGTTAAGTAAACAAATCACACTTCAATATATATACACCTCTATTTTAACTTATTTGCATTTTTTTAAATTTGTTCTTGAATTACAAAAGATCAACTTAAAAAAAAAAAAGACAAAGAATCAAGATACATATTTAAAAAAAAAACAAAATCAATATAAATGTTAAGTAAACAAATCACACATATATTATAAAGAAAATAATGACAATGAAGAAATGAAGAAAACAAACCCAAAACCATGAATGTATGGTGATATTTCAAATAAGTAAAATAAAATTAATATAAGGTAAATAAAATTAAATCAAATATTTTGAAATTTCAACATTATATATATATTAATTAAAAATAAAATTTCATAAATTATAGAAATTAAATTATAAAAAATAAAAAGATGAATAACTTTTCATTCTATTCTCTTTATCTGTCAAATCTTTATGTAGTTGGTTAGATCAAATTTATAATGATTTATTTTGTTTTCATTAAATTCTAATAAATTTTTGTGGAATAGTGGAATGTTTAGAATTTACTATTTTACTATTTATTTTTTAATTTTTAAAAAATTATTAGAGACTTTTTTTAGAATTTATGTATTTTTTAAATGTATTTTTATGAGTTAAAAGTAAAAAAGTTTTTTTAACTTTTAACATGTTTTTTGTAATTTAGGATTTGTTAAAGAAAAAATAATCCAAAAATAATTGTCCTTCAACTACTTTTAACTTAAAACACACTTGCAATTAATTTTAATGGACAATATAATCTTCAAGTCTTCTTACTCGAATATTTTTCAATTTTTTTAATTAAAAATAATTAATTATACAACAAAATAAACACATACCTCCAATTAACTTCAATGGATGATATATTATCTTGAAGCCTCCTTAATTGCATATTTTTTTAAGTTTGTTCTTGAATTACAAAAGATAAATTACACAACAAAATAGAATCAAGACACACATATAATATAAGACATATAAAGATAATGGACAAAAGAAGAAAAGAAGAAAACACACACACACACACACACACACACAATCTAGACAATCTAGACCAAAAGATAAAATACAACAAAATAGAATCAAAGAAATGTCATAAGGATTAAGCAAGTAAGTTACAAATATATTAAAATTAAAGATAATGAATAAAATCAAAGAAATGTCATAAGGATTAAGCAAGTAAGTTACAAATATATTAAAATTAAAGATAATGAATAAAAGAAGAAAACAATCAAACATGTATAGACATACATAATAGATGACAACTTAGATGTTTGTAAAATATGTTGAAAAGAACTCTATTTATATTTGTAGGAGATGAAAGTTACAAAACTTTTAAAATTTCAACCATAAATATAATTAAAAATAAAAACTAATTACTTATAGAAATTAAATGGTGAGACCAAAAACTTTTGATATTCTATTATTTTCATCTCTCAAATTTTTATGTGGGAGGTTAAATTATTAATATTAATTAATTTCATTTTCATTAAATCCTGATAAATTTTGAAACCATTTTTAAAAAAATATAATAACTTAATAAAATATTAATATTGCAATTAAATTATAGTAAATCTCATATAAATTTTACCTTAGAGGATGTGAAAAGTTAAATAATTAATGTTCATTTTTTAAAACAATAATTAATGTTCATTTCACTAATAAATTAATTTAAACAAAACATTAAAGACACTAACGTTGGTGAGAAGTTTTGGAAATAAAGTTTGTGGTATAGATTGTAATTACAAAACTTGAAAAAGGTCAATATTGCCTAAAAATAATTTTCATTTTAAGCCACATTTTTAAGGTTGTTAGAAGATGTTAGATTAGATTAAATATGTGAATTTTCAAGAATGACAAATTACCTCTCCCTTTTTTCTTTGGTATTTCTCAATAGTACCTTTGTAAATAACGCTTACATTCAAACTCCAAATATGTTTGAAAAGTTTTAGGTCTTGTATCAACACACTCTCCATTGTACGTGTAATTTGAAGAAAAGAATGTATTAGTAAAAGTATATATCTAAATATAGTAATAATTAATATAAGTATATAAATATTGATATTGAATTAATTAAATTAAAGATTAAGAAATATACCTGAATATATATAGATCAACTTGATTGCTAGTAAACAAAAAATGAAATTCTCTTGACAAATTTCTTGGCAAATGAGTTGTAAATCTATGCAATTATTTATAGGAAATACAATATGTGTTTGTTTGATTTTTCTTTTGTGGTTATGAAATGTATAGTAGTGGAATTTGATTGGTCATAAATTTAGCATGAAGTCATTTTATTGCTTTGTAACCAATTTTCAATATTAAATTAGAGTGAAACATCAAATTAAAGTCAATTGTGGTTATGGAGAATGAAGTGGAGAAAGTGGACATTTAATTGAAGGTTGTAAGGTGAGGGTATTCTAATCAATTTTAGTATTAAATTACCTCTAGGTTAAATGGTGGTGGTATTTATGCAATCAATAATTAATAGTAAAACATCAAATTAAAGACAATTGTAGTTACATTGTTTTGTAACCAACCAAATGAAACATGAAGTGGAGAAGGTTGAATATTAAATCAAAAATAAATTAGAATGAAGATGGGCAATTACTTTAAGGATGAAAGGAGGTGGTATAACTTCAAGGATGAAAGGAGGTGATATTCTAATTAATTTTCAATAAATAATTAGTAAAATGAACATAGACAAAATTACTTGAAGGTTCAAGGTTCAAGGTTGAATGTGAACAAAATAAATGGAATTTTGTTAAAATAAGAAGGGTAAATATGTCCAAAATTGATTTATACATTAAGACACATTTTAAGGATGTTAGATACTTTTTTTATTAGTCTTTTAGCTTTAAGTTTATAATAATTTTGGTAAAATTATAATTTAATTTATATAATTTTAAAAGTTGAAATTTAGTGTTTCTAATAAGAATTGATTAGGAAAAAATATATATTATTTTTGTATTAATAAGTTATCTCTAAACACTGAATTCATCAATAATTACATATAATATAAACTAAAATTTTAAATTTTATCAAATATTCAAGATGAAATTTTAATTTTTAAAATCATATGAGTTCAACTTTTTAATATGATAGGAACTAAATTCTAATTTTAAAAAGGTTCAAATTCAAATATTAAAATTTCTTTTTAAATTCAACATATATTCTTTCAAAATTTGTTAACCTTTCCTAAATGCTTCCAAATTATTTTGGAAGAACCGATCCCTTAAAATGTAACTTTTGCTCAACATTTTAATGTTCACTCTAAACATAGTTTTGAAATATTGAAAGGTCGAATAGTGAAGTTAAAAGATAGTATTTAAAATTTAGCCTAAAAATAATTGATGTGAGTATAGTGCATTGAAAAAGAATAGTAGCATTTTTTTAAAATTTAGCCTAAGAAGTAATTTAGGAGGTGGATTGAAGAATTGATGTGAGTATAGTGCATTGAAAAAGATGATTAGAGAGGTGGATTGAAGAGAGGTAAAATTTCTAGAAAGAGAAATTATGAAAGATGAAAGAGAGAGAAAATAATTTAGGAGTGATAAAAAATTCATTTGACCAAAGGACAATTTTTGAACTTTTTTTATAGTCTAAGGACCAAATTTGAAAACATTTGAAAGTTGAGGGACCAAAATTGGACAAATAGCAAAGTTGAGGAACCAAAATTGGACATTTGAAAGTTGAGGGACCAAAATTGAACAAACAACAAAGTTGAGGGACTAAAATTGGACATTTAAAAGTCAAGGGACCAAAATGGTATTTTAACCGTTTAAAATTCTCTACCTCGTTCTAAAATAGTGATTTTCAAAAAATATGTTGAGCGTAAGATTTGACCTCTAGCTTCTTGTGGATAATATTTAATTTATGTGAATTGATTTATGATCCAATTAATATTTTTACCATGAGGTTAACGAAAAAAATTACTTTACTAATACATGTGTATGCATCTTATTCATGATTTGACTTGTTATTATATAATGTGTTATTTGAGAATTGAGCCCATAATAAACGTTGATGTGGAATTTGTAGTTCTTGTGGGACGTGGATTGGACTATGCACGACCCCTTGAACACGTTGGTCATACTATGCACGACTCTCTGCTGATCGTCTAGGTCAAGCAGTGTCCGACCCTTTCTTTAATAACTTTTCATACATCGCATCACTAAACCCTAAACCCTAAACTCTAAACCTTAAATCTTAATCCATAACTATTTTTTATTCTCTCTCTAATAACTTTTCATACATCACATCACTATTTTTTTACTCACATCATATTCACTAATGGGTCTCTCCAACTCCAACCTGAGCTTCCTCCCTCCATCATTCATTCTATTTCATTGCCACACGCTTTGTTTCTTATTTCATCATTATTTTCAAACACAAATTCCAAATCATCTTACATTTCTTTCCCACTTACATTGCTTTTATTACCCGAACAAACATTTTTTCACTCATGAACTTTGAGTTTATTTATTATTATTTTTTAAATCCAACACGTTCAATTTTCCCTCCATATTTCAATAATCATTAATTTTAATTTTTAAAATAAAGACTATAAATTGTTTTACATGATTTAAAACTACCATATAATTAGACTGGTTTTAAACCTCATTTTAAATTCCAATATATTTATGAAGTGGTTATTTTGATATTTACATGTATTAAGTTTTTAAGAGAAAATAAATCTAAAATTAAATTTAAAAGATACATGAGAATTATTAAAATATTAGAGGTAAATGTATTTAATTTTGGAACATATAGACTAAATAAAAACTACATTCCAAATTTAAGGAGGAAAATTGTATTCCCCTTATTTTTTTCTTTTTATATATTTATAATTGCGTGAGCTAGCTTGTATGTATTTCGATTACTTAACGAGCGTTTGACTTTATAATTTTTAGGTAATTTTAGGTAATTGACCATAAAAAAATGAACTCATAATTTTTTTTTTTAATTCTTCAAGATTCTCTTGACCACTAAATCATTTTATAATGGTTAAAAACAAAATTTAAATATTTATTTTTAGTTTTTTTTTATAAATAAGAATTCGACAATTACTTTAAACTATCTAACCAAACAAAATTAAATAAAAGTAGGGTTAAATGATCACTTTTATCTTCCCAAAAGATATCTCAAAATCGCATTTAAAACGATAAAAACACCCTATCAAATGATGAGGTTTTGATCTTTAGAATATTTGCTAATTATAAAGAGCAAAAATAGGAGGCAAGTACTTGTAAGATTAGAGATTTGCGTAGATGGTAGTAATGAAATTGGTATTGCGAAGCAAAGAGAAAATAATTAATAATTATGATACAAAAAATAAAATTACAAAATTAGGCAGATGAATAAATGCATGCCGCCCTTTTACGTGCATGCTCATAATTATTGTCTTAAATCACACGACGTGTCGTCCCAAACTATCTCTGCTTCAATCACTATGTCGCCTCTCCCGCATGCTCACTCCCCCAATACATTTTTATCAATAAACTCCTTTTTACGCTCATTTATCAATTGTGTCCAATTTTTTAAAAATATGATTTTTTTTAATTAAAAAGTTTGTAATGTATCTTTTGAGCTTTTATTTTTATTATTATTTTAAGAAATAAAATTCAGGTAAGCATCGTAATAAATCACATCATCAATCTATTATATTTTTAAAAAGAAATATTTATCTACTCTACTAGTTACTTATATGACACCACTTGATGTCATCACACACACACACACACACACACATATATATATATATATATATATATATATATATATATATATATTAATTTTAGAGAGAAAATCAACAAAAAGAAAAAGGAAAAAAAAATTGTGACATCAAATGATGTCATATGAACAACTAGGATAATTGTACTTGTTCACAAGTTAGAGAAGTATTTTTTATTTTAAAATTAGCGTATTCATTATTCTAGTTAGGATAATGTTATCTCACTAATGTTATAATGGTTTACACGAATAGAGTAGGGTCGCAGCTAAAAGAGATTGAAAATTACAATAATAATGAAGAGGAAGAAGAGAAAGAATGACACAGTGATTTTACGTAGAAAATCCCTAAACAAATTATGGTAAAAATCACGGGCAAAGATAGAAGAACTTTATTATAAAATAGTCGTTACAAACTTTCTCTCTACAAAAAAACAATAAGCTTTCTTACAAAGAGAAACACTCTCTATTTTATCTCACAACCTCACTTTAGACGTGGAAAATCTTGGGATGGTTTGCCACAAATGACATAACCTATTTATAGCCTCCATAAACTTGGGACAAGTATGATCCAATGGTCCACATTTTGCCTTGGTAATCAAGCCAAATAAATGGCTAGGATTTTGCCACAACTTGGCTTTGGATAAGGATGTCTAGATATTTCTTGGCAAGTTTAAGTTCTAGATATTTCTTTGACCATCTATGATAAATGATAAAATCTAGAGTTTTCTGTTGGACTATAACTTCTAGATTTTTCTTTTGGCCTAAATTCTCTTTTGTTGGGCTATAATATTTATCAACTAACGATTTCGTTATCTTAAAAATTAAATGGAGTATTATTAAAATGTGGAGGTAAAAGTGTTTGCAAAATAAACTCCAACCAAAAAATAGGAACAAAAAGTGTATTTTTCCAAAAGAATAAACTAATAAATATTGAAAAATAAATTAATTCAAATTAATCATGGAGTTAATAAAATAAAATAAATATAGTTATGTTAAAAAAATACTTTTCAAAATTAATAATAAATTCAAATTGGTGAGGTTAATCCATAAACAAGTTCAACTCATAAAATTTCTACTTGTTTGAACACAATTCAACCCAAAATAACTTGATAAGATAACCTGGATTGATCGGGGTTTTACGCTTGGTAGATTTTTTAATACCTCTATTTCACTTAATAAATTATAAATTTGAGTGTAAAAAAAAATTAGTATGAAATTATCATATCATATCATACTACCTTAAAGTGTGGCTTAAGAAAAAAATCATTTTTGGACCATTTTACCCTTAAACCACACCCTATATTACAACATGTCATAATCTTCTATTCAAATATATAAAAAAAATGCATATATATTTATAATATTATTTAGATTATTTAGATATTTATATTTTCATCAAGATAATATATTTTTAGCAAATCTCATAAATTAAGTTATAAAATAAGAGAATCTGGGTAATATTCTTTATCTTTATTTTTACTACTTAAAATGTGACTTATTATTATTATTATTAATTATTAAAATTTAGTATCTTCAAACTAAATAAGTATAAAATCAAATGAAGATATTGAGTTTTTTTTTTTCAAATTTAAAGAAGATCTTGGGTTCCAATTTTTTCTATAAATACTACCAACAATTTATTGTTCTTCAAAATTCAAATTACTAATAATTCTTTTGATGTTGCACATATGTATCGATTTTGTTCGGGTTGGGAGTCTTAGCATTGGTGCACTGAGTTGTGTTCGTGGGAGCGGTTGTCGTCGAAGGAAAAGAACAATTTTTTTAATCTGTATTTAATTCATTGTATAGAACATTTTCTTCTTCTTCATTTATTTTTATTTTTATTATGTTTTTTTTTGTGTAATTCTATTTATTTTATGCTTCGACTTTAATTTATAATTTTTTTTAAATTTATGGAGTATTTAAAATTTTGAAGAAGTGTCTACCACGTTGTTCCATTAATGAAAGGTAATTTCTTATAATTATTATTTTTTCATATTATTATTATTATTATTATTATTATTTGTTATTATAATAAATATGACTTAACATGTAATTTGTTGCTTATTCTGTGATACTTGATGTCATTGAAGTACGATCCATATTTTGACATACGAGCTACTTAAATTTTATCAATTTTACTAATTATATATTTTTTAAATTTAAATATAAACCTATACACCATTATTATCATTGTAGAGAACAATAAATTTAATATAATATTATGTTTTAAATTAATATTTAAAAAACAAATGTTTCATCAAATTCGTAGAAGAGGTAGTTAATAAATTTTATGAGTTTTTAAAAAAAAAATCAATATTTTCTTTATTTTTTATTATTTATAAAATATAAGATGAAATAAGAAAGTACAAATATGATTTTTAAGATTTTAGATAAGTGATGGTTTCGAAGTTTTTTTTTTTAAAAGATGACTTCGATGTTCGTAAATTAAACTAAAATAATAAATGAATGAAAAAAAATATTGTGTACAAAATAAAATTTTAGCATGACGATTTTTTTTTTTACACAAACATGACGAAAACTTATTTCTTAAAGAAGTTTAATTTAAAAATTATGATATGTATTTTTTTTTTATTTCACTTTTATCTTGAACTACGTTGTATGAGATTTTTAAATAAAATAGATAATAAATATTTTACTTACTCATTTAAAATTTATATATATATTATTATTATTTATAAGTATTTTAATAAATACAAATATAATCTCACATGTCAGAAAAAAATCTCTCGTGCAAGGTACGTCCAAAGTTTTAGTATTATAAGTAGATGACTATCATAGATTGAATCATTATCTCTTAATTCCATAAATTTATTTTGATCATTAAATCACTCTATAATAATTAAGATGAAAAGATTTAATTATGTGACTTCTTAATTTACTAAATTATATATCATACCACTTACGAACCGAAGTGATAAAAACTTCAAGTGATAAAGACTTTAACGATCAAATGATAAAAACTTCATTTATTATAACTCTAATACAATTAATGCAAGTTTATTTCAAATAATTCACAATTTTAATATTGAGAGTATATGTTTTTGAAGAAGTCAATGCCTAAATTAACTAATTTAAATTAGTATTTAATAGTTCAATTAATAGAATTTTATGCTTGCACGTGTGCATAAGAGATAGATTTATTTATTTTTTATTGAAACAATGCTCAAACTTTCGAGGCAAAAATTGATTATTTTTGCTAAGAAAGAAATATAAGGGATCAAGTGAAAATGAGGTAAAAATGACGTAATGAAAGAGGTCATAGAATTCAATTTGGAAGGTAAACGAGTTTGGTTGCGGCGGCCATATCCATATGTCGGGAGAGAAACATACCCTACACAAGGGTTGTCTCTTTTCGGACATTTCCTTTCGCATTTATTATTATTACTATTATTTTGAATAACGCATTTATTCATTTATTTCTGCTATTAATAATAGTAATAATAGATAATAATACAGTAGCAATACACGATATTTATTATTATTAATTTACCTAAACTCTATTTTCCAGCCAAGAATTCCACTCCAAAAACATATACTCTCAATATTAAAATTGTGAATTATTTGAAATAATTAGTATATCAATGAAATGAATTTACGATTATTCCTCAAAATATTTTCTGTATCAATCAAAATCGGATAATTTTTTGGACAATCAAAATTTTGGAAGCTTATGTAAAAGGAAAGAAACACAATTCCATAAAACTTTGCAATGCCCTCTTAGCTAGGATGACTAATTTGAAAAGAAAAGTGTATGTATTTGGCGACCACGTGAGCTCCAACACAAGATTGCAATTAAAGGAAACACTCAACCAAAATTCTTTCTTTTCTTCCCTCCATGATTCCATTTTCATATGTTGCTCCTCTCAACTCAACTGTGTTTTTGTTAATGCTAATTAAATTCCAAAACAAACCATAACAACTACCCACTACCTATATGTTGGACAAAACCAACATAGCCTTAATTATTTTGTCTGATTTCACCTACAATTAATATCCAATTGTCTTATTGCATACGTTTTTTTCAACTCCTCACACATTTACCCAAAAGCTCGGCCTCAAAGTTACATAATTACAACTGGGTTCCTTTACTATTATTATATTATTATTTATGGTTGTTTTTCTAGAGCTTCAAAATGAATCCAATTTTAGATACATTTGGAACTTCCTTTTTTTATGGTTGTTTCACTTGTCAATTGGATTGTTGTAGGCTTTTGAGGTATCTCATAACAACCATTGGTTGACATTTGTACTACACAAATCATGGGGGAAAAGGGAGGGTAGATGTGGAAATTTTCATAGAAAGAAGAGAAAGTTTAGCTTTGAGTTATTTTGGTTTGAAAAACTTTTTCTTATACACCAAACATTCAATAGATACTATTTTAATGTAAGTGTGTCTAACGATTAAAATCATATGCAAAAATTCTTCTATACACACACACACACATATATATATAAAAGAAAGATTTCTTATACTATAATAATTTGAAAACTTCTTTCACCTAGTTACTGTCATGCTAACATCCTTTAGAGGGTGTTTGAGGCAAACAAACAAACAAAAAGCTATGATTATGATGGAAATTAATTCTATTTATCCATATTTGAACACCAATTTCATATTCTACATAAACTCATTCTTCTCACAACAAATTTTTTTAATTACTACTTTGTATTCTTTTCATATTCACTATTATATTTTTTTTATTTACATTTCAAACCGTTCTATCATAATTAACGGTATCAAACAAATTATAAGTAAAGTGAAAGATTCCAACAATATTTGAATAATTATTTATAAAGAGAATTTTCTGATTTTGCTCCCCCGACTTGCACCACAACCAACCACAAATGGGCCCACATTTTAAATTTGGGCCTATGATATAGCAGCCCAATTTATAGTAGGCCCAAACCCAACTAATGATGCAGGCAACTTTTTGAAAAATGTGCTTTTGAAGAATTTGTCTTCGGGGCATTTGAATAGAAGAAAGAAAAAGTTTTTTTTTTTTTTTTTAGTGACTTAAAATTATGCTTTAGTCTAATTTTGTCCCATCACTCTTTTGATAAGTATAATTATGATGTAATAGAAGTAAGAAATTTTTCACGTACAAAGTTTTATATGATTAAGACTTTCATTTGATTATCATCCAGGTATCTAGTTTTTGTTAGCTAAAAAAAAGTTTAGGTCATACAATGACAATGACATGGCTTGAACTTTGATATTTATGGATCAATTTAGACGACGCTCTATTTTATTTTAAATAAAAAAATAATTCTTTATTTTATAATAACAATTTTCCTACTTTAAGTTCAATAATTAATCTAAACTTCTCAATAAATGATTAAGGTTGGTTTTTTTTTCCTTTTCAATATAATTTAAAATAATTGTAATGAATACAAGATGTCAAAGTTGTTGAATTAGTGTGGGGTAAAGGCTAATTTGAAGAGTTGGCAAAATTGTAGCATCTTTGACCCTTTCTTTTTATGGAGTAAATAGCATCTTTGACTTAAACTCCTCAAGACTCCTCAGTTATGGGAGTTAGTATAGGTAATTTTAGAAAGCATTTAAAATCCCAATATATTGTGACAAACATTTCAAAGAGATAATAGTTTGATCCCAATTTTCTTTATCCCTTCATCTACATTCATTCCTATACCTTTTATTTTTCGTAATATTTGTCCATTCATAAATAATTAGGCACGTCCTACTTATAGTAGGTAAGTGGCACCATTTGGTGCCACATTTTTCTTGTTTTGTTTTGTTTATAATTCTTTAAGGATGTATTTGTTTTTTTTATTCTAGAGTGGAGTGGAGTGAAGTGGAGTGGATTGGAAAGGAGAGGAGTTGAATAGACTAGAGGTGTTAATAGTAGTTGGAGTAGTTAACTACTCGTTTGATGATTGGTGTTAGGACTATTTGGAGTAATTAACTACTTATTTAAGAAATAATGTTAATAGTGGTCGGAGTATATTTTTAAGGTGGTTAAACTAATTAACATCAATTATGTGTATGTGATCAAGAGTTTATGAATTTTAAATATCCACTTCAATTTTTATTTATTGATCTAAAAAAATAATTATCCTTTTTAATTTAATAATAATTAGAAGTGATGAAATTAGAATTCGTACATTTTAGTTTATTGACATATGAATACTCCTAAAGTATGTATATACTCTATCATATTATCAATCAACTTTTAGTTTTATATTTTGTTACTAAACATATTAATAACATGAATTAAGTAAATAATAATAAATTTAAAAAATTTGAATTAAATTTATCATTGAATAAATTGTTAAAAAGTAAATTATTAACTCGAATATTTACATTAAAATCATATTCTTCTAGAAAATAAAGAAATAAGAAATAGTAAAATATATTAATTTTATTCCAGAAGTAATAATTATTTTCATAGCAAAAAGATGTAAGAAAAAGTAAGCAAAATATATTAGTGTGTAAAATATTTATTTCCTAATAAAGAGATGTAAGAAGCAAAAAAAAAAAATCGTGATTTCATTTTTTTTTTTTATCTTTTCCCTTCCTTAATTTTATTAAATTTTGTTTCATAATAGTTTGTTTTATATATTTTATTTTTAAATATTAACAATTTAGAAAAATAGAATAATTAAAGTGTACTCATTTTAGTATTTGTTGTTAATTTATTGCTTTATGAATTTTTTTCTTATTAATTTTTTTTTTATAATTTTAGAAATATGTTTTCATCAAACTTTTTATGTTTAAAAAAACATGAGCCTTTTTATGAATTAAAATTACTATCATTTCATAAATTTTTATAAAATAATTTATTTAAACATCTAATCTTCAAATGTGTAGTTAAATTGGATTATAAACACTCCATTTCAACTTTTTCGGTAGAGTTAACAGTATTTTTAGAAAGAAATATTTGGGTATTGTGTTAGTAGTGGTTTGATGAGGTTTAATTTGGAATTTTATAGAGAATTTGAGGGATGGTTTAAAATGGTTGTTTACTACCAAATACTAAGGAATAATTTTTGTAAACAACTATTTTTGAAGAGTGGTTGTCTCTTCTACCAAAAAAAAACATAGCTAAGCACCACTTATACTGCCCATTCATAAGTATTCCTCATTTCAAAATAGTTTTAATTAAATTTAATGTTAGGATTTAAGTCATCCCAAACCATTCGACATTTCACAGTTGCACCCATATATATGAAAAAGATCTGTTTGTAAGAATATTAAAATATATGAGTAGAAATTCACATAACTCTTTAACTAGGGTTTGCCTATCCATAGACAAATACTGCTCATTTTATAATAGCTTCCATTAAATTTGGGGTTAGGATTAAGTGAGCTTAAACTATTTGAGATCTCAATATAGTTGGTTCCATGAAAAAAAAAATCTTGGTAAGGATATTATATGAGTACAAAATTGGAAAGTTACAACTTATTTGAAGAGAGGAAAGTTTATAGATTATCACAACAATACGCTCAAGTTGGCATTATATGTAAAGGCTTAAATAAATATGGACTAGGATATGGATGGTAGATTTTTTAATCAACACACAAAAATTCATAATTTCTAGAAATTGTATAAATAACTTTCATCAGATTTGCAAACATGAACATAACTTAGCCATATTTAAATCCCTACGCCCATTATTGCCAAAAGAAATGTTATTCATGAAATTTTTTTTCCTTCCTTAAGAATAAATAATATATATTATTAAATTAATATTTTTGAGAATTATTATTATTATTTTTTAAACTTTGATCATCCAAATTTCAGATAACCGATCATGGGCTGGACAAACTTTACCATTTGGGCTTTACTAGGATTACTTGACGAGGCCCAACGTGCCTTGGGCCCTTTTATGATCCTTAAGCCGTGAAGCAAGATGGTTCGAAGTGCGACGAACAGCAACTTCAGGAAACAATAGTCTTTTTTCTTTTTAGTTCGGCCGAAGGATTGAACCAATGACTTTTCGATTCATAAGTAAACATTAATGTCGTAGAGTAGTCATAAGATAAAGGGGATGGTGATCTTTTTTAGTTCAATGTGAAATAATCGAACTTATGACCTCTTAATTTTGGATGTCATGATCATACTTATTTAATGTGTTGTTGTATTGGCGTATGTCCGTTTAGACTACTCTTCTACATGCTTTCTAGTTAAGTTCTCATTGTGACAAGTTGGGATGGTTTATTTTTATTTTTATTTGTTTTAATTCTAGTGTAAGTTTCTTCTCTCATTTTTAGGTAAGGATGTCATTTTTTTTTATAGGATCTCACAATTGTTTCACATTGAAAAAACGTAGAATCCAATAAACATTTATAAGATAGGTGAATTCTTTCTCTCATCTCTAATTAGTTTTGAGATAGATTTTCACACTATTTGATTAGGGTCCAAAATGTACTATTGTGAGTCTCCTATGAAATTTTGTTTTAGAGAAGAAATGTAACAAAAATATTGATTTTATTTTAATTTTATTTTAATATAATCATTGTATATCTGTACTAACAGAGAAAATTATACAATTTATAAGAGAAGTTGAAGAGAAATTGATATACTAAAAACGAATATGAAGTTGGAAAATTTCAATTCCTTGCCCTACCTCTCTTCCACACCAAAATCCAATCACTTCTGTTAGGATCCCACAATTGTCCCAACTCCGTCGAATTATATGTTAATACAATATTTTTCATATTGCTAATTCTTATTGTTGTGACAAACAACCCTTTAAGAGCTAAAGGTTTTTAAACATTCCCTCACGTTTTTTTTTTTTTAAAAAATTCTCCCATAATTAGCAATGAGATTGATCCGCACAATAAAGAATGTATTTCCAATTTTAACAAGATCGACTTTTTTATCGGGTTATGACGGCTGCTTGCTGACATTGTAGTGCCAACGGACATACTCATGTCGGTTGAATTATTATTGAAATTTGCAAAATTGTTTTAAAGTTGATTACAAATAATGGAAAACTCGTAAATTGACAAATGAGACTTTTTTTAGATACCGAATAGCACGGCTACATATATTTGACTAGAAAAGTGATGGTAAATGGGCATTACTCTTTTTTTTTTTTTTTTTTTTTGTACTTTACATTATTCCTAAACACATCGAGATATGGTTTGCAAATTGTTTTTTTTTATATACATTCATGTTTGTTGAGTTTTTTTTTTCCTCAAATTATATTTGAAGGTGGAGATTGAAGGTGGAGATTTCTATACATGCAACTTCTTAATCATTAGATTGTATATAATATAGTTGAGCTATACTTTTTTTTGCATTTGTGGTTGAGTTTTATGACAATTATGGAAGAGTGATATTGAATAGGACGATAGCCAAATGGTTTTATTATTTGGTGAAAATCAATTTCAACACCATGATCACTAATTCAATTCCGAAAATTAATATTTAGTTCTTATTTATTTAAGAAGAGTCTTTTTGTAGGATTTGTACTTCCCTTTCTCCGACCTATACTAAAAGAAAAATTGAAAAGTGATTGAACGCATGAATATAAGTTTCTTTTAAAGAAATTTTTTTATAGGCTAAAATATTATTTTAATCCATAAATTCTCAAAAATCTATTTTTATTTTTTATTTTTAAATTTGTTTAATTTTAACAAATTTTTAATATTAAATTTTAGGGCTTTATGCACGATTAAGTTAAATAAAGAAAAAAATTGCAAAAATGTACATACATAGAAATTTTAGCAAAACTAGATAACGGGCATGAAATAGAGATTCTTTTTACATGTAAAAAGACACAAATACCCACATCATCACCATTTTAAAGAATAAAATCGTCTTCACTTTTCCAAATTCCGTATAATTTACTAATCAAAATTACCTCCTTAAAAATCTCCCCCAAAATAATGAGTTTACATAATTTGTTTGTTTGTTTTTTTTTTTTTTTTATAGTTTGATTTGAAATCTTTTTTTCTTTAATCATGTATTTATAAATAAATTTGGTTTTGAAATAAATAAGAGTTCGTGGTTTAATGTTATTTTTGTGGTCTTGATCATATTATGCATATTAATTATAATTTCCTTTAATCATATTATGCATATTTTATTTATAAGTATTTATCTCACAATTATTTTTTATATAAATCAAAATTTACAAGATTAGACAAATTTAGAAAATAATTATAAATATAAACACTTAAAAAAAATAAACAAATGTAGTATTTTTATTAATGAGCTTTGTTACATATTTTCTTATAATATTGATATTAATGAATATTTATAATACAATATTAAATGTATTAATGATTAATTTATGTATTAATAAGTATTGATAATATCGTATTTAAACCTATTAATGATTAATATTGTATTAATATATTATAAGGTATTAGTGATTAATACATGTATTAATGTATATTTATAATATTGTATTAAAATGTATTAGTGATTAATACATATATTAATATGTATTTATAATACTGTGTTAAAACGTATTAATGATTAATACATGTATTAATACGCGTTTAAAAAAAATATAGGTATTAATAAGTATTTATAATATTATATTAAAGTGTATTAATGATTAATACATGTATTAATAAGTATTTATAATATAGTATTAAAATATATTAATGATTATGAATGTAAATACTTTAAAATTTGCATATTTTTAATAATAATTTTGTGAGAAGAAAAATTTCCTTTTTTTTTAACTAAAAAACATTAATGAAATAAAAAAGAATTATAATTTAATTATTCAAATATATTGAAGTGCAAAAAAATAACATTTTTCTCGACTTCAAAAAAAAAATTGTGTGAAAAAGGTACCGTTAGTTTCATAAAATCAATAATTATGTATTAATAAATAAATACAATTTTCAAATAAATAAGGTTCATGTGTATATCTTATCATGTTAGTATAAGTATTGGAAAAAAATGATTTTGCGATAATACAATATTAGAATAATTATAAGGGCTTTTTGCAGTGTTAGACCAAACTAAGAAAAGATTTACACGCGTGTTCAAATTTATTTTTTTTAGCAAAAGTAATCCACCGTTTTTTTTAAGGAAGTCTATTTTATTATGAAATTACACAAATATTCTCACGGCAAACCAACCTTTATTAAAATAGAAAAATACTACTTTTTAAAAAACAAAAAATTCTCCTCATTTCGCGCCACTTTTCAACTTCCATTTCTAATTCAAAATTATCTCCTTCAATATTTCCCTATAGAGATAATAAAGAACGTTTTTTATAAAAAAACAAATAATAATAAAAAAAGGATTTTATGGGAGATAGACTATTTATTTGTTCTTGATTGTTGTTTTAATTTTGGCAAAAAAAAAAAATCTATGTTAAAGAATTGCAAACACAACAAAATAACATGTATTAGTTGCAATAATAATAGGTTTCAAAGTAAGTAAAAAAAAGGCGGAAGTTTATTTCGGCTACCACCCAGTTGGTAGGGGTAAAATAGGAATAAGGAGAATTTTATTTCAATTAATAAGAAATAAATAAAATAAGATTGCAATATTTATAAAATTTGCCTAGATTTGTAAATATTTTCCCAAAAGAGACCATCTACCACAATTTCCCTAAATTTTATTTTTTTAAAAATGGTATAAATTCTTTTTTTAAAACAAAAGTTGGTATAAATTTAAATTATAATTAATTAAATTTAATTTAATAAGATTTACAATTTTAATACAGAGTAAAAAAAAGATGTTAACATATTTCTAAAAAAATTAACTAAAAAGTTTTGATCAGTATCAGTTTTTACTTTTTTTCTAAAAAGAAAAGAAAAGAATTAATAATAAATTTGAAAGTACACTGACAAAAATAAAACAAACTTGAAAAGTCATGACATTAAATTGAACTTTTGATAGTTTAAGCCTATTTTAATAATTATTTTGTATTTAATTTTTTGTTTTTTAAATTTAAGGTTATAATTACTGTATTTTTCTTATTTGGATATCCACGTCATATTATATTTTTAGAAATCAAATTAAAATTTAGAAACAAAAAAAATAGTTTATGAAAATTTATTTTTGTTTTTAAAAATTTAGTTAGTATTCACATACTTTTTTTAAAAAAAATGAATTCATGTTAAAAAAGATGGAACACATGGTAGAAACTTTGTTTAAAAATATATTTAAATTTCAAAAAAAAAGAAAAGAAATGAGATCTTTATTGAAATAGATTCATGTTTAAGAATCAAATTTTCTTGAAATAGATTCATGTTAAGAAAGATGGATTATCTCATTTGAGATTTAATTTTCTTCGATATGTTCCATCTTTTAAATTTAAATTAAATTAATTCTTGTTTCTTAAGATTACAATAATTAGGGTAGAAGATTAGAAACGGTGACTTCAAGATAATCAACTATACATGATCGCGGACAGTTACCGCTCTTTTGGCATATAATTGTTTTCTTAAAAGCTGCCGGTCAGGGGTAAGTTGTTATTTTTGGGTGAAGGGGAATTCCTTTTTGTCCCCACAATCTCTGTTTCCTAAGATTTATCCAAGATTGGTGATGTTGTTTATGATATTATTACTTTATAGAAGTGTTTGGATGAAGTTCCAATTTAGTTATTCCTTGTTGCTTTTTATACACCCTTTGCAAGAATTATGTAACACTTTGTAAAATTTTCTCACATTAAAAAGGTGAGAATTATTTAAAGTAATATTGATTCTTGAATCGAATCTTGTGTGATGCTGGTTTAAATAAATTTACAGTCAAACAATAAAATTATTACTCTACTTATTATCAATTAAGGGGTGTTTGGGCCACCAAGAATAAGGGAGAGAATGAGGATGAGAATGATTTTCCGTGTTTGGACCACCAAGAATCATTCTCTCCATAATCACGCTTTTCAAAAATCACTTATTTCATTCTCCCCCTAACTATTTTTTATTCTCTCTCCAACAACTTTTCGTACATCACCACTATTTTACATTCACATCATTTTTATTACTTTATATTTCTCGTAATCATTACCTTTATCTCAAATAAAAATAATCATTACCTTCACCCCAAATACAAATAACCATTATTTCTATAATTATTCTTTTCCTTATTTTCCTCTTCATTACCATTTTCTTTTAATCATTATTATTTTTCCTTGCTCTAAACACACTCTTAATTTTGAAGCCATATTGGTTTGACATTTAATTTTTTTTAATTTATTTTTTAATAGTATTGGTTCGGCGTTTCTGCCTTTATCTTAACGAAGGTTACTGTATATATATATATATATATATATATATATATATATATACATATATATATATATATATACAAGTTTTAGCCAAAAATATAGTCGAAAGATTGCGTACACATGTTGGATTAGGAAGTGGAAAAGACAGGTATTTACGCTCATTAAATAGCATATCGATCTCTCGGATCTTTTTTCAGAACTTACAATCATTTCTTACCTTTACCTCTCACTTCGCCCCTGACGTACAACCCACTTTTGGATTGTGTATAATGTTTCTCTTTTCAATTTTAATTTAACCTTACTTAATTTTCCAAAATATATTCCATTTTTCATACATATTATTCTCTTATGAAAATATAAGAATGTTAATTAAATTTTAAAAATTAAAAAAAATTGCCAGTTATTCTTTTTTTAATTAATTTAATTTTTTATAAATAGAAGTAATATATATATATATATATATATATATATATATATACCAAATTAGAAAAAATCTACTTTAGAATAATTATTATATATTTAAATTTTAAAATAAAATTAAAATATTTATCCTACAAAACTTAAAATCTTTTTTATAATCATTTCGTTTTTAGATTTTTGTCTTTCTTTTTAACTTTTTAAAAATAAGTTTGTTTGATAATTAATTTTGATTTTGATTTTTAAAATTTTAAAAATATTAAAAGAATTCTAAAAACTGAAAAAATAGCTTTTAAAAACAAATTTTTGTTTTTAAAAAAACATGAAAAAATAAACAATAAAAACTAAAAAGCTAAAAAAATTCAAACAAAATATGAAATTTGAAAATAAAAAACAATTATCAGATATGTTTTTTTATTTTTAATTTTTAAAAATAAAAAACTACAAAGAAAAAAAAACCAAAAAATCAAATGGTCCTTGAATGAGGGCTAAAATATCAGTTTTAGGTGGTAGAAATAGCTGGCTTGAAAAAAGTGCTAAAAATAGCTTACACACACAGAAAAAAAAAAATCAAAATGTTACAATGAGGTTAAATTAGGGCCGATTTAGTAGTTTAAATGATAAAAGTATATGTTCAATAACCGGATAATGAATTCTAATTTCTATCCACAACTATTATTGAATTAAACAAATATAAGTAAAAAAAAAAATCACCTTACTCATATACATAGCTGGGATCTTGCTTTTTAATTTAATCTTACAAGATTTATAATTTTAATGTGTGTACTTCTAAAATAATAATTGATCATACTTCTAAAATAATTATAATTTTTAGTTTATGGTTGTTAGCATATATAACAATATGCAAATGAGTGTCAATTCTTTTCTTCTATTTAATTATATATTATGTTTTTCATCCAATCTTCTAAGCGAACAGACGGATCGGTTGGTAATTTAAAACTTTTGTTAAAATTTATCTTCAATTTGGATCGGTTCAAATTCCAAGTAAGAAAAGGAAAACAAGAATCTTACTAAACTCCTCTAATTTTTTTATGCATGATGAAGGTTTAAAAAGAACAGAAAAGCATGATAAATGTTAACTTCAAATTAATGGTGAACAGTACTTCTACAATTTATTAAAAGTACAACTATTAAAACTGAACGATAGGCCACATACTAAATAAAAATGAATGCATCTTAACAAAAAAAAAAAATAATAATAATAAATTAAGTCAGGTAACCAAGATTTAGTTGTGCGACAAAAGTTGATAATTCTGCGTTTTTGTGCTTTTTTTTTTCCAACTAGGATTTCCATTTTTAGGGTTTCCAAAAGTTGTTTATCAGAAAAAGCCCTTAAAATGCGGCCTTTTATATGGAGCGGTATTAAAATAATAATAAATAAATAACATATGTAACTTATCAAATTGAAAGAAAAGACGCTCTCCAAAAAAAATTAAAAAAAATCCAGTGTCGATGCAGTTGGTTATATTGTCTGTTATTAATCAATTTCAATTCCACAGTCACAAATTCGATCTCGAAAATTGGTATTTATATCTCATATTGTTTGAGAGTAGTTGTGCGTTTATGTAGGATTTACATGTTTGGAAAGTTGCGGGTAAATTTTATTGTTCACTAATGCTTGAGCTGGAAGAATGAGAATGAGTTAATTTTTCTTATTTGGGCCACCTGAAGACATTCATTCCAAAATTATTTTTTTTAAAAATCACTTTTTTTATTGTCTAACTACTTTTCATAAATAACATTATTATTTTTCATTCTCGTCTCATTCATTATTTTATTTTTTTTCATAATCATTACATTTATCTCATATATAAATGTTCATTCACCTCATAATTATTTTTTCACCTCAAACATAAATAATTATTCTCCTCCTTATTCTCATTCCCCCTTAAGATGTATTTGGGGTAAGGAGAATGATAATGATTAAGGGAAGAATGATTATGAATGTAATGGTTATCTGTGTGGGTGAAGGTAATGATTATGGAGAAATTGATTATTTATTTTTGAGAAAAATGTAATGATTATGAGAAAAATAAAATAATGAATATGATGTGAATAAAAAATAGTAAAGTAATATATGAAAAGTTGTTGGAGAGAGAATAAAAAATAATTAGAGGAAAATGAAAAAAGTGAATTTTGGAAAGCGTAATTATAGGAGGAATGATTCCCAGTGACCAAAACACTGAAAATCATTCTCATTTCCATTCTCTCATTTATTCTTGGTGGCCCAAACTCCTCCTTAATCATTACCATTCCTCCTCGCCTCAATTGTACCTTTATTCTATATATAAAAAAACAATCTTATTCTAAAAGTTTCAAATATACTCATACAAAGAAATAAGTAAAAATTGATAGCTAGAAAAAAAATTGCAAGTAATAAAAAGGAAGGATAAGACATAGTGTCAACATTCATCTCAAAATTAATTGTTAATAAAAATAGTCTACTTACCAAGATGATGTTACTTTTGAACTTACTAATTTAGACTTTGATATCATATTAAATAGTCATACCAATATTAAAGTAAATGAGCAAGGAGAGAATTAGTCCCTTACCTTATAAATATTCAAATATATCTTCATTTTATCAATATAGAATCTTGGGTAAGACAAAAATTACATGGTTCCGAGAAACTTCCGTTCATCCATTATCGCTGTGGAGAGTCCAAATTCCATTTACTTACTTCACAAGAAAGAAAAAGATGAAAGTGGGTACAAATATAAAATCTTAAATTCTTCTCACAAATTGTCAAAAACTCTCACCATCTCTCAAATGTTCCTCTCAAATAAAATTCTCATCACGTAAAACTTATACAATCGAATACATAGTTAAACTCTAACTCAAATGAAAGATAAATTTACCCCAAAAGGAACAAACTATACAATGCCAAACAAAGTTCTCAAATTATAAATGCAAGTCATAATTTACCTCATGAAAAAGTGTGGGAGTGAGACCACATGGCCATGAGAGATTAGACTTTTCTTAGGTTCAATGAATTAGGACGATTACTTTTATTATTATTATTATCGTTCGATAACAATTGAGATAGAGTTTGGATTGACTACCGAATAAATTGATGATGTGTATATTGGTTATTTGAATGAATTGATAATATATTTTAATTCCACGATCATCCATTCGATCATGAAAAGTTAATATTTAACTCTTATATTATTTAAAGAGTATTAGTGCCTTCTATGTAAAATTTATTCCTCACCCATTCAGTATTTATACTAGAAATAAAGTTTGAATAGTTAATCTTTGGATCATATGGATGATACTTTGACCTCTCTTCTCCTTTGATTCACTCTATTCGGTGATGCAGTGCTTACCTAGACAACCGAGTTAATTCACAATTTCCTAATAATAATCTAAAGTCTTGTAATCTAAAGTGTTACTTTTCCCGTGGAGAGGTTCATTCTCTTTTGTAAATGAGTATTCCTTGGATTTTGTACATAGAAGTAAGAACATGTTTTCATTAATTAAATTAGGTTTAAATTAACCATTATGAGTTACTAGTTAAGTGCACCTATAATTAATTTCAAATTATAAATCTTGGTAACTATGTATTTATCGTGTTAGAAGAAAGTTAAAATATAATTGCAATATTTAACGATAAAGTTGAATCCTATTGAGTTGGGGAAAAATAAAACTGGTAAAAACATATTAAAATTTAGTTTATGGGATTAGGAAAACTCAAAAAATAGTTCATATTGTTTGTAGTCAGGGATGAATCAAACTTGCCTAGATAATGATAAATAAACTAAGTTAAAATATAGAGGATAAATGTAAATTAAAATGGAGATGGATTAAAAAGTAAAATTTTGGATGTATATAAATGGAATAAATATAGAAAGAAAAGAATGATATTTAGTAGTAGTGAAGGTACTGTTGACATTGATAAAATTAGGGGTATGTATCTGTCATCCGCGCAATCAGCGAATGTCTGTCGCCGCCAAAGAGTTGCAAAAAATACATTATCAATAACAGCATTTAATGAAACTCTCAGTAATTCTTCATTTTCCCAATACTATTTATAATTGCACTTCATCATTGTAAAATTTTCGATTTTATAAATATTAAAAAAAAAAAAGGAAAACCAAACGGCCCTTCTTTATTTAATTAAATAAAAAAACCCCTTGAATGATCTCCATCCTTTCTTTTTCTTCTTCATCTTCCAATTCCAATTATGCCTTTCTCTCTTAACCCCAACGCCGACCCGTTCCCCTACACAACGCCGTTTACTCCCCCTCCCAAATTCCACTTCTTCAAAACCCCGTCCCGTTCTCTTCTCTGGGCCCCACCGCTGCACGCTTATGGGCCTTACGTGGGCCCATTCCCGGCCCACCACCATCACAATGCGGTGTTTGGCTTCTACGACGTGGTTCCGCCGGTTCTTCCTTCGTGGCCCTACTCCGATGGCTTTGGCGGCAGCGGTGTTTTGATTTCTCAGGCGGGCGGCGGCGGGGAGGTGAAATCTGGGAGGAAGATTTGTAAGGTTAAGAAATGGGTTCCTCAAGTTGGTGTTGAGAATTCTGATTTTCAATTTCCATGTGCCGTTGATAGTTTTTTGCCTCTGGAAACTACTACGCTCATGATCAAGAATATTCCTAATCAATTTAGGTGATGCTTTTATTTTCCTTCATTTTTAATATATTTCCCATCTTGCTTCATATTATCATATTGATTTTATCTAGTATTTTCTTAATATAGTCGCATTCGTTTTTTATTTTTGGTTGAAATGTTTAGTCATTGGAAATTTTATCCCACAGGGTAACCCATTTGCATGTGAAGCATGTAAAATCTTTATTGGGGTGCTTACAAGTTACACATTGATTTTTGGTTCATTTTGATATTTGAATTTTAATGTTCAATTTTATTTTTTACAGTTTCCGGAACAGTTCATTTTGTTTCAACCATGTTAATAGTTTTAATTTAACAAAAGGAGTAATCTAAATATATATTTTTAAAATTTATATAGAAGAGAGTAATTACCTTTCATTATTATTATTATTTCTTTTTACCAAAAAAAAGTACGAATTTTAGATCTGTTAAAGAAAACAGAAGAACCAATTTTAGTGAATTAAAGGACTAAAATTGAACATATATTTTAGTTTAGGATCTACCTAGAACTAAACCAAATCTTTTTACTTAACCATTAGAATTCTAAACCAAATCCTAAAAACCAAGAACAGGGTTTCCGAGAAACCAACAAGTTAATGTCCTGTTTTGATAAACTCAAATTGCTCGTTTTTCTACCATGTATTCATGTTTCTTTAAAAAAAAGTAGTTGAATACCAATCAAATTTTAAAAACAAAAATAAGCTTTTGGAAGCACTTTTTCTTTGTTTCTAAATTTTGGTAAATATCGAAATAAGGAAAACGGTATAGTAAGATGGTTGTTGTAGGCTTAAATTTCATACATGTTTAAATTTTGAGAGTCAATAGCCAAATAAAATATTTATGAAATATAATCTTAGTGTACGTGGTAAGCTAGTATGTTTAAAGACCAACAGCTAATTGATTTATTTTTATTTTTATTTTGAGCAGACGACACAATCTTTTGAACATTTTGGACGAACATTGCAAGTGGAAGAATCTAAATTGTAATAATCCAAACAACAGCTTTGACAGCCGCAGGTCGGAGTACGACTTTGTTTATCTACCCATGGATTTTCGGTCAGTGTAATTTCATAATTTTTGAAAATTTTCATTTTTGGAAGGAAATCTAAAATTTCTATTTATAGGAAATATTGGTACGATGGAAAAATCTCAAATTTGGGATATGCATTTGTAAATTTCACCAGCCCTACAGCGGCTTCTGAATTTTGTAAAGCGTATAATCAACGTCAGTGGGATGTTTCAGTGAACAAAAAAGTCTGCGAAATTAAACGTGCTAAACTTCAGGTCCATTTCCATCTTATCTCAAAACGTGTCGTTTATTATTTGTTTTATGTGTTCTTGAAAACGCCGTCGTTTTATGATGTGTAGGGTTTGAAGGCTCTCATGGAGGCTTTTAGGAACAAGATATTTTGGTGCCATGCCAATAACTATCTTCCTGTTGTGTTGGAGCCGCCCAGCGATGGCTGTCGTCGGAGAGGTCGTATGACAACTGTCGGTAAGCGGATCGGTCGACCCCCTCCGAGTCCGATTAAGAAATGTGGCTGATTCTGAAATTACTTGGTATATGAACGAGTAATCTAATCTGTGTATGGTTTTAGGGTTAATGCTTTGATTACTCAAATGTTGGGATATGTTAATTCTCTACAAGGTTTTGAGTTTTCAAAGCTAGTTTCTGAACGATGTTTATGGCTTTTTATCATATAATGGAACTGGTTCGCAATATTCCTATCTCATTTTCAATGTGTTTTCATCAATTGTTTGGCTGCTTTTCATATTCGAGTGAATAAATTAGTTAGAAATGAAGAGTTATTTTTAGTACTTAAAATTAGTTATATAATTTTTTTAATGAGAATTTATCATCCGCAGCACATTTTACCTTTTGTATTATATTTGCAGCATAATTTTTAAAATAATTTGAACTATGTCATATTAATTTCTATCAGTGATAAAATTCAACTAGTGATAGAACTCGATTTGAAATTCTATCGCTAGTAGAAAATTCAAGCAGTGATAGAAGAAGTCTTTTATTGATTGAATTCTATCACTAATAGAATTCTCCTAGCGATAGAATTCAATTTGCATTTTTTGTTACAAATAAATTAGTTTTGATTTTATGCTATAGATCAAAATATTTTATCTTTTTTGGTTATACATGCAAAATTCCCTTTTTTAATTTTAAATCCTCCCAAAATTCAAGAAATAAACACCTCTAATGTTGCAAAAATGCTTGGATTATGTACTGTGCATCTCATCTTTCTCTTTTACCCCCAACTAATATTTACTAGGATAAATGTTAAAAAAAATGACCATGAATTCAAAAATCATTTCAAAAATATCTTTATAGTTAATTTTGGATGAAAACCATTATCTTTTTCATTATCACCCCTAACTCCAACATTCGAGAATTGGGGGACCGATTTTTGTTTTTTCTAATATTGGCACCTTTACTATTTTCGTAGACCAATTATATGATCCTAAAATATTTGGTTAATATAATTTATAAAAACTTAACTTATTAGATAGACAAAATCATAAATTGAATTCATATCCTTTTGGTTGTAAGTTGAAAATTATGTTTTAAAACAAAATTTATGAAAAAGTTATGTTTGGTTCAACTTTACACTTCCAAATTAATTGACTATAAATTTCCAATCTATTATCTAAGAGATCCAAAATTTTAAATATAGAAAAATCAAAATTAATCACTGGTATCATTATATAGTTTCTTATAAATTTAAATAACAAAACTACTTAAATAATATTTAACAACATTTTTAATTAAATATATATATTTATTTTGAGGAATTTGTAGTGTAATTTGGTAAGGAAAACATGAATTATTTCGACAAAAAAACATGAATTATTATTTATATTTATAAAAAATAGTATAAAATGTTTTAAAATATTATAAAAGGAAGAAACAAAACATTTTTTTAAAAAAGTAAATATGATATTTTTTATTTTTTGAGGACCAAGTAAATTTAGGTTTTAACTAGAAGCCTGAAGGAATAATGTTTTTTGGAAACTATAATAAATCATCAAAAGAAAAAACTTACCAAATCCCTAAAAATTTGGAAAATGGCACAAACTGTCCTTAAAATATTTATTATAACGATTTGTTATACAACGATTTGTTATATAACGATTTGTTATTAACTTTTAATTTAATTAATTAACTTTTTGTCAACTTTGTTAATTATTGCCATCACATTTTTAAATTGATCAATTAACTTTTTCAATTTTGTCAAGTGTTCGTAATTACCAAGGTATTTAGTAATTTTTGCCACTACTATATTATTGTGTTAAACTCAAACATTGATTGCAATACTATACAACTAAAAAAGTGATCCTCGTTTGATAAATATTTTGTTTTTCATTTTTTGTTTATGAAATTTAAGCCTACAACAACTATCTTACTATACCTTTTTGTTTATTTGGATGTCTACATCTTACCTAAATTTAATAAACAAAACCAAAATATGTAAACAAAAAAAAAGAAGTTTTCTAAAGCTTGTTTTTGTTTTTCAAATTTGATTAGTATTCACCTACTTTCTTAAGAAAATATGGATACATTTTAGGAAAGATGGAGTAGGAAATTTGAGTAGAAATAAGCTTAAATTTCATAAACAAAAAATAAAAAACCAAATAATCATCAAACAGGGGCTTTTTTGTTAACTTTACAAAATAAATGAGTATGATCGATAAAATAAAAAATTTATGCAACATCTAGCAAGGTATATGAAACCGTAAACAAAATTTAACTGATAATCAATCAAATTAAAAGCAAGTACATTGTAACAAGCTTCATAATTTAGTGGTGGATCATGCAAATTTTACAAAAGAAAAAAAATTAAAAATATCCCACCGAAAAACAGCAAGATAAAAGGCACAATTATAATTAAAAATAATATTGCAAGTCTTCAAACCACAAGAAAATACATGAGATATAATTAGAAGGTGAAAGCTAAAGTTTAGGGAATTTATTGATATAAAAGCAGATTTAAAATAAAATAGAAAGAGTATTAATTAGAGAAGGGAATTAACAACAAGTTTAAAATCCTCAAGAAAAACAGCTCCATCCCCATCCCCATCCATAGAAGCCACAATAGCAATACAATCCTCAACAGAACCTTCCAATCCCAAACTCAAAAACACTTGATGAAGCTCTTCCCCAGTCACAAGATCATCTCCATCTGCCTTTAAAGCCTCAAAAGCAATCTTCAAATTATTCTCCAATTCCCCAACCTCCAAACCCCTTGTATTCATCTCCAAAAACTCCTCCATGCTCAGCAACCCGTCTTTGTTCACGTCGCCCTCCTCGACCATCATGCTCACATCTTCCTCACTCAAGTTGTACCCGAGCGAGCCCATGATCCCCCCGACTTCCGCTCCCGAAATCAATCCGTCGTTGTCTGCATCGAAGGCTCGGAATGCTTCAATCAGGCTGAAGATGTAGCTTAGGTTCTCGATCTCGGCCGAGAGAGATCCTGCTTGAGCCATGGTTTATGTAGTGTGTTTGGATGTGTGGAATATGGGAGGGCATGCATAGGGGTGTATTTATATAGGTCTTTAAGTGTTTGAATGCTTGAAGAATGAAAGGAAAATAAAAAGAAAGTGGGGATATGAAATCTTATGCGGTTCAATTATTCAGCCACTTTAGGGGAATGAGATTCCTGCTTACCTTCAACTCTACTACACATCATTTATTCATTAAAGTTGGTATATGATTCTGATGCGGAACATGCTTCTGGGAATATAATCTTGTAAATTTACATGCTTAAAGAGAATCTATGTAATGTAAATTAACTCTATTTCCAACATTTAAGCCCCCTTGGATTACCAGCAAATTTAGTTATACTCTGTATCAATTGATAATGGCATAAATTAAGAAAACATTGGATAAACATTAGCAACTTAATCAACTTCTTTTGAAATTGACAACTCTATTCAAATTTGATCAACTATTTAACTTACATGGTCCACAAAATAATGTTTTTAAAAAAAATCTCATTTATACATGAATAATCAATTATCATACATTAAAATTTTCAAATTTATAATTTAAACCAAAAAATTGCCCAGCGGTGCATAAAGAAGCACCATCCAAACTGTAAATTGCATCATCGTTTTATTATCTAAAAAAAAGCATATAATAGTTCATGTTGGATTTTTATTTTTTTGATATTTGTGACTATCTAAGACTAAGCTTGTGTCAAGGAAAGTTTGTGAAGACCAGTAATGTGTACATCTTATCTAATTGGAGTTAATTATAAAAAAATGTTAGACACAAGGAAGAAGATACTAAGAGCATTAATCCTAGGTAATATTGTAAATCATCCAAAAGAATAGAAAAAAAAACAAAGACAATAATAAAGGCAACGATAGGAAAAATAACGGTTAAAAATTAATTTTTTTCCCCTCAGTAAACTCATGGAAAAGCAAAGCAGACCTACGAGGATGAATCTGAAAGAGTAAAAAAAGGGCCAAAAATACCGAAAATAAGCAAATTACAGTGCCCTCATTCAGCTGCAATTGCAAATTAAAGTAACCTATACCAACCTATGACTTATTGCACTTCGCCAGACCAACACTTCCAGCCCAACAATGTCAATTTTTTCTTTTACTCGTAAAAAGAAAATATTGTAAACAAACCCTACACAGAACTTACCACAAAAACAAGTTGATATCAAAGTTCAGACAGCTTTGGAGGGTTCTGGTAACTTGCATATGATCGGCTTCAAAGATGGCTTCACGTTAATGTACTACAACAAAACAATCGAACAAGTTTTAAGTGCACGGACAGTCGAATTTTGCAGCATTACTAGATCTTGTCGGTTCAATCATTAATATCCCCATGAGAAAATATCAAATTGTAGACCCTTGCCCCATCCGAAATAAGCGGGAAAAAGAAAAGAATAAAGCGACAATGTCAAGTTTGATTTATACTGTCTCATGCATAGTTTGTGAGTTTGATCCACAAACTATGCATGAGACAGTATAAATCAAACTTGACATTGTCTAGCTAGCTTATGAGTACTTTAACTTGTCTCTTAAAACAGTTAAACAAAGCATCTACATGCAACAGTTGACAGTCAGAAACCAATAACATATAACTTTTAAGGTTAGTGAGCACAAGAATTGAGCCCATGATTTAAGTTAACCTAGGGCAATTATATCCGCACAAAAAAACCTGAAGCCATGCGTATTAGTGACCGGCAATTTCTCAACACAACAAGAATTATTAAGACAGAAAATCCATAAAAGAAAAGATCATACTCATTCCTGGATACTGGCGTCAAATTTTCTTTTGATAATAAAACTGACATTGCAATCAAACAATGATAACCAAGTATTGCAGAAGCAAGAATTGTAATGACATGATAGGAATCAAGCACCATTTACCTGCTCATAAAAAGCATTAATCTCCTCTTCTGTAATCGCTTCATCATCTCCTGAATTTTCTTCCCATCCAAGAGAACGAAGAAATGCAGCCTCTTCCTCAGCTGTACATAAAGCTATGCTCGGGCTCAAACTCTTATTCATAGCCTCAGAAAACCTCTGAACCTCTTCAGTGATGATATTGCCATAGCTAGTCACCTCATCTGTAACAGTGGAAGGATGCATTGCAGCACTACGTACTTCCCCGTTAACTATCCCTGACTTTTCCTTGACAGGGGATGTACAAATACCAGAATCTTGGAGACCAGTGGAACCATTCACTGAAGTTTTTTTCTTTATGAGATTAAAGAAATCATTTCTGCTTTGCGATTGAGAAGAAAGGGGTCTCTTTTCCAAAGTGGATCCTGATTTCAGATCTAAGGCAGCCGCTTTCCGCTCCAGAGAGGAGGGAGAATTCAGGTTGTTTTGGCTCCTCGAAGAGTTGGGTGTAGCTGAAGAGGCAAAAGAAGGCTGGCAATTTGGAGTTCTACTGTTGACATTAGTAATAGGATTTGAGCCGTCTTTTAACATGCCATTTTCCCATACTGGTTTGAGAACCAGAAATTTCCCATGACAGGTCTTTGGAGAATCAGACTTGACTTGTGCACCTCGAAGAGATTGACTATTATGCTGCACAAGAGAGAGCTGCTGTTGACTGCCCTTGGCAGGCACATTCAGTTCAGTAGTCCTGGATGCTCCTTTTGTCTTGGATTTTTCAAAAGAATTAAGAACCTGCAAAGGAAATAGGCCATCAAATCTGAGATAATTTGAAGTTTTGCAGTCAAACACATTCAGTCATTCATTACAATTGTCTTCCACAACTTGTATAAGGTTGCAATAAATATTATTTCACCAGAAAAGATTTTCAATATGGATTATGGAATTAGAAGTATTTCTTTTTTCACCCTGATACGAACCCGGGGTCATTGAAAGTTTACTCAAGGCGAACCAAGAAGTGACGGATCTCTTTTATTGCTTTATTAAATATAATTATGTTTTGTTATTTAAGTTGTATTGGGCTTTTGGGCCTTAATGGGGATTATTTACTAAATTAGGTTAAATACTAGGTTTACTACAAATAGGTCATGTTAGGCCTCTAGCAATTCATTCAAACAGTTGTTGTCTTTGTATTTGGCTCTTTGAGAGATCCTCTCGAGAGATTATCATAGTTTCTTAATAATAATAGTAGTAGATTCTATCATTTTGGTATCAGAGCCATTTGCCGATCCGGGAATGGTGAGTACTAAGATGGAGACCAGGATGCAAGAGTGTGAGGAAAACGGTACCGAGATGCTAAAAAAACAGCAAGAGTTCGAGGTTCAGTTGGCAGCTATGGGGAGTCGGATGGATCAGGAATTTGGACAGTTGCATCTCAACATACAGAAGCTTTTAGAATGCAAACCGGAACCGTCGAATCCCGAACCAGCTATCGCGGATAAAGGGAAAGGGGTTGCGGCAGAACCGGAAGGGGAGAGCGGTGCGCGGGCGTCGGCGGCGGAGGAGCTGAGCGGCGTGGTCGGGCCGGTGGCCGGGCGCGGCGAGGCAGGGGGGCGCGGCGAGCGAGTGTGGCGCGAGAGGGCGCACGGGCGCGGGCTCGGGCTGCGGCACGGAGGGCGAGGCGGGCGCGTGGGCGGCGCGAAGGGAAACAGTCACTGGTGTGCGCCGAGCGGGGTGGGCGGACCGAGCGCGAGCGAACGGGAATGGGGCGCGAGGGCCGGCGCGGGTTCGGGCGCGGGAGAGCGGGGGTGGTCGGGGCCTGTGGGCGAGTGGGGCGCGAGCCCTAGCGGGGGTGAGCGGGGTTGGTCGGGGGATGCGGCCGGGGGTACGGGAGAGTGGGGCGCGGCCGGGCGCAGGGGGTGAGTGGGGCGCGGGCCGGCGGTGAGTGGAGAGGCGAGGCTTGGTCGAGCGCAGGCGACCGTGGTCTTTGGGTGGGCGGTCGGGTCGGGCGGGGTGGATTCAGCCGGTTCGGTCGGCCACCGGTGGACCGGGAGAAAATTTTCGTGGCTTGACCAATGGGGACAATTATATGAGTTGAATTCGAGCGAAGGGAGATGGCGGTTCGAGGCGTGGGGAATGTTTTTCGGAGGAGAGGAAGGTGCGCATAGGCTATGAAAGGCCGATTGCGCATGACGGTTGGAACGAGCGGGAGGATTGGAGGGACGAGCAAGAACGGGGTGACCGAGGGGACCATGAGCAAAGCGGATGGGATGGACCAAGCTGTTGATAGACGATTACGGAAATTGGAAATGCCGGTGTTTAAGGGTCTTACTGATGAGGATCCGGACGGGTGGCTCTGCCGAGTAGAAAGGTATTTCTGGGTAAATAGGTTGACGGGCCATGAAAGGGTTGATGCAGAGCAGCTCTGTGTGTAAGGGGAGGCATTGGAATGGCTACAGTATGAAGAGGATCGAGCTCGATTGCTTCGTGGGAGGAGTTTCGAGAATTGCTATTGCATCGTTTCCAACCAACGATCAATGACAATAAATATGCCAACTTGATGAGTCCGCAACAAGTGGGGAGCAGATCAAGGAATATCGCCGGTTGTTTGAGAAATATGCAAAGGGTATGCGCGATATCAGTGCGAGTGCCTTGGAAGGGAAATGGGAGAGTGGACTAAAGGCAGAAATACGAAGCGAAATGAGGAAACTGAGACCAGTCGGAATCCAGGATAAGAAATTCATGGCACAGGTAATCGAAGATGACTTGGCTTTTCGAAATCAAGTCAAAGGAGTTAGCACGACGTCAACAGTTAGACCAAGCCTGAGTTCAGGTACTATGAGTACCAGAGTAGCAGGGAGTACGAACCAAAAAACCATCACACCTGCCTCAGTCTATTCTAGCCGATCAACACCGTCGAACATCCCCACACCCGCCATCCCGTATAAACGTTTAACAGATAGTGAGATCCGCATTCGTAAAGACAAAGGGCTATGTTTTAGGTGCGATGAGAAGTTCGCACTGGGCACGCAGTGTAAGAAAAAGGGCGCAAGCTTTGGAAATTCTTGTTGTACGTGATGCAGTAGAAACACGGGAAAATGAGGAAAATGATGATTCCCAAGAATGTACGTTCGAAGAGGCTTTTGTTGAGGAAATGGTGGATACACCGAATATGGCAGCCCTTTCATTGCACTCCATGGCTGGACTAAGTTCTCCAAAAACTCTAAAGGTGACAAGCTCGATACGGGGACATGAAGTAGTAGTATTAATCGATAGTGGGGCTACGCATAACTTCATATCCGAGGACATGGTTGCTAAATTGAAATTACCGGTAGAACCATCTGATGATTATGGCATTATGTTGGGGATTGGGGATTCTGTGAGAACTGCGGGCATTTGTAAGAATGTGGAACTTCAGTTGACCAAGATGAGAATAGTAAATGATTTCTTGCCCTTACCGTTGGGTAGTGCGGATGTGATTTTGGGCGTTGTGTGGCTGGCCACATTGGGAAAAATTGAATTTGACTATCGAGCGCTTAAAATGAAATTCAAGCTAGGGTCAAGGCAGTCGAATTGCGTGGCGAGCCACTACGGGTCAAGGCCCAGGTTTCATTGAAATCTATGATGAAATCCTTACGTCCCGAGGAGCAGGGGCTTCTGGTCGAGCTGAATATGATTGAAACCCTGATACCGCCACGTGAACAGTCCGGGACCCTACCTGACTTGTCTCAGCGTAATTGCGACCATGCTATTGCGCTATTGCCAGGCAAGGATTCCGTGAATGTACGTCCGTATCGGTACCCGCAGTACCAGAAGAACGAGATTGAAAAACTAGTGGGCGAAATGTTATTGGCGGGTATTATCCGCCCCAAAGACGAGCCCGTTTTCAAGTCGATTCTGTTGGTTAAAAAGAAGGATGGGAGTTGGCGCTTCTGTGTCGACTATCGCGCCCTGAATCAGGTGACAGTGCCCGATAAGTATCCGATACCGCTGGTGGATGAATTATTAGATGAGTTGCATGGGGCAACGATATTTTCAAAAATTGATCTGAAGGCAGGGTACCATCAAATACGTGTTAAGCCGGCTGATGTTCACAAAACAGCATTTAGAACTCACGAGGGCCACTACGAGTTTGTAGTCATGCCCTTCGGGTTACGCAGAACGCGCCGCGACATTTCAATCGGCTTATGAATGAGCTTTTGCGTCCGTTCCTACGCCGTTTTGTGCTAGTATTTTTTGATGACATCCTGATCTACAGTGTGACCATCGATGAGCATAAGGAGCATTTAGTCAGCGTGTTTGAAGTGTTACAGACACATGCCTTGGTGGCAAATGCCAAGAAATGTCAGTTTGGACTGCGCAGGATTGAGTATTTGGGGCATTTTATATCTGCTGAGGGAGTGGCTGCCAATCCGGAGAAAATTGTGGCCATGGAACGTTGGCCAAGCCCTAAAAACATTAAAGACTTACGGGATTCCTTGGGCTCACGAGTTACTATAAATCGTTTTGTGGCGAATTATGGGTCGATGGCTTTTCCATTGACTCAGCTGTTAAAAAAAGGAAGGTTTGAATGGGGCCCAACAGCGAAAGAATGCTTTCAGAGACTTAAGCATGCAATGAGTAGTGTGCCAGTATTGCGATTGCCGGACTTTGATCAGTTGTTTGTTGTGGAGACGGATGCTTCTGGTATTGGCGTGGGTGCAGTGCTGATGCAACAGGGACAGCCGTTGGCCTATTTCAGTAAGGCTCTTCCCCTTACACATCGCGTGAAGTCAGTTTATGAGCGCGAGCTAATGGCTATCGTGTTTGCAGTCCAGCGTTGGCGAGCTTACCTATTAGGACACCACTTTATTGTACGTACGGACCAAAAGAGCCTTAAATTCCTGCTCGAACAACGTGTAGTTGATGGGGAGTACCAGCGATGGATAGCGAAACTACTGAGTTATGATTTCCATATTGAATACAAGAAAGGATTAGAAAACAGAGCGGCAGATGCCCTTTCTCGTATGCCATCGACCGGGGAGTTGAGCATGTTGAGTTGTGTGGCCGGAGTTAACACGGCAGTGTTCACTCAACAAGTGCGGGAAGATGCAAAGTTGTTTGCTATTTATAGTGCTGTAGTTGCAGGAGAGGAGGGTCCGCCAGGTTATTCCGTCATGGGTGATGTGCTATTATATCAGGGACGGTTGGTGCTACCTCGGCCGCTCACGATTCCTCTCACATTGAATGAGTTCCACGGGGGGGCCATCGGGGGACATTTTGGGGTCCTAAAGACGTACCAACGCCTCGCTAAAGAGGTCTATTGGCCTGGAATGAAGGCTCGCGTTCGCGCATTTGTGGCCGAATGTTCGATCTGTGTTCAAGCGAAGCATCTATCGTTGTCCCCAACCTGGTTTGTTGCAACAGTTACCGATTCGAACAGGATTTGGGAGGACATTTCGATGGATTTTGTTGAAGGACTTCCCCGTTCTGAAGGTTACGACACTATTTTTGTGGTGGTGGATCGGCTATCTAAGTACGCGCACTTTATACCCCTTAGGCACCCATTTACTTCTCTTTCAGTGTCACAGGTCTTTATCAGGGAAGTGGTCCGTTTGCATGGAGTGCCTAAGAGTATCGTGTCGGACCGTGACAAGATATTCACTAGCCTCCTCTGGGAAGAGATATTCAAGGCTTCTGGGACTCAGCTACGTCGGAGTACTACCTACCACCCACAAACTGATGGCCAAACTGAGGTCGTCAATCATTTGTTTAGAATCATACCTACGATGCTTTGTGTTGACACACCAAGTCCCACAATACTGCACTGGGTGGCTTGGGTGAGTTCGGTTTCAATACGTCTTTTCACTCATCCATGGGGATGACTCCTTTGAAATTGTTTACGGGCGTTCTCCGCGACCATTTTGGGTTATGATTATGGGGCTAGTCCCAGAGCAACAAAGTGGATTCCTTAATGATGGAGCGGGATCGAATGTTGAGAAGCTTAAGGCAAATTTGTTGCGTTCACAAAGAATTAATGACGGAGCGTGCTAACGCAAAGCGCGGATGTTGATATGATGTGGACGATTTGGTGTATGTTAAGCTCCGACCCTACCGCCAGTCGTCCTTGGCGAAGTTTACACACCCCAAGTTAGCACCACGGTTCATCGGGCCATATCGTGTGTTAGCTCGGGTGGGGCCAGTGGCGTACCGATTGGACTTACCACAGACGGTAAGGATTCACCCGGTTTTTCATGTTTCCGTGCTACGCAAGGCGGTGGGTTCCTCTGGGCTTGTTTTCCCGACACCGGCTTTGGTAGGAGATGATCTAGGCGTGCTCGTTTGTCCCGAGGCTGTTTTGGGTCTACGAGAGTCCTCGCAGGAGGGAGGTTCGCGCCAAGTTTTGATCCAATGGGAAGGATCCACTCCGGACGACGCTACTTGGGAGTCTGCTGCAGATCTAGAGCTCCAATTTCCGGATTTTCACCTTGAGGACAAGGTGGCTCTTTGGGGGGGAAGTATTGATACGAACCCGGGGTCATTGAAAGTTTACTCAAGGCGAACCAAGAAGTGACGGATCTCTTTTATTGCTTTATTAAATATAATTATGTTTTGTTATTTAAGTTGTATTGGGCTTTTGGGCCTTAATGGGGATTATTTACTAAATTAGGTTAAATACTAGGTTTACTATAAATAGGTCATGTTAGGCCTCTAGCAATTCATTCAAACAGTTGTTGTCTTTGTATTTGGCTCTTTGAGAGATCCTCTCGAGAGATTATCATAGTTTCTTAATAATAATAGTAGTAGATTCTATCACACCCATATTAAGCCTTTGACAGAATTTACAGTCTGATTGGGGCTGCATTCCCAAACAATTCGACTTATTGACAGCAGCATGCCTTGTGGTATTACAAGGTCTGAGCATAACGGGACTCCCACCCTCTCCAGTAAATACCTTAGAAGTATTTCAACACTAAAAAGTTTCCAGTAAATGCCTTTTCCTCTAAGATTCTACTATTTTCATCATTAGCATATCTATTTTGATAGAATGATCCTGAAAACTTCTTTGCAATCAAGAATATCATTTAAAAGAAAACTGTTTCGTCCCCTCTACAACCCTTAAAAAGAACTGAAAAAAACAGATTCCAAAATTAGAATTTAAGACAGAGTGTATCAGATTATGCACAACTTTTTTTTTTTGAAACAAGAAACATGCAAAACTATGCAATCAGTATCGCGCATAAATTCAAAATGGGACTAAAAAATGATTCAATTGAGTACAATGAGAACTGGCTTGTAACATTTTCCTGCAATTACGGGAGAATGAGGTCAAATATAAAGGGGCAGTGGGTGACTGTCCATTTGTAGGGTATGGTAGAATCCTCTGGACTCTAGGGATACCACTGCAGCACAGGTGAATGGGTTGGAATGGAACAGGAAGGAAGTCAGAGGACTAGGGAGTTTGCTTAGTGACATTGTGGCTAAAAATGTCATCCATCTGGTTTACATGAGATTTGCTTTTAAGAAATAAAATAATGTTTCAAGACTCCTACAAAGAACCTTCACATCTTTAAGAAAAAAATTCCTCCTTCCTAATGGAGCTCAACTTTGTAGTACTTGGTCCAATTGATAAATATTTTTTTTCAGTAGCTTACATGTGAGAGAATTTTTTTATGCTTCTCGATCTTGTTTAATAGGCTTCGGCAATGAATCTAATTCTATAATTCTTGTGCTGACCTTGTAGATGCCATCTTCATTTTTTCATCATTTTTCATAGAGCTCGGATGTTACATAACTATTTTTCAAAAAAAATATATATTCATCTAAGACATAGCCACACAGTCACAATTACAGATACTCCATATTCAGCAATAAAATACAATAATAAATTATAATGTTTAACAGAGAGAAAGAAAGAACTAATTTCATTTCGAGGGCAATTTGGGTGCAGCTAGCTGCACCCCACTCATGATGTCACACACATTTTAATATTTTTTTATATAAAAAAAAAAGTGAGCTGAGATGTGTGACACCAAAGGTGCCACATATGTAAACATTATGGGTGGGGTGCAGCCATAGCTGCAGCCAAATTGCCCTCTTTCATTTCCACTTAATTACTGAAATCTGTTAATTCAAACATTAACTAGAAGAACATCCCACTTGAAACAACACATGTTATGATGATCGTGAAAGCTCAATTATGAAATCTAATGATGAACGGGTAAAAACAATTCGTCTCCTATGTGGCAATGCCGTCAAATTATCCAGTTTTGAAATTAAAAAAAGGGTCTCGTCCATAACATGCCATCACATTTAGCTATTATTTTTTATCCATGAGTTGAGAACTTGCTTTAGCCGTTAGCTATTAATACTTTGCCCATGTTTTGTCTCCAAAAATAGAGTGCGCCTAGGATTACCAAGAGAAGAAGTACAACCAGCAAACAATTACTAAAGAAAGATTTTGTCCATGTATTAAAAAAATGTCAATCTCCAAAGATAATTCTTTACATAGCAAATAAGGAACCGATATTTGACACAGGAGATTAAGCAAAGAATATGAATATATATATATATAAATTTCCTTTGCATGATTCATAAAACAAGTAGATTTCAGGTATACTGAACTAAAATAGTGTCACAGGAGAAAAACTTACAGAAACTTTAGGCATCGAAGGTGTCACTGGGATTAATTGCCTGGACTTCTTAATAGCCAACTCCTCGAGCCTCTGTGTCTTGACAGACTACAAACAAAAAATGGCATTATATCAACTATAGTAAATGTGTTCTACAACTATTTGATAGGAGAGCAGCTACCTCAGTTAACTGAGGTGTAACGTGAACTCTTGTTGGTGCCTGTGTTAAAGCTTCAGCCATCTTACGCGGAGTTGTTGCATTTGGAGACCCCAACCCAGAGTTAGCAGCAACAGTCAGTTGAACCGATGATTGAGCAGCTGTACTTCCTGTGACTATAGTTGGCACCTCAGCCAAAGCTGAGGTCCATACCTCCTTGCCAATGAAAGTTGAATTTCCAATAGCCAAACTCTGAATAGATGTGGTCAAGCTAGGAGATGATACTCTTCTTACATCTGGTCCTCCTTGCCTTTCTTCTGATCCAAGTGATGGGAAATCCTTGTCAAAAACAGCCTTATCGGTGATACCATTAATGGTACTTCCTGAATGAAAGCCATTACTGTTTGCCTCATGATTATAGCCTCCAATTTTCAAATCGACAGCAACTTTTTGAGGAAATAAATCACCATGCTTCCTAGATACTGATGAATGGGAACGCCGCAGAGTTTCCTTCTCAGTTCTACCGGAAAGTTTATTTACCAGAGGGCCAGAAAAGTCATGACCCCAAGGGTCCCCAAGATTTGATATTTCTTTCTCCTTCTCACGGTCCCTATCATGATAATTCCTATTAAAACTACTGTAAGCATTCTTTCCAGAACCATTACTAGAGCTCCTCTTTGAGCTTGATGAAGATGACCAATCCAAGAAATCATGTGATTTATCTATATCACTAACGCTCTTTGAAGTTTTACTCCTTGAGTAATGAGCTTGAGAAGAAACATCTAGTACAAAATGAGAATAACAAATTAGTGAATACAATGAAATAGGGATGAAAAGTTAGCAACCTCATAGAAATAGAACAGACTCTTTATAATAAAAATAAGAGTACTGAAAAGGAATAGGTTGGTGTCCAAACTACCTGAATGAGAAGAAGATGATGCAAATAGTTGGGCTGAATTCCCACTCCCAGAAACACTTCCAGAACTTCTCAGCCACTCTGGAACTAATGTAGGTTCACTTCTTTCCATTATGAGTATCAAACATGACAGTATAACACGTCTTGCATCCTTAACCACATTTTTTGAATAACTATTAAGACACCTCCACCCACCATAAGTACTAATCCTTCCAAATGCCCGCAGAAAACCGTGAAAGTGCTATAAATGTTTATAGAAGCATCAATAAAATAAAAGAGTTGGTGCAAGAGACTAGTAGTTATGATGCCAATATTACAATTTATCAAGAAAGGAAAGGAAAGGAAAGATCTGACTCAACCTCAGTAAATTTTTTAATCCTCCTTATCTACAGACTAGCTAACTTCCCACCCTGTTGCAGATTTGATCTTGTCATCCAAAAAACAAATTCTGTATGAGAATTCAAAATCACTGCAAACTGAACATGCCCATGTATGAGTCTATGACAACAACATTGTTACTAAACTCTAATTCACCAAAAGGGGAAATTACAAAGCATCGAATCCTGACCACAAAAGAACACAATGGCAATGACATAAAGCCAAAGAAAATGCAATGAAATGAAGAAGAACAGCTCGCTTTCCCTCATCCATCTTCCCCAATTAAGGGATTTGAAGCAACCCTCATTATATCAACGCTGACAGAGGAAGAACACTCAGAATTTCGCGCAACACTTGAAACCCTGCAATAAATTTGATGAGAAAACCCCAAATGGGGAGTAAAACATCAGAGAAAACAACAACAGAAGCCCAAATAACAAAGCCCTAGAGCATGCTGCACAACACAAACTTCAATCCCAGCCCTATAATCATGAACAAATATCTGAAAACAGAAATAAACGAAAACAAATCCCAGCAAAAAAGAGGATTAAGAAGGAGCATACTAACCTTGGGCACGGTGATTGAAATTGAATGGAAGTGAAGAGAATCGAGTCAGTGTAACAGGTCCATAGAAGCCTGTAACGAAGCAATGTGTGCGAGAAGAAGGCACAAGTTCGGGAGTGGAAGAAGAGACAAATCGGAGAAGAAATTGGGCAAAATGGGGATTGAATTATGGTCGTATATGGAATTGGGTTTGTTGTTGATTATTGGTCCGCCATGGGAGAGACGACGAGAACGACGATGAAATTGGAAGCAGCGAATACAAGAAGAAATTGATACTCAAAATGCAACATGCCAAGAACGGCACTCTCCACACGAGAAAATAATATCCTTTTTTTAAAAAAAAAAAAAAAAAATTTAAAATAAAAAAGAAAGAAAAAACCAGGAACTCAAACCATCCTTACGAGAACCAAATTTATAAAACCACTCAAATTTCATGATTATTCTTTTATTCAAAATTCATGAGTGTGCCCTATTTTTCTTACACTAGAATTTTAAGTTCCATGTGATAATTTTTTAAATAATAAATTATATATATAAATTTATAATTATAAATTGTTTCTTACTTTATTATACTAAATTTAAATCATCAAATAATAATTCAATCTAATATTGAATTTTATAACCATTTTTCACGTCACTTACATTTATTAAAATTCACATTTATGTTAAAAAACAGTTAATATTTTATTTTGAGCTTTAAAAATAATAGATGTTATTATTTTTAAAAAAAAACTTAATAAAATTTATTGCATTAAAATTAAATTTTTATCTCTGATTTTTAAAAATCGATACTCTTTAATTTTTTCTGAATTTATCTATTAATAGACCAATTACTCTTGAATTATAAAATTTATAAGAGTTATATCATTATTATAATTATCATACTACTTTAAGGTGTGGCTTAAGAGAAAAATCATTTTTGGACGATTTTACCCTTAAGCAACATCTAAATTACAAACATGCCATAATCTTCTATTCAAATATATATAAAAAAAATGTAAATATATTTATAATATTATTTAGATATTTAGATATTTAGATTTTCATCATCTAGAAGATAATATATTTTTAGCAAATCTCATAAATTAAGTTAGAGGATAAGAGAATCTGCCTAATATTCTCATAAAAAATCTCCCGTGCAAGGCACGTCCCAAAGTTCTAGTAAATATAAATAAGCTAAATATATATATTAGTATACATCTATGAACTTACTTTTAACCTCAAATGATAATTTTATCATTTTTCAAAAAAAAATTTCCATATCTTCAAGTCAACAATTCAATAACAAAATATCCCTACAAAAATTATTGCAACAAAATAAAAGTTACATGAAAGTTAAGGTAAACAATTTAACAAAAATAAGATAACTAAATTTTGTATTATAAAATAAAAAGAAATCAAGAAATGTAACCTCAAGCAAAGAGAAAGTTTCAAATGTGTTTGTAAACAAAATATAGAGAACTATTATGTATAGTGGGAAATTGTTATCCAACTTTTGCAACTGAACAATTCATTCATGCACGTTAATCTCAGATGATAATCTTTTCATTATTCACACTTTTTTTTCATCTCAAGTCAAAGGCAACAATTATGCAAAAAAGATTCCTACAAAAATTATTGCAACAAAAGAAAAATTAGATGAAAGTTAAGGTAAATAATCCAACAAAAATAAGATAACTTATCATAAAAAAAAAAAAAAAAATCAAGCAACAGTAAATCCAAGCAAAGAGGAAGTGTTCTTGTAAACAAAATGTAGTGAACTATTTATAGGATTGGAAAATTCAATTTAGTATTTTAATTAGAATATAAAATGTCAAATAAAATCTATGAGATTTGGTAAAAATATCTTATTTTCTACTTTATAAAAATGATAAAATCTCTTATCTTCTCGCCTAGTCATAAAATCTATGAGATTTGATAAAAATATCTTATCGATGAAAATCTAAATGATATTGTAAATATCTTCTATATTATTTGCATTTAATTTTTTTTTATATTCCATATCTTCATTTGATTGTTGAAATCTTTATGTTCTAGTTTAGTCATAAAATCTATGAGATTTGATAAAAATATATTATGTTCTACCGATGAAAATCTACAAGATATTGTAAATATCTTCGACGTCATTTGCATTTAATTTTTTTTTATATTCCAGTAGATGACAAGTTTGTAATTTAGAATATTACTTAAGGGTAAAATCATCAAAAAATGATTTTCCTATAAGCCACACTTTAAGGTATATGATTTGATTATTCACCGTGGAAGAAAGTAGGGGTGTACATAGTTTACATAGTTGAGGTTGAATAGGATTGAAAAATTTTCTCAAAAAAAAAAAAAGATTGAGTAATTATTTTTGACCAACCTAATTTTTTAGGTTGGTCCATTCGCTAATCCGTCTAACCTTATGTACAAATGTAATTCAATCTAATCCTAAATTTTTGGGTTGAATTCTTCGGTTATGTTACTCTAATTTTTCTGTGCAAATATTTGATTCATAAGCTTATAAATATATTAAAAATATGCATGATAGGTTTTTTAGAAGAATATATATCGATAATATATTTCAACCTATTACATATTGCATTAGTGCATTTTTTTAAGAAGACTTCCAAGTATGTTAAAAATTTATTTTATTAATTTATCTTTCATACATACTCATAATATATATAATATATTTTTAGTTCTGGTTGAGTTGGGTTGAACGAGCAAAAAATTAATCTAAAAATCAACCTAACTTAACAAAAATTCTAAAATCATAAAAGTTATAACCCAACCCAATTCTTATGATTTGGTTTGCTTTGTTTGGACTATCAGTTTTTTTGTACCCCTAAAAGAAGTAGAGTATTTCTCTCTATGCCATATTTTCTTCTATTATGTATGATTTATAATGTAGATGTGATGTAATCAAATTTTCAATCTCTAAATATTTTTTAATTGAAAAAAATATATTCATCTCTATATATATATATATTTTAAAGTTCATATTTGATTTTTTCCCAAATAAATGAAAGTTAAATACCGATTCTCAAGATTGAATCTATGACCGTGATATTGAATTAGATTACCACCAAATAATGTCAACTCTTTCGGACAACAAAAGTATAACCCTACGAAAAGGAATAGTAATCCAATGATATAGTGTATTAAATAATAGTTGGTTATGAGTTCAAGTCCGTATTCTATGATTTATGATTTAATAGTCAAATATCTAAAAAAAATCTAAATAATCTAATGACTAAGAAAATATGGTTCAATAAAAATAAAAAGAAAAACAAACAAAAAATATTTTTTTAAAAAAATTTAAACGAGAAATAGTGCTTCCATACCCTATTTCACCACAATGTTTCATAAGACCCTTGTTCTCTCTCTCTATATATATATTTAGATTACAATATTTTGAAGTGGGATTTGAACCCATGGCTTATAATCTTGAGGTGTATGAATAATGCCTTTGAACTATGGTTTTTGTTAGCCTTGTGTCTATTTACGTTGTGTGAACAATATTATGATATTTATTAGCACGTACATGTCTATTGTTGAGATATATTTATGTGGATGTAAATATGGATTGTTAATCTGATTTATTATAATTAATGTTATGATTTTTATATTAAAAAAACACTAATAAATTATTTTAGTAGGTTTGGTAGAATGAGTTTAGTGTATATATATATATATATTAACAATTATAGGATGGGAGATGAACCATTGATATTTGAGAGAGTAAATAGTGTTTTATCTAGTTCGTTGCGCTCAAATAAACATTTTTCAAAAGAAGAAAATTGAGCAATGTTAAATGTTTTTTTTTAATTATTGAAACTAGACTAAGACTTAACTAGGAAAATAACTAGATTTAGCAAATTTATTAAAAAATAGCTAAAACTATTTCAACTTTAAATAAATGTTTAATTTTTATGTTCGAAATTAACTAGTTAGATAAATAATATTAGACCATTATATATACTCATAATTACTTTTTTACTACCAACGAGCTCTAATGACATCTTATACAATCTAGTACGAACTTCTTTACTTTAATATTGATGTTGGTATCTGGCTCTCATTTGTTTGAGAGTGGTAATGCCCTTTTTGTAGGGTTTGTGGTCCTCCTCCTCCAACTTGTACTAAACTGAAGATTAACTTAAATTGAATGTTAAGTTAAACTGTATTTGGTATGAATGTTAAGATAAACCAAGTTTTTAAAATTTATATTTGTCATTTTTAATATATTTTTTAAGTAACTACTTAATATTAAGTTCATGTATGTTTTTTATCTTCATTTTTATTTTCATGTAAATAAGTTTGACATTCAATTTTACTTCTAATTTAAAAAAGTTCAAATAGGTGGGATTATCTTTAAAGTTAATAGCAAAAGTGTAAATCTAATTTTAGAATCAAAATAATCTATTTTTAAAATTAGAAAAAGATTCTTATTAATGTATAAAATTAACCATATCAATAATGTCTTAAATGTCTAAATAATACAATAAGAGATTCTCAAAAAAAAAAAAAAAAAAATACAATAAGAGAATTGAAAAAAAAAAAAAAATTCATAACAAAGTTCATAATAAATCGTTGTACCTTGAGTAAGCCAATATTTTAGTTCAAATCTTAAAAAATCCATATAGGTCCATCTGATCCGTTATATATTAAATTCATATCTTTTAGCACTTTACGGCTCGTTTGATAACGTTCATCGTTTCTTGTTTCTTATTTCTTGTTTTTAACTTTTTTTAGAATAAGAAATAAGAATGTGTTTAATAACCGTTTTTGTTTCTTGTTTTTTATAAAAAATAAGAAACAGAATAAAAAATAAGAAACAGAATAAAACTTCGTTTCTCGTTTTTTATTTATTTTATTTTACAAAATTTTATATTTTAAAAAAAGTTTTTTTAAATATAATTTTTTTTTAAAAAAGTTATGATAATGTAGTATAAAAATATATAATATGCATTAAAAATTCATTAAACTAGTTTTTTAAAATATATATAGTTTAATATAAATAAAAATTTTATAAAAAAAATTATTGTTTATGTTTACTTAATCATTTATATAGTTTGATATTCACTAAAATATATAACGATTATATTACTCTGAAAGCGGTGCTATTAATTGTAAAAATGTGAAAGCTCGAGAAAAAAGAGTAATGGAAAAAAAAGAAAAGAAGTAAATTTTTAATCAATAATGTATCCTATGCATTAAGCAGATAAAAATAATTATAAAAAATATACATGATCTAATACATATAAATGTTATTCAAAATTAATGGAATATATAACATGTAATATTATCTTTCAAGGACATTGGTCTAAGATTTTCAATAAAAAAAAAGATATTCGCCTAAAATAATGTTGACTAAAAAAAAGTGTCTCAAGTAGGATTTGAACCATGGTCTTGAATAAAAGTAACTTGTTGTGCAACACCACTAGGCAAAATGTTTTTTTATCTTACATAGGTGCGCTATTTGTTTTTTTATATATTCAAGGAAACTTCAGGCTTAAAAAAAGAGAAACAGAACCAAAGAAACTACTTTTGGTAGTTTATCACTTTTTCACCTTTTTTAAAAAAGTTTCTTTTTTATTTGAGAAACAAGAAACGAGAACAGTTATCAAATAAGCCTATTTCCAAAAAATAAGAAACATAAAACATGAACGTTATCAAATGAGTCCTTAATGTCTTATTGACCACTAGAACACCCCATAATAATATTTAATATTTCAAAGTTTAATTAATTCAAAATTGTTATGTATTTATTCTCAAGATGGTTTTAGTTCTATCTCACATTGAAATTATATGCAAGAGATCGGACAATTTATCTTCCAAAAAGCATATCAGCTAGATTTTGTATGATAAAAAAAAAAAAAGATTATTGGGGCAAAAGTAATTTTTATGTGGTTATTGTCTAGTTAGGTTAAAAGCTACTTGTCAGCCATTGCGATTACACCTCTAACTTCTCTACACTACAACTTTGGAACGTGCCTTGCACGAGAGATTTTTTCTGGCATGTGAGATTTTTTCTGGCATGTGAGATTATATTTTTATTTATTAAAATACTTATAAATAATATATATATATATATATATATATAAATTTTAAATGAGTAAGTAAAATATTTATTATCTACTTTATTTAAAAATCTCATACAAAATAGTTCAAGATAAAAGTGAAAAAAAAAAAAAAATCATAATTTTTAAAGAAAATTATGAAATAAATTAAACTTCTTTAAGAAATAAATTTTCGTCATGCTAAAATCTTACTTTGTACACAATTTTTTTTTTCATTTATTTATTATTTTAGTTTAATCTATGAACATCGAAGTCAACTTTTCAAAAAAAAAAAAACCTTGAAATCATCACGTCTCTAAAATCTTACAAATCATATTTGTGCTTTCTTATTTCATCTTATATTTTATAAATAATAAAAAATAAAGAAAATATTGATTTTTTTTTTAAAAACTCATAAAATTTATTATCTACCTCTTCTACGAATTTTGATGAAACATAAGTTTTTTAAATATTAATTTAAAACATAATATTATATTAAATCTATTGTTCTTTACAATAATAATAATGGTGTATAGATTTATATTTAAATTTAAAAAATATATAATTAGTAAAATTGATAAAATTTAAGTAGATTCGTATGTCAAAATATGAGTAGTACTTCAATGACATCACATATCACAGAATAAGCAACAAATTACATGTTAAGTCATATTTATTATAAAAAATAATAATAATAATAATAATATGAAAAAATAATAATTATAAAAAATTACCTTTCATTTAATGGAAGAATGTGATAAACACTTCTTCAAAATTTTAAATACTCCATAAATTTAAAAGAAAATTATAAATTAAAGTTGAAGCATAAAATAAATAGAATTACACAAAGAAAACATAATAAAAATAAAAATAAATGAAGAAGAAGAAAATCTTATGTCCAACGAATTAAATACCGATTGAAAAAAATTGTTCTTTACCTTCGACGACAACCGTTCCCACGAACACAACTCAGTGCACCAATGCTAAGACTTCTAACCCGAACAAAATCTGTACATGCATCTGTGTAACATCAAAAGAATTATCAGTAATTTGAATTTTGAAGAACAATAAATTTGTGGTATTTATAGAAAAAGTTGGAACCCAAGATCTTTAAATTTGAAAAAAAACTCAATATCTTCATTTGATTTTATACTTATTTAGTTTGAAGATACTAAATTTTAATAATTAATAATAATAATAATAAGTCACATTTTAAGTAGTAAAGATAAAGATAAAGATAAAGATAAAGAATATTAGGCAGATTCTCTTATCCTCTAACTTAATTTATGAGATTTGTTAAAAATATATTATCTTCTAGATGATGAAAATCTAAATATCTAAATAATCTAAATAATATTATAAATATATTTGCATTTTTTTTTTATATTTTAGAAGATTATGACATGTTTGTAATTTAGGGTGTGGCTTAAGGGTAAAATTGTCCAAAAATAATTTTCCTCTCAAGCCACAGTTTAAGGTAGTATGATAAGTTTTTTTTAATAAAAGAATTATTTATCTTTCTATGTCATAACTTTTCTTTCAAATATTTTACACTGGCCTTCGCCATCCCTCATTCTCAACAACACCATGGGGAGAAGATCACAAGAAATCATCCTTATAGCGAAGATCACAAGAATCAAAGAGAGGAGAAGTAAGCAGGAGAATCACAGAGGAGAGATAAGAGAGAGAAGAATAGAAAAGGACAAATGAGATCAAAATGGATAAAAATCCATAGCAAAAATGAGGAATTTCACAATTTTTTGCTTCTCACCTTTTTCCCTTTGTGCCTTTCCCTCTCGTGAGCTACAAAAGATGAACTAGAAATAACCATGGTTGTGTGATTTTGATCCATTATGTTAAAGGAAATGAGAGAGAAAAATGGAAGAAGATAAAATAGGGGAACCAAGAGAGAGAATGAAAGTAGATAGAATCGTGAGAGAAACCTTGTGAAGAGAGAACATCTGAAAAAAAAAAACTGAAAAATTCACTCGAATTTGAACGGTAATCACTGTTCCAAGTCCGAGTGAATTAAATGCCAACAAAGGTTTGTGTAATACTCCGACCAAAGACAGATCAGTGGGGTTAACTTAATTCATATTAAGTTAACCCTCAAACCAAACATGCCCTAACCTTTTTCAGTTATGGAATGGTATTTAGAACATCTTATTCAACCTTTTTCCCATTTTTGTTTTTCGAATAATATTGTAACGACCAGGGTTTTCATCTCGGTCTTTCAGGTATGCCCTAGGGGTATTTGGTAATTTGGTCGGGCCGTTTCTGTCTTTTTCAGCTGCTAAAATTATTGGATGGTCTTTTGTAGGGTTTTGTTGCCTTGTGGATGTGTTTGGGCATGAAGAGATGCAAAAATAAATTAGAGAATTAAAAGTGTGGTTGTTGGGTTTCAAACCCGAGTTGCCTGGGTGATCAGAGGAGTGGTGTTACCGATTGTGCCACTAGTCGATATTGATGCTCTTTCCGCGGTATGTCTTAGTTAGCTATGGGTTTTTGGGATTTTGGTGTGTTTGATTAAATAAAGAGAAAAATAGGTTTTCATCTCTTGTTTCTCCAAATTCTCTTTGCGGCCCCATCCCTCTCTCCCAAGCTTCTTGCCGTGCATCATCTCCCCAAGCAGCTCCGTCGATCGATCGTCGTCCCGGGTAAGTGTCTCGCTCTCTTCTTCTCTTTCGTTTGGGTGTGTTCTTACTGGCCGAGAGAGGAGAGCTGAGTGTTGGTTTTGTTGCAGCCAGCCGAGAAGACCAACAACCCATCGCCCCTGCCCATTGCCCAAGAAGCGCCTAACATAGCCGTGCCGACGCCCCGCGCGTTGCAGCCAACACGCTCTGTCGCCACCGAAGCCGCCATCGCCTCGCTGCTGGCGTCGTCGCCCCACCGTCGCAGCCGTGCAGCCCCTGCAGCGCCATCGCATAGCAGTAGATCGCACTCGCCCAAACTCCCCGCCTGCACCGCGTCACAACCCAGCAGCCGCATCGCGTCGCTTCGCCCTTCGCGTCGCGTCCCAGCGCCAGCGTCGTCGCCCGTCGCGCGATTTCAAAGACCAAGCCAGCGTCTATCCACGCGTGCGCAGCGCAGCTTTGTCACACCAAAGACGCCATCGCCAGACCAACTACCGTGCGGCTGTCCGCCCGCCCCGCGTCGGCCGCGTGCGTGTGTGAGTTGCTCCTGAGCTAAGCCCTGTTTGTTTTATTATTTTAGGCCTATTGGTTGTAATATGTGTTGTTGTTTGTTAGGTATCCGATAGCTAGCTTGGGGTTCGTTTGCAGCATAGGACCTTAGTGTGACATTGCCTTCCGACCAAGGTAAGGATTTCTTACCGAAGTTGTGTGGGCCCTGCGATATATTATGTGATTGTTGTTTGTATGTTTGTTTATGTTTATCAGCATGTTAGTGGATAGGTTCTCTGTTCTGAATTCCGACTGGCATGATTTCTGTGTTGTTCCTCATGTTAGTTCCATGCTAGGTTGTTCTGTTCTAGCATGCTCGTTATCTGTTCTTGCTTCGTAGTATCATGCTAGGTTCATTGTTTCTATTGAGCACGTATTGGAATGTTTGCTGTTATCTGTTATAGCTTAGAGTTCTGATAGGTAGCATCATCTGGGCGAGGATGCATAACGTAACTTGCATCCGTGGCAGGGACGTACGAGGCAGTACTCCATCCCTGATCCGTCGTTAGGGTTTAGCTAACCCTAATGGCAGCCTAGTGCAATCTCGGGTGAGGGTGGCAGACTGTTAAATGCCCCAACAGTAGGAAGAATGACGAGGCATTGCCTTGTCCCCGACAGTCGACATGTCCTCAGCGTGTCGGCCGTAGCCCTTGATTGCCACCTGATAGGGCAAGGACCAATTCCTGGTGTAAGCCTACCACGGTCGGTTTCTTAGCCTCAGGTGTGGTGGTATAGGCTGACATAGTCATAGTGTCCTGGTCTCACACCACTATGTTCAGTGACACCGATCCAGAGATTTGTTAGGCATGCGTACTGGACCAGGGCAGCATGCCTTAGACCCAGCACCTCTTTGGTTTGCAGCAGCATGCGGTGCGCGCACACACTCATTACAGCGCCGACTGGAGAGCTCCTCAGGATCTTGAGTTCAGTACACCTTTCATATCGACAGTAGGAAGGCTGAGGCCGAGGCTAGTTTCTCGTATAGTATCGTATCGCGTGGTAGTTTTCTAGAGTAAGACCGTAAGATGGCATCCGAGGTTTATGTATGGATTTAAGCTGTGTGCTCTCCTCTGTGTTTATATTCATGGCTTGCATACTTTCTGCTAGATGACCAGTTTTATCGTATTGTACCCCTGTTGGGGATTCTTACTAAGTAACTCGTTATTCACCCTTATTATGTGGTTTTCCACAGGTAACCATGGTGCGAGACAGGATGGCTGAAGGAGGAGCTGCTGATCATGGAAACCAGCTGTCAAAATTTTGAGTCTTATGTTTATGTTTTCTTTATGTTTTTATTATCCTCTGAATGCATGTAGTTGGGCACGGAGCCCTTAGGGTGTTTTATGATTGTTTTCTGGATTCTGACACTGTTGTAAACCGTTTGAAGTTTTGAATGATTTGAATAAGTCTCTGATCAGAGCATGTTTTGGAAATGTATTTGGCTTGGAACAGGTGCTTGGAAACATGGACAGGTTTCAGGAATTAAACGTTTGACTTTTAAAATGGATGTTTATATGTTTTAGTTTTCATTCAGAATCTGGAATACAATCCTCCATATTGTTCCTAAGTTTTTAAAGCATGCATTGAGGTAAAGGACTAGTTTAGGACCCCATTCGGGTCGGGTTTTTACAGTTGGTATCAGAGCTCAGAGTCATAGATTCTGTAGACTGACCTTTTGTTGTAGGTCGTTTTTCCATGATCATCAAGACTCGGCGATACCATCATGTGTACGCCTAAGTTTCTGATTTTAGAAAAGGGTTACGAATTTACAATACTTTTCATCTAGTGTATGCCTTGTTTAGTGTTGTGGAGCGGAGACGAGCAGGTTCTGACTCGTTGTTGGTTTGGGTATAGATCGCCAGCATGCCAATTACCCGCGCAGGAAGAGGAGGTTCGAGAGCAGGTCAGAGTATCAGGATTGGTTCTGATACCGCTGGGACATCGTCCCAAGCTGAGACTGATGGTGTGCCACAAGTAGCTCCCCCTGTTGTGCCTAGAGTAGGCGTTGAGGCGACCGAGCGTCGAGAGACTGCTCATGGAGCAGAGTTTACTGATTCTATGAGGGCCATGATGGTCAGCCTGTTGAGTGACCAGAGGGTAGAGACCCAGGCTTTATTGGCGCTAGCAGTGCAGAAGAGTCCGGGCCCAGATCGAGCGATTGACTCGGATGTTTCAGTGAGGAACACTGAAGCACCCTCACTCCACAGAGCAAGCGCGCCCTAGAGGCAGTTGTGGCAGAGGGTGCTGAGGAGCTTGGCAGATGGCTGAAGGACTTCGTGAAGTGGAAACCAGAGAAGTTTGATGCTCTGGGAGATCCTTTAGCTGCAGCCAGATGGATTGCCCATCTGGAGTACACCTTTCTGATTATGGTGTGCCCCGATGTTCAGAGGCCGAGATGTGCAGCTCATGTGCTAGGAGGCATAGCTAGATGGTGGTGGGAGTCCACTCTGAGTGAGAGACCAGCTGGGTCTCCACCTGCCACCTGGGAGTTCTTTAAGTCTGAGTTCAAGGCCAAGTATTAGTGATGAGGCCCAGGAGAAGATGGTGGAGCTGTTCTAGAACCTGAAGCAGGGTTCTGATTCCATTGAGAAGTATGAGAGGAAATTCTCAGAGTATGGGTATTTTGCTCCGCAATTGATAGCTACTCCTGAGATGAAGATAAGGAAGTTCATTTCAGGTCTGAGGCAGGGTGTGTCCCAGGATGTCAGGGCACAGGCCCTTGACACTTATGCTAGAGCAGTTCAGTTGGCGACCATTTATAATGGGAAGTACCCGATTGAGCGAGTTGTCGCGCTCGGTTCAGTCATTCCCGCCTGCCCCAGCTGCAGTAGGGCAGAAGATGAAGTTTGATTTCAGAGGAGGCGGCCAGCGCCGCCAAGGACAGTTTTAGAACCGGGTTCAACGTAGAGCTCCGGTCCGTTTCCAGCCTCGCTAGCAGGGCGGTCCCAGACAGATTCCCTTATGTGCTACTTGTGGGAGAGCCCACACTGGAGTTTGTCAGGCAGGGACCAGACTTTGTTATCGCTGTGGTAGGGAGGGGCATTTGGCCTGTTTTTGTAATCAGCCAGCTATGGCTGCTCAGCCAGCGCAGCAGCAGTAGGGTCGGGTGTTTGCTACGACCCGACAGGAGGCTGAGCGTACAGATGCGGCTTTGGCAGGTACGCTTCTTATTTTAGATCACTGCGCATTTGTTTTTTTTACTCTGGTTCTACGCATTCGTTTGTATCTATTATGTTTGCTGAGCATGCTAGTTTGAGATTAGAGCCTCTAGGATTTGAGTTGTCTGTTGCAACTCCTTCGGGAGTTAGTATGCTAGCTAGAGATGAGGTTAAGGATGGCCGGATCGAGATATTCAGAGAGTTGCTTGTAGCTAAGCTCATAGTCCTGCCTATGAGCGGCTTTGATGTGATTCTTGGTATGGAGTGGTTAGCTGCTAATCACTCGTTGATTGACTGTCACCGGAAAGAAGTAGTGTTTAGGCCGTCGGGTCGGCCCAGCTTTAAGTTTCGTGGAGTCTAGGGTGGAGTATGCCCGCCGATGGTGTCAGTTGTGAAAGCTCGTCGTTTGTTAGCTCGTGGAGCTTGGGGCTACCTAGCCAAGTTGTCTGGGGAGAGCCGCCCCTCGCTGACTGTTGATCAGGTACCGGTCGTACAAGAGTTTGCAGATGTGTTTCCTGAGGAGTTACCGGGGTTACCCTCGAAGAGAGAGGTTGACTTCACAATTGAGCTCGAGCCAGGGACCCTCTCTATCTCGAAGGCTCCGTATCGTATGGCGCCAGCAGAGTTAAAGGAACTTAAGGTTCAGTTGCAGGAGATGCTAGATCAAGGGTTCATCCGTCCGAGTGTGTCCCTGTGGGGAGCACCAGTTCTGTTTGTAAATAAGAAGGATGGTTCGATGCGCTTATGTATTGATTATCGCGAGGTTAATAAGGTTACAGTGAAGAATAAGTACCCGTTGCCCCGTATTGACGATTTGTTCGACCAGCTTCAGGGAGCTTCCGTGTTCTCCAAGATAGATTTGAGATCCGGTTATCATCAGTTGCGGATTAGGGATGCCGACATTCCTAAGACAACTTTCAGGTCTAGATATGGTCACTATGAGTTTATGGTCATGTCGTTCGGATTGACTAACGCCCCAGCAGCGTTTATGGACATGATGGATAGGGTGTTCAAATCACTTTTGGACAGCTTCGTCATCGTGTTCATTGACTATATTCTGATCTATTCGAGGACTAAGGAGGACCATGCAGAGCATTTGAGGCGAGTGTTGACAGCTTTGAGGGAAAACCAGCTTTATGCGAAGTTTTCCAAATGTGATTTCTGGTTGGAGCAGGTGGCCTTCCTAGGTCACGTAGTTTCGAGAGATGGTATAGCCATGGACCCCGCGAAGATTGAGGCCGTGAGTTCGTGGGCCAAGTCGACTTCAGTTGCCGAGATTCGTAGCTTTCTGGGTTTGGCAGGTTACTACCGTCAGTTCGTTAAGGACTTTTCCACTATAGCCTCGCCCCTCACTTGTCTAACGAGGAAGGCTGTCGAGTTTGTTTGGGATGGTAAGTGTGATGAGAGCTTTGCTAGGCTCAAGCGTAGTTTGACCTCAGCACCAGTGTTAGCAGTCCCGGAGGGGACAGGTGGTTTCGTAGTCTACAACGATGCTTCCAAGTTTCGATTAGGTTGTGTGTTGATGCAACATGGGAAGGTAATTGCGTATGTTTCTCGTCAACTGAAGACGTATGAGCAGAATTACCCGACTCATGATATGGAGTTGGCAGCAGTTGTGTTCGCATTGAAGATTTGGAGGCATTACCTGTATGGTGAGCGGATTCAGATGTTTGCTGATCACCAGAGCCTCAAGTATCTGTTTACTCAGAAGGAGTTGAATATGAGGCAAAAGAGGTGGTTGAAGTTGGTAAAAGATTATGATTGCGAGATTTTGTACCATCAGGGTAAAGCCAATGTGGTGGCTGATGCTTTGAGTAGGAATACGTCGCACTCCGCGACATTGTTGAGTTCCCAGCCCAGATTGCCGAAAGAGTTCGAGTGGGCCGAGGTTGCAGTATTGTTGGGTGAGGTTACTACCAGAGTAGCTCAGTTGACCGTTCAGTCGTCGATCAGACAGCGGATTATTGATAGCCAGGTGAGTGACCCCGCACTTAAGAGGTTGTTTGACAGAGTTAGTGTTGACGGAGACTTTGACTTCGTGTATTCACCAGACAGTGGGTTGACTTACAGAGACCGGTTGTGTGTTCTGGAGGTTGCAGGATTGCGAGCAGAGTTGCTCTCAGAGGCCCACAGTTCTCCGTTTGCTTGGCACCCCGGGGGTACGAAGATGTATCAGAATCTTAAGCAGAAGTTCTGGTGGATGGGTATGAAGAGAGACGTTGCAGATTTTGTTAGTCGGTGCTTCACTTGTGAGCAAGTGAAGGCACCCAGGAAGAGGCCGACCAGTTTGTTGCAGCCGCTGAGTGTGCCTCAGTGGAAATGGGAAGAGATCTCCATGGACTTTATTTCTGGTTTTCCGAGGACTTCGAGGAAGTTCTCTCAGATCTGGGTGACTGTAGACCGCTTGATTAAGAGCGCACACTTCATTCCCGGTAGAGACACTTATACCGTGGAACAGTGGGCGCAGTTATTTTTGGAGCAGATCGTCCGTTACCATGGTGTGCCTGTGAGGATTGTGTCGGACCGTGACTCGCGGTTCACTTCTCGTTTCTGGAGGGCGCTCCAGAAAGGTTTAGGCACTGAGTGCAGCTTCAGAACAACTTTTCACCCTCAGACAGATGGTCAGACTGAGAGGGTGAACTAGATTCTTGAGGATATGCTGAGAGCTTGTGTGTTCGACTTCCCGGGCAGTTGGGACCAGTATCTGTATCTGATGGAGTTTGCCTATAATAACAGTTATCAGTCGATGATCCAGATGTCTTCATTCAGGCTTTGTATGGTAAGCATTGTCGGTCTCCTGTGTTTTGGGAAGAGGTTGGTGATAGGCAGGTTTTGGGTCCCGAGTTGCTCTGATTGACCAACAAATGAATGCGAGAAGATTAGAGCTCGTATGTTGACAGCTCAGAGCAGGCAGAAGAGTTACGCCGATGTACGGCGTCGAGACTTAGAGTTTGAGGTTGGATAGCACGTGTTTCTAAAGGTTGCACCGATGCGAGGTGTGTTGAGGTTTGGTAAGCGAGGGAAGTTGAGTCCCCGTTTCGTTGGACCGTTTGAGATTCTTGAGAGGATTGGCAGAGTTGCATATCGGTTAGCCTTACCTCCGTCGTTGTCAGCTGTGCACAGTGTTTTTCATGTATCGATGTTGAGGCAGTATGTGCCGGACCCGTCGCACATTGTGGACTTTGAGCCTTTACAGCTGAATGAGGACTTGAGCTTCGAGGAGAAGCCTGTGAGTATTCTGACCTTTGAGACGAAGACGTTGCGTAATCGTGAGATCCGTTTGGTAAAAGTTTAGTGGAGGAGTCAGAGTTCAGATAAAGCCACTTGGGAGCGGGAGGACGAGATGAGATTGCATTATCCTGAGCTGTTTCAGTCTTAAGGACTTTCGGGGACGAAAGTCATAAAAAGGAGGGAATATTGTAATGGCCCAGGTTTTCATCCCGGTCTTTTAGATATACCCTAGGGGTATTTTGGTATGGCCATCAGGGCCGTTTCTGTCTTTTTCAGCTGCTAAAATTATTGGATGGTCTTTTGTAGGGTTTTGTTGCCTTGTGGATGTGTTTGGGCATGGAGAGATGCACAAATAAATTAGAGAATTAAAAGTGTGGTTGTTGGGTTTTGAACCTGAGTTGCCTAGGTGATCAAAGGAGTGGTGTTGCCGGTTGTGCCACTAATCAATGTTGATGCTCTTTCCGCGGTATGTCTTGGTTAGCTATGGGTTTTTGGGATTTTTGTGTGTTTGATTAAATAAAGAGAAAAATAGGTTTTTATCTCTTGTTTCTCCAAATCCTCTTTGCCGCCCCATCCCTCTCTCCCAAGCTTCTTGCCGTGCATCATCTCCCCAAGCAGCTCCGTCGATCAATCGTCATCCCGGGTAAGTGTCTCACTCTCTTCTTCTCTTTCGTTTGGGTGTGTTCTTACTGGCCGAGAGAGGAGAGCTGAGTGTTGGTTTTGTTGCGACCGGCGAGAAGACCGGCGAGCCCATCACTGCAAAGAAGAAGCCAAGATCGCTCTGTCGCCCACCGAGACTCCCTGCCGTCTCGGCCCGGCAAAGATGCTCTGTCGCCCAGCCGAGCTACCCATCGCCCTGCAGCGCCTTCGCCCAGCCCGTCGCAGCCGTGCAGCCTCTGCAGCGCCATCGCCCAGCAGCAGATCGCACTCGCCCAGCGCCACTTTGCGCCGCGTCGCGGCCAAAGAGCCGCGCATCGCGCGTCGCTTTACTGTCGCGAGCGCCCCAGCGCAATTGTTGTCGCCGCCCGTCCGCTCGCAGCCCAGCGCCCCAGCATCTTCGCCATCCGTCGCGTCTGCAAATGACCAGCGCCATGCAGTGCATGTGTCTCGTCAGCGCAGATAGCTTTGCGCGCAGCCCAGCCAGCCAATGACGTGGCAACTGTCCGTCCGCTGCGTCGTCGCCGTGCCGTGTGAGTTGCTCCCGAGCTGAGCCCTGTTTGTTTTATTATTTTAGGCCTATTGGTTGTAATATGTGTTGTTGTTTGTTAGGTACCCGATAGCTAGCTCGGGGTTCATTTGCAGCATAGGACCTTAGTGTGTCATTGCCTTCCGACCAAGGTAAGGATTTCTTACCGAAGTTGTGTGGGCCCTACGATATATTCTATGATTGCTGTTTGTATGTTTGTTTATGTTTATTAGCATGTTAGTGGATAGGTGCTCTGTTCTGAATTCCGACTTGCATGATTCCTGTGTTATTCCTCATGTTAGTTCCATGCTAGGTTGTTCTGTTCTGGCATGCTCGTTATCTGTTCTTGCTTCGTAGTATCATGCTAGGTTCATTGTTTCTGTTGAGCACGTATTGGAATGTTTGCTGTTATCTGTTATAGCTTAGAGTTCTGATAGGTAGCATCATCTGGGCGAGGATGCATAACGTAACTTGCATCCGTGGCAGGGACGTGCGAGGCAGTACTCCGTCCCTGATCCGTCGTTAGGGTTTAGCTAACCCTAATGGCAGCCCAGTGCAATCTCGGGTGAGGGTCGTAGACTGTTAAATGCCTCAACGGTCGGGGGAATGACTAGGCATTGCTTTGTCCCCGACAGTCGACACGTCCTCAGCGTGTCGGCCGTAGCCCTTGATTGCCACCTGATAAGGCAAGGACCGGTTCCTGGTGTAAGCCTACCACGGCCGGTTTCTTAGCCTCAGGTGCGGTGGTACAAGCTGACATAGTCACAGTGTCCTAGTCTCACACCACTATGTTCAGTGACACCGATCCAGAGATTTGTTAGGCATGCGTACTGGACCAGGGCAGCATGCCCTAGACCCAACACCTCCCTGGTTTGCAGCAGCATGCGGTGCGAGCACACACTCATTACAGCGCCAATTGGAGAGCTCCTCGGGATCTTGAGTTCAGTGCACCTTTCGTATCGACAGTAGGAAGGCTGAGGCCGAGACTAGTTTCTCGTATAGTATCGTTGCATGGTAGTTTTCCGGAGTAAGACCGTAAGATGACATCTGAGGTTTATGTATGGATTTAAGCTGTGTGCTCTCCTCTGTGTTTATATTCATGGCTTGCATACTTTCTGCTAGATGACCAGTTTTATCGTATTGTACCCCGGTTGGGGATTCTTACTGAGTAACTCGTTACTCACCCTTATTATGCGGTTTTCCACAGGTAACCATGGTGCGAGACAGGATGGCTGAAGGAGGAGCTGCTGATCATGGAAACCAGCTGTCAAAACTCTGAGTCTTATGTTTATGTTTTCTTTATGTTTTTATTATCCTCTGAATGCATGTAGTTGGGCACGGAGCCCTTAGGGTGTTTTATGATTGTTTTCTGGATTCTGACACTGTTGTAAACCGTTTGAAGTTTTGAATGATTTGAATAAGTCTCTGATCAGAGCATGTTTTGGAAATGTATTTGGCTTGGAACAGGTGCTTGGAAACAGGGACAGGTTTCAGGAATTAAACGTTTGACTTTTAAAATGGATGTTTATATGTTTTATTTTTTATTCAGAATTTGGAATACAATCCTGCATATTGTTCCTAAGTTTTTAAAGCATGCATTGAGGTAAAGGCCTAGTTTAGGACCCCATTCGAGTCCGGTCTTTACAAATATACCGAGAGTTAAGCAAAAGGATGATTTCATGCCTCACATCACCTACTTTTGAATACCAATTATCGAAACACATATTATTCATGATCCATAAATTCTTTTATTGGAACCCGCCTAAAAATTGCATTCTGTTTCATCCACCGGTGTCGGCCCCCATCACAACTTTTATGTTTTCCGAAGAGTTGCTAGAGATAAATGAGTTTATATATTAAATGTTAGTGTTTCTAATAAAATCCCTATTTCATAGAGATTTTGTTTTTATTTGTTTCTTATTACTTTTTAAATTCAATTTTGTTACTATATTAAAAAAATGTTATGGACAAGAAAAAAAAAACTTTTGCAAGTGAATTTTTCTTAATTTGTTTTTTCTTTACGTACATTGATGTACTTGTATGTACCGCAACCTTAGTAGGGTATACAATGTGTATGGATATTTTCGTTGTATATGAGTATTATAATGTGCATATAATGTATTAAGGTATGAATTTACTTGGTTTTCTATATGTGTCGTAAGTGGATGTACATATATGTACGATGTTAAAATGTTGACACATGTATTTGTATCTAACTTTATATAAACTTTGTGTACATGTTGTACGTATTAGATGTACTTATTTATATTATGCATATTAAATACATATTGATTTTGAATATGTAGTAGTATGTACAATGTATCGAAAGTGAATTTAAATATGTACGACTATGTATAGTAATAATAATAATGTTGTTGAATGACTCTTGGTATTAAAATCTTATTTTAGATTTTTAAGTATAATTATTTGACAAATCAAATATAAAAATAGGTTAAATATATTGTATTTAAAATTTTGGTATATTTTGATAAGATATTTTAATTTGAAATTTAATTCCAAAATTTTATTCCAAACAAAATAAGAAAGACAATTGTTGGTTGTGAAGCCGACACACCACAGTTAAGGAAATAATAATCAAGATGAATGGTGATGCGTACTGTTCCAAATATCGCAAAAGTGAAATTGTGACTGGTTTGGTGAAATGTGAGTGTGCTATTCTTCCCTGAAGCACAAGTATACACGGTCAATGTTGTAGCAAGTTTTAAATATGAGTACATGTCATTCTCCATAGGGATTTTTGTATTGCTTTAATTCGTTTTCATGCAAGAGTCAGGTGTAAAAAATTGGTTGATTACGTGGTTGAGTAACTAAATTAAGTGATTGAGACGATAAAAGAATAATATGAGACTAAATATCGGAAGGGTTAGGGTTTTCAGGGCTTCACTCAAGCGATGAAGTTAGCAAGGGCGAACCATCGAGTAGTTTCTCTTGGCCCTCTCAAGCTCTAGATTATCAAGTGGTTAGATGAATCCCACATCTAACCACTTGATAATCTCCTTTTTTACTACCTCTTTCATAGCTGGATTAAATCGCCGTTGATGCTCGACGGAGCAAAACCCGTCATCTTCCAAGTTTATTTTGTGCATGCAGAAAAAGGGGCTTATCCCTTGTAAATCAATGAGAGTCCAACCTATAGCCTTCTTGTGCTGCTTCAACAATTCAATAAAACCTTCTTCATGTTTTGGTATTAACTGAGACAAAATTATCACAGGTAAAGTTTCTCTTTCACCTAGATACGCGTACTTCAAGTGCTTAGGAAGAGGCTTAAGTTCTAACACTAGTGGTACTTCTATTGATAGTCTTACTGGTAGTGCAATTCTGTCCGACAAGTTTAGTGAATTTTTCTCTGCATACCAAATTTTGCAAACCTTTAACTCTTCACCAGATGACTCATCTTCGCTAGTGCCCCAGTAGTCTGCATTTGCATCTTTGCATTATTCTTGCGAACGACTAGCATAAGCTTAGCTGAAGTCTTTTTCGAGAGAAGTAATCGCGAAGCATTCTTCCGTTTCAGTTGGATATTACATAGAGTCATTAATTTAGAACTTGATTTGGTCACCATTCATCTGCAGCATGGTACCTTCTAGGGGTGAAAAAAAAGTCAAAAAATCGAGTAAACCGAACTGATCCAATAGGTTTTTAAGAATCATATTGGATTCATTGGTTGAAAATTGTAGAAAACCGATTTTTTTTGGTTATGTTCGGTTTCATATGAAAAACTAATTTAAAAACCAAATCAAACCAATCATATAAATAACAACTAAAAAACCCTTTTCTTCATTCAACCACCTCTCGCCTAAAAAATCTCTTATATTTCTACTATTTCCTGCGTCACTTCGACTTCTCCGCCTCCTTCGCCTCTTCGATTTCTCCTCCTAGCCACCTCTTCGATCTTTGCACTTCATCTTCTCGCCCTCTTCTTATATTTTGGTGCTTAAGAAGAAGGTTTGTTTGGAGGAAATCTTTTGGAATTTGAAGGTAGAACGAGGTAGGCCTTTCTTTTCTTACTTGCATCCTCTTTGTTCACCGTCTTTTTATTTTTGTTGAATCTCCATTTTCTCTTCACATCTCAATGCCTTGAAACAAGGATTCTACGGTATTTTGGTAAATTTAGGGGTTAGGTTTTCATTTTTATCTTCAATTTGAAGCATAAAATTTTGATTCCCTGTGCATTCAATGAATTGCCCAACAGATTTAATTCAATTTGACTCATAGGTAATCTATAAGTTCATTTATCTAGAACATTCAATTCATTTTTATTTTTCAATTTTCATTTATTAAAATTCCATGTGCATCCATTTCCCATTTTCTCTTAAATTTAAGTATATACATTTGATAGCCAAAACAACCCTAATGAAGATGATGATGTGAACAAACTGCCAACATTTATTCTTGATACAAAGATCAGTAATTTGGTAGCTGAAGTAATGTATGAGATTTTCCCCTCAATGGAGAGTGAGGCAAGTTCATCAAGCTCAGCAACAAAGTTTGTTTCATTTGTCCAAGCATGTTAAAAAACTTAGCTTGCCATGCAACACAATTTCCAAGCAAAACAAACCTTTTCCAAATCATGTTTTTATTTCTTATGTTTTTTGCTATTTTAATTTATTTGACCAATTTGTAATCAGTAGTTAAATCCAACATAGAAAGTCCTATTCTTTAGGGTTGTGGAACTACCTTCCTAAATATTATTTATTTATTTATTTATTTTAGTGGTTCCTAATTAGTAGGAAACTAGTTTGGTTGTTGTTATTGTTATTTTTAGACTTGAGAAGCCCTATTTAAGGGTCTTTTATTCTTGAGAAAGGACATTTAAGTTTTATGCAAATACATTCTAACTTTGTTTATCTCTTGCATTTAGAGAAAACTAAGAATTTTCTTTGCTATTTCAACTTTGGCCTGTTGAATGGTGTTCTAAGGTCCCTAATTCAAGCTAAGTGGTGAAATATTTATCTTAGATTGAATTTGGTTTGCCAAAGGAATCGAATTTGCGTGGTGTAATCTGTATCGCAAGTTTTCCTAGTTCTGTCTTCTTTTTCGTTCCAATTCGATCCTGATTTGTGTGATTGCTTATTTAGGAAATTATACAACATTTGGTATCTGAGCTTAGGTTTTATTGTGCCAAAAATTCACATAAAAAAAAAAAGAAAAGCTATTCCTCTAACATGGCAAGTGGAAGCAACACAGATCTAGAAAGTTTGATTGCATCATTGAGACAAGAAAAGAAAGAATTGTGCTGGAAAAAGAGGAGATGGAGCAGCAAATGAAATATATGGAAGATCAACTTCGAGAATTATCACTTGCGGTTCGAAGGCAACGAGTAGATATTCCCACACCTTCTAGATCTGCACATGGAATAGAGATTGAAGAAGAAGACAATCTGTCCACCATGAGAGAGTTTAATCCACAAGCAAGAAGAAATCAAGCTTCTTGGGTTGCAAATGACATCAAAGTTGACATTCCCGAGTATGATGGTAGACTTGATCAAGATGAGTTTGTAGAATGAGTAAGAACTATAGAACAAGTGTTTGATTACAAACAAACATCAGAAGATAAAAAGGTAAAGATTGTGGTTTTAAAGTTGAGAAAATATGCATCTACTTGGTGGGCTAATGTTTGTTCAAAGAGAGAACGAACGGAGAAAGAAAAGGTCCAAACATGGCCTAAAATGAAGAAACTGCTCAAATAGAAGTTCATGCCATCTTATTACATCCAAGAAAGTTTCTCCAAACTTCATTCTCTTAAGTAAGGTTCAAAATCTATAGAGGAGTATTCTAGGGAATTTGAATACTATCCTTATGAAATGTGATTTGAATGAAGATGATCCTCAAACTCTTGTGCGATTCTTAAGAGGATTGAAGACTAAGATTGCAAACATAGTTGAATTACATCCTTATTCCACGTTGGAAGAGTTAAACATGCTAGCACATAAAGTTGAGAACCAACAAAAGGCTAAAGGTAAATTTGAAGCTTTTCGCTCATTTACCAAAACAACCCACACCAAAAACCATTACTCTTGCCACACAAAAAGTCACATTTCATAAACCAAATCATTACTCTTCCCACACCAAAAGTCTTCCCACACCAAAAACCAACCTTTTTTACACCCGAAAACTTGTTGTGAAGCCAGAAACACAATTTCCCACCTTCGAGAGCCCCACGTAGGTGTTTTCGATGTCAAGACTTAGGGCACATTGCCTCAGAATGTCCTAACAAGAAAATCATTACTCTTGCTGACTTTGAAGTATTTGAAAACCAGTGCTTTGAGGAAGAAAAAGAAGGAGAAGAATCTTATGATCATGAAGAAGAAGAAGATGTGATTGGGCCAGATGAAGGAGAATGCTTGGTCGTGAGAAGAACTCTTAGTGGAACTGCTGCTCAAGAGGAGAGTTTGCAAAGGGAAGCAATCTTTCACACAAGGTGTACCATTGAGAAAAAAGTATGTTCATTGACCATTGATGGAGGAAGTTGTACCAATGTAGCATCTCAAACATTGATTTCAAAGCTCAAACTACCAATTGTACCACATCCCTCACCATATGTCATACAATGGCTTAATCAAAGAAAATGTATTCACGCAATTCATCGAGTCTTACTTTCATTTAGTATTGGCAAGAAGTATGAAGATGAAACCTGGTGTGATATTATATCTATGGATCCATGTCATGTGTTGTTAGGTAGGCCTTGGTTGTTTGATAGAAGAGTTATGCATGATGGATTTAAAAACACTTACTCCACTAAAAATAATCGCAAGATTGTTTTAACCCCTATTATGCCATCAAAACCAATCCCAAACTAAACACTCCTTTAACCACCCTTCTAAAATCTAAAATGCATGAGTTTGAGTCATTTAAAAAAGTAATATTGATGAGTTAAGATGAGGAACAATCCCTAAATGAAGATGAAATACATCCCAAAGCTAAACCCTTGCTAGAAACCTATTCTCATGTCTTTCCAAATGAAATACCGCTTGGTTTTCCCCCTATAAGAGATATCCAACACAAAATTGACCTGATTTCAGGATCCATATTCCCAAATGAACCTGCCTATAGAACCAATCCAAAAGAAACTATTGAAATTAGGCATCAAGTGGAGGAGTTGTTGTTTAAGGGATTAATAAGAGAGTCCTTGAGCCCTTGTGTTGTTCCAACACTTTTAGTCCCTAAGAAGAATGGTGAATTGCTTATATGTGTGGATAGTAGGGTAATAAAAAAAATCACCATCAAACATCGCTCTCCAATTCCTAGATTGAGTGATTTTGTAAAGACCCGACCTGAATGGGGTCCAAAATAGGCCTTTACCTCAATGCATGTGTTCAAAACTTAAAGACAATATGCAAGAATGGTTTTCGGATTCTAAGTGAAAACTAAAACATTCAAACATCTATTTAAAAAGTTAATACAAAGTTCAAAACTGTCCCGATTTCCAAGCACCTGTTCCAAGGCAAATACATTTCCAAAACTCACTCTGATCAGAGATTTATTTAAAACATTCAAAGCTTTTCAATAGTTACAACAGTGCTAGAATCCGGAAAAACAGTCAGAAAACAACCTAGGGCTCCGTGCCCAACTACATGCATTCAGAGGAAAAATAAGACATAAAGAATCATAGACATAAACTCAGAGTTCAACAATGGGTTTCCATGATCATAGCTCCTCCTCCAGCCATCCTGTCTCGCAACATGGTTACCTGTGGAAAACTACAAAATAAGGGTGAGTAACGAATTACTCAGTAAGAATCCCCAACCGGGGTACAATACGATATACATGGTCATCTAGCAGAAAGGTATGCAAGCTATGAATATAAACAAAGAATAGAGCACATAGCTTAAATCCATACATAAACCTCGGATGCCAACTCAGGGTCTTACTCCGGAAAAGACTAGTGCCCAAAGGAGAAAAGACTCGGGAATTACCGACCGAGAAGACACAAGGTCACGCTCCAACTGCTGCGGCGAGCGCGGCATCCGTCGGCAGGACAAGCGGGGTCCGTGGCGCTAGCGAGCAAGGCGGCGCGGGCTGGCGCTTAGCGAGGCAGGACGTGGCAGACGTGGCCGCCGCAGCGAGCAAACACGCTGGTGCGCGCGCGGGCTAGCGCGCCGGGTCCGCAAGGCGACAGCGGCGGCGGCGAAGTTCGGCGGCAGCTGAAGCGGCGTCGGCGACGCTGCCGAGAGGCAAGCAAGAAGCAGAGCGCGCGCGCGTCTGGGCGGCCTGGTGCGGAACGGTGCGGCGCGATTGGGCGCCTGAGCTGGGCGATGCAACGCGTCTGGGCGCACTTGGGCTGGGCGATGCAACGCGTGTTCGGCGCGCACTGGCCGGGCGATCTGAGGCGCCCGTGCGCGTGGTGGGCGGTGTGCGTGGTTGGTGAGCGGTCCGATGCGCCAAGGTGTGGTGCGGCTAGGGCATGGTTGGGCGGCTAGGGTTGGGTTTTCTTGGTGAGGTCGGCTAGGAGAGAGAGAGAGAGAGAGAGAGAGAGAGAGAGAGAGAGAGAGAGAGAGAGAGAGAGAGAGAGAGAGAGAGATTGCAAAACAAGGGGAAAGGGACTTTCTTGATTTTTCTTCCCTTTTCCTAATTTAAATGGGTCTAAAATCCCTTCCCAAAGCTTCCTCTTTCAAAACTCGGCCCAAACAAACTTTTCTTTCTAGAAAAACTCTTTTTCCTACAAACTCCCAAAACCATTTAGGGCAAGGGTTCAAATCCCAAAGGAAGCACTAAAAAACCCATTAATTTTGCCAATAACTAAAATACCTCCAAACTCCCAAACAACTTGCCCAAACCTCTTGGGTCTTGCAACCAACAACCACCAAACTTCGACGAAGGCAGGAAAGGCCCTGAAATCTTGAAAATCCTCAAAACCCTGATCGGGGGCAAAAAGACCAAAATACCCCTAAGGGTTAAAACAGCTCTAACGGCCCATCCGAACATCCGAATAATGACCCAAAATCACCTGGGTAACCGAAATAGAAAACTGGGCCGTTACAATCCACCACACAATACGCCCTATACGAGAAACAAGTCCCGGCCTCAGCCTGTCTACTGTCAATACGAAAGGTGCACTGGCTCTCAATCCCGAGGAGCTCTCCAGTCGGCGCTATAATGAGCGTATGCGCGCACCGCATGCTACTGCAAACTCTGGGGGGTGCCGGGTCTAGTGGCAAGCTGCCCAAGTCTAGTCACCATGCCTAACTAAATCTCTGGATCGGTGTCACTGATATAGGGGTGTGAGACCTGGACACGTGAACTATGTCAGCCTAAACCACCGCACCTGAGGCTAAGGAACCGGTCGTGGTAGGCTTACACCAGGAAACCGTCCTTGCCCTATCAGGTGGCAATCAGGCTACCGCCGAACACTGACGAGGACGTGCCATTTGTCGGGGACAAGGCAATGCCAAGTCATCATCTCGACCGTTGGGGCATTTAACAATCTGCCACCCTCACCCAAGATTGCAGGGCCTACTGGTAGGGTTAGCTAAACCCTAACGGGGTCCAGGGACGGAGTACTGCCTCGTACGTCCCTACCGTGGATGCAAGGTACTTTATGCATTCTGGCCCGGATGATGCTACCTACCATATCTCAAACCTATAAACAGATACAACAAACAATCCAATATGTGCTCAACAGATACAACGAACCTAGCATGATACTACGAAGCAAGAACAGATAACGAGCATGCCAGAACGGAACAACCTAGCATGGACTAACATGAGAAACAACATAAGAAGTCATGCGGTCGGAATTTGAACAGAGCACCTATCACTAAACATTGATAATCACAAACAAGCATACAAACAACAATCACATATAATATCGCAGGGCCCACACAACTCCGGTAAGAAATCCTTACCTTGGTCGGGAGGCAACTACACACAAGAATCCTAAGTTGCGATCGAACCCGAGCTAGCTACCGAGAACCTAACAAACACAATAATAATCACAATCCATAGGCCTAAATATAATAAAATAAACAAGGCTCGGCTCGGGAGCAACTCACGCGGTGCGGTTGACTCGCGGACGGGCAGGCTGCACCACACTGGGCGCTGCTGGAGGAGGTAAATTGCACTGGGCGCTAGCGGGCACAACATCGATGGATAGCACGCGAGCGCGGAGCGACGACGGCCCGGTGTGCAGCGCATGGGCGCGGACAAGCTGGACGCGGGCGAGCAAGTAGCACGGCACGGGCGCGGACGCTGAGCGGGCGAGCGGGCGCGAACTCGGCTGGGTGACCTGGGCGTGCGACGACGTGCAACAGGGGCTGGGCATGCGACAGCTACGATCTGGGCGTGCGTAGGGGCTGTCTGGGAGTGCGACAGGGGCTGTCTGGGCGTGCGACAAGGGCTGTCTCAGGCGGGCCGGGCGGCTGGTGCTTGCTTGCCTGCGACCTCTTCATTGTTGAAATTGGCCTTTGCTCGGTGGGACGACGACTTAACGACAGCCGGGTGCAAGCGGAGAAGGAGCTCGGCAAGGAACTAGGGAGGGGGAGCTTGGGCGGCCAATGAGCTTATGGAGAAGAAAGCCAAAAACCTAATTTCCTTTCATTTAATCAAATGGACCAAAATCCCGAAAACTCAAGGCTAACCAAGATATGCCGCAGAAAGAGCAACAAGATCCTCCTATGGCTCAACTGGCCACACCACCCACTTGACTTCCTAGCACTCCAAGTTCGAATTCTAACAAACGCATCTTTATTCCTCAATTTTTCTTTTGCATCTCACCATGCCCAAACACAACCTCAAAGCATCAAAATCCTACTTAAGCCCATCCAATAATTTTAGAAACTGCAAAAGACATAAACGGCCCTGACGGCCCGACCAAATTACCAAAATACCCCTAGGGCATACCTAGAAAACTGCGATGAAAACCTGGGCCGTTACAGATTTGATGTATGAATTATATAGAGCAACTCTATTTTCTAAGATAGATCTAAGTTGTGAAGGAGTTGAGTGGAAAACAACATTCAAGACTAAATAGGGGTTATATGAGTGGCTTGTTATGCCATTCGAGTTATCAAACGCACCAAGCACATTCATGAGACTAATGAACCAGACACTAAAACCATTCTTAGGCAGGTTTGTTGTGGTTTATTTTGATGACATTTTGGTGTATAATATAACAGAAATGGAGCATGTTGATCATCTGAAGCAAGTCTTTGAAGTTCTAGCTCGTGAGAAGTTGTATGGGAATCTAGAGAAGTGTCACTTTTTTACTAATCAAGTTACATTTCTTGGATATATATTCTCAGATAATGGAATTGAAGTAGATGAGAGGAAAGTACAAGAAATTAGGGAATGGCGAATTCCTAGTTCAATCCAACATATTCGAAGCATTCATGACCTTGCATCTTTTTATCGAAGGTTTGTGAAGAATTTCAGTTCAATAATGGCTCCCATGACTGAACTAACCAAATTGAAGCACTTTGAGTGGAATACACATGCACAAACAGCTTTTGATGAGATTAAGAAGCAATTAACTTTTGCCCCAACTCTTGTGTTACCATGTTTTGAAGATGTGTTTGAAGTGGAGTGTATGCATCCGACATAGGAATTGGTGTAGTCCTCACTCAAAGGGGACGGCCCATTGCCTATTTCAGTGAGAAATTGAACGAAACCAAACGTAGATATTCAACTTATGACAAGGATATCAATGCATTGGTACATGCGTTGGACCATTGGCAGCATTACTTGATTTCTAAGGAGTTCACTTTGCATTCAGATCATGAGGCATTGAAGTACATTCAAGGGCAACATAAGCTTCAACCTAGGCATGCCAAATGGGTTGAGTTCCTACAAGCTTTAAACTTCACCATCAAACATAAATCTGGTAAAGTGAACAAAGGAGCAGATGCATTGTCAAGAAGACATTTTCTTTTAAACACCTTGAGCCCTCAAATCATTGGTCTTAAGATGATAAAAGAGTATTACTTTGGAGATCTTGATTTTGGTAAAATATTTATTTTGTGTACTAACCATGCTACTAATGACTTTCACATTTGTGATGGTTTTCTTTTCAAAGGAAATACACTATGCGTTCCAAGGCATAGTGTGCATGAGACCTTAATAAAGGAAATGAATGAAGGAGGTCTAGCTGGTCACTTTGGAGTTGAGAAAATGATGGAGTTGATGAAGGAACATTTTTATTTGCCCAAGCTCTTTAAAGATGTGAAATATTTGGTTCAAAGATGTATTGTGAGTCATAAAGCCAAGAGTCACACTCTTGCCAAAGGATTGCACATGCCACTTCCTGTTCCTCAAGCTCCATGGGAAGACATTAGCTTGGATTTCATTACAGGTTTGCCAAGAACTCAACGAAACAAAGACTCCATTATGGTGGTGGTTGATAGATTTTCAAAGATGGCCCATTTCATTTCGTGTCACACAATCTATGATGCAGTTCAAGTTGCTAACTTGTATTTCAAAGAGGTGGTTAGCTTGCATGGCATCCCTAAAACGATGGTGAGTGATCGAGACACCAAGTTCCTTAGTCATTTTTGGCTTACTCTTTGGAGGAAGATGGGAGAAAAGCTCACGTTTAGTACCTCATGTCACCCACAAACAGACGGTCAAACTGAAGTCACCAATAGAACTTTAGGAACCTTATTATGTGCCCTAACTACAAAAAGCATTCGCCAATGGAAAGAGATGCTGCCCCATGCTGAATTTGCATATAATAGAGTGCCTCACAAGACTATGAGACTTAGTCCTTTTGAAGTTGTCTATGGGCTTAATCCAAAAACCCCCTATTGATTTGGTTGTTTTAGATACTTTAAGTAAATTTAACAAAGAAGTAGAAGAAAGAGCCAAAGAAATTAAAGCTCTTCATGAGAAGGTTATTGACAAAATCATCCAAGTGAATAATAAAGTGAAGAAGAGAGTTGATAAAAGAAGAAAAGATGTACAGTTTCAACCAGGTGATCTAGTGTGGGGTTACATTTCTGCAAAGAAAGATTTCCAACAAAGAGACGTTCTAAGCTAAGTCCTAGATCAGATGGTCCTTTTGAAGTGCTTGAAAAGGTGACAATAATGCATACAAGATTGATTTACCATGTGATTATGGCGTTTCTGCTACGTTCAATGTTGCTGATCTTAGTCCTTACCAAGCATCAAATGATGGAAGTCCAAGTTTGAGGTCAAACTTTTCTTAAGAGGAGGAGAATGATAGCCAAAACAACCCTAATGAAGATGATGACATGAACAAACTGCCAACATTTATTCCTGATACAAAGATCAGTAATTTGGTAGCTGAAGTAATGTATGAGATTTTCCCCTCAATGGAGAGTGAGGCAAGTTCATCAAGCTCATCAACAAAGTTTGTTTCATTAGTCCAAGCATGTTCAAAAACTTAGCTTGCCATGCAACTCAATTTCCAAGCAAAACAAACCTTTTCCAAATCATTTTTTTTTTATTTCTTATGTTTTTTGCTATTTTAATTTATTTGACCAATTTGTAATGGGTAGTTAAATCCAACAAAGAAAGTCCTATTCTTTAGGGTGGTGGAACTACCTTCCTAAATATTATTTATTTATTTTAGTGGTTCCTAATTAGTAGGAAACTAATTTGATTGTTGTCATTGTTATTTTTAGACTTGAGAAGCCCTATTTAAGGGTCTTTTATTCTTCCGAAAGGACATTCAAGTTTTATGCAAATACATTCTAACTTTGTTTATCTCTTGCTTTTAGAGAAAACTAAGAATTTTCTTTGCTATTTCAACTTTGGCCTGTTGAATGTTGTTCTAAGGTCCCTAATTCAAGCTAAGTGGTGATATCTTAGATTGAATTTGGTTTTCCCTAGGAATCCAATTTGCATGGTGTAATCTGTATCACAAGTTTTTCTAGTTCTATCTTCTTTTTCTTTCCAATTCGATCCCGATTTGTGTGATTTCTTATTTAGGCAATTATACAACAACAATCTCCATACTTCCATTTTCTTTGAAAAAAAATAACTATTTGATATTTCATAAATTAAGAATAAAACAAAATGGAGCACACCCATTTGAAATTATCACCTAGTGTTAAGGAAGTGTTGTTTATTGGGTTATTGTCGATTTCAATTGGAATTGGTTCTTAGATTTGCATTGTCTTTTTTTTTTAATAATTTAACTGTTTGAACTTGTATTTTGCTCCTATCAGTTGGTATTGCTTGTTTTCTTGAAATTTTGAATGAATTTAAACGGAGGAGTGGTTGCATGCTGGATTTAAGTTTAACAAGCTATGGAAAATTGCCTCTTTAACTTGTGAAATTGTTATTTCTTGGAATGTAAAATTGTCATCTTTGAGAACTGGTTATGAAAAATGTTTTTTTGTAGGAGAAATGTTGTTTTGATATATTAAAAAAATGGACATTGGATCTGATCGGATCCATTTTTTGACTATGAAAAACCGAACCAATGATTCTATACTTTATTGGACATTGGATCAAATCCATTTTACAAAAGATATCAGTTCGGCTGTCGGTTTGGTAGAAAACCGACAAAAACTGAACCGAAATCACCCCTAGTACCTTCATAGACCTCCACGAGCGTTCACCCAATCCGTTAAAAAGGTCTTCCCAAGATGATTGGGACTTCTCGATCTGCTTCATAATATAAAATTATGAACTGGCTGGGTATATAAACTTATCTACTCGAACTAGAATGTCCTCGACTTTCCCTTCTAGTCTCGTGATTGAATGGTCATTGATATGGGTTTGGCTTCGCCAATCCCAAACCTTTTATAGATAGAAAACGACTTTAGATTAATGCTCGCCCCTAGATCGCATAGTGCTTTTTCGATGTAATGCCTCCTATTGAAATAGGTATGGTAAAAGCTCCAGGATCCTTTTCTTTCAATGAAATCTTGTGTGTGATCATTGTGCTGCATTCCTGACTCAACGAAATGATTTTCGCTTCGCCAATCCGATCCTTCTCTGATAGGACTTCTTTGAGTACATAGCATAATTTGGCATTTGTCTCAATGCCTATATCAGTGGTACTTTTATCTAAATCCCCTTCAAATTCTCCATGAAATTTTCAAAACCCAAACCCTCTTTTTTCTTTTTAAGTCTATGTGGAAAAGGTGGTGGAGGTTTAAATTATATTCCTTCATTGGGCTTAGTGTCCAACTTGGCATTACCGGGCTCTACAACCTCATTTTTTGTGATTTTATCTGTTGCCGCAACGACTTCTTCAATTTCCACAACCTCAAGTTGACCTCCACATTTTTTTTTCAAAAACTTCTTCATCAAAACCTCTCTCTGGTGAACCTAGGATTAGATTATCCTTTGTGCTTTCAGTGGTCACCACCTCTGATTCGTCCTTAATTATCGAGATTGCTTTGATTTGCTCTTTACCTTCTATTTTCGCAGGTTCTTGGAAATCTTCCAACGAGCCTTTGGCACGACTCATTTGCGAGCTATCCCATATGTGTTTCTAAGTTTTTCAAAGCTAGTTGTTGGTTTTCGATGACTGGTTGCTAATTTTGCAAGGTTGCCCCATTCTTCGCTATGTATTATTTTAATAAAATTTCCATCGAACTATTGGAGGTTTGTTGGAAATGATGTTGATTCATTTGATTTCGTTGATTCTGATAAGAATTACACCCTTGGTGTTGTTGATCCATTGGTGCGCCAAAGCCTGGCGGATTCCCATTGTGTCTTTGTGGAAATGCTTGGTTGTTCTAGCTACTTGCGTTAGCATTGTTAGACCAAGAGAAATTTGGATGGTTTCGCCATCCAACATTGTACGTGTTTGATAATGGGTTGTATTGGCAGTTCGCTTGCATGTAGAACACCATTGTTTTATTATGGGGGCAATCTTCATAGAAATGTGCTTCGCCGTACATGGCACATGACTTGGTCAGAGAGAGTTGTGGTTGATTGTTCATTAATGTCAATTGTGCTGAATTAACACTTTGGACCTATTATTAGCGTTGTTTCCCTTTTGCATATCGAGTAACATCTCCCGTATCTCTGCTACTTTTTGTTTTAACATCGAGTCGCTAGTTGATTCAACCTTCACTGCTGGTTTTGAGTCCGAGTGTACATCGTCCTTCAACTGGCTGGTGTTAAGGGCAATCCTTTTTAATGATTTCTGTAACTTGGTTGTATGTTTTTTATAGGAATGCTCCAGATTCTGAGGCATCGAGCACCAACTTCACAACTTGGACTGCCATAGAAATATTCAAATTAGACGCAACAAAGAAATACATTATGTGGACATTTTCGCTGGATCTTTTGGAAACGACCCTATGCTTCGACAATTGACTCGCCGACGGTCTGTCTAAACAACACGATCTCATTCGGTGTTGCATCATTTTCTTTGGTGGAAAGTATTTTAACAAAAACCACTTCACGAGTTCTTTCCATGATATATCTTGCAGATTTTCCAATGTATATAACCACTCCTTTGCCTTGCCTTGTAGCGAGTGTGCAAATCGGCTTAGCCTCAGATTGTCTCGAGTCATATCCAGAATAACGAAGGAGTCACACACACTCATGAACTCCCTTAAGTGATTGTGTGGGTCTTCGCTCGCTAAACCGTGAAACTGGGCCTTTTGCTGGAGTAGAGTATTCATTGTAGGTTTAAATTCAAATGCACGCATCCTGTTATTTGGTCTAATTACTCCTCACATAAAATCTATAATATTGGGTGTGACGTAGGCTCTAACCACTCCATCCCTATCATTTGCCATCATAATAGGGGTAGCGAGAAACCAATCTGCATGTTCATAATTTGGTTCAACTTGGCTGTTCCAGCCTCGCCTTAGCATTTTTGGCGGGTGATGACTCTAAAATAGAGTGAGATTTTAGCCTAACTTTGGATCATTGTTCGCGTTTATTAATTGAAAATGATTGTGAGTAAGGTGAACATAGGAATAAAAAGGTGTAATTCGCCAATGCTTACGCATTAAGGGAATAAAATGCGAGATATGGATTATTAAGCTGAAAACAACAAAAAATAGCACGGCTTTCGTAAGACTTATGTTGATTTTTGTTTTTCGTAGGGTTAGCGCTAGAGAAGCAATGAGATGCTGAGAATCAAGAAGCGCGACTGTGAGCAATTAAAGCTTGGGAGACGAAGGCCAGAATCACTTCAAGTGAATAAGGTGGGAATTTTTTGATAGTGTAATGGCCCAAGTTTTCGTTCTAGTTCTCCAGGTGCGTTCGGTTAATTGTTCAGTGGTTCGGTTGGGCCATTAAGATAGTTGAGCCTTTAAGGGCATTTCCGTCATTTTGCCCAAGGGTCGGTTTTGTGCTTAACCAGGGTTTTGGGATTGTTTCTGCCATCTGCTGAGTATGGTTATTCTTTGGTTTTAGATTCTAGAGCTAAAGAGACATTTTGTGAAGTTCGGGGTCATTCGGTTAAATGAGAATTTAAGAGAAAAATAAAGTGTTATTGGTGGGACTCGTAATGAGGTTTAAAAAGGGATTTGGATCTTTGCTTTTAAAGAAGAAAATAAGATTTAAGTGTTTGTTTGCTGGTCTTCGAACTAGTGATGGACAAGGCATTGAGAGGCTTGGAGATTATTTGTGAAAAATAGAAGAAAATGGTGTTGTTGCCAGGACTCGAACCCTGTTGGTTTGCATTTGAGAGGTTTGGAGATTATTTGTGAAAAATAGAAGAAAAATGTGTTGTTGCCAGGACTCGAACCCTGTTGGTTTGCATTTGAGAGGTTTGGAGATTATTTGTGAAAAATAGAAGAAAAATGTGTTGTTGCCAAGACTCGAACCCTGTTGGTTTGCATTTGAGAGGTTTTGAGATTATTGGTGAAAAATAGAAGAAAAAGGTGTTGTAGCTAGGACTCGAAGGTGGGTGGCTAGGAGTTTCAATCAACAAATGGAAAAGGATTTGCATTTTTTTCTATTTTGAATTTGCCGAGACTTAGCCAATTTTCTCTTTCTCTTCTCATTTCTTCTTCTTCTTCTTCTTCATTCTTCTCATGGCCGAACTCTCCTAAGCTCCAACTCCATCATCTCTTCCAAGCTTCTTCTCCTCTTGCAAGCATAGATCCGAGAAGCTCTTCTTCTCCTTGTTGTTGTGCCACACTAGATCTAGCCATTCACCATCTTTAAGCCTAGATCCAAGATCTCCTTGCCAACTTGGATTCAAAAATCCTCTTCTTGTTGCTTGGATCCGAGATCTCCTTGCCAAGCTCATCTTCTTGAAATCCCTTTCTTGTTGGTGAAATCCAAGAGCTCCCTTCTCTAGCCATCATTGCCGAGATCTACAAGATTGAGTGTTTGTTGTGTTTTTTTGTGTGGATGTGTAGATCTAGCCGAAAACCAACTAGATTGGTTGGAGTGTGTTCTAACCAAAGCTTTTCTCTTGTTATGCAAGCCTAGCCTAACCAAAAATCCTTGGGGGTGCTTGTTGGAGGTGCTAGCCAAGACTGTGCTTCCTCCATTGCCGAGACATCAAGGTGAGTGGAATTGTTGTTGGTTGAGTTATGCTACCAAGATCCCCATGGTGGTCGAGAGATACATGGATGTTATTTGATGTGTGTTTGAGGTTTAACGGAGACTAACTTGTGGTTTGTGTTGTTGGTGATGCCCTAGCCGAGATTGGTAAGAATGAACTTTGAAGTTGCTTGTTGTGAGGACTAGCTTGCCTTGGCCGAGACCACCTTTGGGGAGTTGGTGATTGTTTGGGTTTTGGTTAGCTTGTGTGGTGATCTACGACTGAAGGAGCACTCTATATTGTTAGGTTCTGCTTGTTTGATAGGTAAGGGTTCCTTGCCAAGGTTGTGTGGACCCTGTGCATTACAATGATAACTCCTGGTTGTTTGTTTATATGCTGTACTGTTAGTGGATAGGTTTTGCATGTTTTTTGGATTCTATTGATAGTGGATAGGTTCTAACAGGTTTCCTGGATGTTGCTCTATTTATAGTTATGTTTAATTCTTGTTTGTCTGTTGATCTGATCTTGTATGTTGTATGCCCTATTCCTCGAATATTGTGTTTATGCTCGTGCTGTTTGCCAGGGCTTGGCATTTAGTTTTTGTTTTACGTTGCTGTTGCATTCTCCTAATTATTAACTGTTCCGTATGTCTGCAAATACTCTATTGATTATAAGCTAGTTAGATGTTGGACCCTGTTAGCTCTAGGCTGCCTAGAGTGTTAGAGTTTATTAGGGTGTCCCGAGTGATAGTCGAGTTGCTTGCTGGCTCGGTTTTTCTCAGGACTAGCCTAGTGTGTTACTGTCCCCTGTTAGCCTAGTGTGCTGCTGACAGGTATGAGCCGGACTAGCCCAGTGTGTGCTGTCCCTTGTTGGCCTAGTGTGTGCTGACCAGTTTTTAGGATTGGCCCAGTGTGTTGCTGATCTCGGGCTAGCCGAGTGTATTGCTGCCTGTGTTGCTCTAGACCAGCCTAGTGTTTCCCTTGTTTGCTCAATGTGCTGCTGACAGGTATGAGTAGGACTTTCCCGAGTGATAGTCGAGTTGCGTGTTGGCTCAGTTTTGTCTAGGACTTGCCCAGTGTGTTACTGTCCTTAGTTAGCCCAGCTCGAGGATCTTGTCCCTGTTGCTGTACTGATATAGCTTCTGAGAATACTTAGATGTTTCTCCTTTTTGTTTGCCCAGTGTGTGCTAACCTTGTCTAGCTTTGAGCATAGACCCTTGATGTTGTTCATCCTGCTGTTTGTACTTGTTGAGACTGCCAAGCTATTGTTTTATGCTTGTATGCTAGGATGCTAGAGGATTTGTTGGGCATATTGTACCCCGGTTGAGAGATTCTTACTGAGTGCAATTGTACTCATCCTTTTTGTGGTTTTTCTACCAGGTAACTTGGCACATCATTGAGGTGGCTAGAGGAGGAGCTGAATGATCATTGAGGTGGCTAGAGGTGTCACTCAAGAAAGTTTTGCTCATACCTGTTAGCAGCACACTAGGCTAACAGGGGACATCAACACACTGGGCTAGTCTTGAGCAAAATGAGCCAGCACGCAACTCGACTGTCACTTGTGGGTACAATCGAGCCAACACGCAACTCGACTATCACTTGGAACTCCCTAATTGTGACGAACCCGACCCAAAACATGGTCCTAAACTGGGGTTTTCACTCAGCATGCAAGTTAAATATGATAACAAGCGGTTTAGTGCTCATATTTAAAAACCTTTCAAAACATATGAGAAGGGGGAACCCTTAAAACATAACCAACAAAGTAAAACATCCTGGCCAGTATTTATAAAAATATACAATACAATTTAAACAACGTTTTAAACAATGTTCCCCTAGGACTCCTGTCCATCTACATGCTGAATAAACAATGCAATAATAAATGACAGAGTGCCGGCGGCTCCCCATGATCAATATCAGCTCCCTCCGCTAGCCATCCTGGTGTTGTCCCAAGTTACCTGAAAGATAAATAAGGGTGAGTATAAACATACTCAGTAAGAATCCCCAACCGGGGTACAATACGATACATCAGTCATCTAGAACCTCAACATGCAAGCAAACAGCTATCAACACAGATCATAGCTCAACGAGCTCATAAAACAAGATCTGGAGCCATCAGAAGTCTCTTACTTCTGGCCTAGGGATTGGATACACTGACCAATCCTGGACATCACCGAGGTATCTGTCACTCGGGGGGAATACACTGATCCCTAGAATGTCCTCAAGGGCCTCCTTGCCCTTGCACTAAACTGGACTTACGAGAGAGTCCCCGAAGTCAAGCTCTAATGGAAGGAATGGTGTACTCACGACATTAGCCCGGGGGAGCTCTCCGAACCGACGACTAACGCGTGTGCGTGCACACCGCATGCTGTTGCAACCGGCGTAAATGCGGGGGCCTAAGGGAAAACTACGCGGGCCAGGTACGCATGCCTATGACTCGGAAGCGGTGTCACTGATCACAGTAGCGCGAGGCCCTCGACGCTCATCTGTGCAGCATGATCCACCGACCTGAAGCTAAGAACCGGCCAGGGTAGGCTTACACCGATGGCAGGGTTCCGCTCTAGCAGGCTACAAACTAGGCTTATGCCGAAGTGGGTAGCTAAGTCCACAACCGGCGGGTCGGGGGGTGGAAGCAAGATACGTTATGCTGCGCACACTTTACTCCCCACCTGAGCTAAATCCACCTTGGCGACCGGGCGGGGGGAAGCAAGATACGTTATGCTGCGCACACTTTACTCCCGATCAGTAGGGACAAAGTACGTTATGTTCGCTCAGCCTCTGAATGATGACAAACCCTACAACTCTATCTAAGAGTACAGAGAAAAATCAATGATTCCTGGCTAGCAAGCAATGACCGACATAAATCACATTTACCTAGCATGATACTACAACTTAAGCAGGAATCATAAGCATGCTGGCAGAACAAACCTAGCATGGCACTAACATGTAAAATCAGGCAAACATGCTAGCAAGAAATCAATCAACTGCTCTATCTCTAACATGCTCATAACAGTCAGCAAACAAGCAAGGCATATCGAGATATATCGCAGGGTTCACACAACCACGGTAAGAAATCCTTACCTAGGACAAGCAGAAAACGATAATTAATCATAAATCAACGAGCGATCCTCAAGCCTCTAATGGATCCCGAACAGCCTATACATCAAATAAAGCACCCAAATCAAATACATAAAACAACCCAATAAATACAATAACCAGCAGCCAACAAATCCGGGCCCAACGAAGAAAAGACTCGGGAAATACCATCCGAGAAGCCACAAGGCTCGGGCCAACCAAAGACACAATAGCAAAGTGGGCGCAAGGGCTAGGTTGGCCGGGCGCAGCAGCGCCGAGCGAGGGGGGGGAGTGGTGGTGGCTGTGCGCGCGCGCTGCACGGCCAAGACTGAGGACGGCGCCCGGGCGCGAGCTCGGTAAGCACAAGGGCGCGCGCGCGAGGCGACGCGACGAGACGGGCTCGGGCTGGGCGACTTAGGCGAGCTGGGCGGCCAGGGAGCTGGGCGACGTGACCTAGGCGCAGGGGTGGCTCGGGCTGGGCGGCGAGGGTGGGAGACCAGGGGGGGCTGGCTCGGGCGACCAAGGGGGGCTGGGAGGGTGAGTTCGGGTTGAAGGAGAGAGAAAGGAAAAAAAAGAGAAAAAGGGAATTTTGGGAAAAATAAAAGGAAAATGGGATTTTAAATAAAAAAAATAAATTTCCTTTTTCTTTTTATCCTTATCCAAAACCATTTTATCCAAATTTTCCAATTTCTAAAAATCCTTAAAAATCCTTAAATCCCATTTCCCGGCTTCCTCCTTCGAGACCCGACTGAAGCAACCATTTCCAATCAATAAATCTCACTTAAATCAACCTCCCAAATCAACACTGAGGGCCCGGGCTCGAATCCCAAAGGAAACACTCAAACAACCATCACTTTGCCCAAAACCCAAATCACAACCGAACTCCCAAACGAATAGCCCAAACACCTCGGGACTCGCAGCCACCAACAAACAAGCCTCAACAAAGGCAGGAGCTGCCTCGAAGCCCTGAAAATCCACAAATCCTGCCCAGGGAGCCAAAAGACCAAAATGCCCCTAAGGGTCAAAACAGCTCTAACGGCCCAACCGAACCACTGAATCTGAACCGGAAGCTCCTCGAGAACCGGGATAGAAAACTGGGCCGTTACACTAATAAACTCTAACACTTTAGGCAGCCTAAAGCTAACATGCCCTATGATAACTAGTTTATAAACAATAGAGTATTAGCAGACTTACTGAACGGTTAATAAACAAGAGAGTGCAACATCATAGTACTATAAACTAATTGCCAAGTCCTAACAGACAGTACAAGAATAAACATGATATTTAGGAAATAGGGAATACAACATACAAGATCAGAATACAAACCGACAAGAATTAATCATAACAAATCAGCATCCAGGGATCCTGCAAGGAACCTATCCACTAACAATACAACATATAAACAAACAACCAGGATAGTTGTAATGCGCAGGGGCCACACAACCCCGACAAGGAACCCTTACCTGCAAGGTGGATTCAGACAATCAACAGGGACAAGATCCTCGAGCTGTGGAATTAATACAAGCAACCTAACAAACAAAATAATATTTCACAATCCACAACCTATTTAACCAAAACAACGAATCAACAAGCAAGTCTCGAGATTAGGGTTTTAGCCAAAACTGAGAGGCTACAAGGCTCGGCAGCAAGGCTGCCTCGGCAACGACACGGGTGAAGGGCTAAGGCAGGAACAACTCGTGGGCGTGCGGCAAGTCAAAGACACGCAAAAGAAGACGGCAGCGACGGATGGGGCGTGCGTCTTGGCCGGGCGTGAGACGCGGCGAGCGAGCGAACAGCGGGATCGCTTGTAGCGTTCCTAGCATGGGTGAGCGGCAGCACCAGGTGAGCTTTGCGATCGTTGGAGCGGGAAAGCGGCTGTGCAGGACGCAACGCGATGCAGGCTACTCGGCAGCTTGGTGCTACGCTTGACAGGGGAGAGCGGACGGCGTGGGCGATGCAGACTGCTCGACGACGTTCGGCGGTGTTGCTGGGCTTCTCGGCTGCTTAGATTCGGCGATGGTGATGGGGCTCGGTTGCTAGCATTTGTGATGGAGAAGAAGAAGAGTTTGAGAGAAGTGATTTTCGGCCAAATGAGGGAGATGGGGAAGGTGAAGGGTCGGCTAGGGCAACAAGAGGAGGAAAAAGGATTTTTCTCTCATTCTCTTATTTTAAAATACTCCAAAAATCCTCCAAGTTCCACTTGTCATAATAGGTTATCCCTTCGAGTCTTGGCAAGCTCACAATTAACTCCTATTTTCTGTTTAATCCTGAACGACCTTCAAACCTCTCTTAACACCCTCCGATCCTTGAATCTGAAACCAGAACACAAATAAAAACTCAACAAAAATCTGGGGAAATAAACTGAAACCCTGAACAATTACCAAAATACCCTTAGAGGCCAAATGACCAAAATACCTCTAGAAGCTCATACAGCCCTAACGACCCAACCAAACGACCGAATAATCAACCAAACGTACCTGAAGAACTGGAATAAAAACCTGGGCCGTTACAGTGTGTCTCCATTCTGTCTAGAGCCTGGCATTTGAGTACTCTCCCAAGTGTCTAGGATCAACATAGTGAGCTGATCACCTTAGCCGAGAGTTAGAGACTCTCGAGGTTCTAGGGGTTATGTTGATAACCCATTCTAAGATCCATAGTGGATCATTTAGCCGAGAGTTAGAGACTCTCGTGGTTTGAGCATACTGTTGATTTTACTTGTTGTGAGAATGCTTGTTTAGTTGTTTGGATTGCTTGTATGGTAGGATGCTAGATGATGTGACTTGCGTACTGTACTCCGGCTGGGGATTCTTACTGAGTGCTTTTGTACTCACCCCTTATTTCTGTGGTTTTTCCACCAGGTAACTTTGGACAGCGCCAGGACGGCTAGAAGAGGAGCTGGATAATCATGGGAGTCCGCTGCATTGTCTTCCTTCCTTTATTTATGGATTCAACATGTTAGCTTGTTTTAAGGATTTGTTTTAGAACCGTTTTTAATAAACAATGGCCAGAGGCTTCAAATTGTATTGGGTTCATTTATGATTTTTGGATTGTCACTTTCCTTATAAATGTTTGAGTTCTCTTAACTATTTTAATGTCGATTTGAATGGTTTAAAATTCATGCATGATGAGTAAGAACTACTTTTAGGACTATTTAGAGTTGGGTTCTTACAGTGTTAACCGACCATCCACACAAACTAATAGGTTATAAATCGGAAGAGGAAATAACCTAAGTTTGTTTTCCATGTTTAATAGGCAGTGTTACATATGTAATGCTTTGAATAAGAGTTTAGGAATAAACGGGTAACTATTACATACGTAGCGTCAACGCATAATTACATTAAGCTGCGGTGGAAGTCGGATTTGATGCTAAGCGGAAGCAGAAGTTTGTGAGGTGTAGTATGATAGAGTCCCTTACCGCATGTTTCTTGTCTATTACATTGCTGTTGATTGTTGTAAGTACCTTAAACTAGCCTTATTTCTCAAAGAAAGAAAGAAAACTATTTTATCCTGCTATTTATTTACTTTTATGTTTCCACAACAAACCAACTCAAATCATATTCGTGCAATTTTAATTCAATTATGAACATCACCTCCGATAGTTTCCAGTCCCTATGGTGATCGATAATTTACTACTTGCTGCAGACCGTGTATATTTGCGTGAATTGTAAACTAATTTCACTTAAGGCATTCAACTATTCGCTATTCCAGAATCAGCGGGCATATTGTGTTGATTAGCTTCAACCATCCTTGCAACACGATTTCTCCTTCAGTTCTTTCTTCTTTTAAGTAAGTTTTGCTCAAGCTCAGGTTCCAAGGGTTCTACAATCTCATGCCTTTGCATAAAATTTAGCAAAAGCCCCTACAATAAACACACAGATTAGTTAGACTTTTAAACACTACTCTTACACTACTCTGCAAATTAAAAACAGTTGAAAAATCCCCGACAATGGCGACAAAAACGTGTTGGTTGTGAAATCGACACACCAAAGTTAAGAAAATAATAATCAAGATGAGTGGTGAAGTGGACTGTTCCAAATTTCACGGAAGCGAAATTGTGACTGGTTTGGTGAAGTGTGCGTGTGTGATTCTCTCCCGACGCGCAAGTATACACGGTCAATGTTGTAGCAAGTTTTAAATTTGAGTACACGTCATTCTCCAAAGGGATTTTTGTACTTTAATTTGTTTTCATGCAAGAATCCGTTGTAACAAATTGGTTGATTTGTGGCTGGGTAACTAATTTAAGTGATTGAGATGATAAAAGAATAATATGAGACTAAATATCGGAAGGGTTAGGCTTTTCAGGGCTTCTCTCAAGTGATGAAGTTAGTGAGGGTGAACAATCGAGTAGTTTCTCTTGGCTCCCTCGAGCTCTAGAATTGTCTCTCTCTAGCTTCTAGCTTAGTTTTCTCAAACACAAACACTAAATAAGCAACTTCGGCGTTAGACGAACCTTTTCTCTAAGTTTTATTTTAATTAGAAGGCAAGCCTAACAGTTCCTAATGTCATACATGCAAGTTCCTCACTTCTTTTCTTTTGAAACGAAGTAAAATACGGTTTGTCAAATGGAATGTATGAGAATATTTAAACAGCATGCACAATAAGCTATGTACGCGAACCCCTTCGCCCACGTGAAACACCCTACTTCCCCATAACCTTCATATAGCAGATTTAGCTACTCATATAAAAAAACATGCTTAAAACAGAAAAATAAATTGAAAGCATGCTTTACGCGAAAAATTACGTAAGTAGGAAATTTACGAAACAAGAACAAGTAAAGATTAAGGTAAAGGATTAGAAAACTCCACAACTTGATAAACTTTGAAATGACACCGATAAAGTTCCAGTTACAAGCAAAACGTCTCTAAGAAAGCAAGTAAACTAGGCTAGAAGACACTAACAACAACAACCGAAGCCCGATGAAATTGCTTCGACGGCTTGATATGTAAACGGAAGAAGAAATTTTGATCGGAACGGAGCAAGAGCTATGAAAAAATGTCTGAGAAATTCCTCCAAAAAATTTTCGAACCCTCAACACTGAAGAGATGCTCGCCTTATATAAGATCCCAGTCAACTTCTATGAAGCCTCTGCTCCACGATCTCTGCTCTGACATTCTCCTGCTCCATGATCCGCGTTGTCGAGTGCGTAAGAGCTGACAACACAAACGACTGAGATTAATAGATGAGCTTTGAATCTTTGCCATGTGTCCCTTGGATGAGATATTTTGAACCATCCATGTCTTCGCTTGGTTCTTCCGTCGCTGTAGTGATAGGAGATGAATTCTTGATTGTTTGCTGGGTGCAGGCTTTGCTCAAGCGAGGCTCTCGTCGTTATGCTTCGCTTCCCAAGTTGCTCTGCAAAGAAACTACAATTATCAATTCTTTACAACACTTAGCAAATATCTACACATTCATGCACATTTTGTCGCAACCAACTAAAACATTCATACTAGACAGAAGACTAAAGGTTATTTTGCTTATGCTTGGTTTTTTAGTCTATGGGGGCGAAATTCTCTCTATTAACAAATAACTACAACGAATCTTTGTCTAGAATTATATTAATTTAAGCTGCTTTAACTCTCAATTCTTGAGAGTTATCAATAGCTAAAGAGAGTTATTTATTTAATAAAAAGATATTTTAAAATTTAACTGAAGCAATTTAAAATTTTAGAATATATATACACACACATATATATATATATATATAAATATCGGTATATTTTAACAATATATTTTAATTAGAAACTTAATTCCAAAATTTTATTCTAAAAAAAATAAAAAAGTTAGTTAAAGAGAGTTATTTTTTTAATAAAAAGAAAATTTAAAATTCAACTGAAGCAATTTAAAATTTTAGAATATATATATAAAGATGGTTAAAGTTTTTTTTTAAAATTTTTTTTTGCTTTTATATGCTTCATTAAATAATAAAGTGAACATTGCAATAATTTTCCCATGAGAATAAAAAAAATAAAAAAAGAACAAAATTCCAAAAAAAAAATTATCTTAAATTCAATCCATAAATTGGGTTGAAACAAACTAAAAGATGAAAAGTTGTAAAACAATTAACTTTTAAAAGGATTTGGGACCTCTCTAAACTTGCCGATTTACATAATGGAATGGTGGAACCTAACGTTAGAGGTTGATAGCAATTAGTAACACTACACTGGTTGGCGTTAAAGAAGTTTTGAGGATTAATCCTATTAGCTAAAATGAACACAATGAACTCAAACAATGAGAGAAAACCTCTATTGTATTACTTAATCATGGTGCTCAACCATGGAGAAATCTAAAAGTTCACATGATGATGAAGAAGAATTTCTCACAATAGAGATAAAAAAAACTCTCAATAGTAAAAGCACGATAACCCGACCAGAAATGCCTAAAATGCAATTCACACACACACAGCCCTTCTGGGCTTACATATAATAAGACTCTAAATTAGCCCATTATAATGTGCTCCACATGGGCCTAGACTTAACACATAAAAAGACTTTAATGGGCTTCTTTCCTAACACCCTTTCTCAAGCCAATATTCAACAAATCACGAACATTGAGCTTGAACCTGTGCTTAAGAAAAGAAAACTTAGACAAAGGTTTTGTAAGAGTATTAGCAACTTGGACCACTGCTGGTAGATGTTGAACTGAAAGTTTCCTGTTAAGAATAAGATCACGAACAAAGTATATATCAAGTTCAACACGTTTAGTTTTAGAATGTAGTGCACCTCACTCAGGTTATCACACCACGAATGGGGGATTTATACATCGATATACATAGATCAACAAACAAGTTCATCAACCAAATTAATTCCGTAGCAGCAATAGCAAGACAAATATACTCAACCTCAGTACTAGATCGAGAAATAATTGATTATTTCTTTGAACCTCAAGAAACCAAATCACCTCCAAAGTAAATACAATATCCTGATGTAGATTTTCTATCATCTGGATCCGATGCCCAACTAGAATCAACATATCCATGTAAATTCAACATGCTAGGCTTAGTTAATAATAAACCAAAATGCATAGTGCCCTGTAAATATCTCAAAATGCGCTTAACCATTTTTCAGTGAGATAGCTGTTGGGACGAAATCAAACACACAATTTAATAAAAATGATAATTAAAAAAGAATGATGACGTGGCTTGCTCAAGACTTTGCCAAAGTGAAGTATCTACTTCTGATTAAGGGAAATGTGTGTGTGTGTTCCCCAAAGGTAGTGCAAGTATACACAGTCTTTGTTGCAGCAAGTTTTAAAGTAAGTAAAGGTCATCTCCACAGGGAATAGTTATTAGTGTCATGCTTAAGCGAAACCAAGAGTCGGGGTAACAGGGAAAATTGTTGGGGCGAAATTAATCTAAGCTAAGTAAATGTAAGGTAAATCAAACTGACGAAATACATCGGAAGAGAATAAGACATTTTCGGGGAGTTTTGCTTGGGCAAAACTATTTAAAGCCAAGAAGCAACAACTGATAGCTTTCTCTTTTACTCTTTTGAGTCTTAGAAGCTGGCTCTCTCGAGCTCTTGGTTTGGTTCTCTTGAACTCAAACACTGCTAAAGCGAAACAACACAATATTAGCAAACCTTATATCTAAGTGTTCAACTTAGATGCAAGTAAACTCATCTCTAAGCAAACTTAGCTAACCTAATGTTATACATGCAAGATCGCTCTATTTCTATTCTCTCAAAGCGAAATACAGACATACACACAGTGGATCAAACATAATGTATTTCGAATTAACGTAGCATGCATAATGGTTTATCATCTCGCTACGCTTAGCTTAGGCGAACTTCTCCTACTTATCTAATTCTTTTCAATGATAGATTTAGCTACTCATATCTATAAATAAGAGCAAAATAAAGTAGAAGCAAAAATTTATCTTTATTAAAACAACAAATAACAAGGTTCGTTAAAACTACACTAAGATAGAAGTAGATGAAAGCAAAAGAACTAAACTACGGTTAAGCTATGACTAAGCTAAGCTAAGAACTAAGGAAATGGTGATCGGAAATGAAGCTTGGAATGCTCTGAAGGATGGACCTAAGATGGCCGACCTCTCTTCTGAAGAAGAATGCATCTATTTATACTCCAAAGCCAAGCGACAAAGCGTGCTTCACGATCCTGATAATGTTGGACTACTTTTCGATTGTTTTTTAGACAAACAACTGCTTTATCTGACATTTCTGCTCCACGATCCACATTGTCGGTTGTTAGAGCATCTTTGGCTTCGCTATATTCCCAACATCTTCGTTCGCTAAACACTTCGCTGTGGCGAACTGTTTGGCAATTCTTCCAATTTCGTGACTGTGTTGGGTATCTTCAAGGCACGCTTGGTTGGCTGATGTTCATTTTGGCGAACTCCTTCTTGTGTGAATTTCGCTTCACTCCATCGAGAATGCTGCAGACAAACTAGAAAATATTAATTCTTTTTAAAACATAAAACTTCGCACACATTCAAGCATATTTCACTGCAGTGAACCAATAAAATGCATCCTAATCAGAAAACTAAAAGATGTTTCGTTTAAGCGACATTTAGGTATGATGGGTCGAAATTCAATATTAAATTAATTAAATATTAGCAAATGCTTATAAAAATATGTTCTTTTAAGCTACTTTATCTCTCAATTCTTGAGAGTTATCACACCCCCAAACTTGCATTATTACTCGTCTCGAGTAATAGCTCCGTTTCTAATGGAGGGATTTGCTTTTTCGTATTTTTCTTTGCAACCGCGAACAGTGCATCTGACTTTGCTAAAGTCATCAACAAATCAATCCGAGCATTCAAAAGTATTTCTAAGTAAATCTTTTCTATAACTAAACAATGCTGGGCGAAGCTTCAAAGTTTCAGGAACTCTATTTTGCAAATCTCTTTAGCCATTTGTTCGTGAAAGCTCACTTTGGTTCAGAATTTTAATTCTTTGGTTCTTCTAGTTTTCCCTAGCCAATTGGACATAACTTTTCGCTTTAAACTCTTTCGCTCCTTTTAACTTTGGTACTTCTCATCTTTTTCCAAAGTGAATACTCTCCTCTTACAGTTTGTTGGGGATTCCTCACTTATGGTATCCTACTATCTTTTGCTCAATTTTCATCGAATGTTTGATATTATGATAGATACGCAATGTTAGAGCAAGCGACAGCGGAGAAGTGATCCCAGGACTTAGGCTACTAGCCCTTTGATTCACTTCGCTCTCGCGAGTAGTTTGGAAATTTTTTAATTTTTCATGATTTTATCCAACCCAGGGTTTGGCTTGTAAATCTCACCTTTTACTTCAGCGAAATGGCAACTATCCGATTAATGTTTCTACGCCGAATCGCTTTTGAAGCATGTTTCAATTCTGCGCTTTTCGCGACTATTTACATATTTCACTTCGGCGAACTCCACCCCCAAACTTGGACTTTTCATTGTCCCAATGAAAACACTCAGTACCCCCAAACTTAAAGTTTGCTAAAATTTTAAGGCTTGGGTTGAGTCAAATTGGGTTCGCTTAAGCTAAAGAATTCGTGAAATTAAATTTCTAAACTTAATGAATTTTTGAAAACTATGACCTCTACTTCTCACAAAGTTTTGCTCCATCCAATTTAAGGTTTTGCGCCAGCATAGTGAAGTTATAAAATTAATTTACATAGAAATAAAATTGACTTGTACAGAAAGAAGGTTAATAAGATTTTGCAAGAGTATAGATACAAAACATTCGATGAAGCGAAAGATAATAGCATTGATATTCAGATGTTACATGATTACAATAGATTATTTACAACTATGTGAAATGCAAACATGCAATCATACATGAATTTAAAAGAGGCGAGAGATAAAGAAAATGGAAGACTTCCATTATGGCTCTTGATCAGGCTGAGCTTCGCTGGAATCTTCTGGTAGTGGCAAAAGCTTTGGAAATGGAGGAAGTTGGAACAGACTACCCTTTAATCAGTGGAGCATTTGTTGGATAACTTGCTATCGCTGAAGGAAATAGCGGTGAAATCTACGATTTTCATCTCTGATTTACCTCAACATCTGAAGTTGCTCGCTATTCGTTGAGGTAGATGCGGGGTCTTCTTCGCTGCGCGAGCTCCTCTCGCTTGTGCCTTTGGAGCCAAATTCAGGCACCTCTTGTTTGGCAAAATTGGGTCTCTCGACCAGCCTACTAGCCGTTGGTGCTGGCATAACGCTGAGATGGAGTGAGGGAAAAACATGTATCTCGCCTTTTGCCCTTTCCAATCGTGAATCTCTTTCGCGATGATGTTGCCTATGTTGATGGTTATGCCAGTCATGATTGTACAAATTAATAAGGCTTGCGGCACGGTGAGCGTGGACTCGTGGGAGATTGGCCGAAGCGAAGACTTCATGAAGGCGGCCTAGATTTTCGCCTCATCGTTAAATTCTTGGTATGGAATCAGCGAGACTGCGGACCTTCTTCCCATTCAGCTCCTTCAACTCCAATTGTCCGAGACAGAGTTGAAGGTCTTCTTCTAAAAATTCATCCAACAGAATGTCAAAATATGACTTCTTGTCGCTCAGGCCGAAGAGCGAATTTCACGCCTTTGGAGACCAATCGATTTCGCCGCCGCGAACTGAGGCTTTGAAGCTTTTGCAGTCCAGTAGACTTGCGTAGAACTCTATAACCCATTCTCGCCATGCTAAAGCCAACTCCGTACATAGCTTTTCCCAACCTCTGGCTTCGCTTTGCTTGACAACCTTCACTGGAAGACCTATGAGCTCAGGGTCAAAAGACTATTCTGATAAGAACCTCTTCGATTGATATTCGATGAAATTCTTGCTGATAAGCTCACACATCTTTTCGACCGAGTGAACTGGCACTGTTCTTTACGACTCTTTCCCTTCGCTGTGACTGCGGAGGTGTAGATGAACTTGCTTGTCCTTGAGGCCCGACAACTTGTTTGTTCTCCTGTTCTTCTTCATCTTCGTCTGTTAGGGCGAAGAGTCCTTCATCCAATTCTTCTTTGAGATCCTCATCGTTGTTGACTTCCTTGCGGAAGAGCCCTTGCTCTTTCCACTTGCAGGCTTGCTGCTCGCTAGATCAACAGCAACTTGACCAGGTGTCAAGTGTGTCTCATCTTCAGCGAATGGCAAATCTTCACCCAGCTCGCCGACTTCTTCTTCTTTGCCGTCCTTTTCTAGGCTTGCAAAACTTTTGACCTCTTCTTCTTCTGCCGCAAGACTCTCAACTTCCTCGGCTTGTTCTGTTGGCTCTTTGCCTCTTGTTGAGCTCAAGGCTGAAGTGTTAGCACCCTTCCAGCGACGTAGCATCGGTGCATCATCTGCCTCTTGGATGAGCTCAACATCAAACTCTTCAAATTCATCATCAGGGTCTTCACCCTCAGTAACTGCAACAGCGAGCCGCTCTTCTTCTTACGGCTCGACTTCGATTGTGTTGCTCCTCTCGACCACAAAGGCTTGAGGAGCTTCTCTCGCCTTGGCGACATTCTTCTCCGTACTTCGCTGCCTTTTCGCCGCAACGCCTTCTTCTCTCATTTCTTCCTTCTTTTTTCTCTTTCGATCTATTCTCTCTCTCTTCCCTCTCCTTCTCCTTTTCTTTTCTTTCCTCTTCCTCCAGCAAACTCCATTGCTCAGCCCTTGCCTTCGCCCATTCCACCTCCAACTCTGCCATTTTCCTCTTCATGGCTAACTGCTCTTCGTTTTCCCTTGCCTCAACAGCTTTCTTCTCGACTGGCTTCTTCCGCTGCAGTTTAGCGGACTTGATTTCACTGACCTTTGCTGGCGCGGAGGCTTTCCCATGAGCAAGCTTCGCGCTTTCCTCTTCTGGATGCTTCACTAAGCTGCTATCCTTCAGCGAAACTTTTCCCTTGCCCACAGAGGGCACTACTGCTGAAGCCGAGCTCGCTCTCAACTTCGCTACCTTTTTCAGCACGATCTTCGGCCTGACTCCCATAGAAGGAGTCTCTGAAACTGCGGAGCTTGGTGCTGCTCTGCTTCAGGCTTGCTGGCGAAGTCTCGCAGCAGAGAATGCTCAGCTTCCTGTCCGTTGTTCGGACTTCTTGGTGGTGGCGACTGGGATTTGGGTTCTGGAGGCCATTAGGTATTTGGAAATTTGGTAAAGGGGACTTAGAAGTTGCGAAATTCCCAGTGAAATAAGGAAGCTCGAGAGAATTTGAAGATTTTGGAAGCGTGAAAAAGAGAGAATGAGAATGAAATGTGAAATTTATAGGTCGCGAGGATTAGGGAAAACGAATGCCTCGGGAAGCGAAATGTAAAGACCTGACCTGAAAGAGGTCCTAACCTAGGCCTTAACCTCAATGCACGCTTTTAAAATTCAAATATAATATGCAAGATTGTTATCCAGATTTTGAGAAAACTAAAAACTTGTAAACATTCAATTTAACAAACAGTCACTAAGCGTCCTAAAACCTGTCCCTATTTCTAAGCACCTGTTCCAAGCTAAATACAGTTTAAAACATACTCTGTTAAGAGATTTATTAAAAAACATTCAGAACCCAAATAGTTTACAAACAGTGCCAGAATCCAGAAACAATCAGAAAACCATCCTAAGGCTCCGTGCCCAACTACATGCATTCAGAGGACAAAACAAAGACATAAACATAAACTCAGAGTTAAAGACATCAGGTTTCCATGATCAGCAGCTCCTCCTTCAGTCATCCTGTCTCGCGCCCTGATTACCTGTGGAAAACCACAAAATAATGGTGAGTAACGAATTACTCAGTAAGAATCCCCAACCGGGGTACAATACGATACAACTGGTCATCTAGCAGAAAGTATGCAAGCTATGAATACAACACAAAAGAGAGCATATCACTTTAATCCATACATAAATACCACAGATGCCATCTTACGGTCTTACTTCAGAGAACTACAACGCATCTCGATACTCTACGAGAAACTAATCTCGTCCTCAGCTTCCCTACTACTGTCGATACGAAAGGTGCACTGAACTCAAGATCTTGAGGAGCTCTCTAGTCGGCGCTGTAATGAGCGTGTGCGCGCACCGCATGCTGCTGCAAACCAGGGAGGTGCTGGGTCTAGAGCATGCTGCCCTGGTCCAGTACGCATGCCTAAAAGAATCTCTGGATCGGTGTCACTGAACATAGTGGTGTGAGACTAGGAAATTATGACTATGTCAGCCTATACCACCGCACTTGAGGCTAAGAAACCGGCCGTGGTAGGCTTACACCAAGAACCAGTCCTTTCCCTATCAGGTGGCAATCAAGGGCTACTGCCGACACGCTGAGGTCGTGTCGACTGCCGGGGACAAGGTAATGCCTCATCATTCCCCCGACCGTTGGGGCATTTAACAGTCTGCCACCTTCACCCTAGATTGCACTGGGCTGCCGTTAAGGTTAGCTAAACCCTAACGACGGATCAGGGACGGAGTACTGCCTCGCACGTCCCTGCCACGGATGCAAGTTACGTTATGCATCCTCGCCCGGATGATGCTACCTATCAGAACTCTAAGCTATAAACAGCTAACAGCAAACATATTAACACGTACTTAGCAGAAACAACGAACCTAACATGATACTACGAAGCAAGAATAGATAACGAACATGCGAGAACAGAACAACCTAGCATGGAACTAACATGAGAAATGACACGAGAATCAGGCCAGTCAGAATTCAGAACAGAGCACCTATCCACTAACATGCTGATAAACATAAACATACATACAATCAACAATCATAGAAAATATCGCAGGGCCTACACAACTCCGGTAAGAAATCCTTACCTGGGTCAGAAGGCAAACGCACACAAGAAAGATCTTAAGCTGCAACCGAACCCGAGCTAGCTATCGGGAACCTAACAAACAAACAACAAACATCACAAGCTATAGGCCTTAGGTAAAATACAAACAAAACTCGGCTCGGTAGGAAGCAACTCACACGGCACGGGGCTGGCACCCAGAAGGACAGCTGCAAGGCACATAGCTCGGCGACGGCGTGCGAACAGGCTGCTCGTTGTGCGTGCGGCAGGGGCTGCAACGGGTGCTAGGGCGCTGCAGGGTGTAGGAGTGCGGCTTGGGCGTTGGGGCTGCGCTCGGGTGCGGCGGTCGCGACGCGCAGCGGGCATTTGGCGATCGCGACAGGTGCGATCGGCGCTGGGGCGATCTTGTTATGCAGGTCGCGGTGACGAGCGAACGAGCTGTTGCAGGCTGGGCGACGGTAGGGGCTGTTCGGCTGCAACTAACACACAACCAGCAATAACAATTCCCTTCTCTCGGCCAGCAAGAACAACACCCAAAAAGACAAGAAGGAGAGATCGAGGAACGAGGAATGCTTACCCGGAACAAACGAAACAATGGAGCTCCCGAGCTGGAATCGCATGGCAAGAGAGCTTGGAGAGGATGGATGCGGCAAAGTGATTTGGAGAAGGACAAAAGAGAAAACCTATTTCTTTTCTTTTTAATCAAACCCACTTAAGTCTCGAAAACCAAGGCAAACCAAGATAACCTGCAGAATGAGCATCAATAACCACCTGAAGCTTGACTGGCAGAACCTCACCACTATCTTCCTAGCCACCTAGGCTTGAATCCCAGCTGCCGCATTTTTAATCCGGCAAAACCCCTATTTTATTTTGGCAACTCTCAACAGCCAAACTCATCCAAAATGCAACCAAACCCTATATTTGACCATCAAAGAATATTAACAGCTGAGAAAGACAGAAACGGCTCTAACGACCCGACCAAATTACCAAAATACCCTTAGGACATACTTGGAAGACCGGGATGAAAACCTGGGCCATTACACGAAATGATGCTCGACACGCGGCAAACTACAAGCTGTTTGATTGAATTTTTGGCTGACACGTGTCGAAACGAGTCAGGCGATTAATTCCATGTGTTTAAAACGCGTTTGCAATTCGATGACATCACTCCCAGACTTCAATTCGCCCTTGCAAAATTAATTCTCATCGACGGCCAACTTTCGAACTTTATTTCCTCAATTTTAGCGAATAAAATAATAAAACAGCAAAAACAACAACTATTCAAATAAAACAAGTAAAGACTAAAATATTTATAAGATAAACTTCACTAACCTGGTTTGGAGCAGCTTCTATGAAATCAAAGCAGATAATACCTTTGCTCCAGCGAAATATAATCCAACGAGAGGCCAGATAATAATCTTCTGTGGTGCCCCATTCTTAATGACTTGTTTGAGCCTTCTTTGAAGCTCATATAACTTCACTTCAGCGCCTTTAGTAATAATAGAGATCATGAACAAACTTCTGAGATATGCACATTGAACCATATTGCCTTATTCGATCGTCAATGCTTTTGCTTGAATTTCGCCATTCGCTTGGTATTGCTCCACCTTGACATAATCATTGCTCGCTCCATCATTCCCCTGGACATTCGATCTTTGAGGGCATGGAGGTGGAGGAATTTCAAGCGTGGTCAAATTCTCCTTGGATCCTTCTCAGTTTGAGGCCTTTGAGTTAGATATTCAATAATGGTTTCTTCTTCTTCTTCGCAAGGTTCTTGATCAATATTCGCTTCAGCGAAACAACCCAAATTTGACTCTTCCATTTTTTAACTTCGCTTAAATTCTCATTGTCTGTCCATATTATAGCGAAAATTTCCTCCTTGGGCTTGTCCTCGAGATTCTGCTCAAATTTCGTTTCGGTCATATTCGCTTCAGCGAAACATTTAATCATCGTTTGTTCATCCTTGGTTTTCTCTTCTACGCTCCAACTTTCATCAATTTGCAAGGGCATAGCCTAAACTTGCTCGATCTCATATTCATCCACTGCTTGCTCATCTAAAATATATTCGTTGATTTGGTTTTGCTCATGTTCAGTGTCCAGCTGAGTCGCTTCGTCTTCCAGGTTGATTGTAAAGGTTCACTGGTTTTCACAGACTGCGTCCAATCTGTCAATACTACAACGAAGCAAATATTCTAGCGAAATATATGAGTTATGCTGAAACATAGGTTGCTGCTCTAATTGACAATTCATCGGTACCTTTGAGGAAGCATAATTAAAATTGGCGAACTCAGGATCTGCATTTTGCTGAGTTTGAAATAGAGATACATTCTCGGCTATCGCTTTACTAATAAAGCTCTCCAAGGGTGTTTCGAATATGGTAGCGAAATGATGATTTGCTTGAGAATCTGAATCAATATTCTCTAAATCAGCGAATTCAAGACCTGCGTTATATGATTCATAAAATTGTTCATTCTGAATGCCGCAATGAAACGGATAGTTCATGCTTTCATAAGCATAGTCATGTTTGCTCTGTTGCATAGCATTTCTTATGATCTCTTCATACATGTTCAAGTCAGGATTGTCAGGGCCATTCTCGCAGATGTGGCTGTCTCCACAGAAATCATGGCTTTTGAAGCTCATTGGGTAAAGGTTGAAAAATTCTTCTCTTGCCAAGCGAATTCAATATTTGATTCTCCCCATGAAAGGTTCGCTTGAGCGAAGTTCGGCATCGCAAAGTTTTGCTCTTCGAAATTAGGGTTTGGCGAGATATTGAAGTCCCATGGTTGATATTGTGGAGCAAACGTCTCTTCAACATACTGACAATGATAGACAGAGTCATACAAGTTTCCTTGATAATAATCAACCAAGATCTCCAACTTCGCAGAAAACACACCTGCAACAAAAGGTAAAGATAAATTGCTAGTTCTTTGGAATTAAGAACTACTCTCAAAACAACACTTAAACAAGAACTAATGACACTATTCCCAGGCAACGACACCAAAAACTTGTTAGGACGAAATCGAACACAGAATTTGTAAAGCACCGATTTAAAAAAAAAAAAGAAAAAAAAAGTCAATGTTGACCAAGTCACTTTGACCAGGTCAGCGGTTGGCACGTGGCAAGATGATGGCTTAGTAGATGACATGTGGCCCATGACTCAGCCTAAGTTGGCACTGAGTTTTGATTAAAAAAAGGGTCGTATTTGGGTTGCATTCGACCCAAAATATTTCGGCAAAACGCGCATAAAAGGGGAGTTTTCTGATGAAACTTTAAAGGCCCATATCTTTTGACTCAGAGGTCCGTTTGAGGTGATTCTTGTTGCGTTGGATTCGTCGTCTTATTCTCTTTCTTTTGATATGCTGCTTGATAAAAACAAATTGAGTTTTGAGCACTGGGTGTCCCGATCTCTGGCAGGTGTTCAAATGAGGTTGTTTAAGTATTTCAGGGCTGTTTCGGGTTCATTTACCTCAGATATTTTGCAGAATTCGCCATGAATCAGTTGTATGAGGATGTTGGGTGAGTTTTCTCTATTTTGATTGAGTTTAAGACGATGATTGTGAGTGTGTTTAATCTAAACACGAAGTTTTTTGGGGGGTCTTTGTAGGGATGGAAGCGTAAATTAGCCTTAGTATTTCGAGCTTCACTCCACGTAAGTAGCTTATTAAGTTTATTGCTTAAGCCTATTTACGTTCATGGAAAAGTGTTTCCTTTTGTTCATATGAAAGTTTCATGATATGAGTTAGCGTGTACCATGTATGTTATGTTGGTTTATCATAAATGGAAGTTGAATGTTTGTTTACCAGGCATGCTTGGTATCTTCGCTATATATGTTTGGCATAGAGTTATAAGTGAGATTTTTAAGTTAAGTGTTGTTTATATATTTACCACGGATAGAGTGTAGGGTACTAGATGTCGTGGTTATATTTATGTCGAGAGTAACTTCTATGGTCATATCGAGGCTGCCACCAGCCATAGCTAGGAGAATGTGATTGCAGATATGCTAAGAGAATAGATAGTTTGTGTGAAGTGTGTGATGGATTGTTCGATTATCTCTCATCCAACTCACTAGGGTAAGCATATAATATAAGCTTACCAGCGAGTTTACTAGTGGCGGTGTTTGGTTGTCGAAGAGTGGAATGGTGACTTGGCTATCTAGTATGACGACTAAAGAAAGATGTAGTGGAATTTAAGTATGAGGAAATAAGAGAGTTTGCGAGATGGCATAGGGGTGTTTAGTCTTCACGGGGTAAGTGAATTGACTTTTGCTGCCCAAGGTGAAGGAAGAGACAAATATGAAGACCTTAAGAGTCTTTTCCCTATCACTTCGACGAGATGAGATGCAGTTTACCATGTCTTTATGGTGTTATAGGATCATAACTCTAGTTGGAGATCGAGTTCCCTAGCTAGATTCAGTTGAAACTGTAAGTGAGTGCTTTGAGTCACGAATTGTTGTAGGTTGAGTGAATATAAAAGCTTTGTGTATATTGAGTTGTATTCTAGCGTGGATACGAATTTGAGAGTGTGGTGAGAGTCGCTAGCGGTAGTTCACTCTTCAGAGGATACAACATGGGTTGTTAGCAGTGTTCTACTCATTTGAGGGTGTAGGGTGAGTTGCTAGTCGTATTTCACTCCCTTGAGAGGGTAGAGTGAGTTGCTAGTTGTGAGTGTATTTCACTCCCTTGAGAGGGTAGAGTGAGTTGCTAGTTGTGAGTTACTCTTTTGAGAATGTACTATGAGTTGTAAGCTGTGCCTCTCTTCTATAAGAATGCAGGGTGAGCTGTTGGTCGTGTTTCATTTATTTAAAAGTGCATGGTTAGTTGCTAGATATGATTCATTCATTAAGAGTGCAGTCGTATTCGTGGTTTGAGGATTGCGTGTTCTCTTCTCATAGGTATGAGTGCAGTCGTGATATTATAGTTTTTCAAACAAGCGTTAGACTCATCATATGGAAAAGCTACTTATTGAGTATGTTTTTTACTCATCTTTCTTTTTTCTATGACGTTTTCTCTTGAAGGTTTGATGGGGCTTAGTGGACAGGACTTGATTGTGTCCATAGAACGTTGTTATGAGAGATCATGACCTAGGTACTGGACCTAAGTTTTTATTTTCACGTTTTATACCTTCAAATGTTGCAGTCAATCAGTCAATCAGTCAATTGTGGAGGTTTTTTTTCTCTGGGGTTTTATTAATGAAAATGATAATTAAAAGGAATGATGATGTGGCTTGTTCAAGACTTCGCAAAGCGTAGTCTCTACTTCTGATTAAGCGAAATGTGTGTGTGTGATCCCCAAAGGTTGTGCAAGTATACACAGTCTTTGTTGCAACAATGTAACGACTCGAACCGATTAGGGTCCTAAACCTAGGTCTAAAACCTCTTATGCATGTAAATAAACCCGAAAACATGAATGCAGAATTATAAAAAATTTAAAACATAAAACGTTCAGTGAAATTCAGTTATTTGGACCTGTCCTTGTTTCCAAGCACCTGTCAAAAGATTTATCAAATCCAACCCTGGCTAGAGTTTCTTTTATTTGCAAGTAAAAACATCCAGAACAATTTCAACAAAAACGAAGCAAATAGTTTAATATCCAGAAATACAACCAAGTCCACCTAAGGGCTCGTGCCCTATCTACATGGAACAAAATTAAGAGAAGACGAAACAAGACTCAGAGTACTCTATCCATGATCATCCAGCAGATTCATCCTAGCCATCCCGTCTCGGCCCCAAGTTACCTGGTGGAAAACCACAGAAAAGTAAGGGTGAGCAACGAGTCGCTCAGTAAGAATCCCCAACCGGGGTACAATACGAAAACAAATCATCTAGCATACAGATACATGCAACCAATCACGAGCACAGAGAAAACAACTTGGTTCAAGCTAATCGTCATTCCTAGAACTTACCTATTCAAGGACTTACCGAGCTGCCCTTCAGGACTTACAACTACAACCTACATTCGGTTTAACACATGGATGCCCATCGGGGTCTTACACCAGCTCAATCTCAAGGATGGCCATCGGGGACTTACACCCGTAGAATGCCCATCGGGGTCGTATACCTGGTGATGCCCATAGGGGTCTTACTCACTTTAGAGCACGATGGCGCCCTACAGGGTCTTACTCAAGCAACACTCAAGGTTTCCCATAGGGGTCTTACACCTGCTTAAGCTCGAGGATGCCCATCGGCGTCTTACACCTACTCAACACACGGAAGCCATCAGGGTCTTATACCTGTTTAAGCACAAGGATGACCATCAGGGACTTACTCCTACTAGGTTCACAAGCAGCCCTACAGGGTCTTACGCTCCCTAGTTGCACTATGATGCCCATCAGGGACTTACACACACTGACAACGCATTGGTGCCCATCGGGGTCTTATCCATGCGAGACCTAAACTAGTAACTCCTAACAGTTTTCTAAGTACGGTAATGCAAACTAACAGATCGACCATGCAATAATCAATAACAATATGATCCTAGCATGGCTCTACAGAAAATGAATAGAAAACATGGATATGCCAGAGTAAGAAAATCCCTAGCATGAACAAGACAGTAAACATGCCAGCAAATCAGAAACAAGGATCCTATCCACTAGAATGCTCATAAACACTAACAAAATATAAATGTGCTATTGAAGTATTTCGTAGGGTTCACACAACCCCGGTAATAAATGCTTACTTGAAAAAAAGCAGATAAATACAAGCAAAGTTCTTCTTGAGCTGCAGATAACCAAGCCTAGCTATTCAAACCTAACACATAAACCAACATGCTATTACCAACCGAACTGGCTAAACAGGACTAAACAACTAAACTGAGGTAAGGACAGAGTTTACTGGATCTCAATTAGGTGCTTGGGGCAACCACTTTGCCAACAAGGCTCTCGACAAGGCTAAGCATACACCACTCCCAGCAAGGCAGCTCTCGGCTCGACAAACAGCGAACACAAACACACATTAGCTCTCAGCCAAGGCAACAACAAGACCAAACTCACAGCCACGGGGAACTCACCTCGGCAATAAGGGCATGGGGGGATACGACTGCGCGCTGGCGGAACGATCGCGAGGGGTTGCTTTGCTGACACGATGGTGGTGGCGAAGCGGCAAAGGCGCACGTGCAAGAGGCGAATAGTCTGGCTGGCGTCTGGCCGCAATCGCGACCGCGAGAAGCTGCGTTCGGCGCGTCGCGAGGCGAACCAAGGCTGCGGTTTGCTGCTGCGAATAGATCAGCGAAGATGAAATGGCTCGTGGGTGTGTGCTGCACGGATCGACGAAGGCGAGCGATCGGATGCCAAGGGTGAGGTTTCGCTTTACTTGCGGATACGCGTGGGCGAGGCGTGTGGCGCTGAGGCTGAGATGCGGCGTGGAAGCTCGCTGCTTCGAGGCAGCTTCGAATGATGCGCGGATCCAAACGGCTGCAAGGGCTGATTTACTTACAGTGGTGTGGCACAAAGATCTCGACTAGAGCTTGACATACACAACCACAAACCTTCGGTCGGGGCTCAACCAACCAATAAAGAAAGATCTCAGCTAGGGAAAGAAGAAGAAGAAGAAGCTTACCTCGATTCTTGGTCTTGATTCTTGGAGAAATCGGCAAAGTGGAGATGGAGGATGGAGAAGTTGGAATCGGAAAAAAAGGGAGAGAAATTGAGTGCGACAAGATGGGAAAACCAAAAAGAATGCGATTCCACTTTAGCTTTTAGTCGATTGAAAACCCGGGCTTTCCCCCTTCGCGTCCCAGCGGCGGCAGCAACCTTTTACTTCTAAATTAATCCATTAATTCTAAGCCTCCAAACTCCCTTACAGGTCAGGGGTTCGAAACTCACAAGCAACGCCTTATATTTTCTATTTTAAAACTCTTTTAAATCAAGCTCTCAACTCTGAAACAAACAAGGTTTGAGTCCTAGCAACAACACCATTAAAATCCTAGTTTCCCTTTCCTATCCAAGCTTCCAAAAGCATAGCAGGTCACAGGTTCGAATCCCAGCAGCAACATTAATTAATTCTTAATTAATCAACAACAAACCTCATGTAATGGCCCAGGTTTTCATCCCGCTCTTCTAGGTATGTCCTAAGGGTATTTTGGTAATTTGGTCCAGCCGTTAGGGTTGTTTCTGTCTTTTCTCAGCTAATTATAATCTTGATTGTCACAGTTAGGGTTTGGTTGCATTCTTGTTGAGTTTGAGTGTTGGGAGTTGCAAAAATAAAAGTAGGGTTTTTCCGGAATAAATGTGCAACAACAAAGGCTTGAACCAGAATGGCCTAGTTAGATAGCAATAGGGCTTTGCCAGTTGACCTACAAGTAGTTTCTAATACTCTTTCCACAGATTAATTATTTGGCCATGGTTTCAGGACTTAAATGGGATTTATTTGATAAAATAGGTTTTATTCTTTTCTCTCCCAAATCCCAAGACGTAATTCGCCGTTCCTTCAAGCTTCCTGTGTAGTTTGCGATTCGACCATCTCCTGAGAGCCTTCGTCGATCGACCATTCCGGGTAAGTGATTCTTCTTGTTCGATTCTTCCTCCTGGGTTGTTGTTGTTGTCGATTCATGGCCTAGGGTTCTCAATTTCTTGCTGGCCCAGCTCTAAGCTTTGTTGTGTGTGTGTGTGTGTGTTCTGCCCAGTCGAGAACAGCCCCAGTGCCGCCCAGGCCTAGCCGCTTCGTCGAGCATCACTGAGACAGCCTCGTCCGCTCGTCCCAAAAACTACAGCGTGTCGCCCGCGAGGCGATCGATCTCACCCTTCGCCCGATCACAGCCGCAAGCGCCAGCCCACGAAGCAGCTCCACATTGCCTTCGCACCCAGCGAGCCCACCGCTGTTGCCCGTTCGCTCACGTCTGCACGCCCTCGTGACGCCTCTCAAAGCCCAGCAGCCGCACGCCTTCGCTGTTCGCTCGCTCATCCCTACAGCAGCGAGCTGCAGCCCCTTTGCTCTCCGATCACGCCAGAAGCCAGCCGCAGCCTAGCCCTGTCGCCCGCACGCCCTGCCAGCTGCCGAGAGTCAACTTGCCGTGAGCCTGCCTTGCCGAGTGCTTGGGCCGAGTCCTAGAGTCTTCTCGGTTGGTAATTCTCGAACCTTTGCTCCTTGGACCCTTAGATGCATTAGCTACTGATTATAATTAGGTTGACTTTACTGTTGTTTGCTAGGTTTCCGGTTCTCTAGGTTATCTATATGCAGCTCGGTGTTCACTTGTGTGACTGTTTGTCTTCCGATTCAAGTAAGGATTTCTTACCGAAGTTGTGTGGGCCCTGCGATATTTCTGTGATTTTTGTTTGTATGTTTGCTTATGATTAAAAGCATGTTTAGTTATTAGGTGCTTTGTTCTGAATTCCGGTTGGCATGACTTCTCGTGATTATTCTCATGTTAGTTCCATGCTAGGTTGTTCTGTTCTGGCATCTTCGTATTCTGTTCTTGTTTCATAGTACCATGCTAAGTTCGTTGATTCTGTTGAGCACGTGTTAGTATGTTTATTGTTAGCTGTTTATAACATAATGTCATGATAGGTAGCATCATCCGGGCGAGGGTGCATAATGTAACTTGCATCCGTGGCAGGGACGCGCGAGTTAGTACTCCGTCCTTGATCCGTCGTTAGGGTTTAGCTAACCCTAAAGGCAGTCGAGTCGTAATCTTAGGTGAGGGTGGCAGATTGTTAAATGCCCCAATGGTCGGGGGAATGACGAGGCATTGCCTTGTCCCCGGCAGTCGACACGACCTCATCGTGTCGACAGTAGCCCTTGATTTCCACCTGATAGGGCAAGGACCGATCTCTGGTGTAAGATTACCACGGACGGTTTCTTAGCCTCAAGTGCGGTGATACAGGCTGACATAGTCATAGTGTCCTGGTCTCACACCACTATGTTCAGTGACACAGATCCAGAGATTCTTTTAGGCATGCGTACTGGACCAAGGCAGCTTGCCTTAGACCCAACACCTCCCTGGTTTGCAGCAGCATGCGGTGTGCATTCACGCTCATTACAACGCCGACTGGAGAGCTCCTTGGGATCTTGAGTTCAGTGCACCTTTCGTATAGTCAGTATAACAGAAACGCTAAGGCCGAGACTAGTTTCTCGTAGAGTTTCGAGTTTTAAGATAACTTTCGGAGTAAGACCGTAAGATGGCATCCGTTTATAGTTATGCATGGATTAAAGTAAAGCGCTCTCTTCAGTGTTTGTATTTATAGCATGCATACATTCTACTAGATGACTAGTTGTATCGTATTGTACCCCGGTTGGGGATTCTTACTGAGTAATTCGTTACTCACCCTTACTTTTGTGGTTTCCACAGGTAACCAGGGCGCGAGACCGGTTGGCTGAAGGAGGTGCTGCTGATCATGGAATCCTGCTGTTTTATCTCTGAGTCTTATGACTAGTTGTATCCTATTGTACCCCGGTTTAGCTAACCCTAACGGCAGTCAAGTCGTAATCTTGGGTGTGGGTGGCAGATTGTTAAATGCCCCAACGGTCGGGGGAATGACGAGGCATTGCCTTGTCCCCGGCAGTCGACACGACCTCAGCATGTCGATAGTAGCCCTTGATTACCACCTGATAGGGCAAGGATCGATCTCTGGTGTAAGCCTACCACAGACGGTTTCTTAGCCTCAAGTGCGGTGGTACAGGCTGACATAGTCATAGTGTCCTGGTCTCACACCACTATGTTCAGTGACACCGATCCAGAGATTCTTTTAAGCATGCGTACTAGACCAAGAAAGCTTGCCCGAGACCCAACACCTCCCTGGTTTGCTGCAGCATGCGGTGTGCGTTCACGCTCATTACATCGCCGACTGGAGAGCTCCTCGGGATCTTGAGTTCAGTGCACCTTTAGTATAGTCAGTATAGCAGAAAAGCTGAGGCCGAGACTAGTTTCTTGTAGAGTTCTGAGTTTTAAGATAACTTCCGGAGTAAGACCGTAAGATGGCATTCGTTTATAGTTATGCATGGATTAAAGTAAAGTGCTCTCTTCAGTGTTTGTATTTATAGCCTGCATACATTCTACTAGATGCCCAGTTGTATCGTATTGTACCCCAGTTGGGGATTCTTACTGAGTAATTTGTTACTCACCCTTACTTTTGTGGTTTCCACAGGTAACCAGGGCGCGAGACCGGTTGGCTGAAGGAGGTGCTGCTGATCATGGAATCCTGCTGTTTTATCTCTGAGTCTTATGTTACGGATTTTTCTTTATATATTCTTGAATGCATGTAGTTAAGGCACGGAGCCCTTAGGATGTGTTGGATAGTATCTGGATTCTGTCTTTTCATTGAAATGTTTTGGAACTTAATGTTTGAAATAAATCTCTGATCAGAGTACGTTTTGAATTATTTATAGCTTGGAACAGGTGCTTGGAAACAGGGACAGGTTTCAGGATGTTTTTATGCTTTCTGGTTTAATGGATGATTGAAAGTTTTAAATTTATACAGAATCTGGATGGCAATCTTGCATAACTTGTTTAGGTTTTTAAAACATGCATTGAAGTAAAGGCCTAGGTTAGGACCTCTTTCGGGTCAGGTCTTTACACCTCAACTTCTAGCCACCTGGGTTCAAATCCTAAGAGCAACACTTTTAATCTCTTATTTTCTCCTTTAACCAGAAAGCAACCCAACTTCTCAAAATGCATTCCAACCCTAAAAATCGGAAATCGAAGAACAACCAATCTAACGAATGACAAGACCGTCCCTGAAACCCTGGCTATTTGCACCACCGGGCCTCAGGACAGAATGACCAAAATGCCCCTAAGGGCTTAAACCACCCTAACGACCCAACCACACAACCGAAATCTTAACCAAACATACCTAGGGAACTGGAATTGAAATCTGGGCCGTTACAAGCAAGTTTTAAAGTAAGTAAAGGTCATCTTCACAGGGAATAGTTATTAGTGTCATGCTTAAGCGAAATCAAGAGTCAGGGTAAAGGAGGAAATTGTTGTGCTTTCTAAGCTAAGTAAATGTAAGGTAAATCGAACTGACGAAATACTTTGGAAGGGAATAAGACATTTTCGGTGAGTTTCGCTTAGGCAAAACTATTTAATGCTTAGACGCAACAATTGATAGCTTTCTCTTTTAATCACTCGAGTCTTAGAAGCTGGCTCTCTCGAGCTCTTGGTTTGGTTCTCTCGATCTCAAACACTGCTAAAGTGAAGCAACACAGCATTAGGCAAACCTTATCTCTAAGTGTTGAATTTAGATGTAAGTAAACTCATCTTTAAGCAAACTTAGCGAGCCTAATGTTATACATGCAAGATCGCTCTATTTCTATTCTCTCGAAGTGAAATAAAGACATACACACAGTGGATCAAACAGAATTTTATTTTGAATTAACACAACATGTATAATGGTTTATCATCTCGCTAACGCTTAGCTTAGGCGAACTTATCCTACTTATCTAATTCTTTCCAATGATAGATTTAGCTACTCATATTGATAAATAAAAGCAAAATAAAGTAGAAGCAACAGTTTATCTTCATTAAAAGCAGCAAATAACAAGGTTTGTTAAAACTACACTAAGACAGAAGTAGATGAAAGCAAAAGAACTAAACTACGGCTAAGCTACGACTAAGCTAAGCTAAGAACTAAGGAAATGGTAATCGGAAATGAAGCTTGGAATGCTCTGAAGGATGGACGCCCCAGTGGGTGACCTAAAATGGCCGACCTCTCTTCTGAAGGAGAATGCATCTATGTATACTCCAACGCCAAGCAACAAAGCCTGCTTCAAAATCCTGACAATGTTGGACTACTTTTCGATTGCTTTTCAGACGAAGGACTACTTTATCTGACATTTCTGCCCCACTATCCACATTGTCAATTGTTAGAGCATCTTTGGCTTCGCTATCTTTACAGCATCTTCATTCGCTAAACACTTCGCTGTGGCGAACCGTTTGGCAATTCTTCCAATTCTGCTGCTGTGTTGGGTATCTTCAAGGCACGCTTGGTTGGTTGATGTTCCTTTTGGCGAACTCCTTCTTGTGTGAATTTCGCTTCGCTCCATCGGGAATGCTGCAGCAAACTAGAAAATATCAATTCTTTTTAAAACTTAAAACTTCGCACACATTCAAGCATATTTCGCTGCAGCGAACCATTAAAATGCATCATAATCAGAAAACTAAAGGATGTTTCGTTTAAGCGACATTTATGTTTGATGGGGCGAAATTCAATATTAAATTAATTAAATATTAGCAAATTCTTATAAAAATATGTTCTTTTAAGCTACTTTAACTCTCAATTCTGGAGAGTTATCAATAGCTTTGGGGCATGCAGAAACCGACAGGCTTTATTGACACTAAATGATAGTTCAGGTCTCATAAGCAAAATATATTGCAAAGCACCCACTATACTTTTGTATAAACGAACATCATTAAATGCCTCCCCTCGAAAAGTCGTAGGTATAAAACCATTTACCATTGGAGTAAGCATAGAGTGAGCATTTTCCATTTTAGCTTGATATAACAAATCTCTAACATATTTATCTTGAGATAAAAATATACCTCCAATCTATGGGTACGAGACCTCCATTCCAAGGAAATAGTTGAGAGGACCTAAATCCTTTAGAGAAAAAGTAGAATGAAACAAGGCTGTCAGATCAGATATAATAGAATCAAAATTCCCAATGATAAGTATATCATCAATATATAACAAGACATAGCAGCAACTTGTAGAAGAGTATTGATAGAGTCAAGAATTATTTTCTCATAAATGAATAAATCCTTTGGTTTTCAAGAAACTTATCAACCTGTCAAACCACGCACATGGTGCCAGCTTCAGACCATATAAAGCCTTATGTAACCTACAAACAGAGGCTTTTGGATCACCAATAGCAAATCCAGAAGGCTGCTCCATATACATTGTTTTAGTCAGAATACCATGTAAAAATGCATTATTAATATCAATTTTCCTAATAGACCAATTATGTTTCTATGCCATGGTTAATAAGACACGAATGGTTACAAGTTTAACAATTGGACTAAAAGTTTCAAAGTAATCAATATCTAGAGATTGATGAAAACCCTTATCAAACTAGCCTTGCCTTGTATATAGATACTGAGCCATCTGAATTTCATTTAACCTTAAACACCTATTTTCACCCCTACAATTTTCTGAGTAGTCGGAGGATAAACCAGCGACCAAGTTTTGTTATGCATTCGAGCATCATACTCAGCTTGCATAGCTTTTCTTCCAGTGGTCACACTTCAGAGCCTCTTTAACATTGGGTTGCTCAGTATCCTCATAAGTAGAAATCAATATTAAAGATTTTTGTTTATAGATTCCCCATTTACCTCTAGTTACTATTGGGTGGTTATTAATCATAGGACAGTTATCTGAATTATTTCGTACCATAGGGCTGTTATCACCTCTAGATACCAGTGTGATACCATTTTGACATGGAGCAGTATTCATTGAAACTGGTGCAAAAGTAGGTGATGAAGACACACTTGAAGTTTGAATAGAGGGAACAGGTACAATAGTCATTGGTGGCAGTTGAATAGTAGGTAAATGACCTAAAACTGAATTGTTAGGCTCGGTTTTAGACAATGACTTAAGACCCTCAGAGTTTTGGTCAAATGGGAAAAATTTCTCATCAAAGAGAACACTCCTAGATATATACAATCTTCCATCCTGAGCAAGACATTTATACCCTTTAAGCGTAGAGCTATACCCAAGAAACATACATGGTTTAGAACGGAGATAAAATTTATGAGAGTTATAGGATGTAAGTCAAGAAAACACTTACAGCCGAACACACGAAGTTCAGAGTAGTTAGGATCCTAGGAAAAAAGGTTATGCAAAAGATTGGAGTTGATAACCTGTTTATAATATGAAAGAAGAAGAGAAAGTATCATCCCAAAACACAAGAGATAAAGATGCATGTGACAATATGTAAGACCAGTATCGACGATATGTTTATGTTTTGTTGCAACTATTTGATGACTCTAAAATAGAGTCAGATTTTAGCCTAAATTCGGATCATTGTTCGTATTATTCAATTCATATTAAGCGTTCGCAAAGACAAAAAGTTTGTGCTAGAGGGTGTAATTCGCTAATGTTGCATATTGGCGGAGTTGAATGCTAAATATCGATTATCATGCAAAATAAAGAGAAAAGAAGCACAATTAGCATAAAGTTAATAGAAACTTATGACTATTTCAATTTTGCAGGATTAGCTCTAAGGAAGCATCACCATGAAGAAAATCAAGATGCGCAAACACGAGTAATTAAGCTCAGAAGATCAAGGCCAGTTGCACTACAAGTAAATGAGGAAGGAAGAATCCGTCAGTGAGAAGGTGACTAACCAGACAATTAAGAGATGGATTGCTGAAATCATATGATTCATGCCTTAGACAAATCAAACACGTATGACAAGAAAATTAAAAGGAGAAATCGTCGTGCAAATTGATTCTTACCATTCTGGAATATTTTGAGGCTTGATGACCTAACTCTATAAAAGAGACGTTATGTAATAGAGAAAAGCGAGCTGGATCCTTTCCCTATTTTTCTTCTCGGAGAAATTCAGAGAATTGATCTATGCTACACTTTTACTGTTATTTTGTTTTGTTTTGTTAAGACGTATTGTTAGACTCATTTTTAATTCAGTAATATAATCTATGATGTTTTTTATATTGTGCATTGTGTTCTCTATTTTCATTATGAACTAATTTTCATAAGGTGAAACTGGGGGAATGTGAGTTTTAGTAGCATGTTTTAGGAAGGAATTGAAAGGGTTTAATCTAGAGTATGTAAGATAGGAACTTCATCAAAACAGTAAGTGTCGACCGGCCATCCACACAAGCTAATAGATTGTAATTCGGAAGAGGAAACGATTTAAGTCTATCGTGCATGTTTAATAGGTAATGTTACAGCTGTGACATTTTAAATCAAATTTTAGGAATAAATGCGCAAGTATCATCCCGATCTTCCAGGCTTGCCTATGGGTATTTTGGTAATTTGGTCGGGCCTTCAGGGCCGTCTATGTCTTTTTCCAGTTGCTAAGATTATTGGGTGGATTTATGTAGGTTTTTAGGCTTTGTGGAAGGGTTTGAGCAAGGTTTGATGCAAAAGTAAAAATAAAGGAAATTTTGTTGCAGCTGGGTTTTGAACCCGGGTCTCCAGGAAAGCTTATGGGGATGCGTGCCAGATGAGCTATTGAGAGCTCTTGTTGACCTTTCTGCATCACATCTATGTTAGCCTTGGATTCGTGGAGTTTTGGTGCATTTGGTTAAATGAAAAAGAATTAGGTTTTGTATGTCTTCTTCTCCAAAAAGCCTAGTGGCCGTCCAAGCTCTTCTCCCTAGCTCTCCAAGCCGAGTTCCATCCCCTCTTTGCAGCCCCGAGGATCAATCGTTGTTCCGGGTAAGTTTCGCCTTCTTCTTCTTCTTCTCCTCCTCCGATTGGTGTGCTGTTTGGCCTAGTGAATAGAAGTGAGTGTGTGTTGTGTTTGATTGCAGCCAACCGAGAGAAGCCTCCCAGCCAGCAGATTCGCACGCCCAGCAGCCGGCCAGATCGCGCCCAGGTCGCCGTTGCAGCCCGCCCAGATCGCCACCGTCGCACAGCAGCAGGTCCAGCCCCTGCACTGTCGTCGGCAGCCCAGATCGCCCCCAGGTCGCGCCCAGATCGCGCCTAGATCGCCCGTCGCACGTCCAGCGCCCGCGCGTCGCCGCGAGCGGCGGCTCGCCCGCACCCCAGAGCGCTCGCTGCCGTCGTCGTCGCCACGCCCAGCGCCAGCGCGCAGCGCCGCTCTGAAGCCGCTCGCCCACACGCTCGAGCGCTTCGCCCGCGTGTCGCGCCGCACGCGCTTCGGCCGTCGCCGTGCCGCTATCTGCCGTGTCTGCCCGTCGCCGCGCAGCGCGCCGCAGCGCCAGCCAGCCAGCGCATCTCTCGCCAGCAGCGGTAGCCTCGTGTCGCCGTGTCGTGTGAGTGCTCCCGAGCCGAGCCTGCTGTTTTATTATTTTTAGGCTTATAGATATTGATTGTTATTGTGTTTGCTAGGTTCCGTTAGCTAGCTCGGGATTGTCCACAGCTTAGGATTTGTGTGTAGAAGCCTCCCGACCAAGGTAAGGATTTCTTACCGGAGTTGTGTGGACCCTGCGATGTTCTATGTGATTGTTGTTTGTATGTTTGTTTGTGATTATCAGCATGTATAGTTTAGGTGCTCATTCGAATTCTCGACTAGCATGACTTCGCATGTTGTTCTCTCATGTTAGTCCATGCTAGGTTGTTCCGTTCGCATGCTCATATCATTCTTGCTTCATAGTACCATGCTAGGTTCGTTGTATGTCTTTGAGCACGTTTTGGATTGTATTGGATTATATGTTATTGTTATGATAGGTTAGAGTGTAGGTAGGTAGCATCATCCGGGCCACGATGCATAAAGTATCTTGCATCCATGGCGGACGCGTGCGAGGTAATACTCCGTCTCTGGACCCCGTGAGGGTTTAGCTAACCCGACCGGTAGGCCCCCGCAATCTTGGGTGAAGGTGGTAGTGCGCGCGATGCCCCAACTGGTCGGGATGATGACTTGGCATTGCCTCGCCCCCGGCGGCCGCACGTCCTCGGCGTGTGTCGGCAAGAAACCCCGATTGCCACTGTTAGGGCAAGGACGACTTCTGGTGTAAGCCTACCACGACCGATTCCTTAGCCTCAAAGTGCGGTGGTTGGTGAAATAGTTCACGTGTCCAGTCTCACACCCCTATGTCGGTGACACCGATCCAGAGATTTAGTTAGGGATGGTGACTGGACCTAGGCAGCTTGCCACTAGACCCGATAACCCCAGAGTTGCAGTAGCATGCGGTGCGCGCATACGCTCATTATAGCGCCGACTGGAGAGCTCCTCGGGATTGTGAGCCAGTGTACCTTTCGTATCGACAGTAGACAGGCTGAGGCCGGGTCTCGTTTCTCATATAGGGCGTATTGTGTGGTGATCTATTTCCGCACTAAGACCCTGAGTTGGCATCCGAGGTCCAAGTGTGGACTTAAGCTATGTGCTCTATTCTGTGTTTATATTCATAGCTTGCATACACTCATCTAGATGACCATGTGCATCGTATTGTACCCCGGTTGGGGATTCTTACTGAGTAATTCGTTACTCACCCTTATTTTGTGGTTTTCCACAGGTAACCAAGGTGCGAGACAGGATGGCTGAAGGAGGAGCTGTGATCATGGGATCCTGCTGTCGTCTCTGACTTTTATTTCTATGACTCTTGTCCTTTTTTTTATTTTCCCCTGAATGCATGTAGTCGGGCACGGAGCCCTAGGATGTTTCCTGAACTTTTTTGTGGATTCCAGCTTTGTTGTATTTGAGGATGTTTCAAATGTTTTAATAAATCTCTGATCAGAGTATGCGTTTAGAAATGTATTTGCCTTGAAACAGGTGCTTGGAAATAGGGACAGGTTTCAACAATCTATTTGATTTCTGATTGAATCTCTTTTGTTTTGTTTTAATTGGGAATCCAAAAACTTAATTGCATATTGTCCTTTACTTTGAATGCATGCATTGGGGTAAAGACCTATTTAGAGCCCCTTTTGGGTCGGGTCCCTTACAGTTGGTATCAGAGCTCAGAGTCATAGATTCTGTGGATTGACCTTTTGTTGTAGGTCGTTTTCCCATGATCACCAGCACTTCGAAAGTCATCAGGTACGCCTTAGTTTACTATTTGTTGTAAAAAAAAAGGGTTAAGAATTTACAATACCTATCATCTAGTGTATGCCTTGTGTAGTGTTGTAGAGCGGAGACGAGCAGGTTCTGACTCGTTATTGGTTTGGGTGTAGATCGCCAGCATGCCAGCTACCCGCGTCGGAAGAGGACGCCCGAGAGGAGGCCGAGGTGTCAGGATCGGATCTGATGCTGCAGGGACATAGTCCCAAGCTAAGACTGATGGCATTCCACCAGTAGCTCCCCCTGTTGCGCCTAGAGGAGGCGTTGAGGCGACTGAGCACCGTGAGACGGCTCCTGGAGCAGAATTTGCTGATTCTATGAGGGCTATGATGGTCAGCCTGTTGAGTGACCAGAGGTCAGAGACCCAGGCCTTGTTGGCAACGCAGCGGGAAGAGTGCCGAGCCCAGATTGAGCGATTGACCAAAGATATTTCAATAGAGGCGCAAAGAAGACACCCACTCCACAGGAGCAAGTAGCCCCAGAGGCAGATATTGCAGAGGGTGCCGAGGAGTTGGGTAGATGGTTGAAAGACTTCGTGAAGTGGAAGCTTGAGAAGTTTGATGCCACAGGAGATGCTTTAGCGGCAGCTAGATGGATTGCCCATTTGGAGTACACCTTTCTGATTATGGTGTGCCCCGATGTTCAAAGGCCGAGGTGTGCGGCTCATGTGCTAGGAGGCACAACGAGATGGTGGTGGGAGTCCACCTTGAGTGAGAGACCAGCTGGGTCACCACCTGCTACTTGGGAGTTCTTCAAGTCGGGATTCAAGGTCAAGTACATCAGTGATGAGGCACAAGAGAAGATGGTGGAGCTCTTCCAGAACCTGAAGCAGGGTTCTGATTCTATTGAGGAATATGAGAGAAAGTTCTCGGAGTATGGATATTTTGCTCTCATGATTGATAGCCACCCCGAGTTGAAGATTCGGAAGTTCATATCTGGTTTGAGGCAGGGTGTCTCTCAGGATGTCAGGGCTCAGGCTCCTGACACTTATGCTAGAGCTGTTTAGTTAGCCACTATTTATAACGGGAAGTATCCCGTTGAGCGGGTTGTTGCCGCTCTGGTTCAGCGTCCTGTCCCAGCTGCAGTGGGGCAGAAGAGGAAGTTTGATTTCCGAGGAGGCGGCGCGCCGTCGAGTCGATTCTGAGCAGGATCGGATAGAGCCCCGATCCGTTTCGGCCTCGCAAAGCAGGCGTCCCGAGCGATTTCCGCTTGTGCTTCTTGTGGGAGGACCCACACTGGAGCTTGTCAGACAGAGCCCAGGGTGTGTTTTCGCTGTGGTAAGGAGGGCCATATGATCCGTTCTTATACTCAGCCAGCTATGGCGGCTCGGCCAGCAGCGGCGGAGGGTCGAGTGATTGCTACGACCGTCAGAGGCAGAGCGTCACGGATGCCGCCGTGGCGTGTACGCTTCTTGTTTTAGATCAACTGCGCATTTGTCTTGTTTGATTCTCAGTTCTACGCATTCATTTGTATCTGTGTTGTTTGCTGAGCATGCTAAGTTAAGATTAGAGCCTCTAGGTTTTGAGTTGACTGTTGCAACTCCTTCGGGAGTTAATATGTTAGCTAGAGATAAGATTAAGGATGGCCGGATGGAGATATCCGGAGAGTTGCTTGTGGCTACGCTCATAGTTCTGCCTATGAGCGGTTTTGATGTGATTCTTGGTATGGAGTGGTTAGTCGCTAACCACGCGTTGATTGACCGCCATCGGAAAGAAGTAGTGTTCAGCCGCCGGTCGCCGTGACTTTAAGTTTCGTGGAGTCCAGGGGGAGTTTGCCCGTCGAGGGTGTGTCGGTGAAAAGCTCGTCGTTTGCTAGCTCATGGAGCTTGGGGCTATCTAGCCAAGTTGTGCGGGAGAGCCGCCTCGTTGTCTGCTGATCAGTACCGGTCGTGCAGGAGTTTTGCGGGCGTGTTTCTGAGGAGTTATTGGGGTTGCCCCCGAAGAGAGAGGTTGACTTCACAATTGAGCTCGAGTCAGGGACCCTCCCAATCTCGAAGGCTCCGTATCGTATGGCGCCAGCCGAGTTGAAGGAACTGAAGGTTCGATTGCAAGAGATGTTAGATCGAGGGTTCATCCGTCCGAGTGTGTCCCCGTGGGGAGCACCGATTCTGTTTGTGAAGAAGAAGGATGGTTCGATGCGCTTATGTATTGATTATCGCGAGCTTAATAAGGTGTGATGAAGAATAAGTATCTGTTGCCCCGTATTGATGATTTGTTCGATCGGCTTCGAGGAGCTTCCGTGTTCTCCAAGATAGATCTCGAGATCCGGTTACCATCGATTGCGGATCGGGGATGCCGACATTCCTAAGACGACTTTTCAGTCTAGATATGGTCACTATGAGTTTGTGGTCATGTCGTTTGGATTGACTAATGCCCCACCGCGTTTATGGACATGATGGATAGGGTGTTCAAATCATTTTTGGACAACCGTCATCGTGTTCATTGACGATATTCTAATTTATTCGAGGTCTAAGGAAGACCATGCGAGCATTTGAGGCGAGTATTGGCGGCTTTGAGGGAAAACCACTTTATGCGAAGTTTTCCAACTGTGAGTTTTGGTTGGAGAAGGTGGCCTTCCTAGGTCACGTGGTTTCGAGAGATGGTATAGCCGTGGACCCCGCGAAGATTGAGGCCGTGAGTTCGTGGGCCAAGCCGACTTCGATTTGCGAGATACGCAGCTTTACGGGTTTGGCGAGTTACTACCGTCGGTTCGTTAAGGACTTTTCGCTATAGCCTCGCCCCTCACTCGTCGGCGAGGAAGGGTGTCGAGTTTGTTTGGGACGATGAGGTGTGATGAGAGCTTTGCGAGCTCAAGCACGTTTGACTTCAAAGCACTAGTGTTGGCGATCCCGAGAGGGGACAGCGGTTTTGTGGTTTCTGATGATGCTTGAAGTTTGGGTTGGGTTGTGTGTTGATGCAAAGACGCGGGAAGGTCATTGCCTATGCTTCCCGTCGGTTGAAGCCGTATGAGCGAGAACTACCCGACTCATGATATGGATTTGGCAAAGAAGTGGTGTTTGGGTGAAGATTTGGAGGCATTACCGTATGGTGAGCGGATTCGAGATGTTTACCGACCACCGAGCCTCAAGTATCTGTTTACTCGAAGGAGTTGAATATGAGGCGAGAGGAGATGGTTAGAGTTGGTAAAGGATTATGGCTGCGAGATTTTGTACCATCTGGTAAAGCCAATGTAGTGGTGATGCTTTGAGTAGGAAGACGTCGCACTCATGGCGTTGTTGAGTTTCACTGGATTGCGGAAAGAGTTCAAGCGGGCGAGGTTGCCGTGTTGTTGGGTGAGGTTACCGCCGGGGTAGCTCGATTGGATGATTCGACCATCGATTAGACAATGGATTATTGATAGCTTGATTGAGTGACCCCGCACTTAAGAGATTGGTTGATAGAGTTAGTCCGACAGAGACTTTGACTTCGTATATTCACGAGATAAAGTGGGTTGACTTATAGAGGCCGGTGGTGTGTTCCGAACATTGCGGGATTGCGAGCAGAGTTGCTATCAGAGGCCCATTCCTCATTTGCTTGGCACCCGGGGTACCAAGATGTATCGAGGACCTCAAGCGGACCTTACGGTGGATGGGAATGAAGAGAGATGTGGCGAGTTTGTCGTAGGTGTCTCACTTGTCGGCAAGTGAAGGCACCCAGCGAGAGGCCACTGGTTTGTTGCACCACCGAGTGTGCCTCGATGGAAATGGGAAGAGATCTCCATGGACTTTATTCTTTGGTTTGCCAAGGATTCCGAGGAAGTTCTCTCGATCCGGGTGATAGTCGATCGGTTGACCAAAAGCGCACACTTCATTCCGGTAGAGACACTTATACTGAGAAACGAAAGGCGCGATTGTTTTTGGAGCAGATCATTCGTTACCATGGTGTGTACTGTGAGGATTGTGTCGACCGTGATTCGCGGTTCACTTCTCGTTTCGAAAGCGCCCGAGAAGGTTTAGGCAGCGAGTGTAGTTTCAGCCTGACTTTTCACCCTCGATGACGGATGGGCGATCGAGAGGGAGAACCAGATTCTCGAGGATATGTTGAGGGTTTGTGTGTTGGACTTCCCGAGCGGTTGGGACAAGTATCTCAGATTCGATGGAGTTTGCCTATAACAACGATTATCGATCGACGATTCGAGATGGCTCCATTCAAGGCTTTGTATGGTAAGCGTTGTCGGTCCCCCGTGTTCGGGAAGAGGTTGGTGATAGGCGAGTTTTGGGTCCCGAGTTGCTGCAGATTGACTAATGGAGCGATCTGCGAAGATTAGAGCTCGTATGTTGACCGCTCAGAGCAGGCAGAAGAGTTACGCCGATGTTCGGCGTCGAGATTTGGAGTTTGAGGTTGGACAGCATGTGTTCCTAAAGGTTGCTCCGATGTGAGGTGTTTTGAGGTTTGGTAAGCGTGGAAAGTTGAGTCCCCGTTTTGTTGGTCCATTTGAGATTCTGGAAAGGATTGGCAGAGTCGCTTACCGGTTAGCTCTACCTCCGTCATTGTCGGCGGTGCACAGTGTATTTCATGTATCGATGTTGAGGCAGTATGTGCCGGACCCGTCGCACATTGTTGACTTTGAGCCGTTGCAGCTGAATGAGGATTTGAGCTTCGAGGAGAAGCCAGTGGGGATCCTTGCCTTTGAGACCAAGACATTGCGTAATCGTGAGATCCGTTTGGTCAAGGTTCAGTGGAGGAGTCAGAATTCTGAGGAAGCCACTTGGGAGCGGGAAGACGAGATGAGATTGCATTACCCTGAGCTGTTCCAGTCTTAAGGACTTTCGAGGACGAAAGTCATAAAAAGGAGGGAATATTGTAACGGCCCAGGTTTTCATCCCGATCTTCCAGGCTTGCCTAGGGGTATTTTGGTAATTTGATCGGGCCTTCAGGGCCGTCTATGTCTTTTTTCAGTTGCTAAGATTATTGGATGGATTTATGTAGGTTTTTAGGCTTTGTGGAAGGGTTTGAGCAAGGTTTGATGAAAAAGTAAAAATAAAGGAAATTTTGTTGCAGCTGGGTTTTGAACCCGGGTCTCCAGGAAAGCTTATGGGGATGCGTACCAGATGAACTATTGAGAGCTCTTGTTGACCTTTCTGCATCACATCTATGTTAGCCTTGGATTCGTGGAGTTTTGGTGCATTTGGTTAAATGAAAAAGAATTAGGTTTTGTATGTCTTCTTCTCCAAAAAGCCTTGTGGCCGTCCAAGCTCTTCTCCCTAGCTCTCCAAGCCGAGTTCCATCCCCTCTTTGCAGCCCCGAGGATCAATCGTCGTTCCGGGTAAGTTTCGTCTTCTTCTTCTTCTTCTCCTCCACCGATTGGTGTGCTGTTTGGCCGAGTGAATAGAAGTGAGTGTGTGTTGTGTTTGATTGCAGCCAACCGAGAGAAGCCTCCCAGCCAGCAGATTCCCACGCCCAGCAGCCGACCAGATCGCGCGCAGGTCGCCGTTGGAGCCCGCCCAGATCGCCACCGTCGCACAGCAGCAGGTCCAGCCCCTACACTGTCGTCGGCAGCCCAGATCGCCCCCAGGTCGCGCCCAGATCGCGCCTAGATCGCCCGTCGCACGTCCAGCGCCCGTGCATCTTCGCTACGAGCAGCTAGCCCGCACGCCCAGACGCTCGCCGTGTCCGCGTCGCACGCCCTGCGCCCACGCGCTTTCGCTCTGAGCCGCTCGCCCGCACGCCCAGACGCTTGCCCGTGTCCGCGCCGCTCGCTCAGCGCCGTGCCGTGCCGCTCGCTCGCCATGTCTCGCCCGTCGCGTATGATCGCGCTCGGTAGCCGCCGTGCCGGCGCGCGGCCGGCGCTTCAGCCAGACCGCATCGCTGCAGCAGCGCCTAGCCTCGTGTCGCCGTGTCGTGTGAGTGCTCCCGAGCCGAGCCTGCTATTTTATTATTTTTAGGCTTATAGATATTGATTGCTATTGTGTTTGCTAGGTTCCGTTAGCTAGCTCGGGATTGTCCACAGCTTAGGATTTGTGTGTAGAAGCCTACCGACCAAGGTAAGGATTTCTTACCGGAGTTGTGTGGACCCTACGATGTTCTATGTGATTGTTGTTTGTATGTTTGTTTGTGATTATCATCATGTATAGTTTAGGTGCTCTGTTCTGAATTCCTGACTAGCATGACTTCGTATGTTGTTCTCTCATGTTAGTCCATGCTAGGTTGTTCCGTTCTGGCATGCTCATATCTGTTCTTGCTTCATAGTACCATGCTAGGTTCGTTGTATGTGTTGAGCACGTTTTGGATTGTATTGGATTGTATGTTATTGTTATGATAGGTTAGAGTGTAGGTAGGTAGCATCATCCGGGCCTGATGCATAAAGTATCTTGCATCCATGGCAGGGACGTACGAGGTAATACTTCGTCTCTGGACCCCGTGAGGGTTTAGCTAACCCGACCGGTAGGCCCTGCAATCTTGGGTGAGGGTGGTAGTCTGCACGATGCCCCAACGGTCGGGATGATGACTTGACATTGCCTCGTTCCCGGCAGTCGGCACGTCCTCAGTGTGTTTGGCAAGAGCCACGATTGCCACTGTTAGAGCAAGGGCGGCTTCTGGTGTAAGCCTACCACGACCGATTCCTTAGCCTCAAAGTGCGGTGGTTCAGTGAAATAGTTCACGTGTCCGGTCTCACACCCTATGTCGGTGACACCGATCCAGAGATTTAGTTAGGCATGGTGGATGGACACGGGCGGCTTGCCACTGACCCGATAACCCCCGAGTTGCAAGAGCATGCGGTGCGCGCGCATACGCTCATATATAGCGCCGATCGAGAGCTCCTCGGGATTGTGAGCCGTGCACCTTTCGTATCGGCGAAGAGAGCCGAGGCCGGTCTCGTTTCTCATATAGGGCGTATTGTGTGGTGATCTATTTCCGGACTAAGACCCTGAGTTGGCATCCGAGGTCCAAGTGTGGACTTAAGCTATGTGCTCTATTCTGTGTTTATATTCATAGCTTGCATACACTCATCTAGATGACCATGTGCATCGTATTGTACCCCGGTTGGGGATTCTTACTGAGTAATTCATTACTCACCCTTATTTTGTGGTTTTCCACAGGTAACCAAGGTGCGAGACAGGATGGCTGAAGGAGGAGCTGTGATCATGGGATACTGCTGTCGACTCTGACTTTTATTTCTATGACTCTTGTCCTTTTTTTTATTTTCCCCTGAATGCATGTAGTCGGGCACGGAGCCCTATGATGTTTCCTGAACGTTTTTGTGGATTCCAGCTTTGTTGTATTTGAGGATGTTTCAAATGTTTTAATAAATCTCTGATCAGAGTATGCGTTTAGAAATGTATTTGCCTTGAAACAGGTGCTTGGAAACAGGGACAGGTTTCAACAATCTATTTGGTTTCTGATTGAATCTCTTTTGTTTTGTTTTAATTGGGAATCCAAAAACTTAATTGCATATTGTCCTTTACTTTGAATGCATGCATTGGGGTAAAGACCTATTTAGAGCCCCTTTTGGGTCGGGTCTTTACATTAGCGCAATATTAAAATATATTTAGTCGCAGCAGAATCTAGGCTAGGTTCTGAACGAAAGTGGAAGCAGTAGTTTGTAATTGTAGTATGATAGATTTCCCTTACCACATATTTCTTGTTATCACTTTGCTGCTGCACTCACAAGTATCCTAGTTTAGCCTTAACTTAGCAAAACTGTTTTATAGTTTATTTATTTCTTTGCCTTGCAAACCCAAAATCATATCAACAATACCCATTCATGCAATTTAAATTTTAATTCTAAACATTCCCTCAAATAATTTTTCAGTCCCTGTGTAGAACGATAATTTACTTATTACTTGCTACATACTACGTATACTTGCATGTAGTGTGATTAATTCACACTAATCGTAACCACATTGTAACACAAATCCCATCGTCTAACTAGACGCGTATCACTATTCCATTATGTTTGGAAGTATAGGGACAAGAAAGACGGTGAGTTATGCCATGAGATTGAAAGAAAGAGACAAGAGGCTTAAATCACTTCCACCATCCGTTTGCACTTGAACAATGGGTACCCCTATCAATTTTTCAATTTGAGACTTAAAAGGACAAATACGGATGTGGCCTCAAACTTGGAGTGAATAAAATATATCCATGTATAACAAGAATATGCATCAACAAGGCTCATATGATAGGGAAAACCATTACGAGAAGTAGTGTGGGCAGGGCGCCAAAGATCAATGGCAACTGATTGTAATGGACGAGTATAAAAAGTAAGGGATGTAGAATAAGCGCATGATGTTTCCCACGCACACAAACATTAAAAAAAATCAATTTATTTTTCTTTATTAAGTGTGTAGGCATACATTGTATTAAAACAGAAAAAACAACATAAAGAGCTGGATGACCCAGTCTTTGATGCCACACATCCAATTCTAATGACTCAATAGTGGAATACAAACAAGTAGGAAAAAAGTAGCAACATTGGAATTAAAAACAGTGTTGGAGGCACAATGGGGAAACTGAAAATGATAAAGTCCTTCATGGAGAATCCCTCGAAGCAGCACCCAACCAGTTGCTAGATCCTTCACAAGACAAAAATTAGGGTGAAACTAAAAAAAACACATTATTATTAGTAGCAAATTGACGAACACTAAACAAATTTTTTGTAATGTTAGGGACATGAAGTAGATTATGTAACTGAAACACATGTTTATCAGGTAAGATAAATGAACCATAGCCATGATTAGATATATTCAGATGTAAAGACCCGACACTAAATGATCCAAAACGGCCTTTACTTAAGGATGCAATTCAATTTCAAACCACTTAAATAGAAAATCTCAAACAGCCAGAGTTCAATTAAAACATTACAAGTTTTACGTAAAACAGTTTGACTATATAAATATGCAAGAATAGAAAGATTCAACAGCCTTTCCCTTGATCATCCAGCTCCTCCTCTAGCCTCCTCGAAGCTGTTACAAGTTACCTGGTGGAAAAACCACAGAAAGGGTGATTACAAAAGCACTCAGTAACGATTCCCCAACCGGGGCACAATACACAAGACAAAGCCTCTAGCATCCTAACATACAAGCAATGCATAACAACATGGCAGTCTCAACAGGTATAAACAGTAGGATGAATAACATCAAAGGTCTATGCTCATAACTAGATAGGTTTAGCACACACTGGGCTAACAAACAGGAGAAACAGGTAAGTAATCTCAGGAGCTCTATCACTATAGCAAACAAAGTTAGCTCATACTGGGCTAACCAGCAACACAATGGGCTAACAAAGGACAGCAACACATTGGGCTAGTCTTGAACTGCACACATTGTGCAAGTCCTGCTCATACCTGGTTAGCAACACACTGGGGTTACAGGGGACAACAACACACTGGGCTAGTCTTGAGCAACACGAGCAACAACACACTGGGTTAGCTTGGGATCAACAACACACTAGGCCAATCCTGAAACTGGTCAGCACACACTGGGCCAACAAAGGGAAAACACACACTGGTCTAGTCCGGCTCATACCTATCAACAACACACTAGGCTAACAGGGGATAGCAACACACTGAGCTAGTCCTGAGCAAACCCGATCTGCAAAACACTGGGCCAACCTTGGACATCACACACTCTGCTAGTCTTGGGTAAACTTAAGCAGAAATACCTATGGCTACACAACCTAGAGCTAGCATAGTTCAACATTATTAGTAAGTATAGCAGCAACAGAAATAAACAGAGTTTATCACTCTACGTGCAAGCCCCTACAATAATCCAGAAAACCTATTCACTAACATACTTATATCATAACACATGAACGAGGGCATACAACATACAAGATTAGGTCAACAAACATATAGGAATATAACATAATCATTAACATAGCAGCATCCAAGAAACCTGTAGGAACCTATCCACTAACAATATAATCCAGACAAGCTACAAAAACGTATCCACTAATAGTACAACATATAAACAAACAACTAGGATGTTGTTATGTTAATGATCGTCATGCGCTGGGTGCACACAACCCCGACAAGGAACCTTTACCTGAAAAGCAAGCAGAAACCTAACAGTAAAGAGTGCTTCTTGAGCTGTAGATCACCAAACTACCTAACCTAACAATAAGCCAACAAATAGTTAATATGCAAAGCTGAAAAAGCTGTGCAAATAAATCGAAGCAAGAATTAGGGCTTTACCGAAACTCGAGTTAGTCTTGGCTACCAAGTCTCGGCTAGGTCAACACAACCAACAACATCTACAAGTTAGTCTCGGCTACCAAGTCTCAGCTAGGTCAACACAACCAACAACATCTACAAGTTAGTCTCAGCCAAGGGAAAGCAACACAACCACAAGCTACCTAGTAGCTCTCGGCCACAATGGTCTCGAGTAGCTCAAAACAAACAACACAAAAATCACCTCACCTAGATGTTCTCGAAAAAGGAGGAAGCACAAGTGGTGGTTTTGGCTAGTACACTCCAACAAGCACCAATGGATCTTGGTTACGCTTAAAGCTCTCGACAATGAAGGCTAATGAAGAGGTGCTCTCGGATTCCACCAAACAAGAAGAAGAGATCAAGAAGGTGAGCCTTGGCAATGGAGATCTCGGATCCAAGCTTGCAAGATAAAAAGATTTTGAATCCAAGCTTGGCAAGGAAGGTCTCGGATCTAAGCTTGGAGATGGGGCTTGGCTAGATCTTATGTGGCACAACAACAAAGGGGGAGAAGGGCTTCTCTGATCCAAACTTGCAAGAGAGAAAGAGCATGGAAGAGATGATGGAGTTGGAGCTTAGGAGAGTTCAGCCATGAGAGGAATGAAGAAGAAAATGAGAGCCAAGGGATAAGTGTGGTTGGCTAGGGAAAAGTGGAAGGAGAAAAGTATTTTCTTTTCTTTTTCTTATTTTTAAATCCATGGAAAAATCCCCCCTTTGAGTCCTGGTTTTAACACTTTTAAATTCGTATTTTCTGTTTAATTTCGGACGACCTACAAACCACTCAAAAGTAACTTCCAGGCTTGGAACCTGAAACCAAAACAAAATGCCAACTCACACAAGTCAAGAAGCAATCTAAAGCCCTAGACAATTACCAAACTACCCCTGAATGGCAAAAGACCAAAATACCCCTAGAGACTCAAACAACCCTAACGGCCCAACCAATCAACTGAATAAATGACCGAACGTACCTGGAGAACTAGAATGAAAACCTGAGACATTACAATATTCCCTCCTTTTTAACACTTTTGTCCTCGAAAGTCCTAAGACTGGATCAACTCAGGATAGTGCGTCCTCTGCTCGAAGTTGCTTCCTTTTCCCTCTGATTACTCCACTGAACCTTGACTAGGTTGATCTCTAGTTACGCAAAATCCTATGCTCCCAAGACAGAATCTACATAGGCTTCTCCTCAAAGCTTAAGTCCTTGTTTAGTTCCAAAGGCTCATAATCAACAATGTGGGATGGGTCCAGATTGTACTATCGTAGCATCGACATGTAGAATACATTATGGACTGATGCCAAAGACGGAGGCAAAGCTAATCGATATGCCGCTAGACAGATTCGCTCAAGGATCTCAAAGGGTCCAACAAACATAAGACTCAACTTGCCCCGCTTACTAAACCTCAATACTCCACGCATCGGTGCTACCTTCAGGAAAACATGATGTCCCACCGCAAACTCTAAGTCCCTATGCCTAACATCAGCATAGCTCTTCTACCTACTCTGGGTAGTCACCATACCAGCTCGGATCTTCTACTCTGCATTATTAGTCAATTGAAGCAACTCAGGACCTAGAACCTGTTTGTCACCAACCTATTCCCAGAACACTAGAGACCTACAATGCTTGCCACCAAATCCTCAAACGGCGCCATCTGAATCGTCGCCCTGTAACTATTGTTGTAAGAAAACTCCATCAGATACAAATACTAGTCCCAACTGCTCGAGAAGTTAAGTACATCGGCTCTCAACATATTCTCAAGGATCTGGTTCACCTTCTCGGTCTGTCCATCAGTCTGAGGGTGAAAAGCGGTACTGAAACTGCACTCAAAAAGTTTGCTTACGATCCTGATACATCTTGGTACCCCCGGGATGCCAAGTAAACTGAGAACTGTGAGCCTCAGTGAGTAGTTCAACTTGTTGTTCAACGTTGGCTAGCACGCACAAGTGTCCTCTAATCCTTAAACAATTATCTGGTGCTACCACAAAATCAAAATCTGTAACGACCCAATTTTCTATTCCGGTTTTTCAGGTGCCTTCGGTTCAAGATTCTGTTGTTCGGTTGGGCCGTTAGAGCTATTTTAACCCTTAGGGGTATTTTGGTCTTTTGCTCCCCGGGCAGGATTTGTGGATTTTCAGGACTTCAAGGTCGCTCCTGCCTTTGTCGAGGCTTGATTGATTGTTGGTTGCGAGACCCAAGATGTTTGGGCTAGTCGTTTGGAAGTTCAGATGTGGTTTGGGTTTTGGCAAAGTTATTGTTGTTTGAGTGCTTCCTTTGGGATTTGAGCCCTTGCCCTTAATGTTGTTTTGGGAGTTTGATTTAAGTGAGTTTTATTTATTGGAAAAGATTGCTTCAGCCGGGTCTCGAAGGAGGAAGCCGTCTAATGGGATTTTAGGTCTTTAAGGCTTATTTAAATTGGATAAGGATGGAAAATAAGAGAAAAATCCCATTTTCCCCTTTTTTTTGTTTCTCTCTCTCTCTCTCTCTCTCCCTCTCCCTCTCACCATGCCCGAGCCCCAGCTCGCCCCAGCCCTAGTCGCCCAAGTCGCCCGACCCCTCGCTCGCCAGTGCGCGACTGTGCGAGCCGCCCAGCCTCGAGCCGCCCCTGCCGTGTGCGCGTCGCTGAACCAGCGCCGCCCAGATCCGAGTGGCCCAGCCATGCCCTGTGCCGAGCCATTCATCCCCGCGCGCGTCCTTGTAGCTCGTCGCATCGCCCAGCCCACGCGCGTTTTCTGTAGCCCAGATGTGTCGCCCGCACGCCGTTCCCTGTGCCGAGCCACGCCGCACGCCATCGCCCAGCCGAGCTCGCGCCCGCGCCTGTGCGCCCTTGTCTCACCTGCAGCTCATCCACGTCTGCGCTCCGCGCCCCAGCGCCCAGCCCTGCGCCCATCAGCTCCCTTCAGCGCCCAATAGCAGCCTTGCTGTGAGCAGAGCCCTATTTATTTTATTATATTTAGGCCTATGGATTGTGATTATTGTTGTGTTTGTTAGGTTCGCTTTAGGTTGCTCGGGTTCGATTGCAGCTTAGGTTTCTTGTGTGTAGTTGCCTTCCGACCAGGTAAGGATTTCTTACCGGAGTTGTGTGGGCCCTGCGATATATTATGTGATTGCTGATTGTATGCTTGTTTGTGTTTATCAACATGTTTAGTAATAGGTGCTCTGTTCTGAATTCCCGACTGGCATGATTTCCTTGTTGTTTCTCATGTTAGTCCATGCTAGGTTGTTCTGTTCTGGCATGCTCGTATCTGTTCTTGCTTCGTAGTATCATGCTAGGTTCGTTGTATCTATTTGAGCAAGTATTGGATTGTTTGTTGTATCTGTTTATAGGTTTAGAGTGCAGGTAGGTAGCATCATCCGGGCCGGATGCATAACGTAACTTGCATCCACAATAGGGACGTACGAGACGGTGCTCCGTCCCTGATCCTGTTAGGGTCTAGCTAACCCTAACGACTGGCCCTACAATCTTGGGTGAGGGTGGCAGACTGTTAAATTCCCCAACGGTCGGGATGATGACTTGGCATTGCCTCATCCCTGGCAGTCGGCAAGTCCTCAGCGTGTTCGGCCGTAGCCCTTGATTGCCACCTGTTTGGGCAATGACGACTTCCTGGTGTAAGCCTACCACGACCGGTTCCTTAGCCTTAGGTGCGGTGGTTCAGGCTGACATAGTTCACGTGTCCAGGTCTCACACCCGTATGTCAGTGACACCGATCCAGAGATTTAGTTAGGCATGGTGATTGGACATGGGCAGCCTGCCACTAGACCCGACACCCCCCATGGTCTGCAGTAGCATGGGGTGCGCGCTTACGCTCATTACAGCGCCGACCGGAGAGCTCCTCGGGATCTTGAGCTAGTGCACCTTTCGTGACGATGAGAGGCAGCCGAGGCCGAGACTTTTTTCTCGTATAGGGCATATTGTGTGGTGATTTTTCCGGACTAAGACCCTGAGTTGGCATCCGAGGTCCATGTGTGGACTTAAGCTATGTGCTCTATTCTGTGTTTATATTCATAGCTTGCATACCTTTTTGTTAGATGACCATGTATATCGTATTGTACCCCGGTTGGGGATTCTTACTGAGTAATTCGTTACTCACCCTTATTTTGTGGTTTTCCACAGGTAACCATGGTGCGAGACAGGATGGCTGGAGGAGGAGCTGTGATCATGGAAACACTTTGTTTTGAACTCTGAGTCTTGTATTTATGTTTTTATGTTTTAAATGTCCTCTGAATGCATGTAGTTGGGCATGGAGCCCTAGGTTGTTTTCTGAATGTATTTCCGGATTCTAGCACTGTTGTAACTATTGGAAAGTTTGAATGTTTTAAATAAATATCTGATCAGAGTGAGTTTTGGAAATGTATTTGTCTTGGAAACAGGGACAGGTTTCAGGAAATTATGTTGACTTTTCAAATGGTTGTTTGCATGTTTTAGTTTTCACATAGAATCCGAAAACCATTCCTGCATATTGATTTTAGTTTTGGTTGCATGCATTGAGGTAAAGGCCTATTTTAGAACCCCATTCGGTTCGGGTCTTTACAGTTGGTATCAGAGCTCAGAGTCATAGATTCTGTAGACTGACCTTTTGTTGTTGGTCGTTTTTCCATGATCATCAGCACTCCGACAGTCATCATGTACGCCTAAGTTTACAGTTTTAGAAAAGGGTTAAGAATTTACAATACTTTTCATCTAGTGTATGCCTTGTTTGGTGTTGTGGAGCGGAGACGAGCAGGTTCTGACTCGTTGTTGGTTTGGGTCCAGAGCGCCATCATGCCAACTTCCCGTAGTATGAGCAGTATGTTTGTGGCTTGTTGAGGTATCCAGATAGATTCGGATGCCGCTGGGATATCCTTCCAGAGGGAGGCAGAGATTAGACTCCCGTAAGCCACTTGTGGCCCAGTTGTTGGTTTTCCCCTAGTGAGAGGGTGGAGGTGATTTTCCTTGGAGTACCACTCCAAGAGAGGAGTTAGCTATGGCTTTGCTTATGTTGATGCTTGTGGAGCAGGTCCCAGTGTGGACTAGCCTGGGTAGTTCAAGGTTGATCTTGAACCTTAGCAGATTGTCTGATTGCCTAGAGAGTGGCTGCAGAGTTAGTAGCCTTCGTGGAGGATGTAGAGGCATCTTTGTGCTCTTGTAAAGTGTTGTTGTTTGCAGCAGTAAGTCGGAACCCTGTGGTTAAGGGTGCAGCGAGCAGTGTTCCCATCGGACTTGATCCGTTGGTGGTTTCCTCAGTTGTTTAGTAGAGTTGAGCACTCTTCTTTTGGTGAGCTCCTAGAGTGGAGCTAGCTGCTTCATGTTGAGAGATCCGGCCAGAGTTCAGTAGGGCATCATGTGGAGATGCAAGAGTAGGCAGTGAGACTTCGGTTTGATGAGATGCCTTAGGCATGGTTGTTTGAGTTTGAGCTCTTGTATGCCTCGCCATAGTTTTTGTCACTCGAGGTTGTGACCTTGCTGGCCCCATTTGTAGTAAGATGTGGATTTGTTAGTAGTGGAACTTGAGGTGCATTGGTTGGTGTGCCGCTTTGGCACTAAGTCTGGTTCAGGCCTGAGTTTGGCATGGGTATAGCAGATGGTTCTATGGCCCGTCCGGAGTTCATCACACTTCTTTAGCCTTTGGATCTGTTTGTGGCAGTTGCACCTGTTTAGGTCGTGCAAGAGGGCTAGTTCAGTGGTAGTTGAAGGACTACAAGCGAAAGGATGTTCGAGAGGAGCTGGAGCTTCTTCCCAGTGTTACTGGGGGTTGAGTAAGTCAGCAGGTTGACGGTTGGTAAGTGTTAGTGCGCGTGAGTCTCACGCTAGTGTTAAGGCCAAAAGATCTTTGTGGTTGGTAGTGCGGTCAACTACCTTCGAGTGCCTAAATCTGAGGAGAGTTGTGCATTGTAGATGCGAGTTTGGTCCAACAGAGGGACCATGAGTTGGATGCCAATGAGATGAGTTGGATGCTTATGAGATGAGTTAGATGCCTCATGAGGTGAGTTGGATGTCTTAAGTGTAAAGCACACTTGGTAGAGACTTGGTATAAAGTAAGTTCGGTTTGGCATTGTTATGCTTTGGTAGATTAAGGTTGCCTTAGCTTCGAGTATCGTGTGGAGATGGAACTTTTGCTGTTCCTTGGGTTGATTGTATCTCTGCCAGAAGTTAGTGTTGCTTTTTGGAAAAGATCCTGTTAGTCGTGGATCTCTGAAGGAAGGTTGAGAGTTGTGCACACAAGTGTGTTTTGTGTGGTTCGTTCTGTGGCGAGAGTTTCAGAACCATGTAGGGTTTGCATTGGAGAATTGGTGCTCAATTCTTGGAGAAGTTGGACTCCAGGTGGATGTTGTAAGGCTTTAGTTGAGGTGGTAAGGATACCGTGCTCGTGGTATCAGGTTGTTGCTTAGGCAAGTTTTGTTGGGTTAGACAACAATACCGTTCCTAGAAACCACATGTCCAAGGAAAGCCACTTGCTCGAATCAGAAGTCGCACTTGGAGAACTTGGCATACAACTGATTCTCTCTTAAGGTTGTCAGTACTTTTCTCAAATGTGAGGCATGATCCTCCCTGGTCTTAGAGTAAATCAGGATGTCATCAATGAATACACTGACAAATCTATCCAAGAATGCCTTGAACACTCTGTCCATCATATCCATGAAAGCTGTTGGGGCATTGGTCAGCTCGAAAGACATGACAACAATCTCGTAGTGACCATGTAAAGACCCGACCCAAAAGGGGCTCTAAATGGGCCTTTACCCCAATGCATGTAGTGAAAATAAACGACATTATGAAAAATACATTTCGGATCCCAAGTAAAAACAGAAACATTCAACAACCAAAACATACATTTCTAAAAGCATACTGACGATCGAGATTTATTTAAACCATTAAAACAACCCACAAGTACAAATATCTTTGGAATCCATAAAACGTAAGAAAACATCCCGGGACTCGTGCCCGTCTACATGCATTCGTGGGAAATAACAAAAGTCAAGAGTCATGATAAAATAAAATAATCGAGATGACAATGAGGATTCCATGATCACAGCTCCTCCTCCTTCACCATCCTGTCTCCCGCTTGATTACTGTGGAAAACCACGAATAAAGGGTGAGTAACGAATTACCCAGTAAAAATCCCCAACGGGGTACAATACGATATACATGATCATCTAGAAGAATGTATGCAAGCTATGAGTACAAACACAGAGCGGAGCACATAGCTAAGTCCACACTTGGACCTCGGATGCCAACTCGTGGTCTTAGTCCGGAAATACCACAACACACTATACGCGCTATACGGGAACAAGTCGGCCTCGGCCGCCTGCGACGATACGAAAGGTGCGCTCAAGATCCCAAGGAGCTCTCCGGTGGGCGCTGTAATGAGCGTAACGATGCACCGCGTGCTTCTACAGACTATGGGGGTGCCGGGTCTAGTGGCAAGTCGCCCATATCCGGATACCACGCCTAACTAAATCTCTCGGATCGGTGTCACCGACATAGGGGTGTGAGACACGGACACGTGAACTATGTCGGCACCGTACCACCGCTTTGAGGCTAAGGAACGGGTCATGGTAGGCTTACACCGAGAAGCCGTCCTTACCTTAACAGTGGCAATCAGGGCTCTTGCCGAACACGCCGAGGACGCGCGGCCGCCGGGGACTAGGCATTGCCAAGTCATCATCCCGACCGTTGGGGCATCGCTTAGACTACCACCCTCACCCAAGATTGCGGGGCCTACCGGTTGGGATAGCTAATCCCTCACGGGGTCCAAGGACGGAGAAGCTGTCTCAATCGTCCTTGCCATAGATGCAAGATACTTTATGCATCGGCCCGGATGATGCTATCTACCGAATTCTAAACCTTAACAATAATAACGATTCAATCAATGCGGTCCAATACGTGCTCAACAGATACAAGGAACCTAGCAGGATACTACGAAGCAAGACAGATATCGAACATGCGAGAATGGAACAACCTAGCATGGGCTAACATGAGAAACAATACAAGAGTTCATGCCGGTCGGGAGTTGAGCAGAGCACCTAGGGCTAAACATGCTAGTAATCATACACATGAGCATACAAAACAACAATCACAAATATACCGCAGGCCCACACAATTCCGGTAAGAAATCCTTACCTTGGTCGGGAGGCTTCTACACACAAATCCTAAGGCTGCGGAACAATCCCGAGCTAGCGGCGAGAACCTAGCAAACCAACAATAATCAGCATCTAAAATGTCTAAACAACAAAAGAAACGACAAGCTCGGCTCAAAGGGAACTCACGCGCGACACGACGACACGAGCTTGGAGGCTGGCGGCAAAAGCCGGGGTGGCGTGGCGCTGGCGCTGCTGCACGCACGGCACGGCAGGACGCAGCGCGCCGGGCGAGCGTCGGGCGAAGGCGCGCGGCGGCGGCGCGGCGCGCGATGACGACACCGGCGGCGGCTCAGGGAGCGCGCGCGCGCGGCGAACGTCTCGAGCGGCGCGCTGGCGGCGTGGCGGCGCGCGAGCGACGCAGACGCGGTAGGCGCGCGCGGCGAGCGATTCGGCAAGCGGACACGCGCAGGCGCGTGCGATGGGCTACGCAGACGCTGGCCGACGCGCGGGCGCAATGGCGAGGACCTCTGGCGTCGGCGAGCGATCGGGCGAGGCGAGCAGACGAACGACGATCTGGCTTTATTCTTTGGCGCGATCCGGCGTCGCGATCCGACCGCTGGGCGACGCGACGGCAGCGGGCGATCTGTCTTCTTTGGACGAACGGCAAGGTCGCTAAGCGGATCTGGCGCGGCGGCAGGTCGCCGACAGTCTGGGCGCGGCGGTGGTCGGCGATGATGGTGGCTGCTCCTCTCGGTGGTTGCAACCAACACAAACACACACACACTCTACATCTTACCTTCGGCCAGCATCAAAAACCAAATGAGGAGATGAAGAGGATGAAGACTTACCCGGAATGATGATGATCGAACCCAAGGAGATGCAAGGGAAGAAGAATTCGCGAAGGCAATGGAGAGGGAGAGCTTGTGCGGCCAAGAGGAGATTTGGAGAAGAAGATGGAATAAACCTAAATCCATTTCATTTAACCAAATGCACCAAAACTCCAAAATCCAAGGTTAACTAAGATGTGATGCAGAAAGAGCAACAAGAGCACCTAATGGCTCAATTGGCACACATCTCTACAAGCTTCCCAGGAGACCCGGGTTCAAACCCCGGCTGCAGCACAAATCCCTTAATTTTTACTTTTGCATCAAACCTTGCTCAAACCAAACCTCAAACCCCTCCAACAACCTACATAAAACCATCCAATAATTTTAGTAGCTGGAAAAGACACAAACGACCATGACGGCCCGACCAAATTACCCCTAGGGCATACCTGGAAGACCGGGAAGAAAACCTGGGTCGTTACAGACCATACCTCGACCTAAAAGCTGTATTGGGTATGTCTGCATCTCTTATTCTTAAATGATGGTAATCAGATCTCAAACCTATCTTTGAAAAAACAGAGGCTCCCTGAAACTGGTTAAACAGATCATCAATACGAGGGTCGGGTACTTGTTCTTCATTGTAACCTTATTCAGCTCCTTATAGTCTATGCAAAGGTGCATCGAACCATCTTTCTTCTTTACAAATAGAACTGGTGCTTCCCACAGGGACACACTGGGACCAATGAACCCGCGGTCCAACATCTCCTACAGCTGCACCTTCACCTCTTTCAGCTCTGCCGGCGCCATCTTGTAAGGGGCTTTCAAGGTAGGAAGAGTCCCTAGCTCAAGCTCAATGGTGAAGTAAACCTCCCACTGAGGTGGAAAACCAGGTAGCTCCACTGGAAACATATCTGCAAACTCCTATACCACTGGTACCTGGTAATTGACGGCGGAAGATGGTCTCCTCCAGACAACTTTGCCAAGTAGCTTCAAGCTCCTCGAGCTAGCAAATGCTGGGCTTTCACAGCAAAAATCAACGGTGACAAACTTCGCTCTGGACACCGCGGAACTTGAAACTCTGCTTCTTAGGCAGCCTGAACACAACTTCTTATCGTGGCAGTCAATTAGTGCATGGTGTTCAACTAACCAATCCATCCCTAGGATTACATCAAATCCACTCATAGCAGTACTATGAGGGTGGCTGCTAAAGAATCTCTGTATACTAGGATCCTACCGTCTCTAATCTTATCACTAGCCAACATACTAACTCCTGAAGGAGTGGCAACACACAATTCGAACCCTAAAGGTTCGAAAACTAAACAATCTTAACTAGCAAACATCTCAGAGATAAATGAATGGTTCCAGCCCGAATCAAACAAAATATAAACATAGTGGTCCAGGACAACTAAGGTACCTGCGACAGCTGCGTCAGCTTTCTTGGCCTTCTACCGAGTCGTGAGCACACTCTAGCTAAGTGTCCCTCCTTCCCACACTTGAAGTAGGCTCTGGGTGATGGTCCACACACACCAAAGTTGTATTTACCACAAGTCCGACAATAAGGTGCCTGTCTCACTATGGCTTGCTGACGGCCCTGATCCCTCTACTAGAAGCAGCCTTGACGGCACTGCTGACCTCTCTGCTCAAACTTTCTCTTTTGCCCTAAACTGACTAGTACATTATGAGCTACTATTGGAGTCTTTACCCGAGGATAGTTTCGGTTATAAATTTTGGCCAATGCCACAGTTCTGGTATACGTCTTAGGAGCGAGTGCCCTAATATCCTGTACAACCTCCAACCTGAGCCCTCCGATAAATTTCTTTATCTTGAGCTCCTCTATAGCGACTAACTTTGGAGCAAAATAGCTAAACTCATAAAACTTTTACTTATACTCTGTTATGGAGTCATCTCCCTACTTCAGATTATTAAATGCCTCAACGATCTCTTGCTGGGCCACCTCACTAATATACTGAGTCTTAAATTAAACCCTAAAGAATTCCCAAGTAGGGGGTGGGGATACTGCAGGTCTGCCTCGTAGGGTGGACTCCCACCAGCACACTGTTGTGTCAGTAAGAACATGCGCGGTACACCTCGGCTTCTGAATGTCGGGACAATCCATCACCTGAAAAATGTACTCCATCCTGGCCAACCACTTTGCTGCCTTCAGCGGGTTCTCAAAAGCATCAAACTCCTTGGGCTTCTACTTACAGAAGTCTTTGAGCCATTGACCGTACTTAATGGCTCCGTTCCCTGCAACACCCTTAACATCCATAGGCATCTGACCACCCTGAGGGTTAACTAGAACTGTAGGAGCAGCTGGTGCAGCCGGTCGTGCCTGTCTGAGCAACCAAGTAACCTGAGCCATCTGTGCTTAGGATTTCTCTTTTTGCACTGCAAGCTGCTCTGCAAGCTGTGCTAAAAACTGCGGCTGTGTCTCGACTCCCTGCTCAGCCATCAAAAGCATCATCTCCCTCATCAATGATGCCAACTCTACTCTAGAAGCTGTAGTCTGAGGTTGAGAAGTCTCTCCCCTTATTCGGGGAATATCAATAGATAGGGCCACAGGCGTCCTATGAGTCTGGTCCATCCTTGATTCTGTCTCATCAGTGGTGATCTCTATGCCAACACCTCAGTTGGCGGCACTAAACGATCCTACTCCTCTACGGGTAATGGGCATACTGACGATCTGTACCTAAACCATACTAAGTTAGTCCATGCTCGGACCAACACTGCTAACAACAAAACAAGCAAGTATGCTAGATGCAGGTATTGTAAACTTAAACCCTTAACATAAACTTAAGCTCATACCTGGCGGCTGTTGGAGTGCTGATGATTATAGGACACAACGACCTAACTCAGTAGGTTAGTCTACAGAATCTATGACTCTGAGCTCTGATACCAATTGTAAAGACCAGACACTAAATGGTCCAAAACGGCCTTTACTTAAGGATGCAATTCAATTTCGAACCACTTAAAATAGAAAATCTCAAACATCCATATTATAAAGAATCAAGTTACCAAAAATTGCCTTTATTGAATGATGTAATTAAAAAATTCATGACACTTTAATCAAAAGATTTCAAACTTCTATTTCATTAAATAATCAAGTTCCAAATGATATGTCGAAAACATTAAAATAGTTTAGCCTCTAGCCAGAGTACAACAAAACCATTACAATTCCAAGTAAAAAATCCCAACAGTTTAAATATGAAATGCACAAGAAGATGCATTAGACTCTTCCACGATCATGCAGCTCCTTCTCTAGTTACCTTGATGCTGTGCCAAGTCACCTAGTGGAAAAACCACAGAAAGGGTGAGTACAATTGCACTCAGTAAGGATCCCCCAACTGGGGTACAATATGCAAGACAAATCTTCTAGCATCCTAGCATACAAGCACAACATGATAAACATGGCAGTCTCAACAAATATAAACAATAGGATATTGAACATCAAAGGTCTATGCTCATAGCTAGACGGGGTCAGCACACACTAGGCTAACAAACAGAAAAAACAACTACGTAATCTCGGTAGTTCTATCACTAAAACAAACATGGTTAACACATACTAGGCTAACAAAGGACAACAACACACTAGGCTAGTCTTGGACAGCACACACTAGGGGAGTCCTGCTCAATACTAGTCAGCATAAACTGGGCCAACAATGGACATCAACACACTGGGCTAGTCCTAAGTAACCTGGGCAGCACACACTGGGCTACCCCGGGATCAGCACACACTGGACGAATCTTGAACAATTTGATCAGCACACACTGGGCCAAAAATGGGACAGCACACACTGGGCTAAAGGGGGTAGCAATTGTAACAACCCAGGTTTTCTTTTCGGTTCTCCAGGTACGTTCGATTAATTTTCAGTTAGTTGTTTGAGCTATTAGAGTTGTTTGAACTTCTAGGGGCATTTTGGTCATTTTTCCCTTAGGGCCATTTTTGTAGTTAACTAGGGTTTCAGGGTTGTTTCTGTCATTTTTTTACTTCAGTTATTCTTCGATTTCAAGTTTCCACAGTTGGAATGCATTTTTGAGAAGTTTGTAGGCTTTTCGGTTAAAAGAGAAAAATAAGAATAAATTGTGTTAGTGTTGGGATTCGAACCATGGTGGTTTGGATGATGGATTTGAGCCAAATGAAGGAAAATTAAAAAGGATTTTAAAAGTGTCCAAGCTAGGATTTGAAGGTGGAATTTTTGGCTTTTATCTTTTTAAAAATAAGAAAAACAAAAAGGGTTTCATCTCATTTCTCCTTCCCTCTCCCTTGGCCGACCCACTTTCTTCTTCTTCCTCATCTCCTTGGCCGAATCACAACCTCCATTGGCTAGCTCTCAAGCTCTCCTCCATTGCTCTTCTTTTCCTTCTTGCTCCAAGGTTAGTTCTTTGCCAAACTCATCTTCTCCATCTCTTTTATCTTGGCCGAAACTTATCTAACCAAGAGGAACTTTTCCTCTCTTCTCCTTGTAGATCCGAGAACTCCTTGCTTTGGGGATTCGAAGATCTCTTTTTGTTGCTTGGATCCAAGACCATTTGCACCTCTCCTTGTTGGTAGAAATTCGAGATCTCCTTCTTCTCTAACCTTCATTGGAGAGAGCTCCAAGGTGAGTTTGTTGGTGTTTTGGCTTTGATTTGTCGTGTGGATGTTTAGATCTAACCAAAACTCTTCTCCTTTGTGAAAATCTAGCCCTAGCCGAATCCATCTTGCTTGCACATCTACCTTGGCCGAGACCTTATTGCATCCTTGGAGACCTTGCTGAAATCATCAAGGTGAGCTTATTGTGCTTGTGGTGTTGATGGGTTGTTATGTTGGTTTGGCCGAGAGCTACAAAATAGCAAGGATGGTGTTGCTCCTCCTTTGGCCTAGAGCTACTTGGTAGCTAAGAGTGTTTATTTTTCCCTTGGACAGAGAACTAACTTGTGTTGTGTTTTGTGCCCTAGCCGAGATCCATTTGCAAGAAGTAGCCGAGAGCTTGTAGAGTTCCTTTAGTGCTTGGTCGAGAGCACTAGGTTGTAAGTAGGGGTAGTTTCTTGAATCCCTTACTTCTGGTTCATAGTTCGGTTATGAGCTAGCTAGGTTTAATTGCATGTATGTATGTTTTATTAGGTTGCGAGACATTGCATCTCAAGGAGCACTTTGTTTATTATTTTCTGCTTGTTCCTAGTAAAGGTCTCTTACCAGGGTTGTGTGGACCCTGCGATATGTCTTGATTGCATTCTGTATATGTGTTAATTCTTATGAGCATGCTAGTGGATAGGACTGCTTTGTTGTTTATCTCTGCTAGCATGTTTACCTTGTTTCTACATGTTAATGCCATGCTAGGTCTGTCCTTCCAGCATGTCTGTGAATTTTGCTTTAAGTTAATAGTATCATGCTAGGTTATATTGAATACTTGTTGAGCATGTTAGAACTGTTAGGAATGGTTACTCTGTGATATTAGATAGATTAGTTAGATTGTCTTCATCTAGAGGCTGAGAGCGGACATAATGTATCTTATCCCCACAGGTCGGGATCAGTGAGAATCATAACGTACTTTGCTTCCCCGGCAACCGATGTAGATTAGCTCTTGCATCGGTATAAGCCTAGTTTGTAGCCTGCTAGAGCGGAACCCGTCACGGGTGCAAGCCTGCCCGAGGACATTTCTTAGCTTCAGGTCGGTGGTACAGGTTGCTACAGATGAGTGCCGAGGGCCTCGCACTACTGTAGATCAGTGACACCGCTCCCGAGTCTTTAGGCATGCGTACCTGACCGGCGTAGTTTGTCTTTAGGCCCCCACATTTATGCGGTTTTCAGCAGCATGCAGTGTGCGCACACACTCCTTAGTTGCCAGTTCGAAGAGCTCCCCCAGGCTAATGTTCGTGAGTACACCAATCCGTTCCAGTTAGAGCCAGACTTCGGGTACTCTCCCATTCGTCATAGGATCAGCATGGACATAACGTACTTTGTCCCTACAACATGGACATAACGTACTTTGTCCCAACAGCATGGACATAATGCACCTTGTCCCTTCAGTTTGGACATAACGTACTTTGTCCTCCTAGTTGAGAAACGATATTTACAGCTGATCATTAGGCCGAAAGTAGGAAACTTCCAAGGTTTCAGACTTGACCAGTAGCTCGTTGAGCAAAGATCTTTGTTGGTAACTATTTTCATGTAAACTAGGATGCTAGTTGTTTGATGTATTGATTGTATCCCGGTTGGGGATTCTTACTGAGTACCTTCTTACTTACCCTTATTTTCTGTGGTTTTCCACCAGATAACTTAGGACAGCACCGGGACGGTTAGTGGAGGGAGCTGTTTGATCATGGGAGTTGTCGACGTTTACTCTATCATTTATTGTCTTGTTGAGTCTTTCTTTCCGTATTAGCATGCTGAGGAAACCGTTTTGTTCTAAAGAGTTATTTTAATTGTTTTAAACTTTTAAATACTGGTCAGGATCTATTTAGGGAAACTTTTGAATGAATGTTTTCTGCAAGTTGTTTCATCGTGTTTCTTGATTATGTAGTTCCAATATTTATCTAAATGTTTTAAAATTGTAAGCATGCTAAGTAAGAACCGGGTTTATGACCACTATTTGTGTCGGGTTCTTACAGCAACACATTGGGCTGGTCCTAAGCAAACTCGATCAACACACACTGGGCCAACCTTGGGTAGCACACACTGGGCTAGTCCTGGGTAAAACCCAATTAGCACACGCTGGGCCAACCTTGGATAGCATACACTTGGCTAATCTTGGGTATAATTAATAGAACCCACCTATTACGCAATAACCTAGAGCTAGCATGGTTCAACATCAAAAGTGAACAACAGAAACAGAATAACAACAGTCATAAGGAATAGTACAGTGCAACAACACAAGTCTGGGAAACAAACTGAAACCCAGAACAATTACCAAAATACCCCTAGAGCCCAAATGACCAAAATACCCCTAGAAGCTCAAACAGCCCTAACGACCCAACCAAAAGATCGATTAATTAACCGAACATACTTGGAGAATCGAAATGAAAACCTAGGCTGTTACACAACTGTAGCAGCCTAAATACCACCGACTTTATGCTAAAAACCGTCTCGCTCAGGCTTGCACTCTTGATGGGTTCTGATCTAGCATGCTTTAAACTAGGCTTATCCTGGTGTGGTGAGCTAAACCACGCCTGGCTGTCAGGGGCGAGAACAAGTCCTCACTGATTCCGACCTGTGGGGACAAGATACGTTATGTCCGCTCTCAGCCTCTGGATGGACACCTGACAAGTTCTATCTAGGAATACCATATCATTCCTAACAGATCAAACATGCTCAATACCTACGACTTAGCAGGATACTAACATCTCAGCATAAACATCGTGATGCATGCTGGAAGAACAACCTAGCATGGTGCTAACATGTCTATAGGAAACATACATGCTTTCCGGAAATATAACGAGAAAAAGAACCTATCCACTAAGCATGCTCGCAATCAGTTAACACGTAAAAAAAGATGCAATCAAAGATGTGTCGAAGGGACCACACAACACCAGTAAGAAATCCTAACGTGGAAAGCAAAGCAGAAATCACAACAATAATAAAGTGCTCCTTGAGCTGCAGAGTCAACACGAACCTAGAAAATAATATAAAAAAGTACAAATAAACAATTCTATATAAACAACTCGAAAATCAGATCGACTAAACATAAACAGGGCCCGGGAAGGTTACCCAACTGATGGAAGCAAATGCTCACGGCAACTTAGGGTTCTCGGCCAAGAAATGCTTGCGGCAAGGGTTGCTTAAGGCAACAAGAGGATTGTTCTGTGCTCTTGGCTAAGGGCAGTTTGCTTAGTGATGTGCAAAAATCCAAGGTCTCGGCTAGGGAAACAAAGTGAAGCTCTCGGCCACTAGGTGATGAACTTGATGGTGCTCTCAGCTAGGCTTTGACTTGCAATAACTAGAGATGAGTGCAAGATCGACTAGGTGAGCTTGCTACTAGGGCTTGGTTTTGCGGCAATAAGGAAGCCTGGGCGATAGAGCTTCTTGTCTAGGGGCTACTTGCGGCAAGGATCAATTGGTGATGAAGATGGCTAGAGTTTGTAGCTGGTTTGTCTCGGCAAGAACAAGGGAAAAATGTAGAAGAATTGATGAGGTGGTGGAGATGAAGAGGGTCCACAATGGGGAAAGGGAAGAGGAAGTAGGAGATTGGCGATGGAGAGAGATCTTTCGTGAATCTTGCGGATAGGGAAAAGCAAAAGGAAGAATTGTAAAAACCCTCTAGAGAAATCGATCGCAAAAGTGATTTTCCCTTCACTTTTTGTCGATTTAAACCTCCAAATGCTACGTGTCCTTGGCCACCCGCCTTCGAGTCCCAGCGAAGACAACTTTTTCTCCATTTTTCTTCTTTTAAATACAAACCTCCAAATTCCTTGTCAATCACCCCTTCGAATCCCAGCGAAGGCACTAATTTTTCTTATTTTCTCTTTTAACTGAACGACCCCAAACTTCTCAAAATGCAACTCTAGCCTTGGGAACCTGAAACCAAAAGAATAACCAAACTCAGGAAATAACAGAAACAGCTTTGAAACCCTAGTTATTTATAGAACAAGCTCTGAAGGAAAAATGACCAAAATGCCCCTAAAGATTCAAAATGCCCAAACAACCCAACCAAACAACCGAATAAATAACCAAATGTACTTTTGGAATTGGAATATAAATTTGGACCATTACAACATGCAAGTAATATTATCTAGCATCCTAGTAGACAAGCAAGCCAAACATCAAACAAGCCACAGACTAGGCTTATGCCGGGGTGGTAGCTACTCCACCCCCAATTGTCGGCGGTAAGGAATCCGTCCTTACAGGACGACCATTGGGGACTCGTATGTTGGTCCACTCTCAGCCTCTTGATGATGACAACCTAATAGGATCTAGCTAAGAGGAAGCATCCTAGAGCTAACATAGTTCAGCACCATTAACATTGCACAATAACATTTAGAATGCCAACAGTCATAATACATAGCAGTTACTGCAAACAGAGAAGTGCAATCCAGGGTACAATAATCTACATGCCAGGTCCTATAAGACAAGTCATACAATCCTATCCACTAGCACATGCTTAGAAACAGAAATAAACATCCAAGCAACCTATTTACTAACATGTACAGGGAACAGAAGTAACCATCCAATAAACCTATCCACTAGTAGGTTCAGCAAGTAGGAATAAACACTCAACAACCTATCCACTTACATGCACAAAAAACAGTAACACACAACCAGAAAGCCATCAGTGGCAAGTGCAAGGTCCACATAACCCCAATAAGGAACCTTTACCTAAAAATGAAAAACAAACAACAAAAAAATAATGCTCCTTGAGCAGTAGAACCAACACAAACAACCTAGGAAAATAAAAATAATAAACAAATAACTAATATCCAACCAGCTTTGCAAAAATAGGTAACCAAACGCACAAGGCTCCAAAAGTTACCCAAAACCAAAGGATACGGTCTCGGCAACAAGTGATCTCAACAGCGTGGGCGAGGAGCGTATGACACGACACAACGACACGAATGAGGGCTGGCTCGACAGACGTGTGCAGCAGGCAGCGTGAGTGAGCGGCTGCATAAGGGCGAGCGATATGGTGCTGCTGGATGGGCTAGCATGGGGTTGTAGATGCATATGGGCTGAGCAGTAGTGTGTAACACAGTTGGTTGCTTTCGGTGAGGGAATTCGCAAGTAGAGCGAGGGTGATGCGTGCATGCGGGATAGCGAAGTGACGATGCGCAATCGCTGTGGATGGGCTGCAATCGAGGCAAGTCGTACGATCTCGAGTGGCTATGCAGCACGGGCTAGCAAAGCAAGCATAAAGAGTGGATGGTATGGGCATGCGTGCATGGCTCGATCGACGATGGTGATGCTGCGGGTGTGGCTCGATTGGAGAGGGCTAGGGCTTTCGATCGGGGCTTCTCGATGGTGGTTTGTAGCTAGGGAGGTATAAGACGATTAGGAGAGGATCGTTCTTTCTGACTTTGATTGATCAACACACGCAAAAAACTCTTTTTCCCTTTTTCTTTTCTTTTATTTTCCCCTTTTGATTTAATTAAATCCATCTAAAACCTAAAACTCCCCTTTTACTCAAAACAACCTCCAAACCTCCCAAATTGCAAAACTAACCTAAAAGTCCTGTAAATCACAAAAATAGCCCTGGTTACATCAAAACGCAAGAACGACCCTAAACCTCCACAAATTACCAAACTAACCCTAGTGTAGAACAACCAAATTGCCCTTAAAGGCTGGAACTACCGTAATGGCCTGAGCAAACAATCGAATCAGAAGAGAAACATACTTGAGGAACCGGCATGAAAACCTGGGCCGATACAATACGCCCTCATTTGATGACTTTCATCCCCGAAAGTCCCTAAGATTGAAACAACTCCCAATAATGCGTCCTCATCTCATCTTTCAACTCCTAAGTTGCCTCTTTAACTTTTGACATCTCCACTGCACCTTAGCCAAATTGATCTCCTGATTACGCAAGGTCTTCCATTCTAGGGCTAAAATCCGCACAGACTTCTTCTTAAAGCTTAAATCCTTGTTCAACTCTAATGGCACATTATCCACAATGTGAGATGGATCTGCCACATACTGACGCAACATCAATACATGGAAAACATTATGCACTGCTGCCAAGGACGTGGGCAACTCCAAGCGGTAAGCGGCTGAACCAATCTGCTCAAGGATATCAAAGGGGCCTACAAACCTGGGACTTAAGTTCCCACGCTTACCAAAACTAAAAACACCACACACATCAGTTCGACTTTCAGAAATACATGTTGACCAACCTCAAACTCTAAGTCTCTGCTTCAAACATCAACATAGCTTTTCTGTCTACTCTGCACAGTCAACATACATGCACTAATTTTTTGAATTGCGTCGTTAGTCATCTATAACAACTTGGGTCCCAAAAATTGTCTGTCCCCAACCTCTTCCTAAAACATTGGAGATCTGCAACGCTTACCACAAAGCATCAAATAGAGCCATCTGAATTGTCGCCTGGTAACTATTATTGTAAGCAAACTCCATCAAATACAGTTACTGGTCCCAACTGTCTGGGAAATCTAACACATTGGCTCGCAACATGTCCTCAAGAATCTGGTTCCCCCTCTTTATCTAGCCATCTGTCTGAAGGTGGAATGCGGTACTGAAACTGTAGTCAGTACCTCAACCTTTATGGAGTGCCCTCAAGAAATGGGAAGTAAAGTGGGAATCTCGATTAGACACAATCTGACCGGCACACCTTGATACAGAATAACCTACTCTAAAAACAATTGTGCCCACTGTTCCACGGTATAGGTGACTCTATCGGGAATGAAATGCGCACTCTTAGTCACACGGTCCACTATCACGCAGATATAAGTAAACCCTCTCGGTGTCCTCGACAACCTAGAGATAAAATCCATAGAGATCTTCTCTCAATTCAACTGGGCATACTCAGTGGCTATAACAAACCTGCGAGTTTCTGTCTAGGAGCCTTCACTTGGTGACAAGTGAGACACCGGTTAACAAATTATGATATATCCCTCTTCATGTTGTTCCACCAAAAAGTCTTCTAAAGATCTAAATACATATTTTTACCCCTAGGTGCCAAGTAAATGGGGAACTGTGAGCCTCGGTGAGCAACTTGGCTGGCAGTCTGGGGTCGGCTGGCACACAAAGGCGTCCTCTGAACCTAAACGACCATCGGGTGCTACCACAAAATCAAAGTCTCCGTCGCCCTGGACTTTGGAAATCAATCTATTCAATTCAGGATCACTCAGCTGGCCATCAATGATCCTTTGTTTGAACAAAGGCAGAACTGTCAACTGGGATACCCTAGCAGTAACCTCTCCCAACAACATTGCTATACCGGGTCGCTCGAACTCTTTGCGTAAAAGGAAGCTTGGAGCTAAAAAAAGCTACAGGGTAAGAAGTCTTTGTGCTCAAAGAATCAGCCTCAACATTGGCCTTACCCGGATGGTACAAGATCTCACAGTCATAATCTTTACCTACTCAAGTCATGTCCTTTGCCTCATGTTTAACTCCTTCTGAGTGAAGAAGTACTTAAAGCTCTGGTGGTCTGTGAACATCTAGATCTTTTCACCGTACAAGTAATCCCTCCATATTTTCAAAGCGAACACAATTGTTGTTAACTTCATGTCATGGGTTGAATAGTTTTTCTCATAAGGCTTCAACTATCGGGAAGCATAAGCAATCATCTTACCATGCTGCATCAGAACACAACCCAAACCAAACTTCGAAGCATCGATGTACACAACAAAACCACCTGTTCCCTCTAGAACCGACAACACTAGGGCGGACGACAAACTGTGATTCAATAAGGCAAAGCTCTTTTCACAACTGGCATCCCAAAAAAACTCAACACCCTTTCTTGTCAATCTAGTAAGTTGTAAGAACCCGACCCAAATAGTGGTCCTAAACCCCGTTCTCACTTAGCATGCTTAAAATTTAAAATCATTTAAATTAACTTTGAAACTGCTTAACAAGAAAACTCATTTAATAAATTTGTAGAAAAGCATCGATTCAATAAAACATCATTAAACTAGTCCTGGCCAGTATTTGAAACTCAATATTTAAAAACAACGTCTCAAAACAAAACAGTTTCTCTAGCAGGCTATCAAGGAAATATGACTCTGAAAGACAAATAGAAAGACAGAGTAACGCCGGCAACTCCCATGATCAGTCAGCTTCTTTCGCTAGCCGTCCTGGTGTTTTTCCAAGTTACTTGGTGGAAAAACCAAAGAAATAAGGGTGAGTATAAACATACTCAGTAAGAATCCCCAACTGGGGTACAATACGATACATCAGTCATCTAGCGTCCTAGTATACATGCAAATAGTTACCAACACAGATCTTTGCTCAACGAGCTACGGGGCAAATTTGGAATCCTCAAAAGTATCCTACTTCCGGCCTAATGATTGGCTCTCCTAACCAATCCCAAAGACATCCTCGAGGGTCTTTCTCCCTCTGCCAAATGACCAACTGAAAAGCCGATCCCAAATAGATGTCAGACACCACCCTCGAGGGTCTTTCTCCCTCTCCCAATTGACCAGCTAAAAAACTGATCCTAGATAGGTGTCCTCGACGGCCTCTTACCCTCGGCTAAACATTTACTTGACAAATGGGAGAGTACCCGAAGTCTGGCTCTATACTGAAACGAAAATGGTGTACTCACGAACATTAGCCCGGGGGAGTTCTCTGAACCGGCAACTAACGCGTGTGCGTGTACACCGCATGCTGCTGCAAACTGGCATAAATGTGGGGGCATAGGGACAAACTACGCGGTCTAAGTACTCATGCCTAATGACTCAGAAGCGGTGTCACTGAATATAGTAGTGCGAGGCCCTCTGTACTCAATTGTAGTAGCCTGTACCACCGACCTAAAGCTAAGAACTGGCCAAGATAGGCTTACACCTTTGGCTGGGTTCCGCTCTAGCAAGCTACAAACTAGGGTTATGCCGATGAGGGAGCTAATCCTCATCGGCTGTCGGGGTGGAAGCAAGATACGTTATGCTTCGCACTGGATCCCGACCAATGGGGACAAAGTACTTTATGTCCGCTCTCAGCCTCTAGATGATGACAATCTTAATTGTTCTATCTATGAATTCAGAGTAAAGATTCTTGGCTAAACAAAGATGCTCAATATTACAAACACATAACCTAGCGTGATACTACGAACTTAAAGCAGGAATCACAGAACGTGCTGGAAGGACAAACCTAGCATGGCACTAACATGTAGAAACAAAGGTAAACATGCTAGTAGAGATCAATCTACAAGCAGTCCTATCCACTAACATGTCATAACAATCACAGGCATACAACGTACAATCATGATAATATCCACACAACCCAGGTAAGAAATCGTCACATGGAAACAACCCAGGTACAATCACAGGAGCGTGCAAGGCTGCTGCTGGACGTGCAATCGTGAAGGGCGATCGAGCTGGGCGAGGCGTTGCGGTCGGAGGCAAATTCATGCTTGCTCCCGATGCTGCGGCTGCATTCACAGTGTGAAGGGGCCAGCGTAGGTTGCTGGCGAAGCGGCTGTGCTTGTTGATCTGGGGCTTGCGACACACTTATGGCTTGCGATGGCGAAGCAGATGAGAAAAGTGAGGCTGAGCGACCGTGTTCGCTGGGGGGACGACATGCACAGAAAAAGAAGTCTCGGTTAGGAACATCAAACCAGCAAGGAGAAGATCTCGGCTAAGGAATTAGGCTTACCTCAAGGATCCAGGCTTGGCTGGCCGGAGAAACTCTCGGCAAGATGGAGGGAGGGGAGACGAATTCTGTGATCAAACTAGAAGGACGAGAAGGAGAGGGAGAGAATGGTGAGGTCGTGCGGCTACGGGAAGGAGAATTGCAAAATGGTGGCTTTTGCGTTTACGGATTGGAAAGAAGAATGCCATTTCTACTCTTCCTCGTTTAGGTTTTTACGAATCCAACTCCTGGACATCCTTCCTTCGAGTCCCAGCTGCAACACAATTTTTTCTTATTTTAATCCTTTTAAAAACAAGTCTCCAACTCCCTTGCAGGTCACAAGTTCAAGTCCTAGTGGCAACGTTATTTAAAAATCCTATTTTTTTCTTTCCAACATAAGCTTCCAAAAGCCTAGCAAGTCACAGGTTCGAATCCTAGCAGCAACACTTTTAATTCCTCATTTAAACAACAAACAAACTTCAACTCTTAGCCACCTAGGTTCGAGTCCTGGCTTGAACACTTTCTTTTTAAATTTTCTTTTTTTCAATCCAAGCCACCAAAACACAAGAATAGACTCCAATTCCAAGAACCTGAAACTGAATAAAATCTCCTAGCTCAGCGAAAGACTAAAACAGCCCTAACGGCCCAACCGAACAACCAAAAAATGAACCGAACGCACTTGGGGAACCGAAATAGAAATCTGGGCCGTTATATAAGTGGTGCTGCTTTAGCGAAAAAGTCCTTGACGAATCGACGGCAATAGCCTGCCAAACCCAGAACGTTGTGAATCTTTGCGACAATAGTCGGGCTGGCCCAACAATTCACTACATCAATTTTAGCGGGGTCCACTGCAATACCATCTTTAGATACAACGTGTCGAAGGAAAGCCACCTGCTTCATCCAGTAATCACACTTAGAGAACTTGGCATACAATTGGTTTTCTCATAATGTTGTCAACACTTGTCTCAGATGCAAAGCAGGATCCTCTCTGGTATTAGAATAAATCAAGATGTCGTCTATGAACACAATGGCGAAGCTGTCAAAGAATTCCTTGACCACCCTATCCATCATGTCCATAAACTCTGTTGGGGCATTGGTCAGCTCGAAAGACATAACAACATACTCATAGTGGCCATACCTCGACCTGAAAGTTGTCTTCGGGATGTCTGCATCCCTGATCCTCAACTGATGGTAACCATATCTTGGAGAACACAGAAGCTCTTTCAAAATGATTAAACAGATCGTCAATGCGAGGCAATGGGTACTTATTCTTCACTGTGATTGTATCCAACTCCCTGTAATCTATGCAAAGGCGCATCGAACCATCTTTCTTTTTCACAAACAAACCTGGTGCTCCCCACGGGGACATATTGGGACAAATGAACCCTCGGTCCAATATCTCCTGCAACTGCACTTTTAACTCTTTTAGTTCTGCTGGCACCATATGATATGGAGCCTTTGAGATAGGAATAGTCCTTGGCTCGAGCACGATGGTGAAATTTCCTTCGAGTGACGACCTTCTCTTGACAATTTTTCCAAGTAGGCCCAATTTCCTTGAGCTAACAAGCAACGGACTTTCACTGCATAAATCAACGACGGACGTACTCTGCTCTAGACACCGCAAAACTTGAAAATATTCTTCTTGGGCAGCCTGAACACCACTTATTTTTTGCAACAGTCAATAAACGCATGGTTCTCAGCAAACAACTCCATACCAAGAATAACATCATGTAAAGACCCGACACTAAATGGTCCAAATACTTAAGGATGCAATTCAATTTCAAACCATCTCACGTTCCCCTAGTTTCACCTTACAAAAATTAGTTCATAAAAACAATAGAGAACACAAAACACAATGTAGAAAACATCATAGATGTATTACCAAATTGAAATAAGTCTAACAATACGTCTTAACAAAACAAAAGAAAATAAAAAAATAAAGTGTAGTGTAGATCAATTATCTACAATTCTCCGAGAAGAAAGCAGGGTAAGGATCCAGCTATCTTTTCTCAATTACATCATGTCCCTTTTATACAGCTAGGTCGTCAAGCCTCTGACGAGTCCTAGAATGGTGAAAATCAATTTGCTCTAAGATTTCTTCTATTAATTTCTTACCATATGTGTTTGATTTGTCTAAGGCAGGAATCACGAGATTTCAGCAATCGGTCTCTTAATTGGCTGGTTAGTCAACTTCTTGCTGGCGGATTCTTCCTTCCTTATTTACTTTTAGTGCAACTAGCTTTGATCTTCCGAGCTTTAGTACTCGCGCTCGTGCGTTTTGATTTCCTTTGTAGCAATGCTTCCTTAGCACTGATCCTGCGAAATAGAAATAATCATAAGTTGTTGTGAACTTAATGCTATTTGAGCTTCTTTATCTTTATTTTGCATGATTTCTGATATTTAGCATTCAACTCCGCTAATGCACAACATTAGCGAATTTCACCTTAAAACACACACTTTTTGTCCTTGCGAATGCTTGATATGAATCGAATAACACGCAATTTGATCTAGATTTGGGCTGAAATTTGACCTTATTTTATAGTCATCAAACCCCCAAACATTAAATCATTGCTTGTCCCAAGCAATGCTAACTTTTGTGTAATAACTTCTAAACTAGCGTAAATCGTAATGCCGCAATTTTTTTCTTTTGCTAAAAAAAATAAATTTTCTTTGAATATCATTGCCTTGGAAAACCGATTGCTTACTCATTCCAAATCATCATTCACTATGATCCTAGCAATCCCTACCTCAAATCTTTTCCCCGCTTACTTAGTCCCAAGCTCACTCTAGAGTGAAGATTTCTGCTGTAGTGTAAATCATTCTTCCTTTCTTATCAAATATGTTTGTTCAAAACATTCTATCTATAGCTTTATAGTTCTGGATACCTCTGAGTAGATGTTCTGTTAGCCACTCTAAGGTTGTGTAGCAGAATACTTGGATCACCCATGGCTCATTAGAACATTTAGCCATTTCTTTTGCCCAGATTGTTTAGGGTTTTTTTTTTTGGAAATGCTAATTAGAATTAGCATCATTCTTACCCCCCCAACTTAGGCTTATCATTGTCCTCAATGATTAGGTGATTTTATTTCCCTAAAACTTAAATGTTTCTAAGGCTGTTGAAATCTTTACTTTGGCTCAAACAATCTCCCCCCATAGAATTGATCTACGTCCTACGTTCTCAAGTGCGTGACCCAAGGAGTTTCCACTATTTGTGTTGCAAATGACGTTTTGGGGCAAAGTAATATCAGTTTTCCTAAGGCAATGTTTTTTTAAACGCATAATTAAAAAGCAGAAATCTTTTATTATTCTTCATCCTCCGAATCAGAGCTGTCAGAGTGGGTGGATGAGACAATGTCTAGGATCTCAGGGAAGACAGGTCTGCAAAGTGTTGGATCCACCGAGTCAGGATGTCGAAAATGACTTCATCTCTTGTTACTATGTAGTCCACGATTTTCTTCAGATTGTTTTCTAGCAACCAAAGACTGCGCCTAAATTTGTCTCTCATTTTCTTCTTCATCTTCCTTGGTGGGAGAGTCGACACATGGGGATGTGCAGAAGGTCCTGATTCTTCTTCATGACCAAACTCAACCAAGAGGCACTAAATTGTGCGATTGCGGTCTCCTCCCACTGGTGTCAATCGAACTCTCTGTCGCCTGGCATTGCTCGCTTCAACTTCATCTTTCGTTCATCGGAACTGGTCTTCCGACGCATTAATACCTTTACTTCCCATTCCATGCTTCTCAACCAACATTGGGGCTTTTCCTTCTCGATGTTTTCTAACTTCAACCTCTTCTACAACTCCCTCTTTAAATTCCACTTTCTTCTGACTTGGTGCAGAGGTAACAACCCTTTCTTCCCTAAAGACTATTGAAGAATCTTCTACCGCTGCGATGTGTGGCTTCGTTCTTTCCGTCAGAGTAGTCACTTGCCTTCTCGTGGTCTGTCTAGCTTATGATTGTCCATCTTCACTACGTACAGATGTAATGGCCAATGATTCGGGCTCATGATTGGGGTCTACTTCCCCTTGCTGCTCTAGCCTCATTTGCCACATTCTTCGGTAAGTGGTTGCAAGTCTTCATACCATGGTGATGGTTGTAGGGGGGTTGCAAGAAGCTGTAGTTGGGTTCCAATGAAGAGGCTGTAACAGCCCATGTTTTCCTTCCAGTTCTCCAGGTACGTTCGGTTGATTTTCAGTTAGTTGGTTGGGCTGTTAGAGCTATTTGAGCCTTAGGGGCATTTTGGTCATTTGGCATCTCGGGGGTATTTTGGTAATTTTCCAGGCTCATGTTGAGTTAATAAATTATGTTGGTTCATGTTCCAGGTTCGGGAGTTATTTGGAGAGATTTGGTGGTTGTTCGGTATTAAACAGATATTCATCTTAAAAAGTGTTAAAGTTGGGACTCGAGGGAAGACCTCGTTTGACACTTGTCAAAAGGAGGATTTTTGTTGTATTTTAAATAAGAAAAATAAAAGAGAAAATCCTTTTCTCCTTTCCTCAAGCCCTAGCCGACCTTTAACCTTCCCCATCTTCTCTTTTGGCCGAAAATCCCATCACCCACACTCTCCTTCTTCTCCATCGCAAGTACCAAGCTCCATCGCCCTCCATTGCTGCCTTACCATCAAAGAGCAGCTGAGACGCCCAGCCACAGCACCGCACATCGCGAAGCCCGTCCGCTCACTCCTGCAGCAATCGCCCCATTGCCAAGCCACGCAGCTCAGCATCGGTTCGGCCAAGCTAAGGATGCCGCATCTACATGCTCGCCCAACCGCACCCGTCCGCACAGCTTCACGACGAGTAGCCCGGCATCGCACAACCGGCTTCACCGCTCGCTCTCGCCTGCATCGCCGCGCGCACAACTCCCATGAGCAACCTTCATGCCGAAGCCCCTCGCCGTGTCCTTGCCTTGGTTGACGAGAGCACTCCTTACCGAGCCTTGTCTTCTCAGTTTGGGTAAAACCCTAAATTCTGAGGCTCATTTGATGTTCGTTTATTGATTTGTTGTCTAGGATTTATTTGTGATGCATTATGTCTATTGCTAGGTTGTTTGTGATGATTCCACAGCTTGAGGAACTTGTCCCTGTTGATTGTCTGAATCTACTTTGTAGGTAAGGGTTCCTCGTCGGGGTTGTATGGACCCTACACACCACAATGATAACTCCTGGTTGCTTGTTATGTTTATATGTAGAAATGTTAGTTGATAGGTTTATGCAGGATATTTGGAATATATTGTTAGTGGAAAGGTTCTTGCAGGTTCCGTGGAGGTTGTTCTGTTGATAATCATGTTTGCTCATGTTTGTCTGTTACAGTCATGCTTATCTCCTGTTTGCTTGTTGATCTGATATTGTATACTGTATGCCTTGATGAATATGTGTTGTGATCACGCATGTTAGTAAATAGGCTTTTCTGGATTGTTGCTAGGCTTTTGCAAGTTTATTGTTCCTTGTTGTTGCCCTCTCCTGTTTACTAATTGTCTACTTGTCTGCTAATATACTCTGGATTTGATTTAGTCGTATGCTATCCTGTTAGCTCTAGGATACTTAGTGTGTTAGAGTTAATAGGGAGTCTCGAGTGACAGTCGAGTTGTGTGCTGGCTCGGTTTGCTCAGGACCAGCCCAGTGTGTTGATGTCCCCTGTTAGCCCAGTGTGCTGCTAACAGGTACGAGCGAGACTTACTTGAGTGACAATCAAGTTGCGTGCTGGCTCAGTTTGTCTAGGACTAGCCCAGGGTGTGATGTCCCTTTGTTGACTCAGTATGTGCTAACGAGTTTTCAGGATTGGCTCAGTGTGTTGCTGATCCGGAGCTAGCCCAGTGTGTTGTTGCCCATGTTGCTCAGGACTAGCCGAGTGTGTTGCTGTCCCCTGTTAGCCCAGTGTGTTGTTGTCCTTAGTTAGCCCAGTGTGTGCTAACCTTGCTTTCTGTTCTATTATAGCTTCTGAGATTACTCAAGTGTTTCTCCTGTTTGTTAGCCCAGTGTGTGCTAACCCTGTTTAGTTGTGGGTCTAGACCATCGATAATGTTTATCCTACTATTGTACTGTTAAGACTGCCATGTTATTGTGTGATGCCCGTATGCTAGGATGCTAGAGGACTTGTTTTGCGTATTGTACCCTGGTTGGGGGATCCTTACTGAGTGCAATTTTACTCACCCTTTCTGTGGTTTTCTCCACCAGGTAACTTCGCACAACATCAAGGTGGCTAGAGGAGGAGCTGATGGATCATGGGAAAGGCCGCTGCATTATCCTAGAGTCATTTACATTCTAGTTTGAAATTGTCTTTGGAACTTAAAATGTTTTAATGGGATTGTGTAACTATTTTTTGAACTCTGGCCAGAGGCTTGTGTTGTTTCACTGTTTTCTTAACTATGCACCTCAAATGCTTAAGTTTGAATGATTTATCAAGATGTTGAATTTTTCAGTCTATTGTCTGTTTCTTTTCTGAAATTGCATCTTAAGTAAAGACTATTTAGGACACATTGATGTCAGGTTTGTACAGAGGCAAATGTCCATTTCTTGCAGAGGTTTTAACCATCAAAATGATGATCGCATTGCAACCGTTGCTTAGGTTAGAGGGACGATTGGGCTCTTGGCGTCTGTGCATTCTTTACACACTGTTGGATCAAAAGGTTTTCTATTCGGTTGCTCGTCATCCGTCTATAGTTAATAATTGATATGATGGTAAGAGAGATTTACTGACTTATTGAAATTCAGAAATTACCATAAAATAATAAAAAATAAAATAAAACGATAAATAAAGTAATATAAACTTCTAGTATAAGCTGATAGGAAATGTTAAAATTTAGCATTCATGGAGCACAAATTAAAGGGTACCGTTATGCTCTGGCTCTCTAGCATGCTCATGCTCTCATTCTTCGGTCAATGCGAATGAAGATATTCTGCGTTAGACATCCTCATTCTAGTAATGTTTCAATCTTTGGCCATTGACCGCAAATTCATTCCAGTGGCTTCACTCTTGATCCAGATTGCTCCTCTTGCTTTTACCTGTGTAATATAGAATGGTCTAGACCATTTGGATTTGAGCTTTCCTGGAAACAGACAAAGTCTAGAGTTAAATAATAATACTTGCTGTCCAACCTCAAAAGTAAGAGGGTTCAGCCGTTGATCATGCCATCTTTTGGTTTCTCCTTGTATAGATTCGCATTTTCATACAAAAATAGCATGTGCTCTTCTAAATTGAGCAATTGTATCATTCTTACCGCTCTTGCTTTATGAAGATTGAAATTTAATCTTTTTAGTGCTCAGTAAGCCTTATGCTCTAACTCGATGGGTAAGTGATGTGCTTTCCCATACACTATCTTATAAAGTGACATATTCAGCGGTGTTTTCAGTGCTATTCAATAGGCCCAAAGTGCATCATCTAATCGGATGGACCAATCCTTTCGGTTGGGTCCCACGACTTTTTCTAGAATTCCCTTGATTTCTCTGTTTGAAATTTCAGCTTGTCCATTGGTTTGCGGATGATAAGGTGTTGCCATGCGATGCTTGATGTTGTACTTATGCATCACATGTGACATTGCTCTATTTATGAAATGCGCCCCTTCATCACTAATGATTGCTCATGGCGTTCCAAACCTTGTAAAAATATTCCTGTGAATGAATCTTATAATAGTCTTGGCATCATTCTTAGGTGTAGCCACTGCTTCTATCCAGTTTGATACGTAATCAACTGCTAGCAGGATGTACAAATTTCCTTTTGAAGGAGGAAATAGGCCCATAAAATCGATTCCCCTGACGTCAAATAACTCAACCTCTAAGATCGAAGTTAATGGCATTTCGTTGATATTTCCTATGTCTCCTTTCCGCTGGCACTTATCACATGTCTTCTTGTAATGATGTGCATCCTTAAATACGTTAGGCCAAAAATAGGCGGATTGAAAAATCTTTGCTACAGTTCTCATTCCTCCAAAATGTCCTCAGTAAAGCAATTGATGGCATGACTCAAGAATTTCATTTTTCTCATGCTTTGCTATGCATCGACATATTATCCCGTCAGCACATTGCCTATAAAGATACGGTTCATCCCAGAAATAAAATTTTGCGTCATGAAAGAAGAGTTTCGCTTGTTGTTGCGTCATCTGGGATGGCTTCCTTAATGAATCGCTTATAAAACCCAGCATAGCCTAAAAAACTACACAAGCTTTTCACGTTCTGTGGTGGCTTTAATTTTTCTACTGCTTCCACTTTTGCTTTATCAACCTTCGGTTACCATGAAATGACATTTCTCCCAGTTAAGCTGTAACGACCCAAGTTTTCCTTCCGGTTCTCCAGGCCGGCCAGGTTGTTCTTCCAGTGAGTTGTTGGGCTGTTAGGGCCTTTTTGTGCTTCCAAGGGTATTTTGGTCATTTTACCCTCCAGGGGTATTGTGGTCATTTTTTCCCTCCGGGTTGTCCTTTTTGTGGTCATTTTGGTCATTTTACCCTCCATGTTTGTGTTGGTTTTGGGCATCAGTTTTCCTCCGGTTTTGATTTCCAGGGCAAGAGTTCCATTTTAGGAAAGTTTGGTGGTCTCCCGAGTAAAAGGAGAAAATTAACATAAATTGTGTTTGAGCTAGGATTTGATCCTTGGTGTGTGGTTGTCGAAAATTTGAGGCTTGTGTAGAGAAAAATAAATTGTTTTAAAAAGTGCGTTTGGTGGGGCTCGAATGGGGGATTTTTGGTAGATTTTAATTAATAAAAAATACGAAAAAATTAGCCTAGGGTTCCATCTCTTTCTCCTCTCTCCCTCTTGGCCGAATTCCATCTTCTCCTTCTCCCTCTCCTTGGCCGAAAGTTCAAGCTCCCAATTCTCTCCATCTCCATTGCTTTCAACCTCAAGATTTCCAAGTGTAGTTCATCTCCTTCTCCATTGTTTCTCCAAGGTAAGCTTTTCTTTTCAAATTCATTCCCCTTCTCTTCCTCTTGCCATAGCCGAGACTAGCTTCTCATAAGGGAGATGGTGATTTTTCTTCTTCTCTTCTTGTAGATCCGAGAGGATTGTTTGGGATAGAGAAAAATTGTGCTTGCCCTTGCTTGTTGGAAATCCGAACTCAACTTCCTTCTCCAACCTCCATTGCTGAGAGCCTCAAGGTAAGATTGGTTGTGTTTTTATTGTGTTTGACTTGTGGTTTGGATAAATCTAACTTGCTCTTCTCTTCCTTGTGCAAATCCAAACCCTAGCCAAATTGCTCCTTCTTTGTGCTTGCTTCACCGAGACCTCTTAGGTGCTTTGGGGAGCCTTGCCGAATCCTGCTTGGTGAACAGGTGAGTTGGTTGTTGTTGCCTTGTGGTATGTGTTGTTTGGCCGAGAGCACCCTTAGGAGGAACAAGGGGGTGTTGTGTTTTGTTACAAGCAAATCTATTTTGTTTTGGTTTTTGTGTGGTTTCCCTAGCCTAGAATGAAGTGGAAGAAGGTGGAAGTTCTCTTGTGTGTGGTTTGACCTAGCTTGGCCGAGACTACCCTTGGAGGTTGAAGTCTTGCTCAGGTTTCGGTAAAGCCCTAATTCCTGGTTGTTTGGTTTCTTGGTTTGTTGTGGGTTGGTTTGTGACTTGTTGTTCTGTTGCTAGGGTAGCTTGTGAGATGTTCTGCAGCTTAGGGCTTACTTCGGGGTTTTGATTCCACTGTTGACAGGTAAGGGTTCCTTGCCAGGGTTGTGTGGGCCCTGAGCACCTCATTGATAACTCCTAGTTGTGTGTTTGTACTATACTGTTTGTGGATAGGTTTTCTGCAGATTGTCTGGATTTATATGAACTGTTAGTAGATAGGCTTTTCTGCAAGTTGTCTGGATTATATAAACTGTTAGTGGATAGGCTTTTCTGCAGGTTGTCTGGTTCATATAAACTATTAGTGGATAAGCTTTTGCAGGTACCCTGGAGGAAGTATGTGCTTGTAGATGCTTAGCTCTGTTTATTCTCTATTGTGTGTAAAATGGAATTGTATGTTGTCTATGTTCTGTGGTGATGTATGCTTTAGCATGTTGTAGCTAAGTTCTTCCTGAATTGTTGTTAGGATTGGCATGTAGAATATGTTTTGTTTCTGTGCTTCCCTGTTTATTGACTTGTCTATCTGTCTGCTTTATATTCTTGTATCCTGGACTTGTTATTTATTATACTATGAATGTAACCTGAGTTAGAGTCCTTAGGGAGTCACGAGTGTCAGTCGAGTTGCGTGCTGGCTCAGGGCTGCCCAGTGTGTTGCAGTCCAGGACTAGCCTAGTGTGTGCTGTCCCTTGTTGGCCCAGAGTGTGCTGACCAATTTCTAGGATTGGCCTAGTGTGTTTCTGATCCCGGTTTGGCCCAGTGTGTTGCTACCCATGTTGCTCCAGGACTAGCCAGTGAGTTGATGTCCCCTATTAGCCTAGTGTGCTGCTAATCAGGTTGAGCAAAACTGCCTAGTGTGTTGCAGTTCAGGGCTGCCCAGTGTGTTGCAGCCAGGACTATCCCAGGGTGTTGTTGTCCTTAGTTAGCCCAGGGTGTGCTAACCTTTTTTGCTGTGATGTTATAGCATTGAGATTACGTGAATTGTACTCCTGTTAGTTAGCACAGTGTGTGCTAACCTTGTCTGGATGTGAACTTAGACCTTGTTGACGATTATCCTGCTGTACTGTTTAAGACTGCCATGTTCTGAACTCTTGTTTGTATGCTAGGGTCTAAGGTGATTTGTTGTGCGTATTGTACCCCAGTTGGGGAATCCTTACTGAGTGCAATTTGTACTCACCCTTTCTGTGGTTTTCTCCACCATGTAACTTGGCACAGCATCGAGGTGGCTAAATGTAATAGCCCAGTTTCCTATTCCAGTTTTCGAGGTGCCTTCGGGTCAAGATTCGGTTGTTTGGTTGGGTTTTAGAGCCGTTTGGACCCTTGGGGGTATTTTGGTCTTTTGGCTCCCCGGGCAGGATTTGTGGTTTTCATGGCTTCGAGGTAGCTCCTGCCTTTGTCGAGGCTTGTTTGTTGGTGGCTGCGAGTCCCGAGGTGTTTGGGCTAGTCAGTTGGATGCTCGGTTGTGGTTTGGGCTTTGGTAAAGTGTTGGTTGTTGGGTGTTTCCTTTGGGATTCGAGCCCGGGCCCTTAGTGTTGCTTTGGGAGTTGGATTTAAGTGAGATTTGTTTGTTTGGAAAAGGTTGCTTCGGTCGGGTCTCGAAGGAGGAAGCCGGGAAATGGGATTTTAAGGTTAAAAGGTGGATAAGGATAGATTTTTGGATAAAATCCCTTTTTTCCTTTTTATTTCCCATTTTCCTTTTCTTTTCCAAATTCATTTTCTTTTCTTTTTCTTTTTTTCTCTTTTCTCTCTCTCTCTCTCTCTCTCTCTCTCACCCCGAGCACCCCCCACCCTAGCCCGAGCAGCCCCTTGGCTCGCCTAAGCCTAGCCCGAGATAGCCCAGCCCCGCGCGCCCTCGCCCTCGCCCGACCAGTCGCCTCGGCCCGAAGCCGCCCGACCTCGCCCGGAAGGCGTCGTGTCGCCCGAGCTCGCCTGCACAGTGCCCTCGCTCGTGGCCCTCGCCCATGCTGTCGCGTCGCCGCGCCCAGAGCTCGCCGCCGCCGCTGGTTCGTGTCGCCGAAGCCGAAAGCACCGCCGAGCCGCAAGACAGATCTTGCGTCGCGTCGCTCGCGTGTTGTCGCTGGGCCCAGCGCCAGATCGAGCGCCCCCGCATCGTGTCACTCGCGCGGCGCGCCCTTCCCCTTTGCCGAGCCGCGCCGCGCACCGTCGCCCAGCCGAGCAAGCGCCCGGGCCCGGGCGCCTTGTGTCGCCCCAGCGCTTGTCCGCTGCGACAAGCGGCCAGCCGAGCCCTGCGCCCAGTGCGCCCAGCCCACCCAATTTTCCGCCTGCCTAGCCGTCAAAATGGCTCGTTCGCGTGTCGGTCACGCGCGCTCGTGAGTTGCTCCCGAGCAGAGCCCTGTTTATTTTAGTGTATTTTGGGCTATTTTATGATTATTGATGTGTTTGTTTGGCTCGATATAGGTTGCTCGGGTTCGATCGCAGTTATTTTTATTGTGTGTTGTTGCCTTCCGACCAGGTAAGGATTTCTTACCGGAGTTGTGTGGCCCCTGCGATATTTTCATGATATGCCTTGCTTGTTTCTCGATTGTTATGAGCATGATAGTAATAGATCGCTTTGATTGATTTCGCTAGCATGTTTGCTTGATTTTACATGTTAGTGCCATGCTAGGTTTGTTTCACAAAGATGCTTATGATTCCCGCTTAAGCTCTTAGTATCATGCTAGGAAAATGTGATTGATGTCGGTCATTGTTTGCTAGCCAGGAATCATTGCTTTTTACTCTGTACTCTTAGATAGAGTTTTAGGGTTTGTCATCATCCAGAGGCTGAGCGGACATAACGTACTTTGTCCCCACTGATCGGGAGTAAAGTGTGCGAAGCATAACGTATCTTGCTACCCCCCCGGTCTCCAAGGTGGATTTAGATCAGGTCGGGAGTAAAGTGTGCGAAGCATAACGAATCTTGCTACCCCCCCCCGACCCACCGGTTGTGGAATTAGCTACCCACTTTGGCATAGCCTAGTTTGTAGCCTGCTAGAGCGGAACCCTGCTGTAAAGACCCGACCCAAAAAGGGGCTCTAAATGGGCCTTTACCCCAATGCATGTAGTGAAAATAAAAGATATTGTGAAAACTACATTTCGGATCCCAAGTAAAAACAGAAACATTCAACAACCAAAACATACATTTCTAAAAGCATACTCTGATCAGAGATTTATTTAAACCATTAAAACAATCCACAAGTACAAATATGCTGGAATCCATAAAACGTAAGAAAACATCCTGGGGCTCTGTGCCCGTCTACATGCATTCAGGGGAAAAAGAAAAGTCAAGAGTCATGATAAATAAAATAGAATAATCAGAGATGACAGCAGGATTCCATGATCACAGCTCCTCCATCGACCATCCTGTCTCCCGCGCTTGATTACCGTGGGAAACCCACGAATAAGGGTGAGTAACGAATTACCAAAGAAGAATCCCCAACCGGGTACAATACGATATACATGATCATCTAGAAGAATGTATGCAAGCTATGAGTACAAACACAGAGCGGAGCACATAGCTAAGTCCATACTTGGACCTCGGATGCCATCTCAGGGTCTTAGTCCGGAAAATACCACCATACACTATACGCGCTATACGGGAAACAAGTCCCGGCCTCGGCACCCTCTGCGTCGATACGAAAGGTGCACTAGCTCAAGATCCCGAGGAGCTCTCGATCCGGCGTTGTAATGAGCGTAAGCGCGCACCGCATGCTACCGCAAACTCGGGGTGCCGGGTCTAGTGGCAAGCTGCCCGTGTTCGATCACCATGCCTAACTAAATCTCTCGGATCGGTGTCACCGACATAGGGGTGTGAGACACGACACGTGAACTATGTCGGCTGTACCACCGCACTTGAGGCTAAGGAACCGGTCGTGGTAGGCTTGCACCAGAAGCGGTCCTTGCCCTAACAGTGGCAATCAAGGGCTACGGCCGAACACGCGAGGGGCGTGCCGATCGCCGCCGGACGAGGCGGTGCCAAGTCATCATCCCGACCGTTGGGGCATTTAACGACCGCCACCCTCACCCAAGATTGCAGGCCTACCGGTTGGGATAGCTAATCCCTCACGGGGTCCAAGGACGGAGAACTGTCTCGAACGTCCTTGCCATAGATGCAAGATACTTTATGCATCCGCCCGGATGATTCTATCTACCTCAATTCTAAAACTTAACAATAATAACGATTCAATCAATGCATCCAATACGTGCTCATCGGATACAAAGAACCTAGCATGATACTACGAAGCAAGAACAGATATCGAACATGCTAGAATAGAACAACCTAGCATGGGCTAACATGAGAAACAATACAAGAGATCATGCCATCAGAATTGCAACAGAGCACCTAGAGATAAACATGCTAGTAATCATACACGTGCATACAAAACAACAATCACAAATATACCGCAGAGTCCACACAACCCCGGTAAGAAATCCTTACCTTGGTGGAAGACTTCTACACACAAATCCTAAGCTGCGGAACAATCCCGAGCTAGCGAGCGGGAACCTAGCAAACCAACAATAATCAAGCATCTAAAATATCTAAACAACAATAGAACGAGCAAGCTCGGCTCGGGAACTCACGCGCGCGCGACGACACACGAGCTTGGGGTTGGGCTTGGCGGGCGAGCCGGGCACGGCAATGACGCTGGCGGCCGCCGCACCAGACGGCAGACGGACGCTGTGCTGCGCCGCTACTGCACGCAGACGGCAGGCAGGACGCGCGCGCGGCGAAGGCGTCTGGCGGCGCGCGCTGGCGCGACGTCGCGATGCGCGGACACGGCGAGGCTTGGGCAGGACGCGCTGCGGCGAACGTCTTGGCGCGGCGCGCGGCGAGCAGATTCGGCAAGCGGACACGGCGAGGGCGCGGCCGACGCTGGCTGGCGCCGGGCGAGACCTCTGGCGTGGCGAGCGATCGGGCGTCTGTCTTCTTGGGCGAAGCGGCAAGGCCGCTGGGACAGATCGGGCGTGCGAGAGATCGGGTGGACGCGGCGCACGGCAGGGGCGATCTTCAGGCTGTGCTGGGCGAGCGGCAAGGTCTTGGGACAGATCTGGCGCGCGAGCGATCAGGTGGACGCGGCGCGGCACAGGGGCGTCTGTCTTTCTTTGGGCGACGGCAACACTACGGGCCGCAATCAACACAACACACACAACACACCTCTTTTCACTTGGCCAAACGCACACCAAACGGATGAGAAGAAGAAGAAGAAGATCAATACCTACCCGGAATGATGATGATCGAACCCAAGGAGATGCAAGGATGAAGAATCGGCAAGGCTATGGAGATGGAGAGCTTGGGCGGCCAAGAGGTGTTTTGGAGAAGAAGATGGAATAACCTAATTCTATTTCATTTAACCAAATGCACCAAAACTCCAAAATCCAAGGTTAACTAAGAAGTGATGCGGAAAGAGCAACAAGAGCACCTAATGGCTCAATTGGCACACCTTTCTACAAGCTTCCCAGGAGGCCCGGGTTCAAACCCCGGCTGCAGCACAACTTCCTTTATTTTTACTTTTGCATCAAACCTTGCTCAAACCAAACCACAAACCCCTCCAAAAACCTACATAAAACCATCCAATAATTTTAGTAACTGGAAAAGACACAAACGACCCTGACGGCCCGACCAAATTACCAAATTACCCCTAGGGCATACCTGGAAGACCGGGAAGAAAAACCTGGGTCGTTACACCTGCCAACGGTGTAAGCCTACCTTGGTCGGTTCTTAGTTTCAGGTCGGTGGATCAGGCTGCACAGATGATCGCCGAGGGCCTCGCGCTACTGTGATCAGTGACACCTCTTCCCAGTCATAGGCATGTGCACCTGGCCCGCGTAGTTTGCCCTTAGGCCCCCACATTTATGCCGGTTGCAGAGGAGCATGCGGTGTGCGCGCACAAGAGTTAGTTGCCGGTTCGGAGAGCTCCCCCGGGCTAATGTCGTGAGTACACCATTCCTTCCGTTAGAGCCTGACTTCGGGTACTCTCCCGTAAGTCCAGATTAGTGCAAGGGCAAGGAGGCCCTTGAGGACATTCTAGGTATCAGTGTATTCCCCCCGAGTGACAGATACCTCGGTGATGTCGAGATTGGTCGATGTATCCAATCCGAGTTAGGCGGAAGAAAGAGACTTCGATGGCTCCGGATCTTGTTTTATGAGCTCGTTGAGCTATGATCAGTGTTGGTAGCTGTTTGCTTGCATGCTTTGGTACTAGATGACTGATTATATCGTATTGTACCCCGGTTGGGGATTCTTACTGAGTAATTCGTTACTCACCCTTATTTTTGTGGTTTTTCTACAAGTAACCGTGGTGCGAGACAGGATGGCTGGAGGAGGAGCTGTGATCATGGAAACCCGTTGTTCAACTCTGAGTCTTATGTTTATGTTATGATTTAAATGTTCTCTGAATGCATGTAGTTGGGCACGGAGCCCTAGGGTGGTTTCTGAATGTATTTCCGGATTCTAGCATTGTTGTAAAGTTTGAATGTTTTAAATGAATCTCTGATCAGAGTAAGTTTTGTAAATGTACTTGACTTGGAACAGGTGCTTGGAAACAGGGACAGGTTCCTGGAATTGATGTTGATTTTAAATGGATGTTTTATGTTTTAGTTTTTACTTAGAATCCGAACACCGTCTTGCAATTTTTTCAGATTTGTAATGCATGCATTGAGGTAACGGCCTAGTTAGAACCCGTTTGGTCGCCTCGGTCGTTCTGAGTTGGTATCGAGCTCGAGTCATAGATTCTGTAGACTGACCTTTGTTGTAGGTCGTTTTTCTATGATCATCAGCACTCCGACAGTCATCAGGTACGCCTAAGTTTACTGTTTTAAAGAAAGGGGTAAGAATTTACAATACTTTTTATCTAGTGTATGCCTCGTGTAGAGTTGTGGAGCGGAGACGAGCAGGTTCTGACTCGTTGTTGGTTTGGGCTTAGAGAGCCATCATGCCAACTTTCCCGCAGTGCGAGCATGATTTAGCAGCTTGTTGAGGTATCCAGATAGATTCGGATGCCCTGGGACGTCGTCCCAGAGGGAGGCAAAGCTTAGTCTCCCAATGGCCATTTGTGGCCCAGTTGTTGCTTTTCCCCTAGTGAGAGGGTGGAGGTGCTTTGTGCAGATCGCCAGTATGTTGATTGCACCCAGAGGAGCAGGACGCTTGGCATGTTCGACCGAGGAGTTGGACTGATCGTGTTGATGTTTGGGCCTCGTCCAGGGTTGTTAGGCCCGTTGGCCAGAGTTGGCCCTGGCAGTTGAGTTGCCTAGTGGAGGGGGTAGAGGCTAGCACGCCTCAGAGTGAGACTCCTTGAGCAGAGTGTGCTCCAGCCATGAGAGATTGGATGGCAGGTCTTTAGCTATCAGAGAGCGGAGACTCAGGCGCAGTTTGTAGCGCGTAGTGAGGAGTCCCGGGCACAGATAGCCCAACTGGCAGAGTTTGTTTCAGCATTTCCCCCCAGTAGCTCTTGTAGCCCGGGAGGTTCCCGGGAGGGCATGATCATCAGGTTTATTCAGATGAGATTGTTGGCGATGATGGAGTCGCCCAGTTTGGCAAGTGGATGCATGTAGAGCTCGATGTTTCAGTAAGTGCTGCTGTTAGTAGTAAAGCAGTTGGCCAGGTTTGAGTTTAGCATCCATGTGTTAGGATGCTCTGCTGTTCAGAGGCCGAGGTGTGCCATTCCTGTGCTATTTGGTACAGCGGTTGGTGGTGGAAGTCCCTTGTGAGAGGTGGACTAGCAGAGTCTCCACCAGTCGCCCGATTGATTGGCAAGTTGCCGTGTTAGTGGCTTGAGGCAGATGTAGAGACATCTTTACCCCTTGCAAGCCTGCTGTTGTTTAACAGCCCAGTTTCCTCAGATGTTTGGTAGAGTTGAGCACTCTTCCTTGGTGAGCTCCTAGAGTGGAGCTAGCTGCTGCATGTTGAGAGATCAGGCCAGAGTTTTGTTGAGCATCATGAGGAGATGCAAGAGTAGGCTGTGAGCCTTCGGTTTGATGAGATGCCATAGGCATGGCTGTTTGAGTTGAGCCCTTGTATGCCTAGCCAGAGTTGTTGTCACTTGAGGTAGTGACCTTGCTGGCCCCATTTGTAGTAAGATGTGGATTTGGTAGTGGTAGCACTTGAGGTGCCTTGGTTGATGTGCCACTTTGGCACTAAGTCTGGTTCAGGCTTGAGTTTGGCTTGGGCATAGCAGATGGTTCTATGCCGTCTGGAGTTCAGCGCACTCCTTTAGCCTTGGATCCGTTTATGGCAGTTGCACCTGTTTAGGTCGTGCTAGAAGGCTAGTTTAGTGGTAGTCGATGGACTACAAGCGAAAGGATGCTCGAGAGGAGCCGGAGCCTCTTCCCAGTGTTTCTGGAGGTTGAGTAAGTCAGCAGGTTGGCAGTTGGTAAGTGTTGGTGCGCGTGAGTCTCGCGCTAGTGTTAAGGCCAAGAGTTTCCTTGTGGTTGGTAGTGCGGTCAACTACCTTCGAGTGCCTTAATCTGAGGAGAGTTGTGCATCGTAGATGCGAGTTTGGTCCAGTAGAGGGACCCTGAGTTGGATGCTCATGAGATGAGTTGGATGCCTATGAGGCGAGTTGGATGCCTTTGAGGCGAGATGAGTTGATGCCTTGCGAGAGGATTTGGATGCCTTATGGGTAAGCACCCTTGGTAGAGGCTTGGTATAAAGTAAGTTCGGTGTGGCATGGTTATGCCTTGGTAGAGCAAGGTTGCCTCAGCTTTTAGCATCGTGTGGAGATGGAACTTTTGGTGTTCCATCGATTGGCGTTCTGTTGGAAACTGAACAAGTGCGGTGGTAGCAAAGCCGCGCAGTTTCTGTTCGCCTTGGCTAAGAGGGTTGTTTGGATCCTTTCCTTTGGTAGAAGCCTTGTTGAGGCTGATGTTTGAGTAGGAGGACGACGCATTCGGTAGCGTTTCGGGTCCTCTTGGTTCCCAAGGATTTGGAGTTGGCCAGCATGGTTGAGATGCTGGAGAGAGTTGTGCCTGTTCAGGCAGTTGGCTGTTAGCTCGTTTGTCGACAGTGTGTGTCGAGGGTTGCCGAAGAACCCTAGGTTGTGGAGAGCCTCTCTAGAGCTCAGTCAGGCCCAGCTAGTGAGTTTCAGTTGGCTAGCTGGAGGCTAGTAGTTTGTAGCCTCGGTTGAGTTGCTGGCAGTCTTGGTTGACTAGCAAGCCAGTGTTTGTTTGGAGCAGAGTCCGGATTGGTTCCGGTGCGGTGGCAAGTTGATGCTTGGTGTTGACCAAGGTGTGGTTTGGAGCTGCTAGAGATTAGTTTTGCTCGTGGGGCGAATGGTTCGTGCCTAGTTGGTTGTTTTCCTGTTTCCAGGATGTCAAGTTGCCCCGTTTGGCATTTGGAGGTTCAGTCTGAGATGGACCCCTGTTGTTGCCCCGTGAGATTTAGTTGTTGTTGCTCTAGTGGAGTAAGATAGTGAGCGTATGTGGAGCTCTCTGTCCTTCGGTTGTCTGCTTGTAAGAGCCGTTTCCTCCTGGGAGTTGTCAGATTTCTCCCGTAGCCATGAGTTGATAGTTGAGGTGCTAGCTCGAAGGAAAAGTTGTTGGCTGCTTGGAAGCAGTTGTTTGTCCAGTTAGGTGGACTCTTGGATGGTGTTCTAAAGGCTGCAGTAAGGGTTGTTTTGCCTCTTGTGAGTGTTGGGCCAAGGTTTTGTCCTCTTGTTGTTTCGAAAGCTAGTTCAGTTCTAGCTGGAGGGCGTTGCCCTGAGGTCTTATTCCTAGTCAGGAAGTTTTGGGAGTTGACCCCTCCCTCGGCAGTTGAGTAAGTGTTGTTAGTTTCGGATTGGTGATCCGATTGGATGAGATTTCCCTTGGGTTTGAGCAAGTCAGCGAGCGTGTGTGAGTTCGCTGCCCTTCTAGAGTTTGCTTGCTGGGAAAGTCGTTTCCCGTTTAGCAGGAGTCAGCTTAGCTCCTGAGTTGTGTAGTTGGTCAGAGTAGCGCAGCGGTCAGCACAGCGAGAGGGTCCCTGCTTTGTGTTGTTAGCAAGCAAGTTGTTTGTCCCCACAAGGGCGGTGGCCAGCCAGTAAGAGTTGTTTCTGGCAAGTTGTTGGTTCTTTGGGGATTGAAGATTTCCCTTTCCCCTAGTCTCTGTGGTGGTTGAGTTGCTCCCTGGATGTCAGCCTCGAGTGTTAGCTTTCGAGGTAGTCTTGCGGATTCGTGTGGCTCAAAATCCGTAAGCTTTGAGGTTGTCGTTATCCGTTTTCCTTGCGAGGTTTCGAGAGTGGAGCTTCTGGTTGGAAGATGAGTTAGGTTTAAGCTTAAAGGAGAAGTCCTTTGAGTAGCCAGTTGGATTTTTTTTTAGAGTTGAGTAGTAGCTTGGAGGCGAGCGTTGCTCGTTATAAGCTTGAGTTGAGTTCTGCTGAGCAAGCCCTTCTCGGGCTTTGCTCCTAGTTGTTGTGCGCTCGCAGTTGGCGTAGCAGAGCTGTTTGAGTGAGTTGGCACAGAGGTGCCGTGACTTTGTTGGGTAAGCCGTTGAGCTGTTTTCCTCAAGGTGTTGTGCCGCAGAGAGCTGCGTGATGGTTTAGCCCTTGCAGCCCGAGTTTTCCTCGAGAGGAATGTTGGTGCCCCTTGCCTCGTTAAGGCTGTAGGCAAGGTTTGAGGTTCGTTGGTCTCTGTGAAGTAAGAGTAGGCCGTTTGGTTTCTGGAACCTGGGAGATTCAGTTGTTTGGCCAGTTTGTTGTTGGGTTGAGGTTGTTTGTTAACAGCTGTGAGCTTCTAGAGGAGTTCGCCAGTGCGTGGCGTTGAGTTTCAGAGCTTGTGGCCAGTCCTCGAGTTTGTTGAGAGTAACACCGTAGAGAGGTGTTTAGTGTTGGATTAGCAGGGCTTTAGTTTTAACCCCAGGTTTGTAGGGCCTTTTGAGATCCTTGAGCGGATCAGAGCAGTGGCCTTTCGGTTAGCTTTGCCTCGTTGGTGGCAGATTGGTTGGCATTGTGGCTTTGAGCCTTTGAGAACCCAAGAGGGTTTGGTTCTCGAGGAAGAGCTAGTGTTGTCTTGGCCGAGAAGTTTAGTTGGCTGGATCAATGGAGTTTTCCTGGAGTTGTTTCGTCTTAGGACTTTCGAGGACGAAAGTCTTAAAAGGAGGGAGTATTGTAACAACCCAGTTTCCTATTCCAGTTTTCGAGGTGCCTTCGGGTCAAGATTCGGTTGTTTGGTTGGGTTTTAGAGCCGTTTGGACCCTTGGGGGTATTTTGGTCTTTTGGCTCCCCGGGCAGGATTTGTGGTTTTCAGGGCTTCGAGGTAGCTCTTGCCTTTGTCGAGGCTTGTTTGTTGGTGGCTGCGAGTCCCGAGGTGTTTGGGCTAGTCGGTTGGATGCTTGGTTGTGGTTTGGGCTTTGGTAAAGTGTTGGTTGTTGGGTGTTTCTTTTGGGATTCGAGCCCGGGCCCTTAGTGTTGCTTTGGGAGTTGGATTTAAGTGAGATTTGTTTGTTTGGAAAAGGTTGCTTTGGTCGGGTCTCGAAGGACGAAGCCGGGAAATGGGATTTTAAGGTTAAAAGGTGGATAAGGATAGATTTTTGGATAAAATCCCTTTTTCCTTTTTATTTCCCATTTTCCTTTTCATTTCCAAATTCATTTTCTTTTCTTTTTATTTTTTTCTCTTTTTCTCTCTCTCTCTCTCTCTCTCTCTCTCTCTCTCTCTCCCCGAGCACCTCCCACCCTAGCCCTAGCAGCCCCTTGGCTCGCCCAAGCCTAGCCCGAGCTAGCCCAGCGCCGCGCGCCCTCGCCCTCGCCCAGCCCAGGTCGCCTCAGCCCGAGCTTGGCCCAGCCCAGGTCGCCTCAGCCCGAGCTTCGCCCAGCCTCGCCCAGCCCGAGCGTCGTGTCGCCCGAGCTCGCCTACACAGTGCCCTCGCCCGTGTCGCGCGCCCTCGCCCTGGCCGTCGCGTCGCCAGCCCGAGCTCGCCCTGCCCTGGTCCATGTCTCCCAGCTGCGCACTGTGCCGAGCCGCGCACAGTGCCGCGTCGCGTCGCCCGTGTTGTCACACGTCCCAGAGAAAGATCGCGCGCCCCCACGTCGTGTCGCTCGCGCTGCGCGACGTCCCATGTGCTGAGCCGCGCCGCTCGCCGTCGCCTAGCCGAGCAAGCTCTCCGGCCCGCGCGCTCACTGTGTCGCCAGGCGCGCTGTCAGCGCAGCAGCCCAGCGCGTGTGCTGGCGCCCAATGAGCCCCCCGCCCGGGCCGCGCCCAACCAGCCTATCTGCTGCCGCCTAGCCGTGCAGACCCGGCTCGTTCGCGTGTCAGCCGCGCCTCGTGATTTGCTCCCGAGCTGAGCCCTGTTTAATTTAGTGTATTTAGGGCTATTTTATGATTATTGATGTGTTTGTTTGGCTCGATATAGGTTGCTCGGGTTCGATCGCAGTTATTTTTATTGTGTGTTGTTGCCTTCCGACCAGGTAAGTATTTCTTAACGGAGTTGTGTGGGCCCTGCAATATTTTCATGATATGCCTTCCTTGTTTGCTGACTGTTATGAGCATGATAGTAATAGATCAGCTTTGATTGATTTCTGCTAGCATGTTTGCTTGATTTTACATGTTAGTGCCATGCTAGGTTTGTTCTGCCAGCATGCTTATGATTCCTGCTTAAGCTCGTAGTATCATGCTAGGTAAATGTGATTGACGTCTGTCATTGTTTGCTAGCCAGGAATCATTGCTTTTTACTCTGTACTCTTAGATAGAGTTGTAGGGTTTGTCATCATCTAGAGGTTGAGCGGACATAACGTACTTTGGCCCCACAGATCGGGAATAAAGTGTGCGAAGCATAACGTATCTTGCTACCCCCCCCCACCCCCGGTCTCCAAGGTGGATTTAGCTCAGGTCGGGAGTAAAGTGTGCGAAGCATAACGTATCTTGCTACCCCCCGACCCGCCGGTTGTGGAATTAGCTACCCACTTCGGCATAGCCTAGTTTGTAGCCTGCTAGAGCGGAACCCTGCCAACGGTGTAAGCCTACCTTGGCCGGTTCTTAGCTTCAGGTCGGTGGATCAGGCTGCACAGATGATCGCCGAGGGCCTCGCGCTACTGTGATCAGTGACACCGCTTCCGAGTCATAGGCATGTGCACCTGGCCCGCGTAGTTTGCCCTTAGGCCCCCACATTTACGCCGGTTGCAGAGGAGCATGCGGTGTGCGCGCACACGCTTTAGTTGCTGGTTCGGAGAGCTCCCCCGGGCTAATGTCGTGAGTACACCATTCCTTCCGTTAGAGCCTGACTTCGGGTACTCTCCCGTAAGTCCAGATTAGTGCAAGGGCAAGGAGGCCCTTGAGGACATTCTAGGGATCAGTGTATTCCCGAGTGTGAGATACCTCGGTGATGTCCAGATTGGTCGATGTATCCAATCCCGTTAGGCGGAAGAAAGAGACTTCTGATGGCTCCAGATCTTGTTTTATGAGCTCGTTGAGCTATGATCTGTGTTGGTAGCTGTTTGCTTGCATGCTTTGGTACTAGATGACTGATTATATCGTATTGTACCCCGGTTGGGGATTCTTTCTGAGTAATTCGTTACTCAACCTTATTTTTGTGGTTTTTCCACAGGTAACCATGGTGCGAGACATGATGGCTGGAGGAGGAGCTGTGATCATGGAAACCCGTTGTTCAACTCTGAGTCTTATGTTTATGTTATGATTTAAATGTTCTCTGAATGCATGTAGTTGGGCATGGAGCCCTAGGGTGTTTTCTGAATATATTTCCGGATTCTAGCATTGTTGTAAAGTTTCTATGTTTTAAATGAATCTCTGATTAGAGTAAGTTTTGTAAATGTATTTGACTTGGAACAGGTGCTTGGAAACAGGGACAGGTTCCAGGAATTGATGTTGATTTTAAATGGATGTTTTATGTTTTAGTTTTTACTTAGAATTCGAACACCGTCTTGCAAATTTTCTGTAGATTTGTAATGCATGCATTAAGGTAACGACCTAGTTAGAACCCGTTTCGGGTCGGGTCGTTACACTAAAGGAGGGAGCTGATGGATCATGGGAAGGTCGCTGCAGAGTTTGAGTTTTTTATAATGCATCTTGAAAGAGTTTTGGAACTTGGATTGTTGAACTTGGATTTATGTTATTGTGTCATTTGTAATGTTTTGTAAACTCTGGCCAGAGATTGTTTATTGTTTTCCCTTAAAGCATTTTCAAATGGATTTTATGTTTCCAGTACTTTTAATAAATATGTTCTTTTCTAGCCCTTGAATGATTTTCACTGAATTTACATGTTGAGTAAGGGCCATTTAGGGCGGTTTAGTGTCGGGTCCTTACAGAAGCACTAAGTTTGTTTCTTCGCATCGGCGGAACACTCTTTCAAGGTTTGCTAATCAACTATGGAAGTTGTGTCCAAATACTGTAAAGTCATCCATGAAGACTTCCATAACATCTTCAAGCATGTCTGAGAAAATCGACATCATACATCTTTGGAAGGTGGCTGGTGCGTTACATAATCCAAACATCATTCTTCTGAAGGCGAATGTTCCCTAAGGGCAGGTGAATGTAGTTTTCTTCTGGTCCTTAGAATCTATCGGGATTTGGTTGTAGCCAGATTATCCATTCAGGAAACAGTAATACTTCTTTCCTGCAATGTGATCTAACATTTGGTCCATATAAGGTAATGGAAAATGATCCTTCCTTGTTGCTTTTTTCAGCTTGCGATAGTCCATTCACTCTCGCCATCCTGTAACTGTCAGTGTGGCAATTAATTCATTTTTCTCATTATGAACGACGGTGGTGGCCCCCTTTTTAGGTACGCACTATATTGGACTAACCCACTGGCTATCTAATATGAGATAGATGATCCCAGCATCTAACCATTTCAAAATTTCCTTCTTTAGTACCTCTTTCATGACAGGGTTTAATCGTCTTTGATGTTCCACTAAAGTTCCGGCATCATCCTCGAGAATGATTTTGTGCATACAAAACCTGGGGCTAATGCTTGTTATGTCTGCAGAGTCCATCCAATTACTTTTTTATGCTACACGAGTAGTGCTAGTAGCGCTTCCTCCTACTCCCCGGTTAATTTCGATGATATGACACTTGGTAATGTCTCTTTTTCTCCAAGGTAGGCATACTTTAGATGATCGGGCAGAGGTTTCAGCTCTAGAATAGGAGGTTCGTCTGCTGAAGGCTGCTGCTTGCAGTTTGCCCCTGCATTTAGTGCTTCATAATGATGGACTCTGTCTGCTGCGTCATCCATTTCGTTATCCTGAACATCCTCTACTCCTTTGATATGGTCCTTGATAGTCAGCCATTTCTACTATTGCTCGGACACTATTGCTTCTTCTAGTAGTATTTCTAGATGGCTGACATCAAAGGTATCTTCTACGTCAGGCTGGTTCATTGAGTCGAATATGTTGTACTAAATCTGCTGGTCGTTCATCCTTAAGGTGATTGTTCCTTCGTAGACATCTAGTAATGTGTGCCCATTCTTCAAGAATGGTCTTCCAAAATGATTGGAACTTCTAGGTTTGCTTCGTAGTCTTGAATGATGAAATCCGCGGGAAAAATGAACTTATCGACCTGAACCAAAATGCCTTAAACTTTTTCGTTAGGGTAGGTTATCGACCTATCGGCAAGTTGAATCATGACTGTTGTTGGTCTTACTTCACCTAACCCGAATTTCTTATAAATCGATAGGGGCATCAGATTTATGCCAGCACCTATATCGCATAGTGCTCGCCCAATGTGATGGCTACCAATTTTTACCGGAATGGTAAACTGCCCTGGATTGACTTCCTTTTTCATAATTTTATTTTGAATAATCGCACTACATTCCTCGTTCAATGCCACTACCTTGAATTGCTCGAATTTTCTCTTTTCCTTAAGTGCATCCTTCAAGAATTTCATATAGTTCGACATTTGTCGAAGTGCATCGACTAGAGGTATGTTAATTTGGATTTGTTTCAAAATATCCCCGAATTTTTCGTAATTCGACTCATTTCCCTTTCGTTTAAGCCTTTGAGGGCATGGTGGCGGTGGTTGCTGGTAAAGAGGTAAAGGTTTCTCTTTATTCTCTCCACTTTTTGTTGTGATGGCCTCCTCGTCATCCTTTAATGGTTATTCTAGTGGGGTTGATATAACCCTTGTTCCTAGGAAATTCTTGATTTCTTCACTGTCTACCAATGGTTTCCCGCTTAGTAACTCAACTTGTAACGACCCGATTGTTCAGTTGGGTCGTTAGGGCAGCTGAGCCTTTAGGGGCATTTTGGTCATTTTTCCCTCAAGGTCGGTTTTGTATTTAACCAAGGTTTCAGGGCTATTTTTGTCATTCGTTGAGCTCAATTGTTTTTCGGTTGCAGGTTTCTGGGGCTAGTGGTGCTTGTTGAGAAGTTTGGAGGTCGTTCAGTTAAAAGAGAAAGTTAAGTTTTAATTGTATTCTTGCTGGGACTCGAAGAGTGGTGGATTTGGGATTTGGGTGGCCAGGGACACGTGACACTAGGGACTTTGATTGACTAACCTTTACGATTCTCTTTTGGCGTTTGTGAATTCTCCAGCCCCCTTGCGATTCCTCTCTGTTTCTTCTCCCTTTCGCATCCATCTTGACGAGACCTTCAAGCCCTCCTTCCCTTTGGTTTTTATCGATCTCTCTATTTCTCTTCTCCATTGGCGATTTCATCATTCATTCTTCCTGCAGCCGAGAGTTCCTCTCTTTCTCAATCATCAATTGTAAGCCTAGCCGAGGAGGAGCTTTCTTTTGCCATTCATTTCATCTTGTCGAGAGCCTCCTTACAGTAGAGAGGGACACCTTCATTGCTGCACCAAGTCCTAGTCGAGAGTCTTCCTTGCCGCAAATCAAGCCTAGCTGCAAGTTCTCAAGTAACCTTGTTGCCGCACATCGCCAAGCACAAACCCCTTGCATCCGAGAGCGCCTAGGACTCACTTATGCTTTGCCGAGAGAATCCTTGGACCTTGCCAGGAGCTCTTGTCTTTGTTGGTTTGGGTAGCTTCCCACGCCTGATGTTTTTTGTACCTAGTTGTTAGATAGCTGTTGGTTTTAATGAGTTTGTTTATGTTATTGTTAGGTTGTGTTAACTCTGCAGCTCAAGGAGCATTCAGTTATTGTTATTGTTTCTGCTTGTTTTTCAAGTAAGGATTTCTTACCGGGGTTGTGTGGGCCCTGCTTTACATCGTGATTTCATTTTGTTTACTTGTTGACTGTTTACGAGCATGCTTAGTGGATAGGATGTATGTTTTTTTATTGCAAGCATATTTAGTGGATAGGTTCTATCTCTCATTCTATTCTGGCTGGTATGTTTTTTAGTGTTGACATGTTAGTACCATGCTAGGTTGTTCTTCCAGCATGTATCCTGGCTAGGCCGTATGCGTTGAGGATAATTGAACTGCTAGGAATAAGATGTGTAATGGCCCAAATTTCTGTTCCGGTTCCCTAGGTATGTTCGGTTAATATTTCAGTTGATTGGTTAGGCCGTTAGCGCAGTTTTAGCCCTTAAGGGCATTTTGGACATTTTGCCCTCAAGGCCGAGTTGGCGTTTAACCATAGTTTATGGGCCGTTTCTGCCATTCGTTAAGATTGGTTGTTCTTTGGTTTCAGGTTTTTCAGGGTTAGAATGCATTTGGAGTAGTTTGGAGGACTTTCGGTTTAAAAGATAAAATAAGATTTGTTGGTGCGTCCGTTGGGTTTCGAACCTATGACCCGTTAGGCTTTTGGCGGCTTGGATTGAAAAAGGAAAACTTAAAAGAAAAGTGTTCGAGCCAGGACTCGAACCCAGGTGGTTAGGAGTTGGAGTAGGTTGGTGTTTAAATTAAGAATTAATTAGTGATGATGCTAGGACTCGAACTTATGACCAGCAGACTTTGGGAGCTTGTTTTACAAAAGAAGAAATAGGAAGTTGAAAGTGCGTCTGTTGGGATTCGAACCTGTGACCTGCTAGGCCTTGGGATGCTTGATTTGGAAAAGGAAATTAAAGAGTTTTAAAAGTGTCCCTGGCAGGACTCGAATGGGAGATGGCCAGGAGTTGGAATCGACAAGTAAAGTGGGACACGTGGCAGTAGTAAGTGGGTTTTGCGATTGGGAAGAAGGAATTGTGAGTTTGCATCGATTCCTCTTCTAGAGACCAAAGAAATGCAAACTCCAATCACAATCTTCCATCCAAATCCAATCGTTTTGTTCCCTTTCTTTCGTTTTCTCACCTTCCTTCCTTTTGATCAATAACTTGTGTGTTCTGGCAACTGAGATCCCCATCCCCTTCTCAAACTAAGCCGTAGCCGCAAGCCTTCACACCGTAACACCTTTTGGTCGTGAGCAACCACCGAGCAGTCGCACCACAAGCAGCCGCGAGCGCCTTCGTTGCCGCCTCTCACAAGCTCACGCCTAGCCAGTTCGCCATTCATAGGCCTCAGATCCATACATAGTGTCCTTGTCGATCCGTGCGCAGCCTAGATTGCTTGCTTCACCACAGCAAGTCCCTCGCAGCCGTTGCAGCTTCTTCTTCGATCCGTACAACACTCAGCCGAGAGCCACACCCCCTCACAACTGAGCCTTACCGTGCTGCCGTTAGGGTTAGCTAAACCCTAACAGGGGATCAGGGACGGAGTACTGCCTCGTACGTCCCTGCCGTGGATGCAAGTTACGTTATGCATCCTGGCCCGGATGATGCTACCTTGTAAAGACCCGACCCAAAAGGGGCTCTAAATGGGCCTTTACCCCAATGCATGCATTCAAAGTAAGGACATTATACAAATATGTTTTCGGATTCCAATTAAAATTAAAACATTCAGCATTCAATCGAAATCAATACAGATTCTTTGAATCAAACTCGCCCTGTCTCCAAGCACTTGTTTCAAGACAAATACATTTCCAAAAGTTTACTCTGATCAGAGATTTATTTAAATCATTCAAAACCTTCTCAGATACAACAATGCTAAAATCCACAAAAACAATGAGAAAACATCCTAGGGCTCCGTCCCCGACTACATGCATTCAGGGGAAACAAAAAGGCAAAGATTCATAATATAAAAATCAGAGACAACAGCAGGTTCCCATGATCACAGCTCCTTCTTCAGCCATCATGTCTCGCACCTTGGTTACCTGTGGAAAAACCACAAAATAAGGGTGAGTAACGAATTACTCAGTAAGAATCCCCAACCGGGGTACAATACGATATACATGGTCATCTAGCCGAAAGATATGCAAGCTATGAATATAAACACAGAATAGAGCACATAGCTTAAGTCCACACTTGAACCTCGGATGCAAACTCAAGGTCTTAGTCCGGAATAATCCACCACACAATACGCTCGATACGAGAAACAAGTCTCGGCCTCAGCCTGTCTACTGTTGATACGAAAGGTGCACTAGCTCAAGATCCCGAGGAGCACTTCGGTCGGCGCTGTAATGAGCGTAAGTGCGCACCGCATGCTACTGCAGACTCTGGGGGGTGCCGGGTCTAGTGGCAAGGCGCCCCAGTCCGACCACCATGCCTAACTAAATCTCCGGATCGGTGTCACCGTCATAGGGGTGTGAGACACTGGACACGTGAACTATGTCACTGAACCACACTTTGAGGCTAAGAAACCGGTCGTGGTAGGCTTACACACAGAAGCGGTCCTTGCCCTAACAGTGGCAATAAAGGGCTACGGTGAACACGCCGAGGACGTGCCGATCGCCGGACGAGGCAATGCCAAGTCATCATCCCGACCGTTGGGGCATTTAACAGTCTGCCACCCTCACCCAAGATTGCAGGGCCAGCCGTTAGGGTTAGCTAAACCCTAACGGGATAAGGGACGGAGTACCGTCTCGTACGTCCCTGTCGTGGATGCAAGTTACGTTATGCATCCGGCTCGGATGATGCTACCTACCTGAACTCTAACCTATAATATCAACAGCAAACAATCCAATACGTGCTCAACAGATACAAGGAACCTAGCATGATACTACGAAGCAAGAACATATACGAGCATGCCAGAACGGAACAACCTAGCATGGACTAACATGAGAAACAACATAAGAAATCATGCCAGTCGGGAATTCAGAACAGAGCAGCTATCACTAAACATGCTGGTAAACACAAACAAGCATACAAACAACATCACATAATATATCGCAGGGCCCGCAGAACTCCGGTAAGAAATCCTTACCTTGCCGGGAGGCAACTACACACAAAATCCTAAGCTGCGATCGAACCCGAGCTAGCTACCGAGAACCTAACAAACACAATAATAATCACAATCCATAGGCCTAAATATAATAAAAATAAACAAGGCTCGGCTCGGGAGCAACTCACGAAAGTGGTGACACGCTGACGGCAAGCAAAGACGGCGAGGCGCTCTTTGTTGGGCGCTGGTGGCGCAGAGGTCGCGACGCTGGGCAGTAGCGCTGGGAGCGGGCTGCGTGCATGGACAGGCGCTGGGGCGCGGGCTGCGCGCGGATGGGGCTGAGGCAGGAGCGGGCGAGCGACGCGATGCGGCAGGCGCGAGACAACTGCGACGGGCTACGGGAAATCTGGGCGGCTGCGACGGGGCTGGTGCGCGCGACAGGCAGCTGCAGGCGTGCGTTAGGGGATGGGCGTGCGACAAGGGCTGTCTGGCCGATCTGGGCGGCCTGGGCTGCGATCTGGGGCTGTCTGGGCGTCTGGGCAGCTCTTCTTTGGCTGGCTCGCTTGCTCAGCCGGTACGACACACGAACTATGGGGCTGCAAGGGAGAAGGAGCTCGGCTTGGGAGCTAAGGAGAAAAAGTTGGGCGGCCATGGAGTTTGGAGAAGAAGAACAAAAAACCTAATTTCTTTTTCATCTAACCAAATGCACCCAAACTCCAAAGATCCAAGGGTAACTAAGATATGACGCGGAAAAAGTAACAATAACACCTGGTGGCTCACTTGGCAAGGCTCTCCTCTAGCACACAAGGCCACCCTGGCTCGAACCCCGGCTGCAACACAATTTTCCTTTATTTTCACTTTTGCATCTATCCTTGCTCAAACCCATCCACCAAGCCTAAAAAACATACATAAACCCATCCAATAATTTTAGCAACTGGAAAAAGACATAAACGGCCCTGACGGCTCGACCAAATTACCAAAATACCCCTAGGGCATACCTGGAAGACTGGGATGAAAACCTGGGCCGTTACAATATTCCCTCCTTTTTATGACTTTCGTCCTAGAAAGTCCTTAAGACTGAAACAGCACAGGATACTGCAATCTCATCCCGTCTTCCCCGCTCACGACCGACCTCCTCTAAACTCTGACTCCTCCACTGATCTTTTACCAAACGAACCTCACGATCACGCAACGTCTTTGTCTCAAAGACCAGAACACTTACAGGCTTCCCCCCGAAGCCCAAATCCTCAATTAGCTGCAAAGGCTCAAAGTCCACATGAGCGATGGGCCCGGCACATACTGCCTCAACATCGATACATGAAAACACTGTGCACAGCTGACATCAACGGAGGAAAGGCTAACCAATATGCAACTCTGCCAATCCTCTCGAGAATCTCAAATGATCCAACAAACAGGGACTCCACTTCCTTCGCTTACCAAACCTCAACACACCTCACATCGGTGCAACCTTAAAAACACGCACTGTCCAACCTCAAACTCTAAAACTCGACGCCGAACATTGGCGTAACTTTTCTGCTGCTGAAATGACAACTCTAGCTCTAAACTCCCCGCACATCACCTGCGGTCAAATCAAGAACTCAGGACCCAAAACAAAACTGATGGCCACCAACCTTTTCCCAGAACACTGGAATCCTGCAATACTTACCATACAATGCCTCAATGGAACCACAAGAACTGACCGCTAAGAATTGCAACTGAAGGCAACCTCATAAAACCACAATGGTCTCCCGCTGCCTAATCACGGAAACACCAACTCGCAACAAACTCCAAAGGTTCTGGATCACTCCTCCCAAAATCATCGGCCAGAGGGTGAAAACACTACTGGAACTACACTCGGCTCACAAGCCTCGAAAAGCTCTCCAGAACCACAGGTCATCAACGCACTGCCTAGAATAACCTTTGTTGCCACACCCTAGGGCCAACAACTCTAGCCTGAAGCTGCCATGCCACTACTCCACAGTAATGACATCTTCACCTGGGCGAGGTGCGAGCTCTAATTACTGCAACCATTCCACCAAGAATCCGAACTCACACATCAACCTCAACCAACTGCCAGCTTCCACATAGACTCCTACAAACCAACAACTTGAGTGCTACGAACTCGGTAGCCTAACCAACCGCACACTGCATAACCACGCCAATCTACTCAACTCCAACTCGACCTAGATCATTGTCTGGAAAAGTCAGCCTGCCAACAACCGGGCCCCAGAGGGCTCCCTCCACCAAACATACCTCCATGCAAGCAACGGAACGAAGCTTGCCTCTAATATGAAACACATCTCACAAGTCCAAACGATAACACATACAGGCTTAACCTTCTAGCTTAGGCTTATTGCACCTTTCCACTGAAACTTCATAAACGGAACTCCACTACTCGGTTAACACCAATTACCGAGAACAAGAATACCAACAATGGTTGGCAGAGCACAAGCTACACTAACCATCAAGGATCCCTCAAAAGGTCAAGATCCTAATCCAACCACAATGGTGCAACCTCAACCCACAACTGATACAAAGGAGTTCTTCAACTACAAAGGTGCAACAGCTTCCATGCCAACACACAAAAACCTTAACCAACTAGGCCAAACACTCATAGGAGGCAGAACAACCCTTACTGCAACTTCCAGAACACCACTCACGAGTCCTCCTAACTGGACAAACAACTGCTTCCAAGCAGCCAACAAACTTTCACCCTATAGCTAGCACCACTACCACCAACTCCAAGACCAAGGAATAACCTGACAACTCCCAAGGAGAAAGCAGATCTCATAAGCGGACATCCGAAGGACGAGAGAGCTTCACTACACACTCATTGTCTTGCTCAGCTAAGCACAACATCCAACTCTCCCAGAGGCAACAACAAGGGGTCCACCACAGACTGGACCGCCAACCACGGGCAAGAGAAGACTCACCCCCAAACACCAAATAAGGGCAACTCTCAAACTGGAAACAGAAAGACATCCGCTGTGGCAAAACCACTTGCCCCACGAGCAAGGCTAACTTCTAGCAACTCAAAAACCACACCTTGGTCAACACCAAGCACCAACTTGCCACCACACCGGAACCAATCCGGACTCTACTCCAAACAAACTTTAGCTTGCTAGCCTACCAAATCTCCAAGAACTCTGTAAAGACCCCGGCCCAAAAGGGGCTCTAAATGGGCCTTTACCCCAATGCATGTATTGAAAATAAAAGACATTATGAAAAATACATTTCGGATCCCAAGTAAAAACATAAACATTCAATAATCAAAACATACATTTCTAAAAGCATACTCTGATCAGAGATTTATTTAAACCATTTAGACAATCCACAAGTACAAATATGCTGGAATCCATAATACGTAAGAAAACATCCTGGGGCTCTGTGCCCGTCTACGAAACCACCTGTCCCCTCCGGGACTGCCAACACTGGTGTTGAAGTCAAACTACGCTTGAGCCTGGCAAAGCTCTCATCACACCTGCTGTCCCAAACAAACTCGACACCCTTCCTCGTCGGACGAGTGAGGGGCGAGGCTAAAGCCGAAAAGTCTCTTGACGAACCGACGGTAATAACTCGCCAAACCAGAAAGCTGCGAATCTCGCCAATCGAAGTCGGCTTGGCCCATGAACTCACGGCCTCAATCTTCGCGGGGTCCACGGCTATACCATCTCTCGAAACCACGTGGCCTAGGAAGGCCACTGCTCCAACCAGAAATCACATTTGGAAAACTTCGCATAAAGTGGTTTTCCTCAAAGTGCCAATACTCGCCTCGGATGTTTGCATGGTCTTCTTTAGACCTCGAATAAATCGAGAATATCGTCAATGAACACAATGACGAAGCTGTCCAAAAATGATTTGAACACCCTATCCATCATGTCCATGAACGCTTGGTGGGGCATTGGTCAATCCAAACGACATAACCACAAACTCATAGTGACCATATCTGGACACAGAAAGTTGTCTTAGGAATGTCGGCATCCACGATCGCAGAATCGATGGTAGTACCGGATCTCAAATCTATCTTGGAGAACACGGAAGCTCCACGAAGCCGATCAAACAAGTCATCAATACGGGCAACAGTACTTATTCTTCACCGTCACCTTATTAAGCTCGCGATAATCAATACATAAGCGCATAGAACCATCCTTCTTTTTCACAAACAGAATCGGTGCTCCCCACGGGGACACACTCGGACGGATGAACCCTCGGTCTAACATCTCCCGCAATCGAATCTTGATTCCTTTAACTCGGCTGGCTGGCGCCATGCGATCACGGAGCCTTCGAGATAGGGAGGGTCCCGGCTCAGAGCTCAATAATGAAGTCAACTCTCTCTTTGGGGGCAACCCCGGTAACTCCTCGAAACACATCTGCGAACTCCCGCACGCCACCGACACACGATCGGCGATCGGCAAGGGGCGGCTCTCCACTGCACAACTTGGCTAGGTAACCCCAAGCTCCATGAGCTAGCAAACGACGAGCTTTCACGACTTACACCATTGGCGGGCGGACTCCACGTTGGACTCCACGAAACTTAAAACTAGGCCGACCAGGTGGCCTGAACACCACTTCTTTCCGGTGGCAGTCAATCAACGCGTGGTTAGCAGCTAACCACTCCATACCAAGAATCACATCAAAACCACTCATAGGCAGAACTATGAGTGTGGCTACAAGCAACTCTCCGGATATCTCGATCCGGCCACCCTTAATCTTATCTCTAGCTAACATACTAACTCCCGGAAGGAGTTGCAATGAGATAACTCAAAACCTAGAGGCTCTAGTCTCAACTTAGCATGCTCAACCAAACAACACGGATACAAATGAATGCGCGTAGAACCAGAATCAAACAAGACAAATGCGCAGTGATCTAAAACAAGAAGCGTACCTGCCACAGCGGCATCCGTACGCTCGGCCTCCTGACGGGTCGTAGCAAACACCCGACCCTGCTGCTGCGCTGGCTGAGGACAGAAACGGATCATATGTCCCTCTTTACCACAACGAAAACACACTCTGGGCCCCATGCAGCGAGGCTCGGTGTGGGTCCTCCGCAAGAAGCACAAGCGGGAACACGCTCGGGACCGCCCGCTGGCGAGGTTTGAAAGCGGATCGGGGCCCTATGCCGATCCGGTTTTGGAATCGCCCTTGGCGGCGGCCGGCGCCACCCCTAAACTCAAACTTTCTCTTCGCCCCCACCGCGTTTGGAATAGGATCTTTGAGCAGAGCGGCAACCACCCGCTCGGCGAGGATACTTCCCATTATAGATCGTGGCCAGCTGGACGGACCCCTAGCATAAGTGTCGGGGGCACGAGCCACGACATCACGGGAAACACCGCCTCAATCCGGATATGAACTTCCGAATCTTCACTCCGGGGTGGCAATCAAGCGAGGAGCAAAATATCCATACTCACGAGAACTTGCGCTCATATTCCTCAATGGAATCAGAACCACGCTTGAGTTTCGGAAGAGCTCCACCATCTTCTCTTGAGCCTCATCACCGATGAACTTTACCTTGAACTCGGCCTTGAAGAACTCCCAAGTAGCGGGTGGAGACCCGGCTAGTCTCTCGCTCAAGGTGGACTCCCACCACCATCTCATTGTGCCTCCCAAAGACATGAGCGCGCACACCTCGGCCTCTGAATATCGGGGCACACCATGATCGAGGAAGGTGTACTCCAAATGGGCAATCCACACAGGCTGCCGCTAACGCATCACCGGTGGCATCAAACTTCTCGAGCTTCCACTTCACAAAATCCTTGACCACCTACCCAATTCCTCGGCACCCTCACCATATCGCCTCTAGGGCTACTTGCTCCCGAGGAGTGGAGGTGCTCTTGAGCTCTCTTTGAACCAATCGAGTCATTTTGCTCGATCCTGGGCTCGGGACTCTTCCCGCTGCGGCGCCAACAAGGCACAGGTCTCGCCCTCTGGTCACTCAACATGCGACCATAAAAGCCCTCATAGACTCGGCAAACTTCGCTCCAGGAGCGATCTCACGGCGCTTCGATCGCCTCAACGCCCGCTCTAGGCGTAACAGAGGATTCTTTGGTGGAATGCCATCGATCTCGGCTTGGGACGATGTCCCTGCGAGATCGAGATCCGATCCACGATACCTCGACCGCTCTCGAACCTCCTCTCCGATGCGGGTGGTCGCATCTTTGGCGATCTACATCCAAACCAACAACGAATCAAAACACACTGTCACCACTCCACAACACCAAACAATGCATACACTAGATGATAGGTATTGTAAATTCTTAACCCTTTTTCAACAACAAATAGTAAACTTAGGCGTACTGATGGTATCCAGTCGATGATCATGGAAAAACGACCTACGACAAAAAGTCGGGCCTACAGAATCTATGACTCGAGCTCGATACCAATCGTAAAGACCCGACCCAAAAGGGGCTCTAAATGGGCCTTTACCCCAATGCATGTATTGAAAATAAAAGACATTATGAAAAATACATTTCGGATCCCAAGTAAAAAGCAGAAACATTCAATAATCAAAACATACATTTCTAAAAGCATACTCGATCGAGAGATTTATTTAAACCATTTAGACAATCCACAAGTACAAATATCTTTGGAATCCATAATACGTAAGAAAACATCACGGGGCTCTGTGCCCGTCTACATGCATTCAGGGGAAATAACAAAAGTCAAGAGTCATGATAAAATAAAATGGTCGAGATGACAAGCAGGATTCCATGATCACGGCTCCTCCTTGACCATCCTGTCTCCCGCCTTGATTACAACGTGGAAAACCACAGAATAAGGGTGAGTAACGAATTACCAAAGTAAGAATCCCCAACCGGGGTACAATACGATATACATGATCATCTAGAAGAATGTATGCAAGCTATGAGTACAAACACAGAGCGGAGTACATAGCTAAGTCCACACTTGGACCTCGGATGCCAACTCGTGGTCTTAGTCCGGAAATACCACAACACACTATACGCGCTATACGGGAACAAGTCCCGGCCTCGGCCTGTCTCATCGTCGATCACGAAAGGTGCACTAGCTCAAGATCCCGAGGAGCTCTCCGGTCGACATTTGTAATGAGCGTAAGCATGCACCGCGTGCTTTACGGACAGACTATGGGGTGGTGCGGGTCTAGTGGCAAGTGCCCATATCCGGATACCACGCCTAACTAAATCTCCGGATCGGTGTTATTACGACATAGGGTGTGAGACACGGACACGTGAACTATGTCTGTACCACCACCTTTTTGAGGCTAAGGAACGGGTCATGGTAGGCTTACACGGGAAGCCGTCCTTACCTTAACAGTGGCAATCAAGAGGCTCACCGTCGAACACGCCGAGGACATGCCGGCCGCAGGGGACTAGGCATTGCTAAGTCATCATCCCGACCGTTGGGGTATCGCTTAGACTACCACCCTCACCCAAGATTGCGGGGGCCTACCGGTTGGGATAGCTAATCCTCACGGGGTCCAAGGACGGAGGGCTCGCTCTCGAACGTCCTTGCCATGGATGCAAGATACTTTATGCATCGGGCCCGGATGATGCTATCTACACCGAATTCTAACTTCGCCTTAGCAATCGCAAACAATCCAATACGTGCTCGAAAGAATACAATGCAGACCTAGCATGGTACTACTGAGAACAAGAATGAATATGAGCATGCGAGCGGAACAACCTAGCATGGACTAACATGAAAGAACAACATACGAAGTCATGCCGGTCGAGAATTGAGCGAGCACCTAAACTATACATCTTTGATAATCACAAACGGACATACAACATCAATCACATAGAACATCGCAGGTCCACACAACCCGGTAAGAAATCCTTACCTTGGTGGAAGACTTCTACACACAAATTCCTAGGTTGCGAACACTTCCGAGCTAGCTATCGAGAACCTACAAACATGGTAACAATCATAACCATATCCCTAAAAATATAATAAAGCAAAGAGGCTCGGCTCGGGAGCACTCACACGGCACCGCGACACGAAGCAATGGCGCTGGCTGGCTGCAGTGGCACGGCTGAGTTGGCGCTGCCGCAGGCTGTGCGATGGATGGCTGGGCGCGCCATGCTGTGCGCCGCGGACGATGACGGGACTCAGCAGCGAAGCGGCACGGCACGCGCGGCGCACGGCGCGGTGTGCGATGCGGACACGGCGAGTTGCTCGGCGAGGGCAGCGCCGCACGCTGGCGAACGTCTTGGCGTGGCGGCGAAGCGGTTTCGGCAAGCGGACCGGCGGCGGCGGCGCGGCGGCGGCTGCGTGCAATGGGCGAACTCGGTGGGACTGGCGTCGCGACAAGCCGTGCGACGGCGACAGATTCGGGCGACGGACTGGGGCGGCGACGAGCGATCTGGCGATCCTCGGCCGGATCTGGTGCGGTTCTTTGGTCGAGGCGTCTGCGGCGGCAAAGGCGGTGCGACAGCCGTTACGGTCAGTGCGGGTTGGGCGTGTTGCTCGAATCTGAGCGTCTGGCTCGGCAGCTGGGCAGACCTGGACAGCCTGCAACAACACACACACACACAAGCTCTCCTTCTTACCTTCGGCCAGCAAGAACACCCAAACGAGAAGATGAAGAGGATGAAAACTTACCCGGAATGATGATGGAGTCTCGAGCTGCAAAGGGGATGAAGAATCGGCAAGGAGAGCTTGGGAGAAAGCTTGGGCGGCCACAACTCTTTTGGAGAAGAAAACACAACAAACCTAATTCCTTTTCATTTAATCAAATGCACCAAACACCAAAGATCCAAGGTTAACTAAGATGTGATGCAGAAAGAGCAACAAGAGCAACTAATGGCTCAATTGGTACACATCTCCACAAGCTTCCCAGGAGACCCGGGTTCAAACCCCAGCTGCAGCACAATTCCCTTTTATTTTTACTTTTGCATCAAACCTTGCTCAAACCAAACCACAAACCCCTACAAAAACCATCCAATAATTTTAGTAACTGGAAAAGACACAAACGACCCTGACGGCCCGACCAAATTACCAAATTACCCCTAGGGCATACCTGGAAGACCGGGAAGAAAAAACCTGGGTCGTTACAAACTCACCCAAGGTGTACAGCCTACACAACTCTGGCTTACCAACAGAAACTCACTACCTGGGCCTGACTGAGCTCTGGTGAGGCTCTCCACAAATAGGGTTCTTCGGCAACCCTCGACACACACTGTCGTCTAACGGTCTAATAGCCAACTGCCTGAACAAACAACTCCTATTTCCAGCATCACAACCATGCTGGCCTGCTCCGAACCTCGAAACCAAAAAGACCAGAAACTCTTCAGAATGTGTCATTCTCCTACTCAAAGCATCAGCCACATCGTAGCTTCCACCCAGGGTAAGGATTCCGAGCAACACCCTTAGCAACTACGGTCAGGAACTACGCGGCTTCACTACAACCACCATTTGTTCAGTACCATCTGAACTCCACCCATGAACACAAGAGGTTCCACCAACCAAGCTTAGGTTCAACATAACAAACATGCCTAAGCAACAACCCAACTACGAGCACGGTATCCTTACAACCTCAACTAAAGCCTTACAACATCCACCTGGAGTCCAACTTCTGCAAGAACTGAGCACCAGTTCTCCCATGCAAACCTTACATGGTTCTGAAACTCTCGCCACCAAAACGAACTTCAAAAAACACACTTATGTGCACAACTCTCAAGCTTCCTTCAGAGATCCAAGACTAACAGGTGCTTCCCAAAAGGAAACACTAACTTCTGGCAGAGATACCATCAACCAAAGGAACACCAAAAGTTCCATCTTCACACGATACACGAAGCAGTGGCAACCTTGCTCTGCTAAAACATAACGATGCCAAACCGAACTTACTTTATACCCAGTCTCTACCAAGTGTGCTTACACATAAGGCGTCCAACTCCTCTCATAAGGCATCCTACTCATCTCATAGGCATCCAACTCGCCTCATAGGCATCCAGCTCATCTCATAGGCATCCAACTCATCTCACGGGCATCCAACTCATGGTTCCCCTGCTGGACCGAACTCGCATCTACAATGCTCACTCAACTCAGGTTTAGGCACCCGAAGGTAGTGGACCGCACTACCATCCACAAAGATCTCTTGGCCTTAACACTAGCGTGAGACTCACGCGCACTAACACTGATCAACCTTCAACCTGCTGGCAAACTCATCCCCTGCTAACACCAGGAAGAGGCTCCGGCTCCTCTCGAACATCCTTTCGCTTGTAGCCCTACGACTACCACTGAACTAGCTCTCTTGCACAACCTAAACAGGTTCAACTGCCACAAACGGATCCAAAGGCTAAAAGAGTGTGCTGAACTCTGGACGGGTCATAGAACCATCTGCTATACCCATGCCAAACTCAGGCCTGAACCAAACTTAGTGCCAAAGCGGCACACCAACCATTGCACCTCAAGTGCCACTACTACCAAATCCACATCTTACTACAAATGGGGCCAGCAAGGTCACAACCTCAAGTGACAAAAACTATGGCTAGGCATACAAGGCTGAAACGCAAACAACCCTACCTATGGCATCTCATCTAACTGAAGTCTCATGGCCTACTCTTGCATCTCCACATGATGCTCAACAAAACTCTGGCCAGATCTCTCAACATGCAGCAGCTAGCTCTACTCTAGGAGCTCACCATAAGAAGAGTGCTCAACTCTACCAGAAAACTAGGGAAACCACCAACGGATCACGTCCGATGGGAACACTGCTCGCTCCACCCTTAATCACAGGGTTCCGACTTACTGGCTGCAAAACAACAACACTTACAAGAGAACAAAGATGTCTCTACATCCTCCACGAAGGCTACTAACTCTGCAGCCACTCTTTGGGTAATCAAACAATCTGCTAAGGTTCAAGATCAACTCATGAACTACCCAGGCTTAGTCCACACTGGGACCTGCTCCACAAGCATCAACAAGAGCAAAGCCAAAGCTAACTCCTCTCACTACAAAAAAAAATAATTTTTGGTGACGGAATTTTTGACGACGGAGCTATGTTCCGTCGAGAAAAATGGTCTACACCTATGGAAGGATCTTCTGTCGGCCTTGTATTAGTTTTGCCGACGGAACGTCATTGTCCGTCGGCTAAACGCAAACTACACCGACAGACTTTGTTCTGTCGCGATAAATTGTCGTTCGCGACAACATTCCATCGCGAATAGATACATTATGCGACGAAACTCCATCGAGGTAGGATAAATTCTGCGACGAAGTTCCGTCACGAAAGGAAGCTCCTGCGATGGAGTTTTGTCGCGGTAGGTATAATTAAAAAAAAAATAAAAGAAATTAATCGATGGAGCTTCTTTCAGTCTTTTTTTCCTCTTTTAAAAATTCCCCCGATTTTTATATTTCAGAAAACACACTAAATCTCCAACTCACCACCGTCGTGCCTCTTTTCGTTAATTACAATGGGTTGGATTCCCTACAAAGCGAAGTTTCAACCTAATAAATATTAGTCTCTCTACTCTTTAATACTTACTTATAAATTAATTAATAAATAGTCTCTACTTTTAATATTTACTAAAAATTAAGTACCTCTTTGTCAAAAATAAAAGACAAAAAATTAAGTATTATAAACTATTCATTTATATATATATTTTTTGAAATCACCCAATTCATTTATAATTAATAAGATATTAGTCTTTTTTGTTTTTGTTGATAATGCAAGCTATTGAATTAAATTTGTATTATTAAATTTTAAAAATTACATCTTACATAATTATTATTTTTAGATTTTATTAAATTAAATAAACTTAAATTTTAATTTTAAAAAGATATAGTTTTTTTTAGTATTTTAAAAGGATATAGTTAAATTTTAACTTTCTCTTATAATAGTTCAATACATCTTAATATATTACTGAATGGATCAGTGGCGCAATGATTTCAGTGTTTGGTTGTAAACCAGTTCAACACTAGCATCACGGATTCGAGTTCGAGAATCGGTATTTGTCCCCTCCCCCAATATATACTCAAAATAAGATTAAAATTTAAAATTGAAAAATCAATAAAAGAAAAAAAAGGAAACAAGTCATCGATGAAACAATTTCCATTAAATAAAAAATAATAATAAATAAAATGCACACAGAATGTGATTTTAATTTTGAAAATATGGTTGAAATCTTGAAGCATAAGTAAAATAGATCACAAAACAACTAAATTTATAGACAAATTAGAAGCTATATTGGTAAAAAGGGCCTAAACTTTTGCAACTTTTGTGCGGTAGATTTACGGATTAAAAAAAAAATCAAACTAAAATTTATTTTTTAGTTCAACCTTCATTCATTTATTTTTTTGATTGATTTATAATTCTGAAAACTTAAAACTAAATTGATACAAGGTTTAGTGATTAAATTAATAAGTAAAAAACAGAATTTGATATATTTTGTAAATAAATAAATAAAAAGTAAGTAAAAACAAAAAACCTAATCCCCTCCCTAAACTTGCATCCTCCAAATCAACGCCGTCACGTCTCCGTCAAGGAACTCGTCGCACCACCTCCTTTCGTCGCGCGTAGGATCGATAGTAGGCTTTCAGGTTCTTTATATGCCCTAAATTTCACGTTCTTCTTCTTCTTTTGCTTGAACTTAAGGTTCTGTTCTTGTTTGATTGTGTTCCTGTTGCGAGATTAAGGTCGATTGTTGCTTTATTTGCTGATTTCTTGATTATTATTATAAATTTATAACAGTATCAAAATGGGATGGGGGAAGAATGAGAAGATTATCACCAATTTTTGTTCCTCTTAAGATTCTTTGTGAATATTTAATTTAAGGTTAGATGTGATTGGAGTATCGATTTTGCTTTGTTTCAGGAGAATTTTCCAGATGAACATATAAAAAAAGTGGTAGTTCAAAAATAATTGAATGGGTTTTAACATTTATTGAGTGTGTTTGTTTCTTGCATTATGTTGATTTTTTCCCCCCAAATAATGGATAGTGCTATACAGCTCCAAATTGATCCTTTTACTGTTGGTTTTTTTAAAAACACTTTTCTCCTACTTTGTAATTCCGTCTTATTTTTCCACCAAACATTAGCTTTTTATGATGATGTTAATATGATATTATGCCATGATTGTTGTGATATTAATTACATGGTAAGTTCCTTCCTTGAAATGTCTTGGAATAGTACGGATTACTGTTGCACTAAGATTTTTAATTATACAAAACTATCAAGTATCATGGAAAGAAGCTCTCCGCAGCATATCCTAGTTAGCCTTGAGTTCTTCGGGTTTTGGTGCATTTGATTAAATGAAAGGAAATTAGGTTTTTGTGTTTTATTCTCCAAACCCCCCATGGCCGCCCAACCCTCTTCTCTCTAGCCATCTTGCGTGAGTCTTCTCCCCAGAGTCCTCCGAGTGTCGTTCCGGCCAGCCAAGCAACCCAACCGAGCAGCCCGGTCGAGCAGCCCAGCCAGATCGCACCAGCGGCCTGAGCGCCCAAAGAAGACGCGCGCAGCCGAGGCGCCAGCCGTCGCGGCCGCCCGCGCGCCCAATGAAGGCCGCCGTCGACGCACCGGATCGCATGCCGGTCGCCGCCGTCGCGGCCGCGCGCATCGCGTTGCTCGCCCGCGCGCCAGCCCGTCTGCGCGCGCGAGACGCCATCGCCAGCCCGAAATCGCGTTCGCGCAGACTCGCCGCCCGGTAGCGTCGCGCGCCTAAGCGCTTAGCGTCTTTGTGCCGCTCGCCGCCGCCGTGTCTGCGCTGCTGTCTGCGCGCGCATCGCGCGCTAGCGCTGCGTGCCGCCGCGCGCCCATCCGTGCCCCCAGCGCCATGCCAGCGCCCAGCTCTGCCGCCCATCTGCACCCAGCAGTAGCCCCGCCGTGCTGCCTGCCCGTCCGCATGTCAGCCGAGCCACGTGAGTTGCTCCCGAGCCGAGCCTTGTTTATTTTATTATATTTAGGCATATGGATTGTGATTATCATTGTTTTTGTTAGGTTCTCGGTAGCTAGCTCGGGTTCGATCGCAGCTTAGGTTTCTGTGTGTAGTTGCCTCCCGGCCAGGTAAGGATTTTTTACCGGAGTTGTGTGGGCCCTGCGATGTCAGCCTGTACCACCACACCTGAGGCTAAGAAACCGGCCGTGGTAGGCTTACACCAGGAACCGGTCCTTGCCCTATCAGGTGGCAATCAAGGGCTACCGCCGACACGCTGATGTCGTGTCGACTGCCGGGGACAAGGCAATGCCTCGTCATAACCCCGACTGTTGGGGCATTTAACAGTCTGCCACCCTCACCCAAGATTGCACTGGGCTGCCGTTAGGGTTAGCAAAAACCCTAACGACAGATCAGGGACGGAGTACTGCCTCGCACGTCCCTGCCACGGATGCAAGTTACGTTATGCATCCTCGCCCGGATGATGCTACCTATCAGAACTCTAAGCTATAAACAGATGACAGCAAACATTCTAATACGTGCTCAGTAGAAACAATGAACCTAGCATGATACTACGAAGCAAGAACAGATAACGAGCATGCCAGAACAGAACAACCTAGCATGGAACTAACATGAGAAACAACACGAGAATCATGCCAGTCGGAATTCAGAACAGAACACCTATCCACTAACATGCTGATAAACATAAGCATACATACAATCAACAATCACAGAATATACCGTAGGGCCCACACAACTCTGGGAAGAAATTCTTACTTGGGTCGAAAGGCAACAACACACAAAAGGATCCTAAGCTGCAACCGAACTAGAGCTAGCTATCTTTATCCTAACAGACAAACAACAAACATCACAATATATAAGACTTAGGTAAAATGAAAACAGAGCTCGGCTCGGTCATGAGCAACTCACACGGCACGGAGCTGGCGCGCGGACGGACACCTACAACAGGCCCTGGGGTGCTTTGCTAGGCTGTTTGGGCGTCTGGGCGTGCGTACCGGGCTGCGCGCGTGACGCGACAGGAGCTAGAGTGTGTGTGACGGGCGAGCGCGACGGCCGGCGTGGTCGCGTGTGGCTGGGTAGGAGGGGGAACGGGGTTGTTGGTTGCGCACGGGCTGGCCTGAGTGATGGGGCTCGGTGCTGGGCAAAGCGCTGCTGCAGTTGGCGGGATCGAGCGATGGGCAGGAGCTGCGACGCGACGGGGCTACTGCAGCAATGTGATCTGGCTAGCGCTGCAGGCCGGGAATGCAACGAGCAACGATCGGGGATGGGAGCTGCAGGCTGACAAGCGGCGACGGTAGGACTGCTCGGTTGGGGCTGCTCTGCTGGGCTGCATCAAACACAAAAGTTAACCATCCCCTTCTCTAGGCCAACAAGAACAACATCAAAAGACGAGAAGGAGAGATTGAGGAACGCTTACTCAGGACGAACGAAACTATGGAGCTCTTGGGAGGAAGACGCACTGCAAGAGGGCTTGGAGAGAATGGTTGGACGGCAAGGAGATTTGGGGAAGGAGGAAAAGAAAACCTATTTCTTTTCTTTTTAATCAAACTCACCTAAATCCCGAAAACGAAGGCAAACCAAGATAACCTGCAGAATGAGCATCAATAACTACCTGTGACTCGACTGGCAGAACCTCCCTGCTTACTTCCTAGCCACCCGAGCTTGAATCCCAGCTGAAGCATAATTAATCCAGCAAAACTCTTATTTTTTTTTATTTTTGCATCTCTCCATGCCCAAACTCATCCAAAAGCAACCAAACCCTACATTTGACCATCCAAGAATATTAACAGCTGAGAAAGACAGAAATGGCCCTCACGGCCCGACCAAATAACCAAACTACCCTTAGGACATACCTGAAAGACCGGGATGAAAACCTGGGCCGTTACAATATTCCCTCCTATTTATGACTTTCGTCCCCGAAAGTCCTTAAGACTGAAACAGCTCAGGATAATGCAATCTCATCTCGTCGTCCCGCTCTCAAGCAACTTCCTCAGAACTCTGACTCCTCCACTAAACCTTTACTAAATGGATCTCCCGATTAGGCAACGTCCTAGTCTCAAAGGCAAGGATCCTCACAGGCTTCTCCTCGAAGCTCAAATCCTCATTCAGCTGCAAAGGCTCAAAGTCTACAATGTGCGACAGGTCCGGCACATACTACCTCAACATTGATACGTGAAAAGCATTGTGCACAGCTGACAACGACGGAGGTAAGGCTAACCGATATGCAACTCTGCCAATCCTCTCGAGAATCTCAAACGGACCAACAAAATGGGGACTCAACTTCCCTCGCTTACCAAACAACAACACACCTCGCATCGGTGCAACCTTTAAGAACACGTGCTGACCAACCTCAAACTCCAAGTCTCGACGCCGCACATCGGCGCAACTTTTCTGCCTGCTCTGAGCTGTCAACATACGCGCTCTAATCTTCTGCACTGCAATGTTGGTCAACTCTAGCAACTCAGGACCCAAAACCTGCCTATCACTAACCTTTTTCACAGAACACAGGAGACCGACAACACTTACCATACAAAGCCTCGAATGGAGCCATCTGGATCGTCGACTGATAACTGTTATTATGAGCAAACTCCATCAGATACAGATACTGGTCCCAACTGCCCGGGAATTCTAACACACAAGCTCTCAGCATATCCTCAAGGATCTGGTTCACCCTCACAGTCTGACCATCTGTCTGAGGGTGAAAAGCTGTGCTAAAACTGCACTCGGTGCCTAAGACTTTCTGGAGTGCCCTCTACAAACGAGAAGTGAACCGCGAATCACAGTCCGACACAATCCTCACACGCACACCATGGTAACGGATGATCTTCTCGGGCTTTGCTTCTTGTTGTGCGTTCGCAGTTGGCGATAGCGGAGCCTCGTTTGAGTGAGTTGGCACAGAGGTGCCGTGGCTTTGGTTGGTAAAGCCGTTGAGCTGTTTTCCTCAAGTGTTGTGTCGTAGAAAGCTGCGTGATGGTTTGGTCCTTGCAGCCCGAGATTCCTTGAGAGGAATTTTGGTGGTTTCCTTGCCTGGCAGTGTTTTCTTTGGCCAGTTGCTGGTAGGTTTGCTCTGAAAAGTTTGCGTTCGGTCGATGAGGAGTTCTAGTTTGTTGGTTGGCCGAGTGGAGCCTGTGTCTGGCCCTTGTCTTTTAGAGGTGGCCAAAGCTGAAGTTTCAGCTGGTGTGAGTGTTGTTGGCCGTTTGGTTTTCTGGAACCTGGGAGGTTCAGTTGTTTGGCCAGTTTGTTGTAGGGTTGAGGCTGTTTGTTAACAGCTGTGAGCTCCCAGAGGAGTTTTTCCAGTGTGTGGTGTAGAGTTTCAGAGCTTGTGGCCCGTCCTCGAGTTTGCCGAGAGTAGCACCCTTTGAGAGTTGGTGCGAGTTGAGGATGTGGTTTGCCGTCTTTTCCCTTTGGAGTTCAGTGTATGCCTAGTCTTGGTTGAGATAGTTGTGGCAGCCTGGATGGCATTGTGGCCTTGAGTTTTTGAGAACCCAAGAGGGTTTGGTTTCGAAGAAGGTTGGTGTTGTTGGCCGAGAAGTTCAGTTGGATGGATCAGTGGAGTTTTCCTGGAGCTGTTTCGTCTTAGGACTTTCGAGCACTAAAGTATTAAAAGGAGGGAGTATTGTAACAGCCCAGTTTCCTATTCCAGTTTTCGAGGTGCCTTCGGGTTAAGATTTGGTTGTTTGGTTGGGTCTTAGAGCAGTTTTGACCCTTGGGGGTATTTTGGTCTTTTGGCTCCCCAGGCAGGATTTGTGGTTTTCAGGGCTTCGAGGTAGCTCCTGCCTTTGTCGAGGCTTGTTTGGGCTAGTCGATTGGATGCTCGGTTGTGGTTTGGGCTTTGGCAAAGTGATGGTTGGTTGTGTGTTTCCTTTGGGATTCGAGCCCGAGCCCTTATTGTTGATTTGGGAGTTGGATTTAAGTGAGTTTTATTTATTGGAAAAGATTGCTTCGGTCGGGTCTCGAAGGAGGAAGCCGGGAAATGGGATTTTAAGGTTTTAAAAATTGGATAAAAATGGATAAGGATGGAAAATAGGATAAAAATCCCATATTTTCCCTTTTTTCCCATTTTCCTTTTTATTTCCCATTTTTATTTTATTTTCCAAAATTCCCCATTTCTCTCTCTCTCTCTCTCTCTCTCTCTCTCTCTCTCTCTCCCCGAGCCCCCCCACCTAGCCTAGCCCGAGCAGCCCCAGCCTCTTTGGTCGCCCAGCCCAGCTAGCCCAAGCCAGGTCGCCAGCCCCATTTTGTCGCCCAGCCGAGCCCTGCCCTGCCCAGGTCGCGCCATCGCCAGCCCGCGCCTTCGCCCAGCTCGCGTCGTCAGCCCGAGCATCGCCCAGCCCGAGCCCCAGCTCGCGTCGCTCGAGTTGCCCCAGCCCGAGCCCAGGCCGTCTCGTCCACGTCCGCTTGCCCGGATCGCGCCTGATGGCGCGTCGCGTCGCCGATGTCGTCGCGCGCGCGTGTCGGCGGATCGAGCGTCCACAGAACCGCGCGGCGTCGTGTCGCTGGCACCCACGCCGCGTCCCGTGCCGAGCGCGCCTTGCGCTGCCGATCTGCAATGCGACCAGCGCCGAGCCAGCGCGCCCAGCCAACCCCTTTAGCTGCCTCGCCCGTGCAGCCGGCTCGTTCGCATGTTAGTCGCGCCTCGTGAGTTGCTCCCGAGCTGAGCCCTGTTTATTTTATTGTATTTAAGCCTATTTTTATGATTATTGATGTGTTTTTTTGGCTCGCTATAGGTTGCTCGGGTTCGATCGCAGTTAATTTTATTGTGTGTTGTTGCCTTCCGACCAGGTAAGGATTTCTTACCGGAGTTGTGTGGGCCCTGCGATATTTTCATGATATGCCTTGCGTGTTTGCTGACTATTATGAGCATGTTAGAGATAGAGCAGTTTGATTGATTTCTTGTTAGCATGTTTGCCTGATTTTACATGTTAGTGCCATGCTAGGTTTGTTCTGCCAGCATGCTTATGATTCCTGCTTAAGCTCGTAGTATCATGCTAGGTTAGCGTGTTTGATGTAGGTCATTGTTTGCTAGCCAGGAATCATTGATTTTACTCTGTACTCTTAGATAGAGTTGTAGGGTTTGTCATCATCTAGAGGCTGAGCGGACATAACGTACTTTGTCCCCACTGATCGGGAGTAAAGTGTGCACAGCATAACGTATCTTGCTTCCCCCCCGGTCGCCAAGGTGGATTTAGCTCTGGTCGGGAGTAAAGTGTGCGCAGCATAACGTATCTTGCTTCCCTCCCCCCCGACCCGCCGGTTGTGGAGTTAGCTACCCACTTCGGCATAAGCCTAGTTTGTAGCCTGCGAGAGCGGAACCCTGCCATCGGTGTAAGCCTACCCTGGATGGTTCTTAGCTTCAGGTCGATGGATCATGCTGCACAGATGAGCGCCGAGGGCCTCGCGCTACTGTGATCAGTGACACCGCTTCCGAGTCATAGGCATGCATACCTGGCCCGCGTAGTTAGCCTTTAGGCCCCCGCATTTACGTCGGTTGTAGCAGCATGTGGTGTGCGTGCACACGCGTTAGTTGCCAGTTTGGAGAGCTCCCCCGGGCTAATGTCGTGAGTACACCATTCCTTCCGTTAGAGCCAGACTTTGGGTACTCTCCCGTAAGTCCAGATTAGCAAGGGCAAGGAGGCCCTTGAGGACATTCTTGGGATCAGTGCATTCCCCCCGAGTGAAAGATACCTCGGTGATGTCCCATGATTGGTCAGTGTATCCGATCCTTAGGCCAGAAGTAGGAGACTTCCGATGACTCCAGATCTTTCTTTGTAAGCTCGTTGAGCTATGATCTGTGTTGGTAGCTGTTTGCTTGCATGCTTTGGTACTAGATGACTGATTATATCGTATTGTACCTCGGTTGGGGATTCTTACTGAGTAATTCGTTACTCACCCTTATTTTTTGTGGTTTTTCCACTGGTAACCATGGTGCGCGACAGGATGGCTGGAGGAGGAGCTGTGATCATGGAAAACCCGTTGTTCAACTCTGAGTCTTATGTTTATGTTGATGTTTTAAATGTTCTCTGAATGCATGTAGTTGGGCACGGAGCCCTAGGGTGTTTTCTGAATGTATTTCCGGATTCTAGCATTGTTGTAACTATTGTAAAGCTTGCATGTTTTTAAATAAATCTCTGATCAGAGTAAGTTTTGGAAATGTATTTGTCTTGGAACAGGTGCTTGGAAACAGGGACAGGTTTCAGGAAATTATGTTAACTTTTAAATGGATGTTTTATGTTTTAGTTTTTACTTAGAATCTGAACACCATCTTGCGAATTTTCTGTAGATTTGAATGCATGCATTGAGGTAACGGCCTATTTTAGAACCCCATTCGGGTCGGGTCGTTACACTGGGTGGCTCTCCCCAGACAATTTGGCTAGGTAGCCCCAAGTTCCACGAGCTAACAGACGACGAGCTTTCACAGCTGAAACCATCGGCGAGCAAACTCCACCCTAGACTCCACGAAACTTAAAGCTGGGCCGACCCGGCAGCCTGAACACTACTTCTTTCTGGTGGCAGTCAATCAACACGTGGTTAGCAACTAACCACTCCATACCAAGAATCACATCAAAGTCGCTCATAGGCAGGACTATGAGCGTAGCTACAAGCATTTCTCTGGATATCTCGATCCGGCCATCCTTAACCTTATCTCTAGCTAACATACTGACTCCTGAAGGAGTTGCAACAGACAACTCAAATCCTAGAGGCTCTAATCTCAAACTAGCATGCTCAGCAAACATAATAGATACAAACGAATGCGTAGAACCAGAATCAAACAAAACAAATGCGCAGTGATCTAAAATAAGTAGCGTACTTGCCACAGCGGCATCTGTACGCTCAGCCTCCTAGCGGGTCGTAGCAAACACCCTACCCTGCTGCTGCTGCACTGGCTGAGCTGCCAAAGCTGGCTGATTACAAAAATGGGCCAGGTGCCCCTCCTTACCACAGCGGTAACAAAGTCTGGTCCCTGCTTGACAAACTCTAGTGTGGGCTCTCCCACAAGTAGCACATGGGGGAATCTGTGTAGGACTGCCCTACTGAAGAGGCTGAGATATACGCTGATCCCGATTCTGATACTGCCCTTGGCAGTGTTGGCCGCCTCCCCTGAAGTCAAACTTCCTCTTCTGCCTCGATGTGGCTGGGACAGGATGCTGAACCGAAGCGGCGACAACCTGCTCAACTAGGTACTTCCCATTATAAATAGCCGCCAACTGCACTGCCTTAGCATAAGTGTCAAGGGCCTGTGCCCTGACATCCTGGGACACACCCTGCCTCAGACCAGAAATAAACTTCCTTATCTTCAACTCAGGAGTAGCTATCAACTGCGGCGCAAAATATCCATGCTCCGAGAATTTCCTCTCATACTCCTCAATCGAATCAGATCCCTACTTCAGGTTCTGGAACAGCTCCACCATCTTTTCCTGGGCCTCATCACTGATATACTTGGCCTTGAACTCAGTCTTAAAGAAATCCCAAGTGGCAGGTGGAGACCCTGCCGGTCTCTCACTTAGAGTGGACTCCCACCACCATTTAGTCGTGCCTCCTAGCACATGAGCTGCACAACGCGGCTTCTGAACATCAGGACACACCATAATCAGAAAGATGTACTCCAGATGGGCAATCCATCTGGCTGCTGCTAATGGATCTCCCAGGGCATCAAACTTCTCTGGCTTCCACTTCACAAAGTCGTTCAGCCATCTGCCAAGCTCCTCGGCACCTTCTGCCATAACTGCTTCAATAGCTGCTTCCTCCTCTAGAGCCGGTGGTGTTGTAGTGCCCTGCTGAAACATCTGAGTCAACTGCTATAGTTGGGCCTAGGACTCTTCCCGCTGCGCGGCCAACAAAGCCTGGGTCTCTGCCCTCTAGTCACTCAACAAACTGTCCATCATGGCCCTCATGGACTCTGCAAACTCTACTCCAGGAGCAGACTCTCGGTGCTCGGTCGCCTCAACGCCTCCTTTAGGTAAAACAGGGGGAGCTACTGGTGGTACACCATCTATCTCAGCTTGAGACGATGTCCAAGCAGTATCAGAACCAATCCTGATACTCTGACCTGCTGCTTTCGAACCTCCTCTTCCTGCACAGGTAATTGGCATGCAGGCAATCTACACCCAAACCAACAACGAGTCGGAACCTGCTCGTCTCCGCTTTACAACACTAAACAAGGCATACACTAGATGAAAAGTATTGTAAATTCTTAACCCTTTTCTAAAACAGTAAACTTAGGCGTACCTGATGGTTGTCGAAGTGCTGATGATCATGGAAAAACGACCTACAACAAAAGGTCAGTATACAGAATCTATGAATCTAACTCTGATACCAACTTTAAAGACCCAACCCGAAAGAGGTCCTAAACTAGGTCTTTACCTCAATGCATGCTTTTAAAACTTAAAAATATTATGCAAGATTGTTTTCTAGATTCTGAATGAAACCAAAACCTTGTAAATATTCATTCAATAATCAAATATAAAATGTCCTGAAACCTGTCCCTGTTTCAAAGCACCTGTTCCAAGCTAAAAACAGTTTAAAACATACTCTGATCAGAGATTTGTTCAAAACATTCAAAACCCCAAACAGTTTACAACAGTGTCAGAATCCAGAAACAATCAGAAAACATCCTACGGGCTCCGTGCCCAACTACATGCATTCAAAGGACAAACTAAAACATAACTATAAACTCAGAGTTTAAAACAGCATTTATTCCATGATCCGCAGCTCCTCCTGCAGCCATCATGTCTCACGCCCTGATTACCTGTGGAAAACCACAAAATAAGGGTGAGTAATAAATTACTTAGTAAGAATCCCCAACCGGGGTAGAATACGATATAACTAGTCATCTAGCAGAAAGTATGCACGCTATGAATATAAACACAGAAGAGAGCACATCACTTTAATCCATACATAAAATACCACGGATGTCATCTTACGGTCTTACTCCGGAAAACTACAACGCATCTCGATACTCTACGAGAAACTAATCTCGGCCTCAGCTTTCCTACTACTGTCAAATCGAAAGGTGCACTTAACTCAAGATCCTGAGGAGCTCTCCAGTCGGCGCTGTAATGAGCGTGTGCGCGCACAGCATGCTGCTGCAAACTAGGGAGGTGTTGGGTCTAGGGCATGCTGCCCTAGTCCAGTACGCATGCCTAAAAGGATCTCTGGATCGGTGTCACTTAACATAGTGGTGTGAGACCAGGACACTATGACTATGTCACAGCCTGTACAACTGCACCTGAGGCTAAGAAACCGGTCGTGGTAGGCTTACACCAGGAACCGATCCTTGCCCTATCTGGTGGCAATCAAGGACTACTGCCGACACGCTGAGGTTGTGTCGACTGTCGGGGACAAGGCAATGTCTGGTCATTCCCCCAACCGTTGGGGCATTTAACAGTCTGCCACCCTCACCCAAGATTGCACTGGGCTGCCGTTAGGGTTAGCTAAACCCTAACGACGTATCAGGGACGAAGTACTGCCTCGCACGTCCCTGCCACGGATGCAAGTTACGTTATGCATCCTCAACCGGATGATGCTACCTATCAGAAATCTAAGCTACAAACAGATAACAGCAAACATTCTAATACGTGCTCAGCAGAAACAATGAACCTAGCATGATACTACGAAGCAAGAACAGATAACGAACATGCCAGAATAGAACAACCTAGCATGGAACTAACATGAGAAACAACACGAGAATCATGCCAGTCGGAATTCAGAACAGAGCACCTATCCACTAACATGTTGATAAACATAAGCATACATAAAATCAACAATCACAGAATATACCGTAGGGCCCACACAACTCCGGTAAAAAATCCTTACCTGGGTCGGAAGGCAACAACGCACAAAAGCATCCTAAGCTGCAACCGAACCCGAGCTAGCAATCGGGAACCTAACAGACAAACAACAAACATCATAATATATAAGACTTAGGAAAATGCAAATAGAGCTCGGCTCGGTCAGGAGAAACTCACACGGCACAGGGCTGGCCTGCGGACGGACAGGCTGCAACGGGCCCTAGGGCGCTGCTGGGCCTGCGGCTGGGCGTGAAGACGTGCGGCTGGAGCTGCGCGTGCGTGCTACTGGGCGTGCAGATACTACAGGGCGCTGGGGCTGCGCGCGGACAAGCGATGTGACGCGGGCGTGCTCGCTGGAGAACGGGGTTGCTGCTTGCGCGCGAGCTGGCCTGAGCTATGGGGTTCGGTGCTGGGCGAAGTGCTGCTGCAGCTTGCGATATCGAGCTACGGGCAGGAGCTGCGATGCGACGGGGGTGCTGCAGCGATGCGATCTGGCTAGCGCTGCAAGCAGGGCGTGCGACGGGCAGCGATCGGGGACGGGCGCTGTAGGCTGACAAGCGGCGACGGCAGGACTGCTCGGCTGGGCTGCATCAAACACAAAACTTAACCATCCCCTTCTCTCTGCCAGCAAGAACAACACCAAAAGACGAGAAGGAGAAATCGAGGAACGCTTACCCTGGAAGAACGAAACTATGGAGCTCTTGGGAGGAAGACGCATGGCAAGAGGGCTTGGAGAGAATGGTTGGACGGCAAGGAGATTTGGGGAAGGAGGAAAAGAAAACCTATTTCTTTTCTTTTTAATTAAACTCACCTAAATCCCAAAAACCAAGGCAAACCAAGATAACCTGCGGAATGAGCATCAATAACTACCTATGACTCGACTGGCAGAACCTCTCTGCTTACTTCCTAGCCACCCGGGCTCGAATCACAGCTGAAGCATAATTAATCCAGCAAAACTCTTATTTTTTTTATTTTTGCATCTCTCCATGCCCAAACTCATCCAAAAGCAACCAAACCCTACATTTGACCATCCAAGAATATTAACAGCTGAGAAAGACAGAAATGGCCCTCACGGCCCGACCAAATTACCAAAATACCCTTAGACATACCTGGAAGACCGGGATGAAAACCTGGGCTGTTACAAGTAGGATTTGTCATCATCAAGAGGTTGAAAGCGGACATAACGTACTTTGCTTCCACCCTGGCAGCCGATGTGGATTTGCTCCCGCATCGACATAAGCCTAGTTTGTAGCCTGCTAAAGCGGAACCCTACCAACGGTGTAAGCCTACCTTGGCTGGTTCTTAGCTTCAGGTCAGTGGTACAGGCTATTACAGATGAGTGTCGAGGGCCTCGCACTACTGTATTCAGTGACACCACTTTCGAGTCTTAGGTATGCGTACCTGGCCTGCGTAGTTTGTCTCTAGGTCCCCACATTTACGCCGGTTACAGCAACATGCGGTGTGCGCACACACGCGTTAGTCGTTAGTTCGGAGCGCTCCCCCGGGCTAATGTTCGTGAGTACACCACTTCCGGTACTCTCCCGTTAGTCAAGTTTTAGCTAGCAGAGGGTAAGAGGCCCTCGAGGACACCTATTTGGGATGGGTTATTGAGCTGATCATACGGCCGAGGGAAAAAGACCCTCGAGGGTGTCTGACATGTATTTGGGATCGGTTTTTGAGCTAATCAATTGGCAGAGGGAGAAAGACCCTTGAGGATGTCTTGGGATTGGTTAGGAGAGCCAATCATTAGGCCGGAAGTAGGAGACTTTCGAGGATTTTGGATCTACCCCGTTAGCTCGTTGAGCAAGTATTTTGTGTTGGTAACTGTTTGCATGTATACTAGGTTGCTAGATGACTGATGTATCGTATTGTACCCCGATTGCGGATTCTTAGTGAGTATGTTTATACTCACCCTTATTTATGTGGTTTTTCCACCAGGTAACTTGGGACAGCACCGGGACGGCTAGCAGAGGTAGCTGTGTGATCATGGGAGCCGCTACACTCTGTCTTTCTATTTGTCTTTATGAGTCTTTAATTCCTTGATTGCATGCTAGAGAAACTGTTTTGTCTTAAGAAGTTGTTTTAATTATTGGGTTTTAAATACTGGCCAGGACTTGTTTAATGATGTTTATTTGAATGGATGTTTTCCTACAGATTTAATAAATGAGCTTTCTTGTTAAGCAGTTTCAAAGTTAATTTAAATGTTTTTAAATTCAAGCATGCTAGGTGAGAACCGAGTTTAGGACCACTTTTTGGGTAAGGTTCTTACAGTTACAACCTTAGCTTACCCTAGGGGCATGATTCTTAGTGGTTTTCTCGATTATCTTATAAGCTTGATCATATGTACTATCCATTAAACAACCTCCTGCTGTTGCATTAAGAATCACTTTTTTCTGCTTTGGTTAGCCCATTATAGAAGTGTTCGATTTGAAGTGTATAAGACAGGCCATGGTACGAACATTTCACTATAAGCTCCTTGTGCAGTTCCCATGCTCCTCCTATAGTTTCATCAGGTTCTTGAGTAAAGCTGTTGATTTCATGTCTAGAGTTCATGCTACGTGCGCTCGGGTAATATTTCTCTAAGAAACTATAAACCATTTATCTCAAAGTTTAAGTACTTGGCAATTTATTTATCCAGTATTTGGCCTTATCCCATAAGGAATATGGGAACAGAAATAGTCGGGTGTCTTCTAAAGAAACGCTAACTTCTAGGTGAGCAACACTAACAGCTAAAAAATTTCGTAAATGTTGATGCAGATCTTCTAATGGAAGTCCTTTAAAAGGTTCATTTATTTTTAGCATGTTATACATATTATTGGTCAATACTGGGCGTCTACCTCCACTGTATAATCTATCCATTTCTGGATATTCCAGATAAGTGAAGTCTCTTAGTTGCGTTCGCATGGCTTTATCCCTCTCATCCACCTCCTGTTTTGGTGGCAGATTGTGGTCTTCATTTGCTTCTCGTTCCACACCTACTGCAGCTGTTGTGGGTGAGTCATCATTCTAGGTTGCTATTGTGCCATAGGATCTGTCTCGTTGCGAGTGTTCCTTATTTGCTCATGTCTCCTCCTTCGAAGGGTTCATTCGGGTTCTGACAGGGTTAATGCATCGATGAAACCATTGACAGGGAATTAAGGAGGAGAGGATAAAAAAAGCGATGGCATGATGAACGAATTAAGGCAAAACAGTTTTTACCTGGGCAGAGGGTGTTACTTTTTCAATTCAAGGTTGAAACTATTTCAGAGAAAACTAAAATCTAAGTGGTGTGGCCCTTTTGTAGTGGTGCATGTACATCAAAATGGTGTTGTAGTGGTGCGGAACGAATCAGACAACTCAGAATTCCTGGCTAATGGACACCGGCTGAAGCATTATTATGGTGAGGAATAGCAGGCTGCAGATTTCTCCCAACTCATTGACGCCTGAAAGTAAGGAAGAATGCAGCAAACAGTATGTAGAACAAACTCATTTTGTTTCTTTCGCATGCATTCATGATCAGTAAGTTGTACATATTTGTTGAATTGTTAAATTTTTTATTTCGCATTTTATTTTAATTAGCGAACGCGATTAAAAATAGGTTAGAATAGACGTTTGGATAGTTCATTAGGGTTGATCCAAGCCTAACACATGGCATTTTCTTGATCCAGAACATACCTCGTGTAAGAGGAGATTGAGCGATTTAACGGTGAGAAACTCACGAAAACTAAATGGCGGTTCGAATTCTGGAATGTGAAACGATTAGGAGTGTCCTATAAAAACCCCCCATTCACTTCATTTCACTCTTTTACGAATCTGAATCCTTCAAACCCTTGATTTTATTTCGTTCTTCACATAGATGCTCTAATCCGTCTTCAGTTGGAACACAATGTCAAACCTCCCAACCCAAAACCATTTTTTGAAATAAACTAGCAAGAACATGGAATATCCGGCGAAGCGACCGGCACAGGAAGCTAGTGGTTCAAGGCATAAGAGAATCAAACTAAGGAAAGAACCCATTGTGCGAGAGGAAAGCACAAGGGAAAATTTCGAGCCAAATATAGCGCAATACCAAGCGAAGCTGGTGTTGTCCGAGCAAGGCCTTGAAGAGGACTTGACCAATTACCCTCCAACTGTGAAGCATGAAATTGAGAAGCGAAGTTGGGAAGAATTCTGTGTTCCTTGGAAAGAGTTGAGAATCGAATGGACAATCCAGTTCTTCGCTGGTCTCATCGATCGTGAAATGCGAGTATCTTTTGTTCATGATAAAAAGATCGACTGGAGTTCAGCAGCATGGAACTAATTATTCGGCTTGACATATGAAGAATCTGACTACAACATCTTAACCCAGACATGCACTCAATACAATCTAATGCGGAAGGAAGCGAAGTTCTTGGCCATTGGGTGCGAATGAGCGAAATGGGATGTTGACCTGAAATCTGTGAAGTTCTTGGCCAATGATTTTAATGCGGAAGCAAAGTTTTGGGCTTCCTTCATCAAATCAAGCCTCATGCCCACGACGCATGATTCCACGCTCACCCAAGACCGGGCCCTGCTAATCCATGCCATCATGGCAGGCCATTCGATTAACGTGGGTCGAATAATCGAAGAGGAAATTTATCTCTAGGCCGGAGGAGGAAATAAAGCAAGCAGAATAATCTTTCCTCACTCGATCTTAACATTGTGTGCACATCAAGGGATAAAAAGGAGATCGAGCCACATGAAATTAGCTCGCCGAAAACCTCTTCCTCCTCAAAAGAAACCCAGTGTTCGCCAGCCGCGACAACCTGAGAAGCGAATGCCTGCTAGTACATCCAATCCACAAAATGTTGAAGTGTTAGAAGTTCAAAAATCCATCTTCGCTAAGCAGCAAGATGCGAAGGCTCGACAAATTGCTTTTTATAAGTACTTTTCAATTCGCGACAAAGCGATTCAAAAGAATAGACGGGGGCCCGCACTTACCTTCCTTTCCCAAATGGATTTTGGATCGAAGACCATTAGGCGGTGAGGAGAGTGAGTGAATTTAATTGTATATCTTTTGATGATTCGATGTGGTGTTGTGAACGCATATTTTTATCAATATAATACATCGTGTTTTGTTGTCTTTTCAAGTTCTCTCGCCTTTATGCATAATGATGTTGTCTATGATGTCTGCAAAGGAAACTCTCAAGTGCTTGATTTACCCCTTATTTGAATTGTGACTTAATCGTTGTTTCAATGCAAAATCGATCCTTACTTTCACTTCACATCTTCGGGTTATCAATGTTATTTCGCTATGAGCGAAGTCCTAATGTTATAAACTAACGTGTTAATGTTTCTGATGTAACATGCTTTCATTTGCTGCTCAGTGTGGTGATACTTTGTGTGATCAAGTTCTCTACTAACTGGTGGATGACTTGTGACTTGGTTCGAGGATCGTGTCGTTCTGCCTGTTGAGCCTGTTTCATTGGGACAATGAAAATTTCAAGTTTGGGGGTGTGCACGCATCAGCGAACCCAACAATTGACTCGTTGATTTCAAATCTTCATTATATTACATTAAAAAAAATGTCGAACCAAAAACAAGTTCGAGCAAAACTGAAAGGCGAAGCGAGTCAAAGGGCTAGTAGCCCAAGTCTGGAGACTCCTCGTAACAAAACGATCTTCCAGGTTTGTTCCAACATCGCGTACCTATCATTATCTTTATTATTCGATAGCGGAGCAGGTTTATGAAGGATCCTAGAATGGATCGAGATTCCATGAACTGTAAAAGGAGAGTATTCGCTTCGGCAAAAAAAGAGCTAAAACAATTTTCCAGACGGAACAGCCGACGTGCACCAACGTTCACGATAGCAAGAAAAGGGTCACAAGTCTAACCTGTGGGAATTCGATAGAGAATTCACTCGCGAACTGGAGTTCGCAATTGCTATGGAGTTAACCGCATGGGCTGAAATGCAAGCAAGTAACCTTGAAATTTTTTCGACGTTTTGTTTGTACGTTATGATTTTCAATGGGGCAATGACAATTGATCATTTCTGAGATGAAAGGTTAAAGCAGGGTTAGATGACAAGTTGATTACTCGAGATGCGTAATAATTCAAGTTTGGGGTGTGATAACTCTCAAAGCAATTGAGAGTTACCGGTCCAGGCAGGTAAGTTCACGTATCCGCGTAGGCGACCGCGAACAGTCAACCCGTGGCACTGAACGACGTTTTACGAAGTAAAACATTGTGATTTTCTTACCTAGAACATTTTGATGTGTGTTTTCTTTAGCATGTCTTTACGGCGAACGCCAAAAGCAAATATACCGTATCAGGAAACTTAAGACAAATTGGATGCCTCGTTGAACACCACAGAATCGATCAAGCCACAAACACACGTCGTGAGCGAGAAAAGAGGAATAGTGGTAGATCGTGGGAGAACCAGTGATAAACCTGGATGCCACGATAGAGCCTTTATAAAGGCACTCGGATCAGAGGAGCAAGGGGGAATTAATCTTTTATGGAGAGAATCGATAAGTGAGGAATCTGGAGTACAACGAAGATCGAACAAGAAGGTGAGTGAGAGATGCAGAAGAAGTGCAAGGGTTATAAGTGGATTTTCGTGTCAAGCCGAGCTGTTTCACTTGGTTAACTCTTTTTGAGTTATTTCTTTATTTCTCTGTCGCTAAACTAGAAGTTGTCGTTTTTTGTTTTTTTTTTTAATTAATTGGAATTTTCTTATTTATGAAAGTTTTTATTACATTCCTTTATTACGTACAATGTTTAACATGAGTAGCTAAATTCGCTGTTAGAATTTACAAGTTTTGCATTCTCTTTAACCAAAATAGTCGAATAGACACGGGAGGGTATCCGAGAGGTTATCCTAGTTTAGCATGTTCGAGAGAATAGGTTAAACAACTTGTATAATTGCCTTAGGTAGTGCTCGGCTAGCGCTGGTAATTCGTTCTTACTTAGAGATAAGTACTAAGGTGTGGTTTCCATTAAAGACGGCGAGTTCGAGAGAATAGAGCGGTTAAGTGGAATCGTCTACTGTCGAGTTTTAGCGAAGAAAACTTGTGAATTCTGATGTATCACTTTCTGCATATTAAAACTCCCTTGAAACATAAGTTATTCTTTTGTAATTACTGTGACTCGTATTTGACAGTGCTAGCGAATAACTTCCAATTCCCTGAGGAGACGATCTTACTTTAAAACTTGCTACTAACACGACTGTGTACACTTGCACATTCTAAGGAAATCTGCACTTCGCGTAATCATCATACAACCTTCGCATAAGCGAACATAAACCTTCCACAATTATAACAGTGCTTACGATTTCGCAAACAATAGCTAAACACTTAACTATGAACTACAAACTAGAATCAAGGGAATCAAGAGACTACCCCTACTTGCACCTAGTGCTCTCGGCCAAACACTAAGGAGACACTAGGAGCTCGGCTACTTCTTGCAAAAGGGTCTCGGCTAGGGCATCAACACAACAATAGCAAGCAAGTTAGTTTTTGTCTAAGAAGCAAGCAACACACTCAAACTCACTAGGTAGCTCTCGGCCAAGGGGTGCAACACCTCCCAAGCTACTTGTAGCTCTCGGCCAAACCAACCCATCAAGCAAACCAACACAACAACACACAAGCTTACCTAGGTGAGTTCGGCAAGGTCTCCAATGAAGCAAGGTGGTCTCGGCCAAGATGGATGCACATCAAAGGGAGGCTCGGCTAGGGCTTGTCTTGCACAAAGATGAAGAACAAAGTTAGATCTACACAATCCATCAACTAACCAAAGAAAAAACACCAACAACTTACCCAAGGGGCTCTTGACAATGGACATTGGAAGAAGAGGAGTGCTCTCGGTTCCAAATCAACAAGAAGAATCCAAGGGACTTCGGATCCAAGCCACAACATGAGTGATCTTCAAATCCCAAGCAAGGTGCTCTCAGATCTACAAGAAGAAGAGAGAAAAAGTTCCTCTTGGTTAGAGATAGGTCTCGGCCAAGACAAGGAGAAGAAGAAAAGGAGTTTCGCAAAGACTTACCTTAGAGCAAGATGGAGAAGATGAACTATGGAGGAAAACTTGAAAGCTTGGCAATGGAGAGCAATAGAGATGGTGAAGCTCGGCCAAGGAGGGAAAATAGAGAGAGTGTTGGTCGGCCAAGAGGGAAGAGAAGAATAAGACAAAACCCTATTGCATTTTCCTTATTTTTTTAAATTTTAAAATGCCTCCAAAAATCCCATCTTGGAATTCCACCAAGAGCACTTTTAAAAAGCATTTTATTTTCTCTTCATTTGGCTCAAATCCAACTTCCAAGCCACCATGGTTCGAATCCTAGCATCAACACATTTATTCTTATTTTTCTCTTTTAACCGAAAAGCCTTCAAACTTCTCAAAAAGCCACTCTTGACTTGGAACTAGAAACCGCATAATAACTGAGAAACCGTAATAGAATTTCTGGGCTGTTACACTAAGACTCAGAATGGTTTCCACTGATCCACAGCAGGTGGGAGGCCCTCGGAACCATACTGTGGAAGCCTGAATCACACCAACGCCTGAAGCTAAGGTCATCCCAAGGTAGGCTTTCACTAAAGAAAGGACTCCGCTCTAGCACACCACAGACTAGGCTTATGCCGGGGTGGTAGCTACTCAACACCTGGCTGTCAGGGGTAAGGAATCTGTCCACACAGGCTGACCGGTGGGGACTCGTACGTTGGTCCACTCTCAGCCACTAGATGATGACAACCTAACAAGATACAGCTAAGAGGAAGCACCCTACAGCTAACAGAGTTCATCATCAATAACATTCAAAATGCCAGCAATCATAATACATTGCAGTCACTGCAAACAGAGAAGTGCAATCCAGGGTACAAAAATCTACATGTCAGGTCCTATCAGAAAATTCATACAATCCTATCCACTAGCATATGCTTAGAAACAGAAATAAACATCCAAGCAACCTAATCACTAACATGTACAGGGAACATGAGTGTAACCATCCAATCAAACTATCCACTAGCAGGTTCAACAAACGGGAATAAACATTCAACAACTCATCCACTAACATGCACAAAAAACAGTAACACATAATCAGAAAGCCATCAATTGCAAGCGTAGGGCCACACAACCCCTACAAGGAACCCTTACCTAAAAATCGGAAACAGACAACAACAGAATGATGCTCCTCGAGCTGTAGAACTAACACAGAACAACCTAGGAAGATAAAAATAATAAATAAATAAATAATATTCAACCAACTATACAAAACTAGGTAACCAAAAGCACAACCTAGGAATATAAAATCTGTTTGAAAGGCTTAAATGGAAAAACAATAAAACATCCTCTGGCCTGAGTTTACAAACAACATTACAAAAGACAACAACATAATTCTAGGTTCAACAACAACAAGTTCCAAAACTCTTTAAAGATGCATTATACAAGACTCAGACTATGCAGCGGCCTTTCCATGATCCATCAGCTCCCTCCTCTAGCCACCTCGATGTTGTGCCAAGTTACCTGGTGGAGAAAACCACAGAAAGGGTGAGTACAAATTGCAGTCAGTAAGGATTCCCCAACTGGGGTACAATACGCACAACAAATCACCTAACACCCTAGCATACAAACAACAGTTCAGAACATGGAAGTCTTAACAGTACAGCAGGATAATCATCAACAAGGTCTAAGCTCACAGCCAGACAAGGTTAGCACACACTAGGCTAACTAACAGGAGTACAATTCAAGTAATCTCAATGCTATAACATCACAACAAACAAGGTTAGCACACCCTGGGCTAAGTAAGGACAGCAACACCCTGGGCTAGTCTGGCGCAAAGAACACACTGGGCACCCTCAATCGCAATACACTGGCGCGTTTCGCACGACTCGACTAGCAAAGACTTTGGGATAACAGGGGACAACAACTCACTGGCTAATCCTGGAGCAACATGGGTAGCAACACACTGGGCCAACTCGGGATCAGCAACACACTGGGCCAATCCTAGAAACTGGTCCGCACACTCTGCGCAAACAAGGGACAACACACACTGGGCTAGTTCTAGACTGCAACACACTCGGCAGTCCTGAGCAAACCGAGCCAGCACGCAACTAGACTGACACTCGGGACTCCCTATGGACTCTAACTCAGGTTACAGTCATAGTATAATAAATAACAAGTCCAGGATATAAGAACATAAAGCAGACAGATAGACAAGTCAATAAATAGAGAAGCACAGAAACAGGACATATTCTACATGCCAATCCTAACAACAATTCAGGAATAACTTAGCTACAACATGCTAAGCATACATCACCACAGAACATATACAGCATACAATTCCATTTTACACACAATAAAGAATAAACAAAACTAAGCATCTACAAGCACATACTTCCTCCAAGGTACCTGCAAAAATCTATCCACTAACAGTTTATATAAACCAGACAACCTGCAGAAAAGCCTATCCACTAACAGTTTATATAATCCAGACAACCTGCAGAAAAGCCTATCCACTAACAGTTTATATAATCCAGAAAACCTATCCACTAACAGTCCAGTACAAACACACAACTAGGAGTTATCAATGAGGTGCGCAGGGCCCACACAACCCTGGCAAAGAACCCTTACCTGTCAACAGTAGTCTCCCAAATCCCCAAATGATTCACAAGTTGAAGAACACCACACAGTTAACCTAACAACAGAACAATCAAGTAACAAACCAAGCAACCGAACAAACAATGATTAGGGCTTTACCGGAACCCGAACAAGGAACTCACTCCCAAGGGTGGTCTTGGCCAAGCTAGATCAAACCACGACCAAGAGAATTTCCAAGCTCCTTCCTCCACACTCTCGGCTAGGGCAACCAAAGCAACACAACCACAACACAACACCACAAGTGTTAGGTCTCTGCTAGGAGCAAACACACACACACACAACAACATGGAGCTCTCGGCCTCCTCATCACAAGGGGCTCTCGGCCACTTCACCCAACACAACCAATACAACAACTTACCAACTCATCTAGATGGAATTCTGTAAAGCTTCCCAAGGGACTAGGTGTCTCGGCCAAGACAAACACAAACAAGGAGCAATTCTGCTAGGGTTTGGATTTTCACAAGGAAGAGAAAGACAAGTTAGATCTAACCAAACCACAAGTCAAACATAGCAAAATCATAATCAATCTTACCTTGAAGCTCTCGACAATGGAGGTTGGAGAAGGAAGTTGAGTTCGGATTTCCAACAAGTAAGGCAAGCACAATTTTCCCCTATCCCAAACAAGGCTCTCGGATCTACAAGAAGAGAAGAAGAAAAACCACCATCTCCCTTATGAGAAGCTAGTCTCGGCCATGGCAAGAGGAAGAGAAGGAGAATGGATTTGAAAGAATAGCTTACCTTGGAGAAACAATGGAGAAGGAGAGAAACTACACTTGAAAACCATGAGGTTGGAAGCAATGGAGATGGAGAGAATTTGGGAGCTTGCAATTTCGGCAATGGAGAGGGAATGGGAGATAGAGGAATTCGACCAAGGAGGAGTGAGGGGAATGAAGTTGGCGGCTAGGGCAAAATGGAAGGGAAAGAGATGGATTTTTCTTATTTTAAAATTGCACAAAATCCCTCCTTTTGACAAGTGTGAAATGAGGTTCCCCCTTCGAGTCCCAACTCCAACACCTTTTTAAAACATTTTATTTTCCCTCTACACTTGCCTCAAATTCGAAAACCACACACCAAGGATCAAATCAAAACCGAAGGAACACTGAAGTCCAAAACCAATACAAACATTTCGGAGGGCAAAATGACCACAATACCCCTGGAGGGTAAAATGACCAACATACCCCTGGAAGCACAAAAGGCCCTAACAGCCTAACAACTCACTGGAAGAGCAACTTGCCAGGCCTGGAGGACCGGAAGGAAAACTTGGGATGTTACATCTCTAGCCTCCATTGCCGAGAGCTCCTTGGTAAGTTTGGTGGTGTTCTTGCTTTGGGTAGTTGAATGGTTGTGTAGATCTAACAAGGTTCTTCTTCTTTGTTCAAACCTAGCCCTAGCCGAATCTCCTAGCTTGTGCATCCACCTTGGCTTAGACCTCCTTGCACCCTTGAACACCTTGTTGAATTCATGTTGGTAAGCTTGTGTACTTGTTGTGTTAGTGTGCTTGTTGTGTTGGTTTGGCCGAGAGCTACAAGTAGCTTAGAAGGTATTGCATTCCTTTGGACTAAAGACTCACTTGTGTTGTGTTTGTTGGAGGAGCTAGCCGAGACCACTCTTGTGCCATCTCCATTGTCGAGGCATCAAGGTGAGTAAGGGTTTGTTGTTTGTGTTGTTCTACCCAAACTTCCCTTGGTGGCCGAGAGCTCCTTGAGGGAGTTTTTTATTGTGTGTTAATTAGAAGTTGAAGCTAACTTGTGTTTTGTGTCTTTGGTGATACCCTAGCCGAGAATGGAAGAAGTGAGCATTGAGATTGAGATGTGGTGATTGTTCTTGCCTTGACGAGACTCTACTTGGGAATTGGAGTTATGCTCGGGTTTCAGTAAAGCCCTAACTTTTGTTTGTTGATTGCTTAGAGTGTTTCTGCTTTGGTTGTGACCATGTGATTGTTTGTTAGGGTAGCTTGTGTGGTGATCTACAGCTCAAAGAGCATCTTCTGTGTTTAGTTCTTCTGTTTGACAGGTAAGGGTTCCTTGCCGAGGTTGTGTGGACCCTGCGCATTGCAATGATATCTCCTAGTTGATTGACTTCCTATGTTGGTTTGCAAGTGGATAGGTTTTCTGCAGGTTATCTGAATTACACTATTAGTGGATAGGCTTGTGCAGGTTGCTGAATTATATTGTTAGTGGATAGGTTCTTGCATCTTCTCGGACGCTGCTCTGTTAAGGAACATGTTATTCCTGTATGAATGTTGGTTGATGAACATGTTATTCCTTTATGAATCTTGGTTGAGGAACATGCTATTCCTGTATGAATGTTGGTTAATGAACATGTTATCCCTGTATGAAAGTTGACTTGATCTTGTATGTTGTATGTTCTTGTTCATGTGTTGTGATGTAAGCATGTTAACATTCTTCTTCATGTGTTGTGATGTAAGCATGTTAGTGAATAGGTTTTCTGGATTGTGGTTAGGGCTTGCATGTTGAACGATAAATACTGTTCATTTCTGTTGTTGTTATTCCTATTAATAATGTTGATCTATGCTAGCTTTAAGTTGTGTAGCCATAGTTGTTTCAGCTTAAGTATACCCAGGACTAGCCCAGTGTGTGCTATCCAAGGTTGGCCCAATGTGTTGCCAACCGGGTTTGCTCAAGACTAGCCCAGTGTGTTGCTGTCCCCTGTTGGCCAGTGTGCTGCTGGCAGGTATGAGCCGGACTAGCCCAGTATGTGCTGTCCATTTGTTGGCCCAGTGTGTGCTGACCAGTTTTCAGGATTGGCCCAGTGTGTTGCTAATCTCGGGCAAGCCCAGTGTGTTGCTGCCCGTGTTGCTCAGGACTAGCCTAGTGTGTTGTTGTCCCCTGTAAGCCCAGTGTGTTGCTCATCAGGTATGAGCAGGACTTGCCTAGGGTGTGTAGTCCCGGACTAGCCCAGTGTGTTGTTGTCCTTAGTTAGCCCAGTGTGTGCTAACCTTGTTTGCTATATTGAAATAGCTTCTGAGATTACTTAACTCTTTCTCTTATTTGTTAGCCCAGTGTGAACTAACCCCGTCTAGCTTTGAGCTTAGACCCGTGATGTTGTTCATCCTACTGTTTGTACTGTTGAGACTGTCATGCTATTGTTTGATGCTTGTATGCTAGGATGCTAGAGGATTTGTTGTGCATATTGACCCCGGATGGGGAATCCTTACTGAGTGCAATTGTACTCACCTTTTTTGTGGTTTTTTCCTCCAGGTAACTTGGCACAGCATCGAGGATGATCATGGGGAAGGCCGCTGCAGCTTCTTGTTTCACTTACTTTCATGTCTTCAAAATGTGTCTTTGGAACTTGTAATGTTTTAATGGGATTTGTAACTGTTTTTATTATACTCTGGCCAAAGGTTGAACCTTTCTTTAATGTTTCCGCATAAGTGTTGTGACTTGAATGTTTTAATAAAATGGAGTTTTGACTTGACTTCTTTATAAGTGTTTTAAGTCTTTGAATCATATTACTTAGTCAAGGCCATTTTGGACCATTTAGTGCAGGTCTTTACATCACCGTCCTTGCCGTTTCATCTTTACCCTATCGTCAAACTACCCTAGCCGAGCCACCACCTCAACACCCCCATCTCAACCTAGCCAAGCCGCAAGAACGCCTCGCCCAGCCGATCGCCCATATCGCCGCAGCAAGTCCATCGTAGCCACTGCACCTTACCCATCACAACCCCTAGACCAACTGCATCGCCTAGTTGAGAATCGCATGCACCTTTTCATCCAATCGCATTTCCCGTGCGCAACTGCGATCCATCTAGCCCACACCGCAGGAGCCGCACCAAGGTCAACCCGTTGTTCGCTCGCTCGCACACGCAGCTGTGAGTGCCTTCGCCCATCCGCGCTCAACAGCGAATCGCAATTTCACCACGACCCGCACACCATCGCCGAGCTAGCGCCGCCGCCCGCCGCTTGCCTTTGCCGAAGCCAGATCACTCACAAAGAGCCCCGCATGCCCTCGTCGATCGCTGCCGAGTCCTTCCACTCGCACCTGGCCGCCTGCTTGTTTGCTGCTGCACGCGTCTTACCGAGCAGCCCTTGAGCCCGCGAGCCTAGCTATGAGCCCTAGCTGTCGAGAGTTGCCTCCTTTGTTTTGGGTAGCCTCTTATGCCTTGTGTTTTGGCTCCTATTTATTTTAGCTAGACGGTTTAGTTATGGTGCTTGTATGTTTATATCATTGCTAGGTTGTGTTGATTTCTGCAGCTCAAGGAGCTTTGTCCTATTGTTGTTTCTGCTTGTTTTAGGTAAGGATCTCTTACCAGGGTTGTATGGGCCCTGCAATATATCTTGATCGTACCTTGTATGCATGTTAAGTTTTATGAGCATGTTAGTGGATAGGACTGCTTGTTGATTGATTCCTGCCATGTTTACCCCTGTTTCTACACGTTAGTGTCATGCTAGGTTTGTCCTTCTAGCATATTCTGTGTTTCCTGCTTTAAGTTCGTAGTATCATGCTAGATTATATGTATGTACTTGTTGAGCATGTTGAACTGTTAGGAATCGTTTACTCTATGATCTAAGATAGCATGTCAGGATTTTCATCATCCCAAGGAGGAGAGCGGACATAACGTACTTTGTCCCCACAGGTCGTGTAAAGACCCGACCCAAAAGGGGCTCTAAATAGGCCTTTACCCCAATGCATGTATTGAAAATAAAAGACATTATGAAAAATGCATTTCGGATCCCAAGTAAAAACAGAAACATTCAACAACCAAAACATACATTTCTAAAAGCATACTCTGATCAGAGATTTATTTAAACCATTTAAACATTCCACAAGTACAAATATGCTGGAATCCATAAAACGTAAGAAAACATCCTAGGGCTCCGTGCCCGTCTACATGCATTCAGGGGAAATAACAAAAGTCAAGAGTCATGATATAATAAAATGGTCAGAGATGACAGCAGATTCCATGATCACGGCTCCTCCTTCACCATCCCTGTCTCGCGCCTTGGTTACCTGTGGAAAACCACAGAATAAGGGTGAGTAACGAATTACCCAGTAAGAATCCCCAACCGGGGTACAATACGATATACATGATCATCTAGAAGAATGTATGCAAGCTATGAGTACAAACACAGAGCGAAGCACATAGCTAAGTCCACACTTGGACCTCGGATGCCAACTCAGGGTCTTAGTCCGGAGATAAATCCACCACACCATACGTCCTATACGAGAAACAAGTCTCGGCCTCAGCCTGTCTACTGTCGATACGAAAGGTACACTAGCTCAAGATCCCGAGGAGCTCTCCGGTCGGCATTTGTAATGAGCGTAAGCATGCACCGCGTGCTATCGCAGACTATGGGGTGCGGGTCTAGTGGCAAGCCGCCCATGCCCACCACCACGCCTAACTAAATCTCCGGATCGGATCGGTGTCACCGACATAGGGGTGTGAGACTGGACACGTGAACTATGTCACCTGTACCACCGCACCGAGGCTAAGGAACCGGCCGTCGTGGTAGGCTTACACCAGGAAGCGGTCCTTGCCCTAACAGGTGGCAATCAAGGGCTACGGCCGAACACGCTGAGGACGTGCCGACTGCCGGGGACGAGGCAATGCCAAGTCATCATCCCGACCGTTGGGGCATTTAACAGTCTGCCACCCTCACCCAAGATTGCAGGGCCAGCCGTTAGGGTTAGCTAAACCCTAACGGGATCAGGGACGGAGTACCATCTCGTACGTCCCTGTCGGGGATGCAAGTTACGTTATGCATCCGGCCCGGATGATGCTACCTACTTGAACTCTATACCATAACAATAATAACAATTCATTCAATGCAGTCCAATACGTGCTCAACAGATACAAGGAACCTAGCATGATACTACGAAGCAAGAACAGATATCGAACATGCCAGAATGGAACAACCTAGCATGGGCTAACATGAGAAACAATACAAGAGTTCATGCCATCAGAATTTAACACGAGCACCTAGGGCTAAACATGCTAATAATCATACACAGGCATACAAAACAACAATCACAAATATACCGCAGGGCCCACACAACTCCGGTAAGAAATCCTTACCTTGGTCGGGAGGCTTCTACACACAAATCCTAAGCTGCGGAACAATCCCGAGCTAGCGAGCGGGAACCTAGCAAACCAATAATAATCAGCATCTAAAACGTCTAAACAACAATAGAACAGCAAGCTCGGCTCGGGGAACTCACGCGGCACGGCGACACGAGCTTGGAGCGCTGGCGGCAAGCCGGCACGGCAGTGGTCGGGCGCAGCGCGCTACCGCACGGCAGCAGGCTGGGCTGGCTGGCTGCGTCTGCGGCACAACAACGACGCACGGATGCACGGCAGGACGTGCGCGCGCGGGCGAAGGCGTCGGGCGCGCGCGAGCGAGCGGCGGCGCGGCGGCGCGCGCGGGCGGCTGGCGTTCGGCGTCTCGCTGCTGCGCGACCGCACACGATCCGGCGAGCGGCGATGGCGCGGCGGCAGGTCGCTTCAACAGATCTCGGGCGACCTGGTGAGCGGCGGCGCGGCGCAGGGCCGCTTCAACAGATCTGGGCGACCGTGAGCGATGGCGTGCGGATGGGCGCTCAACGGATCCGGGCGATCCTGGTGCGACGCAGGGGCGATCCGTGCGACGGCAGGGGCGATCTGGCGTGCGATCTCGCCGGCTGGACGTGCGACGATGGCTGCTGGCTGGGCTTCTCTCGGCTGGCTGCAATCAACACAAACACACACAACACACCTCTTTTCACTCGGCCAAAAGCACACCAAACGGATGAGAAGAAGAAGAGGAAGATCGATACCTACCGGAATGATGATGAACGATCCAAAGGAGCTGCAAGGATGAAGAATCGGCAAGGGCTATGGAGAGGAGAGCTTGTGCGGCCAAGAGGAGATTTGGAGAAGAAGATGGAATAAACCTAATTCTATTTCATTTAACCAAATGCACCAAAACTCCAAAATCCAAGGTTAACTAAGATGCGATGCAGAAAGAGCAACAAGAGCACCTAATGGCTCAATTGGCACACATCTCTACAAGCTTCCCCAGAGACCCGGGTTCAAACCTACTGCAAAGACAAATTCCTTTATTTTTACTTTTGCATCAAACCTTGCTCAAACCAAACCACAAACCCCTCCAAAAACCTACAAAAACCATCCAATAATTTTAGTAACTGGAAAAGACACAAACGACCCTGACGGCCCGACCAAATTACCAAATTACCCCTAGGGCATACCTGGAAGACCGGGAAGAAAAACCTGGGTCGTTACAGGTCGGGATCAGTGAGGACTTATTCCCACCCCCGGCAACCGGAGGTGGTTTAGCTAACCGCACCAACATAAGCCTAGTTTGTAGCCTGGTAGAGCAGAACCCAGCCAACTGTGTAAGCCTACCTTGGCCGGTTCTTAGCTTCAGGTCGGTGGTACAGGCTGCTAAAAATGAGTATCGAGGGCCTCGCACCACTGTAGATCAGTGACACCGCTTCCGAGTCTTTAGGCATGCATACCTAGACCGCGTAGTTCGTCCCTAGGCCCCAACATTTATGCAGTTTGCATTAGCATGCAGTGTGCGCGCACAAACGTTCGTGAGTACATGTAAGGACCCGACCCAAAACATGGTACTAAATGGATCCTTACTTCAGCATGCACATTAAAATAGTAAAGAATTTAAAACAAACAATGCAATTTCCTGTTTAAACCTGTCAAATCCTTGAACCTGTTCAAAACATTTATTTCAACCAGTAACAAGCAACACTGGCCAGAGTTTATTTCAAAACCAACACATTTCAAAACATGACATTCTAAGTATTTAAGTAAGTTCAAATAAAACTCAACAACAGTTTAAAACATCCAGACATACCAAAACAGTTAAACAGGTTCCAAATAGTAAAAATCCTAGGGCTCTGTGCCCGATACATGCTGATAACAAAAATGACAAAATAAAGTAAGCAGAGTTGCGGTGGAGTCCCATGATCGAGCAGCCACTCCTCTAGCCGTCCTGTCGTTGTCCCAAGTTACCTGGTGGAAAACCACACAAAATAAGGGTGAGTATAAGCATACTAAGTAAGGATCCCCAATCGGGGTACAGTACGAACATCAATTATACAACATACTAGTATACATACAACCGCTACCAACACAAATCAAACCCTTGAGTCAACCAAGTGACTCGTGAATCATCAGGCTTTCATACCACCGGCCTAGTGATCAGCTCAACAACTAATCCTGAAACTGGGACAAGTATATCCAATAACTGGGACCCAAAGGTCCAATCATCTAGGACACGAATGTCCAATCATTGGGACAAGATACGTTATGTCCAAACTGGTCCTAGACACACGGGAGAGTACCTGGTGTCTAGCTCTAGACACGGAAAGGAATGGTGTATTGTAAGCATTATCTCGGGGGAGCTCTCCTCCCGGTGCCTAATGCATGTGCACGCAGTGTAAGGACGTGGGACCTAAACTTGCTACACCGGTCCAGGTATGCATGCCTACGACTCTGAGCAGTGTCACTGAACGAACACTACAGCGAGGTCCTCGACACTCAACTGTAAGCAGTATAAGACCAACGCACGCCTGAAGCTAAGAACCGACCACGACAGGCTTACACCGTCTGCTGGGTTCCTCTCTAGCAGGCTACAAACTAGGCATATGTCAATACGGGAGCTAATGCATTCTGGCTACCGAGACGGAAGCATCATATGTCGTTCAACTCATGATCCCGTCCCGTGGGGACAATATACGTTATGTCCGCTCTCAGCCTCTAGATGAAGATAAACCTTAACAAGTCTATCTAAGAGTCCCGCTCCATGCCTCAACAGGCCAAACAAGCTCAACAGATAACAACGGAATGCATGCCAGAGAACGATCTAGCATGGTACTAACATGTCACGAGAAACATACATGCTAGCCAGAACAAGACAAGATATCAAATCATAACATGCTCGTAAACAATCAAAGCATAGCCTATCCACTATCATGCTCATAACAGAAAAATATATAAAAGTAGCAGTCATGATAAACGCAGGGTCCACACAACCCGCGATAAAGAATCCTTACATAGAAACAGTAAAAACATACAACAATAACTAATTGCTCCTTGAGCTACAGAACAAACACGAACAACCTAGGAAATAGTAATATAAACAACACACTAAGACCAGCAGCTAACTAACAATTAAACACCAACAGACAAGGGCTCGGGAACTACCCAAACCGAGAAGAACAGCTCACGACAGTCCAAGGCCTCGGCAAAGCAGGGGCCTCAACAGCTGCAAAGGGCTGCGTCTAGCAAGGGTGATGGTCGCGGCTACAAGGTTGAGTGGCACAGTAGCGTGTACGGGCGAAGATGCGTGCTAACGCTCGGCGGTGCTGCAGCTGGGCAATGGCGAAGGCACTCACAGCTACGTGTGCGAGCGAACGAGCAAAAAGGCTATCCTCAGTGCAGCAGCTTGCAGTGCTGGGTGAAGGATCGCTGCTACGAAACTATCTGCGGCAGCGGGGCGACGAAGAGGATCCGGTGTATGCGATCGCATGGGTGAAGAGGCTCAACGAGGATCACTTCTGGGCACGGATCGAGGAGGGCTCTCGTGTGCGTGTGGCTGCATTCGCGGCTGCGAACGGTGATGCGATCTGCTATGGGGCTGCAGATCCAATGCTTGGGAAGGGGCTGTTAGGTGATGGCGATGTGGATCTCTCGCCTACAAGGACTGATTTGCTTAGGGTGGTGCGACACAAAGAGTTCGGCTGGGGCTTGACATTCACAACAACAAACCTTCGGTTAGGGCACAACCAACTAACAATGAAAGATTTCGGCTAGGGGAAAAAGTTTACCTCACGGATCGGCTGTAAACACACCTTCGACAAAGGAAATCTCTCGGCCAACCAAGATTCGTGCAAGGGAATGTGCGGCAAGGCTTCCTCTTGATAAAAGCAAGCAAAACCAAGGAGAAGAGATGGGGAGAAGGATCGACAAGGAATGAGGAAGGGAGCTTGGAGAACCGATTGGTTTCCTGGGAAAATGGTGGAGAAAATCGCACAGAATGAAAGTTTATGTGCTTGGAGTCAACGAAAACGTACGAAGCCTTCTCCTAATTAGCAAAAAGAATCCCCTTGCTCCACGTGAACCTTTTGATTTGTCGATTCCAACTCCTAGCCATCTCCCCTTCGAGTCTTGCTAAAGACACTTTTAAAACTCTTTAATTTCCTTTTCCAAAACAAGCTTCCCAAGGCCTAGCTGGTCACGGGTTCGAATCCTAGCAGCAACCCTACTTAAAATCTTAATTTTTCTTTCCAACACAAGCTTCCAAAAGCCTAGTAGTTCACAGGTTCGAATCCCAACAGACACATTTTTAACTTCCTATTTCTTCATTTTAAAACAAGCTTCCAAAGTCTGGCTGGTCACCGGTTCAAGTCTTAGCAGCAACATTAATTAAATTCATAATTTAAACAACAACCAACTCCAACTCCTAGTCACCTAGGTTCGAGTCCTTTAAATTTTCCTTTTTCAATCCAAGCCACCAAAACACAATAATGGACTCAAGTTCCAATAACCTGAAACTAAATAAAATCTCTGAGCTCAGTGAAAGACTAAAACAGCCCTAACGGCCCAACTGACTAACCGAAATAAGAACCGAACATGTCTAGGGAACCGAAACAGAAATTTGAGACGTTACAATACACCATTTCAGTTACAGTTTAGAGCCAGACTTCAGGGTGTCTGACACCTATTTGGGATCAGCTTTTGAGTTGGTCATTTGGCCGAGGGAGAATGTAAGAACCTGACCCAAAATGGTCCTAAACCCCGGTTCTTATTAGCATGCTTATAATTTAAAACTTTAAAAACATTATGGAAACAACTAAAATATAAAACTCATTTAAACTTCATAATAGAAACAATCATTTCATAAACATCCTTAAAACAATCTTGGCCAGTATTTCAAACAAAACAGTTTAACAAGTCTCAACAGTAAACAAAGTTCCCAGCGTGCTACTATGTATAAAAGACTCCAAAAGATAAAGACACAGAGTTCGCCGGCAGCTCCCATGTCACACAGCTCCCTCCACTAGCCATCCCGGTGTTGTCCCAAGTTTCGTGAAAGATAAGTAAGGGTGAGTATAAACAATACTCAGTAAGAATCCCCAACCGGGGTACAATACAATACATTCATCATCTAGCATCCTAGTATACATGCAATTAGTTACCAGCACAGAAACTTTGCTCAACAAGCTAATCAAGTCAAGTTCGGGAACCTCGAAAGTTTCCTACTTCCAGCCTAATGATTGGTTCTCCTAACCAATCCCAAAGACATCCTCGAGGGTCTTTCTCCCTCGGCCAAATGATCAACTCAAAAGCTGATCCCAAATAGATGTCAGACACCCTCGAGGGTCTTTCTCCCTCGGCCAATTGACCAACTCAGAAGCTGATCCCGAATAGGTGTCCTTAGGGGCCTCTTACCCCCGGCCAAGCTAAACCCTAAGACAACGGGAGTGTACCCGAGGTCTGGCTCTAAACAAGAATAAGAATGGTGTCATTGATCTCTGATGAGTGCAGAGCCCTCGACACTCGGTATGTGCACTTGTACCACCAACTGAAGCTAAGAACTGTCTCCCGGCAAAGCTTGCACCGATGATGTGAGTTCCGCTCTAGCAGGTTACAAACTAGGCTTGTACAGATGTGGGAGCTAATCCGTACCGGCTGCCGGGGGAGGAGACAAAGTACGTTATGCCTCTCACTGATCCCGACCTGTGTGGGACAAGATACGTTATGTCCACTCTCAGCCTCTGGAAGACAAGTCTAACTAACTATCTAATATCACATGATATACATCCCTAACAACTGAACATGCTTAACAAGAATACAAGTACGACCTAGCATGATACTACGAATGTAAACAGGGAACTCAGTTGGAAGGACAAACCTAGCATGGCACTAACATGTAGAAACAGGGCAAACATGCTAGCAGAGATAAACAGTGAAACAGTCCTAACCACTACATGCTCATAACAATCAACACATATATAAAAGATGCAATCAAAACATATCGCACGGTCCACACAACCCTGGTAAGAGATCCTTACTTGTAACAAGCAGAAATATAAACAGAAAAGTGCTCATTGATCTGTAGTGTGTCACAACCTAAAAGCATAAACATACAAATTCAATCTAACTAGCTATACACTTAACTAAGCACTAAATCTAGAAGCAAGGGAACCAAGAGATTACCCCTACTTGCCCTAGTGCTCTCGGCCAAGCACCCAAAATGGAACCCTAGAAGCCCTCAGCCACAACTTGCAACAAGGTGTCTTGGCTAGGGCAAACCACACAACAAACAATGTTAGTTCTCGGCTAGGGCAAGCAAACACACCCCACACAAACACTTGGAGCTCTCGGCCACAACACACCAAGAGAGGCTCTCGGCCAAACCAACACTTAAGCTTGGCAACACAACAACTTACCAACTCACCAAAAAGATTCAGCAAGGCTTTCCCCAAAGAACAAGGTGTCTCGGCCAAGAAGGATGCACCACAAATGGATCTCAGCCAGGGCTTGGATTTGCACAAGGAAGAAAAGAGCAAGTTAGATCTATCCAAACCACAAGTCAAACACAACAAAAACACCATCAACCCTACCTTGGAGCTCTCGGCAATGGAGGTTGGAATGGGAAGTGCTCTCGGATCTCAATCAAACAAAGGGAACAAACAAGATCTCCTCCACCCAAGCAAGCTTCTCGGATCTACAAAAAGAGAAGAAGAAAAATAACACCTTCTCTTAGATAGAAGATAGGTTTGGCCATGGCAAGAGAAGAAGGGGAACTTGGATTTTGCAATTGCTTACCTTGGAAAACAATGGAGAAGATGAACTACACTTGGGAATCTTGAGGTTGCAAGCAATGGAGATGAAGAGAAATGGAGAGGGAGTGCTCGGCCAAGGAGAGGATTTGAGAGAAGGGGAGAATCAGCCAAGGGAAGGAGAAGGAGAAAATGATGGAACCCTAATGCATTTTCCCTTATTTTTAATTAATAAAATGCCTCTAAAAATCTCACCTTCAAATCCCACCAAGAGCACTTTTAAAAACTCTTTTATTTTTCTCTACACAAGGCTCAAACTCAACTCCCAAGCCACCATGGTTCGAATCCTAGCTCCAACACTTTTATTTTCATTTTTTCTCTTTTAACCGGGAGGGCTCCAAACTTACCATAAATGGACTTCTTGACCTGAAACTTGAAACCGAAGAATAAACTTAAGTCCACCTATTCATAAACATTCTGCGAATTTTTGGTGCTCTCTATCATTTATGATAGAGATTATTCTAATGCTAGGTTTGAATCTGAGGGAACTTAAGTATTCTACAACTTGAACTAATGTTTCCGCTAGATTTAATTATTGTGATAAAAACACTTATTAGACTTTCAAAAAGAACAGAACTACTAGATTAAAGAAATAACATAAGAATTAAGTAAATTGCGTCCTAAATGCATGATTCTAATGAAGCATATAATCATGAAATGCATGCAGGAAGTAAATAACATAAGGAAAGTACAATAAGAGGGAGCAAGACTTCCATCTACTTTGCTGCTCTACCGCTTTTCTTTCCATGCTTCAGATAATTCTGCATAGCCTCTTCGAGTCTGGCTATCCTCTCCTCTAAGCCTGCTTCTACGGTTGTGTCCTTACTTCTTTTTCTTTGTCTTTCTAAGCTTTGTTTTTACGGGAATACGCTCAAGGTCTATCATAAGGATGTTGTAGAATTCCCCTATCTGCACATAACTGAGTAATCACAAATGGATAGTACATGTGCTCTTCACTAGCGCAAATTTGCACTTGGGTTTCCAAAAAGTTTTCCCAGATTAATATGTACCCCAAGCTTTATTGCTACCAGTAGCATAGCTTGATCCTTCTGGATTAGCGCTATATTTGCTGATGGTTTTCAGCCATTCCTGCAAGTCTTCTCAAATCATCTGTCTTTATACCAACGTTGGGTCATTCGATTCTGCTCCCATTTTTCCTATTACTAGTAATCCTTCTTTCATCTGCTCCACAGTGGGGGAGTTGATCAATTGCTGAAGGAATGACGTCAGTGCATCTGGTGCTGCCAAGGCCTTATTCCATGCAGCTGCTCGGCAATCAATCAGCTGACCATTGACTCTTGAGAATGCTTATACTACCTCGTTCAGATTTGCATAGAATTGGCATACCCAATCTGCTTTTGTATCCATTATAGGGAAGAAATATTTTAGCCATCCAAAATGATGAATCATGATTTTAATGCCATCTGATATAGTCAGGTCCACTTCTTGGATAAATCATTTTATTCTGTAACTCAAGGAATTTCCTTTTAAAGTAGATGGATGCAAAAGTTGCATACTTCCTGACTCTTATCTTCAAGGTCGGTTGTTGTTGCTTGACCGCTGGGATTGCTCTTGCCCTTAGTTTCCTCATAGATTTATTTGAATGCTAGTGAACCTCGGGTGTTGCGATTCCTTTTCTGCTATTATCCTGCATCGCTAGCACATCCATCATCACATGGCTTGATCTCCTCTGGATCTTCCTCTATTGATTCATCTTTTTCTTCTTCCGAATCGAATCCTTCATGTCGAGTTTGATCTTCCTTGTCCGATATTTCCCAGTGCAGTAATTCTTCTGGAGTTTCCTCATCACTATTTAGTACGATAAAAGAGGCAGAAGTATCCTTCCTCTCCCTTATCTTGCCAAAGAACGTTCCGCTTCTTGTCTACCGCTGGTGCGAACTTTCTCTGATATCTGCTCCTGGCTCCCCTCCTGACACTCTTTTGGTTCTTCGTCGTAAATGTGGTGTGTCTATAGGTTTTTTGTTCGTGCTAACCTTTTTACTAGACATCTTTCGGGTTGAGTTATTCTAGGATATCACTGATTTTGGAGGTGTTGTGAATGGTACTCCTCAAACTAAGTTTATACAGAGGTCGGGTATTTAATTCATAATCCTCAAATAATGAAAGCAATCAATTTTCAAGGAAAGTATCTAAAATTATTCGTTCCAATTCCTTACTAAATGAAAAACTATAAAAAATGGAAATTTCAAAAATAGAAATAATTCCTAAAATTACGAAATTGAATAAAATAAAATTTTCCTAATTAAAAGCAATTAAATTTTGTGCGCAAAGTCAGAGATACCAGATTTTCGCATTTCAGGAATGTTGTTGAGCAGATATGGGTGGAATCTTTGTGTTAATTCCGTCCGGCATAGTTCATCCATATTTTTGCATATTATAATTTCAGGGGAGACGCCATCTTTAGACGCCTTCTTCTGCCTTTCTTCTCCAGCATGTGTAGACCTCCTATCAAATACAGTTCTTATAGGATGTAAAATATGCGGAAGCTTGGTTGAATTGCCCACGTGTCGCTGCTTCGACAAATCAATTCCTGCGATGTGTGCTCTGTTGTTAACGAGAAGAACTCAGTTACCATTAATGGTAGATTGAGATTTTCAACGTTATACTCTTCTTCCTGCAGATGGGTAGAGTCCATATCCCCCATTTCGGGTTGATGCGTACTTGTTTCTCCTAGATCTACAGGTTCGTTACCAGGTATGCCCTCATATTGGCTATTTTCACCTTCAATTATATTTTCAACATCGATCATGGAGCTTTCTTCGTTGTTCTCCTTTGAACATTCTGTTTCATCCACTTCTGAAGCTGCTAGGGTAGCAAACCTTGCCCAAGCTTCTTCTTGTTCCATGTATCGTCGCGCTCCTACTCTCTTTCTATTTCTGCAAGCCATAGTTCTCTAGCCTCTTGTGCTTTGGTTATTGTGGTTGATTGGAAATCCTCCAATGAGAGATCTTTCTCATAGAGCAAATCCAATGCATCCTCGCTAAGTATATCAGCCTCTATATATGATTCTTCCGCTCGCCTACTGCTTGTTGTATAGGTTCCTTTTGGTTCCCGCAGAGAGTACTGGTTCTCACTATGGGGCTGTTGAGGTTCTAATATGATACCATTATCCCTCAACCATTATGTCCTTCTTAGCTGTTCCTCTTCCTCTACAGTCATATCCATCGGAGACTGCTCATAAGTATACATGTGATTCCTAGGTTCATGACTCTTGGCATCCCATGTATAACCCATGTTGCTGCGATCTCCTAGCGAATTGAACTGTTGCTGATAGAAGCTTGTAAAGACCCGACCCGAATAGGGCCCTAAACCTAGGTCTTAAAAACACTTATGCATGTAAATAGACTCGAATCATAAATGCAGAATTCATAAAAACTTTAAAACAAATAAGCATTCAGTGAAATTCAATTTTTATTTTTGAACTTGTCCCTGTTTCCAAGCACCTGTCAAAACATTTATTAAATCTAACCGTGCCAGAGTTTCTTTTGTTGCAAGTAAAAACATCCAGAATAATTTCAACAAAAACGAAGAAAATAGTTTAATATCAAGAAATACAACAAAGTCCACATAAGGGCTCCGTGCCCTGTCTACATGCAAAAGAATTCAGAAAAGACGAAACAAGACTCAAAGTACTCTATCCATGATCACCCAGCAGCTTCCTCCTAGCCATCCAATCTCGGTCCCAAGTTACCTGGTGGAAAACCACAGAAAAGTAAGGGTGAGCAACGAGTCGCTCAGTAAGAATCTTGAACCGGGGTACAATACGAAAACAAATCATCTAGCACACAGATACATGCAACCAATCACGAGCACAGAGAAAATAACTTGGTTCAAGCTAACCGTCAACCCTAGAACTTGCCTAATCAAGGACTTACCGAACTGCCCTTCGGGACTTACGACTACAACCTACATTTGGGTTAACACATGGATGTCCATCAGGGTCTATACCAGCTAGAACACATGGATGCCCATCGGGGTCTTACACCAGCTCAACCCAAGGATGCCCATCGGGGTCTTACTCCTGCAGGATGCCCATCGAGGTCTAATACCTGTGATGCCCATTGGGGTCTTACTCACTTTAGAGCGTGATGACGCCCTACAGGGTCTTACTCAAGCAACACTTAAGGTTTCCCATCGGTCTTACACCTGCTTAAGCTCGAGGATGCCCATCGGGGTCTTATACCTGCTTAAGCACAAGGATGCCCATCGGGGACTTACTCCTACTAGGTTCACAAGCTGCCCTACAGGGTCTTACGCTCCCAAGCTGCACTATAATGCCCATCGGGAACTTACACATACCGCAACAGTGTGATGCCCATCGAGGACTTACATACACTGACAACGCATTGGTGCCCATCGGGGTCTTACCTATGCGAGACCTAAACTAGTAACTCCTAATAGTTTCCTAAGTACGGTAATGCAGGCTAACAGATTGACCAGGCAGTAATCAATAGCAACACGATCCTAGCATGGCTCTACAGAAAATGAACATGAAACATGGATATGCCAGAGTAAGAAAATCCCTAGCATGGAGCTAACATGAACAAGACAGCAAACATGCCAGCAAATCAGAAACAAGGATCCTATCCACTAGAATGCTCATAAACACTCACAAAATATCAATGTGTTATTAAAGTATTTCGCAGGGTCCACACAACCCCAGTAAGAAATCCTTACCTGAAATTAGAAATAGACAGAGGACAACAAATTGAACTTCCTGAGCTACAGACCAATCACAAAAACCTAACAGATAGAGACGTATCAATTAATCATCTACACAACACAAAACAATAGAACAAGCTCCCAAGATTAAGGCTTTACCCAAAACCGAGAGCACTCCAACACGGCAGGTGTGTGTGCAACAACTCTCGACGAAGTGCGTGCGGCTGGCGAACAGGTGCAGCAGGCGTAGGCTTGCGGTGCTGCAGCGGCTCGGCGACAAGGCTGCGTGGGACTTCGTTGCGGCGAGACTCGTGTGGGCGATACGAACAAATTCAGGATCGCATACGCTCGGCAGCGGCGAGGCGATGCAGGTCGCTTCGGCAAAGTGTCCCGCGGGCAAGCGAAAAGCGCGCGGCGGTATCTGTCTTTGCGCCCGCCTGGTGCCAGCGACGATCGGCGTAGCTGTGGTCGCGCCGCTATGCTATCGCATGCGACGGCTACGATCGGTAAGGCTCGGGCGAGCGATGAGGCTGCGACAGCGACCGGCTGCGGGCGACGTGAAGGACTCGGGTGCGCTGAGCGTGGGCGATCGATGGCCTATGATGGAGCTTCTCGGCAGCCAAAAAAAAGAACACGACTAGGCTGCTCCCCAAGAGGAATGGGATCGATTAAGGGGAAGGAAGAAGAAGAAGAAGAAAAACCATACCTTCCCGAGTTGACCGATCGACAAAGGGGCGACATGGAGGTGAGATGCAAATGGGGACAGAACCTTGCGAAAGGGAGAGGAAGAACAAGAAGCGGCTGTCTTTCTTTTCCTTCTGTACGAACCACAAAACACAAAAACCCTTTTAATTCCAATTAGCTCTTAACTCCGCGTAACCACTGGACAAGCAAAACACAACGAACGAGAGCACAACTTACCCTCTTGGCTTAACTGGAACTGCTACAACCAGGATAACCAGGGTTCGAGCCTTGGCTCGAGCACCTCTTCATTTTTAATTTTCTTTTAAGCTACACCACCTCCTCGCACGAGATCTTGGATTCGAAACCCAGCAAGGCCTAAACAAAATCCTCTTTTATTTTTATTTACCAAGCAACTTCCAAGCCTCACAATCCAACCGGGACACTTCCTGCCAAGCTTAACGAATCAATTAGTAATTCCAAATACAATTTCCAAACCTAACCAAGAATTAACAACGGGAATAACGGCCAACTGACCTGAAACTGAACTCTGAAAATTGGGCCGTTACAAAGCTGTTATGGTCTTCCCAATAGTGCGACTGGAAATTTTCATTCGAACGAAGATGTGCTTTGTTAAAATCCTCTGCATAGCCTTGTTGCTGTAAGTTGTCTAAATAGTGCGGAATATAGTACTGCATCCATTACTGATTGGTAAATTGACTAGGCTCCATTAAATAGTCGTGGTGATGAATTGCTCTAGGACTCTATTCCTTGTTGATCAAATTAGTTTGGACTTCACGTTTCCCTAAAATAAAAAAGAATTTAATCTTGGACAATTAAGAACTACTCCTTCCTAAGTATATCAACTCTAAATAATCAATCCCCAACAATGGAGCCGAAAACTTTACCGGACGATTCCACTGCTAATATATTGAACAGTAACTAATTCTTATGTGAACCGCAATTGGAACTACTTACGCGCAAGTATACACGGTCGAAAATTGCAGCAAGTAATAAGTATATAATTTTATCGAACCCATAGAGATTGATGTCTAGAGCGGATTCCACTTAAGTCATAGTCATGCGAAAAAGTAAATAAGCATATATGTTGAGTGGTTTTGTTTTGTTTAATAAGATAAAATAAAATGCGATAATAAAATGAAATGCATGCAATGAGTAATGCTAACTATGATTCCTAGAAAATGCTTAAAGCGCGGACTAGCTATTGAACGTCTTACTTCCCTAACAATTATCACTTCCGTGACTCATGATTTATGGGGGAACTAGCTTCCGCTGCGAACACCATACAAAGCATAGGGCGACGTAAGCAGTAGTGAGGTTATTCCTAACTCCCTAAATGATGAACAACTGTACATACAACCTAAAGTAGCGTATTGGGTCAACATGCGGTCCCTCTTCCGATTCTTTGCAAGGTACATGCGTGGGTAGCTAATCGACGCATATATATATATAAACATCAGCAGTGTAACATACAATGTCCTACACTAATAACATGATCTATTCATACTTAATCATCATATACTCCTATAATGCAATCATAGTACATAAACAACAAATAGAAGTTTAAACCAGAAGATTTTATTACAACTAAAAATGTTTTAATACTACAACTACTCCTAATAAAAACAATAAATAGAATTGGCACGGTTGAAGGTGAGCAGTCTTCTTGTCATCAGTTCCCACAGCACCAACACCAGCTTCTCTATAGTAGACTCAAGTTTTGGCTTTAGTCCCTCGATCGGCTTATGGCCAACCGACCAGCTCCATGAATTCTGCTCCTTGCTTTGGTATTTATAGGATTGAATTTCGTGATCCGCAAGTAGAAGTGAGTTGACAAATCATCATCAATGCATATTCCATGATCTTCGTCGGGATTTATTTGATTACCATCGTCTTGATTACATAATTGATTTTTTTTATTCTTTCCTTGTAGACGAAATGTTGTCGAACGTAATTCCTTCTTTGGGTTCAGCGTATTTGTGTGATTCGATCATTGTTCACATCATTGTCTTTTCCTTGATGTTGCGCGAAATCCTGCTAAAAAACGTAAATTAGCCATAGTTTTTTTGTGATTTGCGCTAAAGCGCGGATTCATGCTTTTGATGCGATATTATGAAAGCATGTTGATTTTCTAAGTTATTTCTTTGTATTTCTACTAGGAACGCAGATATTCTTTACCTAAGTATTAAAATAATGCAACCTAAAATATGCTCTCTTTGAGAGTTATTGTAAAGACCCGACCCAAAAGGGGCTCTAAAAGGGCCTTTGCCCCAATGCATGCATTCAAATTAAAGACAATATACAAATATGATTACGGATTCCAAGTGAAAATTAAAACATTCAGCATTCAATCAGAAATCAAAACAGTTTACTGAAACCTGTCCCTATCTCCAAGCATCTGTTTCAAGACAAATACATTTCCAAAAGTTTACTTTGATCAGAGATTTATTAAAATCATTCAAAACCTTCTCAGGTACAACAATGTTGGAATCCACAAAAACATTGAGAAAACAACCTAGGGCTCCGTGTCCGACTACATGCATTTAGGGGAAATAAAAAGACAAGAGTCATAATATAAAAAGGTCAGAGATGACAGCAGGTTCCCATGATCACAGCTCCTCCTTCAGCCATCCTGTCTCGCACCTTGGTTACCTGTGGAAAACCACAAAATAAGGGTGAGTAACGAATTACTCAGTAAGAATCCCCAACCGGGGTACAATACGATATACATGGTCATCTAGATGAATGTATGCAAGCTATGAATATAAACACAGAATAGAGCACATAGCTTAAGTCCATACTTGAACCTCGGATGCCAACTCAGGGTCTTAGTCTGGAAAAATCCACCACACAATACGCCCTATACGAGAAACAAGTCTCGGCCTCAGCCTGTCTACTGTAGATACGAAAGGTGCACTAGCTCAAGATCCCGAGGAGCTCTCCTGTCGGCGATGTAATGAGCGTAAGCGTACACCGCATGCTACTGCAGACCATGGGGGGTGTCGGGTCTAGTGGCAAGCTGCCCATGTCCAGTCACCATGCCTAACTAAATCTCTGGATCGGTGTCGGGTCTAGTGGTATGGGTGTCCAGTCACCTGAGGCTAAGGAATCGGTCGTGGTAGGCTTACACCAGGAAGCTGTCCTTGCCCTAACAGGTGGCAATCAGAGGCTACTGCCGAACACGTTGAGGACGTGCCGACTGCCGGGGACGAGGCAATGCCAAGTCATCATCCCGACCGTTGGGGCATTTAACAGTCTGCCACCCTCACCCAAGATTGCAGGGCCTACCGGTCGGGTTAGCTAAACCCTAACGGGGTCCAGGGACGGAGTACTACCTCGTACGTCCCTGCCATGGATGCAAGATACTTTATGCATTCGGGCCCGGATGATGCTACCTACTTACACTCTAACATATCATATCAATAACATACAATCCAATACAATCCAATACGTGCTCAACAGATAAAACGAACCTAGCATGATACTACGAAACAAGAACAGATACGAGCATGCCAGAACGAAACAACCTAGCATGGACTAACATGAGAAACAACATAAGGAATCATGCCAGTCGGGAATTCAGAACGGAGCACCTATCACTAAACATGCTGATAAACACAAACAAGCACACAAACAGCAATCACATATAATACCGCAAGGCCCACACAACTCCGGTAAGAAATCCTTACCTTGGTCGGGAGGCTACTACACACAAAATCCTAAGCTGCGAGCAATCCCGAGCTAGCTACGGGAACCTAGCAAACACAATGATAATCATCATCTATAAGCCTAAACATGATAAACAAGCAGGCTCGGCTCGGGAGCACTCACACGCAGACGGCGACACGGGCTGGGCGCATTTGTTAGCGGTAGTCTTCTTTGAAGGTGCTTGTACCGGGCGACGGTGGCACGGCTGGGACGCGTTAGCGCTGCGCGCAGGCGCTGGGACAAGGCACGGGCAAGGACGATCTGGCGTGCTGGCCTGCGACGGCTGATCTGGGCGACCTGCTGCGACGGCGAGTGGGGCGACGGATCTGGCGACTCGGGCGATCAGCTCATTCATTTCTTTGGGCGTGCGACAAGGCGACCTGGGCGTGGGCTGCAACCTAACACAACACACACACACTATTTACCCGGCCAAACAGCACACCAATCGGAGGAGGAGAAGAAGAAAAGACGATCGATACCTACCCGGATTGACGATCGAGCAACGGAGCTGCAAAGGGAATGAACAATCGGATTGGAGAGCTAAGAGGCAAGTTTGGACGGCAAAGGGGGGTGTGTTGGAGAAGAAGGACAAAAACCTAATTTTTTTTTCATTTAACCAAATGCACCAAAACTCCAAGATCCAAGGCTAACCATAATATGACGCAGAAAGAGCAACAAGAGCTCTCCATAGCTCAACTGGCACGCATCCCCATAAGCTTTCTCTGAGACCCGGGTTCGAATCCCAGCTGCAACACAACACAAATTCCTGTATAGATACACAGGTTGTAATTGACTATTGACTTTTATTAAGTTTATTTTTAAGAAAATTTTTTAGAAGACAAAAGACTATTCAAAAAAAAAGAAAAAAATAGTTGGTTAAAACCTAATTAACAGGGTTTTTTTGTTGAAATATATTTCAAAGTATAGGAGAGCGTACGCCCATACCTACTCACCCATACCTACTCGTACACACCATTAAACTGCAAATGAATATGATTTTTTTTTTGAAAACCAATAATGATTGATAATGATTAAAAAATATACCTGAGATCAGGCAGCTTACAGGATTGGAAACATGTAGAACTCTTGGCATTTGTTGTTGGCATCGAGAAATGATTCGATAGGAGCTCAAAAGATAATCACTCTTATTTTCGCACAACTTCACTTCTATTTCTCACATAAACCTTAGACACAACACCAGATATCGTACATCGGGATGTATATATGTATAATTATTGTTATGATACAATCGTTGTACTTGTACATACCTCTCACTACTTGAGAACCTCTTGTATATTAGAGGTACATTAATGCCCAGCCAATGTTATTATTTGTGTTTTTTCGATTTCAAGATGTTGGATATCCTCATGCTTTCGTCAATCTTGATTGACGTTACAACTAATTTGATAATTTCATTTATTGTCATAAAAAATGCCAGTCTTGATGAAGGTCAATAGACAATCTCTTTATCCCATACTTCGTTCAAGATAATCGTGAGCGGAATTACTTCCATCGGTTGATTTGGAATTTATTGATAGAAATAACTGGGTGGGTTGTGGAAGTGGCTTCACCTAAGATGAATGTGGGGAGAACTGATGGCAAAACATAACTAGATTGAGGGGGATCGTAGCTTCTGATAGACAAATGCATGTGATTGATTGAATTGAGTGAAGGTTATCTCCATGATAACATTAGCATTCTTCCTGGGTTTTTTTTCGTGTTATGTTATGAATTTGTTTAACATGATTTAATATATTTAATTATTTTAATTTTAAAGATCTACGTTTTAAAATTAATAGAAAAGGAATCAATTATACTTTTTATAGTTATTTTAATCAAATGCAAGTAATATCACGTTTGGAATATAAAATATCTAATTTTAAAATAATAAAAAATAAATATCAAAATCGGATTGTGTGGAAGCTGTTGTTGGAGAGAAGTTTTCTCCACAATTAGTGGGGGATATTGTTCGCTTTTTAAAATAAAAAATTCAAATACATTTTAACAATTGAGGGTGTATTGGGAACTAATCTTATCTCTCTCTTCACTCATATTCAAAATAGTCATTCATTTAAAGTGCTTAGAAGTGTAGACATTTTATCATTTAGTAAGTAGTTATTTCTTACTATTTCTCATTAACATAATAACCACTAAAGAATAAAAACCCGTCAAAGTGAGACCGGAAACAAATATAATTCTGTGATATTAGTAAAATAAAATTGTGTGATATTTGAAGGTTAATCCTATCAACATAATTGCGGGTTATTTATTGAAACAAGAGAAGAATAATAAAGGTGTAACAAAATTTCAGCAATTCCAAAACGGATAAACCGGGTGCATATCAGGAAAAAAGAATCCAAAATTCTGTTCAACTCCAGGTGCCTTAAGATCCTCATTAAACATTTCAAACAAAACGGCATCATATTTCACATTGGGCCTTCTGGGAGTACCCATTCCACTGGTCACGTGCTTCACAAAGTTTCCATTATAGGTTGCGGCGTTTTGAATGCTCGTGAATGGCTCGTTTCCCCTGCTGGGCCACCCGGTCTCGGAAATGTCGATTTTGACCTCGCCCGCACCGATCTTCTCCAGGGCGGCGTAAAATGAGTCCACCATGGCGTCGAAGAGGTTGAAGTAGTGTAGGTCTCCGTCGACCACAGCCGGTGCGGTGGCGGTGAAGAGGGCGTAGGAAAGGGAGATTTGTTGGGGGTTTGATGCGTAGGCGAAATAGGGGTAGACGTTGAGTAAGATTGGTGCGCCAGAAGAAGCCAGGATTTGTGCGATGTCTTTTAGGTTTCCGGCGGCGGCAGCGGTGAACTCTCCGGCGGAGGGTGGGAAGGACGCTCCCAAGGCACTCATCGCCACCACTGTTGTCACCTGGTGTGTAACCAACAAATTTGAATTATTTTATCAACAAAACCTTACTACTTCCCTGTAATAAATAATAACGTAATACAAAATAAAAATAATATATTAATGATGTGACACAGTTCGTAAATAATAAAAAAATATGTATTAGGTGTTTCCTAAAAAGTACTCAACTATTATTGTTTTATTGTGTTATGAACTTTTGAGTTTCTTTTCTTTTTTTAAAAAATGAATTCTTGCGGTTTAATTTCAATTTAGTCAATCTAATTTTGAAATCGGTTGTGTTTATTATTATTATTATATATTCAACAACATACACTTAACGTCTTATTTTTGTTTATTACTTTTGTTAATTTTTCATTTTTAAATTTTTAAAATATTCTATTTTCTTATATTAAAATGATTATGTTTAATCAATTTTATTCAAAGTTAAATTTTAAATTTATCCTAAAATTTTAAATTTCTAAAAAGATATACAAGACTGTGTTTATGTAATTAAAAGTTTTCCAACATAATAGAACTCTAGTATCTTGTTCAATCTAGTAAACATGAGCTTACATGTTCAAAGTCCTCTCAAAATTATTGTATTAAAAAATCAATTTAACTCTTACCATTAAAAAAATGAGCACAACTTAAAATTTTTCAATTTAGTTTTTCGGTTAAACTTATAAACTGCAAGTATAGTTCAATAACCAGCAAAAGGTGTAAGTTTATCTTTTTTTTTTTGAGAATATATTCATATATGCCTAATGACCAATAAATCACGAGCTTAAATTCTAATCTAAAAAAAGTATAGTTCACTAACATATTAAACGTGCTAATCTCAAAAAAAAAAAAAATAATAAATAAATGTTTGTTTCTATTTTCTTAAAAAAAAATTGTTAACCATCACCAAATTTGTAGTTTGAGTCTTTTTGTTAAACTTACATATAATAGAATTTTTTAAAGAAAATACTTACATAAATAAAAATAAAATTATTAGTAATATAAGAGAATATTAGTTATAATAATGACTAGACTAATTGAAATTTTAATATATAGGGGAAGTAATTTTGACATGAATTTAATTGTTTTTAAAATAAAATAAGTAAAAAAAGTATAATTCAAAAGATATATAAAGACTAAGTAATTATTCATATGTCAGAAAAAAAAATCATTTTGAAATATAAAAACTTCACATAAAACCTAGAGACAAAGAATATACCTTCATCTTTCTAAATGGTTGTTTATTTGCTCAAGATCAGAACACCTATTTTTTAAAAAAAATAGAAAACATAAACTCGTTCTTACAAAAACTTCAATCTGTTGGCGTACAATAATAATAATATAAAAAAAGTGATTACCCGCCGCTTCGATATTTCATTGGCAAGGTTGAATTTAACCAAAAACAAAAATCAAATTTTGTTGAACATAAAAAAGAAATATAAGAGTTACATTTTTTAATGATTTTTTATTTCAACAATATTTGGAATTTAATTAGAAGTTCAAACTTATAATTGAGGATACATGTGAGTTATTATTGGACAAACTCACTTTAACTAATGATAAAAGTCAAATTTTTAATACAAAGTTGATAGTAACACATGGAAAAACAGTTACAATATTTAAAATCCGGGACTTTATTCATTCTATATAGAACCAAATTTAAATCTTTAAAGTTATAATTTATAAAAAAGAACAAACAAATCTAAACCCAAAATATACTTTAAGTTCAAACACAGAAAAAAAAAACTATATAAACCCTTGAGGGGTATTTGGAGTAAAGGGGTGAAATGAAGAGAATTGGAAAGATAATGATTCTCCACCTTATTTGGAACATTAAGAATCATTTTTTCATAATCTTATTTCTCTGTAACAACTTTTATATCAGATTTATTATTTTTATTTTTCTCATAATTATTCTTCTCACCTTCAATACAAGTAATGATTCTTTTAATAATCATTCTGTTCAACTCAATAACATATATGATAACATAACTTTTTTTTTGCTAGATCTCTCTAAAAAGATAGAGTTAAATACCGATTTTCAAAATCAAACACGTGATTATATAATTAAATTGAAATACAACCAATTAAAATAACCAACGCGATACTAATCCATTAAGTAATTTAACATGATATATAACTTATGATTAAAAGGTTCCACCTTCGAATCTTTCCACTTTTAAGTTAAAATCCAAAAGAAAAAAAAAAAAAAAAAAGAACGAATTCAACCATAAATTAAAGCATTTAAAACCATAAGAATCAAATAAATAATTCAACCATTAATGATATCACCTTAATGTCTTTTTTGACGCCAGCATTGACAAGAGCCTGCATTATATTTCTAATGGCATTAGCGACGAATGGCGCAGCCGCATCGCCAGGAACAACCTCATTGCCAACGCTGATATATGCAATATTCACACTCTCATAATAAGGAACCACATGAGCGTTGACCCAAACATTAGCCGCTGTTTGGTCCATGGCAAACCCTTGAATGTCTTCATTTCTTGTCCCTAACCACAACACTAAGTTCTCTTTGCCTCGCATCTCATCCAGAACCCCGTGGTTCGGGTCGAATATTCGCACTATGTTTATTCCACATCGACCGTATAGATTTATTGTATCGTTAGTTGTTGGGAGATTGTCCCCGTTCAACCCAAAGTTGACTCCGATCGTACCCAAGCCACCTAAAAAAAATCAAGACTTTAAAAAAGAAAAAAAAAATCTTCGAAAATTTTTTACATTAAAAAGATGAGAGTACATTACAATTACAACATTCATAAGATATATGAACTACCTCTATTATTTATTGTCAATGTTTTATACAAAAAAAAGTTGCAAAACATTTAATTATTTATTATTTTATTTTATTTTTCTGTTAAAGTATCTAAACAGTTAAATTAAGTTCAAATATGTAAAATTCTAATAACCATCTTGGTTTGACTCAACGACTAAAGAGAGCTTTAGAGATTTAAGAACTTGTGGGTTTAATTCATGATTATCACCTACCTAGAATTCATTTATTTTCTTGACAATTAAATATCATAATCACACAGATTATATTGTGAAAATAATCCTTTGCAAGAGACATAACTATTCCTGTGATCTCGTCAATACACTCGCAAAATATAAAAAATAATTATGCAAATTTCAATATCGTTTACTTCTAACGTACAAATAAAAGATAAAAAAAGGAACATAATTTCAGTAGTATCATGTATGATCTATTACTTAAAAGTACATGTTTGAATCTCCCAACTCAATTATTTAAATTAAAAAAAGAAAAAAACTTACAGATAAGAGGGAGTTGATGAGAAAAAAAGGATATGAATAAAAGGAGCGATGTAGACCACGAGAAGTTCATGGCTGAATGTGAATCTTTGTTTTAAGTGAAGAAGAAAGAATAATTGATGTTTGTGTGAAGGTTTTGAGAGGCCAATGAGGATTTATAAGCAAATTTATAGGATTTTTTTTGTTTGTTTGTTTTGTTTGTTTTTTTTTTTAGAATTAGTGGCTGAGGATTAACAAAAAGTAATAGGTTTGGAAATTTTAATCATACATGAGATAAAAAGAGGAGATTCGATGTGGACTTTCTATATTTTGTAATTACTAAGACTCGTTTGCTTAATAAAGTTGTAATTACAGTTGGTGTAATTAATTAATAACATTGCAATGTTTTACTATGGAATGTTTGATTGTGATTATGGAAATAAATTATCATTTTTGCATTTAGTTACTATATTGGTAGGCTTCTCATCAATTTTTTATTTTTTTTATTTTCCATTTTGAGGGTGTCTTTTTGTTTCTAATCTGATTATTTTAGCTAGGTATTCTTCTTTGTTATCAACGATTTTATTTCTTTTTTTCTGTTATCAACGATGTTAGATGAGTTTTAAGATGGTTTTGTCCTTTATTTTCTGTCTTATTTCGAATACTTTTTTTGGTTGTTTTTTTTTTCCTTTCTTTGGAATAATTAGGGTTGATATAGTGCCAAATGTAATATCTTATAGAAAAACAATTTTGATCTGTCCTCTCTTACTTTCATTTCCAATATTATAAGCATGTAATTATTATTAATAAATAATAATGAACGAATAATTTAAATTATAAAGTGGAATTTCTCTATGAATGATTGATAATAACTAAATGACTAAAACTAATATGATAAATTAGAAATACCGGTGTGTCCTTCCTTTAATTTTTACCCTTAACAAAGGATGTTTTTTTTTTTAGTACATATTGGGGGAGGTGGGACGAATATTGATTATCGGGATCGAACCTGTAATGTTGGTGTTGAACTGGTTTACAACTAAACAACTAAATCATTGCATCACTGACCCATTCGGTCAAATGATGTATTAATAATGCATTATAGATAAAAATTCTAAAAGGCAATCTCTCAATAATATCATTGTCAGCAAAACCTCAATCCTTATAGATGTGTGGTGGGTATCCTGGACGAATCACCATAGGGATTGGGCCTCCAAATGTTTTGTCGAAAGTTAAACCTGCGTATAAATTGTTAACCATTCATAAAGTTTAGACTCGTTTGATAACCATTTGATTTTTTGTTTATATTTTTTAAATTTAATCTTATTTTGTAATAACCCCGGTTTCCCTCGTAAGTTATTTGAGAAATGTGGCAAATTGGTGATAAATCAGAGGATGAAAGGGCATTTTGGATTTTTCCAATTAAGGGTATTTAACCAAAATTTAATTCAACAATCCATAGGTTTGAAAGTTACTATTCACCTTCATCTTCAAGCCACATTCTCTAAAATTTTCTTGTGGTGGTGCGTGGGTTTGTTCAGGTGGAGTAGTCGCTGTCAGGGTTCATTATGTGTTTTCCATTGAGGGGTTGCGAAGCAGGCATGTCGTCGTCGCGTGTTGTCCCTTCCAAGCCGTGGGTAGCAGCGTGCGTAGGTCGACGAGAAGCGCCGCCGTCGCCACAAGTCAGTCTCCATTCTCCATAGTTGGGTGAGTTCTTTCCTTGTTTTCTTTGGTTGAGATCTAAATGAAGAAGAAGACCCTTGTTTGGTTGGGGTTTAATGTTCATTTAAATGTGGATAAAAGGTGTTCGTTTCCAGGTTTAAGCATATTTAAGTAATGGTTAAGAGGTGTTTGGTTTATGGGTTATGGATATTTATGCTTGTTTGGTTAGTGGGTTAGAGTTATTTAAATAAGGGTTATTTGTTTGTTGCTTTATGGATATTTAAAATGTGGATTAAGCTTGTTTGGTTTGTGGTTTAAAGCCATTTAAGTTGTGGATTAAGGTTGTTTGGTTAGTGGTTTAAAATCATTTAATTGTGGATTAAGGTCGTTTTGCTATTGGTTTAAAATAATTTAAGCTATGGATTAAAGATTTTTAATTTGGGGTATGTTGTTTGGTTGGGTGTTAAATGGTAGGTTTAACTCATTGACTTTTGTGTTGACTAGATTTGACCCCGAGTCATTTTCTGTTCTTCGAGTCGAGTTTGTGAGCCACATGTAGCCGCCGAGAGTCACTAGGGCACGATTTCGAAGTTCTTCACTGTTTGATAAATTTGATATTCTGGATCCGATTTTGATAGTCTAAGGTGCTAGTTTTATCTGGTTTGTTCGTTTCAGGGCTCAGAGTTGTGTTTGGCCATTTAGAGATACCAGAAGATTCTTGGAGCGTTGTTAGGGGATTCGACTAGGTAAGAGACCCTTTACCCCCTTCTCGAGAACCTGTGGTTAATACATGTACCAGTTTTCTTGCATTAGTTGATTTTTTGTTTGTAAAATAACCTGTGGTTAATACATGTACCAGTTGTCTTGTTTCTTGTATGACTAGTGATGCATGATTCGTATATGCATGCCTGGTATGGTCGAGTTGCTTATGGTTTGATTGTCCTGATATGGACCCGCGTGATGTTTGATGCAACGCTTGATGCCTCGTTTGGACCCAAACGAGTCATAGAAACCCGATAGAGGAGACTAGTAGGTGGGTGTGGACGATGATATTCAGACTTACACCCCAGCTTGAGGTGATATTCTCTCGCTCTGTAAGACTCACTACAAGGAAATGGGTCTTTACCAACAGTCAAAACGTCACCTAAACCCAATAAACTGTCGTCTAAAGCTTAGGCGACGGTTTTTGGACCGTCACCCAAACCGTTGGCAATACTGCGTCGAAAGAGCTTTAACCGACATTTTTGTAAAACTGTCATCAATTCAAACATTATGCGATGATGTTCTCAACAGTTGGTTATTGAAACCTTAACCGACGTTCTAGAAAACGTCGATCAAGGTCATTTTGACCGACGTTTGTGAACTGTCGGTTAAGTTTTATTTTATCCGATGTTTTATCAAAACGTCAGATAAGGTTGTTTATTTTGTTTTTTTTTTATTATTATTCAACTTCTTTTTTTTTATACGCATGTGTACTATTATCATTCAACCACAAAAGTAAATTAAAAGTAAACCAAATCACATTGACAAAAAATCACGACATTTATAACAAGCTTCTATTCAAATACAAAGTTCTAAAAAACACTAATGCTCGCGTGTCGTACTACAACCAGAAAACCAAAAACCAATGTTCTATAAAAAAAGGTAAACGAGATGTTGTAGCTTCCTTGTCCTCAACCACTGTCCGTACGTCATTCATCTGCAAAAATGAAATGAACCATGAGTTGGCTAATAAAACTTAAAGAAATTATACTTATAAAAGAAACTTCGATATTTGAAATTTGAAATTTTGACAGCATAACATCACTTCTATGACTAACCAAAAAATATTTACATCTGTTTTAACCATGAAAATCATATATAATCTACATTGTGGCTACCTTTGTTGTAGGGTAGCCACGGTTCACATAAAATATGTATAAATGTAGAGTTTTAATTACTTACCTAAGTGTAACGTCACGTCCTTGATCTCTTGAACGAATCCATCATCTCTCGAAGCTCTTTCATGCCACCGCGGGATTTCTCTCGAGTCTTCGTTAATTACTCACGAGTCAAGGTGAGTTCTTCTGCTAATTTCTTCCTCTGCTGTCTTTCAACATCCAATTGTGTCTTGAACGTCTGGACCTCTTCTTAAAGTTGTAACTCACGCTGAGAAATGGATTCACTAGCACTTGAACTTGATGAGGACACCCTCTTACCTCTCGCAATAGACCAGACCTCATAAGGAACTCATCCTAGGCCCTTTATGCTATCTGCCCTAATACCTAAAACTTGGTCGGTGATATCTAACTCGACGTATGGGAGTCCAGCGAAAATTGATGCATAAATGCAGGATTTTTGCTTTCATCTTCTTCTGGAAACCATGGATTTGTTTCCAAGAAAATCATTGGATATTGGTGGTTTTTTAAAAGAAAATAGAGGGATCCATGAAAGTTTGAGATTTTCGATTGAATTTAAGGTTATAAAAATTCATCATCGACATTCATCATTCATTATCAAGTGGTTTATTTAAGAATATCTAAAAAAAGATGATTTGTTACTTGTTGAACTCCAATACAAAAGATAGAAATTGGGATGAATAAAACTTCTAAGAAGTTACTTCTTATTGTGATACTGTGTTCTTTTATATGAATTAAATCCTTAGACAAGGTTTAACTTTCACTTCCCCTCTTAATCTCAATCTCCAAATAAGGTTTTTCTTTCATTTTTTTTCCTAACACCAATCTCACTATATACGAACCCCTCAATCCCTCAATCATCCTCCAACTGAGAATCACATGAAACTATTTCACTATGTACGAACCATCGAAAGCGAAAATGAAATTGAAAATGTATAAGAAATTGAAAATTGAAAATACCGTCGAAATCGAAGATGAAGCGGCGGCAGAAGAACGCAACGACGGCGGCAAATGGGAAGGAAAATCGGGAACACAGCGGCGGTGGCTGGAAAATGCAACGGCGATGACGATGAAGAAGAAAAATTGGGAGAAACAGCATGGGCAGTAAGGGAGGAAGAAGAAAAGAAAAAGAGAAAACCTTTTGTTTTTATAGAGGTTTTGCCGACGGTTTTTAAAACGTCTGCCAAACCTAAAAAACCGTCGACTAAACATTTAAAAAATAAATAACTCTCGCAAAAATGCATTTTTCAAGGGGAAATTGAAAACTCAGCCGACGTTTTGGAAAAACGGTCGGCTAAGACTTTGATTAACCGACGGTTAGTAAACCGTCGGCTAACATTCTTTTAGGCGACGGTTTTCTACCGACGGTAAAAAAATCGTCGGTCAATAGCTTTTTTCTTGTAGTGACTTTTGTGGATAGTCGGCCGGTCAGATATGTGGTATGGGCCAGATATGGTTCCTTGGTGATTGATGTGACGCCACCTCTCGCCGTGAGTACGAGGACTAAGACCAATAGGATGCTCGACTTGCTGGATCCCCCTAGAGTAGATTGCCAGATTGCTCTGGTGTAAGGACCCGTAATTTTGAACTTCGTTTTCCACGTAATGTAGACTTAAAAACAGTTACAAACAAGCATAATTTTTATTTTTTTTTCAAATTTCAAATAACGGCTCTTGTTGAATTTATTTCAAGTAAATAAATGAAAATAAAAGTCCTTGGCCAAGGTGTCTATTTAAAACAATTGAAAAAAATTAAAAGAATGAAATAACAAGAAAGAGGTATTCATGCCAACAATTAAACAATGAAGTCTAAAAAAGAAATAATAGGAGTTTAAATGCTATTGTGCCAACAATGAACGGATGGACCCGACTACTATCCTATCAGCTAAACAACGACAGCAAGCTTCAACCATGATCACTTCAGCATCTCTCAGCTAACCGTCTCGATGATGCCCCTGATTACCTGGTGGAGAAACTATAGAAAGGATGAGTATAAAAGAATACACAGTAAGAACTCCCCAACAGGGGTACAATGCACAAGGTAGAGTCTAACATGCTAGCAATACATATTTGTTCTCAACTTAACTCTTACTTTACTTGGTCATGGAATTCGTTACATGACTTGCTTGTGAGGCCCTTAAGACACTCATCTGTTCTAGATAATTTGATTGGTCATGAGGTTCGTTACACGACTATCTAGCTCAAACTCAACTTTTCTCTACTGAAGTACTGGCGACACCGATTTAGGTGAGCCATCTACCTAACACCCGGTACGTGTACGCATACACAGCATGGTGTTGGAAACCAGTCAAGTGTAGGCCTACACAGGCTGACCTGGTCTAGGTCGACATGCCTAAATACTCGAAGAAAGGTGCCCACTGAGTCATGGTCTTGAAGGCCCTCACCAGTGCATCGAGTCAGCTTGTTCACACTTATCGCCCTAAGCTAAGACCCTCTCATAGCAGGCATACACTATGATCAGGGCTCGCCTAAGAGGGCTACAAACTAGGCATCACTGGGGGCGGCATGTTACATTACATCCTCGGCTATCGGACATGGGATAAAGATCCTCAACGACACCGACCCAATGAGAACAACGTGTGTTGTGTTCTCTACAACCTTTAGATGATGACGGTAAAACATTTCCATAGCAAGAGAGTTTAATAGCATAGTCCTAACAGATCACCAAACATGCTTAACGATTCAACTAGCATCCTAGTAGGATACTAACTTACAAGATCGAGACTAGTTATAACCAACATGTCATCACTACAACATACCAAAATAAAGGACAACAAAACATGCATCTAGAAGAATTGGCACACCAGGACCCCATAATTTCGGCGTGCTTAATGGAAACGTGGTTTAAAAGAATTAACATAGAAAATACATACACTAAAGCACCCCGGGATCCCATAATCTCGAAGCACACAATAGAGTAAAACAGAGTAACAAAATAACACTCAACACAACAACCAGGCATACATCCACACCCTATTCTAAATGACACATAAAATGGCACAAAAAATTTCGCCTTACCTAAAGAAATTGACAATACCGAACAAGGCAACAGTTTCCAACCAGCAAGCAATCAAACCACATTAACCCATCAATAGTACCTAGCAGAAACAACCACAAAAAATTAATGAAAACATTAACGAACCTCGATCCAATGTTATCAATCCACAAACTTACCCGACCAAGCTTAACACGATTGTCCAAATTGAAGAGGAAAGAAAACTCAAATCGAACAACGAACACCCCTTTCAAACTGTCCAAATTTTAAATCAGCAATAAACCCAGAATAAGTACCAAAAATAAGCAAAATAAACATGAGATTGGCTACGAAAACTTACCCAAGGACTTGGGCAAATCGGGCACAAGCGAGGGGGCTGGGATGGGACGAAAACTACCCGTTGGAACGAGTGTCGACGCATTAAGATGCTGGTCGGAGTCGGGCGGTGCAGACGGTGGCGGAGCTGAGGTTGAATGGCGTCTGGTTGGGGGCTAGCACTCATAGACGTGTGCGGTCGAACGTGAGGAGCAGGGAAGGGGCGGCTGTGGACTCGCTGGGGTGGTCGGTAGTGTTTGGTTTGATCAGCGGCGGCAGTAAGAGAAACAAAAAGAAGCAGGGGGTAGGGGTTTCTTTTTTTTTTCTTTTTTTACTTTCTCTTTCTCTTCCATTTTTTTCCCTTTTTAACCCAGCCCAAATGGGCTTTAATTAACCCAAAATCCAACCCCTCCCTAAAAGAATTTCTTTTTTAAAAAAAAATTAACTAAAAGAAGTTTTCTTTTGTTGTTAAAACATTCTCTCCTTTTATGACTTTTGTCCTTGAAAATCTTGTGACTGAAACAACCCTGGGTAAAGACAATGCATGTCGTCCTCGCTCTCCCAAGTTGTTTCCTCAACTCTCTGGCTTCTCCATAAGACTTTAACCAAACTGATCTCTCGGTTACATAAAGTCTTGCGCTCCCAGGCTAAAATCTGTACCACCTGCTCTTTAAAGGTCAAATATGGGTTTAACTACAAAGGCTCATAGTCTACTATATGAGAAGAGTCTACTATATACTTTCTCAACATCGAAATATGGAACATGTTGTGTACTGCTGACAACGAAAGAGGCAAAGCTAAATGATAGGTCACTACTCCAATCCTCTCTAGGATCTCAAAAGGCCCAACAAAACGAGGACTCAACTCTCCTTAATCACCGAACCTTAGAGCTACCTTCAGGAACACATGTTAGCTGACCTTGAACTTTAAATCCTTGCGCCGAACATCTGCAAAACTTTTTTAGCGACTCTTAGCTGTCAACACACGAGCCGTGATCTTCTTAACTGCCTCACTGGTCAACTGTAACAACTCTTGACCCCAATAACTGTCGATCTCCAACCTCATCCCAAAAAAATAGGGGACCTGCAATGCTTACCATACAATGCCTCAAATAGGGCCATCTGAATAGTTGACTGGTAACTGTTATTGTAAGCGAACTTCATAAGGTACAAGTATCGATCCCAACTACCTGGAAAGTCTTGAGTGCCAAGACGAAGCATATCCTCAAGAATCTAGTTTATTCTTTCTGTCTGACCATCCGAATGAGTATGAAAGACTGTACTAACACTGCACTCGGTTCTCAACCCCTTCTAGAGGGCTCTCCAAAAGCGAGTTGTGAACCTAGGATCTCTATCTGAAACAATTTTAATTGGTACCCCTTGGTACCTCACTATCTGGTAAAGGAACATCACTGCCTATTTCTCCATGGAGTAGGTGATTCTCCATAGGACGAAATGTGCACTCTTGGTCAAATGATCTACTATCACCAAATCATCGTATAAACTCTCGGGGTGCTCGGTAAGCCTGATATAAAGTCCCTCGAAACATCTTCCTATTTCCACTGATGTACACTGAAAGGCTATAACAGACCTGCTGGCTTCTACCTTGGTGCCTTCACCTGCTGACAAATGAAGCACTTGCCAACAAACTCGGCTATTTCTCTTTTCATGTTGCTCCACCAAAATGACTATTTCAAGTCCTGATACATCTTGGTACCTCCCGGATACAAAGAAAATGGGGAACTATGATTTCAGACAACAACTCAGCTCTTAGTCCCGAGCTACCTTGCACACAAAGGCGTCATCTATACAACAAACTCTTATTTGAAGAAAATGTAGAGTCTGGGTCACCAACTGTCTGAACCCGGGTCACAATCCTGGCTAACTCTGGATCACTCGACTGACCCTCAACAATCCTTTGTCTGATGGATGGTTGAGTTATCAATTGTGTTATCCTGGTGGTAACCAGGTCTACTGTCAAAACAATACCGACTTGTTGTATATCCCTAACCAACAAGGGTCATTCAATCCACATTGCTATCGAGTGGGATGTCTTCCTTCTAAATGCATCTGCCACAACGTTGGCCTTACAAGAGTGGTACAAGATCTCACAATCGCAATCCTTAACAAATTCTAACCATCTCCTCTGTCTCATATTCAACTCTATCTGGGTGAAGAAATACTTGAGGCACTTGTGATCTGTAAATATTTGAATTTCCTCTCCATATAGGTAGTGCCTCCAGACTTTCAATGCATGAACCACTTCTGCTAACTTTAAATCGTGCACTGGGTAGTTCAACTTGTAAGGCTTCAACTGTCAGAAAGCTTAGGTGACCACCTTTCCATGCTGCATCCAAATCATCCTACTTCTTTATGACCAACACTGTCGAACACTACAAAGCTCATTGTTCCATCTAGAACCATCGAGACTAGGACTGCATCTAAAGCTTCTTTCAACCTTACAAAGCTTTTCTTTCATGCATCATTCCAGACGATCTCGCAACCTTCTTGTGTCAACTAGGTAAAATGGCTCACTGTCTTGGAAAGAGTTGGCGACGATTCATTTGTAACAACCTGCCAAATCCAGAAAGTTGCGAATCTCCACGATTGATGTCTGCACTGCCCAAGAAATCACTGCTTCAATCTTTACGGAATCCACTGAAACATCATCTCGAGAAACCACGTGGCCTATGAAGGCGAACTATTCTAGCCAAAACTGTAAGAACCCGACTCTAAAATAGTCCTAAACCTGGTTCTTATTCAGCATGAATGTACATAAGACATTCAATTCATAACCCATTTTTAAAACTTTAAAACAATAAAGACATCTCGGAAAATAAACTTCTTTCAATAAATCATTCAAACGGTAAATCTTGTTAAAACAGAAAATAGATCCTGGCCAGTAATTTATTAAAACATCCACAAAACAGTTATAAACCACATTATGCAAAATTCCCTATGGACTTTCTGTCCAACTACATGCTGAAATAAAATAAAGATATAAATAGAGGCGCCGACAGCTCCCATGATTATACAGCTCCTCCGCTAGCCGTCCTTGTGCTATCCAAAGTTACCTGGTGGAAAACCACATAAAATAAGGGTGAGTACAAAAGCACTCAGTAAGAATCCCCAACCAGGGTACAGTACGAAACATCAAATCATCTAGCATCCTAGTATACATGCAAACAGCTACCAACAAAGAATCTCTACTTTGGGTTGTTAACACAACTCTTGAGTCATCGGAAGTCTCATACCCTCAGTCAAATGACCAGCTCTCAAAACTGATCCCGAACAGATAATCCTCGAAAGTCTCATACTCTCGACCAAGTGACCAACTCTCAAATCGATCTTGACCAGCTCTCATAACTGGTCTAGGGACATCCAAAAGAGTACACAGAGTCAGGCTCCAAACTCGGAACGGAAGTGGTGTACTGACGACATTAGTCTGAGGGAGCTCTCCTCCCAGCGCCTAATGCGTGTGCACGCACACTACATGCTGCTGCAAACCGTGTAAATGTGGGGGCCTAAGGATAAACTATACCAGTCTAGGTACGCATGCCTAAATACTAGGAATCAGTGTCACTGATCTACAGTAGTGCGAGGCCCTAGACACTCAGTTGTAGCAGCCTGAATACCACCGATGCCTGAAGCTAATAACCGTCCAAGGCAGGCTTGCACCATTGGATGAGTTTCGCTCTTGCAGGCTACAAGCTAGGCTTATACCGTTGTGGTGAGCTAGATCATACCTGACTGTTGTGGGCGGAAACATGTCCTCGTTGGTCTCGACCTAAGGGTACCGAGTATGTTATGTCTACTCTCAGTTTTTGGATGATGACAGCCTAACAAGTGCTAACTAGGAATACTCAAACTCAATACATGCTCAACAACAGATACAACCTAGCATGGCACTACCAGCTTATCAACAGGAATCACAACACATGCTGGAAAGAGCAAACCTAGCATGACACTAACATGTGGAAATAGGAACAATACATGCTAGAACAAAATAGAACAGCATACAATCTTATCCACTAACATGCTCGTAAGTAGTAAACATGCAACAAGAATGCAATCAATGAATATTTCGCAGGGCCCACATAACCCCGGTAAGAAATCCTTACTTGGAAAACAAGCAGAAAACAACTATGAAAAGTATGCTCCTTGAGCTACAGAACCAACACGAAAAAAACCTAGGCAAGAATAAATGACAAGCACAACATTAACATCAAAGCAACCAACAAACTAGGTAACCAACTTATAAGGGCCCGGGAAAATGGAGTTACCCAAAATCGAGGCACACTAACTCGACAGCAAGGCCTCGACAAGGACAGCCTCGGTAGCAAGGGGTTGAGTGAGCTGGGCAAGTGTGTCCCTACGCGCAGACGAGGCTGAGAAACGCGTGAGGGCGAGGGGCTATGGTCGTGTGAGTGGCAGTACGGGATCGCGGCTCGGCTGGGCGGTGTTGCTCGTGGGCATGATGGTTGCGTGTGGCAAGAATAAACGCACAATGGGCTGGAGTTGGTGTGACAATGATCGGTTGCACAAGGTGATGCAAACGTGAGTGTACGGACGGCTGGGGCAAGGGTTTGCGACTGAGATATGGGGATGGCTCGCTGCTGCGATGTGGGGTTGTGGGCGATGCTCTAGTGGTAGTGTTGAGTGATCGGCTGGCCAGCGATGGTGAAGGTGATGGAGTGTAACGGCCCAGTTTTCCATGCTGGTTTCCCAGGTGTTTTCGGTTCATGATTCAAATGTTCGGTTGGAGCTATTTTAACCCTTAAGGGCATTTTGGACATTTTTGCCCTCGGGATCGATTTCGGGGATAATCAGGATTTTAGGGATATTCCTGTCTTTTGACAAGGCTTGATAGATTGTTGGTTGTAAGTCCAAGAAGTTTGTGATGGTTGTTTGGAAGCTTGGAGGTGGTTTGGTTAATTGCAAAATTAAAGTGCTCCCATTGGAATTTGAACCCTTGACCTTGAGGGGATTTGGAGGCTTGGAATGAATGGATTAATTAAGAGAAAAAGGTTGCTACAGCTGGGACTCTAAGAAGGAAAGCCCAGGGAAGGGAATCACCAAACCTAGTTGTATAAATAAAAAGAAGCTGTTGTTTTTCTTTTCCTAAAAAGAGTTACCGCACGTTCCCACTCTCCATCTTCATCCGCCTGCCGTTTTCTCCAAGAACCAAGATCAAGAACCGAGTAAGTCTTCTTTTCTTCTTCTTTCTTAGCCGAGAGTTACCCTCCATGTTGCTTGGACAAACCTAACCGAGCAAGGGTATTGTTCTTCTTCTTGTAGCCGAGACCAACAAGCCAATGCACCCGTTCGTCGCGCGGTGCCACACGAGAGAACCCAGTGAGCCCCTAGGCGCTGTTGCGGCCCGCCACCGCCATCGCGCGCCTCCATCTGGGACCACCCCTTGTTCGCCCAGCGTTGCTCGTCATTTGCGCTCGTGCGCTCGTCCCCACGGCAGCGAGATCCTGCCACCTAGCCGCTTGGCAACCCAGCATGTCGCGTCTCCCGTGTGCAACTGCGTTGCCAGCCAGCCACTTCATCGATCACGCCCGCAACAGCGCCGCTCTGCCTGCAGCAGTGCCCCTTCGTAGCTGTGTCTCCTTCTCCAGTGTCTAGATCGCAGCCTCAGTGCCGGTGTGCAGCCGCGTGTTCCTGCAGCACCGAGATGACCTTCTGCTTACACCTTGCAGTTCGCTAACACGTGCGCTATCGCAGCAGCGAAGCAGTAGCCTGCATTGCTTCGACAATCGTGTGGCACAGCAGCCCCGTCTGTTTGCAGCCATGTCGCCAGCCCGAGCAGCAGCGTCTATTTTCCAGATAGGGCTTCTCCCCAGCCAACCCCCGAGGTAGCAAATTTTTCTTCCCCAGCTGCTCGCACCTGTGCGCCTGCCTGCTGCTCGCCTGTTGCTCCCGCACGCCCTTGCTGAGCCAACCTAGTGCCGAGAGCTCCCTTCTTTGTTTGGTAGCCTCTTGTGCCTTGTGTTTTATTCCTGGGATAACTTTAGCTAGAAAGTTTATTTATGCACCAATTATGTTGGTTTATTGGCTAGGTTGAGTTGGTCCTTGCAGCTTAAAGAGTTTTCTACTGTGTGATTGTTTTCTGCTTGTTTTTAGGTAAGGATTTCTTACCGTGGTTGTGTGGACCCTACGATATTATCATGATGTGCCTTGTATGTTTGTTGACTGTTATGAGCATGTTAGTTATAGGACAGCTTGTGTTGACTTCTTGCTAGAATGTTTGCCCTGCTTGTACATGTTAGTGCCATGTTAGGTTTGTTCTTCCAGCATGTTTATGATTCCTACATAAGTTCGTAGTATCATGCTAGGTTATGTGTTTATATTGTTGAGCATGTATGTTTAGCCAGGAATCGTTTACTCTGTACTCTTAGTTAGAATAGTAGGGTTTGTCATCATCTAGAGGCTGAGAGCGGACATAATGTACTTTGTCCCCACCGATCGGGATCCAGTGCGAAGCATAACATACTCTGCTTCCACCTCGGCAGCCGATGCGGATTTGCTCCCACATCGGCATAAGCCTAGTTTGTAGCCTGCTAGAGCGAAACTCTGCCAACAGTGTAAGCCTACCTTGGTCGGTTCTTAGCTTCAGGTCAGTGGTACAGGCTGTTACAAATGAGTGCCGAGGGCCTCGCACTATTGTACTCAGTGACACCACTTCCGAGTCATAGGCATGCGTACCTGGACCGCGTAGTTTGTCCCTAGGCCCCCACATTTACGCAGGTTACAGTAGCATGCAGTGTGCACGCACACTCGTTAGTCACCGATTCGGAGTGCTCCCCCGGGCTAATGTTCGTGAGTACACCACTTCAGTTCCAGTTTAGAGCCAGACTTCGGGTACTCTCTCGTTAGTCAAGTTTTAGCTAGCCGAGGGTAAGAGGCCCTCGAGGACACCTATTTGGGATTGGTTTTTTAGCTAATCATTTGGCCGAGGGAGAAAGACCCTTGAGGGTGTTTGACATCTATTTGGGATTGGTTTTTTAGCTGATCATTAGGCCGATGGAGAAAGAACCTCGAGGATGTCTTTGGGATTGGCTAGGAGAGTCAATCATTAGGCCGGAAGTAGGAGACTTCCGAGGATTCCGAATTCGCCTGGAAGCTCGTTGAGCAATGTTCTGTGTTGGTAACTGTTTTGCATGTATACTAGGGTGCTAGATGACTGATGTATCGTATTGTACCCCGGTTGGGGATTCTTACTGAGTATGTTTGTACTCACCCTTATTTATGTGGTTTTTCCAACTGGTAACTTGGGATAGCACCGGGACGGCTAGCGGAGGGAGTTGTTTGATCATGGGAGCTGCCGACACTTTGTTTTGTCTTTATCTTTGCATTTATTATTCAGCATGTAGTTAGACATGGAGTCCTTAGAGGAACTTGGTGATTTGGGTTGTTTTAAACTATTTGATTGTTTTTAATAAATACTGGCCAGGCATGTTTTAAGTTATTGTTTTACCTTATGAAAGTTTGCGAGTTTAAATGTTCCCTGCTTTTGATGTTTGAAAAGTTTTTAAAATGAGCACTAAACCGTTTGTAAACAAATTTTACTCACATGCTGAGTGAGAACCTAGGTTTAGGGCCGTATTTTGGGTCAGGTTCTCACATGGAGCTTGATGATTTTGGCAATGGGAAGAAGAGAGAGAGAGGGATCGATTGGAGAAGGCTTTTGGGGAGAAAGAGATTGCAAGAGGAAGGGGTTAATCGACCAAAACTTGTTTCCCTTTTTCTTTTCTTTTAATTTAATTAAAACCATTTAAGTTGATCCGCTCAAGGATCTCAAAAGGCAAGGGAAAAGCTAAATGGTAAGCCATTAAACCGATCTGCTCAAGGATCTCAAAAGACCCAACAAACTTGGGACTCAACTTTTCCCGCTTACCAAACCTCAAAACTCTATGCATTGGTGCCACTTTCAGAAATACATGTTGACCAACTTCAAACTCTAAGTATAAATGTCGAACATCAGCTAACTTTTATGCCTACTCTGTGATGTCAACATGGGAGTCCTAATCATCTGCACTGCGTCGTTAGTCATCTATAACAACTCGAGACCCAAAACCTGTATGTCGCCAACCTCTTCCCAGAACACTGAAGATCTGCAACGCTTACCATACAAGGCCTCAAATGGAGCCATCTGAATCGTCGACTAACTGTTATTATACGCAAACTCCATCAAATATAGATACTGATCCTAACTTTCTAGAAAGTCTAACACACAGGCTCGTAACATATCCTCGAGAATCTGGTTCACCCTCTCAGTCTGACCATCTATCTGAGGGTGAAAAGCAGTACTGAAGTTGCACTCGGTTCCCAACCCCTTCTGCAGTGCTCTCCAAAAGCAAGAAGTGAACCAAGAGACACGGTTTGAAATGATCTTCACCGGCACACCATGGTACCGAATGATCTGCTCCAAGAATAACTGTGCCCACTACTCCACGGTATAGTTAACTCTACCAGGGATAAAGTGTGCACTCTTAGTCAGCCGATCCACAACAACCCAGATCTGATTAAACCCTCTCGGTGTCCTTGGCAACCCAAAAATAAAGTCCATCGAAATCTCTTCCCATTTCCACTGAGGCACACTCAACGATTGCAACAAACCTATCGGTTTTTGTCTGGGAGCCTTCATTTGCTGACAAGTGAAACACCGGCTAACAAACTCTGCAATGTCTCGTTTCATAGCCATCCACCAGAACGTCTACTTGAGATCCTGATACATCTCGGTACCTCCCCTGGGTGCCAAGTAAATGGGGAGCTATGAGCCTCAGTAAGCAACTCGGCTCATAGCTGGGCTTCAGCTGGAACACAAACTGGCCTCTATACCTCAAACCTTTGTCTGGTGCTATAACAAAGGCAAAATTTCCATCCTTATAAACTCTCTTAATCAATCTTTCCATCTAGGGTTCACTCTGCAGGCCATAAATGATCCTCTGCTTTATCGACACTGAACTGTCAACTAGGCTACCTTGGCGGTCACCTCTCTCAAAAACACTGTAATACTGACTCTCGCGAACTCTTTCCGCAAATGAACATAAGAACTCAACAAAGCTGCGGAGTGCAACATCTTTCTACTTAGAGCATCAGCCACAACATTGGCCTTTCCCAAGTGATACAATATCTCACAGGCATAGTCCTTAACTAACTCGAGCCATCTTCTTTGACTCATGTTTAACTACTTCTAAGTGAAAAAGTACTTAAGGCTCTGTTGATCTGTAAACAGTCGAATCCTCTCACCAAACAAGTAGTGCCTCCAAATCTTCAAAGCACAACAGCTGCCAACTCCATGTCATGAGTAGGATAATTTTCTCATAAGGCTTAAACTGTCAGAAAGCATAAGAAATCACCTTACCATGATGCATCAACACGCAACCCAAACCAAACTTGGAGGCATCACTATAAACCATAAATCCACATGTTCCTAGGGAATTGGCAACACTGGTGATGTCGTCATAACTAGCATCCCAAACAAAGTCAACAACCTTTCTCGTCAACCTGGTAAAGGGTGTTGCCTTAGTGGAAAAGTCTTTGATGAGCCACCGGTAATAACAAGCCAAACCCTAAATGCTGCGAATCTCAGCAACAGTCGTCAGTCTGGCCCACAAACTTACTGCCTCAACTTTAGTGGGGTCCACTGCTATGCAATCTCTAGAAACAACGTGTCCAAGGAAAGCCATTTGCTCTAACTAGAAGTCACACTTGGTGAACTTGGCATACAACTGTTTTCTCTCAAAGCTGCCAAAACTTGTCTCAGGTGCGAAGCATGGTCCTCCTTAGTCTTTGAGTAAATCAATATATCGTCTATGAACACGATGACGAAGCTGTCCAAGAATGTCTTAAACACCCTATTCATCATGTCCATAAACGCTACAGGAGCGTTAGTCAGTCCGAAGGACATGACCACAAACTCGTAATGACCATACCTCGACCTAAACGTTGTCTTAGGAATGCTAGCATCCCGAATAATCAACTGATGGTACCCAGATCTTAAATCAATCTTAGAAAACACTAAAGTTCCTTGAAGCTGATCAAACAAGTTGTTTATACGCGGCAAAGGATACTTGTTATTTACGGTGACTTTATTCAACTCTCGGTAGTCTATCAAAGGCGCATCGATCCATCCTTCTTCTTTACAAACAAAATAGGTGTTCACCACGGGGACAGACTCGGTCGAATGAATCCTCAGTCTAGCATTTCTTACAACTAAACTTTCATTTCTCGTAACTCAACTAGAGTCATACGGTACGAAGCCTTAGATATAGGGAGAGTCCCTGTCTCAAGCTCAATGGTAAAGTTCACCTCTCTCTGCGAGGGCAAACTCGATAACTCCTTAGGGAAAACATCTGCGAACTCCTGTACTACTGATACCTGATCAACAGTCAACGGGGTACTGCTTTCACCTAACAACTTTGCCAAATTTCCCCAAGCTCCTCAAGCTAACAAACGACAGGCTTTCACTACTAAAATCAACGGCGGACAAACTCCGCTATGGACACCGCAAAACTTGAAGCTTTGTTTCTTGGGTGGCCTAAATACGACTTCTTTCTGGCGACAATCTATCATCATGTGGTTCTCAGCTAACCAATCCATACCAACGATAACGTCAAAATCGCTCATAGGCAGGACTTTGAGAGTAGCTACTAAAAGCTCTTCAAATATCTGTATCAGACCACTTCTAACTTTCTCACTAGCTAACATACTTACTCCCGAAAGAGTTGCAACACACAGCACAAACCCTAAAGGTTCGAGTTACAAACATGCTTGTCTAAAAAATGAATCAGATGCAAATAAGTGGGTCGAACTCGAATAAAACAATACAAATGCAGAGTGATCTAAGATAAGCAGCGTACCTACAACTACAGCATCAGTCCGCTCTACCTCCTGGTGAGTCGTAGCAAATACGCGGCCCTGCTGCTGAGTCGACTTGACAACTGCTCCGACCTAAGGGAAAAATCTAGCCAAGTGCCCTTCCAAGCCACATTTGGAGCAAGCTCGGAGTGAAACTCCCACAAACACCATAATCGAACCTGGCACAAGTGTTACACTAGGGCGACTACCAGACTACGCCCTACTGGCAATCCTGCTGTCGATGATGCGGTCGATTCAGTGGTTCGGTTGGGCCGTTAGGGCTGTTTTGACCCTTATGGGTATTTTGGTCTTTTGCTCCCCGGGCAGGATTTGTGGATTTTCAGGGCTTCGAGGTAGCTCCTGCCTTTGTTGAGGTTTATTTGTTGGTGGCTGCGAGTCCCGAGATGTTTGGGCTATTCGTTTGGGAGTTCGGTTGTGATTTGGGTTTTGGGCAAAGTTATGGTTGTTTGGGTGTTTCCTTTGGGATTCGAGCCCGGGCCCTTAGTGTTGATTTGGGAGGTTGATTTAAGTGAGTTATATTGATTGGAAAAGGTTACTTCAGTCGGGTCTCGAAGGAGGAAGCCGGGAAATGGGATTTTAAGGATTTTTAGAATTTGGATAAAATTGGATAAGGTTGGAAAATGAAGATTAAATCCCCATTTTCCCTTTTTTATTTTTAAAATCCTATTTTTCATTTTTAAAATCCCATTTTTCCCCAAAATTCCCATTTTTCTCTTTTTTCCCCTTTCTCTCTCCTCCAGCCCGGCCCCAGCCCCCCTAGGTCGCCCAGCTAGCCCAGCCCAAGCCCCCTGGCCGCCCAGCTCGCCCACGTCCGAGCCAGCCCGAGCCCAGCCGCGCAGTGTCGTGCCAGCGTCGCCCAGGTCGCGCCGAGCCCGGCCCCAACTCACCCAGGCCGTCCTCGCGTCGCCCAGGCCGTCCCCGCGTCGCCCAGCCTCGCCCAGGCCCCGTGTCGCCCTGGTCCATGTCGCCCCTGTAGCTCGTCGTGCCTTCCCGAGCGCTCTGAGCCCGTCGCGTCGCGTCGCCCGCGCGCGTGTTTTTGTAGCTCGTGTCGCTCGCGCCCGAGGGCTGTCCCCTGTGTCGAGCCGCGCCGCGCGTCGTCACCTGGCCGAGCTCGAGCCCGCGCCCGCGCGCCCTTGCCTCTCTCCAGCTCGCTCGCGCTCAGCCTCCGCGCCCCAGCGCCTGCGCCCAGCCCCTGCCGACAGCCTGCTTGTTGTGTGTTGGTTGGCCCGAGCCATGTGGCTTCTCGGATGGTATTTCCCGAGTCTTTTCTTCGTTGGGCCCTGATTTGTTGGCTGCTGGTTATTGATTTATTTGGGGTGCTTTATTTAATTTATAGGCTGTTCGGGTTCGATTAGAGGCTCGAGGATCGCTCGTTGATTTATTATGATTTGTAATTGTTTTCCTGCTTGTTCCAGGTAAGGATTTCTTACCGTGGTTGTGTGGACCCTGCGATATTATCACGATATGCATTGTATGCTTGTTTACTGTTATAAGCATGATAGTGATAGGCAGCTTTGATTGATCTCTTGCTAGCATGTTTGCCTGATTGTACATGTTAGTGCCTGTAAAGACCCGACCCAAAAAGGGCTCTAAATAGGCCTTTACCCCAATGCATGCATTCAAAGTAAAGGACAATATGCAAATAAATTTTCGGATTCCCAATTAAAACAAAACAATCAAGGTTCAATCAGAAATCAATATAGTTTTGTGAAACTCATCATCGTCTCCAAGCACCTGTTTCAAGGCAAATACATTTCCAAAACGTACACTCTGATCAGAGATTTATTAAAACATTTGAAACAACCTCAAATTCAATAAAGCGGGAATCCACAAAAACATTCAGAAAACATCCTAGGGCTCCGTGCCCGGCTACATGCATTCAGGAGAAAATAAAAGACAAGAGTCATAGAAATAAAAAGTCTGAGACGACAGCAGGTTCCCATGATCTCAGCTCCTCCTTCAGCCATCCTGTCTCGCCCCTTGGTTACCTGTGGAAAACCACAAAATAAGGGTGAGTAACGAATTACTCAGTAAGAATCCCCAACCGGGGTACGATACGATGCACATGGTCATCTAGGTGAGTGTATGCAAGCAATGAATATAAACACAGAATGGAGCACATAGCTTAAATCCACATATAATCCTCGGATGCCAACTCAGGGTCTTAGCCCGGATAATCCACCACACAATACGCCCTATACGAGAAACAAGTCCCGGCCTCAGCCTGTCTACTGTCGATACGAAAGGTGCACTAGCATAAGATCCCGAGGAGCTCTCTGGTCGGTGCTGTAATGAGCGTAAGCGCGCACCGCGTGCTACTGCAGACTATGGGTGGTGTCGGGTCTAGTGGCAAGCTGCCCATGTCCAGTCACCACGCCTAACTAAATCTCTGGATCGGTGTCACTGACATAGGGGTGTGAGACCTGGACAAGTGAACTATGTCAGCCTGAACCACCGCACCTGAGGCTAAGGAATCGGTCGTGGTAGGCTTACACCAGGAAGCCGTCCTTGCCCTATCAGGTGGCAATCAAGGGCTACGGCCGAACACGCCGAGGACGCGTGCCGATCGCCGGACGAGGCAATGCCAAGTCATCATCCCGACCGTTGGGGCATTTAACAGTCTGCCACCCTCACCCAAGATTGCAGGGCCTACCGGTCGGGTTAGCTAAACCCTAACGGGGTCCAGGGATGGAGTACTACCTCGTACGTCCCTGTCATGGATGCAAGATACTTTATGCATCGGGCCCGGATGATGCTACCTACCTACACTCTAACCTATCATATCAATAACATACAATCCAATACAATCCAAAACGTGCTCAACAGATACAACGAACCTAGCATGGTACTATGAAGCAAGAATAGATATGAGCATGCCAGAACGGAACAACCTAGCATGGACTAACATGAGAGAACAACATACGAAGTCATGCTAGTCAGGAATTCAGAACAGAGCACCTAAACTATACATGCTGATAATCACAAACAAACATACAAACAACAATCACATAGAACATCGCAGGGTCCACACAACTCCGGTAAAAAATCCTTACCTTGGTCGGGAGGCTTCTACACACAAATCCTAAGCTGTGGACAATCTCGAGCTAGCTAACGGAACCTAGCAAACACAATAACAATCAACATCTATAAGCCTAAAAATAATAAAATAGCAGGCTCGGCTCGGGAACACACACACGGCACGGCGGCACGAGACTAGGCACTGCTGGCAGACTGGTGCGGCTTGGCTGGGCGCTGGCTGCTCGCTGGGGCGAGCGTTGGGCGCTGAAGGGCACAGATGGGCGCTGACGGGCGCAGATGGGCGCTGACGGGCGTAGATGGGCGGCGCTGGGATGCTGGCTGCGCGCTGGCCACGCGCTGGGACACGGCACGGGCGCGCAGGCGCTGGGCGTGCGGCACGGACGCGGGCGCACGCGGGCGAGGCGCGCGCGGGGCGAGCGACGGCACTGGCGAGGGCGCGCGAGGGCGATCTAGCGTCTGGCGCCTGCTGCTGCGCGCGACAGGGAGCGACGGGACCACCTGCTGCTGGGCGTGCGACAGGAGACTTGGGCGAGCTGCTCGGCGATCTGGCCGACTGGTGGGCGGTTCTGGGCGCCTGGGCAGACCTGGGCGTGCTAGGCAGCCTGCAACAACACACACACTCACACGAGCACTTTCTCTTACCTTCGGCCAGCAAAAACAACCAATCGAGAAGATGAAGAGGGTGAAGACTTACCCGAAATGATGATCGAACCTCGGGGCTGCAAAGGAGAAGAAATTCGGCTTGGGGCTTGGGAGAGGAAGGGTTGGGCGGCCATGGAGTTTTGGGGAAGAAAACACAAAACCTAATTTCTTTTCATTTAACCAAATGCACAAAAACTCCAAAGATCCAAGGGTAACTAAGATATGACGCGGAAAGAGTAACAATAACACATGGTGGCTCACTTGGCAAGGCTCTCCTCTAGCACACAAGGCCACCCTGGCTTGAACCCCGGCTGCAACACAATTTTCCTATATTTTAACTTTTGCATCTATCCTTGCTCAAACTCATCCACAAATCCCCAAAAACTTACATAAATCCATCCAATAATTTTAGCAACTGGAAAAAGACATAAACGGCCCTGACGGCCCGACCAAATTACCAAAATACCCCTATGGCATACCTGGAAGACCGGGATGAAAACCTGGGCCGTTACAGTGCCATGCTAGGATTGTTCTTCCAGCATGCTTAAGATTCCTGCTTAAGTTCGTAGTATCATGCTAGGTAAATGTGATTGAGGTCGGTCATTGTTTTGCTAGCCAGGAATCATTTATTTGCTCTGTACTCTTAGATAGAGTTGTAGGGTTTGTCATCATCCAGAGGCTGAGAGCGGACATAACGTACTTTGTCCCCACCGGTCGGGAGTAAAGCGAAGCATTGCTTCAGGGGTTGAGAGCGGACATAACGTACTTTGTCCCCAGTGGTCGAAAATAGAGCAAAGCATAACATACATTGCTTTTTCTCCCCCCTCCCGGCAGCCAATGAGACTTAGCTACCTCATTGGCGTATGCCTAGTTTGTAGCCTGCTAGAGTGGAACCCTGCCAACGGTGTAAGCCTACCTTGGCCGGTTCTTAGCTTCAGGTAGGTGGTTCAGGCTGCACAGATGAGCGCCGAGGGCCTCGCGCTACTGTCATCAGTGACACCGCTTTCGAGTCATAGGCATGTGTACCTGGCCCGCGTAGTTTGCCCTTTGGCCCCCACATTTACGCCGGTTGCAGCAGCATGCGGTGTGCGCGCACACGCGTTAGTCGCCGGTTTGGAGAGCTCCCCCGGGCTAATGTTCGTGAGTACACCATTCCTTCCGTTAGAGCCAGACTTCGGGTACTTTCCCGTAAGTCCAGTTTAGCAGCGAGGGCAAGAGGCCCTTGAGGACATTCTTGGGATCAATGCATTCCCTCCGAGTGAAAGATACCTTGGTGATGTCCCAGGATTGGTCAATGTATCCAATCCTTAGGCCGGAAGTAGGAGACTTCCGATGACTCCAGATCTTGTTTTATGAGCTCGTTGAGCTATGATCTGTGTTGATAGCTGTTTGCTTGCATGTTGAGGTGCTAGATGACTGATGTATCGTATTGTACCCCGGTTGGGGATTCTTACTGAGTATGTTTATACTCACCCTTATTTATCTTTTAGGTAACTTGGGACAACACTAGGAGGGCTAGCGGAGGGAGCTGATTGATCATGGGGAGCTGCCGGCACTCTGTCATTTATTATTGCATTGTTTATTCAGCATGTAGATGGACAGGAGTCCTAGGGGAACATTGTTTAAAAAGTTGTTTAAATTGTATTGTATGTTTTATAAATACTGGCCAGGTTGTTTTACTTCGTTGGATTGTTTAAATGAAAACTGTTGGTTATGTTTTAAGGGTTCCCCCTTCTCATATGTTTTGAAAGGTTTTTAAATATGAGCACTAAACCGCTTGATATCATATTTAACTTGCATGCTGAGTGAGAACCCCGGTTTAGGGCCATGTTTTGGGTCGGGTTCGTCACAATGCTGATCTCTACCTCGAAAATAGCCATGGCAGAGCTGCTACTGACCGCCTGAATGGAAACCACAGGAAGACTCAAAATTCTTCTTCTAACCAGAGTAGGATTGAACAATCTGAACAGGTGCATGAAGGACTTGCACCGACGGGTACTTAGAATTAAAAATTGTGGCCAGTGCTACAGCCCTGGCATATGATTTAGGAGAGAGTGCTCGAACATCTTGAGCAACCTCCTTCCTCAACTTCCAACAAAATTCATTATCTAGAGCTCCTTTATGGCTATCAACTTAGAAGAAAAGTAATTATACTTAGAAAACTTCTTCTCATAACCAGCTATACTGTTCGTCCGTTGTTTCAAGATTGAGAAGGCTTCCGCCATCTCCTGCTGTGCCTCTTTGCTAATGTACTTAGCTCGAAACTCAGTCTGGAAAAACTCCCATGTGGCTGGTGGAGACCCTACTGGTCTACCACTGTCGGTGGACTCCTACCACCAAACTGTTGTATCAGTCAGCACGTGAGAAGCACACCTCGGCCTCTGAACATCTAGACAGCTCATGACACGAAAAATGCACTTTAAAGAGGCCAACCACTTCGCTGCTACCAACGGATTCTCAGAAGCATCAAATTCACCTGGCTTCCACTTACAAAAATCCTTGAGCCACTTGTCGTACTCGGCGGCTCCATCAACCACATCTCCTTCAACAACAACAAGCTCTTCCCTGCCCTGAGGGATCATTAGGGCTACTGGGGTAACTGGGGGTGTCTGCTGGATCAACTATGTCAGCTGGGCTATCTGTGCCCGAGACTCCTCTCTCTGCGCTACCAATTGCACCAGAGTCTCCGCTCTCGGTTTCACCAACAAACTGGCCACAATCTCTCTCATGGTCGAAGCAAACTCTGCTCCAAAAGTCTCAATTTGAGGCAATGTAGCCTCTATTATCTCTCTCGAAAAATCAACAATCGGGGCCAATGGTGGCCTGCGGGTCTGGTCAACCTTTGACGTGGTCTCATCTTCAACTGGCTCAATTCCAACTCCTAGGTTGTAGTACCATACTTCCCTGCTCCTCTACGTGTGACCGACATACTAGCGATCTACACTCAAACCACAAAGATTCAGTTCACACTTGGACTCTAACTACCAACAACAGGTAAAGCATGTATACTAGATACAAGTATTGTAACCAAAACCCTTAACAAAAGAACTTTCGACATACCTGAAGGTCGTGGAGTGCTGATGATCATGGGGACAAACAACCTAACTCAATAGGTCAGTCTCTAGAATCTATGACTCTATGCTCTGATACCAACTGTAAGAACCCGACTCTAAAATAGTCCTAAACCTGGTTCTTACTCAGCATGAATGTAAATAAAACATTCAATTCATAACCCATGTTAAAACTTTAAAACAATAAAGACATCTCGGAAAATAAACTTCTTTCAATAATTCATTCAAACGATAAATTTTATTAAAACATAAAACAGATCCTGGCTAGTAATTTATTAAAACATCCAAAAAACAGTTATAAACCACATTATGCAAAATTCCCTACGGAATCTGTGTCCAACTACATGTTGAAATAAAATAAAGACATAAATAGAGGCGTCGGCACCTCCCATGATCATACAGCTCCCCCACTAGCGTCTCGGTGTTGTCCCAAGTTACCTGGTTGAAAACCATGAAAAATAAGGGTGAGTACAAAAGCACTGAGTAAGAATCCCAAACCGGGGTACAGTATGAAACAACAAATCAAGAACAAAGCTACATAATATGCATAATTAGAGAAATAAAGAACATTAAGAACCTCAAAAAAATTTCGACTGCCAAAGAGGAACCCGCAATTTTCAATTTCGACAAGCTTAATCTTTCTTCTCTTCAGCTTCTACAATTCTGTTATAGATCAAATACGTGGAGTGCTTCGTCAAATTTAACAGCACAAAAGCGAAGTTCAGTCCCACCACACTACACATCGACATGAGAAAAATCAATGAAAAATGAAGAGGAAGATGAACACGAAGGAAGATCGACTTGATGAAACAAAGAGGCGAAAGTACCTTTTTCGACAAAAATTTAAGATGACTTGAGGATAGAAACTGATGGACCAGGAAACGAAGGCGAAACAAAAAGTAGGTGTAAATAAATAAATAAATTTAAGATGACATTAACAGGATCATTAACCTCCTCCTCTTTGACCTCTTCATGAGCTGTGGCATTAGTATCCTCAGGCTTATAATTAATTTCTTCTACCCAAGAAGAAAAACTTACAATTTTTACATAGGTATGTATTAAAGCCATAAATGAAATACTTTAAAAGTTGAACCTAAGCAGCTTAACCTGATATCTATGATCAATGGGATGAGTACATAAATTCTCTTACCCAATTTTTAAATCGTACAACCTCTACATTTAACTTCAAAATCTCTTCCTAAACAAGAATGATGAATGAATACATCAAAATATGAAAATTGTCATAAAAGATTTAGAATTGGTCTTTTCACAGAAATTGGTGGTAAATCCCACAAAACTGAAATAAAAAATGAAAGCAAGAAAGGGTAAAAATACCTAGTTTTCTGTGAGGAGAGTGTGACGACCCCAAACAAGTAAAGTTGTAGAGAAAAATGCGAGGAGAAGAAGAGCCAAACAATTAGGTCTCTTAAGGAAATAGGAAGGGTGTAAATACCTCCAATTTCATCACTGTTGTCCATAATGACGAAGATGAAATATAGATGGTGACAAAACCCTCTTTAAACTTAAACACTTTTAAAAAAAAAAAAAAAAAAAAAAGATGAAACGAAGATGGATATATCAGAAACCTCATCAAAGAACTTTGTAGCTAATCTCTAGCGAAATCTGTCGTCGAACTCACTAGCAATGGAAACGACGCTCAGGAATTTGGAAGAGTCGAGAGAAAAGGGAAACGGTGGAAAGTTGAAAGTGAAACACGTGAAGAAGAGGATATTACGAGTTAGGATTTTATTTATTAAATAATTTATAGTATCGGTTCGGTTTGGTTTTTTATCGGTTTTTCACAAGAAACCGAACTGAACCGAACCTAAAAAAGTCAGTTTTCTGCCATTTGAAACCGATGAATCCAATGCTCATCTAAAAAACTAAACCAAATCATTGGATCGGTTTGATTCAGCAATTTTTTGTTTTTATTTTCACCCCTACCTACCGTTTAGATTTGCCTCCTTTTCATGTTTCGATGTTGAGACGATGCATAGTGGTCCCTTCTCGCATAGTAGATTATGAGCCTTTGGGGTTGAACCCGAATTTGACTTTTGAGGAATAGCCAGTGCAGATTGGCATAGAAGCACAAGACTTTGCATAACCGAGAGATTAGGTTGGTTAAAGTTTTATGGGGGAGATAGCTAGTTAACGAAGGAACTTGGGAGTGCGAGAATGATAAACGTTCTCGTTATCCGAAGTTGTTTCAGTCTTAGAAATTTCGAGGATAAAAGTCATTTAAAGAAGGAAATGTTATAACAATCCAGGAAAAAAAAAAAGAAAAAAAAGTGACTTTTAAAATTTTAAAAAAAAAGGTTTTTTTTTTTGCAAGGGAAAATCAAATCCCATTTATGGATTTTGTAAAATTAAAAATAAAAAATAAAAAATAAAAATCCCTCCTTCCTATTTCCCTTCCTTCTTCTTCTTTTCTCAACCCAAACCCTACCCCCTTCACCTACTAGACACCGCCGATCACCCAGCCCGCATGCACCCCTCGCCACGCTGCCACTGAACCAACCAGACACCACCGACCACCCAGCCCGCATGCACCCCTCCCCGTACGCGTTCCCTATGTCGTGTGCTCGCATGCTCAACCTACGCCTTGCACTCACCTCGTCACCACCCCGCACGACCAAGCTCGCATCAGCGTCGTTTAGGCCAGCGTGTGCGGCCGCTTGACCCTCAACCACGCCGCCTCTTTCCTGCCGCTCATTGTTTACCAATAGCCCCTACACGCACGATTTTTAGCCATGTTCGCATCCTCGATTTGTCGATGCTTGTCCTATTTCGATTTTTGGGTAAGCATTTCTACTTTCAGGGCAATTTTATTGATTAATTGATGTGGTTTTGGTTGTTGACTATAAATTTGTGTTTTTTTTTTGTTTGTGAAGCGTTCTTTGGTTGTATTTTCAAAGTGTGTGTTATCTGGCACGTGGGTTCGTGTTCGTCAAGTGTTTGGACAATAGTGGGAATCGGGTTTTGGGTAAGTTTTGTGGTTGTTCTTATGGATTTGAAAGGTGTTCATTGTGTTGTTAGTTTAAGTATGTTGAGACTGAATTTTAGATATATTTTGTTAGCTCGTTTCAGCTTTTTTAGTTGATCTATTGGCAACATCTCAAGGATAAAATTCCCTTGTTTTTCTATATTTTGAAACAGGTAAGGATTCTCTACCCGGGTTGTGTGGACCCTGCACAGGGCGAAGTTTTGTGCTATCGATATAAGTTTGCGTGTGTTATAATGTTTGTTAATTATTTTACTGGTTGATTGTATGTTGTGCTTCGGAATTATGGGGTCCCAAACTTCTACTTTCTATGTTAATTTATAAATCATGTTTCTTGTGAGAACGTCGGAATTATGGGGTCCTGGTATGCAAATTCTTTTAATTGTATGTTTTGTTGTTCCTTATTCGGTATACTCAATATGATGACATGTTTTTGTAATAGCTAGTCATGATCATGTATGTTAGTATCCTTGCTAGGATGCTAGTTGAGTTGTTGAGCATGTTGGGTGATCAATTAGGACTAGGATCTTTCACCCTCTTGTTGTGGGACTGTTTAGCTGTCATCATCTAGAGGCTGTAGAGAATACAACGTACGTTGTTCTCATTGGGTCAGAGTCGTTGAGGATTTGATCCTACACCTGATAGCTGAGGATGTGATGTAACATGCTGCCCCCGGGGATGCCAAGCTTGTAGCTCTTTTAGGTGGGTCGTAATCATAGTGTACGCCAACTTTGGGAGGGCCTTAGCTTAGGGTGATAGGTGTGAGCAGGCTGACTCGGATCGCTGGTGATAACTCTCAAAGAGAGCATATTTTAGGCTATTTAGGTTGCATTAATTTGATAGTTAGGTAAATAATATTTGCGTTCTTAGAAGGAATATGGAGAAATAACTTAGAAAAGCAGCATGCGTTCATAATATCGCATCAAAAGCATGAATCCGCGCTTTAGCGCAAATCTCAAAACAACTATGCCTAATTTACGCTTTTTAGCAGGATTTCACATAACATCAAGGAAAAGGAAATGATGTGAACGCTGATCGGATCACGCAATTACGCTAAACCCAAAGAAGGAATTACGATCGACAAAGTTTCGTCTACAAGGAAAGAATCAAAAGAATCAACTATGCAATCAAGGTGATGGCAATCAAATAAATCTCGACGAAAATCAAGGAATAGGCATTCATGATGATTTGTACAACTCACCTCTACTTGCATATCACGAAATTCAATCCTATAAATACCCAAGCAAGGAGCGAAATTCATTGAGCTGGTCGGTTGGTCATAAGCCTATCGAGGGACTAAAGCCAAAACTTGAGTCTACTACAGAGAAGCTGATGGTGGTGCTATGGGAACTGATAACGGCCCAGAATTGTATTCCAGTTCCCTAGGTATGTTCGGTTAGTTTTACAGTTGTTCGATTGGGCCGTTAGGGCAATTTGGGCCTTTAAGGGCACTTTGGTCATTTGTCCTCACAGCCAGTTTTGTAGTTAACCAGAGATTCAGGGTTGTTTCTGGCAATTGTTGAGTTCAGCTATTCTTCGGTTCCAGGTTTCCAGGGTTGGAATGCATTTTGAGATATTTGGAGGTATTCCGGTTAAAAAGAAAAAAAAATAAGAATTAAATGTGTGTTTGTTGGGACTCGAAGAGTGTTGGATTTGGGAGTTTGGCTTTTAAATAAAATAGGAGATTAAAAGTGTTGTTGCTGGAACTCGAACTTGTGACCAGCAAGGTATTTGGAGACTTGTTTTGAAAAGAGGAAAATAAGAATTTAAAAGTGACATTGCTGTGACTCGAAGGGGTGATCAACAGTGAGTTTGGAGGCTTGTTTTTAAAAGAAATAAATTAATAGGAAAATGTGTTGTTGCTAGGACTCGAAGGAAGGATGGCCAGGATTTCAATCGACTAAAAAAGAAGAAGGAGAAATCTTATTTTGCAAGACCTAGCCACGAGTTTCCTTCTCCCTCTCAACCATTCTTGTTGATTCATTCTTCCCCATTCCCCATTATTGCCAAACTCATCATCCTCTCCATCCCTTCTAATCGTTTCTTGCATGTTCCTCTCGAGACATCACCCCTCTCTTCTCCTCTCTTACCGAAATCACCTTCTCCACATCCCATCTTGCCGCAAAACTCTAGCCTCAAGAATTCCCCTTAGCCAAGAGAGTCTTCTCTTCTTCTTGTGTTGGCCGAAAACTCTCCCCACCTTGCCAAATCACCTTTGGTTGCTGAGAGGACCAGCCTTATCCTTGATTTTCGCTTATATTGTCGCAAAGGACACACCCTAGCCAATGAGGGGCACCACCCTAAGCAAATCAGCCTTTTTTGCTGCAAGCAACCATAGCCGAGCCTTGTTCTTAGCCGCACATCACCTAGCACAAACCTTGCAGTCGAGATGTAAAGACCCGACCAAAAAGGGGCTCTAAATGGGCCTTTACCCCAATGCATGCATTCAAAGTAAGGACATTATACAAATATGTTTTCGGATTCCAATTAAAATTAAAACATTCAAAGATTCAATCGTAAATCAATACGATTTTATGAAACTCCGTCCCTGTCTCCAAGCACTGCTTCAAGACAAATACATTTCCAAAAGTTTACTCTCGATCGAGATTTATTAAAATCATTCAAACCTTTCTCGATACAACAATCTTTGGAATCCACAAAAACAATGAGAAAACATCCTAGGGCTCCGTGCCCGACTACATGCATTCAGGGGAAATAAAAAGGCAAGGAGTCATAATATAAAAATCAGAGACAACATCAGGTTCCCATGATCACAGCTCCTCCTTCAGCCATCCTATCTCGCACCTTGGTTACCTGTGGAAAAACCACAAAATAAGGGTGAGTAACGAATTACTCAATAAGAATCCCCAACCGGGGTACAATACGATATACATGGTCATCTAGCCGAAAGATATGCAAGCTATGAATATAAACACAGAATAGAGCACATAGCTTAAGTCCACACTTGGACCTCGGATGCCAACTCAGGGTCTTAGTCCGGAATAATCAACCACATAATACGCCCTATACGAGAAACAAGTCTCGGCCTCAGCCTGTCTACTGTCGATACGAAAGGTGCACTAGCTCAAGATCCCGAGGAGCTCTCCGTTCTGCGCTGTAATGAGCGTAAGCGCGCACCGCATGCTACTGCAGACTCTGGGGGGTGCCGGGTCTAATGGCAAGCTGCCTTGGTCCAGTCACCATGCCTAACTAAATCTCAGGATCGGTGTCACTGACATAGGGGTGTAAGACCTGGACACGTGAACTATGTCAGCCTGAACCACCGCACCTGAAGCTAAGGAACCGGTCGTGGTAGGCTTACACCAGAAGCCGCCCTTGCCCCTAACAGGTGGCAATCAAGGGCTACGGCCGAACACGCTGAGGACGTGCCGACTGCCGGGGACGAGGCAATGCCAAGTCATCATCCCGACCATTGGGGCATTTAACAGTCTGCCAACTTCACCCAAGATTGCAGGGCCAGCCGTTAGGGTTAGCTAAACCCTAACGGGGATCAGGGACGGAGAACCTTCTCTTACGTCCCTGTCGTGGATGCATGTTACGTTATGCATCCGGCCCGGATGATGCTACCTATCTGGACTCTAAACTATAGCAACAACAGCAAACAATCCAATACAATCCAATATGTGCTCAACAGATACAACGAACCTAGCATGATACTACGAAGCAAGAACAGATACGAGCATGCCAGAACGGAACAACCTAGCATGGACTAACATGAGAAACAACATAAGAAATCATGCCAGTCAGGATTTCAGAACAGAGCACCTAACACTAAACATTCTGATAAACACAAACAAGCATACAAACAGCAATCACATATAATATCGCAGGGCTCACACAACTCTGGTAAGAAATCCTTACCTGGCCGGGTGGCAACTACACACAAAATCCTAAGCTGCGATCGAACCCGAGCTAGCTACCGAGAACCTAACAAACACAATAATAATCACAATCCATAGGCCTAAATATAATAAAAATAAACAACGCTCGGCTCGGGAGCAACTCACGCTGCGCGGCTGACACGCGGACGGGCAGGCAGCACGGCGAGGCTGCTGGTGGGCCCTGGTGGGCGTAGAGGTTGCACGCTGGACAGGCGCTGGGGAGCGGGCTGCGCGCGGACGGCGCTGAGGCAGGCGCGCGGGCGCGGACGCGGAGCGGAGACGCGCGCGGGCGAGCGACTAGATGCGGCAGGTGCGCGATACCGCGACGGCGACTGGGGCGGCCGCGACGGGCTGTGCGCGCGACAGTACGCTGCAGTATGCGACAGGCTATCTCGGGCGATCCGGGCGCGCTGGCCGCGATCTAGGGTCGTCAAGGCTCGGGCGCTTTATCATCGCTGGCGCCTAGCCTGGCTGCCTACTGGTTCTTTGCTCGCGGGATGACGCACGAACTACGGGGCTGCAAGGGGAGAAGGAGCTCGGCTTGGGAGCTAGGGAGAAAAAGGTTGGGCGGCCATGGAGTTTGGAGAAGAAGACCCAAAACCCTATTTTCTCTTCTTTTAATCAAATGCACCAAAACTCCAAAGATCCAAGGGTAACTAAGATATGACACGTAAAGAGTAACAATAACACTTGGTGGCTCACTTGGCAAGGCTCTCCTCTAGCACACAAGGCCACCCTGGCTCGAACCCCGGCTGCAACACAATTTTCCTTTATTTTAACTTTTGTATCTATCCTTGCTCAAACCCATCCACCAAGCCTCAAAAACCTACATAAACCCATCCAATAATTTTAGCAACTGGAAAAAGACTTAAACGGCCCTGACGGCCCGACCAAATTACCAAAATACCCCTAGGGCATACCTGGAAGACCGGGATGAAAACCTGGGCCTTTACACGAGAGCATCTCATTGGTCTTTTCCCTAGTGCTTGGCTGAGAGCACTTGTGTTGCTAGTAGTTTAGCTTCTCGAACCCTTCACTCCTAGTTTCTAGTTCGGTTAAATTGCTAGCTAGTAGTAATATGTGTTTGTATGCTATTGTTTGGTTTGTGAGACTCTGCAGCTCGAGGAACACATTACATTGTTATTATTTACTGCTTGTTTTTTAGGTAAGGATCTCTTACCGGGGTTGTGTGGACCCTGAGATATATCTTGATTGTACCTTGTATGCCTGTTGATTTTTATGAGCATGTTAGTGGATATGACTGCTTTGTTGATTGATCTCTGCTAGCATGTTAACCGCTGTTTCTACATGTTAGTGTCATGCTAGGTTTGTCCTTCCAGCATGTTCTGTGATTCTTGCTTAAGTATCATGCTAGGTTATGTTTACTATTAAGCATGTTTGAACTATTAGAGATTGTTTACTCTGTGATCTTAGATAGCTTGTCAGGATTGTCATCATCCAGAGGCTGAGAGCGGACATAACGTACTTTGTCCCCACAGGTCGGGATCAGTGAGGACTTGTTCCCGCCCCTGGTAGCCAGGTGTAACGGCCCAGGTTTTCATCCCGGTCTTCCAGGTATGCCCTAGGGGTATTTTGGTAATTTGGTCGGGCCGTTTATGTCTTTTGCAGTCTCTAAAATTAGTGGATGGGTTTTTGTAGGTTTTTTAGGCTTTGTGGATGGGTTTGAGCAAGGATAGATGCAAAAGTTAAAATATAGGAAAATTGTGTTGCAGCCGGGGTTCGAGGCAGGGTGGCCTTGTGTGCTAGAGGAGAGCCTTGCCAAGTGAGCCATCAGGTGTTATTGGTACTCTTTCCGCGTCATATCTTAGTTACCCTTGGATCTTTGGAGTTTTGGTGCATTTGGTTAAATGAAAAAGAAATTAGGTTTTTGTTCCTTCTTCTCCAAAACTCTCTTTGCCGCCCAAGCCAAGCTCTCCCAAGCCCCAAGCCGAATTTCTTCTCTTTTTGCCCCCCAAGATTCGATCGTCATTCCGGTAAGTCTTCATCCTCTTCATCTTCTCCGTTTTGGGTTCTTCTTTGGCCGAATATAAGAAGAAGAGGGTGTGAGTGTGTGTGTTTTTGCGGCCCACCAGAGAGGAGCCCATCCGCGCGAGCCCGATCGCACCAACCAAAGGCCTCTGTCGCACTCCAAAGAAGAAGCCCAGATCGCCCGAGATAGCACCAAGCAAGCACCGAAGCCGCCCAGACGCCTGATCACCCCTCGTCAGACGCCCAGACAGCCCTGCCTCGCCAGACTCCTAAGCGGCGAGCGGCTGTCGCGACAACTGTCCCAGGCCGCGTCACCGTCCCGGCCGCATAGCGCGGCTCGCGCCGCTCGCCGGCCGTGTTCAGCTCGTCGTTCGCGCCATGCGCTGCGCAGCCAGCCCATCCACAGCGCGCAGCGACCTCATCGGCGCCCAGCGTTCCCGCACAGGCGGCCCTTTGCCGCCCATCGCCCAACGGCAGACCACACTGTAAACTGTCCGTCTCGCTTGCGTCGGCCTTTGCCGCGTGAGTTTCTCTCGAGCCGAGTCCTATTTATTTTATTATATTTAGGCCTATGGGTTGTGATTATTATTATGTTTGTTAGGTTCTCGTTAGCTAGCTCAGGTTCGATCGTAGCTTAGGATTTTGTGTGTAGTTGCCTTCCAGCCAGGTAAGGATTTCCTACCGAAGTTGTGTGGGCCCTGCGATATATCATGTGATGATGATTGTATGCTTGTTGTGTTTATTAGCATGTTTAGTGATAGGTGCTCTGTTCTGAATTCCCGACTGGCATGATTCCTTATGTTGTTTCTCATGTTAGTCCATGCTAGGTTGTTCCTTTCTGGCATGCTCGTATCTGTTCTTGCTTCGTAGTATCATGCTAGGTTCGTTGTTTCTAATTGAGCACGTATTGGATTGTATTGGATTGTTTGCTGATTGATATGATAGGTTAGAGTGTAGGTAGGTAGCATCATCCGGGCCCGAATGCATAAAGTATCTTGCATCCATGGCAGGGACGTACGAGGTAGTACTCCGTTCCTGGACCCCGTTAGGGTTTAGCTAACCCGACCGGTAGGCCCTGCAATCTTGGGTGAGGGTGGCAGACTGTTAAATGCCCCAACGGTCGGGATGATGACTTGGCATTGCCTTGTCTCCGGCAGCCGACACGTCCTCACCGTGTTCGGCAGTAGCCCTTGATTGCCACCTGATAGGGCAAGGACGGCTTCCTGGTGTAAGCCTACCACGACCGGTTCCTTAGCCTCAGGTGCGGTGGTTCAGGCTGACATAGTTCACTTGTCCAGGTCTCACACCCCTATGTCAGTGACACCGATCCGGAGATTTAGTTAGGCATGGTGATCGACCAAGGCGACTTGCCACTAGACCGGCACCCCTGCAGTCCTGCAGTAGCATGCGTGTGCGCTTACGCTCATTCTGGCGCGCCGACCGGAGAGCTCCTAGGGATCTTGAGCTAGTGCACCTTTATCGACAGTAGACAGGCTGAGGTGGGACTTGTTTCTCGTATAGGACGTATTGTGTGGTGTATTATCCGGACTAAGACCCTGAGTTGGCATCCGAGGATTATATGTGGATTTAAGCTATGTGCTCCATTCTTTGTTTATATTCATAGCTTGCATACATTCATCTAGATGACCATGTATATCGTATTGTACCCCGGTTGGGGATTCTTACTGAGTAATTCGTTACTCACCCTTATTTTGTGGTTTTCCACAGGTAACCAAGGTGCGAGACAGGATGGCTGAAGGAGGAGCTGTGATCATGGGAACCTACTGTCATCTCTGACTTTTTTTTTATATTATGACTCCTGTCTTTTTATTTCCCCTGAATGCATGTAGTCGGGCACGGAGCCCTAGGATGTTTTCTCAATGTTTTGTGGATTCCAGCATTGTTGTATCTGAGAAGGTTTTGAATGATTTTAATAAATCTCTGATCAGAGTAAACTTTTGGAAATGTATTTGTCTTGAAACAGGTGCTTGGAGACAGGGGATGAGTTTCAGTAAACTGTTTTGATTTCTGATTGAATGCTGAATGTTTTAATTTTTACTTGGAATCCAAAATCATATTTGTATATTGTCTTTACTTTGAATGCATGCATTGGGGTAAAGGCCCATTTAGAGCCCATTTTGGGTCAGGTCTTTACACCAGGCGTGGTTTAGCTAATCGCACCAGCATAAGCCTAGTTTGTAGCCAGCTATAGAGCGAAACCCTACCAACAGTGTAAGCCTACCTTGGCCAGTTCTTCGCGCCTGCATCGGTGGTACAGTGCAGGCGTGGGCGTGGGACTGCCGGACGACAACGACAAGGCTAGCCTGGTCTTTGACGAACGGCAAGGTCGCTAGGCGGATCTCGACGCGGCGCGTCTTGGTGGCCATTTGGACGCGCGACGATTATTCTGCTGGCCGGGCTCTCTCTCTACCGGGCCGCAATCAACACAAACACACACAACACTCTTCTATTCACTTGGCCAAACAACACACCAAACGGATGAGAAGAAGAAGAGGAAGATCGATACCTACCCAGAATGATGATGATCGATCCAAAGGAGCTGCAAGGATGAAGAACTCGGCAAGGCAATGGAGAGAAAAGCTTGGGCGGCCACACACTTTGGAGAAGAAGATGAGACAACCTAATTTCTCTTTCATTTAACCAAATGCACCAAAACTCCCAAAATGCAAGGCTAACCATAAATTGATGCAGGAAGAGCAACAAGAGCACCTAATGGCTCAATTGGCACACATCCCCACAAGCTTCCCAGGAGACTCGGGTTCAAACCCCAGCTGCAGCATAATTTCCTTTATTTTTACTTTTGCATCAAACCTTGCTCAAACCAAACCACAAATCCTTCCAAAAACCTACATAAATCCATCCAATAATTTTAGTAACTGGAAAAGACACGAACGGCCCTGACGGCCCGACCAAATTACCAAATTACCCCTAGGGCATACCGGAAGACCGGGATGAAAAACACTGGTCGTTACAATATTCCTCCTTTTATGACTTTCGTCCTCGAAAGTCCTTAAGATCAAAATACCAGGATAATGCAATCTCATCTCGTCTTCCCGCTCCCAAGTGGCTTCCTCGAAACCCCGACTCTTCCATCGAACCTTTACAAACGAATCTCGCGACACGCAACGTCTTGGTCTCAAAGGCAAGGACCCTCACCGGCTTCTCCTCGAAGCTCAAATCCTCATTCGGTGCAAAGGCTCAAAGTCCACAATGTGCGACGGGTCCGGCACATACCGCCTCAACATCGATACATGAAAAACACTATGCACCGCTGATAGTGACGGAGGTAGGGCTAACCGGTAAGCAACTCGCCAATCCTCTCTAGGATCTCAAATGGACCAACAAAACGGGGACTCAACTTCCCACGCTTACCAAACCTCAAAAAACACCTCGATCGGAGCAACCTTAAGGAACACATGCCGACCAACCTCAAACTCCAAATCCCGACGCGAACATCGGCGTAACTCTTCTGCTCGCTCTCGCCGAGCTGTCAACATACGAGCTCTAATCTTCTCGTGACCGCACCATTGGTCAAGCTGCGAAGAACTCGGGACCCAAAACTCGTCTATCACCAACCTCTTCCCGCAACACGGGGACCGATAACGCTTACCATACAAAGCCTCGAATGGAGCCATCTCGATCGTCGATCGATAATCGTTGTTATAGGCAAACTCCATCAAGCATGAGATATCTGGTCCCAATCGCTCGGGAAATCCAACACACAAGCCCTCAACATATCCTCGAGAATCTGATTCACTCTCTCGGTCGACCATCCGTCTCGAGGGTGAAAAATGTCTTTGAAATCGCACTGTGCCCAAACCCTTCTCGAGCGCTCTCGAAATGAGAAGTGAACCGCGAGTCACGGTCGGACACAATCCTCACAGGCACACCATGGTAACGGATGATCTGCTCCAAAAACAATTGCGCCCACTGCTCCACGGTATATGTGTCTCTACAGGGGATGAAGTGTGTGCTCTTAGTCAAACGGTCGACTATCACCCAAATCGAGAGAACTTCCTGAGTCCTTGGCAAACCAGAGATAAAGTCCATGGAGACCTCTTCCCATTTCCACTGGGCACACTCGGTGGTCGCAACAAACCGGTGGCCTCTGCTCGGGTGCCTTCACTTGGCGACAAGTGAGACACCTACCGACAAACTCTGCCACATCTCTCTTCATTCCCATCCACCGAAGGTCCGCTAAGGTCTCGATACATCTTGGTACCCAGGGTGCCAAGCAAATGGGAATCGTGGGCTTCGAAAGCAACTCGCTCGCAATCCCGCAATGTCCGAACACACAACCGGCCTCTATAAGTCAACCCACTGTCTCGGTGAATATACGAAGTCAAAGTCTCCGTCAAGACTAACTCTGTCAACCCATCTCTTAAATGCGGGTCACTCGGTGGCTATCCATGATCCATTGTCTAATCGATGGTTGAATGTCAACCGAGCTACTCTGGCGGTAACCTCACCCAACAACACGGCAACCTCGGCCCGCTCGAACTCTTTCGCAATCCAGTGGGAACTCAACAACGCCGTGAGTGCGACGTTTTCCTACTCAAAGCATCGGCCACTACATTGGCTTTACCGGATGGTACAAAATCTCGCAGATCATAGTCCTTTACCAATTCTAACCATCTCCTCCGCCTCATATTCAACTCCTTTCGAGTAAACAGATACTTGAGGCTCGTGATCGCTAAACATCCGAATCCGCTCACCATACGGTGTAATGCCTCCAAATCTTGATTGCAAACACCATCGCCGCCAACTCCATATCGTGAGTCGGGTAGTCTCGCTCATACGGTTTGGTGACGGGAAGCATAGGCGATGACCTTCCCCGTCTTTGCATCAACACACAACCTAAACCAAACTTGGAAGCATCAGCAGTAAACTATGAAACCACCTGTCCCCTCCGGATCGCCAACACAGTCTTTGAAGTCAACCTACGCTTGAGCTTGGCAAAGCTCTCATCACACTTATCGTTCCAACGAACTCGACACCCTTCCTCGTCGCGGACGAGTGAGGGGCGAGGCTATGGCGGAAAAGTCCTTAACAAACCGACGGTAGTAACTCGCCAAACCTGTAAAGCTGCGTATCTCGGCAAGAATGAAGTCGGCTTGGCCCACGAACTCACGGCCTCAATCTTCGCGGGGTCCACGGCTATACCATCTCTCGAAACCACGTGGCCTAGGAAGGCCACTGTTCCAACCAAAACTCACACTTGGAAAACTTCGCATAAAGTGGTTTTCCTCAAGGCCGCCAAAACTCGCCTCAAATGCTCTGCGTGGTCTTCTTTAGACCTCGAATAAATCAGAATATCGTCAATGACACAACAATGACGGTGTCCAAAAATGATTTGAACACCCTATCCATCATGTCCATGAACGCGGTGGGGCATTAGTCAATCCAAATGACATGACCACAAACTCATAGTGACCATATCTAGACACGAAAGTTGTCTTAGGAATGTCGGCATCCCCGATCCATGAATCGATGGTAACCGGATCTCGAGATCTATCTTGGAGAACACGGAAGCTCTCAAGCCGATCGAACAAATCGTCAATACGGGGCAGCGGATACTTATTCTTCATTGTCACCTTATTAAGCTCGCGATAATCAATACATAAGCGCATAGAACCATCCTTCTTTTTCACAAACAGAATCGGTGCTCCCCACGGGGACACACTCGGACGGATGAACCTCGGTCAAGCATCTCCCCGTGAATCTTGATTCGCCTTTAGCTCGGTGGCGCCATGCGATACGGAGCCTTCGAGATAGGGAGGGTCCCACGGCTCGAGAGCTCAATAGTGAAGTCAACCTCTCTTGGGGCAACCCCAGAACTCCTCAGAAACACATCCGCGAACTCCCCGCACGACGGCACTGATCAACGATCCGCAAGGGACGGCTCTCCACTGCACAACTTGGCCAGTAACCCCAAGCTCCATGAGCTAGAAAACGACGAGCTTTCACGGTGACACCATCGGCGGGCAACTCCACCACTGGACTCCACGAAACTTAAAGTGGGCCGACTGGCGGCTCAACACTACTTCTTTCCGGTGGCGGTCAATCAACGCGTGGTTAGCGACTAACCACTCCATACCAAGAATCACATCAAAACCGCTCATAGGCGGAACTATGAGCGTAGCCACAAGCAACCCTCCGAATATCTCGATCCGCCATCCTTAATCTTATCTCTAGCTAACATACTAACTCCCGAAGGAGTTGCAACAGATAACTCAAAACCTAGAGGCTCTAGTCTTAACTTGGCATGCTCAAGAAACAACACAGATACAAATGAATGCGTAGAACCGTAATCAAACAAGACAAATGCGCAGTGATCTAAAACAAGAAGCGCGTCGCCATGCAGCGGCATCCGTGACGCTCGGCCTCTGACGGGTCGTAGCAAACACTCGACCGCCGCTGCGCTGGCCGAGCCGCCATAGCCGGGTGATCACAAAAAACGGGCCATGTGCCCTCTCTACCACAACGAAAGCACAATCTAGGTCGGTCGACAAGCTCCAGCTGTGGACTTTCCCACAAGTAGCACATGCGGAACCGCGCTCGGGTCCTCCTCGCTTGTCGGGTGGAAATGGGTGGAGCTCTCCGATGATCTCGTTCGAATCGCCCTTGGCGGCGCTGGCCGCCTCCCGAGAAAATCAAACTTCCTCTTCGCCCCACACCTGGCTGGGGACGGACGACGAATGAGCAGAGTGGCAACAACCCGCTCAAGCAGGATACTTCCCATCATAGATCGTGGCTAATCTGGACAACCCTAGCATAAGTGTCGTGGGCCCGAGCCCGACATCTCGAGAAACACCCCCGCCTCAATCCAGATATGAACTTCCGAATCTTCACTCTGGGGTGGCTATCAACCGAGGAGCAAAATATCCATACTCCGAGAACTTCCTCTCATATTCCTCAATGGAATCGAACCCCGCCTGTGTTCCGGAAGAGCTCCACCATCTTCTCTTGAGCCTCATCACCGATGTACTTCACCTTGAACTCGGCCTTGAAGAACTCCCAAGTAGCGGGCGGAGACCCAGGTGGTCTCTCGCTCAAGGTGGACTCCCACCACCATCTCATTTGTGCCTCCTAGCACATGAGCCGCACACCTCGGCCTCACGAATATCGGGGCACACCATGATCGGGAAGGTGTACTCCAAATGGGCAATCCACTGGCTGCCGCTAACGCATCACCGGTGGCATCAAACTTCTCAAAGCTTCCACTTCACAAAATCCTTTAGCCACCTACCCAACTCCTCGGCACCCTCTCGCCATATCCGCCTGGGGCAACTTGCTCCTCTGTGGAGTGGAGGTGCTACTGTGCTCTCTTTGAACCAATCGAGTCACCGCTCAACTGGGCTCGGGACTCTTCCATTTGCTGGCGCCAACAAGGCACAGGTCTCGCCTCTTGCGACCATAAAAGCCCTCATAGACTCAAAGCAAATTCTGCTCCCGGGAGAGCGATCTCACGGCGCTCGGTCGCCTCAACGCCCGCTCTAGGCGTAACAGAGGAGGCTCTGCTGGTGGGATGCCATCGATCTCGGCTTGGGACGATGTCCTGCAGCATCGAGATCCGATCCCGATACCTCGACCGCTCTCGAACCTCCTCTCCCGTGCGGGTGATCGCATCTTTGGCGATCTACATCCAAACCAACAACGAATCAAAACCTGCCTGTCACCATTCCACAACACCAAACAAGGCATACACTAGATGAAAGGTATTGTAAATTCTTAACCCCTTTTTCTTTCTAAAACAATAAACCTAGGCGTACCTGATGACTGTCGGAGTGCTGGTGATCATGGAAGGACGACCTACAACAAAAGGTCAGTCTACAGAATCTATGACTCTGAGCTCTGATACCAACTGTAAAGACCCAACCCAAAAAGGGGTTCTAAATAGGCCTTTACCCCAATGCATGTGTTCAAGTAAAAGACAAAATGCAAATAAAGTTTTCGGATTCCCATTAAAAACAAAACATTCAAGATTCATTCAGAACGATAAAGTCTACTGAAACCTGTCCCTGTCTCCAAGCACCTGTTCCACAGACAAATACATTTCCAACAGTTTACTCTGATCAGAGATTTTATTAAAAACATTTAAAACATCCTCAAATTCAACAAAGCTGGAATCCACAATTCATTCATAAATCAACCTAGGGCTCCGTGCCCGACTACATGCATTTAGGGGAAAAATAACGATAAGAGTCATAATATAAGAAACGACAGAGATGACAGCAGGATTCCATGATCACAGCTCCTCCTTCAGCCATCCTGTCTCGCGCCTTGGTTACCTGTGGAAAAACCACAAAATAAGGGTGAGTAACGAATTACTCAGTAAGAATCCCCAACCGGGGTACAATACGATATACATGATCATCTAGAAGAATGTATGCAAGCTATGAATATAAACACAGAGCGGAGCACATAGCTAAGTCCACACTTGGACCTCGGAAGCCAACTCAGGGTCTTAGTCCGGAAAAAAAACCACAACACACTTTACATCCTATACGGGAAACAAGTCCCGGCCTCAGCCTGTCTACTGACGATACGAAAGGTACACTAGCTCAAGATCTCGAGGAGCTCTCCGGTCGGCGCTGTAATGAGCGTAAGCATGCACCGCGTGCTACTGCGCAGAACTATGGGGTGTGCGGGTCTAGTGGCAAGCCGCCCATGTCCGGGCCACCACGCCTAACTAAATCTACGGATCGGTGTCACCGACATAGGGGTGTGAGACTGGACACGTGAACTATGTCGCTGTACCACCGCACTGAGGCTAAGGAACCGTCGTGGTAGGCTTACACCAGAAGCGGTCCTTGCCCTAACAGTGGCAATCAAGGGCTACGGCCGAACACGTTGAGGACGTGCCGATCGCCGGGACGAGGCAATGCCAAGTCATCATCCCGACCGGTGGGGCATTTAACGACCGCCACCCTCACCCAAGATTGCGGGGCGGCCGTTAGGGTTAGCTAAACCCTAACGGGATCGTGGACGAGTACCATCTCGCACGTCCCCTCGGGGATGCAAGTTACGTTATGCATCCGGCCGGATGATGCTACCTACGAACTCTAAACCATAGCAATAATAACAATTCATTCAATGCGTCTAATACGTGCTCAACAGATACAAGGAACCTAGCATGATACTACGAAGCAAGAACAGATATTGAACATGCCGAAGCGGAACAACCTAGCATGGGCTAACATGAGAAACAATACAAGAGTTCATGCCATCCAGAATTTGAGCAGAACACCTAGGGCTAAACATGCTAATAATCATACATGGGCATACAAAACAACAATCACAAATATACCGCAGGCCCACACAAACCCGGTAAGAAATCCTTACCTTGGCGGGAGGCTTCTACACACAAATCCTAAGATGCGGAACAAACCAGAGCTAGCGAGCGGGAACCTAGCAAACCAATAATAATCAATATCTAAAAAGTCTAAAAACAATAGGATGTGCCAAGCTCGGCTCAAGGGCACTCACGCGCACGGCGAACGAAACTTGAGAGCTGCTTGGCAGCGGCCGCACGGCAGGCGGGCGCTGCCGCGTGCGATGGATGGGCGCGAAGCGGCCAGCGCTGCGCACGGCAAGCAAGGCACGGACGACGGACGCACAGACGGAACTGATGCGCGCGCGCGGAGCGCGTCTGGGCGGCGGCGAGCAGCTTCGGAGCGAGCGGCGCGCGGCGCTGGCGCGCGATGGGCGACGCGGACGCTGGGCTGGCACGCTGGCGCGGGCGAGCCTCTGGCGTCGGCGAAGCGATCAGGCGAGGACGACCGGCGATCTGGGCTGCTGCTGGCGCGATCTGGCGTGCGGCAGGGCTGCTTCGACAGATCTGGGCGTGGGACTGGCTGCCGACGACAAGGCTAGCTGTCCGCTTTGGACGAACGGCAAAGTCGCTAAGGCGAATCGACGCGGCGAGGTGGCGGCTGGACGCGCGACGATTCTTCTTTGGGTGGGCTTCTCTCGGCTGGCTGCAATCAACACAAACACACACAACACTCTTCTATTCACTTGGCCAAATAACACACCAAACGGATGAGAAGAAGAAGAGGAAGATCGATACCTACCCGGAATGATGATGATCGATCCAAAGGAGCTGCAAGGATGAAGAACTCGGCAAGGCAATGGAGAGAAAAGCTTGGGCGGCCACACACTTTGGAGAAGAAGATGAGACAACCTAATTTCTATTTCATTTAACCAAATGCACCAAAACTCCCAAAATGCAAGGCTAACCATAAAATGATGCAGGAAGAGCAACAAGAGCACCTAATGGCTCAATTGGCACACATCCCCACAAGCTTCCCAGGAGACTCGGGTTCAAACCCCAACTGCAGCACAATTTCCTTTATTTTTACTTTTGCATCAAACCTTGCTCAAACCAAACCACAAATCCTTCCAAAAACCTACATAAATCCATCCAATAATTTTAGTAACTGGAAAAGACACGAACGGCCCTGACGGCCCGACCAAATTACCAAATTACCCCTAGGGCATACCTGGAAGACCGGGATGAAAAACCTGGGTCGTTACAATTGCACCCCGATTGGGGATTCTTACTAAGTGCTTTGTACTCACCCTTATTTTCTGTGATTTTTCCACTAGGTAACTTGGGACAGCACCGGGACGACTAGCAGAGGGAGCTGATTGATCATGGGAGTTGTCGGCGTTTAATCTGTCTTTCTATTGTTTTATTGAGTCTTATTTCTTTGTTAGCATGCTAGGGAAACTTTTAGATTTGAGAAGTGGTTTGAATATTTAAATTTTTAAATACTGGCCAGGACTTGTTTTATGGTAACTGTTGAATGGATGTTTTCTACAAGCTTTATTTAATACGTTTTCTTGTTAAGCAGTTCCAATGTTGACTTAAATGATTTCAAGCATGCTAAGTAAGAACCGAGTTTATGCCCACTTTTTGGGTCGGGTTCTTATAGGTATCATTATCTAGAATATGTGAGTGTCTCAAGGGCCTCACAAGTAAGCCATGTAATGTATCCTATGACCATGTGAAAAGAAAAGAATATTCTTACAGGTGAAGTTGAGGATAGATATGTATTACTAGCATGTTAGACTCTACCTTGTGCATTGTACCCCTGTTGGGGAGTTCTTACTGAGTATTCTTTTATACTCACCCTTTTTGTGGTTTTTCCACCAGGTAGTCAGGGACATCAACAAGGCGGTTAGCTGGAAGATGTCGAAGTGATCATGGGCAAAGCTTGTTGTATTCCTTAGGATTGATTGTCAGGATAGTTGCAATTTCTTTTATTTTTTGTTCAGCATTCTAGAATAGGGCTCTTGCTATTTCTATTAAACAAAATTTGTTAACTCTGGCATGGATGCCATTTTCCTATTATTTATCCATTTGTTTGTTTAACTACTTTAGAAACACCTTGGCCAAGGGCTTTTCCATTTATTAGTTTATTTGAAATAAATTCGACAGGAGCAGTTATTTGAAGTTTGAAATTTGAAAATTGCATTTGTTTGTAACTGTTTAGTAGCATGTTATTAAGAATTGTAGTTTAAAATATAGGTTCTTACTGCACAGTTGTACTTGGGAGAGATTGTCAAGTAGCATGGGTTCTTGTGAGTATCATTGCAGATAGAGATGTTCGGTCCACTCTGCACTTTTGAAAGAACCTTTGAGAAGGTCGTGGAGTTTCTTGTAAGTTTTATTCAATTTTTCATCCGCAAACAGATGGTCATTAGAGATTGTCACCTAAAGAGTCAGTCAGATACTGAAGGTTATGTTGAGTTTCGATCATTTTTTCTCTCTATGTGATTGAGATAGATGGATGTACATGTGGGATGTTTCTTGATATCAGTTATCATTCCATTGTCCGATTATCACCATTTGAAGTACGTTGAAAAAGTTGTAGATCACCTATCCATTGGGACGAGGTAAGAGAAAGATAAAGTTGTTAGGGCCTGAGTTGTTGCAGTTGTCATGGACTTGTATGGAGATTCATGCCATAATGTTGTCAGTTCAGAGCTGTCAGAAAAGTTATGGAGATGTTCATCACATAGATATAGAATTTGAGGTTAGCAGTCTTGTATTCTAAAAGTGGCATCGATGCGAGGAATGAAAAGATTTGAGATTAGAGGAAACTTGAGTCTGATTTGTTTGTTCATTGATGCTTCTCAAGTAAGTCGGTGCAGTGGCGTGCTGTTAGCCTTACTTTTATCGTTGGGTCCAGTGCATTTTAGGTTCCATGTTTGATGCTTCATCAACATGTGTCAGGCTTATCCCATGTTGTTGATCACAAGCCTTTGCCATTAATTAAAGATCAGTCTTATAAAGAGAAGCTTGTTTCGTTTCGAGATTGAGACTATATAAGTTTTGAAGAGGTATTGTGCTCGTTTTCTTGGGTTATTTGAGCCTTAGTCAACTTTTGAGGATGGAAGTTTTTTAAAGGGGGAATATTGTAATAACCCATGTTTCCCTGGTAAGTTATTTGAGAAATGTGGCAAATTGGTGATAAATCATAGGATGAAAGGGCATTTTGGGTTTTTCCACTTAAAGGTATTTTACAAAAATTTAATTAAAAAATCCCTAGGTCTAAAAGTTATTGTTCGCCTTCATCTTCAAGCCACATTCTCTAAAATTTTATTGTGTTGTTGTGTGGGTTTGTTCAGGTCGAGTAGTTACTGTCGGGGTTCGTTCTGTATTTTCTTTCGAAGAGTTACGAAACAGGCACGTCGTCGTCGCGTGTTGCCCTTCCAAGCCGTGGGCAGGAGCATGCGTAGGTCGTGGTTCGAGAGCTGTTGTTGTCATATAAGTTTAGCAGCCAAAACGTACCGCACTAGCCAACCGCCATAAGTCAGTCGCCATTCTCAATAGTTGGGTGAGTTCTTTCCTTGGTTGAGATCTAAATGAAGAAGAAGACCCTTGTTTGGTTTGGGTTTAATCTTCATTTAAATGTGGATAAAAGGTGTTTGTTTCCAGGTTTAAGCATATTTAAGTAATGGTTAAGAGGTGGTTATAGATATTTAAGTGCTAGAGTTATTTAAATAAGGATTAAGGGTTGTTTGTTTGTTGGTTTATGGATACTTAAAATCTGGATTAATTAAGCTTGTGTGGTTTGTGGTTTAAAACTATTTCAGTTGTGGATTAAGGTTGTTTGGTGACTGCGGAAAACTGAGTTGCCTCATGTGCAATAGCCACACACTTGTGCAAGTATACACGGTCTGCAGTAAGTAATAAGTAAATTATCGATCTCCACAGGGATTGTGATTTATCCAAGAAGATGCTTAAAATTGAACAAAAGTAGACGCATAGATGTTGTGATAGTTTGGTTTGAATAATAGAAAGAAAACTAATAGTAGTAAATTGGATTGAGAGAGATAAGGCTAAACTAAGATACTCATGGAAAGCAATAGAAATGCACTGTGAAGAAACAAGAAACATGCGGTAAGGAATAACTAACATACTACGCCTTACAAACTTCCGCTTCCGTTCGCATCAAGTCCGAATTCCTCTACAACTTGATGCAATGATAAATTGGCACTACGTATGCAATAGTTACATGTTTATTCCTAAACTCCGATTCAAAGAATTAAAGACTTAATTCTAACCTACTGAACATGAAACTAGACTTAGGTTATTTCCTTTTCCAATTTACAACCTATTAGTTCGTGTGGATGGTCAGTCGACACTTATTATTGAGATTTCTTCCTAGTTAACATTCATCAGTTAAGCTCTTCCTATGTCTTCTAAACACATGCTACAACTACTCCACTTTTTCCTAGCGTTGCCTTAAGGAAATTAGTTCATCATACAAACAAAGAATACATAATACGATATGAAAAACATGCTGAAATAATATTAGTAAATGAAAATAAAGAAACAATAAACTCTCAATTTCTAATTCTCCAACCTCTCCCTCTCTCTCTAAACCTATTATAGAGATCGTCTTTTATAATCTTCTTAGTCAACTTTTGGAATATTTTAGAATAGGCACGAATCAATTAACGCGACATCTTTCCTTATTTAAACCTTTCAATTGTATTTCTATTTGTCTAAGGTAAGATTCTCTTGATTTCAGCAATTTGTCTCGTATTGTCTGGTTAGTCAACTTCTTGCTTCTAATTAATTCTTTCCTTATTATGCTTGTAGCGCTTTGGCATTTCTCCCGAGCATGACTTACTCGCAATCGTGCGTCTCAAATCTCAACTCCACACTACTTCACAAATGCAAATTCCTGGAAAAAAAAAACAAATTATCAGCATAAGCCTTGCTAAATATGTGTTAAGTGTGCTAATTTCTTCATTTTAAGCGCTATAATTCATATCTCGCAATTTATTCCCCTAATGCGTAAGCACTAGCAAACTACACCTTTTTCTCTTTATTTTTACCTTATTCGCATTAAATCTTAGATAACAACCGCACAAAATGATCCAAAATTATCATGAATTCTGAGTCTATTTGAGAGTTATCAAATCCCCAAACTTGAATCATTAATCGTCTCGAGTGATGCTAATATAGGTATAATAACTGCTAAAAGTTGTTTCTAATCATAATGTTGTGTTTTTCCTGTTGCTAAAAAAATATATTATTTAGGTACAATTGCCTTAATACGCCAATGCTTAATCATCCCAATTCATCTTTCACTAAAGTCCCTTCAACCTCATCTTAGTCCTTCTCCTAATTGCCCATAGCCCACGCACAACTTCTAACTTGGAAACGTCTACCTAATGCACATAAATCAAACCCTTTTTTATCATTTAAGTTTGGTCAAAAAATTCTCTCTGGGGCTTATTTATCCAGGTTCCTTAGAGCAAATTTTTCTGCATGACTGCTATTTTTGAATCCTTAGCATGGTCAGCAAATTACTTAGGATACTCGCGACTATTCGCTCTTTTTGCCATTTCATTTTTACCCAGAATGTCTTGATTTTTATTTTACTCTCTCTCTCTCTCTCTCTCTCTCTCTCTCTCTCTCTCTTACAAACAAATACGAATTCATATAACACTCCATGGCTTGTCCTCACCCCCAAACTTAAAATCTTCATTATCCCAATGAAGGTGATGTTAAGTTCCCCCAAACTTAAATGAATCTAAGGTTTTCAAAATCTATGATACTAGCTAATCTGTTTCTTCCCCAAGAATTGTATTATGCTCTAAGTTTAAAAAGGATCTATCCTAAGGTTATTTTGTTAGGAATCTAGCAAATGATGTCTCGGGACAGATTAAATTCTAGCACATCTAAGTTAATATTTTGAAAGTGCGAAATTAAAAAGGAAACAAGATTCAAACTCAGCATTGTCGTAGCACTAAAATTAAGCAGGGAATAAAATGAAAGAATGATTATATTAATTTTACAGTGAGATGAACGTAGAGAAGAGAAAATAAGTATGGCAAAGATAATGACTTCCTTTATCATTCCTTTTTCCTCGAGGCAGAACTGTCGGAGTTGGTAGACCAAACAATGTCCTGGAAATGCAGAACGATGGGCTTGCGGATGCACAGATTTAAGAGGGCTTGTGCGTCGAATAACGCATTGTCACGCTCTTTAACATGCGCCATAAACGCACCTAAATTGCTGGTGAGCAGCCAAAGGCATCACACCAACTTTTCATGTGTGTTTTCCTCCTTCTAAATATCATTTTGCTATATAGTCAATGTTCAACATCTTTCTCCTTTGCTCGCTCTTGACTGCTTCGTCCAGCATTACTTCAATCTGGCTAACATTATGATTTTCTTCCGCATCATTCTACTTCATCGAGTCAAATATGTTGAACTCAATCTACTGATCATTAATCCGTAATGTAATTATTTCTTCGTACACATATACTAGTGTTCGTCTAGTTCTCAGAAAAGGTCTCCCTAAGATGATGGGAACTTCCACATCAACTTCGTAATTAAGAATGATAAAATCCGCTGGAAAGATGAACTTATCGACCTCAACAAGAATGTCTTCAATTTTTCCAATAGGGCGAGTGATCGACCTATCAGCAAGTTGAATTGTGACATTCGTGGGTCTGGCTTCACCTATTCTAAACTTTTTGTAGATTGATAGAGGCATAAGGTTGATGCTCGCACCTAGATCACAGAGTGCTAGTCCAATGTTATGGTTACCAATCTTAACTAAAATAGTGAATTGAAAAGGATCGACTTCTTTCATAGGGATTTTATTTTGGATGATCGCACTACATTCTTCATTTAATGCTTCCACCTTGAATTCCTCAAATTTACTTTTTTCACTCAACACATCCTTAAGGAATTTCGTGTAGTTTGGCATTTGTCGCAACGCGCCAACTAACTGAATGTTAATATGGATTTGCTTCAAAATGTCTGTAAATGTTTCAAAGTTTGATTCGTTTCTCTTCCTTCTGATCCTTTGAGGATATGGCGGCGGAGGTGGTTGGTAAATAGGTTGTGGTCTAGCCACTTCCATAGCATTGTTTGTTCTTATTGGTTCTTCATCCGCCCTCCTTGATGGTTTCTTTTCCATTGATGGTTCTGTTGTGGGCAAGGTTCCTCAATATTTCCTAATTACCTTGCTTTCCATCAAAGGTTTTCAACTTATTAATTCAATCGCATTAACTTGCTCTTGTCATTCAGTCTAGAGCCTTCCGTATTCGACTATAATTGTCCTAGCGGTCTATTCTTTAAATTTACTTTGAGATGACCTAACTGCAGTTGCAACACTCGAAGAGTTTCTTGTTGAGCTTTCAGCAAGGTTTGATGATCCATCATCATTGCGTCGTTCTTCACCATCTACTCCTTCAGCGATAAATCTGAGTGATGAGCTTATTGTTAGGTGTTTCCAAATCCAGATTTTGCAGCATGCACTACTGTCCTGCTTGGTTAGCTTTTTTTTCTTTCCTCCCCATGAGAAATTTGGGTGTTGCCTCCATCCTACATTATACACCCTTGAATAAGGGTTGTTCTGAGGTCGCGAATTCGAGTTTCTGATGTACATGACTGACTCTGGATTTTCACAACAAAGATCATAGGCATGACCACCTCCACAGAGTGCATAGAAAGGGGGGTTGATTGATCAATAACTGATGCGCTCTTGACCTTTTGTGGCATGGTCATTTGCATATTCTTTAAGGGGTTGGTAAGTGTTGCAAGTTGCACTTGCATAGCTGTTATCACACTAAACTCAAATTTACTGGGAATTTTATCTTAGTTTCGTCCTTGACTCAACTTAGTCCCATTATTTTTCGTAGTTGTTTCAATAATTTTGTGAGCTTAATTGTATGTTTTCTCCATTAGGCATCCTCTGGTAGTTGCGATAAGGATTGCCTTGTCCTAATTGGACACATTGTAGAAATGCTCTATTTAAAGGGTATAAGAAACCTCATAGTATGGACACTTCACTATAAGCTCTTTGTACCGTTCCCATGCACCATACATGGTTTCATCGTCCTCTTATCTAAAACTAGTGATTTCATGCCTAGAATTAGTGCTTCTCGAAGGGGGTAAATATTTTGCTATAAAACTTTCAACCACTTGTGCCCAAGTGTACCCACTCGACAATGTATTTATCCAGTATTTGGCCTTATCCTTTAATGAATAGGGAAACAAAAATAGTCATGTATCTTCTAAAGAGATACCGGCTTCCTGGTTAGCATCACTAACAGCAAAGAAGGTCTGCAATTGTTTATACGAATCTTCCGAGTGATAAACACTGAAAGTATCATTGACTTTAAGCATGTTGTACATGTTATTAGTCAAAATAGCTCACCTACCTTCACCGTTAGGTCTAACCATACCTGGATATGCTACATTATTGAATAATCTTGCTGGTGACCGCATGACTCTGTCCCTTTCATCTACTCCCTAGACTGAAGGTAGATTGGTATTGTTATTCTGTAACGCCCAGGTTTTCATTCTAGTTCCCCCAGGTATATTTCTCTTCTGTTTTGGTTGTTTCGTTGGGCCGTTAGGGCATTTCTAGCTTTCAAAGGTATGTTGGTCATTTTACCCCTAGGGCTAGTTTGGTAATTTGATGGCCTTCAAGGTCATTCATGTGTTTTGTTGTAACCAGGGTTGTTTTTTGTGATTTACAGGACTTTCGTGTTAGTTTTACTTTATTGGGAGGTTGGAGGTCATTTTAGTTAAAAAGAGAGTTTTGGTTTTAAATGGATTTAATTAAAAGAAAAGGGCATTTTGGTTAATCGTTCGATCAAAAGTCAGATTCGTCGAGTCGAATCTTCTCCTCCTTTTCCCAATCGATCACCTCCATTCTTCATCATCTTCTTGCTGAGAATAACCTAAGGACTTAGCCGAGGTCCCCCACCACCGAGTCGCCCTTCCTCATCAAGCCCTTGCAGACATGCCCTCACGTCGCATAGCCCCTCCATCGCATCGTCTCGCTCACCATCGCCGCACGCACCAATCCGCTGATCAGCACACAGTCATCCCTAGCATCGCAGCCGCACTGCCCCGAAAGCCCGTGTCGCACATCCGCTCACCCACGCTCGCTGCCCATCACCCGCAGGCCTCGCCTCGCTGCAGCCGCACGCACGCATTAGGTCGCGATCGCTGCCCTTGCCGCTCACTCAGCCCGCTAGATTTCTAGACGCACGTAGCTTATGTCGTGTCGTGTCCAGCCGCATCCTGCCGCACATTCCCACCCTTCTCGCCCGCGCAACAGCTTTGCTGCCACGCCTTTCGCACACCCGAGCTGCCTTATAACTGAGGGCCCGTTTCCTTCTCGATTTTGGGTAATTCCCTTTTCTCGAGCCTTGTGTGTTTGGACGATGAGTTTATTAAGCTTTTTAGCTGTTGATTGTCTGCTTGTTTATTATTGTTATTTTCCTAGGTTGTTATGTGTTGTTTCTACAACTCGAGGAACATTCGGTTATTGTCTATTTCTATTTTCTTGGTAAGGGTTCCATGTCGGGGTTGTATGGGCCCTACGCTTGCCACTTATGGCTTTCTGGTTGGGTGTTACCGTTTTTTGTGCATGTTAGTGGATAGGTTGTTTAATGTTTATTCATGTTCCTAAACTTGCTAATGAATAGGTTGATTGAATGGTTACTTCTGTTTCCTGTACATGTTAGTGGATAGGTTTTTTGGATGTTTACTTCTATTTGCTAAGCATGTGCTAGTGGATAGGATTGTACGACTTGTCTGATATGACCTGGCATGTAGATTGTTGTACCCTGGATTGCACTTCTCTGTTTGCAGTGAATGTTGTGTATTATGACTGTTGGCATTCTAAATGTTATTGATGTTGAACTCTGTTAGCTCTAGGTTGCTTCATCTTAGTTAGATCCCGTTAGGTTGTCATCATCTAGAGGCTGAGAGTGGAGCAACGTACGAGTCCCCACCATTCAGGCTGTGAGGACAGATTCCTTACCCTCGGTAGCCGGGTGTGGAGTAGGTACCACCCCAGCATAAGCCTAGTCTGTGGCCTACTATGGTGGGGTTTTTTCCTTGGTGCAACCCTGTCTTGGGACGACCTTAGCTTCAAGTGTTGGTGTGATTCAAGCTGCCACAGTATCGTCCCGAGGGCCTCACACCTACTGTGGATCAGTGGATACCTTTTCGAGTCATAGGCATGTGCACCTGGACCGACATAGTTTGTGTAGGCCTACATTTATTCTATTTGCAAGAGCATGCAGCATGCATGTATGTGCAATAGATGCCGGGAGGAGAGCTCCCTTGGGCTAAAGTATTAGTACATCTTTCCATTCCATCTAGAGTTCGACACTTGGGTACTCTCCCAAGTGTCCAAGATCAGCATAGTGAGCTGATCATGTTAGCCAAGAGTTAAAGACTTTCGAGATTCTGGGGGTTATATTGATAACCCATTTGGAGATCCATAGAGGATCCTTTAGTCGAGGGTTAGAGACTCTCGATGGTTGAGCATTCTGATGATTGAGCTGGTGTTGGGACTGCCTGATTGATGTTTGGCTTGTTTGTATGCTATGATTCCAGATGATGTGACTTGCGTACTGTACCCCGGTTGGGGATTCTTATTGAGTTCTTTTGTACTCACCCTTTCTATGGTTTTTCCACCAGGTAACTTGGGACAGCACCGGGGCGGCTAGAGGAGCTGAGGGATCATGGGAGCTGCTGCATAGTCTCTTTTCCATTTGTTTCAGATTCAGCACGCTAGTTTCTTTTAGGGAATTATTTTTTAGAACTATTTTAATGTACTATGGCCAGAGGATTCAAACTGTTTTGGATTATAATTTATGTTGCATTTGAATTCCCATTTTGCTAATAAAGGTTGGACGTTTTAATTTGCATATTCTAGTGGTTAAAATTCATGCATGCTGAGTAAAGACTCTTTAGGATTGTTTTTAGAGTCAGGCACTTACATATTCGCATCTGCTCCAGCTTCTGCACTTGCTGCTACTACTGACAGGTCGATCACTTCGGGGTGCTTCTGCGCTATTGGGTCCATCCTTCTTCGTTTTCTCCTTCTATGTGCACGTATTCTCCTAAAGAGGTTTCGCTTAGGTTCTGGATCAAACAAAGGAGTAGTGCTCATGCACAGTTCCCACTAGAATGTTGAAGCAAATTTCAAAAATAAGAATTTTTTTTAATTTATATTCTAAACAATCTCGACTTAAAGATAAATTGACACAATTCCCGACAACGGCGCCAAAAACTTGACTGCATAAAATTGAGTTACCTCGTGTGCAATAGTCACACACTCGCGCAAGTATACACGGTCTGTAGTAAGTCACAAGTAAATTATCAATCTCCACAGGGACTGTGATTTATCCAAGGAGATGCTTAGAATTGAACAAAAGTAGATTCATAGATGTTGTGAAAGTAGATTTATAGATGTTGTGATAGTTTGGTTTTGTAACAGTCCAACTCATCGCTAGCCAAGATATTGTCTGCTTTGGCCCAATGGCCTCACGGATTTATTTCTCCCACATGGTTAGGGAAGGCGTCCACATTCTTTATAAGAAGTGTTTTGTTCCCCTTACCAACCGATGTGGGATTCTCCAATGGATTTCCACCTCCCCTTAGAGGTCCAGCGTCCCGATGGACCCGGCTCACCGGCCCGATGCCTGGCTCTGATACCATATTTTGAAAAGAGTCTTAATTATATTTTGGTGCAACTAAAAAAGAATAAATTATAAAGAATGGGACTAAAATGATACTTTAAACAAATTTCGTTCTGGTTGATAATAAACACAGAACCCAATACCATATCTGGTTGATAATTTCGTTTTGGTTGACTAAAATGGCGCAGTGGCGGTCGATCATATACCCAATCCAATATCGAAATTATCATTTCTGCGCCATTAACATTTATTATCGAAATTGTGCATATATTATAAACTACGATTTCTGGTTGATAATCCAATTTCGATAATAAATGTTAATGGCGCAGTGGCGGTCGATCATATACCCAATCCAATATCGAAATTATCATTTCTGCGCCATTAACATTTATTATCGAAATTGTGCATATATTATAAACTACGATTTCGTTCAGGTTGAACCGAGCCCAAATGCCATAAACCAGAAAACTGAATCAAATTTTCAGTTCTCCAAATCTAAAACCCAATCCAAACCGAAAAGGAAAACTTAGCCCAACCCATCCTTTTCTATTTGATTGGATTATTCGAATTTGATGGATCATCGGTTCTTTTGTACACCCCCAACATCATGTGTTTATGTTTTTTATCTAATTGTATGAATGGTTGGATAATCATTTTGTAAGAGTCTTTAAATTTCTTAATTTTTTTTTTCTTTTTTTAGAATGTAGTTTAAAACACTTTCTTAAAATTTCACCTAAGTTCCAAAATAAGTCTTACAAAATTATTTTGCTATATAGTAACGGATTTATCTCTAGTATTTAGAATAAAATAGTTATTACTAGTATCTTAAAAGATCTCTAGTGATTGTGTTTCAAAAAAAATCTCTAGTAATTAGAATAAAGTAATTATTAGTAGTTAATCTCTAGTAGGCAATATTCATAATAATATTTAAAATTAAATATAAAATATTTAGATAAATGGACACATATATTTAGGCTACCTTACCTATAATAGACTATATATGAGTTGTTAATAACCTACATCTTGAGCATAGATCGGTTTAAAAAAGGGGACAAAAATGACCGTTAATAATCAAGCCTACAAATAAGAAGATCAAACATTCCGTAATTTCTTTATAAAGAGCAACAAAAAGAAAAAGAAGGATCCTAAGTTCAAGATTCTCAAGCTTTCAAAGAACATATATGCTTTACAAAATAAATGAAAATAATGGGCGTGAAAAAGAATAGAGAAAAGGTTTTGCCTTCTATTACAAATTTCATCAGAAATATACACACACCTTTGTGATGCTATGTTGCCAATTTGCAGTTAACACTCTGACTGTCTGCAGATCAAAACAAAAAAGGCTGAATGAAAGTTCACTCATCATTCTCTTTTATCCTCTTCCCTATCGTCGTCTTTGTCGAACTCCTCCGTGTTTCCGCTACCCTTCTCGTTCTGGTCTTGCTTCATGGAACTAAGTTCACTCTCCGGCTTTGCTCGGGTTAGGGATTGAGCTTCTTCATCATCGGATTGAGCTCCGATTTCATCAGAATAAGCATACCTTGGTTCACGAGGGTTTAAAATTAGGATAAAGCTGATTGTAAAGAGGGAAAAGAAAGTACAATACTGGGAAATATATGATGTACCGTTGAGAACTCTGTGATGGAGCCCAGAGATAGCAGATAACGCAAAGTAAAGCAAATGCAAGAACGTTCCAAAAGGCAGTTATGATCCAAGCACTTTGCCACCTTTCATTAAAAGGATCGGTTGCTTTGAAGTAGACCTGTAATAAGCAAAAGCCTATTATCAAAACCCGCTTGACATCACCAGCATTTAAAAACTGATCCAACATTCTCATCAATAGGTAAATAACATCACAATAATCTAAAAGTTTTGTTTGAAATGTGGATAGAGGTAAGGGTACAAACAACTATGCAATTTACCGTTTTTGTAGAACCTCGCAACACTCAACTTCTTTTTTCTCTATTTGCTTTCTTACTCTATCTTTCACAATAGAACATTTTTCTTTATTTCTCAACTTCTTTTTACTCTATTTGCTTTCTTGCTCTATCAGCATACTACAAGCTTGTTCTACAAGATTCTATAGCCATAAATTTGCAACCATTTTGGCATTCAATTACAAAAAAACCATTTTGCTACTAACTCTTATATTTAAGATCCACTAACCACATTGAAGGACCCACCAACTCCTTAGTCAGAGAAACTAACAACAATTAAACACATTAAAAATATAGCATTAAAGTTTATTCAACAAACTCCTCCATAAACTTAAATGCTTCTGCCATCCGCTATGTCAATCATCTTTTTAAATTTATCGAACAAAACCTTTGGTAACGGTTATGTAAAAATATCCGCCAACTAGATCTTGACTCGCCACATGCAACAATTCCACACTTCCTTCCTTCACATGATCTCGAATGAAATGAAAACGAACATCAATGTGTTTGCTCTTTTCATGATTCACTGGATTCTTTGTTAACTCAATTGCTTATTTGTTGTCAATTTGAATCATAGTCGCACCAAGTTGTTTTAATGCCATCTTGCTCAACAGATTTTTGAGCCATATTGCATGACATACGCAACAAGAAGCTGCAACATATTCAGCTTCGCACATCGAAAGCGTTATGATCGGTTGCTTCTTTGACAGCCAAGTAAATGTTGTATTGCCCATAAAGAATGCGTATCCCGAAATGCTCTTCCGATCGTCTATGTCTCCGCGCCAATCGTTGTCGGAGTATCCAATCAACTTGTACTCTTCTGCTTTCGATTAAAACATCCCAAGTGATATTACCTTGGATGTATCGCAGAATTCACTTCAATGCCTTCTAATACATATAAATCGGCTCCTCCATGAACCGACTAACAATGCCAACACTCAATGCGATGCCTGGCCTTGTACATGTGAGATAGTGAAGCTTCCCACCAAACTTTTGTATCTGCTCACATCTACACGTTCTCCTTCATCAAACTTCAAAAGTTTTGTACCTAGTTCCATTGGTATTAAAATTGGGTTAAAATTTTCCATCTTGAACTTTTTCAAGATATCCTTCGCATAATTCTCCTGCGATACAAAAATGACTGTCTCTTCTTGTCTAACCTCCAAACCGAGGAAAAACTTCAGCAAGCCCAAATCTGTCATCTCAAATTCTCACGTCATTGTGCTCTTAAATTCTTCGATCATCGCATCACTGTTACCCATAAATATTAGGTCATCAACATAGAGAGCAACAAAAATCGCATTACCTTCATTCTGCTTTGTGTAAAGCGCATGCTTGTAAGAACACAACTTGTACCCATTCTCCTTGAAATAAGTATCAATGCGAGTATTCCACGCTTCCGGTGCTTGCTTCAACCCGTAAAACGTTTTCTTTAATTTCAGCATTTTCTTCTCTTCTCCAACTTTCACATATCCAGGTGGTTGCTCAATGTACACTTCTTCTTCTAGCACACCCTTCAAGAATGTCGTCTTGACATCCATCTGAAAAATTGGCTAGCTGAATTGAGCCACATGAGAAATAAGCAATCGGATTGTCTCCATTCTCGCAACATGAGCAAATACTTCATCATAGTCAATTCTCGCTTTCTGCTTGTATTCCTTCGCAACAAGTCGCGATTATGCTCCTCGCAAGGCATAATACGATTTCTAAGTGTATTCGCCACCTCTGTTAAATCGCACAACTTTGATTTGTCTACCTGTTTCCTTCTCCACCGTCACTCTGAATTTCTTGAATGCCCCAAATGCTTCTGATTTTTCTTTCAAGAAATAAACCCAAGTTTTTCGTGAAAAATCATCAATGAAGGAAATGAAGTGCCTTTTATCGTTGAAAGAACCAGGGGTAATTGGTCTGCATATATTAGTATGAATCATCTCGAGTGGTTGATTAGCTTGATATTCCACTTTCTTCTAAAATGAGGTTCTCGATGCTTGCTAAACACGCATACTTCACAAAAATTTCCATCGTAATTCATGTCCGGTAACCCGTGCACCATATTTTTCTGCTAACTCTTTTAGTCCACCATAATGTAGGTGACCAAAACAAAGATGCCAAAGTGATGCTTTATCCTCTACATCGACTCGTAGACACTTTTCTCACACGCTTCTCAGATTCAATCTATACATGAGATTTCTTCCCATCTCAACTTGAGCGACTAAACGCTCTTGCTTGTCCTTCAAATGTAATAGCCAATCTTTCAAAAATATCGAAAAATCATTCTCTGTCAGTTGCCCCAAACTCAAAATATCTATTTTGAGATTTGGTACATAATAGACATCCTGGATTGACCCTATCAAGCCATCCTTTTGCAAGTAATAAATCGTATCTTTGAATAGATGCTCGTGACCGCACATATGGTTGTTTACCCCCTGAGTCAAGATACCATAAAGTATCATCGTTGGTGATGTGATCATTTTGCGTCGTCAAAAGAAGACCTTCATTCGCTTCGTCTTCTAATGCTAGATTGGTTGTTTCTTCAACCCTTTTATCCGTATGACAATCTCTCTCAAAATGTCCCACTTTTCCGCAACCGTAACACTTGTTAGAATTGCAATCACTCGCATAATCCATAATTGTGACATTTGTAGCACTCAATGTTCGAATAATTCAATCGACCGCCTCTTCCTCGACCGCGTCCTCTTCCACGCCAATTTTCTTGGCTCAACTGTACCTTTTCTTCATGACTGTCACTTTGACCACCGCGACCATTTCCACGACCACATCCTCTTCCCTTAAAATTTTTAAAATAGAGTACCTTTTCGTCTTTAATTGACACTTTGGTTTGAAGCGCTTGCTCAAGCGTTTCTTCCTTTTGTTCTTTCATTGCTCATGTGCCTCAATGGAATCGGAAAACTCATCAATAGTGAGCGTTGCAAGGTCCTGATATGATCCAGGATCTAGATTATATCAAAAGATAAAAGAATAAAGATAAACCAAGTTTTGATAGGAACTTGGAACCTCCTTCTCAAGAGAATCTCTTGAGCCCTACAATAAATCACTCAATAACTCATTTAACAATTGGATGCCTAAACCCTAACCTAACCCATTCTATTTATAACAAAATACTAACTTATTCTACAAGTAATAGCTAAATAGAGCCCTAGGCCCAACCTTATCAATACCCGCCCCTTTAAAGCACCTTGTCCTCAAGGTGGGCATACACAAAAATAGAAAAATAAAAAATGAAAACTTCTTTTTCTTTTCTTTTTTTCTTTTTTTTTTTTGGGCGGCAGCAGCGGCGCGTCGGTGGTGGCGGAAACGGCGGCGTTGGTGGCGGAGGTGGTGGCGAAGGTGGCAGCGGTGGTGGCGACGGAGGTGGCGGCGGCGATGTCAGAGGTGGTGGCGATGGCGGTAGCGGTGGTGACGGCGGAGGTGGCAGCGGCGATGTCGGAGATGGTGGCGGCGATGGTGGTGGTGGAGGTGGTGACGGCGGCAGCGGTGGTGGCGGTGTCAAAACCTTAACCGTCACTGTTTCTTCCACAACCTCCCTTCTTCCTCGAATCCTAGCTTCCATCTCTGAGTACCATTGTTCCCTTACCTTGGACTGCTCCTCCCTTTCTAATCTTCTTTGTTCCTGCTCCCTTGCACTTTCCTCTCTTGTCTCTCTAAAATAACTTTTCATGTCATTGTAAAACTTTTGCCACATCTCTTGAAATAAGCGAACATTTTCTTGATCCATCTCTACAACCAAGAATCGAAACGGCTCTGGTACCAATTGATATGATCCAGGATCTAGATTATATCAAAAGATAAAAGAATAAAGATAAACCAAGTTTTGATAGGAACTTGGAACCTCTCTTCTCAAGAGAATCTCTTGAACCCTACAATAAATCATTCAATAACTCATTCAATAATCTGGATGCCTAAACTCTAACTTAACCCACTCTATTTATAACAAAATACTAACTTATTCTCCAAGTAATGGTTAAATAGAGCCCTAGGCCCAATCGAGTCGTAGGCTCAACCTTGTCAATAGATTATATCAAAAGATAAAAGAATAAAGATAAACCAAATTTTAATAGGAACTTGGAACCTCCCTTCTCAAGAGAATCTCTTGAGCCCTACAATAAATCATTCAATAACTCATTCAATAATCTGAATGCCTAAACTCTAACCTAACCCACTCTATTTATAACAAAATACTAACTTATTCTCCAAGTACTGGCTAAATAGAGCCCTAGGCCCAATCGAGTCCTAGGCCCAACCTTATCAATACCCACCCCTTTAAAGCACCTTGTCCTCAAGGTGGGCATACACAAAAATAGAAAAATAATTTTTTTTTCCCTGGCGGCAGCGGCGCGTCGGTGGTGGAGGCGGCGGTGACGGAGGTGGTGGCGATGGCGGTAGCGGCAACACTGGTGGTGGTGGTGGCGGCAGTGTCGGAGGTGGTGACGGCGGAGATGGCGGCGGAGATGTTAGAGGTGGTGGCGACGATGGTGGTGGCGGCGGCGGCAACAGCGCCCGCAGGTGGGGTTGGTGATGGCGGCGGAGGTGGGGGCAACGACAGCAGCAGCGGCGGTGACAGAGGCGGTGGCGGCAACGGAGGAGGCGGTGGTGGCGGGGTCAAAACCCTAGCTGTCATTGTTTTTTCCAACCTAATTGCCTCCCTAAAACATTGTTTTAGGTCATTGAAACTCTCTTTTAGGTCTTCTCTGAATTCTTTTCTATGAGAAGAAATCATGGCCCTCAAACTTTGCAACTCTTCTAGAATGAAACGAATTTGTTGTTCTTGATCCATCTCTACAACCAAGAATCGAAACGGCTCTGATACCAATTGATATGATCCAGGATCTAGATTATATCAAAAGATAAAGAATAAAGATAAACCAAGTTTTGATAGGAACTTGGAACCTCCTTCTCAAGAGAATCTCTTGAGCCCTACAATAAATCACTCAATAACTCATTTAACAATTGGATGCCTAAACCCTAACCTAACCCACTCTATTATAACAAAATACTAACTTATTCTCCAAGTAATAGCTAAATAGAGCCCTAGGCCCAACCTTATCAGGTCCTTAGACTCCTCTATCGCGCACACAACATTCTCAAAATTGTTCGCCAATGATCTCAAAATCTTCTCAACAACTTGCGCAACCGTTAGCTTTTCGTCATTGTGATTGAGTTTATTCACCGCCGTCTGTACACACGTGATGTAGTCAGATACGCTTTCTGACTCCTTCATCTTAATGCTCTCCAACTCGCCGTGAAAAATTTGGAGACGCACTTGCTTGACTCGGTCGGCTCCTTTGAACACTTTCTCTAAAATGTCTCAGGCTCCTTTTGAAGTAATTGCATTTACAATCTTCTCAAAGACCAACTCGTCAACTGCTCGAAACAGCATGTATTATGTCATTTTATCCTTCGAACGTGTCTCTTTCCACGCTTTGGTTTGATTCGCTGTATAATTTGCGGTATCTGCTAGCTCTACGAAACCTTCTTCGACCACCTTTCATGCATCATGAGAGCCGAGAAGAGTTTTCATCTGAATGCTCCAATTCTCATAATTCACCTTCGTCAATCGTGGTAGCAGCATTTGACCCGTCAAATTCGACATAGCTCTGATACCAATTTGTAGAAACTCACAACGCTCTGATACCAATTTGTAAAACTTAAATTGCGTATAGAACAGTCGTTTTCTTGACTGGAGAGACAAGATAATCTAAAATTCTCACATAACACTTTTCTCTATTTTCTTTCTTACTCTATCTTTCACAATGGAATAAGCTATCTATTTATAGTCTATTACAAGCTTATTCTACAAAACTCTATGGCCATAACTTTGTGATACAATCCGGCCTTGGCATTTTAGGAATATTAGTATTTATTAATTATTAATTAATTGCTATTTTAAATGTATTGGGCTTGGACCTATTATTAGTTTTTCATTAATTACGTCAAATTAGGGTTTAGGATTATAAATAGGAGTTGTTAGGTCATTGTCAATCATCCAATTGAATTGTCGTCTTTGTACTCTGGCTCTTTAAGAGATTCTCTCGAGAGATTTATCGTAGTTTAATATAAAATTGTGGTAGATTCTATCATTTTGGTATCAGAGCCATTGGCCGATTTGGGAATGGTCTCGACGAGGATGGAAACAAGGATTCGAGAATGCGAAGAAAAATCAGCCGATTTGTTGAATAAGCAACGGGAATTGGAAACGAAGATGGAATCGATGGAGGAACGGCTAGGGCAATAAATCGAATCGAAATTAAAGCAGCAGGATTCGAAATTTGAAGCAAAACTCGAGCAGTTAAACCACACTTTGCTGATGTGGATGGAGTCGAACAAAATCGACAAAGGAAAGGGGTTGTTGATCGAGGCTGCAGGGGAAGGGTTGGCGGCGAAAGCGAGAGGAGGCGATGGTGCAACGACAGCAGGTTCGGCGAAAGGCGCGGACGGAGCGAATGAGTGGCGAAGGTGTCGGGGTGCGAAGTTATGGTCGGGGATGGCGCGGACGCTGAGCGTGGGGGCGCAAACTCGAGCAGCAGAGACGTCATTAGCAGAAGGATCGCGGGCGCGGAGTTTGGCGGAGGCGACACGGGCTTCGCGGGAGCAACGGCATTGGCAGTGCGGTCGTTGGTGCGGGGTTTCGCGGAGGCGACACGGGCGTCGCGAGAGCGGGGTTTCGCGGAAGCGCCGACATTGGCAGCACGGGCGCGAGGTTTCGCGGAGGCGACCCGGGCGTCGCAAGAGCGGGGTTTCGTGGAAGCAACGACATGGGCAGTGCAGGCACGTGCACGGGCGGGAGATTCTACGGAAGCGACACAGGCTTCGCAGGGGCGGAGCGAATGCAGTGCGTGGAGGTGGAACCGGCAGCGGTGGCTGGTGCGGCACGGGCACGGGGGTGAATCGGACGGTCTCAACTGAACCGGGTAGACCGTTGGACTGAGCCATTTGAGGTAGGAATTAGGGGAGACCTTAGATTTGACGATTGGAACGATCGGAGCCGAAATTGGGGTGACGAATTACCAGGACCGGAGTTCGATCGATGGGGAGACCCTAGGGTTGATAGGAGGGGAAACAACGTTCTGGAGGAGAGGAGGGTGCGCATCAGCTATGATAGGCCGTTGGCGCATGACGGTTGGAACGATTGTGGTTGGGGTGACAATGTCCAAAATAGGGGACGAGATTTTGGGTGGGGAGGAGAAGAAAGATTTGAACGGGGAGGTCAGAGAGCAGGAGGAAGGGAGGGACTGGGATGTGACAGGAGATTTAGAAAATTAGAGGTGCTGATTTTCAAGGGTCTTGTTGATGAGGATCCGGTAGGATGGTTGAGTCGGGTCGAGCGTTATTTCCTGGTAAACAAGTTGACTGAATATGAAGGGGTTGAGGCAGCAGGGTTATGTTTAGAAGGGGAGGCATTGGAGTGGCTTCCGGTGATGAGGAGGGCCAGTGTTCCTTTTCGTTCCTGGAACGAATTCAAAGATGGGTTGTTGGAGCGTTTCCAACCGGTGGCCCAGGCCAATAAGTATGCCAACTTCATGAGTTTGAAGCAAATAGGAACGGTGAAGGAATATCGTCGGAGCTTTGAGAGCTTTGCTAAGGGAATGAGAGATATCAGTATGAGTGCATTGGAGGAGAAGTGGGAAAGTGGACTGAAAGAGGAGATACGGAGCGCGATGCGTAAACTACGACCAGTGGGCATTGAAGAGAAAATGTTTATGGCCCAAGTGATTGAGGATGATTTTACTTTTCAGGCTGCCCAAAACGAGGGAAGTACTTCTGCAACAGTCAAGGCTAAAGCAGGAACGATTGTATCGGGAATTGGAAGCACAGAGATTTTTTCCCACATGACTACAACCGTTCACCCGACGTCTTGTAAAAAACTCACTGAAGCCGAAATTCGAGCTAAGAAGGACAAAGGGTTATGCTTCCGCTGCGATGAACAATTTGTCCCGGGACATCGTTGTTAGAAGAAGGAGCTCCAAAACTTGGATGTGTGGGTCGTTCGAGATGTGCACGAGTGCCAGGATGCTGATGTGACAGACTTTTTGCCAGAGGACGGGGCTGTAAAAGATGGCATCGGAGATGGAACACCTTGAGGACAAGGTGGCTCTTGGGGGGGAAAGTATTGATACGATCCGGCCTTGGCATTTTAGGAATATTAATATTTATTAATTATTAGTTAATTGCTATTTTAAATGTATTGGGCTTGGGCCTATTATTAGTCTTTCATTAATTAGGTCAAATTAGGGTTTAGGGTTATAAATAGGAGTTGTTAGGTCATTGTCAATCATCCAATTGAATTGTCGTCTTTGTACTCTGGCTCTTTGAGAGATTCTCTCGAGAGATTTATCGTAATTTAATATAAAATTGTGGTAGATTCTATCACTTTGTAACCATTTTGGCATTCAACTACAAAAAATCATTTTGCTACTAACTCCTATATTTAAGACCCACTAGCCACATTTAAGGACCCACTAACTCCTTAGTCAAAGAAACTCCCACTAACAACAATTAAACACATTAAAAATATAGCATTAAAGTCTATTCAATAGTTTTACCACCCATGGTGGGCCTAAATGGGGAGATCTTGTTTTGTTTACTTTCTTTCTAAATGGGGAGGTCTCTTGTAACTTATTCTCGACCACTTTTCTCTCCATCAATAAAATTGTTTCTTATCCAAAAAAAAAAGAAAATTATTGCACCATCATCATAAGAGGTATGGGTTTTCTTTTTCTCTAACAAAAACTCGAAACTTTTCTATGATATAATGAAGAACTGAGTGTAACAAGCATTGGTTGAACTAGTGGTCAAATATTCAAGATCTAAGAGGTTATTGGTTCAATCCATGGTAGCTACTGATAGAGTACCAAGGGTGGGATGTGAATATTAGTATAATATATGTAAGGGTAGAATAGTAATTAGTACTTTAAAGGTTTTTAGTATAAATAGAGTCTTATGGTCTTTTGAAAGTAAGGAAAATATTTTGGTATTGTTGTCTTGTTGTCTTGTTCAACAAGTTGGGAGAATGTAGCCCTCTCGAAAGACTATTGGGAGAGACTTGGCTCTCTCGAAAGGCTAAGGGTACAGTATTGTAACCCTTATTGTTTGATTATATCAATATAGTTCTCTTGTCTTTCATTATATTCTGTATTGGTTCTATTGTGCAATTGTTAAGATATTAGTGTCTTAACAGCTACCTGCCTAGAAATTAGTTTCCTACGAGATTTCTTGATAACCAAATGTTGTAGGAATTAGGATTAGGCGGTTTGTCCCGCAACAAAATAATCGAGGTGAGTATAAGTTGGTCACTAATATATATAAGGATATTATAAGTATTTAAGAGTCGAGGGTTTGAAGATTGAGGAAATACAAACAAACAGAGAAACTTCAGAATCGAGAATCAATAAGAATAATTCTCTACTTTCTATAAAGGTTGACTTTCCATCAAGAACCAAACTAAAACGTGCTAAATCTGCACACCTACTACAAAAAGACACGGTTGGCAAGTCCCTAAAACAATAAGCTTATAGTAGGTTTTATGCAACTTAAACTCAAATTTCCCATAATTATACAGCAATTACTGTGCACGGCATGCATCAATCGGAAGGTGAGCACTAATTTCGGCATCCTATTATTTATATTTTATTTTTCATATATGATAGGTTTGGCCATTTAGAGGAATTGAGATTAATATAGGGGGTATTATATGGGCCATTAGTTAGGGTAGATTAGGGATTTCAATTTTTCTTTTGGAAACCGAGAAATTGGAGTTTCATTGCACTATACCCGGGGTAACCACACTCGTCCCTAGGCCACCAGGAGACATTGAAGAAATGGAGACGTTAGAGGTATTTACAAATTAATATCACAGGTGAGTCTTGAACTTGGAACTTTGAAAGGAGCACACCTTCATAACCCAAGCCTTTGACCACACGCCACCCACCCCTTGAGAGGGATTTCAAGCCACCCACCCCTTGAGATGGATTTCACTTATAAATATAATGTGGGTGTAAGTGACGAAAGTATCCCAATATTAAGTGAAGTCTTCTTTTTTTTTTTTTTTAGTGAAGTCATAGTGGGCTCAAAAGAATTGTTCTCTAGAGAATGGGAGGTTCCAAGTCCTATTAAAATTTTGTTTATCTTGCAACTTTCTTGGTTATTTTATATTAATATCGATCTTGGATATTATCAGGTTGTTGGCACTAAAAGTACCGACTGCTAAGCTCCATACATACGTCTACATGGATAAAGAAATAAAATGTGTAAAGAGGTTAAAGTCATACCTCATACACTATCCAAGCAACAGAAGCAACAACAGTGGCTACCAAAGCATTTGAGAATTTCCTGTATATTTCCAACTTAACAGAACTCCTCTTTATCTGGAAAAAGAAAAGTTAAACGTGCATAATGAGCATCCATATACAGAGGCAAAAGAAAATTGAAAAAAAAAATCAATAAAAGGATATAAGATGTAAAACTTAGCGGATTTCAGGAGCAGGAAAGCAATACCTGTAATTGCTCTAGCGTCCTTGAAAGGGAAGTAAAAATCCATAATATTAAGAATGCATCTAGGAATGCATCAGGAAGGACTAGGAACAATCTTGCTCTTCCAGAAACATCATTTATAGTTCCAACATACTCCGTAATATCCAATAACTCAGATGCCAAAAAGTAAGTTACCCCCAGAAGAAGAACCTTCGAGGTAAGACCACCAAGAGTGGGCCGCACAACACCATAACCCATGGAAATTGACAGTATAAGAAGCCGCGTAACTGTTTTCCTTACAACACCAACAGTCACCACCCATGTTGTGATTACAACCGGCCTAATTCCGGTATCATTGAAGTTCACATACTCAAAGTACCAAAGGACCATCTCAAACAATCCAAGAGCAATGACGACTGTGATGCAATGCTGAAGTTGCAGAATATCTTTCCAGAACCTCACATACTGAGATAACCAAATGACAGTAAGCAATAAATATGCAAGGGACATGAATACATAAAATCTCATTAGTGCGAACATTCGTCCCGGTAAATAACCATAGGGGTTTTTCCACTTTGTCCTCCCACTCATCACTAATCCTTTGAGGTTTGGATCACAAGTTACAAAAAACAAGTTATACATTCCAGTTTTAGTAATTGGAACTTCCCTATCCTCCATTTGAGTGTGCAGATAGTTACCACTGAATTGCACATTTAAAACAACAGGCCAGTTAATATCTGTCGCTGAAGGTCTTTTAATAACTTCCCCTTGCTTACATCCTTCAAGCTTAGCAAGATCTGGAGTGCAACATATAGCTCTCTGTCCACCATAAGCAGAGCCACCAATGTTATCACGATCAGCAGCCTCAAAAATGATAACTTGTATCAACCCGGTGCTATGCTCCATGTCTGTATGTTGGTCAGCAGCATCCTTGCTCCTCGAGAAGGTGATGTTATAAAATCTGTCACATACTTAAAACTCATGAAATTGGGCACAGAAATACTGATAGAAGAATATGAAGGAAGAAATATACATATTATTTTAGTATAAATACACGTGAAGAGTATAAAAAATAAGTGATAGGGCATAAGTTTAATAGTTAAATCCTTCAAAGATTCTCAAGGACGCATTCAGATAGGTCAATATGATCTTCAACAACAACAAAACCAAATTGCTAGTGAAGTTAAAAAAAATCTAATCAACTATCATTCCAGAACATGATTTTTAAGAAAAATGAAATTCTCCAAAAGAAGGATATTAATCTTCACAGTTTGATCTTAATGAACAATAAAAATAACCGTGGCACCACTTATATGAAGTAGAAGTACTAGAGCACCATGGTGTTTCCAATAACTAACTTAAAGCCAAAAATATTTCAGGCAGCCCTAAACTAAGTTCCATATAGCTGGGATGGGACAGCAGTGCTACTATGGTCACTTTTTAAGCAAATATTGTCTCTACATATACACCAATCCCAAAGAGATAAGAAACCAACCTATAGAATGGAAGAAACCCCGAGGTTGTGATTTATGTGATACAACTCAATTCCATCAATAAAAATACATGTTCGTGCACGAGTAAACGATAGATCTGAGTAAAAAATGGAGTCCTTGCACTAAAGAAAACAAGAGAACTTAAATTTTCGATCTCACAAATAAATCAGGATTCTAAGCCAAATGTTCGCCTCAATCTAACAAAATGACACAGATCTAGCTCAAGCACAACCGAATCGAAATCCAAATACAGTTCAACTACAACAAAACCTAAACAAAGTGAGCAGCAAAAGAAAGAAAGAGATGAATGAAGAGTTAGGAAGAGTACTGGATGGAAGATTGGCCATTGCGGAGAGAGGCGGAGGCGGAGGCGGAGGCGGAGGCGGGCGAGAGAGAAGCCGCAAGACCTTCGCTGCCGCCGGAGAGAAGGAAGGCGTTGCCGATGTCGGTGAAAACTGCTTTGTCGTAGAGATGGATGGAGGCATTGGAGAGATTCACTGAGAGTGAGAGTGAGAGTAGGAGCCAAGCATGTAGAGTGAAGGAAGGACTCGAAACTGCAACAGATCTTTGCTTTGCGATATTCATGGCGACGGATCAAACGGCGAAACGAGAACCAGAGAGAGACACACAAAAAGAGGGATCGGCGCAGGAACGGAGACCGGCCCGATTGATTGTAAGAGAACCAAATTGTCTCTCGGTCGGTAGTCGGTAAGAAAGGGAATTCTGCCACACGCGCGGTACGCGCTCACCCAAATATGATTGGGTCTGTTTGGATTACAACTAACGAGGATTTTAGGAGCGATTAAAAGTTGGGATTTATGTAATAGCTTCTTTGGAAGAAATTTTTTGTAGTCGGGGAATGTCTTGTTTGGATGAAAATTTAGGAGGTTTTTTTTTCTTTTTGAGAGTAATTTAGGAAGATTTATATGTTGATTTTTTTATATTTTATTTATATAATAAATTTTTTGTTCATTTATATATAATCTCTCATTTTTATTAATATTTGTCACAACTTTTATAAAATTTTAAATTACTCAAATAATGTTAAAATAGAATACTAATTGAATTTTTAAAAAAGAATGGAAAATTTTTTAACAAAACTAAATAGCACTCGATCTTTTTTTTTTTTTTTTTTGAAGGATTATATTTTTCAATTTTTTTATTGAAATATATAAAATATCAATGAAATAAAAAAAAGACGACAATTATTGATTAAATTATTATTTTAATCCAAATTTTTTTCTATGTTGGTCATTGAATTTTTTAACGTAATATTTCATTTAAATTACTATGAATTCAATAATGGTTCAGGATAAATAGAAATTTAATCTATTTAAAAGTTAGAAATTTAACCAAAAAAAAAAATTTTAAATAAAAAACTTAAATGTGTCATGACATAAAAAATTTGAAATTTGAAATTTATAATAGATATGTTGTAGGAATTAAACAAAAAAATGCCTAATGTGACAAAAAAACATACTTTAACCATTAAAATAATTAAACTGTATAATAAAATATTCAGATTTTTATAATGATGTATATATGTATATTGTTATCTAACGAGAGATTACATTAAAAATAAAAAAATTAGAAGCTATTGGTTATTTTAAGTGATTATTTTGAGTAGTTAGTAATGAGTTATTAGAAATTAATGATTATTTTGAGCAATCACAATAACTCATTTGGATGTTTTTTTTAGAGTGATTGAAAATCTTATTTTGAAAACCTCATTCAAACACCTAAAAATAAGTGATTACAATAACTTATTGAATAATTTGAGTTAGAAATCGACCCAATGGTAAATTGGGTCGTCAATTGAGAGATTCAAACTCTCGTGGAGAAACCTCATGTACTTAGCAGGCACACGCCTTAACCACTCGGCCAAAGTGACACTTGTTAATTTGTTTTAAACATTAAGTTTTAATTTTAAAACTTTTTTTATACCATTTAATTTATAATAATAAAAAAAAGTGACTCAAATTTTATCATTATTTATTAAATATAATTGCTAAAATGTTTAGGTAATTTATTTTAGATAGCAAATTATAACATCTTATTTAATTATAGCAATTTTTAAAAATATTTCATACCTAACAAAATATAAAATATTTAACTCGATTAGTGTCTATCCATTTCAAGTTTCAATTTATTGAAACTATCAATTTCACTTGAAGCTATTAAATCTATTTTTATTATTATTATTTTCCAAAATTTTGGCTTTTAAAATTTTTTGTTATTCATGAAAAATCCTAAAAAGTTAACGTGCAAACTAAGGCCACCACAACAAAAATTTAATAAGTTATTGATCGAGTGTATATTTTGACTAATTGAATTGTCTCCATTTTTAGTACAACAAAAATATTTGAGGATGAAGAGATTTGACCCTACCATTTTTAAGTTGTAAAGTTAAGCCCATCTCAACAATTGAGTTATCTTGAAATTGGCCAACCCATGTTGTTAATAGGATATTTGCATTTTGAAAAACACATTTAAAGTGTGTGATGGCAAATGCTCTTAAAAGTGTGTCAATATGAAGAAAAGAAAGTGAAGCACATTGGTCATTTTTTTCCATACAACAATAATATTTAACCTCTGAGTCAAGCATACATATCGATCAAGTAGTGGAGGAACAGGAAACCTTAAGAATAGGAAATGAATTTAGATGAGTTAATTATGAGGAATGACGAGTCTTTGGAAGCAGCAAAGCTAGTACATAACCCTTCTTCTACATCTCTTGCATTAGCCACAACTTTGTTGGACGATGTCGAACTGTAGCATGATTTGAGGGTTGGGGTTTCATCCTCGGCAGAAGGGATGAATTGGATTGGATGCACTACCAACAAGTATTGTTGATTGATTCCAAGTTGCTAGTTTTTTAAATTGTTTACAATCCTGAAAGTATATCAGGCATTGGTGTTTACAATCTATAGGCCATGTCAATGTTGGCATCAACCTCGTCGAACTTAGATTTCCACAATCGTAACTATGAAGGGGTGGAATGGTTGCATCACCAACTAGCATTGTTGATTGATTCCAAGTTGCTAGTTTCTCAAGATAGATTCAAAATCTGAAAGGAGAAGAATATTGAAAAGAGGCAGGGGAGGATAATAAAGAACAGTAAGTCTGTTGCAAGGTCCAAAGCCAAGAAGTAGGTAAATTCATGAACAATTGTTCCTGGAGCTGCATTTTTTTTAGTTCTAACAACCAAAAGCTTACCTATCTTTTGATCTTTCATCGTACACTACAAAACTTAGGGCATTGCTGTGCTATGAAACATCATATGTGACAACATATTTCGATTGCATCTTATTTTTCTTTGATTGTTGTTTTAATACTCTAGGCTTATACGAATCAGTTGGAGCATGAAGTATCATGCTTAAGGTAAACAAATAGTTGGCTGAGAAAGCAAGAGGCAAGTATATCAGTTACAATTAACTTTTCACAATTATGCTTATAGTTCAACCCAGATAGATGATTAAGAAACTGGATATTGAGATTTTCTTTTTCACCATGTTCCTCAAATCCAAATCCAAATCCAATGTGTAGATACCAACTGCCCCATACCATCTCAGCCTTCTTCTAGCTTCTGGTCTTCTCAAGCAGACCTCTCACTGTTCTCACTCTCAACAATACACCTTGCTTCTCTCTTTTGTGTTCACACTAAACCAAGTATAACTTAACATTACCCATGATCAACTCTATCAAAAGGTTTGAGGTTCGAACCTCTAACCCTCGCATATGGAACTTAAAAAAATATAAAATAAAATTTCATATCACATGGGGTGTTTGAGATTTGGTGTTGAGAAGATGAGAGGAAGGGAAAGGAGTTGGGATTCCCAACTCCATATTTGTTTTTAAGACATCAATCTCTTCTCAACTCCTCCTCAACCTCTCCTCCAACATCACATCAAATCTTTTATTTAATCTTTTAAATATTACATCTCAAACCTTTTTCTAATTTTCAGCTATATAATATAATATATTTTTAACCTCGTCTTATCAAATATCACATCAAACTTTCTCTAATTTTCAACCACAAAATATAAAATAAAATATATTAAATTTATTAATTAATATAAATATACAAGGATTACATTAAAAAAATAATATAAAACAAACACTTTTTACTACATCTCCTCTCCAAACAACTACTTCATATCTCTAAATCACTAAACTTCCTCTTTCTCTTCAGCTTTCTCTCCTCTCCTCTTTTCAACTCCATAATCCAATCACCCCCGAGACATTTATCTGATGCCGGCTTCATAACCATTAACCATCATAGGTTAGTCTAGTAGTCCAAGACTTTGAAGCTAAGAGGTGATAAGTTCAATTCATGTTGACCACCTACCTAGGGCTAGAAATTAATTTCCTTCCTTAACATCCAAATATTGTAAGCACAGACAATATGTCTCATAAAAATAGATGAGCTGCACTCAAGCTGACCCGAACACTCATGAATTAAAACAGAAAATATGACTTCTGATAGGAAGTTCAGGTTTATGGAGGGAAAATGGCTGGAGTCCTTTCTTTATAAATATTACAAATCAAGAAACAAACAGTTTCACTCTCTTTCTTTTCACTCTACAAAGAAATGACACAAATAAACAGATTCAGCCACAATGAATAATAACTCAACCTTGTAAGATGATACAAATGCCTAAAGTACACAAACAACCATACAACGGCTTATTACCTAAAATCTTATAATCAGAAGGAAAGACCAAGAAAGAAACAGAGGTATGAATCTAACTCAAACAAAAATTGGAAGATTTGTGGAAGAAACTACTTTCTTTTCCTTTTCTGAATGTATGAATGTTTACCTCACAAACTTACAAATGCATTCCATCACTGCACATTCGTATGTTGCTTCTTTCAAGGCTTTACGTGCAGGCGTTTCGTCTCCAATTCAACTCCCAAACAGTGTCCAGCTTTCATCTTCTGATCACAGCTAAATAATGTCAAAACCCCACATAAACAAAGAGAAACCTTCACCTAGATTAAGGCACTCCAGACAGCCCCACTCCCTTCACCACACTTCTCATGGACATTCTTGATCCTCTCCACAGATTTGCATATTCCACTGCAACTCCAGTCGAACGACGCAACGCACATATTTCCTGCCTGTGCCTTCCACTCGCAATCTGCAAATGATGTTTGATGTCTTTAAGAAAAACCAAGATAAAACTTTGGAGTAAAAGAAAACTTCTAGTTTCTTAAAGATGCTTTGCAAAAAGGGATAAAGAATTTAGTGTTCTTTACTTCACGTATGCTATCTAAATATAAGATCATCCTTATCGAATGAAAATATTACCAGGTGGAGTCCCGCAGCACATATTGTGGTCATCTATATGCTCGACTTCGAGGCCGATTAACCAAGCACCAAGGGTTACATCTTCATTGGCATACTTGTGCAAAATTGGCCTGCATTACATTACATGCTTAAACTCTTTGAAATCAAAATTGCATCATTAAGAAGTGGGTACAAATGGACCACAAACAGATTTCTACCCAGATGAGAGGTAAAGGATTATATCACTTGCCCAAATTCCTAAAGATTTAATTTCCACACAAGGCTGAACTCATTTACCATTCCATTAGTAACAAACAATTAAAAATCTACCGTCCATAACTTGTAAGTTTTACAAAAACTGTAAAAGATAACATAAAATAAAACATCAAAACCTCATTTGAGGAAAAAAAATCCCATATCCATCAAAGTACATCACATTATCTTTTAGTTTGGTTACTATTACTATTAGATGAATTTAGACTTTATATGAACAAATTTGTATATTTTTAAAACTTTACCTCTCATGTTGATGCATGAATAAACTAATTGAAGATGTGATTAAGTTAATCTATTTACTTTATGAATATACTCCAGACGTTCATAGAAAAGCTATATGCTTACTGATTAACCGCAATGTAGGTGGCTAGATCCTTTGAGATTGCGTAAATCTGCCCAGTTGCATGTCTGAAGTACTTATTTCCTTCCTCTCCAAATTTCCAGAATTCAGGTTCATGATATTTGACAGCCCTGTGATATAAAAGAAAATGAAAAAATCTCATAACAAATCCTTTTCAAGAATATAAAAATAGAAACGAACAAAATAAAACAATATGCTGTGCCAAAAAGAGAAGAAATACAGAGATGGCCAATCTTGCTGCTCTCTCTATGAACAAAATAAGTCCATGATAATTACTTTGAAGAAAGAACAGGTCCAGATTTCATGCACCCAATATAGACTCTCGGCTTCAACCGATGATAGGCAAGAGTGGTGGCTAGCATTCCTACATGAGAAAGAATATAAGAAACTCATCTTAATATATGTATTTTTTGTTTTCACAAAAGTAGAAAGAATAGTGATTTAACAACATTAAACATACCTAAATTTACATGGACGTCGTCGTCTATCTTAACATAGAAGTCCGCATCCCATTTAGCAACGGCCGTGGAAAAGAATGATTTCGTTTTAGCAGACAATTCATGGTACCCTTCAATATGCTCCTGCACATCATGATCCAGTTTACAAGCTGAATGTTTTAATCTTTCTTTTCTATGATAATTACTCCATGTAAATTCTCTTACCAGCCTAAGAAAATCTTTGTGCAGGGCATCTTCAGAATCAATTGCACGATCTAAAATGCTGTTGGAAGTTGCACTGATCATGCAAAAATCAATTAGGTTGGTTCCATTGAAAACAAGGAAGCAAAATCAAACCAGTTACAAAATGTATCAGGATTAAACTGCACAAATATAAAAGTATAATTGGAGAATAAGGTGGGATTGTGCATTTCGGGGAGAAAATGCTAGAACGACTCCCACATAACAAGATTACTTCCCGAACAAGGAGAAGATAAATGGAATTTTGTAATCACTATTAGAAAGACTAGTCTAAAGTTACTTCTTATCTATATAGGATTGATTTTCACACATAACACAGTAACATCTTAAATTAATTACTAAAGTAATCAGAAAAAATGTGAAAGGAGAAAGTTGGCAGATGTAAGTTGCTGCTTTGATTGGCCCATCTACTAACACAATTCAATTTCAGAAATAGAAAGCAAAGCAGAAATCTCCATGTGATTATGATTGTAAAGCAGAGAACCTTAAAGTCTTATTGTCAAGAAATTAAAGAGCCTGGTATGGTATCCGTATAACTTGCAGTTTCGACAGGTATGTCCTATATTGGACCATCTTAGAATGAGGACACACAGGCCATTACATCACTTTTAGTTTCTACCAAAGGAAGAAAGGTTTATAAGTTTTTACTCCCATCTCACATAGGATATGTTTGGGAGCAGGCTAATGGTAATGTAGGGGGAATGAGAATTAGGAGGAGAATGATTATTTGTGTTTGGGATGAAGAGAATGATTATGGGAAAAATAAAATAATGAACATCACTAGAGTCAAAAATAGTAATGTGATGTATAAAAAGTTGTTGGGGGAGAATGAAAAGTAGTTAGGATGGGATTGAAAAAGGTTATTTTTGGAAAACGCGATTAGGGGAGAATGATTTTCGGTGGCCCAAACACAAGAAATCATTCCCATTCTCATTGTCTCCCTTAATCTCGGTAGCACAAACGCACCCAATAATGTGAAAATAACAATGCATGAGTATTCTTTTTTAAGAAAAAAAAACAATGCATGAGTATTTAGTTTCTACTCCCTTTCTCAGTTACTTTAATAAAGGAAGAAATTTAAAGCATTCTTCAAAATGTCCATTATGTTGGTTGAATAGTCAAAGAGTAATTTTGAAAACACTTCAAAAGCACTTAATTAGTACTTCTCTCACAAGTATTTAACGAAAAGATGTTTCTGATATGATCCAGGATCTAGATTATATCAAAAGATAAAAGAATAAAGATAAACCAAGTTTTGATAGGAACTTGGAACCTCCCTTCTCAAGAGAATCTCTTGAGCCCTTACAATAAATCACTCAATAACTCATTTAACAATTGGATGCCTAAACTCTAACCTAACCCACTCTATTTATAACAAAATACTAACTTATTCTCCAAGTAATGGCTAAATAGAGCCCTAGGCCCAATCGAGCCCTAGGCCCAACCTTATCAATACCCGCCCCTTTAAAGCACCTTGTCCTCAAGGTGGGCATAAATAAAAAATAGATTTTTTTTTTTTTTTTTTTTTTTTTTTTTTCCGGCGGCAGCAGCGGCGCGTCGGTCGTGGAGGCAGCAGTGACAGAGGTGGTGGTGATGACAGTAGCGGCAACACTGGTGGTGGTGGCGGCGGCAGTGTCGGAGGTGGTGACGGTGGAGATGGCGGCGATGGTGGTGGCGGAGGTGGTGGGCGGCAAGCGGCGCAGCAGCGCCGCAGTGGGGTTGGTGATGGTGGCGGAGGTAGGGGCAACGGCGGCAGCAACGACGGTGGGGGGGCGGAGGCGGCAACGGAGGAGGCGGTGGTGGCGGGGTCAAAACCCTAGCCGTCATTGTTTTTTCCAACCTAATTTCCTCCCTAAAACATCGTTTTAGGTCATTGAAACTCTCCTTTAGGTCTTCTCTAAATTCTTTTTTTAGAGAAGCTACCTCTTCTCTGAGGTCTTTTTTCAAGTCCACCATCAAACTTTGCAACTTTTCTTGAATGAAACGAAGAACCTCGTGATCCATCTCTACAACCAAGAATCAAACGGCTCTGATACCAATTGATATGATCCAGGATCTAGATTATATCAAAAGATAAAAGAATAAAGATAAACCAAGTTTTGATAGGAACTTGGAACCTCCCTTCTCAAGAGAATCTCTTGAGCCCTTACAATAAATCACTCAATAACTCATTTAACAATTGGATGTCTAAACTCTAACCTAACCCACTCTATTTATAACAAAATACTAACTTATTCTCCAAGTAATGGCTAAATAGAGCCCTAGGCCCAATCGAGCCCTAGGCCCAACCTTATCAGTTTCATCTCAAAAAGTCATCACAACCCCACTTTAATTGACATGAAATTAAGAGGCACTCGCAGAGAAAAATTTGGCAAACGAAAACACTAATATCCTATTCTTCAAGTGGCTATTTCATTTATGAAGCCCATTCAGTTGAAAAAAAGAATAAACCATAAAGGAAAAGAAGTGACTTTTGCCTATTTTCACCAGCAACTAATTTTTCAAACAAGAATCTAGAGCCAAATACCCCAAAAGAAACGCAATTCTACCTGTGACCAATCATAAACCGGACAACAATCCCTTTCTCCCGCTCCAACTGGAACAGCTTATCACCTGACCAAACATCAAACCAAGTTTTAGCTGGAAAATAATGTCAACTGTTTGAAATGAAACAAATAAGAACAATATGTAGAACCAAAATACCTCGAGGCATCCACGTCTCTCTAACCGAATCTCGACGCCTTCTGCTACTAAAAGCAGTGTTTATCCCAATCACCATTAACATTTTCTTCTTCGGCAGGTTGTCTTTACCAGAAGATTCAATCAAAGGAATGTAGCTATCAGAGGAATGCATCTCCCGAGAATTCTTAGCCTCTACCAAATCCATGACTTTCTTGTCTAAAGATCTGTATACAAACATCCACATATTCCAAAGGAAGAAAACAGTTCGTTTCAATGATAAGCCAAACTGAAAATTTGATGAAGCAAAAATTTGATAAAAGACAAGTGGCACTAACTGGATTGCTTCTTGAGTTCTGTAGACTTCGGTCATCACATCCCTTTTCTCCACTGGCTAAAAGCTCCCAAACATTGAAAAAAAAAAACAGACTCAAATAAGCTACTTGTAAAAGTAGGGGTTCAGAAAACCCGAAAACTTGAATAGCTCGACCAACACAATCTAGGTTGGATTAGATTGGATTCACACAAATTAATTTTTTTATAGATTGATTTGTTATTGGTTAAACTAAAATTAATTGTAAAAAATAATTTTTTACCTATAACATAATTATATTCATGTATATTTCTTTTATTGGATTTCAAAATTGAGCAATTTTACCCTTCACATTTCAATAATGTTCGTTTTAGTTCGAGTAGATTTTTTTAGTTTAATTTTATACTTATTTTCTTTTAAAAATTAAATTTACATCAAAACTAAAATAATCACTTTATCAATATAGTAAAATTTAAAACTAGTCTAATCATAATTTTAGTGAACATTAGATTATGTAAGTGTTCAATATTACAAGGAGGTACCAAATGGAAACTAGACTCCACTCCAAAAATCATGTATCATAATACAAATTGAAAAATAAAAGCAACAATCATATAAGTCAACCCAACCAAAACATATATGGGTTAGAGATTGCTCAAACACTTACAAACGAGTCAGTGGATTAACCATCCCGAAAATTTTGAGTTAGTCCAAAAAATCAGCTAAATCCAACTATGGACACCCTACGTAAAAGTTAGGGCAATGAGACACAAACACTCACCATCTTAATTGAGTTATCTTCAGATATGATTTGCAGTTCCTGTTCATGTCGACGACGGGAGATAACCTGGGGGTTGGATTCAGTAGCCGACCATAACCTGCAACAAAACCCAAAAATCCAACACCCCCAATAAACGATCAAACCCACAGAAACAGAGAAACGCGTGAAACCAAAGAATGGGCGAAGTTAGAAACCTGTTTGTGACGAGTGTGCCGAGGAAGAAGAATGAGAGGCAAAAGAAAGGAACCCATGTAATAGAAATCTTTCTAGGGCCACGGTTCTTCATTCTTTTGAATGGGTTGGATGATTTTCCTCTGTGAAACGAGCAAGATTGAGAGAAATATGAACGACCCGGTTGAGGAAAGCTTAGAAATGATCGAGGGTTTTGTAAGCTTGATTTGAAGGAAGAAAAAGGAGAATCGATTTGGGATGTGTCGTCAAATAATAAATTAGGCGCGTTTTTTTGTTGCAACTCACAGCGTCAAAGCCTCGGCTGCGATGGGAAGAACTGACGCCATTTTTTTTTTCTTTTTTTCTGAAACAAACTAGTGCCATTTTTCATGCCTAAATAAATTCGGATTTTCATCAATAACGGAAAAAAAAGAAAAATGTAAGTATACCAATTCAATCAGAGCTAGCTTCAATAAGTGAAATTTATGGCCACTGGCCAGTGAAATTAAAAACAATAAGTTAATTTACACTTTACTCCCTATAATTTCAAAAAAAAAAATCAATAAATTAATAATTAAAAAAAACAATAAATTAATGAAAATTAATTTATTGGTAAAATATAAATTTAGTCCATATGATTTGAAGAAATGGAAAGTTTAGTGCCTATAATTTCAAAAACTAGAGTTTAATGATGGTTCGAAGAAATATATCATTTATTCCTTATAATTTGAAGAAAGTTTTAATTTAATTCTTATGATTTAAAAAATTAGTCGGTAGTTTTATAAAATCTAAAATATAGTTTTTATCATATATATAATCGTTGGCATATCAAGTACATGGAAACTTATTATTCATGCATAAATTATATAATTTTGTTATTTTATCGACTAATTAACTCATAATTTTTTTCAAACAAAAAAAAAAAACTCATAATTTCATCATTAACATATGAATAACTAACTTTTAAATATTTAATTGACCAATGATTAGAAACGACCACTATTTTTAGATTTTGTCAAACCTAAGGATTAAAACATTTCTTCAAATCATAAAGACTGCTCTAGTTTTTAAAATCATGAAATCTAGACTTTAACTTTCTTCCGACCACAAAGACTAAATTTATATTTTACCATATTTATTTATATGCATGAAATATTTTTAAGAAGTTACTATGATTAAAATAAAATTTGCTCTAAATTATATAAAAAAAAAAAAAGTAACATTTTAATATCGTAAAAAAATATAATCATGTATTCTATTATAGTTGGAGTATGGGTTGTTTGGATGAGTAATTGTCTGAGTGATTAGAATATATAGTTCTCTTGAATGATCAGAAATTTAGATTTCATGCAATATCATATTTGTATGTGAAATTTAAGATGATGTGAATTTTTGTAGAAGGGTTCAGACAATTATTCGTTTGGATGTGATTTATTTTTTTTATATATTTGTGATTGTCTGGGGCCAGCTTGTGCATACCTCAACTAATGGCATAGAACCTGACACCCGACCTTACAACATTTGGATGTCAACGAAACTTGTACGAAATTAATTTATAAGTAGGTAATTACTATGGATTGAACATATCACCTTAAATACCTCGAGATCCTCTTTGATCATATAATATAATGATATTTCATTTGTACATGATCTCTCATTTTCTTTAATATGTGTCACTTTCCTCTTGTAATTATTTTGTTTTGATTTTTTAATATCAATTTTATTTAATTAATGTTAAAATTTTATAATTTGAAACGTATTCAATTATATAATATTAATATTGTCTCGATAAATTTATTTTTGTATATAATATTAATTAAATTGAATGATTATTATCAACTTTCGAAGATGTTATTCTTTAAAAAAAAAAAATCAAACATTTTAATCAATGTAAATTGATATCTATACTAAGTATGAATCTAATTTTAATTAAATTAAATTTAATAATAGCCCGTTATAAATAAACGTATGGTCAACTTAAAAGTTATAGATATAACATAAAATAAAAAACTTAAGTGTGACCTGACATAAAAAATTGTTATAAATAAAAATTTTGTTTATTTAAAGTTATAATAAATGTACTGGAATTTTAGAAGAAGAAAAGTGTCGTATGACAAAAAGACATAGATTTAAACTGTTCAATTATAATAAAACTCTGTTTCAAAATATTAAGTGCAGAGCTTATAATGCTATGTCTATAGAGATGATAAAAAATATTTTATTTAATGATACAATAAAATTATTATTAAAATTTCAAACTACATTTTTTTAAAATTAATTTCAAACTAGATTTAAAATACATTTTTAGTACCTACCTTTTGGGTGTAATAATGCTTTTTGAAATAAATGAATCTTGACTAAACAAGTTGAGGATGTGTCATTATTATCTCAAGTAAGATAATCAAATATTTTAAGTACTTAATGAAGGGTTGCAGGAGAGATTACATTTGAGTGCTTTTGAAGTGAGGGGTTGAAGGTCGAGCAAAGCGAAGACTGAAGACTCCGTCTTCACTTTCGTCTAAGAACAAGCTCGTAACCCCTCGTATCAACATCTTCAAAATCTACATATTATTGAGAGAAAGTCATTTGTTGAATCGATAAAATTTTATGAAGGTCATTTTTTGTTGGCAGGCAGCAACCCACCACCAACTATGCCAAGTCAGTCAAAGAAATGACACGGTGGCAGTGGACCCCGTTTTACGAGGTACAGCCCACACCTGAACCTAGACATCAATCCGTCTATATGACAACGTTTCATAGTGACACGTGTCATACGCCCACCTCCACCTTTACCCACTAGGATTCTTCACGCTACCGGCTTTTCCCGTCACCCGGTAACCCTTCCCCCCTTTTTTCTTCATCTTCCCCGTCCCATCTTTACATCCAGATTCATCCTCGCCTTCTTCTCTGCAACACGTTTCTCCAATTAAAACTGCATTTCTCAATTCCTTTTCCATCGCCATTTCTACATTGATGGAAGTTTCTTCTTCGTCTACAAACCCTCCTCGCCGCTCGTTCTTCCGCTACTGTCACTGTAAATCCTTCAAATCTTGTTGTCGCTGTTTCTGTTGCTTCTACTCCTCTTCATAGGCGATCATTTGAGTTTCGTTTCTTCATTATCTTCCTCTTCTGCTGTTATCTGGGATTATGGATTTTCGCCATACCCAGTCGGATCTCTCTTTAGGGTTTAACACCCACGCCACATCCTCCATATCTAGAACTTCGACTGGAGACAACTCCAGCTATTTGTGTTCTACGGCTTCCAATTCCTCGTACGAGAAATTCGATTTTGTTAATGGGGATGCCAGCGATCATAGCCACGACCAGAAATTTAGCCTCCTAGGGCAACCATTGCGCGTGAAGAGAAAGAGAGACATTCAATCGTTTCTCAATCAGGATGCTGCAAAATGGGTAGCGGTTGCGGATGAATCAGGCCTCGAGACGAGACGGGCTTCGGTTAGGGCATGGGGGAACCAGCCGCTTCGGATTGCTGATCCGGAAATTCATGATATCATGGCCAAGGAGAAGCGGAGGCAATTCAGGGGAATTGAGTTAGTTGCCTCGGAGAATTTTGTGTGCAGGGCTGTGATGGAAGCCCTAGGTAGCCATTTGACGAATAAGTATTCTGAGGGAATGCCTGGTTCCAGATACTATACGGGTAATCAGCACATAGATGAGATTGAATTGCTTTGCTGTGAGAGAGCGTTGGCTGCTTTTGATCTTGATTCTGAGAAATGGGGTGTGAATGTTCAACCTTATTCTTGTACATCGGCAAATTTTGCTGTGTACACAGGTCTTTTGCTCCCAAAGGATCGGATTATGGGTTTGGATTCAGCATCTGGAGGACATCTTAGTCATGGATATTATACACCTAGTGGGAAGAAGATTTCAGCGACTTCTATATTCTATGAGAGTCTACCTTATAAAGTCAACCCCTTAACTGGGTATGTCGACTATGATAAGCTTGAGGAGAAGGCACTCGATTATCGTCCGAAAATACTCATCTGTGGAGGAAGCTCGTATCCACGCGAGTGGGACTATGCTCGGTGTAGACGGATTGCAGACAAATGTGGAGCTGTTCTGATGTGTGACATGGCTCATATAAGCGGTCTTGTTGCAGCCAAGGTGTGTGAAACTTGGTTCTTTGAGATTTCTGATTGAATTCTTCATGTCAGGTTTAAATTTTGTAATATCTGCAATATTTTTCTTTGTTATTATATGATGAAGTTTGATTAAGGGAATATGTTCTTATCCTGGGGTGGGATTATTTTAGAACTTAAAAATAGCAATCTGGACTTACCTACCATTTTTGTTAATTCATTTAACGTACATATTAGCCCAAAAAAATTTATTTGTAGACACCATCCGTGCTCCCCTTAAGGTCCCAGCTCCGACACTCACCTGTCACATTAATTTGTAGACACCATCGGCCTAGGGATGGACATGGTTATCTTGGTTATAGTGGAGCAAAGTTCCAATTTCCGAGTTGCAAAAAAAATGCTATTGCGCCAGTTCCAATGGGAGATCCCTTGGTATACAAGTTTATCCTTCGGATGTGTAGTCCTAGTCAATTCATGAATATAAGTTGAACGTTCAACTTCTCGAGAGGAATTTTGTATTCACAGTCTTATCTCATGATAAAAAAGAGGTTCAAAACCTGACCCAAAACCATGTAACACTTTCGTCTTATCAATGAAAGTGTTTCCGTTTCCTATAAAAAGAAATATATCAACCACAACCAATTATGACAGAAATCATAACAATAAAAAATTTACGCGGTTCAGTACCTGTGTTAGCTATGTCGAGCAATGTAAAGTGAGAAGCTGTCTCATAACCAACTCATTCATGTTGCGAAAGATTGCCTCAATATACCACTCATTTATGCCTTACTGGTTTTGTCGCTGCTGCAGGAATGCGCTAGTCCGTTCCAATATTGTGATATAGTAACTTCAACAACACACAAAAGTCTCAGAGGGCCCAGAGGCGGCATTATCTTTTTCAGGAGGGGTATAAAATCAAGGAAGCAAGGCGTGCTTCTAAATCATGGAGATGTAACTGGTACTTATGACTTTGAGGACAGGATAAACTTCTCTGTTTTCCCGTCGTTACAAGGGGGTCCCCATAATAATCATATTGCTGCACTGGCCATAGCGTTAAAACAAGTGGCTTCTCCTGAATACAGAGTCTATATTCGACAGGTGAAGAAAAATGCGCAGGCCTTAGCATCGGCTTTATTGAGAAGAAAATGCAGATTGGTAACTGATGGTACAGACAATCATTTAGTGCTGTGGGATCTTACTCCTTTGAGACTAACGGGTACTGTAGCTTTCAGTATTTGCCTCCTCCTGGATTTAAATTGTTTAATTGCACTTTAGGTTTCAATATTTCAAATCTTTGTTGTTAGCTCTTTTGGCATTATAATGATTTGATTTGATTTTGAGCAGTTAACTTCCTTTATGGCTTTCTTATAGATACTAGATACTAACTTTTGATGATTAGTTTTGTACTTTCTGAGTCATCATTAATCGTTCACGCTGGTCGGTCGAGTTAATTTTTTGCGGGTCTTATCTCTGAGTTTGATTTCATTGTTTTGTCCATATTAAATAAGACTGAAGAACTTCTTCGATGTCTCCCGGTGCCTGACCTTGGGACGGGCGTGGTTACCCTTGTTTCAAAAAAAAAAAATAAGACTGAAGAAATTATGGATGATTTTATTGCATAGACCGAAGAAATTTCGTACCTTGTTTCCATATTAGATAAGACTGAATAAATTATGGGTTTGATTTATAGCATTGACCGAAGAAATTTCTAACCTTGTTTCCTCTTTGTTTATAATTCATATTCCTTGTAGACTTCAATATTAACACAAGTTTGAACAATACAGGCATTATTATACCGAGGAAAGTAACATTAAAGTCAAAACAACCCAAACTTAAGTGAATGTTTTATTGGTTGAAATTGTCCCTTGTGGGTTGGTTGTGTTAGGCAACAGCGTCTAAGGTTCTATTGAGTTGACCACTAATTTCTGATACTTTTGGTGTTTAATCTTGTGTTGCAGCCAAGAATTATGAGAAGATCTGTGAGCTATGCCATATTACAGTCAACAAGTGTGCCATCTACGGTGACAATGGAGCCATTTCTCCTGGAGGTGTGAGAATAGGTGTGTAATTTTCTTATAGTATTCACTAAGACCTTATTTGATAACCATTTTATTTTTTGTTTTTGAAATTTAAGCGTGCAACAACTCCCTTAACATAAGTTTTTTCTTACTTAGATATCTACATTTTACCTATATTTTAAGAAACCAAACCAAAATTTGGAAACAAAAAAAATATGCTTCCAAAAGATTGTTTTTGTTTTTGAATTTGATTAGCAGTCACATACTTTTTTAAAGAAAGATGGATACATTATATGAAATATGAGTATTTTGTTGGAGATTTGAGTAAAAATAAGCTTAAATTTTAAAACAAATAACAAAAAACTAAATGGTTACAAATGGGGCCTAAACTTTTGTATCCCCTGGATAGTCAAGTATATATCATACTTGCTAATAAAAAAAATATTTTCTTGTTCAGGCACTCCTGCAATGACAACCAGAGGTTGTCTAGAGGCTGATTTCGAGACAATAGCTGAGATTCTTCTTAAAGCAGCCCATATCACAAAAATGGTTCTTCATAGTGAACATGGAAAACTGCATAAAGATATCATGAAGAATTTTCAAAACAACAAAGATGTTGTAGAGCTTCGGAACCGGGTTGAGGCGTTTGCCGCTTCCTTCGCAATGCCAGGATTTGATATATGAATGTGCAACTGGGAGAGCCTCTGCCTTTACCCTTCACTTGGTAACCTCAAACACGAATTCATGTTTGTTGATTTTTTAGTTTCGTAGTCTATCCGCTGTAAATTATAGGAAACTGCTACTTGATAGTAATACTGCACAAAGGTTGAAGTCTGATTCGTATCATCCATATATATAGGATATAATACTTGTAAAAGTGAGTCTCGGGTTACAACATGGATTTTTATACGTCAAATATCTCCCATTACACTTGTTTTTTATTCACAAAGATGAAGGACTGGTCAGTGGATAATTCAAAACCTTACCTGTGTTGATAATATTGTCCCTGTCGTTGGTTTGCTGCTCTCTATATTGTTTTGTCGACATACCTGTGGGAAAGTTGAAGATGTATCTTCATACTCTCCAAGTGGCAGACATACATACGGCCATGTTTTCAAGTTTTATTTTTCTTTTACCTTTTTGAATTTCGTTCACTATCGTTTGATTCGATGGTGGGAAAGAAATTTTCAGAGAAAAAAAAAAGGAAAAAGTGTTGGAGAGAGAAGTACAAAGTTTTTTTTTTTGAAAGAGAAGAATTATAAAAGAAAGAAAACGTCAGTAAAAAACTTTAAAACGTAGTCTGAAGTATTTTCCCATCTGAAAGAAGTTGGAATTGTTCTTTCTTACTTAGGAAGCCTTTGAGCAATGATACATGGAGAATGAGAATGAAGAGGAGAATAAGAAAAAAGGAATAATTATGGAAAAAATATTAATGAGTATGATGAGAGTGAAAAATAATGATGTGATTTATAAAAAATTATTGGGAAGAGAATAAAAAGTAGTCAGGAAGATAATGAAAAAAATTGTTTTTGAAAAGCGTGATTATGAGAGAATTGATTTTTGGTGATCAAAATATACGGATTATCTTATTTCCATTCTCCCATTTTATTTCTAGTGGTCCAAACACACGGCTAATATATAAGAAATCTATGTATACTTTTACTGCTACGTTGTCATCTGACATATAAATTGAGAAGATGTTAGAGTTACTTAAATCAACCATATATTTTTTTTTTTTTTTTTTGAGAAGCAAATCAACCATATATGTTATCTTTTACTGCTACGTCGTGTCATCTGACATATCAATCTTGGTTTTGATTAGAGTTACTTAAATCAACTATATATGTTATTTTTAATGATAAATTATAAATTGAGTTTATATGGATAGATTTTAATTTTTATGATCACAAAAAAGTTAGAATCTTTTTTTTAAAATTCTTATAACTTGATAAATATAATTAATTTAACAAAAAATTCACATCTCTAATACATGAATAGTAGAGTTTAACGTATTTAATTTATCATCGATCACGAAGGAGAAGGCTATAAACCATGAGGACTAAATTGAACCATATGATTAATTTATAAAAGAAAAACAGAAAAATACCAATAAAGACTTGGCATAATTACATTTGTCCATGCATCAAATTGAAATCCTCTCCAACAAAATTATAAACTGTCTCTTCCTTAAACAGAATTCTCAAACCTTCCAACTTCGAGTTGTTGGAAACAATTCCCTGCTCTTTTCAGCAACAACCCATATGTATCTGATGAGATTGTGCATAATTGTGGCCCCGTTTCCATAACCAACCTCTCTGTGTGCATAATTCAAGCTCCTCTTCACCTTCACTTCTTCCTTCACTTCCACCCATCTCTTCCCCGGAGCAGACCTGCAACGCATTAACAGAAGGGCGTTTTTGGGCGGCGCCCCCATTGGTGGCTCCATGGAACCACTATCAATAACAGTACCTAAACTGTTTCTTTCTTTTCCAACCCCATTTTCCTGTAACACCATAAACCATTTAGAAAATGCAGTTCTGGTGGAGCTGTCCATTCCTTCTACTTCTTCTTCTGCACTGAATTCTGCTTCTGGGAATGCTTTGAAACACCCTAAATCCAACTTGAAGAATTGTGTTATGTCTTTCTTCGTTCCTGATTTCCTCCCATGGTGAATTCTCTCTATCTCCTCCATGACGGATTGCCAGCTCTTGCTGTTCTTCGGCCTCATCTTAATCTGCCCTGCACAGCTCACTTTCGGGGACGACGGTTCCGATATCTCCGATCCCATCACCGGGCCCTCCGTGGATTTCCTCTGGCAGTGATGGCCGCGGTGGCTACGCAGCTTGGTGGAGCTCGGCATTAAAGCCAAATGCGAACGAGAAGGGAAACAGACCAACAAATCGGTTGAAGGGATCCCTTTACTTTCTGTACCCAATTTCATAGCGCCCTGGAAAAAGATGCTTATTCTTACAGAGAATTGAAAAAGAAGATGAACAAGAACAAAGAACAAGAACAAGAACAAGAAAGGAAAAAAAGGAAAGTGAATCAGGTTTTGGTTTTGGACCCCTACCACTGCTTTTTGTTGGGGGTCTGTCTATGTCTACTTTACTGTCTGTTAAATTTTCAAACTCCTTTTTGCCTGCCTTACAAAAATAATAAACAGGGTTTGGGTGTTTTGACAAACATTCTCATCCTACTACTACTTATTTTTCTTCTAATTCCCATTCTTTCTATAATCATTTTCGTTCTCTTTGCCACAAACATTCCCTAATGATTGTAAGTAATGTTTTATTGTTTGTGTTTTAAGTACAAAGAAGCTAACAAAATGTGTTTCCAATCAGTATAGGTGTTGAAATGATCTTATGAACTTGAAAATGACGATATTATATGGTGTTATATTCAATATACTTGTTAATATTTGACTTCAATAATCTATAAACTACACATGTTCAAACAACTCAATGCCCGAATCAACTCAACTCAATTTAACGGGTTGAATTAGGTTAAATATATTTTTGGGTTGGGTTGGATTTCAAGTCATAAAATTTTCATGGATCAAGGTTTATCTAAAATTAACCTAACTCAACTCTACCAATCCGAATTTATTATTTAGTTTTTTTTTTACCTATGACATAATTATTATATTTTTTTTGAAAAAAATTTATTATGTTATTTAATTATTTAGATTATATGTATATGTATATTTATTTTATTTAATCATTATTGTTAGACTTTTTATTTTTCAATTTTTTTTAAAGTCTTTATAATCTATATATTAGGATAAAAATATAAACTAAAATCAAAGTCATCTATTTTTATTGATTTTAATTTGTTTTAAAGAGGTTGAATTAGGTGTCATCTATTTTTGTTGTTTTAATTATCCATTTTTTTATGCTATATAGTTGAGATCTTTTATATGAACTATAGAACTAATAGTTAGTGACTTCTAATTATATTAATTTGTTTATTTAATATTTATATTTATTTCATTAACTTGATATGATAATGATTGAAGATTGTATTTTGTTTATGTAGAAGGTATGACTAATTTGATCAAATATATTTATATTTGTAATATATCGATAAACTCATGACCCAATCTATCCCGAAAATTTAAGGGTTGAGTTGTCTCTTTAGGTTGGGTCGAGTTGAGTTGGAAAAATGACCAACCCAAAATTTTGAGTTGAGTTGAAAATCTTCTTTACCCGAACTCAACCCAATCCATCCCATATATCCCATCGCATGTACACCCCTGTAAACTAAATTTTGGGAGAGCTTTAGTTTTATAAGTCATGAGTTTAAGTCAGATTAAGTGAGTTTAATTTAGCAATATTTGTTATGCATATTTGCAGATCAATCTTTAAAGATCGTTAGATGTTGTTTGGAGTTGGAAGAATCAAATGATTATGAGAAAATAATTTTCTTTTCTACGTTTCAATTACCGCTAATCATTCTTTCCTTAATTAATATTTATTCATTTCATTATTACTATTTATTTTTCATGGTTCATTCTTATTATAACAATTTTTCATTCCTCTTCTAATTACTTTTCTTTTTTTTTCTTGCCTCACTATTTATTCTCTATAATCATCTTCTATCCTACAAGTAATTGATAATATTTTTTTTGAAACAAGTAATTGATAATTATTTATAAGTATCTCATCACTTTAAATACAAAAGACATATATTCGCATTCTTCATGATCATTCTTTATCTGTCCTAACCGGTCTAGGTTGAATTAAAATAACTTCAAATTCCATAAAACCATGTGCCATTCACTTTTTTTTTTTAAACAATGGGTCATTGACTTAGTTTTGACCTGTTCTAAAAAATGTCATATCAATGTCGGGTAAATATGAGTGTGGTATCATTTTTATCTCTCTCTTTTTTCGGTGGTAAATGTAATTTTGTGTGGGGTGTGACCACAAGAGCTATACATTTGTCTTTCTTTTTGTATTTGTAAATTTTATCTTTGGGCATGTATATCATTAGACTACATTCATACATAAATTTATATTGTCAAATATTTTTCCCACTTCCTTTTCTACGCATTTTCTCTATGCTGAATGCAAATTTTCCATGCAACAATATTTCAATTGCCCTAAAATATAATTAAACAAAGTTTTATTTCCCTATATTTCCTTAATTACCTAAGAAAATGAGGAATTAGGGCAGTTAATATGAAAAAAAGAGAGTTTATATTGGGGCATGTCATACTCAATCATTTTGGAAGGCCCATTTATATATATATATATTAAAAAACAAGAAAATTGTGGATAGTGTTTATCAATTATCTCCCCAAAAATTTGTAAGTGTTGCAATTAATTCTTTGATGTGTTAAAAGGGTAAGTTTGTGATAGAAACAGAGAAATTTCATCTAGAAACTTAGGATGAAATTCATTCCAAAAGCTGGGAAATCAATCTACGCTACACAATAAACAAAATAAAAATTAAACAAAATAACCTACATTTTCTATTTCTCTATTTTCGATTCTCTCAATTCAATAGTTTCTTTCTTTTCACATTCCGACGACCTAGAAATTTCTTGTCGACCACTTATCTCTGACAAGACGGTAGTTTTCTTCGACTTCATAATTCATTCAATCCTCTGCTTTTCACAATAGTGGTTATACGTTGCAATCTTTTAAAACTTAAATTTCGTTTTTTTTTTCATGATTTCTCTTCATTTCATCACCATTGAAAACTTATTGTTCATTCTCCATTAATCATGCTCCAATATGTCTCAGATGGTACAATATGATATGTCTTTATTCTATTTCATTCATTTTTGTGCGTTCTATTCATATAATTTCATCGTGTGCCATGTCTCTAATCCTCATTCGAAATGTATCATACTCATATGTATTACACTATTATTTATAGACTCGGATTGTCATGTATAGTTTTACTTTATCTTTCACACTTTTACAATACTGTATAATCTTCATAGTACTCTATACTTTATTATTTTCATCCTGCAATATCGTATTGTGTACACATTTATATTATACGAATGATAATATATTACAGTAGTGTGTAGACATGTTAGTGATACTGTATACATTACCTTTTCATTCTTAAATATCGTCTTGTTTATATATGGATATTATACGAAAAATAAACGAAAAAACAGTAGTGTTTCAACATTTTAGTAATATTGTACAACTTTGCGTCATCTTGGGAATAGATGTCTTGGCATTCGTGAAGAATTACATGGAATTTGTTAAGAGAGGTCGTCACGCATTTATTGTCCTCGAACACGTTATTGGGCTATGACCAATAATTCATATGAAAGCTATAATAATGATATACTGTATGCACATGAGGTTCCAATAATTTTCATGTTCGAGCTTATTAGGATGTTGTTACAATGGTCGTTTTGTGTTATAAGACACGATGCAACGATGTACTAACCTCGGCGAGGAATGTGAAAAGCAATTGAAGATATCAATAGATAAAAGAAATTTTATGCATGTATGATATTTGCTCTCTTTACCATAGGATTCTCTTTAGTGAATCATTTCTATCTCCTTATTTATTTTAAACTTAAAATAAATATATCATATTGACAATTTTCAATACCAAGTTATGTATAACATCCAACAATATCATGTTAACCTTCAAGACAAAACCTTCAACCATCAATTTCACATTATAGTATTTTTATTATGCATAACACTTTTTCAATTTTGATTTTATTATCCTGAGACCTTTTAATTTAGTTATGTACTGAATTTGAATAATAATATCGTTTTTTTTTCAATAACACGAGTCTCTATCGAAATACAATTAGTATATTTTTTATTTCTCAATGTTCTACTATACAGTTTTGTGAAACTATTCATACAATCAAATATATTAAAAATTAAAAAAAAAAATTATTACTAACCATCATAATACTGGATCGCTAAATCAAACATGGTATAGCACAATAAGAGTCTCTATATCATCCAATTTAACACAATTTTGAAAAGATAATTTTTTACTATACATTCTTGTGGAATCGTTCGTTCACTCATTTACATTAAGACATGTTTAATATTAACTATCTTTCAACATTAATAATTAAGTGATATAACTACAAACCCTCATAATATTACATTTTGATAACATACATATAATAAGACAATCTTCTTATATCTTTGTAATGTATCATGTAAAATTTAGTATTTTACATTCAAACATCTTTATGTATCTACATACTGACTAAAAAAATTAACCATAAAAAACACAGAGGCTGGACGTTGGCATTATTTTTGTGAATGTACCGTATAAAATAGGTCATTTTAATAATGTATGGTTATGATAAATGTTCAGAACTCATTAAACAAAATTGTTTGTTCAACATTATATGTATGTAAAAACAATATCATGCATAATATCTTTATTTTTTTAATTTTTTTTTCTTTTTTTCTTTTTTCGTATAAATAACCAAAATTTTTGCAATAAATGCCTTTACCTTTTGCAATAAATGTCCTCAATTTTTGCAATAAATGTTTTCAATTTTGGCAATACATGGGTATAGAATGAGGAGTTTTTCCAAATCCGAAAATAATTTAAAATTTAAAAATCTTTTTCTTAGTACGAAAATTAAAAATCTTAATAACAAGGGTATTGTTGTAAATGAAAATTTAATGAACTAATAATATAATTAGCAAAATTCTATTTTTGATAATATTTATTTTCTTTATATATATATTCAATTATAATTATTATATTAAAAAACTACTAAATATTTTTTTTTTATATATAAAAAAACGACAAATCTTCCATTCCCATCCCACCAAACGTAAGTTTATTATCACTTCTCTTCCTTTCCTTCCTTTCTCATCCCATCCCACCTCATTTGTAAGAACCCGACTCTAAGCATTCTAAAAGTAGTTCTTACTGCATTTGTAACTCCATTTTTTTAGGGCCGAGGGAACTGTGTTATGGAAATGCATTTGTAACCGCGAATATGGTTTCAGCAGTTACTGCATTTGTAACTGAGATTGGTCAGTACGGACCCTCCTCATTTGTAACTGCATCAGCTGGAGTATCGGCCTCCTAATACATATTAGCATATGTTTTACCGTGTTGTTGGGTCAGCCTGGCTGTAGGAATCTTGGCTCCTTCGAACTGCCCTGAACAGTTAAAGACCCTCCTCCCTAAGTACAAGATTTGGCAAAGTAGCCTTTCTTGCCACGCATATAACAAATCTTCTTACCAGACTTACACAAACTGAAATGGCTCTTGCCACAACTCTTGCACTCCTTGGCAACATGAACTTCAAACTTTTGGTTACTCTACTCTGGCCTCTTTCCCTTAAACTTGCTAAACTAAGATCTCTGCTATTGGCCTCTAGATCCAGGTGATTTGGTCTCCTCAAACTTCCTTTTTTTTATGAACCTCCACATGCTCTTTTCAAAAATTCAATTTTAGTCATTGTCCTTAAAAAAAAAAAAAATGAAAAGCTTAAAATTGATCTTTAATTCCTAATCATGAGTTGTGGACTTTACTTACCACAAGTGATAACTTTATTTATGGAAGAATGCTTCTTTCATTGGAGCGTCATTTATGTCACTCAATTAACCTATGATATATATATTAGTTTCTATAATATTTAGGGTGGGTGGAGATCATTGAGTATACATTGATATCGCTGAGTTAAGTTGATCTTTTTTGTAGAATGCAAATATGTTTGCTACTGTTTTCCCCACATACCAAAAAAACCTTTACAATTTAAGAAAAATATTAAGTAATGCCAAACATGATTTAAATTTTCATGCCCACGCTCAATTTGATCTACATTTTATTTTTCTATTTTTTATATTAAAATAAATTGAATGTAGTACAAATTAGGTGCATAATTTGACCAATATGCCTTCATTGGTGTAGAGGTTTGATTATTATGTTACCACATTCAACACTACAATCACAAATTTAATTGAGAATAATAGTGTTTTATGGGGTTTATTAATCCACTTCCCTCAATTTATACTAAAAAAACATATCATTTCTGCATAAAAATTGCTCCCTAATTTTGGACAAATATTTTTTACATTCATTAATTCTTCTCAAATCATAACAGTAGAAAGATCAGTAAATCATTTAAAAAAAAAAAAGAAAAAAAAGTTGAATTTGTTTTTCTTCCAATTCTAAGTTCCTTGTAACTGAATCAGGTTTATGAATCCTGTAGGCCCCGTGGTTTTCCCCTGAGAAATAAAATTTCTGCGTTTACAGATTTGAAACTGAAAGTTTCTCATCTTCAATCGATCACTGAACACATTGAGCAACAAAAAATTGTTCGAATCATTCATCATAAACAAAATTTGTTCATCGGGAATCGAGATCAGTCTGTTTCGGGATGGAAAACTTGATGAACAAGATTCGAAAACTGGACGCGTATCCCAAAATCAGCGAAGATTTCTACAGCCGTACACTTTCCGGTGGATTCATCACCATCGCTTCCTCCATTATAATGCTACTGCTCTTCATCTCCGAGCTACGTACGTTTCGCTGTTTATGCTTTCATGTTGAATTTGGAACTTTGCTCTTAATTTTCTAATTAACGAAATCCGGAAATGAAATGCGACTTTTTGGTAGGCCTTTTTCCGGGATTGTATTGCCACTGTTATGTTTATTTTATTCATGGCTTGTTACTTTATGATTAACAAAATAGATTAGTGAACAAATAAGTGCCGTTTCTAGTTGTTTGGGTAAGTTTGTATTTAATTATAACTTTGCTATTAAATATTGTTTGAATTGTATCCCTTGCCATTTCCTATTGCCTTGTACCTGTTTCTTATTTCTTTCGTTATTTTGTTCTTTGTTTTGGCTCACCAACTAGAGTAATAGCTCCACCTACATAAGAGCGTCGTTTATGACTAAGAGGCCATAGATTCGATTTTTTATTTCCCGACCTATCATTGTTGAACTAGTGGTCAAAAGAATCTTAGGGAACTAAGAAGTGATGGTTCAATCTATGCTAACCAACTAACTAGTAATTAATTTTCTACGAGTTTTTTTGACATCCAAATGTTGTGGGGTCAGACAGTATGTCCAGTGACAATAGTCGAGGTGCGTGCAAGATAGTTTGGACATGCATAGATATAAAAATAAATAAATTAAAAATCTACCATTTTTTTAACTAAAAAATGCACAGTTCTAGCTCCTACTGCATGAAAGATGGGCCTGTTTATAACATCTATGAGCTTGCTCTTCTAATTTCAGGTTTGTATATATATACTGCAACAGAAACAAAGCTTATCGTAGATACTTCACGAGGAGAACGCTTACGTATCAATGTAATTTACCTGCAAAATGGAAACTTGTGGCTTTATTTATTTGTTTGTTTTTACTCTGCTTACAAGGGTTCGTTTTCTTTCACTTTGTTAAATCATCAGCCAAAAGGTAAATTTAATTATACCAACACTTTAACATACTTTATATTTAAGATTAGTTGCATGTGAACACATATGATGTTTTTTATCTCATCTCTTATTGTTCTTTCTTTAAAAAATGCTCCTGGTCTTGCACTTGAATATGCATCTGCATGATATTCCTATTCATTGTGCAGTTTGATGTTACATTTCCTGCACTTCCATGTACTGTTCTCAGTCTTGATGCTATGGACATAAGTGGAGAGCAACACCTTGATGTGGTATTACATCCCTAATTGTAAATTATCGTTGTTTCCATTTCATTCACTTCGGTATGCAGGAGAATTCACATATAAGCAATGCTTGGCAATTGAAACCTTTTGGTTAATTTAACGCCTAAATATTGCCTTTCCTTCTAATATCTTTTAATTATGCAGAAACATGATATAGTCAAGAAAAGAATAGATTACCAAGGCAAAGTATTAGATTCAAGACCAGATGGAATTGGATCATCTCGGGTATGTAAATATTCTTTTGTATCGTCTTTTCAATCACTGTTTTCCTTTCTGCATAGTTTTCATGAAGGCTTTAGTATCTTTTACTTCATTTTTTATTAGCAATAAATAGAATCAAGACCAGATGGTACTGCTAACGATCATGATTTTTGGCGATTGCTGATTTTGGTACCTTGCTGCATAGTGAGTTGCTTCCTTTCTCCCTTATGGATTTTGTTTCTAATTCATGCAGATTGAGAGGCCTTTACAGAGACATGGCGGCAGACTTGAGCACAATGAGACATATTGTGGTTCCTGCTATGGGGCAGCAAGTGTATAATTCATTTTTTGGATTTTATGTTGGAATAATGTTTAATTGCATTTTCAAGCTCTTTACAAGTAATTTGAGAGATATTCAGTTTTATTGTACTTCATGGGTACATTCAGTAGTTTTCTTGTTCCTGATCAAACTAGCCTGGAGCTTCAAATTTTGATAACATTTTCAATCAAGAATTCCCTCGCTATTCTTTTCAGAAAAAGAAAGAAAGAAAAAAACTCCCTATAGCTGCATTTCACATTTATCTTGAAGTTTGTTTCATATGTTGATTTGAATTAATTGTTAATTGTATTCTTTGTCTTTCTTTCCTTTTGTTCTACTTTTCAGTTAGATGATGATTGTTGTAATTCTTGTCAAGAGGTGCGTGAAGCTTATCGTAATAAAGGTTGGGCTTTATCTCATCCAGATCTAATTGACCAGGTTAGCTTACTTTCTTCGTAAAAGCATTTATTATGTTTCTTTGAGTTGCAAATTGTCATTTAAAAAACCTGAGTTCATTTGAATGCTTGAAATCTATTTGAACAAACTAAATAGTTTTCTTGACTGAGGTCGACATTGTGAATGTATCTTAATTTTGTGGTAGTTCTGACAATTTGTTTCTCGTTGCTTTTCAATAAGTAACCAATTGTTATAGATGATGAAACTGGTATCGTTGAATATGGTTAACACACTTATTATAGTGATACTCCCGAGTTTAACTGCACACAACTAAAATGCCTTCAACTTATCAATTTTTATTTAGTGGCTCAAATTGGAAATAGAGGTTTGTTCACCAAGGAACTTGTGAAGCCCTTCTCGTTCTGTGTCCGGTCCTTCACTTTAGGGAAATTTTTATATAGCATTCAGTGATTTCTATTCTACTATTCTTTTTTTTTTTTTTACGAACATTTTATTCTGGTTATGATGGAAGGTTATCAATGTAATCTACTTGGGCATCACGGTTTTATATCATTTCTTGTTTTTAGAACTTTTGAGTTGCAAGATTGAATTATGCTTTCTTGGTGAAATGGAACCTCTCGTATGTTGACTTGTATTCTTAGTGCAAACGAGAAGGCTTCTTCCAAAGGGTGAAAAATGAAGAAGGTGAAGGATGCAATATATATGGGTTCTTGGAAGTTAATAAGGTGGCTGGAAATTTTCATTTTGCACCCGGAAAAAGCTTTCAAGTACCCTACTTCCAGATGCAGCATAATCCATTAGCATCATTTCAGTGGGATGCTTTCAATGTAAGAAACTGGTTTTGAAATGAACAAATTGCTACATTTCTTTTCAGGTGTCTCATTTATTTATAAATCCTTCAGATAAGCCACAGGATTAACAAATTAACTTTTGGAGATGATTTTCCAGGCGTTGTAAATCCTCTTGATGGGTAGGCTCCTTTTGGTTTGTTTAAAGTTTAATAAATCATCATTTTACCTTAAACTAATTGTGGTGTTTTCCTCTCGTTCTCTTCCTTTATTTTTGTTCCACCTCTGCTTCAAGTGTGCAATGGATTCAAGGAACGCTCGGTGGAATGCTCCAATATTTTATCAAGGTTGTTCTAAGTTTGATATCTTCATTAATTTTTTTCTCTTATTCTTTTCGTTCTTTGAAATTGTCATTTTTATGATGCCGAAAGTATTTGCAGTAGTAATTTTATCTCTGTTTGTTGCTCTTCCTTGTTTCCTAAATGTGGTCTGGCGTTTATACTTTATTTTATTAACTTACATTTTGAATGCATTTTTGTCTAAACCCAAGACACTAAATGTGAATGAGAGAGAGAGAGAGAAAATAAAACTTATACTGTTCTTCTTAGTATGGATCAATGTGGTAAATATTTTCTATATAATCGTATGCATATATTTCCTGTCCCCTTGATTCTTTTACCTCTTTAGAATTATACTTCCAATACCATGCATTTGCTTTATTATAGTTCTCATCTTACAGGAGGTAGGCTTCCAGATGGTTACAACTCTTTTCCACTCTTCTTTACTTGAGAAATGCTTTTCTGAAATTTCTTTGCAGGTAGTGCCTACCGTTTACAAGGATGTGAAGGGAAAGATTATCAAGTCAAATCAGGTTCAACTGTGCTTGAATGTTTCTAGTTTCTAACTTTTGGGTGTTTATTTGTTGAGCTTGCTATTTAAGTTCCAATATTAGAAGTGCAGTTCTCCGTAACTCAACACTTGAGGGGCATAGAGGGAGAAGGCTTCCAGGATCTTCACGGAGTTTTTTTCTTCTATGACCTGTCTCCCATAAAGGTGGAATTTCTGCTTTTATGCTAAAGTTTGTTTCAATAATCTCGATTTTTAATCTTTATGCAACACTTTGCCAAGGATAGTAAAAATAATTATGGGAAAGTATAGGAGAGAACGATTATTCATATTTGAGGTGAAATGTCTCCAAGAGGTGACGTAGTGGTTGAAGACTTGGGCTTTGAGGGTGTGCTCCCCATAAAGTTCTAGGTTCGAGATTCACCTGTGACATTACTTCTTCGATGTCTCTGGTGCTTGGCCTAGAGACGGGTGTGGTTACCCTTGTTAAAAAAATATATATATTTGAGGTGAAATGAATGATTATATATAGTAGAATGATTTGTGTTTGGGATAGAGAGAATGATTATCAGTGAATGGGAAGAATGAAAAGTAGTTATGGAAAAAATGAAAAATAGTTATCAAGTGGCCTGAATATGTTAAGGTAATTATTCTCCCTATAATCATTCTTAGCCCCTTATGGTTTTGAACTTTGTGATATTAATTATCCCTTAGGAATTTTTGCGGTGTCTTAACTTTCCTTTTTGCAGGTGACATTCACAGAGGAGCATGTCTCATTCTTTCACTTCTTAACAAATGTATGCGCTATAGTTGGAGGTAACTTGCTAGAGTTATTTGAACCTCAATCAGTTGAGAATATACTAGAAAGTAGTGCACGCGCGCGCACAAAAAAACTACGGTTTATCCTTTTTCAATTTTTCAAACAATTCAACTTTTTCACGATTACTTGTTTCATTCCTCCACTCTTTTTGAATAATGGAAGCATTCATCGCCATAAAATCTGCTCACATTTATCAGTACTTCCTACATATATTTTTGCACTTAAAAAAGTTTATTTTGTGGTTTGTGTATGATACATTATCTCAGATTTCGATGACTTCCTTCAGGAGTTTTTACTGTTTCGGGGATATTAGACACTCTTATATATCATGGTCAAAGGGCAATCAAGAAGAAGATGGAACTTGGCAAATTCATGTGATCATCGATTCAGTTGAAGAGAACAAATCATGAGATAAAATATGCAGGAGGCCTTGCTTTCGTTGGTATGCTGCTTAAAAACTCAACTTTCCGGATGACATTCCCTTCAATCAATAGTTTAGTTTTCATTTCCGCTCATATTACATCTTAAAAGTTTTTTTTTTCTAGCCTTCCAGATTCAAAATCTTTATAAGTGCTCAAGTAGTGGGAATATTTTCCCGAAAGGTATTTAGGCGAGAGGGGCTATTAATTCATTCACTAATACCTTGTACGAACTTAGAACTGAAGTAAACAAGGTCAATTGTCGAATTTTTCATTCATAGCAAAATGAAACATGTAGTAGAATATAAGCCACTGTCAAACCCTTCAAGAAAAGGAGATCGGCCTGAATTTTTCTAATAAAATTTTCAAATTATCATTATTCAGTGTGCATTCTATAATCTAATTATGCAAATTTTATTTGTTATTTCTGCCTTTGCTTTGGACGATGCCAATATTGATATTACCAAGCTAAACTAATCATAAACTTGTTTAACCACGAATATTAGACAATACTAATATTACCAATAAAAAAATGATTACAGTGATTACAACTGACTAAAAAACACCAAAATTAAATCATATCATGGTCTAGCAAGAAAAAAACCAGCTGACCACGGCGTACGGTTTACATGGTATTGACAAAATGACCATGCCAAAAGAATTTGAGCCTTGAGTTTTGGCCTGCAACCTTCAAAAAAACTCCGTTGCAGGTGCCGTTAAAGATTTCAATAGAACTATTAAGGTAATAATGATGCCCAATCTATCTCAGAAGGATATTTCTCTAGCATTGAGTTCTCCCAAGCTTGATTCTGAATCCATGGCAACTCTGTGAAGTCAGGGAATGTAAGATCCGATAAAGGGGAAGATGCTGCAGACCCATCGCTCTCTGTGACAGCCAGCGACGAGGAGTTCTCCACCTTCACAGCCGCGGAGCAGGATTGGGACCTTGACTTCTTAGCTGCAGTAACAGGCTTTTTTGAGTTGCATTGTTTCTGTGGCTTGGCCATGTTTTCACAAATTGCTTGGAGCTTTGCATCCACTGAGGACTGTAGAGGCTTATACTCACCAAATTCGCCTTCAACACAGGATCCTTGGTGCTTGAGGTGGGGGAAATTTAATCTGGCAGAGTCCCCTCGGAGCTTGAAGGCTGCCTTGTCATATGCCAAGGCAGCTTCTTCAGCCGTGTCGAAGGTGCCGAGCCAGAGCCGAGTTCGGTTTCTCGGTAGTCGAATCTCGGCCACCCATTTCCCCCAATGCCGCTGCCGTACCCCTCTGTAAAGCTTGGTGGGTTTTGAAGATGAACCCAGTTGCTTCATTGGGATTGGCTTGGGGGTGAGGAAGCTGGGCGTTTGTTGTTCATAGCAAAGTGGTGGTTGCCCCCAAGCAAAAGCTTGTGGGGTTTGGTTTTGAAGAAGATTGAAGTGAGGTTGAGAAGGGAGAATTTGAGGTGTTGATAACTGATGGGGTCCAATTGTAAACGGCTGTTCAAACCCAATGAGGTTTTGGGTGGAGAACCCATCTGAAAATACTGGGTTCATCGAAGTGGAGCAGCCATTTGGGTACAAAGTGGACTGTTGAGAGAAAGGATAAGAAGGTGTTGGTGAAGAAGAAAAAGATGATGATGATAAATTGGTAGAGAGAGGGGAAGAAGCGGAGGAGGAAGCAACTTTAATAAAAGGTACAATTGCTTCCATTAGTTCACCACCAAAGTGGTCGGTTTGAGGTCCTTCATTGTAGAAATCCATGGCAGCTGCCATTACTTCAATACTTTACCAAAAACAAAGTAAAAAAAAACAAACAAAAGTGTTTCTTTATAGATGAACCTGGTTCTTGTTAAAATAGAAAGAACAGGCCACAACTAAAATATCAAAGAGGTCTGAAAATAGACAACCCCTTCAACTCAAAACACAAAAAGAAAAGAAAAGAAAATCAATTCCTTGAGGGACTAAAACTCACCCTCCAAATAGATTGATCTTGAAAGAACAGAATGAAAAAACAGAGCAACAGAAACTAATGAATTAAATTTCATAAAAATAAAAAGTAAAAAACAGAAAATTTTTCTAAATCTCGATTCTGAAAATACCTGGCTTTGCAAAATCTTAAGTTTGGTTATTTATTGTTCATTCCTGTTAAAACAAACTCAAAAACCAGAACCTGAAAAGACAGATAATTAACAGAAAGGGATTCAGAGAAGTGGGGGATTTCACAGAAGGGGGAAACAATAAAAGAAACTTCAAACTTCAAACTGATTTTTTTTTTCTTCATACAAAGTTTTGGTTTTTAGCTTATTTCTTTGCTCACTGTCTCTCAGCCTACAATGGGTATTCCAAGGAGCAGCCCCCCATTTTATAAGCCTCCAAATTCACTTCCCTTAATCACTGTGTTTAAAAAATAATCACAATGATCACTTCATAATCACGTTCATCATCTCTGATTCTCCCCAAAGTTTCGTTGACCAGAGACTTTCGTGTTCACACTTTACTGACCAATAACTTTACTCTTTCTTTTGCTTTGCAGTTAATTAATTCATCCCCCTTGTTTCTGCTGAAACCTCGTTCGTTGGATGCCGTCGGCGTGAAGCTGATGGATGGCTGCGATTGAATTACTCAAACCTGGGAGCCCACACGGTTTTCTGAGCTTTGTGTCAGTTTCTTGGATTACATTACAATCTGAAATTTATTGCAAGTGGGCCAATGGGTAATGTTGAGAATCCCACATTGATAAGAAGAGGATATCTCTAAGTGTTTAAAAGGTAGGTGGACTACTCCTCTCATCACCAATTGGTTTTGAGATGGATGTCACACTATTTCACACGTAGTATCGAGCCCATTAAACCCAAAGCGGGTATTCGGTCCAATAAAAATGAAATTGAGATCCGATTCAAGATTGGTGAGCCCAAAAGAGGCACCATCTTGAGGGGGCATGTTGAGAATCCCACATTGATAAGAAGAGGATATCTCTAAGTGTTTAAAAGGTAGGTGGACTACTCCTCTCATCACCAATTGGTTTTGAGATGGATGTCCACACTATTTCACATGGTATCAGAGCCCATTAAACCCAAACGGGTATTCGGTCCAATAAAAATGAAATTGAGATCCGATTCAAGATTGGTGAGCCCAAAAGAGGCACCATCTTGAGGGGGCATGTTGAGAATCCCACATTGATAAGAAGAGGATATCTCTAAGTGTTTAAAAGGTAGGTGGACTACTCCTCTCATCACCAATTGGTTTTGAGATGGATGTCCACACTATTTCACAGGTAAGTGAAAATTTTGAATTTATCTGCTTTTTTTCTTGTATGATTATGACTTTTTAGTTCTTTCATTTTCAAGTTAATGTTCCTAATCCTAAGCTTAGAAGACTTTTCCCACAATCAAAAAAAAAAAAAAAAAAAAAAAGAAGAAGGAAGGCTCCAAATTTTGAATTTTGATAGTTGATTTTACTTTCCACCTCAATCCAGACCCACAATCAACCACTAAAATAATTGTGATTCTAGTCAAAGTTATGATGTCATTTACTTGACCTATCTAATTTAGGATAGGAATAGTTCGGCTGCTATTATGATATTTTTGTTGATTTAATTAGGTTAAATGTAGTTCATTTGTTGTGTTGAATATGGTATTTAGTTCCGAAGATAATAACACGAACGTATATATGGGTGGATGCTAATAATTGGTAATCTAATCTCTCATCGGTTGACTAAAGAAATGGTTTAATTAAATTTATTAGGAAGTTAATTATTTGTATAATGTTTGAAGTGAGATCGTGCATTTATTGTGCATTAAATCAAATTATTGGAATAAAAAATAGGTTGGTCAATGGAACTGCTTAAACGGCTCTACAAGTCAGGATGGAGGAATTTTTTGAGCGAGTTGGAGCTTAGTTGGCTATTAATATTAGGGGATTTTCATATATAACAGAAAATAAAATAAAAGAAATGGGATCAATATCATAATTTTTTTTAGAAACAAGGTAACAACGTCCGTCCTTAGGTCCGACACTAGGTATGCTTTGAATCTTGAGGGGAGCATACCCTTAAAGTCCAAATATTCAACCAATACACCGCTCCGAAACCAATAGCATAATTTTGAAAAAAAAATTAAAAATTAAATGCACTGATTTTGAAAAAAAAAAAAAAAAATCGTTTGTGGTATAAAAATAGGTAGGTACCTTTGAAATGATAAAAATGTCCATATTTAAAATTAAGCATATAAATTTTGTTGATTGAAAAGATAATTTGATAATATGAAAAGAAAAGTACAATAATTTGTTATAGATGATACGTTTTAGAAAATAAAATGTTATAATTAAAATTGTTGAGGTAAAAGCTAAAAGTTGCATATCTATATTAATCTCTATATAGAGGAAACACAATAAGAACATGGTTTAACGTATGATATAATGTTAAATTGGATTAACATCTAATAATAAAATCGAGATTTCACCAATTTTTTTGTATTTCCCTGAATATTATGAACACGGTATTTCAACACGTGTTCTAATAAATTAATTCATTATACTTACATTTACGTTGTAGGAGGCTATTGTGATCATTCCATTTAATACTTTTTTAGCTAAATATAACAAGTACTCAATTTTAAGTATAATCTTCCAATTTGGTATTTTACTCTCTCTCTCTCTCTCTCTCTCTCTCTATATATATATATATATATATATATATATATATAAGCTCTACCCTTAATGTATGCATGTCAATGAAGAAATAAAGTCAGTTGATGATAATATTTAATAGCATTTAAATGCCACTTTGCAAGCAATAACTTAGTCCTTCATCATATTATTTATAACAATTTTACAAGAGAAGTAATTTAGAATTTTAAAATTTGAAAAGAAAATTTAAGGATCAAATTGAGAACGTTTATTTTTACGAAATATCAATAAACTTCAAAGTAAGTTTTTTTTTTTGAGATTACAACAATTGGAGGTGGAAATACTAGAACCTAAGACCTCTAAGTCATTAGGTGTATATTGATACTGCTTGAGCTACTGCTTTGTTTGTAACTTCAAAGTAAGTTTCAATAATGTTTATATCCTTTTAAAACTTTTATTTTGGTTAAATGCCATTTGTTTCTTTACATTTGAATTTATTTCATTTTAGTCCATCAATTTTGAAAAGTTCAATCTTAACCTTTATAAATTTAAATTTTAAAATAAGTTTATATTTATCATTTATTGTAATAAAATTATTAATATAACTAAACCAGTTTTGAAAAAAAAAACAAAAATAACTTCAAGAGATTAATTTTAAGTTTTTTTTTTCTTTTTCTTTTTTAAGTTCATGAGAACAAATTGAGGACCAATTATGCTTACAACTTCTAAAAATTTTCATTTTAAAAGTGTTACTTTAATTTTCTTTATATATTTTGAGATTCGAATCATAGTGTAAATACACTGTCAAATATCTTCCGCCGTTTTGATAGAAAATCTATCTATTAAGATCGAAGATATCATTCAAATTTACTGAGCTATCATTAAAAGCTAAATTATATAAAATATATATATACGAACTTTGTGTTGTGTCAAATATATTTTTAAATTTTGAAAAGTGTTAAAAGTATTCTTGGACTTAAAAAAATGTTTTTTTAAAAAATTATTATAGCTAATTTCAGAAGAAAACGTTAAAATTTTATTTTAAAAGTCTCTCTAAACTTAAAAAAAAAAAATGGTAAAAACATCCCACTTAAAAAAATGTTTAAAAAATATCATCATCATTAGGTTTTGGATTAAAAAAAGAACTAAAATTTTGTGGGGATAATGTGTGTTCTCCATAAAAAATAATGAAAATAAACATATATTGTTGATATTTAAAAGGGAAATTGTGCTAGATAGTTCAATTTTACAAAATAATTGCACATCTAGGTAAATTTGAATGTTTTTGCATTCATAGTCAAATATATAATATAATTAATATTTATTGTACCGTATAATTTAGGGTATTAATATAGTATTCTTATTAATACAATATTATGTATTATTAATATAATATTATATATTATTAGTATTAATACAGTATTATATATTAATTATATCATGTAATTTTTATACCGTATGAGTATGATTGCTATTATTATTATTTTTATTTTTTTGCTTACTATGTAAATACTTTTTCAATTTGGTCTATTCCTTAAAAAAAACCCTTATTTAAAATGTTATGGCAATATTTCGACTAAATACATTTCAAAAATTCAAAATTTACAATCATAATATCTCTCCTCACTCTTCAAAATTAATCTTTTTTAATCAAAACTTTGACGATTTCCATCCTATTCTTTTGACGGGAGTTAAAATATATTTTATAAGTGGTTATTTTTATGCTGACAAGTGCAATATCAAATACAATCAAACAGCTACAAAGTCTTCGAGTTAATCTTCTCCTTTGAGGGTGATTAGATTTTTATGCCTACTATTGTAAATAATCCCCTCGGCTTACGTGCCAGCCGACCACACAACCTGAAGCTACAACATATATACCTACACCAGAAGTGCATGTTGATCCTCACTAGCTAGCTGATGGTGGAGCTACAAGTCATGTAACTCCTGATGCTGCTTCTCTGAACCAGTACACTAAGTATCAAGGTAAGGAAATTTGAACTGTAGGAAATGGTAATCGGCTAGCTATTGCAAACATTAGAACTACTCAGTTATCTGGATATGCTGGTAAAATGATGAATCTGACCTTTGTTCTCCATGTTCCTCAGATTAAACATAAACTGTTGAGTGTGTCAAAACTCACCACTAATAATAATGTGTATGTTGAGTTTCATCCTAATTGCTGTCTTGTGGAGAATCAAACAACAAGAGTAGTTGTGCTGCGAGGAACACTTTAAGATGGACTCCATCAGCTGCAATCTCCATAGTCAACTTCATCAGCTCCCTTCAATCCTAAACCTGCAATCCATGAGTCATCAATATCTTCTACAGAGTCATTTCCTGTTTGTTTTACTTCATTTACTAGTATCAACAATAATGCTCGTTGTAAATTGTCCAAGTCTGTTTGGAATCTACGAATGGAACACACCTCTGATTGTGTTCTTAGAACTATTTTGAATTCCTGTAATGAATCTTTTTCATCTAATGAAGAAACTAGTTTTTGTGACTCTTGTCAGTATGGTAAATTGCATAGCTTACCATTCCCTAGTCCATCTTTTCGTGCTAATCAGCCATTAGAACTAGTTCATTGTGACTTGTGGGGATCTTCTCCAGTCGAGTCTACAGTTGGTTATCGTTATTATATTTGTTTTGTGGATAATTTCAGTCGTTTTACTCACATATATCCTTTGAGATCTAAATTTGAATCTCTGACTGCCTTTGGTCACTATAAAACATTAGTCGAAAATCAGTTTAGCACTCGAGTCAAAGCTATTGAAGTTGAAAATGGAGGAGAGTTCAATTCCTTTGTTCTTTATCTTCGTAATCATGGTATTGCTTTACGACAAACATGTCCATATATGAGTCAATAGAATGGTGTTGTTGAACGTAAACATCGACATGTCACTGAGATGGGCTTGACTCTTCTTGCTCAAGCTAGTATTTCTCTCAAATATTGGTGGGATGCGTTTGTGTCAGCTATTTACATTATCAATTGGCTACCGTCCCCTGTCCTAAATAATCAATCACCTTATGAGCTTCTCCTCCAACGCTTTCCTGATTACTCTCTATTTTGTGTCTTTGGGTCTGCTTGTTTTCCATGCTTACGGTCTTATCAAACTCACAAGTTTGATCATCATAGCACCAAATGTGTCTTTCTTGGTTACTCCGAAAACTACAAAGGATATAAGTGTTTAAGTTCTACTGGGCGCATTTACATTTCTCGAAATGTTATCTTTAATGAAATTGACTTTCTCTTTAAATCTGGTTTTCTCCTGTTAACTGCTTCTGTGGCAACAGATTCCTCCTCTGATTGTGCCATTCCTTTTCCTCTGATTCAACAAGTTCCTTGTTCCTCTATTGCAGCTATTCCCAGCTCTGATTTAAGGGTTTTTTCAGCAGCACAAACCACTACAGAGCCTATTGTGGCTCAGCTCCACTCTACCGAGGACAACTTTAAACAAGATACATGTTTCTCTCCTTCTGATACTGATAATACCATTGTAACTAGCAAGGTTCTTGTGGATACTACTAATGTTGGTTCTACTGCTGAGGTTCTTATTGTTCCATCTATTGTCTCAAATCATCCTATATAGACTAGAGCTAAGTCTGGAATTATTAAGGCCAAGCAGTGGGCATATGTTAGTTCCAAGCCGTGTGTGTCTGCTACTGATGCAGAGCCTCGGTTGGTCAAAGTTGTCTTACAATCTCTTGCTTGGAAAGTTACTATGGATGCTAAAATGAAAGCATTACAACGAAATGGCACTTGAGAACTTGTTCCTGATTTTCTATGAGTGAATTTAATTTGCTGCAAGTGGATTTTTCGTGTTAAACGAAATTCTTATGGATCCTATCAACGAAGCAAGGCTCGTCTCTTTACCAAAGGGTTTCATCAGCTTTCGAGAATTGATTTTCATGACACCTTTCGTCAGTGGTTAAGACTCCGACAATTCGCATTGTTTTTAGTCTAGCGACTGCAAATGATTGGGTCGTTCGCCAATTAGATGTCAACAATGCTTTTTTAAATGGCATTCTCACTGAAGATGTCTACATAAAGCAGCCCGATGGATATGTTGACTCTTTGTATCCTTCACATATTTGCAAACTTCGTTGATCGCTATATGGATTGAAACAGGCGCTTCGTGCCTGGTTTGACACCTTAAAAACCACTCTACTCCAGTGGAAGTTTGTTAATTCAAGGGTGGATAATTCGATGTTCTTCGTACACAAAGGTACCGACTTAGTCATCATCCTTATTTATGTGGATGACATCCTTATCACAGGCTCCAGTTCTTGTATGGTTGAGTCTATGGTTCAGCAGTTAAGTAATGTTTTTGCCTTGAAGGATATGGGAGAACTACATTACTATTTGGGTGTGGAAGTTACTCGAAACTCTGATGGCATGTATCTTACACAGTCTCAATATGTGGCTAATCTTCTTGATAATTTTAGTCTAGCTTCAACCACTCCATATCCCACTCCTACTGTTACGGGAAAATAGTTGTTCTTAAATGATGGTCAGGCTATGGAGAACTTAAAAATGTACAGAAGTGATCTTGGTGCTCTTAGTATCTGGGCCACGCTCTTCTTGATATTGCTTACATTGTGAACAAGTTGAGTCAATTTCAGCAAGCTCCTACTACGAATCAATGGACTGCCGTGAAACGTGTTTTTTACTATCTCAAAGGCACAATTACCCATGGACTCTTCTTTCCTCGTCGATCTTCTGCTACTCTAGTTGCATACAATGATGTGGATTGGGGATGTAGTCGTGATGATCGACGGTCCATTGTTGCTCATGTTCTATTTCTTGGTGGTTCTCTTGTATCCTGGAGTTCTAAGAAACAACATGTCGTTGCTCGTTCGAGCACTGAATCCGAATATCAATCTCTTGCGAACACAGCTGCTGACATTGCTTGGGTTGAATCCTTACTAGCTGAGCTTCTGATGTCCGTTACTCTTACTCCGACAATTTGGTGTGATAACCTCAGTGCTCTGTCCTTAGCGGCAAATCCAGTCTTTCATGCTCGTAGTAAACATATTGAATTGGATGTGCATTTTGTTCGTGACAAAGTGTTGGCCAAGCGACTCTCTGTTTAATTTGTTCTGTCTCTTGAACAGCTTACAAGTGGTCTCACTAAAGCTCAATCTAAAGATCGATTTACTAACACACGAATCAAACTCGGTGTTGTAGTGGCACCCTCTTGTTTGAAAGAGGGGGTCGTTTAGAAGTTCTTGTACATATTACTGAAACGATGTCGTTTGTGTGTTTTGGGTATTTGTTCGTTGGCTTGTGTGGGTGTTTATTGGTCCACGTGTCTTCTTTGTATTGGCTACCTATCGTCTTCTTTTGCGTGTGTTTGTACTATTTATCTCTTTCATTTCTAATGAAATTGCCACGATTGATTTGGGCCATTCTCAAAGCAACTTTACTCTTTCAAACCCTACCTCATTTTCTAAGTGAAAAGAGGAGATGAGAGAAAGTGAAAGACAAATAGAAAGTAGAGTGATTTAGAGATATGAATGAGTTGTTTGGAGATTAGTATTTTGGAGAAAAGATATTATAAACGTATTTATTTTGTATTGATTTTTTATAATGTAATGATGATATATTTTGGATTGATTGATAAATTTAATATATTTATTTTATATTGTGTCATTGAAAATTAGAGAAAGTTTCACATGATATTTGATAAAATTAGATAAAATATATATTATATGGTTGAAATTTTTTTTAAAAAAATTTGATTTGACATTTAAAAGATTAAATAAAATATTTGATGTTGAAGGAGAGGTTGATGACTTAAAAATAAACATAAAATTAGGAAATCTCAACTTCTTCCCCAATCCTTAAGGGTTGGATCCACAAAATAAATTTAAAATTAGAAAATCTCAACTCATTTTCATCTTCTTCTCTTTTTAACACCAAATTCCAAACACCTTGTAGTTTTTTTTTTGTTTGAAGGTCAAACACTCTGTAGTTGAAATAATAAGCAAATGAACCCCCACGGGAAAGGTAGGAGATTGAGATTGTGGATCCAACGGGTGAGGATAGGCGACGTGGACGCCGGCAGTGAGCGACACGACAGGGAAAGACTTTTGAAAGACGAAAACTCAACCATGGTTAAGCGTAGCATGGTTAACTATAACCATAGTTAAATGGAGGTTGAAGTCAAAGTTGAAAGCTGGATGGGAAACATGCCACGTGCATGGTGTAGGAGGGTGCGCGTGGGACAAGCTCTTGGACTTCGCCGCCTAATTCGCGTGCGACAAGCTCTTGGATTTCAAATAAATAAATAAAACAAAGATAAACAATTTATATATTTTTTAGAATTTGGTGAATAATTTCAAATGTTTATGATGAAAACCGCTACACAAAAATTGTAATTCCAAATTTTACCTTATATTTTTCAAATTTTATAGTATCTTCTTACTATTTTTCTACCCTTATCTTCATTTTTTTTTTCTAAGTAATCATTTGGATTTCAAGACAAATTCAAATTCAAAATTTTTAAAAATATAATCGTGTGTGTGTTTTTTTGCTTCTGTATAATATAAAATTTAGAGTTGTATTACTGAAAACTCAAATCAATAGTTATATCCATTTAAATTCTAAAATTTCATAAAATCAATTGAAGTTTTAACTGAATATGTAAAAAAAGAAAAGAAAAAAAAACTTAAGCATAAATTGACTTTCCCCCCGTTTCCTCTTCTCATTATTGAAGGTTCAAATAAATGAGTTTTTTTTTTTTTTTGAGAATTCAAATTCATGAGTTTATTCCAACTAATTAAGAGTTTAGACTATGAATTCTTTCCTATTTTATGCCAACAAAACTTCTAATGAGCTTCGTTGGATGTAAACAGATGAGTTTTTGTAATTTCTTTCCAAATACATCTGTAATTTCTTTCCAAATAATAATATTCAAACCAATTATTGCAACACTCAAAATAATTATTCATTTCTAACCATTTATTTTAAATTATTTATATCTAATTATTTATTTTTAACTATTTATTTTTAATTCCTTAAAATAATTATTCATTTTTAATCATATATAAGTAAATTATTGTTTGTAACATCTTTATAAAAATTATCATCCAAACGTGTTACAAGGGCAATTTCTCTATAAATAACCATTGTTATTAATTTCAAAATTTAAATTATTCAAAATAACCTCTTATTTATTATCACTTTACAATTCTACATTTAGTTGTGAAATTAATTAGAGAAAACTAACTTTTTAGTCCTTTCTGTTTTGTTGAAATTTCCCTTTAATATTTATGTTTCAAAATTCAACACTTTCACCTTTGACATTTGAATGATACTCAATTTAATTTTAGTCCTTGAGATGATGGACAGTTAGTGAATTAAAAGATATATATATATATATTTTATTCTTTGAAATAAGAGACCGTTAATGAGTTGAAATAGATTTTAGTGATGATCTATTGTTTTTTTTAACAGCACAAACTAGGGGTGTTCGTCGGTCGGTCGGGGTCGTTTTTTGGAGAAAATCGACATTGATAAACGACATATCGGTTTTCTAATAATAAAAACCGAAAAAAATTTTGAATCGAGAATTCTGACCGTCGGTCGGTCGGTCGGGTCGGTTAAGGTTTTTTTTAAAAAAAATCTAAATATTTTTCATTTGAAAACCATGGATTTACTCTTATAACTTAATTTTTTTAGAAAATTCTCCGACCGACCGCCGTCGGTTAATTATTTAATTTAACCGACTCCGACCGATCTTATCAAAAAACCGACCGACCGATCTTGATTCGGTCGGTTCGGTTTTTTTAAAAGGAGTAAAATGGTTGAAGAAGATGAAGAGTAATTTTATTTAATTATTATTATTATTATTGTTATTTGCCACCTTTTTTATAATTAAAAATATTTAAAAATTGTTAATATGACTTTGAATTTCCCTTTTAATTGCTTTTTTAAAAGTAAAAGTCCATGTAAATATTATTATAATCACATCATTAATATATTTTATTTTAATATGAACTAAATCATTATCCTAGTATCACAAGAAGTAAAATGGAGCATTATTTAAATATTAAGGGTGAAACTCAAACCAAAATGTACATAGAGGTGTTCAAACAACTCGAACCCGAACAACCCGAACCAATCCAACCCAAATTGACGGGTTGGGTTGAGTTAAATATATTTTTGGGTTTTAATTATATATTTGTTTTATAGAAGTCGAATTATGTTATCGATTTTTGTTGTTTTAATTAACTATTTGTTTTATGTTTTATAATTGGAATCTTCTATATGAACGATTAATGTATATTTATATTTATTTCATTACCTTAATTGAAGATAATATTTTGTTTATATATATATATATATATGATGTATGACTAATTTGATAAAAGATATTTATAATTATGATTTATTATTGAACTCGATGACCCAACCCAACCCGAAAATATAAGGGTTGGGTTGAAAATATAAGGGTTGGGTTGGGTTGTCTCTTTAATTGAGCTGGGTTGGGTTGGAAAAATGATCAACTCGAAATTTTGGGTTGGGTTGAAAACCTCTCTAACCCAACCCAACCCAACCGTTGTTGACCCCAAAATATACATACTAAAGATAGTTTTCCCAATTAATTATATTGCTGCAATTTTTATGTATTTGTGCCCTTTTAGAAAAAATATGTATATAACACTCGAGAAAAAGAAAATCCGAGCATAATTCAAATATCAAGGCATTATTACAGAGAATTTAAATTTATATTAGATTAAAAAAAAGGACAAGAAAAATGGAATAATTGTATTAAGAAAAAATATTGAATCTTCACAAAATTATAAAATATAATATTAAAAATCAGATATGTACATCAATATATTATTATTTAAGTAATTAAATTTTTTTCACATTAAGTATATAATCAAATAATGGTACATTAATGAGTTATTTGTTTATACTAATATTTTTGTTTTGAAATATGGACTTTGAGATAATCTAAAGATCTCATGAAATAGACATTTAAATTACCATAATCATTTTGTGGTAATAGAAGAATGCCGACATTCTTTGCTAAAAAAAATATCGACGTTCTCGGGCATTCTAGAATTCCTAAATGAAGGCATCTAACAAGATTTGAATACTTTTTTAATTGATGGATTTTTAAGAATCTTACGGTGAAGGAATTATTTATTGGCGATTTGGATCTTTTGTCTTTTATTAAAAAATATATTTACATTTATCAGTTTCAAAATATTCATGTACAAATATCTTTATTTAAATGATGATTATATATCTCAAACTATTTTTCTATTGAAATTTGAAATGTATTTTTATTTTAATTTTTTAAAGATGATATACATTAAAATAAATAAATAAAGTTGATACTGTTCCTTTTAAAATTTTCTTTACTTTGATTATTTATAGATATATATTATTAGAAAAAGTACAATTAACTATAAAACTATAATTCATTATAGGTATGAAATTAAAATTTAATATAAACAATTACGTTATATAAATCAAAATGATTTTAAATTAATACATAATTATACGAATAATGTATGTACATTTTTAGAATATTATGTAAATTTATGTTGTGTCAAGTACGATTATTATAGAAGAAATACAATTATCTAAATATTACAAAATATTTATAAATTATAGTTCTACAAAATAAACTTAGTGATATAAAGATGTCAACATCTGTGATTCTAGATATTTGAAATTTTAGGTATAAAAAAATTTCAGCTATTCTTATTATCTCAAAGTAAATTGTGGTTATTAAATAAAAATGAGGATTAGAAAGAGAGCAAAAAGAAAGAAATTTAACATGGTTTAATTAAAAAAATGAGAATACGAAGAGAAATGTGGAGAAGACCATAGAATACTTGTAAAAGAAGGATTAGCATTTAGTTTAAAGCTACAAATTAAGCGTGTGTGTATAGTTCCAAGATACAACTCATCAAGAGAACTTGCACGTTTCAGAGCCTTTACAATTGTGTAGCACGAATCTGCTCTCAAGGTTATATGATTTTTTTTAGTATATATTGAAGGGAGGGAGAATAAATATCGATTTTCGAGAACGAACTTATGACGCTGATGTTGAACTGATTTACAATCAAACAATGAAATTATTGTGCAACTGATCTATTCGGTGTTAAGGATTACAAGAAATTGAAAGGACGTTAAGATGTAGAAGGAACTTGACCTTCAAAGTTACTTTCAAATTTTGTTAATAAATTCTACCGCAAAGTTTTTAAAAAAAGAAAAAAAAGGAAGAAAAATAAAAGAAGAATAGTTTCTGATTATATATCAGCAGGTAAGTTCTAAGAAGTGAAACTAAAATTTATCAAAGATTTGACTTCTGCACGATCGGAAGGGACTGTCTGTTTGACGTTTTTAGCTAGAAATTAAGTTTAGGATTTAGTAACTCCTCTTTGAAAACCTACATCCAAACGAGTTTTTACCAAATCCTCCTCAATTTTACCTTTCAATTGAGAATTGATCTCACAATTTCATGGATATACATATTTATATTAAACCATTAAGCTAGGGATTGTTATATTAATTAGATTTGTTATTTATTCAATTAATGTATGGTTGTTGTGATCAATCAAATTTATTATGCTTATTTAGTATTTAGATGTTAATTCTAATTAATTATGCATAATGAAATTAATTAATGATGACTCCATTTCTGTATTCATATTATCTATATTTTGTTTGTATGACTATTAATATAATTATTCATGCAATATTAAGTTAGATAATTGAGCCTAAATTTTATTAATCCATATAATTTAATTAAATTATAGAGTAGCCATAACATTTTTAATTGATTAAATTATAATAAATATTAATTATGATTAATATGTGCAATATAGTAAATCTTATCTCACATCAATTTTATCATGCTACATGTGATTAATCACGATAAAATAATAAATGATATTTTCTAATTTACCCACACGATTAGAATAAGGAACATAATTTGATAGTTTTAATTTAATTTAATTAAAACTTCACTCCAAGTTTTATGTCACTAAATTCATTTTTCATTATTCTACATTGGTAGAATATACTTTATATAATTAGGATAAAATATTAAACTATAGTTTCTAATTTACCAATATGGATTAAAAAGTGAACATAATTTGATAGTTTTATTTTTAGGTTTAAATGAATCTAATTGAATTACAACTTTAGCCCACATGCAAGTCTTATGTCACTAGATTCATATTATCCATGATTCTACATTGGTAGAGCAGACTTTAGGATAATATATTAAATTATATTTTCTAATTTAATAATATTATCATTATAGGTAAATGAATTTATTTGAATTAAAACTTTAGCCCACATACAAGTTTTATGTCAATAATTTTTTTTTAAAATTTTATTTTATTAAAATTTTAATGATTCTACATTGGTAGAACATGCTATACTTTATATTAGTTTTAAAGTTAGTAACAGGAGCATAATTAAGTAATTATAGCAATTCAATCTAGGTATTTCTCTGAAATGAAGATGTATTGTTCTCGAGCTCAAATCCTCTATAAAGTTTGGAAGGCAATAATTGTTCTTCATCTGGGGTAGAGCATTAGGTTTGTGGAATAAAAAAATGTAAAATTTCTTGAGGATGACTTGATTGGTGGAAACGATCAATCCCAAGATATTGATCTTGAGAAAGATTATTCAGATGCTCAACGTGCTACTTCAACTGATAGTGATCATTAATGTTAACAATGCGCCTTAAGTTCAAATGTGTGTTGAAGATCTAGTTCTAGAAGAACCACAATTGGTCCACCAATGATATTTTACATTTCATAATGTCATCTCTTCATTTGATTTCAAAGAGAGTGGAGATATTAAATTTAGTTTTATGTCTTGTCTTAAAAATGAGCTCAAACGGGAAGAGATTAAAAACATTTCATATGTTTCAACATTGGTTGTTTGGATGTTATTAAGATTTTAGAGGAAACCCAGGTGTTGACCACTAGAGAGCTACAAAGATATTTATAAGACTTTTTCAAGGATCAAAAGATTATATACTCATGTTTAGACGAACTCATTATGAAGGTTGAGTTCGTATCATGTTTTGAAGCTTACCTTACATGGTGTATATTTAAGGAGTTTCATTTATGGTCTTAGAGTCATTGACTCTATTTGTAGGCCATTTAAAAATCTATTGTGACAATTCAATTGTTGTTTTTATGGCTAAGAAGACTAAAAGTGGTAGTCCAATTAAGCATATCGACATTAAATACTTGGTCATAAGAGAACGTAATAAAGATAAAAAAGTAGTCATTTAACACATTAACATTGAGTTTATGATTACTTATTCATTGATTTAAGGCATGGTACTAAAGAATTTTAGGGATCATGTAATTAATATTTATTGAAATTCTTATTCAATTTATATTTTCTCATTAAGTTGCACATATACATATTTATTTTGGAGAAAATATTACTTCAGTATGGACCTAAAATAAACATAAAGTTTATTCATTAATTAAGTATGTAGCTTGGCTTGAGAAAAACACGATGCATTATAATATATAAAAGGTGATACTTGCATTAAGAGAACCTGTCGTCATAATCCATGTGTTTTGTTTTTTATTATGACATTGATGAAGTGTTCATGGATCAAGTGGGAGGATGTTGGAAATTATAATGCTTTAGTTAATTTTTAATTAATTAATTAATTATCCTCATTTAATTGTAATCCATGATCTCATGTTAACCATCCATCATTTAGTATCCACTCACCCATTTATTTTATTGAGTTAATGTTACTCTTTTAATGGTACAAAGATAACAATTAAAGAACCTACACAGAACAAAAATAGAGAAAAAAATCACACAAATAAATTTACAAAACTCTTATGTTTTTATTCTTCTTCTTAAGTTTTTGGTCTTCATGCTACTCTCTAATAAGAAATTATGTCATTTAAATTAGGAAGAGCGAGAGGGTAGAAGAACTAAGAATTTCCAATATTCGTTACTGATGTATTCCTATTGTAGTTTGAGGTGTGCATTGGACATTCGTCTATCAGACTACCAAAAACAATGGCGAGAGGTATACTTAACTAATTTTTAGCTTATGTTGCAGGTGATTTAATTTGATCACACTTTGTAGACATTTGTGTCAGAAATGTCTAACCTATATACTACCCAAAATCACTCAAATACTTGTTGCACTTATGATAAACTAGCAGTCTTGGTGAACAAATCACTCTAATAACACGAATATAAAATTTTACTCAAATGGAAACTCAAATACGAATTTTCATTTTTTGTACTCAAATGAACTACGTTCTTTAACGCAAAAATAAATTTAAAAAGTTGTTGATAATAAATGATTTTTTTTTTTTGAAAATGATAATAAATGAATTCTAACAATTCTAAGTATAATTATTGTATATTGATATCATATGCAAATCACCCATTTATTAGAGAGAAAAATACAAAACTTAACAAAGTGAGCGAACTTTCTGAAACAAAATCAATAAAAGTAGACAAAATCAATAAAAGTTTGTTACAGATTCACCTCTACATGAATATCTTCGAAACTGTACAAGGTCGTTTGTTTTGTTCTTTTTAGTTCAATAAAATTAAGACGTAATGATTTTATTATCATTTTTTTTAATTATTGGTCTTTTTTTAGAAATTAATATCTTATAAATTTTTTTTCACCCAAATGTTGCAAAATTAAACAATAGTTGAAGTGCAACCAAATTAATCAAACAGTTACGAAAAAATCTAAATATTGAAGCCATAGTTTCATATATTTTTTAAGTGAAAAATTTGAAGGTGTTTAAATATAAAACTGTAAAGTGATTATTTTGAGTGATTATAAATGAGGGGTTATTTTGAAAGATTAGATATTTGAGTTTTAGTAATTGCTCGTTTGAATATGATTATTTATAGAGAGATTTGAGTTAACAGTTCATTTGGATGATAGTTTTTATAGAGGGGTTACAGACAATGACTCTCATTTGAATGTTGGTAGAAATGAGTGATTATTTTGAGACGTCAGAAATGAGTGATTATAAATGAATGATTAGAAAAAAGTAATAGAGACCTCATAACAATGTATAAGAAATATGTGTTATTTTTCTCGGTTGTCAATTGGTTTTGAGGTGAAATCTCATATTATCTAATATGATATCAAAGTCCATAAACCCAAATGAGTATTTGGTCCACTAAAAATGAAAATTTATATTCGATTCAAGAATGATAAGTCCAAAAGGAGCACCATTAAACTCTAAAGAGGTGCCATCTTGAGAAGACAACTTTATATCGAAAAGAGAAGAGACCTCACAACAATAGAGATATTAATTATTTTCTTCATTTTGAGACGAAACCTCATATTATCTAATAATGAATCATTGAAATAAATTAATATTTTGAGTGATTAAAAATGTATAATTCCTTTTTGAGTGATTAAAAATGAATAATTAAAAATTGATAATTAATTTAAAATTACAAAAGGATTATAATAACTCATTCCTACCCTTATTGCCATCTCCAATAGATGGTTCACTCATATCATTGCATTGATCTCAAGTGCTCTGAGATGAGATCACATGGCCCATCAAAATGAGTTGTTTTCCCGCTATCGTGGTGCACAAAATAGGACCCTATAAATAAAAACCACTCATAAAGAAGATTTCAAGAAAGACAACGATAGTAAATTGAATTAATTTTCTATAACATCAACAATTATTTTTTTTTTAAAAAAAGCACATTCAAATTGATAATCAATATGTGCACCTTTCAAGATTAAAAAAAGAAGAAGAAGAAGACATTTCATAAAATAATATTTGAAACAACTTTCATTCAAATGTTGGAACTTTAACCCTAATCTACACGATCACCACCGAGTAAAAAAAAAAAAAAAAACCCAACCGGCAATTTCTCCTTATGCAAACTTTATTTACATGTGCATTTTTGAGTTGAGTAGAAGAGAAGAGTAGTTCATCATCAAATCATGGAGTCCAAATACCTACGGTCACGTTTCCTGTTGAACTCTAATAAGCTTCCATAAGTTCGATCAGACACAGCAACAAAAAGTGATTCAGCATCTGGACTGAATGATATGCCTGCTATTTCTCCGAACATATCAATTTCTTGCCCTTCAACATAACCAGATTGGGTATCAAAGATATGCACAAAATCTGCTGCCTCTGCCATTGCCATGAATCTTCCATCCGATGTGAACTTTACAGCTCTTATGGCTCCCATTCTCCCTTTTAGAATGGCCATGGACTCTGACATTTTCCTCACATCCCATACCCTACAGGTTGTATCTTGGTTCCCCGTCGCTACAATTTGACCATTTGGATGCCATGCTGAGGTGAATGAATAATCTAGGTGGCCTTCAAGCCGCCCGATAGCCTGTTCAAAACCCCGCCCTTCGTTTAGTTTGGTTGATATAATTAAATTTACTTGACACATGTCGTTTCATTGTCAATTTGATATGATTAAAACTATATTCAAACTGTTTTATATAGCCCCTCTTTTCCTCTTCCTAAAATGAAATACAGAGGAAAAAGTACTCACTCGGCCAGAATTTGCGTCATTGATCAAGCAATCTGGAGAGTCTCCAAGTACAGCGAGCAGCTTACCATCTGGGCTGACGGATGTGTTCTGTAAGAGAATGGTGTAAGGGTACATTGTTGAATTATGAAACAATAATGAAGAGAAACAGAATGGATGACACTCACATTTACAGACCAGTCGAACGAGAAGCAGCCAAGGGAAGTGAAATTCTTTGCATCGTAAATCCTGACCTTGGCATCGTTATTTGCCGTCATGATCCTTAATTTACCACTGCATGGAAATGATGAACATTCAGCCTTATTTGTCTTCGTATACACTTGAAATTTAATTGCTCAGTTTGTCAATGATCCTAATTGATGATGATACTTACGCTGGATCTTGATAAATGTCAACTGCATTAGTGATGGCATTCTCGTTTGCTGTGATTTTTGTGCAGAATGCAACCTCAGGATGATTTAGGTACTAAATGAAGATATAAGAATTAAGAAAGACATCAATAAGATGCTCAGAATCACACAAGGAAAATGTAAAGGAAGTTATCAAGTGTGGTTCAAATATTCAACTCCAGATGCATACCTTGCAAATAAGTTCCCCTTGAAAACCACCAGCAACAATCAGATTCTCTTTAACCACCATGGTGCTTATCTGAACTCTGGAAAGTGGCTGAGACATCAGTCCAGGGAGTTTCTGCACAAACCATATAAAATGAGCATTCAAAGTTCTGGAAAAGATAGCTTCTAGTGCCAGTTATTTGCATATTTTCCAAACTAGGCCACAACATACCAAGGTGGGAACAACTGGTTTAGCTACATTTAGTACTTCTTTGCTCGTTCGAAGCAAAGGAGACCAGTGCAAAATTGAATAGTTCTGCATTAGGTATACATCATGCTTTGAAGTTGCCCATAACAGATTTCTAAGCTGCACAGATTAAAAAACAGAAGTACCAAGGGGGTATCAGTTATTACAGCTAGATGTTTAATAATGCACAGATTAAGCTAACCCACCAAACTGGTGATAACACAACTGAGTATGAAATAATCAATGAAAATATACTCTGGTTTTTCTTTCAACAAACTCTAGATCGCGAAATGTTTGACTCGATTAGGAAACTCTAGAAGCCTAAAGTGCCATCGCATGTGAGACTTCACTCTAGAAGGGAGATTTTAAGACCACAATGATGTTTTTAGGCCTTTCTGACTTGACCATCACCGGACAACCTTGAAACAGATAGCCATTGGCAAAGAAAGGTGTAGGTTCAACAAAAATTATGAGAATTGAGGACCCACTTGGCAGAGACCGTATTCACCCTTCCCCGCTTCGAACTTCCAACTTCCACCTATCCTCTAGCCTTGTTTCCAAGTATAACATGTTTAGTTTTACAGTTAAATGATTAATGCAATTGTTGCCATCCCCAAAAAATGAGAGAAAACAAAGAGGGGGAAAACAAAGAACAATGAATTAATATAAACTTGTGGAGAGATACAACGAAAACAAAATCCAATTAAATGTTTGATTAGCAAGTGGTGAGAGTATCGGAGTCCCAGGGATTGAGAAACTAAAACACTGTCTAATAATATAATTAATGCACCAGATGATTAAAAACCACAAATTGAAATCAAGGAAAGAGCAAGACTCCCAACTAAAAATGAGGACATACATGGGGAAGCTTAACAAAAATTAAAGTTGACTTGTTTGCATGCTGATAGTTTTACCAAGTAGAACAATGACAATATCCAAGAAGTTAGATCAACCCATCCCCATAACACTTCTAATCAAGACAAGAACAGCCAAACAAAGAAACTTTATCATTATTCGACTATCACAAAAACAATTAAAGATGAAGCATCAATAAAAAACTTGCATTTGAATACTTCGTTAAGTGCAATGACCAGACCCCTAGCCTACTAGTAGAGCATAGAGAATATTTAACTAAAGTAATCTTAATACGGCCTCTTATGCCTTAAATGCTCAGATGATTTCCTCTCATACCATTTAAAGATTGCGCCAGCTGCTTAGTTATAACTCCCACCTGCTTTACATGCTGAAATAAAGTGAAATAGCAGTCCTAAATGACAAAGAGGGGTTAATTTCAATAACATGGTTCACAGCTAATAAAGCAACGCATCTACAACATCCCCACAACCAACAGACAAATTTGTATCTACAGAAAAGAAAGACAAAGCGAACCAAAACAAAAATAGAACAAATACGAGGCAATGAGGACGTAATTCTAGAAGTTTAACTACAAAATGCATGTATCATAATTTGCTCCACAGTATTGGTTCCCATTTGGGGCAGCAATAACAAAACAGTACAGTGTTAAGTGCTAAAAATATAGTACATACCATAAGAATAAAGCAAGTAAATAACTCAATGATTTGAACCCACAACCAATAAAAGACTAATTGAACTTGAATACTCTCTCTATTATGTCTATATGCACCCTTGAACAGGAAACTAATTCTAATGAAAAGGCATATAGTTATCATAAATTAAAAGGCACCCACTTCCAGACGACATATATTAATATTAGAACCAAGTGTTACACGGATGAGTTATTGAATTATCCCACTCTGAGAGTAAGCCTGTGCAAATTGCAATCTTATAGCCAAATTGAACATGGCTGAAGTCACATTATTGTATACTAACAACTAGGAAGTTAGTAGACCGAGGTTAGTGGTTTGAATCTCCTAATTCCCAATTATACTTTAAAAAAGAAAAATTGCTGTCGAGTATTGAGTTTGGAGAAGAAAAATGTACAAAGATGATCCAGGGACAGCGTAGTCCCCCACAAGCAGATATAAAAACAGTTCCAAACATTAAAACAGGCTTAAATACGAACATCTAAACTGAAAATAACTATTTTAAGTATGTTAAGAAGAAAAAACAAATACTGTGAATAAAAATCTCAACCTGGAAATGCACAATCGTTGACTTGACAAGCCTCGTATTGAACTGAAAGTGATAAAAAGCATTTCCCATCTCAACTTGCAAACATTCCTGATAAGAAAAAAAGGGCAACAATACTGATTTTGTTTAAAGCACAATATTCCATTTATTTTTATATATAACTTTAAAATCAGGAAAGTAAATTAGGAATTACATGAGATGGTCCATTTACTTGAATCAAACGCAAGTTACTAAGACACAGTTAACGTGTATCATTCTCAAATTGATGGGTGAAAGAAAGTTAGATAATGACAGAGCGACGGACCTTTTGGAGGTCTCCGCGAGGACGAGAGAGGTTCTCGTAGTTCTTGTACTGTTTCAAACGTGTGTGACGACAGTTTTCCCTTGTAAAATGAAGCCTCTCCCAAGGTATGCCCTGTATATCTTTCCCATTTCTTGCTTCCACAGCAGACGTATCCGTTCTTGACTTGCTCTGCCAAAGTCCAACATCATTTTCAGTAATTGTGTTTTCCCCAAACCAAAACTACTGTCCTAACATGGAAAGGTACTGATAATTATACCATCTCAAAATCATCCTCGAAATCAGAGTCCAGAGATTCCACGTCGCTACTCCTCTGCGTTTCATCGTCATCAAAATTATAATAGTCATCCACAAGGTAATCCAGGATCTCATTTCCAAAATTTTCCATTGATCTACAAAACGAGACACGCGATTCCATCAGCGAACGAACACAATCTCAAATCGCCTCCCATCCGAGACCAGAACCGAATACGTAGAGATGAATTTCCATAAACGCTCACAAAAGTATGTATATATCATGCACTATTTAACTGAAAAATGGAATATCACAAACGACGGTTCTTTCAACAATGATCACAAAATCGAACTCGCATCTCAGAATGGAAGAACAAACAGTACATCAAAACAGCATATAAATAGAGAAAAAAAAACGATACCTAGAGAATTCCAGGAAGTTCAAATCGCAACCGAGATCAACAAGAAGAACACGAAAATGCGATGTGTTTAAGAAGCGAAGAAGAATCTGAGAGTGGAAAGAAATTCAGAATTCTGAAGAAATGAATCAGAGAACAGAGGAAGATAAAGAGATTTGGAGGGAAAGCCGAGACGGAAGGCTCCGTATATATAATCAATAAAAAGCAAGGCGTTATGAATCGGATTCCAGGTCGACACGGGTCGGGTTCGTTTCAAAGTGGGACCCGAACAACCGCCCATTTGACCGGCACGCTTCAGGTCTTCACACGCGTGTGAGGGAAAGTGGAAGGCAGCTTCTTTTTATGTGGAAAATAACGAAGCCCTTTGCCAAATGCCAAAATGACCACGTGTCACGTGCCCGGATGGACACATTGGCGCTTACGAATGGAATGCTAGGGGCATCTTCGTAAACTGGTATTTTCAATTCTTTTTTATATATATATATATATATATATATATATATATATTTTACTTTATTCAACTAATTTATTTGGCTTTATTCTTGAAATTGACCCAGGATTTTGAATAATCAAAATTCAATTCACTTTATATATAAATGCTGTAAATTTCAATCCACAAAACTTCTCGGTATTTTGAAATTTTATATAATTTCAGTAAAAATTCTGTTGTCTTTGACTTTCTCGTAATATCGATTTGGTTGTTTTATTATATTTTTTTAGAAAACGTTTTCTCATTTTAACTTGAATTTTAAATTTCAAAATTTAACAAGTGTATTTTCATTTTTTTTATAATGAATCCTTACCAAAAATTTAAAGTTAGTTGATTAAAAAATAATAATTTTAATACATAAAAGAATAAAATGCTAACCAATTTAAAAAAATTATATAAAAAAGTTATTTGAGTGTAATATTTTAAGATAAATTATTAAGAAACTTATCTATAATCATCGAACTTCTAATCTAAAATTTTAATATAAATTTTATATAAATTAAATTATGTTCATTTTCTTTACAAAATAAAACAAGTACAAAAGTATGTTAATTAAAATTTTATTTTAATTTATACCCTAAACTTATCTGTAATATCCCAATGTACTTTTTTTATTGTGAATTTTTAGGAATTTAAAGATGAAAAGAATTTTTTTTTAGGAAAGAATCGAAGTTCTAATCTCAAATTTTAATATGAATTAAGTTATGTTCATTTTATTTACAAAAGAAAACAAGTAAAAAAACATGTGAATTAAAATTGTATGCTAATTTATATCCTAAATAATTTAAAAATGAAGTATATAGATAATAACATGTATAAGCCAATTATATTATTAAGTTAGATAAAAGTTAGGAAGGTCGTGAGCATAAATAATCTCATATATTGGAAAACAAAATAAAAAATAAAAAAGAACAAATTATGTAGTGTATTTATGGGGGAGAAAATAGGCGGTTTGTGAAATCATGTGGTCCTAAAAGGAAGAAAAATGGAGAAGGTTGAATTTGATGAGATAATTAAATAAGGTTTGGGATTTGACTTTGGAGAGCATCTCCACATCCTACTCCCAACGGCTAACCGCTAAATGGAAATGAGAGGGACAAGTGTGTGTTTCCTTTTATTCATGCAATCACCAAAACTAAATCTTAAATAAAATAAAATAAAATAAAATGAAATGGGAGTCACCAATTCGTTTGAATAAGTGGCCACGTGTTTGACTCTGTTAATGCCACTCGCTTCCAACTATTCAAGCCTCTCCTACGTCTAAAATCTACCACGCCTATTTTTTTTGTATATAAATAAACAACTTCTGCCACGGTTTTTTTGGGAATTTTTCTTCGGTAATATATATTTTGTTTTTTTATTACAATGGTATCACATTTTTTAAAATAATTTAATTCATAACATATTTTATCTAAAATTACTATTATAACATCATTAGATTTCTATTAGTTCAATTGATAGACTTAGACTTCTATCAATTCAATTGATGCACTTCAATCGATTTTGAGTGATTGAACAAGACAAATTGATACATTTCAAGTGCCACAAATAAATAAGTTAAAAAATCGTGCTATGAAATTATTATTATTATCTTTTTAATATACATCCAAAATTCCCTAAATATAATATCAATCTATATATACAAGAATATACTAAAATAACATAAAAAAATGCAACAGAAAAAAGCCACGTAGTGCATTTTAAATGCGACACGTAATTGGATACTCGCGGCCAAGTTTTGCTCTCTTTCAATTTGGTTTAGCCTTTATCTTCGAAACGCTCTGACCTCATGCCTTCTCTCTCTCCTTCTGCAAATTTTGCTATGTTTAGTGCTTACTTTTAATTCTAATACTTCAGCTCCAAATATTCGAACCAACTTAATCTGATTTAACAACTTGAGTAGGATTGGGTTATCAAGTTTTATTATTATTATTTTTTTTATAAAAAAAGTTGGATCTAAAATAGATGAAATTTTTATAATTTGGGTTGGTTATAATATTGATTTAAAACTAATTTGTGTTAACTTTGATCCAACCTCAATTTATAACAAATTTTTAAAAAATCTTCTTTTTTACTAATTGTATATGTGTATATTTGTTTTAATTTATTATTATTTTTTAAAATTTTAAATTCTAAAACCTTTTGTTGATTTTAGTTATCTATTTACTTTATATATGCCATTATTTATTTTTGTTTATTTTAATTATGTATTTATTCTATAATTATATCATCTATTTTTATTGGTTTAAATTATAGGTAAATTATTTATTTCTTGATTTTGACTATCTATTTGTTTTATGAATATTAAATTATTGATTGTGATGCTTTATAGTTGCGATCTTTTTATATGAACCATGAGGTAGAATTAATGGTAGCTAACTTGCAGTTTAGTATTTTGCATATTTAATATTTATAACTATTTCAATTTTTAATTTTTTTGAGAATTATATTTATTTCATTAAATTGATATGATAGTGGTTGAAGATTGTATTTTTTTTAAATATAAATACAGTGTATGATTAATTTAATGAAAAAAAATTATATATTGCGCATATTGTATTTTCTTTAGATATATCTAAAATATTGTTGATTAAATGAAAATTTTATATATAGAGAATACCTAAAAACCACCGACATATTCTAATGTGGTTCAACTGTTGCTCTTTTATTTTTTAAACCATAATTTTATCACAACGTTACAGATCAAATTTTGAAATACTGTCCTACATTTATGATAAATGATTTTTATGGTGTCATAGTATTCATTTTAAATAGAAATTACAGATTAAAAATTACGAAAAGTTCAAATAAATATTTTGAAATTACATGTACTAAAATCAAATTCAAATGTAAATAAAGATTTAGGAGTGGTTGGAATGCTTAATTGACGAGGAAAACAATAATATAATGATCGATTACAAAAAGATTTTGTTAAATGGTGTACAAAAAGACATATAGAAAGATAGGTAGTCCAAAAAAGCAAGGAGAGAATTAAACTATATTATTATTTTAAAAAAAGATTAATATCTTCATTAGTTGGCATAAGTAACCTGATTACTTTAATTTATTTATATTTTTTTAGAAAGTTCAATACTCTAACCTTTTAATTCAGTCATTTTTATTAAGATTGAAGCAAAACACAAATTCAAATGTAAAAAGATAAAAGAAAGGTAAAGAGTTGGAATTGAAATAGATCAAAGTTTAATTTCTTCTTAAATATAATGAAATGGATAACTAGTGCAGTTAATTATTTTGTTTGGTGTTAAGTCATTCCAACTTCAAGATTCGAACATACAAATCGGTATTTGACTCTCATATTATTTAAGAGTAATTGTACCCTCTATGTTTGTTTGGTCCCCAATTTGTATTAAAAAAATGGGAAATTGTAGTAAGTAGAACATATTATAAAAGTATTTGCAAATTTAGGTGTTCAAGTTTTTTTTTTTTTGCAAAGTTAATTTTTATTTTAAATTTCGAAATTTATATTTATTTTTTATTATCGTTTTGCCCTTATTCACATTTAATAAAAAAATTTCAAATTTAAACCTCCATTTTTAAAACTTTCCATCATTTAAAAATACCATATTTAATTGTCCACTCATTAAATGTAAATTTTTTTTTATTTATTTTTACATTTATCTCTCATTATTATTCACATTTCTTTTTAGTTTCATTTTTACATCCTGCGATCTCCATTTCATTATTTCCAGTCCTCCATTTTCATTTCTTGTGTGTTTTTTCATTCTCTTTTCACTTTCCTGCAAACGCGTAAATTATTGTCGGCAACTCAGGTCTGACCAGACGGTATAATCCGACGATTTAATTCATCTCCGTTCACTAATCTCCTTTTTACACAATTTTTGGATTACGTTTTTCTTCCTCATTCATCACCATTAACACGTTCCTGTTCAATCCAGATAATCGTTATCCGATATGTCTCAAATCGTTGACTATGGTATGTTTATTCCTGTTATGTCATTTTTTTTTCATTTAATCCATTTATATTCAGTTTTTGGAACGTCACAAATCATGTTTAGAAATTTATTCAAATCATCTTTACAACAATGTGTGTACACATCTATAACACTGTCTAATTATTAAATACACTATCATGTCGTATTAAGATTCCTCAATACCGTACTGGCCACACTTCGTTTTAATGTTAGTTATATAATACATCTTCTCCTTATTAGTTCATCAATCATTCAATTTTTATTGCACATAGTAGCCTTTAGTATTTGAATACTCCTGTTTTGAAATGGAAAGATACTGTGTAATATATAATATACTATACAACCACTTATTCAATATATAGTATCGTACTAGATAAACTATATTGCAAAGCTGTATAATTGAGTATATATCGTATGTTCATACTATGTTTTTAGGTTAGTTATACTATACATCTTCTCTCCTTATAGGTTCATCGATCATTTCATTTGTATAATACCATTAATACTGTAGTTTGTCATGTACTATTATATTATTGTATAAACTATACAAAACTCTATATGTTCATTATTTCATTCTACATACTATATAACTTACACGGTACATTTATGGTCTATTATTCATTCTATTCATGTTTAATACATTTTTCGTACTCATATTATATCTATTACATTTCTATTCCGCAATACAGTATTGTTTATACATGCATATTATGCGACTCATAATATATGACAGTATTGTTTGGACATTTTTGTAATACTATACAACTTTTCCTTATAGGTTCAAGAAGCATCTCAATCCGTATTGCACATAGTGGTCAGTGAGATGAAAATGAAGATGTACCATAATCATGAAGTAGCTGAAGAGCGTTGCATAAATATTGAGGAATGCATTCACCCAATGATTATTTTACATTACAGTTTTTTTATGTCGAACACTTTCAGTTTCAGTTTTGTAACCTGTGAGACCTTTTTTATTTACTACTGATGTCATTGTGAATAGTAATTTTGTGTGAAGTTGTTACAACAGTATGAGTCTCTATCAATTCACAATTACGTATGTTAATTCCAAATGTTTTACTATATGGTATTGTACATTAAAAAATTTGTACATTTAGAATTAATTGTTCGTTGTCTGAAACATATTAAATCACACTACAAGTATCCATATCAGGAAATTAAACACTTTAAAAAAATATAAAGTTTTAAAATACAATATGATACATGATATATTATGAGTGTACCGTATATACCAAGTTATTTCATACTGTGTGGTTATTAAACGGGTTCTGATTTCAATCAACGAAATTGAACGTTCAACAATTCATGCAGTCTATTTATGAACAAAATTACCAGAAATCAAATAACATGTACATTACTAACTATACTGTACATGCACATTACTAACCATACTGTATGTAAATGCAACTCTATCTCTAACAATGTATTGTCGTCACTTTCGTTCAGCAATTAATGCACAATAAAATTGTGATTTCTGGTTCTCCATAATTAATGCACCCTAAATTGAAACTTTATAGTTTTCCACAATTAATGCACCATAAATTGACCGTTTCTAATTTGGAATGTGAGATGAATTTCATTTTTTAAAATTTCCCTTCCCAAATGAAAAACCAATATATATTAAAGGTATTGTTGTAATTCATTATTTTTGGAATTTATAAAGTATTAAAATAAATTCTAATTTTGCTAATATTTTTGCGGATGCCTATATTTACAAATATTTTACAAATATAGTCTATTTATGAAAAAAGCCCTTTTAAAAATTGCTTCTTAAATATACATATAATAATTATATTATATTATATAATATAATGAGAGTTCTATTTTTTTTTTTTTGATAAGATAATGAGAGTTCTATTACTTCTAGATAATTTTGACAAACCAAAACTAAAACTAGCAACTAGAAGACATAAATTAGAAGAATCCCAATGTAGCAGCCCCACTCGCACTCTAAAAGTTGAATTAAAATAAATTTTCATTTAATATAAATTAATACAACAGGGCGAAAAATTAATATATATATATATATATATATATATATATATATTTCTTCGACAAAGGCGGAAAATTAATTATTGAAATTAGGCAAGGGTTACAGACCCGGATATTCAATTTCCTACTTTTCTCTCCCAATTGACAATAATTAGCTTTTTTGTTTTTGTTTTGTTTTTTAACTTTCCCTATTCAAAATTCTTTCTCCGTAACCCTATTTCCTTTTCCTCCCTTGATTTTATTTGTTTACTTTTACTTTTTTTTTTTTTTTTTTAAGAAAATCAAATGGACTTCTTTATTCATTTTTTATAATAAAGTTATAGTTCTTAGAATAAATCACTTTTCATGCGGACATATATGTCATAGAAGACATTCATTTTTCCCCCTTTTTTAAAGAGAGACGTAGAACTTTAAACAACTGATGCCAATCAACGACATAAATTGTTACAACTAAGTTCACATAAATATATGCCTTAACTTTGACCTAAAGTTCATGTACTAAAAAAAGTATTCACTCTAAATGAACATTTAAAATTGTTGAATCACAATGAACATAATTCAATATTGATGCTATATATTATTAATAAGTGAAAATTTTACATTATTCTCAAGGAGTGGAGCCAGAATGGTAAATTTTCTCATATAAATTTTCTTCCATTTTAATAAAACAATATGGTTTCTTTTTTTTTTTTTTTTTTAATTTTAAAAAACAATAAAAAAATATGGAAAAAGAACAAAAAAGAATATGGTTTGCTTAGCTATTATAATACTATAAAATACATATTTGATGGTCAGTTTTAATCGTACCTAAAAACATACTTCAACTACATCATGATATTGCAATCTGGTTTCTTTTTCACATTATTGCAAGGCCGAGCTTAACCAATTGTAAGCTCCACTTTTTCATTAGATTCAACAGCTAAACAAAAAACCAACAAACCTCACTAAACCCAAATCAAGCAAACCAATCATAATAATGACTTAATCACCAAACAACAAGGGAAAAAACAATTGAGTGAAAAAGAAAACCAGATTGCAACACCATGATGTAGAGGATTGAAGTATGTTTGTAAAGCAAGCCACATTCTTTTTTTTTTTGAAAAGAAAACCATAATACCATTAACAAACTAAAGAACCAGCAAACGTCCACTCCTCCACAACAAGGGAGGCAATACAAGGGGGGAGAAAACCCCTCCAAAAATGCTGACTTACCCCCTCAATATCAGGTGAAACCGCGTCAAAAGAAAAAAAAACCAAGGATCCTTACAATGAGCTAACCGATCAACAACATGATTGCAAGACCTATAGCAATGGGAAACCTGAATGTACCAGAGGAAGTAACCAACTCCCTAATATCAACAATGAAATTGTTGAACTCTGAAAGATCTCTAGAATTTGTTAAAATATCATCAATAACAACTGAAGAGTCAGATTCGATCAAGATATGAGGGACATGAGCTTGCCCCTTAGACAACACCACCCGAAGGCCTTCAAGCACAACCAATAGCTTCCAAACCTTTAGCATAAGCACTCCAGACATCCACAATGGACCCCAACATAGTAGGACAATCTGCATCATCATGAAGAATCTAACCAATCCCACCAGCACCCGAACGAGCATCCCAAGCAGCATCAAATTATGAAATCCAACAAGCCCCATTTAGGATCATAACCCAACAAGCCCATTTAGGATCATAACCCAAATTATGGAGAATATTGTTCCGAAAGGACCAGATTCCCCAAACCACAACAAGAACCTTGTGCCACTCCGACTTATGAATTTTAGCATATAACCTCGACCAGAGCTCCACTCCCCAATTAACAGAGCGGAACTCATACTCAAAGTCATCCAAGGACGGAAAAATCAACTTCCAAACTGAGACAACCCTCTTGCAACCTTTAAGGAGGTGTAAATGACTTTCGGGGAAGAATTACATAACACACACTTTGTACTAATGTCAATCCCCCTGAAATAAATGTTTTCTTTGGAGGGAATAGAATTATTGAGAACATTCCAAGCCCCAATCTTGATTTTAGGCTGAAACTGCACAAACCAAAACTTTTTCCAAAGGGACGTCAGAGACGAAACATCAGACATTGAAGCTGCTTCCCCATAACCCACCTCACCTACAAGAAAATAAGCGCTTTTGACAGAAAACCTCCCTTTGGGGTCTTTAGCTCAAATTATCTCATCATCAGTCCCAACCCGACTAAGAGGAATTTTTATAATAGCGTCAACCAAAAAACCAAGAAAAATGGCACAAATAAGGCTTTTATCCCAACATTTGTCCCTGGTTATAAAAGGTCAGAAACTCTTTTATCCCCCAAGCACCCACAAAACCCAAATAACCTTCGACAACCTCCAACCTCTAACCAAGGGTCCTTGCCAATAGAGATCTTTTGCCCATCCCCAACCCTCCATCTATAATCCCGAAGAAAAGCTCTTTTCCCCAAATAATACTCTTCCAAGTAAATAAAGAATTATCCTTAGACTGAACACTAAGAAAATCATTATGCTTAAAATATATACTTTTCCTTTTAACACTTTAAAAATCAGGCTATTTTGATTTCTACAAAATCAGGCTTAAAAATTTGTGTTTAAATTCTTCCTAAATTTTGAATATATATAAAGAAATATTTCAAAAATGTATCTGATCATTTTGTTTTTGACAACCAGGGTAAATTTAGAAATTCTAATTTTATAATCAACCATGCCATAATAATTATATTTTGAACAACTATGTATTAAAGGAGGTGTTTTTGGATGATGTGTTGTATGAGAAATTAGAAATGAGAAATAATTTTGAATAATTTTAAAAGGGAGTTTAAATGAGATGGTATAAGAAACCTACTTTAGGATGCGATTGTAGGAAAATTTTATTGGTTTTTTGTAGTAGGGTTGCAGATATAAATTCATGTTTAGATGTGGTTATTTGTAGAAGGATTGTTTGCGGATTTTTCATTAATAATATAAACGTTAATTCTAATATAATTGTATTTTTAATTTCTACATTATGTCTCATTTTCTTTAATATGGGTCATTTCCCGTTGTAATTATATGATTTTAATACATTTCTAAATAGGAATATTAACATTGTAAAGAATATTATGACAATTTTAAATGGAATGATTGATGAACCTATATAAAGAGAAGTGTATAGTATAACTAACTTAAAAACATTATGAACATACGATATATACTCAATTATACAATTTATTCGGCTATATAGAAATTGAGGACGTGTGAACATACGATATATACTCAATAATACAGTTTTATAGATGTGTATACAGTCAATTATACCACAATATAGATGGAAAAGTACAAAGATACTACTATTCTACATATGATTTTATTACATTTCTAAACATGATTTTGACATTCTAAAAATTGAAATATAAATGAATTAAATGTACAAAAATGACATAATAGGAATAAAACATACCATACTGAATAATCTGACACATATTAGATCACGATTTTAATTACTGAAATAAACAGTAACTTGCTAATGTTGATGAATAAAAAACAAAAATGTAATACAATTTCCCTTAGTTTTATATGCTTTAACAAGTATATATTTATTTTTATATTAATTTTTATTTCTTTTAATTTAAATATTGTAATTTATTAGTTGATTTTAATTTTAGATTATTTTAATTTGAATTTGGTGATTTAACTACTTAATTTTTTTTAACAGATTCCCACCTGACAGGTTACTGTTTACGATATAAAATGGATTTTTTAAAGATTGTAATTCAATAATTTTTTTTTTGAGAAATATGACAAATATCTATATTTGAGATCGAATTTGTAACTTTGGTGTTAAACTAATTTACAACCAAACAATAAAATCATTGCGTCACTGACAATATTTTTAATCTATTTTCTATGGAGTACTCCATTAGATTCGAAGTTGATCCAATTAATGTAGAAGTTATCCAAACAAGGTGATATTATTATTAATAGGGAGAAAATACATAGAAAACGAGATATTTTTCCTTCTTAAGTAAAATTTATCTTTCAACCTCTCTTCAAACCATATTCAAACATTTTCTCAATAATCTTTCCACATAATCACCTATATATATTATATTAAACTTCACCTTACCTTCTTGACTTCTTCTTCTTTTTCTTTTCTTTTTTTAACTTTATATTGCGTTTCCACGTTATAATGGACATAGAAAATATCTGGGCGAGAGAATAAAAGCGATAAAATAAAGTTTAAATTTCCTCCTAGTAAATATACACAACAACAATAAAAAGAGGTAACAAGAATCACATACTTGTAAAAAACTTAGGAATATAACTGTAATATTCATCCAAAAACCATCACTTTAATAGAGACCTAATATTCTGGATGAAAAACACAACCATATACGATTAAACCTTTTATTTCCCTTTCGAAGAATATTCCAATTCTTAGTAAAGCAGCTGTGTCACCATTCTTAATGATTTCTTTCTTTTTTTATTCCTTTTTGGCTCTTCTTTTCCCTGTTCCCATTCCTTTTTCATCACAATTTTATCCAGGGGATTTTGCATGTATAACAAAAAAAGGCAAAATATTTCCATCTATAGCACAAAATCTAAAATAATTTCATTTGTAGCAGAAAATCCAAATTGACTTCTATCACTTGTTGAATTCTATTAGTGATAGAATTCAATCAATGATAGACTCATTCTATCACTCCTTAAGTTTTCTATCAGTGATAGAAAGCTAAATTGAGTTCTATCACTGGATGAGTGATAGACTATCACTAGGTGAGTGATAGAAATTAATATGCTATAGATGAATTATTTTAAAAATTATGCTACAAATATAATACAAGAGATAGAATATGCTGCTGATGGTAAATTCTCTTTTATCTACCTATTTAAATAACTTGGGTACCAAAATCAAACCATTTACATTTGTGTACAAAAATTATTCACGAATATATATATATTTAAAAAATAAAGTATTTCATTAAAATAAGAAATAAAACATACAACAATACTCACTAAAAAAAACATAAGAAAAAGATAATAAATTTGAAAAATAATCTTGAAAACTGGTTCACAAGTTCAACCAGATCAAAATATATATAAAATGAAAAGAAGTAAATCAAAGAGTTTCTAAAGTGATTAGAGACACTTTTTGAGACCAACTTTTTTACATAATGCACTAATGATAACACAAAAGACCTGTAGTAATTAGTCAACACATCATTGGTTGACGTTGAAAAAGTTTTGGGGGCTAACACTGTAAACATTATGACCACTAAAGACTAAAGAGCAAGAACCCACCAAAATACAAAACAAGAGTTTTATAACTGTAGAGTAACAAAAACTCTTTCAAAGATAACACTCATCAATCGTTACAATAGAAACTTCTTTATCATCCGCTCTTGTTCAGATCAGAGTAATTGAAAATCACATAAAAGAAAAAACTTACTATATGAAACTTCAACACCAAAGTCTATAACAAAAATAGTAAAAATAAACGAAATTATTGAAAAGGGCTTTGGATTTTAGATTGTCCAAGATTTGACCACCTGTTGAACAATTCTCATAATGATTATAATGGTAAAGAGCACCTCTTTTTTTTTTTTTTTGATCAGAGTAAAGAGCACCTCTGAGACACTCTAAAATTTCCACATAAATTTGTTTATGTTTAAAGTCCATTTCAACGTACCAAAAACTTAATCTAACCCCGACAACAGCTAGAAATCCCCTTCTTAATCACATTCAAATCAAATATAAGATTTGATAGGCAAATTTTGGTCACAGTACCAACAATATATAATCAATCTAAATTTCCAGCAACTCAGATAAAAATATATATTCAAGCCTTTTCCAAGATCCAATTCGTTCTCCAAATTAAAATACGGAATCAACAATTTGGAAACGATATGCTTAAAAAAATATAGATAAAGGAATCTAAATTAATAAGCAACAAGAACGATCATAAAAGTTTAGGGAAGAGAAATTGACACCAATTTATACTGGTTCACCCAATGATGGCTACTTCAGTTCTTCTGCTACCAATTGCGAGTTCCACTAAATTGATGAGAGAAACTACAAGAGTATTACAAACACTCTTCAATGGAGAATAAACACCCTCTTACAAAATATACCCAAGAAGAAAAGAAATTCTCAAAATTTGCCTTCTCTAATTTTCCTCTCTTCTATTCTGTACAATTTTTGTAACACAGTAAAAAACTACACACACAAGGCTACTGCCTTTCCTTTTTTTTTTTTAATTTTAATTTGCCACACTCACACACACAAACCGCTATGCGATTATTTTTTTTTTAAATTAAAACAAACCACAACGTGATTGCTTTTTGTAACTAATTAAAAAGCAAACATGGGAATTTAGTTGTTTGGACTCCACTAACTCAACAATCTCCCACTTGGAGACAACACAATCAACATGTCTCCCCTACAATGGTAGCGACTCCTCTCTACTCATGGAGAAGTCCAACTGAAGTTGCACACAACTTCAGTTTATCAACAGGAACGGTTTTGGTAAACATATCAGCTGGATTCTGACTTCCTGGAATCTTTTCAAGCACTAAGAGTCCATCTTCCAAAGCTGATCTGATAAAATGGTATCTAACATGTATGTGTTTCGTTCTCGAATGAAACACTGGATTCTTTGCTAAATGAATAGCACTCTGACTGTCACAATGCAAAGTTCCTTTTCCCAACTTAAAGCCAAGTTCACTCAGAAACGACTGAAGCCATATCATCTCTTTACTTGCTTGAAGAATCGCGCAACATACTCAAAACACGTAGTAGAAAGAGCTACTATCTTCTGCAATCTCGATACCCAGCTAATCGCAGTATTACCAAAAGTAAAAACATACCCGGTAGTACTTTTCCTGCCATCTGTGTCACCTGCCATATCTGCATCAACATAACCCTGCAGTTTAAAATCAGTTTTCTTAAAATGCAAAGCATAATCAGTTGTTCCTCTCAAATATCTGAAAATCCACTTCACTGCATCCCAATGTTGTTTTCCTGGATTACTCATATATCTGCTAACAACTCCCATTGCATGTGCAATGTCCGGTCTTGTGCAAACCATAGCATACATCAAAGCTACCTATAATTTGAAGCATATGGCACTCTAGCCATATAATCTCGGTCTTGCTCAGTAGTGGGTGAGTGCTCCTTAGATAATTTAAAATGACAAGCTAAAGGAGTACTCACCGGTTTTGCATTTTCCATGTGAAATCTGTTCAACACTTTTTCCACATACTCTTTTTGTGACAGTGTCAAAATACCATCTTTTCTTTCAATCCTCATTCCTAAGATTTGTTTGGCAGCTCCCAAATCTTTCATGTCAAACTCTTGAGATAATTCAAGTTTTATCTTAAGAATTTCCTGTTCATTCATTCGCTTTGCTATCAACATGTCATCAACATATAGCAAGTAAAATAACATATGAGTTACCTTGAGTTCTAATGTAGCAACAATGATCTGCCTGACATCTCTGAAATCTATTGTTGCACATAAAACTGTCAAACTTCTTATACCATTGTCTGGGTGCCTGTTTGAGACCATACAAGCTTCTCTGAAGTTTGCAAACCATTTTCTCTTGTCCCTGAACTGTGAAACCTTGTGGTTGTACCATGTAAATCTCTTCCTCCAAGTCCCCATGAAGAAATGCAGTTTTTACATCCATCTGTTCCAGGAACAGATCTTCTTCTGCCACTATTGACAATACAGTTCTAATAGTAGTTAACTTAACTACAGGAGAAAATATTTCATTAAAGTCAATACCTTCCTTCTGCTGAAAGCCTTTGACTACAAGCCTTGCTTTGTACCTCTTGCTGCCATCGGGTTCTTGCTTGATTCTATAAACCCATTTGTTATGCAAAGCTTTCTTACCTCTAGGTAACTCAGCTAGTTGCCATGTTTGATTTGTCAGAAGCGAATCCATCTCATCCTTCATGGCTAACTCCCACTTGACAGAATCATCTACTTGAACCGCTTCATCATAATATTCGGGTTCACCTCTGTCAGTCAACAATATGTAATTTAGACTAGGGGAATACCGCTGTGGTGGTCTGATAGTTCTACTAGACCTTCTAACTGCTGAAGGTGGCGTGCTCAGAACTTCTTCATGTTCCACAATCTGTTCATCAGTTCCAACAACTGATCCTTCAGTTTCCACAACTGCTTCCTCGAGTAATCGTGCATTCTCGATCTTCTATACTGTTGTTTCGCTCTCAACATCGGGAGACTTACATACCGAGTCTTCTCATCCGTCTCTCTGAATCAACTATTACATTTTTGTACAAAATTGTCTCATTGAAGATCACATCTTTGCTTCTGACTATCTTCTTGTTTTGGTCATTCCAAAACTTGTAGCCCATCTCAGCTCCACCATATCCAATAAAGTAACACTTTTTGGACTTAGCATCAAGTTTACTCCTTTCTGCAGCATCAATGTGAATGTAGGACACACAACCAAAAACCTTTAGATGAGAAAGGTTTACTCATTTTTCACACCCGGACTTCTTCGGCAACTTGAAGTCTAATGGTATGGTCGGGCTCCTATTGATCGAGATAGGTTGTCGCGTGTTGATTGCCTCAGCCCGAACGTCTTAGGCAATCCAAAGCATGTAACCTCATGCTCCCGCACGCTCATTTAGCGCCCTGTTCATTCTTTCGCCACACCATTACATTTGCGGTGTCCCTGGTATAGTTTTTACCATCACAATTCCATTATCCGCACAATACTTTTTAAATTCCCCACTAACATATTCGCCGCCATTATCCGATCTCAAGTTCTTGACTTTCGACACTGTCTCATTCTCAACCATGGCCTTCCATGTTTTGAAAACAGAAAAAACTTTGATTTATGTTTGAGAAAATAAGTCCATACCTTCCTACTTGAGTCATCAATGAAGGTCACATAATATCTGGAACCACCAAGCGAAGATACTTCGAAGGACCCCACACATCACTTGTGAACTAACTCCAACCTCGTTGGTTTTAGCTTTCCCTGTCTTTGAGAAATCGACCCTTTTCGCTTCCCAAATACACACAGCCCTCACATAACTTGTGTTCAACTACCTTGATCCCTCTGTAACTCCCCTGTAGAATGAAGAATTTTCATTCCTTTTCACTCATATGTCCCGATCTGTTGTGCCATAAATCAGTTTCACTAGAACAATCTACAACAACAACCATATCTTTGTCATTGTTGTTGACATACAAAGTCCACGACTTGCTTCCTCGAGCAATTACCATGGCACCTTTTGTAACCTTCCAGCTTTCTTGGCCAAAGGATATCTCATATCCATCATTGTCTAAGCGCCCCACGTAAATCAAATTTTTCATCATACTCGAACATGACGTACCTTGCAAATGTTCCAAGTTGAACCATTTGCCATTTTCAATTTCACGTCACCGATCCCAATGATGTCTAAAGGCTCTCCATCCGCTAGATACACCTTTCCATGATTTTCGCAACATAGTTTTTCAAGAATTTCATACGACTGTAGTATGAAATGATGCACCTGAATCTATAACCCATGTATCATGAGCACATTCAACTGCCAAAACTAGAGCATCTTGTTCTTCATTAGCAACAACGTTTGCACCAGCTTCTTTCCCATCTGTTTTCTTTAGGGCCCTTGCGTCTCTTCTCAGATGTCCACTTTTACCACAGTTCCAACAGTCAAATTTTCTATTCTTTGACTTGCTTCTGTTGTTTTTCGATTTACCTCGATTCCCTTGACTTCTATTATTGTTTCTACCTCTATCCACATTTAATGCGGAACCAGAAGAAGAAGCAAAACCTGAATCATTCTGCGAATCTGTTCTGCAATAGCAGAATCTCGAACTAGTGAAAGCTCTAATTTCTCTTTTCCACATGAATTTGAAACAGCAGCTTTCATAGTTTCCCAACTATCAGGTAAAGATCTCAACAACAAAATTGCATTAACTTCATCTGAAAAATCTAAATCAACGGCAGCTAACTTATTCATCAATAAATCAAATTCGTTGATATGAGTAGTGACAGATGTACCTTCACTCATTTTCAAATTGAAAAATCTAGTGGCAAGATACACCTTGTTGTTTACCGAGGGTTTTTCATACATATTGGACAAAGCGGTCATCAGCTCCTCCGTGGTAGTCGCCTTCGCAACACTACTTTGCACATTCTTTGTCAAAGTTAAACGAATAGTCCCTAACACTTTCCTGTCCAATTTTTTCCATTCGGCTTCTCCCATGTCATCGGGTTTTCCTTCCAATGGTAAACTCAAATCCTTGGAACATAAATAATCCAATATTTGACATTTCCAAAAGCTAAAATCCGATCCATTAAATATTACTAATTTCTCATCTCCTCCAGCCATCGTTCTTCAACCTGCTCTGATACCACTTGATAGACAAATTTTGGTCACAGTACCAACAATATATAATCAATCTAAATTTCCAGCAACTCAGATAAAAATATATATTCAAGCCTTTTCCAAGATCCAATTCGTTCTCCAAATTAAAATACGGAATCAACAATTTGGAAACGATATGCTTAAAAAAATATAGATAAAGGAATCTAAATTAATAAGCAACAAGAACGATCATAAAAGTTTAGGGAAGAGAAATTGACACCAATTTATCTTTGGTTCACCCAATGATGGCTACTTCAGGTTCTCTGCTACCAATGCGAGGTTCCACTAAATTGATGAGAGAAACTACAAGAGTATTACAAACACTCTTCAATGGAGAATAAACACCCTCTTACAAAATATACCCAAGAAGAAAAGAAATTCTCAAAATTTGCCTTCTCTAATTTTCCTCTCTTCTATTCTGTACAATTTTTGTAACACAGTAAAAAACTACACACACAAGGCTACTGCCTTTCCTTTTTTTTTTTTTAATTTTCGTTGCCACACTCACACACACAAACTGCTATGCAGTTATTTTCTTTTTTTTAAATTAAAACAAACCACAATGTGATTGCTTTTTGTAACTAATTAAAAAGCAAACATGGGAATTTAGTTGTTTGGACTCCACTAACTCAACAAGATTTTCAACACCAATATTCACTTCCCCACTAATCCTTTTTCCTGTGTTGAATTGATTTTCACCAACCTTAAAAGCCCACCCCATGAGTAACCTATTCTGCTAGGGCTAAATTAGAAGTATAAAATTCTCAGTATATAATTCAAGATGAGGTATTATTTAATTTTAAAATAAAAGTTAAGAGAAAAATGTGGATTATGCTACTGTGAAAATGTTGAGAAATGTGTTGCTTACTAAGAAATATGAGTGAGTATTTGAGTAAATTTTACCTAAGTACGGGGTGTTTGTTTGCCATATTTAAAGAGAATTTAGATCGAGGATTTACTAACTCCTCCTCGAAAAACTACACCCAAACGACTTTTTTGTAATTATTCAAAATAACTCCTCATTTTTACTACTAAAAAAAACTTCTCATTTCTAACAACTCATTTATATTTATTCATTTATAACTATTAAAAAAAATAATTCCTTATTTTCTAACCACTCATTTCTAATCATTCATTTCTTATTCTTCAAAATAATTCATTTTTAACCCTTCATTTCTAATCATTCATTTTTTACCTATTCAAAATGATTACTCATTTTAAATTCACATCCAAAGAAGTTACTAACTCTAACTCCTCTACATAAAAATCACATCTACTTTTTTACTACGATTTTCAATTTCTAACTATTTAAAATAACTCATTGATCAAAACCTCATTTAAACACCTCCTACTGGTTTAATTTTAAGCACATAAAAAAACGGAATAGAGGTATTTTAATTTAAAGACATTTGTTTTGGTGAAATATTCTTAAAAAGTAAATTTAACCTTGAATTTTTAACTAAACTTTATTTTCTTGCACAAGGTAATTCCACATATGTGGAGAAAAGTGGAAGAGGGAAGTTTATTAATATTATTATTATTATTATTACTTTTTAAGCAGAGTTCTAATTAGTGGTACATATATTGTTGATGGGGGATTATGGCCGTTCATAATTAACCGTGAATTTGTCTAAGATTGGGAATGTCGTGCCTACAAAACAAAGATTAGAATTGGACACCGATGTGCTATAAGTCACGCAAACTCTGATACCTAAGTTAGTTTACGATGGGTAAGAGTTCAGAGAGTTAGTAACTTCAAGGGTTCGAATTAGCTTACTCCTCTCTATTTTTGACCAAGAGTTCTTATAGGTCCCTCATATAACTATTTTCGGCCTTACTTCTCTTCATTGTGGGTCGAATGTGAGATAAGGGGGTGACCCTTGTACGAACAAGATGGAGGAGGCCACGTGGGGACTATTGACTTGGTGATCAAGGAAAAGATAGAAAAGCGACATGCATTGGGTGCGCATATGGATTGGGCAATGACTGACCCACCGCCCGACTCTTCCAATTTACGGGGGGGCGATGCCCAACCTTCTCTATGCACGGGTCAGGTGGTGCCCGACCCACCACAGGTTAGGCGGCCCTTCCTATCTAAACATAGGTAAAAATTATCTTTTGTTTGAACCATTCTACAAACGACATTTCAAACATTTTCAAATAATCTGTCCATATAATCAATCACCTATGTTAAACTGTTAAAAGTCATCACTAGCCCATTGAAGTTTAGCCCAAAAATTATAAAAGCCCAATCATCATGAAGAATATATATATATATATATATATATATATATATATATATATATATATATATTTTAGTACAAGTTGGGGGAGGGGGATTACAATAGCGATACCATGGATCGAACCTGTGACCATGGAATGGAAATGAATTAACACCAAACCAGATAACCAATCGCGTCACCGATCCATTCGGTATCATGAAGAATATTAATTAGAGTAGAAGCCCAATATTGTAGAAGTTTCTTAATAAATTGTAGAAGTGTTTAGAATGTTAGTTTTATGTGGACATTTAAAGAATGTCCTAGAAAGTGTAAAATATCTAGATATTTTTAGGATTACTCTAGACAAATGTGTGGTCCACATTGACTAGCCCATACTATAAATACTCTTCCACCTCACCATATTTTGTATCCAAGAAAAAGCAAGTGTTGTAGTGTCCTACAAAGTGTCTTCAAAGAGTCCAAGTGTAAGTTTGTTGTGTGTGTCCTAAACACTTGTCTTGTAATCTCTTCTAAAGTGGTCATAATAAAAAGTGTCGGTGTTCCTCACGTAAGAGTTGTGTTCATCAATCTGGTATCAGAGCCAAGTTGTGATAGGCTGTCAGATCTCTTGAAATTCTTAGTATGCTCTGTGGTTGCAGCTCTGACTAATCTTCCACATCATAAACGATTTCTTGAGATTGTTAGTGAGTAAGTTTTTTCGTGTCGTGAGTAGTCTGTGACTCTGCAAGTTTAGTGTGGAAAACTAGCTTGTTTGGTATTGCTGAGGTACTACCAACACGATGGGTGATCTCCGAGTCGTCGGAGGAATCAAGAAACTCAACAACAACAACTACAACACGTGGGCAACATGCATGATGTCCTACTTACATGGACAAGACCTATGTGAGGTCGTTGGCGGGAGTGAAACTACGCCGCCAGAAGAGGATGCTAATGGCGCTTTGCGGAAATGGAAAATCAAAGCAGGCAAAGCAATGTTTGCCTTGAAGACCACTGTTAAGAAGAGATGCTGGAGCACATTCGGGACAACAAAACACCTAAAGAAGCATGGGACACGTTTGCGATGCTCTTCTCAAAGAAGAATGATACGAGGCTACAACTTCTGGAGAGTGAGCTATTATCAATCTCACAACACAACATGATGATCGCTCAGTACTTCCACAAGGTCAAGTCGATCTGTTGGGAGATTACTGAACTAGATCTAAATTCTGCTATTGGAGAAGCTCGGATGAAGAGGATCATCATTCACTGATTGCGACCGGAGTATAGAAGCTTCATCATTGCTATACAAGGATGGCCTACCCAACCATCACTTGTAGAGTTCGAAAATTTGCTAGCCAGTCAAAAAGCCATGACTATGCAAATGAGAGGCATCACGTTAAAAAGTGAAGAAGAAGCACTCTACACAAGCAAAAGCCGGATCAAATTTTTAAGCAACCATCCAAAGGTGGAAATGCTGATAAAGGAAAAAGTCATCAAGGAACCGCACAACCTTGGAGAGCTCAAAAGAACGAAAATAAGAGTTCTCAAGGAAAGAGGTTCGAAGGAAATTGCTACAATTGTGGCAAGAAGGGCCACATGTCCAAGGACTGTTGGCCGAAGAAAAAGTCCATTGAAAGCAATACGACAACCTCAAAAAAGGAGACAGAGGATGAATGAGATGTTGAAGCACTATGTGCTTTTGAAGAAGGCGAGCAAGCACTTATGACGATGGTGGGAGAGCACATCGATTATGAGAATGACTGGATCATTGATTCAGGATGCTCGAACCACATGACTGGTGATCAGAGCAAACTCAGAGACAAGAAAGAGTATAAAGGAAGTCGTGTGGTGCGTACAGCCAACAACACACAGTTGCCGATTGCTCAGATAGGCAACACGACGATTGTGCCTGGTAATAAATCTGGCAAGGTATTACTACACAATATCTATCATGTGCCGGGTATAAAGAAGAATTTGTTGTTAGTGTCACAACTAACAACATCAGGCAACTACGTCTTGTTTGGGCCAGAAGATGTGAAGGTCTATGAAGACATAAAGATATTGGGAAATCCAACAATGAAAGGACGGAGAGTGAAGTCTGTTTATGTGCTCTCTGCAGAGACTGCTTATATCGATAAGACTCGAAAGAATGAGACATCAGATTTATGGCATGCAAGGTTGGGACATGTTGGCTACCACAAGTTGAAGGTGATTATGGAAAAATCTTTACTCAAAGGCCTTCCTCAACTTGAAGTCAAGACTGATACTGTTTGTGCTGGATGTCAATATGGTAAAACTCATCAATTACCATACAAGGAGTCAAAGTTCAGAGCAAAGAGACCATTAGAGTTAATTCACTCTGATGTGTTCAGTCTAGTCAAGCAACCATCAATTAGTGGAATGCGGTACATGGTGGCGTTCATTGACGACTACTCAAGATATGTGTGGATTTTCTTTATGAAAGAAAAGTCTGACACATTCTCAAAATTTCAAGAATTCAAGACAACGGTCGAAGGAGAAGTAGGAATGAAGATTCGTTGCCTACGCTCAGACAATGGAGGAGAATACACGTCTGTTGAGTTCGATCGATTTCTACAGAAGAGCGGAATACGTCATCAGTTTACATGTGCCAACACACCACAAAAAAATGGTATAACAGAGAGAAAGAATCGACATCTTGCAGAGATATGTCGAAGCATGCTACATGTAAAGAATGTCCCAGGGAGATTTTGGGCCGAAGGCATGCGACTGCAGCCCATGTGATCAACAAACTTCCCCAACCCAGGTTAGGCTTCATCTCACCATTTGAGACATTATGGGATATGAAACCTACTGTTAGCTACTTTCGAGTATTTGGTTGTGTTTGCTACGTATTTGTGTCTAGTCATCTACGTAGCAAGTTTGATAAGAAACAGTCAGATGTATATTTGTTGGATACGACAATCAAAGAAAAGGATGGAAATGTTGTGATCCAACAAATGGAAGATGCTATACATCAAGAGATGTAGTATTTGATGAAGCATCTTCTTGGTGGTCTTCGGAGAAGAAAGTCTTACCCGACTCAAACAACATTGAAGAAATTCTTCAACGAAAGACGGGAGAGCAAACCGCACACATATGGTCAAGTGATGATGTGCTTGAAGATCCAAACGACACTGATGTTGGTGATCAAGCCGCAACTCAATCAAGCAAACCCGGTGAAAAAGAAATGCCACTTTCACAACTTAGACGGTCAGAAAGAATTCGAAAGCCAAATCCTAAATATGCCAATGCAGCTATTATCGAAGATGGTGTTAAAGAGCCGGAGACGTATGAAGAAGCATCGAAAAACTCAGTTTGGCAAAAGGCGATGGAGGAAAAAATTACAGCTTTGGAGAAAAATCAAACATGGGTGCTGGTACCAAGACCAAGAGATGTCAAACCCATTTCTTGCAAGTGGGTTTACAAAATAAAGCTACGCCCAGATGGATCAATCGAAAGATACAAGGCTCGCCTTGTAGCTCGAGGGTTTTCTCAACAATATGGACTAGACTACGATGAAACATTTAGTCCAGTAGCAAAAATTGCTACCATACGAGTCCTCCTAGCACTTGCAGCAAGTAAAGAATGGAAGTTGTGGCAAATGGATGTGAAAAATGCTTTCTTGCACGGAGAATTGGATCGAGAGATCTATATGAACCAACCAATGGGATTTGAGAATGAAGCCAATCCCAATTATGTGTGCAAGTTGAGAAAAGCTCTCTATGGATTAAGACAAGCACCTAGAGCTTGGTATGGTAAGATTGCAGAATTTCTTACTCGAAGTGGTTATTTAGTTGCACTAGCAGATTCAAGCTTGTTCATCAAAGGAAGAGAAGAAAAATTGGCAGTTGTGTTGGTCTATGTGGACGACCTAATCATCACCGGAGACGACGAAAGAGAAATTTGCCAAACAAGAGAAAATTTATCAGTGCGCTTCCATATGAAAGAGCTTGGAGAACTTAAACACTTCTTGGGCCTAGAAGTTGATCGAACAAAGGAAGGTTTATTTGTCTGTCAACAAAAATATATGAGAGATATACTGCAAAAGTTCGGCATGATGGAGTGCAAGCCAGTCTCAATACCGATAGAGCCAAATGCTAACATTTGTGCACATGAAGGCAAAGACTTGGACAATGGAACAATGTATTGACAACTTGTAGGTAGTCTTAACTACCTAACTTTAACTCGACCTGACATCTCTTATGCAGTTGGAGTCATGAGTCGGTACATGCAAAATCCAAAGAAGGCTCATTTGGATGCGACACGACGGATCCTAAGATATGTCAAAGGTACGATCGACTATGGTCTTTTATACAAAAAAGGTAAAGATTGCAAACTAGTTGGATATTGTGATGCTGACTACGCAGGAAACCATGACACTCGAAGATCAACCACTAGATATGTGTTCAAGCTTGGTTCGGGAACAATTTCTTGGTGTAGCAAAAGACAACCAACAGTATCATTGTCAACTACAGAAGCAGAGTACAGAGCAGCGGCTGCAGCAGCTCAAGAAAGTATATGGTTGACACTCTTAATGGAGGATTTACACCAGAAAGTTGACTATGCAATACCACTTCATTGCGACAACCAATCAACAATTTGCTTAGCAGAGAATCCAGTGTTTCATGCTAGAACAAAGCATGTAGAGGTGTACTATCATTTTATTAGAGAGAAAGTTCTGAAAGAAGAAATCGAGATGCGGCAAATCAAGACAGATAACCAAGTGGCGGACTTATTCACAAAAGGGCTGAATAATGGCAAATGTGAGGGCTTTTGTTGTCAGCTTAACATGGTACGAAGAATAGGAGCTAGTGGTGAGGGAGAGTGTTAAAAGTCATCACTAGCCCATTGAAGTTTAGCCCAAAAATTATAAAAGCCCAATCATCATGAAGAATATATATATGTATATATATATATATTTTAGTACAAGTTGGGGGAGGGGGATTACAATACCGATACCAGGGATCGAACCTATGACCATGGAATGGAAATGGATTAACACCAAACCAGATAACCAATCGCGTCACCGATCCATTCGGTATCATGAAGAATATTAATTAGAGTAGAAGCCCAATATTGTAGAAGTTTCTTAATAAATTGTAGAAGTGTTTAGAATGTTAGTTTTATGTGGACATTTAAAGAATGTCCTAGAAAGTGTAAAATATCTAGATATTTTTAGGATTACTCTAGACAAATGTGTGGTCCACATTGTCTAGCCCATACTATAAATACTCTTCCACCTCACCATATTTTGTATCCAAGAAAAAGCAAGTGTTGTAGTGTCCTACAAAGTGTCTTCAAAGAGTCCAAGTGTAAGTTTGTTGTGTGTGTCCTAAACACTTGTCTTGTAATCTCTTCTAAAGTGGTCATAATAAAAAGTGTCGGTGTTCCTCACGTAAGAGTTGTGTTCATCGTAAACTTCACCTTACCTTCTTGTCTTCTTCTTCTTTTTCTTTTCTTTTACAACTTTATATTGCTTTTTCACTTTATAATGGACAGAGAAAATATTTAGGTGAGAGAATAAAGAAAACAAAGTTTAAATTTCCTCCTAATAAATATACAAAACGACAATAAAAAGAGGTAAAATGAATCTTAAAAAAACGGAATATAACTGTGATATTCATCCAAAAACCTTCACTTTAATAGTGACCCAATATTCTTGAAACACAACCATATACGATAAAACCTTTTACATTTTAATATTCGAAAAGTAGCTGCGACAACATTCTTAATAATTTTTTCTTCGTTTATTCCTTTTGGGCTTTTCTCTTTCCTTTTCCCATTCCCTTTTTTATCACAATTTATATCTAACGATTTAGATAAGTTGGGTACCAATATCAAACTATTTGTGTACAAAATTGTAATTGTGAAAAATATATATATATATATATATATATATATATATATATATATATATATATATATGAATAGATTTGTTTGGACTATTTTGGAATATGTTATGATTTTTTAATGATGAGTTATTTAATAAATTTAAATGATACAACATATATGTTACCTACAATATAATAGATATCTTTTATTTATTACTTTTTTTTTCTTTTAGGAATATTATACAACTAAGTAAACCGACTTGTTATAATAATTAAATTATAAAACATAATAATTTTTTAAATCGTAGCAATGTTTTCTTAAAATATATAATGGGTTAATAGTGTTGGCAAGTCTTTGAGGTCGGAATAAAAGACTTGCTCTAACAAGAATTTCTTGGATAGAATTTCTTAAAATATATAATGGGTTAATAATGTTTATTGCCTCGTGTCTCTTCGCGGCAAGCTGCGATTCCGCTGCTTCGCTTGCCACTTGTTTGCCCTTCATAGGCTACTTCTTAAGTGGCGTCGGCGCTTTCGCTGAGCCTTCGCCTCGTTTCCTTTTTAACTCTGGGATGCCTGGGAGTTTTAGCTTTTGCGGCACCAACTTGGGCTCTGGTTCTTTTGCTTGCTTTTGTTCTTCGTTTGAATTCAGGAGGAATTCAAACTCCCTTCAAGCTCTTCTGCTAACTTTTCGACAGAATCGACCTTTTTCTCGCCTTCCTCTGACCGCGGGGGTGAAGCATCCAAATCATCTTCAGAGTCCGTTTCGCCAACCCATTCCCCAAACAACCGTCTTGCTAATTTTGTAGCAGCAAGCTTTGCTTGTTTAGTGGGTTTAGGTACTGCGCCCTTCGAACCGAGCGGGGGCTCTGCAATTGTGTTTCGCTGTGCCACTTCTCCGCGAGGTGCTTCGCGAACTTTTTGATCCTCGACAACTGGCTTGGCCTTTTTCTTTGTTACTGCGGTGGGAGCTCCAACCGCTTTCTTTCCTTTCTCAGTCTTCACGGACTACTTCGCTTCAACTATCAGCGATGGAATTTTTTGTGACTGCACTGCCTTTGCTACTTGCTTTTGCACTGCCGACCTTTCCACATTGCCCGCAGAAGTCTCAACAGAGGATATCTTTAGAGCGGGTTTTGCTAGTGTGTAACGACCCGACTTCCTAAAATACTCTAATGGGGTGTTACGGGTGCATGCATATTAAAATCCTCAAAACCAATTTACTAATCACATGCGTTTTTCCAACAAAACCTCATAAAACATGAAAACGGTGCTAATAGTTTGAAAACATACAAATAGAATTCGGGATCCTGATAGTTCAAAACAAATACAGTTCAAAGAGTTTAAAATGTAAAAACATATGGTTCAATAGTAGTAAACAATGCAGAAAGAAAATGTCGACACCGTGTCCATGATCGATTCAGCTCCCAGCCTAGCCACCTTGAAATAGACCAGTACCTGAAAATGTAAGAGGTGAGTATATCGAAATATACCTAGTAAGAAGCCCCACCATGGGGTTAAGCATGTAAATAGAAACAAGTTAGAAAATATGACAACTGAAGCTAAATGCCTCGCTCATGCGTGGTCGGCTCTCAGGCCGGTCACGAGCAAGCAATGTCAAACAGCGGCTTGCAAGCTGTGAGTAAGTTACGGCTAAATGCCGAGCAATCATCTGACCAAGGTCAGAGCAAAAACCCCGAGGGAAGAGAACACATAAGTTCCCCAAACCTCGGGTTGGACACGTCCCATACCGTGCCCTAATGGAAAATCACAATTATCTCGGGGGTAGCCTGACCTCTATCAAGGACCCGCCAAAGTGCACCAGCGGAGACATGCCTCGGGTAGCCTGACCTCTGCCAGGGACTCATAACGCTGTGCTCGTAGAGACATACTCTAATGTCTAGGGGTAGCTTGGCCCACGCCAGGGACCCACCAATAAAGTTACCCGACCCTGTCGGGGAGGGCCACGAGTGAGAGGAACACACAACATCCCTAACCTCAGGCGAGGGATTAAGCACAAAGAATCCCAAAAGCCACGAATGGGGGACTAGCCACATAGAGTCCCTAATGCCACGAGTGAGGGACTATCACACAAAATCCTTAAACCTCGGGCAAACAGGCGTACCGATAAACATTCCTTCACACCATCATCTGTCCCAGTGGCCTCTTCCGGTAGGTGTCGGGGTCAGGCAGGTCATGACTGCCCTCCTTCCCACTTACCAGGCTGTTGTTGTAGGTGTCTGGGTCAAGCGAGTCATGTCCAACTCCCCTTCCCACGTACACAACCGATAAACCTGTGGAACCATGCACACAACATATTAGGTTCTACGAGTACACACAGAGAGATAGTAACTAGCACTAGAATCACACGAGATCTAGCCTAGCCTAGGCGAGCGCACCCGACCCACCCGAGGGTTGGTGCGACCCGCAACGTGTACCCACAACCAAGGAACCCGTTGTTCCGCACACAAGGTGACACGTGGATGAGATCTGACCCCTTGGTCGGATGTAAAAGTCAACCCGTAGGCTTGTGCAGCCCAACCACGTGTCTCGAAGCAAAGAGGATCTAGATCCTCGTTTGATTCCTAAGGGGCACTAGCGAGTCACAACAACAACAAGATATCGAACATGCAATCACGAGTCCCAAAATGTGTGAACTAGCTGCTCCTCTAGGTGGTCAACACGGTAACCGGGCCTAGCTATTCTAACGACAACATAACATAAACGGACAACCCTTCAGGTAACGAACAGAGAAATCGAGCATAATCATGGCAGCACGTGTACAGTCAAACAAGGATGAAGTCAACAACATAGAACATGCATAAACCCAAGGCAATTCAGTCAAGCAACAGGTTAAACAGATAAGCAGTTCATCGCATATACGAGTAGAGATACAATCGAGAGATGATGATACGATCACAAGAATACACAACAATAGAGATTTAACCATTTACGAGCCATGCACGATCTCATGCTACCACGAGTAGAGAATAATAGGTTCAAACAGTGAATAACAACACCAAAGCATACATGTGTCAAGTCATCCAACAATCAATTCTCGTAATTTCTATCATGCCACTATTCACATGTTTTAAACCACAAACCCGAATCATAATAAAGCTCCTTACCTTCCCGACGACTCAACCGAAACACCACGGGAACCCACGAGCTAAACAACAACCCGAAACGATGAAACCCGAGAGCACCTAAGCACAAAACAACGTTGAGCGTTCGTTATGGACAATCTAAACAAGCCACAAAGAAGGTTAGCATCATGAGAACGAGGGGAAGCTACTGCCCGAAAATGCCTCGCTGGAGCACGGCGGTGGCGACGCGTGGTGGCCGATGGCGGCGCGCCGTCATAGAACGTGGCGAGCCATACCTCGTTTCGAAGGTCTCGAGCTCAGGATCAAGGAATGAGTCTTGGATTTTCAAACGGACTTCTCTAGCTCCCGAAAACTACAAAAGAAGAAACGAGTTTCAAAACCCTCTCGCTGGAAAACTCCATGAAAACTAACAAATCTTACCTTGTTTCGAAGCTCTTGACTCCCTGAGCACGGATCTGGTCTCGGAATCGCGAACGGAGCTCTCTAACTCCGGTAAACTACAAAAGAAGAAATGGGTTTCAAAACCCTCTCGCTGGAAAACTTCATGAAAACCAACAAATCTTACCTTGTTTCGAAGCTCTCGACTCCCTGAGCATGAATCTAGTCTCGGAATAGCGAACGGAGCTCTCTAACTCCGTGAAACTGAGAAGGAATGAGTGGGTTTTAGGTGGTGGTGGTGGTTGTTGGGGTTGGATGAAGAAGAGAGAGAAAAGGTGGCCAAATAAAAAAAATACATAAATAAAACCTTCTTTCCATTTAATCCATAAACCCTAATTTAACATAACCCAAAATATCTTTTGCATTTTAGCTTTTATTACTATAAATTTCTAAATAACTTATCAAGGTGACTCATAGCTTAAATTTCATGGAGCATTAAATAATATAATTAGTTTGAGATTTATTAGCATATTCAATAAAACACTAACTATACTTAAAAATTATCTGAAGTGTTATAATATTATAAAAATAAATTCAATAAAAACACTTAAATGATTTTAGAAAAACTAGGGTGTTACAATATTTCCCTCTTAAAGAGACTTTCGTCTTTAAAGCCACTTTAAGATACAACACCCAAGAGAACGAGATTGCACATCGTTTCCTCTTTGATCCACAATGCACCCTCTAGTGACACCACAAACCTTTTTTTTTAAAACAACACGTAGTTGTTCAAACCTTTTCAACCAAAATTAAAATACTGAAATAGTTTAAAGCTCATCTAGTTATTTGGGTCCACAAGATTATTAATGATCAGTTATAGGTTAAAACGTTTGTTCTTATTGTTGAAATCATCTAGGTAAAAACATTTCAACCCAATAAAACTTTACACTACTTTAAAACTCATTTAGTAAACTGGATCTTCAAGGTTATTAAAATTCACTGTGGTTTTAAACCCTAAATTTTAATTACCAAAACGTTAGAGTCACATGGTTCAATTTGAATTGTTAAAACATCATGGTCATCACTCTTATTTTCAAAATAGTGTTTTCTCATTAATACTTTGGTTGGTCTGGTTCAAGCCAAAAACCTTCAAGAGTTGAGGTAAACATGGTTTTATTGCCAAAGAACTTTTGGGAGAACTCAGGTCTCGATGTTTTAACACTAACAAAGAAATTGAAACAACAGAACCAACTCGCACTTAGCTGCAACACCAAAATGAATCAATAGCCTGACCCAGCTGGATCCACCACACTGAAGAGAGATAGACACTCACTCTAGCTTCTGAAACCTCCCGCGTATTCCCCTAAATAAACTTACCACTTTTCAACTTTTCCTCGCAATGCGTAACAACAAACTCCACCTCGCAAGCTCACTTTCAACTCCGACTATGATCAAACACCACAAAACAAACTGGCGAGACAAGACTCCACACTTTGTGGGAACACAACAAACTAGCTTGGCTTGCAAAACAAACGAGGGCGATCCTCTAACCTCCACTCTCTAAACTCGAAGCTCAGGAAAGAAGAAGAACTGAGGTTGACCTTCTTCCAAAGGCAGTCAATGACTGTGTGGTTATCGATAAACCACTCCATGCCACACATGGCATGAAACTCGAATAGGGTAAAGCTAAATCGAGAAATACGCTGGTAGCTGGTCGGATACACGTGTCTGACCAACTCCAACTCTCTAAGACAACAAACAACAATAGCACTAATATGGAACCAAGAGTACAATGCAATCATAGTAACTAATCAAGTAGTACAATCATAATTAACATGCAGGACAACACGGTCTTTATACAATACCTAGGCCATAAAATCATCATGCATAACAGAACAATGACATCGCGAGAAGGACGCGCACAAAAATTTAAGCAAGACGAGCAGACAGAGTGGTATAGTCACCGCGAAACATCAATATGGTAATACGATCATGATAACAGACAACACAGTGCGGCTATGATGAATGAAAAGAGCACAAAAATCGTAATAAAACAAATAAGCAATACAACCATGACAAGAACGACTACAACTATATGAACAGAATGAACAAGTCATGCAATGCGATCATGAATACCAAATAGAGCCTACAATCATGATGAACATGTAGAGCGAATACTAACCCGGTAAGAACGAATACAACCATAAAAATTGATTCATAAACAGAGCGATATAATCACGAAGAATAGACGGGACAATAAAATTCTGATGAAGCAGTAAAAACTGTATGACCATAACGAACTAAGGAGCAATACCATCATGAAGACACAAGTAGACCAATATAATCATGGTAACAAACAGAGCAATACAGTCATGATGAGGATGAATACCAGAATAAAAATCAAAATGAACACACCAAATCGAGTGATAAGATCAAGCAGGATGAACAGGGTCATGTGATCAGGAGCAAACAAATCAGGCGTAGTATAATTCACTAAGCAACAAATGGAGCAATACGATTCCCAAGAAACAGGTAAAACATTACGATCATTTACCAAACAAGCGAATGTGAGACAATTCAAACAAGAGGTACATCAACAATATGGGTAATGGATCAAAGACAACATATAAATGCAACAACCTAAGTACAAAAATCATAAACACATTCAATAGCATGAATGAGAGATCAAGAACACACATACACGCAAGGGACACAAGGTCGAAAAAAACCGGATTAACGATGTGAAGAGAGCATGGAACCTACGAATACGACAACAGTCCCATTAGTGTGAGAAGCAAGCTCCACTGGAGTGACATGCGCGACTGATGATGCGCGTGAAGACTCTCCTGTGGAATACGACATCTGGCAACGCACTGCAAAGTGGCCCTCTTGGCCACAATGGTAGCACACCTTCACCTTGGGAGGACAAGTCCCCTGGTGAACTCTTGAGCACTTGTGGTGCTCCGACACCTCCTCCAACGAACTCTGATGACGGCCTCGACGAGACCTCTGTCTCTGGTGCTGCCCGGGACCTACTCCCCTAGAATGCCTCCTCGACTGGCCATGATCTCTCTGGTAGGACTGGTTTCTCGCACGGCCGGGATTCCCCTGACTAAAGTGGTCTCTTGCACGGGTAACTCTGGGGTATGACTCCGGCTCCTGCCTGTGCCCGGATGTGCTGCCTAAACTCCCAAAGGCTATGAACTCGCTGGTGGTCTGCGTGGTCACATGATGCAAACAACTAGACAGTAGAGGTGTGAGCCACGTGTAGCTGAGTGTACACCCCATGCGGACCCTTTGCTAAGCTCGAATCAGATGCAAAAAGAGGTTGGCCTATGATTTTCTGCGTGTGAGTGGTGATGGCACGAACATCGTGCCTCTGAGCGACGAAGCGAGACCCTATCTATGGCGACAGCTTGGGCGAAACGAGCCTCTCCGAACTCTCTCATGAGTTGGTCCCACCGGATCGAGGTACCCCCACTGGGTAACTCTCCCTCGGAAGACATTACGGAAAGAGGTCACGAAGCTAGAATCGAACACCAAAAGGATCCTAATCAAGACCCACAATCAAGTAATACCAAAGACAAATCAAAACAATTTCACAACTAAAACATGCTTCTGACTTTACCCTACTTCACATACCTGGTGGCTGCTGGTCTGCTGATGATCATGGGCACACGGTTTACATCGTAAACCAGTCTACAGAATCTATGACTCTGTGCTGTGATACCAACTTGTAACGACCTGACTTCCTAAAATACTCTAATGGGGTGTTACGGGTGCATGCATATTAAAATCCTCAAAACCAATTTACTAATCACATGCGTTTTTCCAACAAAACCTCATAAAACATGAAAACGGTGCTAATAGTTCGAAAACATACAAATAGAGTTCGGGATCCCGATAGTTCAAAACAAATACATTTCAAAGAGTTTAAAACGTAAAAACAGATAGTTCAACAGTAGTAAACAATGCAGAAAGGAAATGTCGACACCGTGTCCATGATCGATCCAGCTCCCAGCCTAGCCACCTCGGAATAGACCAGTACCTAAAAATGTAAGGGGTGAGTATATCGAAATATACCCAGTAAGGAGCCCCACCATGAAGTTACGCATGTAAACAGAAAAAAGTTAGAAAATATGACAACTGAAGCTAAATGCCTCGCTCATGCGTGGTCGGCCCTTAGGCCAGTCACGAGCAAGCAATGTCAAACAGCGGCCTGCAAGCCTTGAGCAAGTTACGGCTAAATGCCGAGCAATCATCTGACCAAGGTCAGAGCAAAGACCCCAAGGGAAGAGAACACATAAGTTTCCCAAACCTCGGGTCTGACACGTCCCATACCGTGTCCTAAGAGAAAATCACAATTATCTCAGAGGTAGCCTGACCTCTGTCAAGGACCAGCCAAAGTGCACCAGTAGAGACATGCCTCGGGTAGCCTGACCTCTGCTAGGGACCCATAGCACTATGCTCGCAGAGACATACTCTAATGTCTCAGGGTAGCCTGGCCCACGCTAGGGACCCACCAATAAAGTCACCCGACCCTGTCGGGGAGGGCCACGAGTGAGGGGAATACACGGCATCCCTAAACCTCGGGTGAAGGATTAAGCACACAGAATCTCAAATTTTTGGGCTGGGGATTAAGCACACAGAATCCCAAAAGCCACGAGTGGGGGACTAACCACATAGAGTCCCTAATACCACGAGTGAGGGACTATCATACAGAATCCCTAAACCTCGGGCAAACAGGCGCACCGACAGGCATTCCTCCACACCATCATCTGTCCCAACAATCAATTCTCGTAATTTCTATCATGCCACTATTCACATGCTTTAAACCACAAACCCGAATCATAATGAAGCTCCTTACCTCTCCGACGACTCAAACGAAACACCACAGGAACCCACGAGCTAAACGACGACCCGAAACGATGAAACTCGAGAGCACCTAAACACAAAACAACGCCGAGCGTTCGTTATGGACAATCTAAACAAGCCACAAAGGAGGTTAACATCATGAGAACGAGGGGAAGCTTCTGCCCGAAAATGCCTGGCCGGAGCACGGCGGCGGCGGCGCATGGTGGAATGAGTCTTGGATTTTCAAATAGACTTCTCTAGCTCCTAGAAACTACAAAAGAAGAAACGGGTTTGAAAACCCTCTCGCCAGAAAACTCCATGAAAACTAACAAATCTTACCTTGTTTCAAAGCTCTTGACTCCCTGAGCACGAATCTTGTCTCGGAATCGCGAACGGAGCTCTCTAAGTCCGGGAAACTACGAAAGAAGAAACGGGTTTCAAAACCCTATCGCCGGAAAACTTCATGAAAACCAATAAATCTTACCATGTTTCGAAGCTCTCGACTCCCTCAGCATGGTTCTAGTCTCAGAATCGCGAACGAAGCTCTCTAACTCCGTGAAACTGAGAAGAAAGGAGTGGGTTTTAGGTGGTGGTGGTGGTTGTTGGGGTTGGATGAAGAAGAGAGAGGAAAGGTGGCCAAATAAAAAAAATACATAAATAAAACCTTCTTTCCATTTAATCCATAAACCCTAATTTAACTTTAAAACTCCAAATTCCATAACCCAAAATAAATTTTGCATTGTATCTTTTATTACTATAAATTTCTAAATAACTTATCAAGGTGACTCATAGCTTAAATCTCATGGAGCATTAAATAATATAATTAGTTTGAGATTTATTAACATATTCAATAAAACACTAACTATACTTAAAAATTATCTAGCGTGTTATAATAATATAAAAATAAATTCAATAAAAACACTTAAATGATTTTAGAAAAACTAGGGTGTTACATAGTGTGCTAGACCCGACTGATCACTACAGTATGATCTTCAGCCTAACTCTTACAGTTGAAGTTTCAGTGGCAGGCTTGTTCTTTGCGGCAGACTTCGCCAAAAGTGCTTATTTTACTGCTGCAGACTTGCTTGGGTCCGCCTTCTTCGTGAGGTTAGGGTTGATTGGTTTTTGAGAGGCCATGTCAAAATTTGTTTTTTTTGTTAACGTTGATAAATTTTAGCGAAGAGTTGCGAAAATCAGAGATTAAAGAGCTTAAGGGGATTTGAGTGCGTGAAAAGAGAAAATGATAAGGGAAGGGGCAATTTATATGGGTCGAGTTCGAGTGTAATGATTGCTCTTGGGAGGCGAAACGTTAATCTTCGCATGGCAAAATAGTCACCGTTAGATTGAATTCCCTCTTGACACGTGTCGACTTGGAGCTAGGCAATTAACGCCACGTGCTGGGGTTGGAAAAATGTGTGTACGAGCTGCTAACGTCACATCGTGACTTCACCAGTTTCGTTACTTCGCCTCGGCGGAACCTATCTCTTAACGACTAGAGAGGGAATTTTTTTTGAATATGAAGTCCTCTATTAGCGAAATGTCAAAAAAAAAAAAAACAACGAAAACTACAACTAGAAAAGTAAGACCGGATGAGATTAAGATATGTACAAAGTAGCTTTTACTTACCTGGACTGGAACAATTCTTATGAAATTAACTCCAATAATACCTTTGCTCCAGTGAAGGATTGTTCAACGAGAGGCCAGATAATAATCTTCTGTAGTTCCCCATCCTTGATTACTTGTTTGAGCCTCCTTTGCTCCTCAAATAGCTTCGCAGATTTTTCGATGATAGAGAACATGAGCAAACATATCATATTTACACATTGAGCAATCTTTCTTACCACGATCGTCAAGAATTTCTCTTGAAACTTGCCATTCGTTTGGTATTGCTCCCCCAAAAAGTTATCGTTGCTCGTTGCATCATTGTAAGAACCCGACCCGAAATACGGTCCTAAACATGGGTTCTCACTCAGCATGCAAGTTAAATATGTCAACAAGCGGTTTAGTGCTCATATTTAAAACTCTTCAAAACATTTGAGAACGGGGAACACTTAAAACATAACCAACAATTTTCATTAATCAAATCCAACAAAGTAAAAACAAGCCTGGCCAGTATTTATAAAAGAACACTCAAAACAGTTTAAACATCATTTAAACAACATTCCCCTAGGACTCCTGTCCATCTACATGCTGAACAAATAATGCAAATAACAAATAACAGAGTGCCGGCAGCTCCCATGATCAATCAACTCCCTCCGCTAGCCATCCCGCTGCTGTCACGAGTTACCTGGTGGAAAAACCACAGAAATAAGGGTGAGTATAAACATACTCAGCAAGAATCCCCAACCGGGGTACAATACGATACATCAATCATCTAGCACCCTAGTATACATGCAAACAGCTACCAACACAGATCATAGCTCAACGAGCTTACCAGGCAAACTCCGGAGTCCTCGGAAGTCTCCTACTTCCGGCCTAATGATTGGTTCTCATAACCAATCCTGAGACATCCTTGAGGGTCTTTCTCCCTCAGCCTAATGATCAGCTCAAAACCGATCCCAATAGATGTCGACACCTCGACCATATGATCGGCTCAAAACCAATCCCAATGGGTGTCCTCAAGGGTCTCTTACCCTCGCTAATAAATCTGGACTATCGGGAGAGTACCCGAAGTCTGGCTCTAAACTAGAAGGAATTGGTGTACTCACGAACATTAGCCCGGGAGCTCTCGAACCGGCGACTAACGCGTGTGCGCGCGCACACCGCATCTTCAGAATGAAGCGGCGTAAATGTGGGGCCTAAGTACAAACTACACGCGGGCAGCACGCATGCCTAAAGACTCGGAAGCAGTGTCATCGCGATCACGATGAGTGCGAGGTCCTCGACACTTATCTGTGCGGCTGTACCATCGACTGAAGCTAAGAACCGCCAAGGCGCAGCTTGCACCGCTGGCGGGGTTCCGCTCTAGCAGGCTACAAACTAGGCTTATGCCGATGTGGTAGCTAAATCCACATCGGCTGCCGGGTGGGAAGCAAGGTACGTTATGCTTCGCTCTACTCCCGACCGGTGGGGACAAGTACGTTATGTCCGCTCTCAGCCTCTGGATGATGACAAACCCTACTATGCTAGCTAAGAGTACAAAGTAAATGATTCCTGTCTAACATACAATAAGCAACACCAATCACACTTACCTAGCATGATACTTTTTCTCTCCTTTCTCTCTCCTCCAACCCAAGCACCCCCCCCAGTCGTCGCCATGCCCGAGCGGCCCGAGCCCCCTGGCGCCAGCTCGCCCAGCACTGCCGCCGCCGGCCGAGCCCCAGCTCAACTCGCGTCGCCCAGCTCCCAGGCCGCCCAGCCTGTGTCGCCCTCGCCCGGGCCCTGCGTCGCCGAGATCCGCCTCGCCCAGGCTGTCCTCGAGCCAGGTCGCCCACGTCCGTGTCGCCGCCTTTTGATCAGAGCGCGCGCCGCGCAATGCGCGCCGCCGCCAGCCTCGCATAATGCGTGCAGATCGAGCGCCCCGAGCCCGTCGCGTTGCGTCGCCTCGCGCCCGTGCGCCGTCCCCTCCGCGCCCCTGCGCCCGTGCCTGCGCCCAAAGATCTCGCCTGCGCCCGGCCCGGCCCGACCCACTGCGCCCGGCCTGCCTGTTGTGTCTTTGGTTGGCCCGAGCATTGTGGCTTCTCGGATGGTATTTCTCGAGTCTTTTCTTCGTTGGGCCCGAATTTATTGGCTGCTGGTTATTGATTTATTTGGGTTGTTTTATGTATGTGATTTGGGTGCTTTGTTTGATGTATAGGCTGTTCGGGATCGATTAGAGGCTCGAGGATTCGTTCGTTGACTTATTATGATTTATTATTGTTTTCTGCTTGTTCCAGGTAAGGATTTCTTACCGTGGTTGTGTGGACCCTGCGATATATATCGATATGCCTTGCTTGTTTGCTGACTATTATGAGCATGTTAGAGATAGAGCAGTTGATTGATTTCTTGCTAGCATGTTTGCTTGATTTTACATGTTAGTGCCATGCTAGGTTTGTTCTGCCGGCATGCTTTTGATTCCTGCTTAAGTTGTAGTATCATGCTAGGTAATGTGATTTATGTCGATCATTGCTTGCTAGCCAGGAATCATTGATTTTTGCTCTGTACTCTTAGATAGAGTTGTAGGGTTTGTCATCATCTAGAGGCTGAGCGGACATAACGTACTTTGTCCCCACTGATCGGGAGTAAAGTGTGCGCAGCATAACGTATCTTGCTACCCCGACCCGCCGGTTGTGGACTTAGCTACCCACTTCGGCAATAGCCTAGTTTGTAGCCTGCTAGAGCGGAACCCTGCCAACGGTGTAAGCCTACCTTGGCCGGCTCTTAGCTTCAGGTCGGTGGATCAGGCTGCACAGATGAGCGCCGATGGCCTCGCGCTACTATGATCAGTGACACCGCTTCCGAGTCATAGGCATGCGTACGTGGCCCGCGTAGTTTGCCCTTAGGCCCCCACATTTACGCCGGCTGCAGAGAGCATGCGGTGTGCGCGCACACGCGTTAGTCGCCGGTTCGGAGAGCTCCCCCGGGCTAATGTCGTGAGTACACCATTCCTTCCGTTAGAGCCTGACTTCGGGTACTCTCCCGTAAGTCCAGTTTAGTGTAAGGGCAAGGAGGCCCTTGAGGACATTTTAGGGATCAGTGTATTCCCCCGAGTGACAGATACCTCAGTGATGTCCTAGATTGGTCAGTGTATCCAATCCCTTTTAGGCCGGAAGAAAGAGACTTCCGATGGCTCCAGATCTTATTTTATGAGCTCGTTGAGCTATGATCTGTGTTGATAGCTATTTGCTGGAATGTTAAGGTGCTAGATGACTGATGTATCGTATTGTACCCCGGTTGGGGATTCTTACTGAGTATGTTTATACTCACCCTTATTTATCTTTCAGCTAACTTGGGACAACACCAGGATGGCTAGCGGAGGGAGCTGATTGTTCATGGGGAGCCGCCGGCACTCTGTCATTTATTATTGCATTGTTATTCAGCATGTAGATGGACAGGAGTCCTAGGAGAACATTGTTTAAAACGTTGTTTAAATTGTATTTTATATTTTTATAAATACTGGCCAAGATGTTTTACTACTGTTGGTTTGTTTAAATGAAAACTGTTGGCTATGTTTTAAGGGTTCCGCCTTCTCATATGTTTTGAAAGGTTTTTAAATATGAGCACTAAACCGCTTGTTATCATATTTAACTTGCATGCTGAGTGAGAACCCCGGTTTAAGACCATGTTTTGGGTCGGGTTCGTCACAATTGGTATCAGAGCATAGAGTCATAGATTCTGTAGACTAACATGCTTTGTAGGTTGTTGCTCCCATGATCATCAGCACTCCACGGCCGTCAGGTTTGTCTGAGTTCAATTAAGCTAAGGGTTAAGAATTTACAATACTTTTCATCTAGCTTTTATGCCTTGTGTAGAGTTGTGGAGCGGAGACGAGCAGGTTCTGACTCGTTGTTGGTTTGGGCTTAGCGAGCCATCATGCCAACTTTCCGCAGTGCGAGCAGTTTGATGAGCAGTGAGAGCCCAAGTGTGGGCCAACTTTTATGCTTTGTGTAGATCGCCAGTGTGTCGATCGCACCGAGAGGGAGGCAGAGTTTAGACTCCCGTAGGCCATTTGTGGCCCAGTTGTTGCTTTTACCCTAGTGAGAGGGTGGAGGTGCTCTGTGCAGATCGCCAGTATGTTGATCGCACTCAGAGGAGCAGGACGCTTGGCATGTCTGACCGAGGAGTTGGACCGATTGTATTGATGTTGAGGCCGCGTCCCAGGGTCGTTTAGGCCCGTAGGCCAGAGTTGGCCCTGGCAGTTGAGTTGCCTAGAGGAGGGGGTAGAGGCTAGCACGCCTCAGAGTGTGACTCCTTGAGCAGAGTGTGCTCCAGCCATGAGAGATTTGATGGCAGGTCTTTAGCTATCAGAGAGCAGAGACCCAAGCGCAGATTGTAGCGCGTAGTGAGGAGTCCCGGCACGCAGATAGCCCGGTGTGAGTTTGGTTCAAAGCATTTTTCCCCCCAGTAGCTCTTGTAGCCCCGGAGGTTCCCGGGAGGGCATGATCAGCAGGTTTATGCAGACGAGTTTGTTGGCGTTGATGGAGCCGCCCAGTTTGGCAAGTGGATGCCTGTAGAACTCGTTGTTTGAGAAAGTCCTACCGCTAGCTAGTAGTAAAGCGATTGGCGAGTTTGAGTTTAGCATCCGTGTGTTGGGATGCCACTGCTCGCAGGCCGAGAGTGTGTGTCGTCCCTGTCTTTGTTTGGTACATCGATTGATGGTGGTAGTCCCTCGAGAGAGGTGGACTAGCGAGTCTCCTGATCGCCCGATTGATTGGCAAGTTGCCGTGTTAGTGGCCTGAGGCAGATGTAGAGACATCTTTGTCACCTTGCAAGCCTGCTGTCGCTGTACATCCAGTTCTTTCAGTGCCCTCGTAGCCAGGGTGTTGTGTGGAGTTTGCTTGCCAGGGTTTTATCCATTTGTGGATTTCAGCGGGCTAGTAGAGTGGAACACTCTTTTTATTTGGATGTTCCTAGTGTGGAACAAGTTGTTGCCACCCGAGGAGTTGGCCTGAGCTTCTGTTGAGCATCGAGTGAGATGCAAGAGTTGGCCTGAGCTTTGTTGAGCATCGAGTGAGATGCAAGAGTTAGCCTGAGCTTTTGTTGAGCATCGAGTGGGATGCAGGAGTAGGCCTTGACATGTCTGTTAAGCGAGATGCTAGAGATTAGGCTGCTCGAGTGTTTGGACTCTTGTGTTGAGTGCCATTGCCCCGTCACATGGAGTGTGACCTTTCCTCAGAGGGGCATAAAGCTCGTTAGGGCTGATTTGTGTTGTAAAGGATGTAGTACCTGTTGGCACCAGGCTTTGAGAGGAGGCCTAGATTGAGGCCAGTTGGCTCTGTTGTGCAGGTGTTTCCATAGCCGCCCAGAGTATAGCATCCTCGCTAGTCTTGTACCCATTTTCCTGAGGTTGCACCTGTTTGGGTTGCATAAGAGATATAGCTCGGTGGTAGTCAGAGGACTACAAGTATGAGGTTTTCGAGGGAAAGTAGAAGCTTTCCTTGGTCACCGAGAGTTGAGTGCAAAGGATGCTATAGGCTGTTAAGAGCTAGCGCGTTCGAGTTCTCGCGCCTGTGTTGTGAGCTTGTGAGCCAGTTTGTTGGTAGCATGATTCGGCTACCCCTTTAGTTACCCTAGTATGGGTAGTGTTGGCATCGAGGATGCGTGATTGATCCAGTGTTAGAGCCATGAGTTGGATGGCTGTTCAGAGCGTTTAGTAGGTACATTGGCTTGAGGTATGATTGCTTGGTATGGATGCGTTCTTGTAAGAGTGAGTTGGCCAATGTGGCTTTTTGTGGTGAGTCGACCCCGAGTGGGTTTGGACTCTTGTTGCTCCCTGGATAGTAGTGGCTCTATTTGGAGGCAAAAGTTGCCCTGTGTGAGAGCCCTTGTTGGCATTGGATCAAGTTGGAGTTGTACACCCCGGTGTACTTTTGTGTAGCTCGTTCCGTGGTATATGTTTGGGGAAACCACGAAGGGTTCATGTTGAGGAGCCAGTGCTCAGTCTTTGGGTTGTCAAGGCTTTGGTTCTTGGCAAGTGCCCTAGCTTTGGTTGTAAGGATGCCGTGTTCGTTGCCGGGTTGTTGTTTAAGCAAGTTTTGCTTGTTGGTCCTTAGCCTGGTCAGAGTTCAGTTGGATCTGAACAAGAGCGGTGGTAGCAAAGCCACGTAGTTTCTGATCGTTATGGCTAAGAGAGCTGTTCGGATCCTTACCTTGGGCAGAAGGTATGTTCTGGCTGATGCTTGAGTAGGAGGATGACGCATTCTGTAGCGTCTCCGATCCTCTTGGTTTATAGGAGTTGGAGTTGGCCAGCTTAGTTGAGATGCTGGAGAGGGTTGTGCCCGTGTAGCCAGTTGGCTGTTAGATCGTTGTCGACCGTGTGTGTCGGAGGGTGATCGGAGGATCCCTAGGTTGTGGAGAGCCTCTCCAGAGCTCAGTTAGACCCAGGCAGTGTTCCTTGGGTGAGTTGCTTGCAGATTTGGCAGTATAGCAAGCTAGTGCTTGTTTGGAGTAGAGTCCGGATTGGTTCCGGTTTAGAGGCTAGTTGATGCTTGGTGTTGACCAAGATTTGGTTCTCTTGATGTTTCAAGAGCTAGCTCAGTTCGAGCAAGAGGGTGTTGCCCTGAGGGCTTGTTTCTAGTCAGGAGGTTTTGAGAGTTGACCCCTCCCTCGGCAGTTGAGTAAGTTCTGCTAGTTCTGGTTGGTGGTCCAATCAGTTGAGGTTTCCCTTCGGTGTTGCTTCCAAGAGAGTTGGTTGTTGTTTGCCCTTGGGTTTGAGCTAGTCAGCGAGCATGTGTGATGTTCGCTGCCCTTCAGAGTAGAGCAGTGGTTAGCCCAGCGAGAGGGTCCCTGCTTTGCGTTGTTAGCAAGCGAAAGTTGTTTGTCCCCGCAAGGGCGGTGGCCAGCCAGTTTAAGAGTTGAGCTTTTGCTGGGAAGTTGTTGGTTCTTTGGGGTTTGAAGTTTTTCCCCTAGTTTCCTTGGTGGTTGAGTTGCACCATGGATGCCAGCCTCGAGTATTAGCTTTGGAGATAGCCTCGCCAATTCGTTTTCCTTGCGATGTTCCGTGTGTGAAGTTTCTAGTCGCAAGATGAGTTATGCCTTGGCTAAAAGGAGGAAGTCCTTTGAGTAGCCTGTTGGACTTAAGAGTTGAGTGGTAGCTTGGAGGCGAGCTTTGCTCGCGATGAGCTTGAGTTGAGTTCTGCTGAGCAAGCCTTTCTCGGGCTTTGCTCCTAGTTGTAGTGCTTTCGCAGTTGGCGATTAGCGGAGCCACCGTTGAGTGTGTTGGCACAGAGGTGCCGTGGCTTTGGTTGGTTAGCCTTTGGGCTGTTCTCCTCAAGCTGTTGTGTTGCTAGTAGCTGCATGATGGTTTGGTCCTTGCAGCCCGAGATTTTCCATGAGAGGAACGTTGGTTGTTTCCTTGCCTGGCAATGATCTCTTTGGCCAGTTGCTAGTAGATTTGCATGGAAACGTTTGTGTTCGGCCGTTGAGAGGCTCCAGTTTGTTGGCTAGGCCGAGCGGAGCCTGTGCCTGGTTTTGGCCATTTAGGGTTGGCCGAAGCTGAAGTTTCAGCTCATGCTTGTTGGAAAAGTTTGCCTTTTGGATCAATCACCAGTTGGTGGTTCGATTGTTTTTCGTTAAGGCTTTAAGCAAGCTTTGTGGTTCGCTGTTCTCTTGTGAGGCAAGAGTAGGCCGTTTGGTTTCTAGAACCTGAGGGGTTCAGTTGTTTGGCCAGCATGGTGTAGAGTTGAGGCTGTTTGTTAACAGCTGTGGGCATTCAGAGAAGTTACGCCAGTGCGTGGCGTTGAGTTTTGGAGCTTGTGCCCAGTCTGCGAGTTTGCTGAAAGTAACACCGTAGAGAGGTGTTCCGTGTTGGATTAGCAGGGTTTTGATTGAGCCCCTGGTTTGTAGGGCCTTTTGAGATCCTTGAGCGGATCGGAGCTGTGGCCTTTCGGTTAGCTTTGCCCCGTTTGTGGCAGATTGGTTAGCTTTGTGGCTTTGAGCCTTTGAGAACCCAAGAGGGTTTGGTTCTCAAAGAAGGGCTAGTGTTGTCTTAGCCGAGGAGTTCAGTTGGCTAGGAATCAGTGGAGTATTCCTAGAGCCGTTTCGTCTTAGGACTTTCGAGGACGAAAGTCTTATAAGGAGGGAGTATTGTAACGGCCCAGGTTTCTATTCCGGTTCTCGAGGAGCTTCCGGTTCAGATTCAGTGGTTCGGTTGGGCCGTTAGAGCTGTTTGGACCCGTAGGGGTATTTTGGTCTTTTGCTCCCCAGGCAGGATTTGTGGATTTTCAAGGCTTCGAGGCAGCTCCTGCCTTTGTTGAGGCTTGTTTGTTGGTGGCTGCGAGTCCCGAGATGTTTGGGCTATTCGTTTGGGAGTTCGGTTGTGATTTGGGTTTTGGGCAAAGTGATGGTTGTTTGGGTGTTTCCTTCAGGATTCGAGCCGGGCCCTCAGTGTTGATTTGGGAGGTTGTTTTAAGTGAGATTTGTTGATTGGAAATGGCTGCTTCAGTCGGGTCTCGAAGGAGGAAGCCGGGAAATGGGATTTAAAGATTTTAAGGATTTTTGGAAAATTGGATTTAAATGGATAAGTTTGAAAATGAGGATAAAATCCCATTTTTCTTTTATTTCCCATTTTTCCCAAAATCCCCATTTTTCATTTTTTCTCTCCTTTCTCTCTCCTCCAACCCGAGCACCCCAACCCCCCTTGGTCGCCCATGCCCGAGGCAGCCCGAGCCCCTTGGCCGCCCAGCTCGCCCAGCCCGAGCCCCAGCCCAACTCGCGTCGCCCAGCTCCCAGGCCGCCCAGCCCGTGTCGCCCTCGCCCAGGCCCCGCGTCGCCTAGATCCGCCTCGCCCAGGCCGTCCCCGAGCCGGCTTCGCCAGTGCGTGTCGCGCGCGCTTGTGCCGGAAGCGCGCGACAATGTCGCGTCGTCGGCCTCGCCTGATCTGCGTGCGGATCGAGCGCCCCGAGCCCGTCGCCTAGCGCGTGCCCTTGTGCTTGTCGAGCTCGCGCGCCGCGCGTCCTGTCTCGGCCGAGCCGCGCGCGCCGCGCGCCGCCTCGCCCTGCGCCGTGCCGTGCCCCCCAGCGCGCGCCCGCACCCACCGACTGAAAAACTCGACCCAAAATACGGTCTTAAACCTAGGTTCTCACTCAGCATGCAAGTTAAATATTTCACCGAGCGGTTTAGTGCTCATATTTAAAACCTTTCAAAACATTTAGAACGGGGAATGCTTAAAACATAATCAACAATTTTGTTTACGAAAAACCAACGAAGTAAAACAAGCCGGGCCAGTATATATAAAAACATTCAAAATAGTTTAAACAACTTTTAATAATGTTTCCCCTAGGACTCATGTCCATCTACATGCTGAACAAATATGCAAACAATAAAGACAGAGTCTTGGCGGCTCCATGATCAATCAGCTCCCTCCGCTAGCCGTCCTGGTGCTGTCCAAGTTACCTGGTGGAAAACCACAGAAATAAGGTTGAGTATAAACATACTCAGAAAGAATCCCCAACCGGGGTACAATACGATACATAAATCATCTGGCACCCTAATATACATGCAAACAGTTACCAACACAGATCATAGCTCAACGAGCTTACAAGGCAGAGTCTGGAATCCTCGGAAGTCTCCTACTTCCGGCCTAATGATTGGTTCTCATAACCAATCCCGGGACATCTCCGAGGGTCTTTCTCCCTCGGCCAATTGATCAGCTCAAAAACCGATCCCAAAGATGTCCGACACCCTCGAGGGTCTTTCTCCCTCGACCATATGATCAGCTCAAAAGCCAATCCCAATGGGTGTCCTCAAGGGCCTCCTACCCTCGCTAACAAATCTGGACTATCGGAAGAGTACCCGAAGTCTGGCTCTAAACTGGAAGGCGGTGTACTCACGAACATTGCCCAGGGAGCTCTCCGAACCGGCGACTAACGCGCGTGTGCGCGCACACCGCATCCGCCGCAACCGGCGTAAATGTGGGGGCCTAGGTACAAACTACGCGAGGCCGTGCACGCATGCCTAAAGACTCGGAAAGCGGTGTCATCGAATACTGATGAGTGCGAGGCCCTCGACACTCATCTGTGCGACTGTACCACCGACTGAAGCTAAGAAGCGGCCAAGGCGGGCTTGCACCGTAAGCGTGGTTCCGCTCTAGCAGGCTACAAACTAGGCTTATGCCGATGAGGTAGCTAATCCTCATTGGCTGCCGGGGGGAAGCAATGTACGTTATGCTTCACTCTACTCCCGACCGGTGTGGACAAAGTACGTTATGTCCGCTCTCAGCCTCTGGATGATGACAAACCCTACTTTACTAGCTAAGAGTATAGAGTAACTGATTCCTGGCTAAACATACATATAATCATCAATCATACATAACCTAGCATGATACTACGTACTTAAAGCAGGAATCTCGAGCATGCTGGAAGAACAATCCTAGCATGGCACTAACATGTACAAACAAGCAAACATGCTAGCAAGAATGCAATCACAAGCTGTCCTATTCACTAATCATGTTCATAAAAGTAAACATGCATATAAGGCACAATCAAGAAAGCATCGCAGGGTCCACACAACCACGGTAAGAAATCCTTACTTGGAAACGAGCAGAAATAACTTTCACAATCAAATAATGACCCTCGAGCTTTAAAGCGAAACCGGGCAACCTAAGCATTTTAGTAAAAACAACCTAATTAAATAAACAAAGACCAATGCCTAGTGCCCAAAGGAGAAAAGACTGGGAATTACCGACCGAGAAGACACAAGGTCACGCCCCAACCCGCACGGCAGGCAGGTGTCCGTCCGCAAGGACAAGCGGTGGCGGCGCTGGCGCTGCACTAGGCGCCGTGGCGCTAGGCGCCAGCGCTGCACTGGCGCTGGCGCTGGCGCGCTAGTAGACGAGGACGGCTGACGCTTGGCCGTTGTGAGCAGCGAACACGCTGTCGGGGCGCGGGGCGCGACGTCGGTCTGCGAGGGGGCGAGGGCGGCGTGCGTCGGGCGGCGGCGAAGCGGATCGAGGAGACGCGTCTCGGGCGGGCTGGTCGTGGCGATCGCCACCGCACGCTCGGGCGATGTAACGCGCGTCGGGCGCGCTGGGCATGGGCCGAAGCTGCGGTGCAGTGCGGCATGCATGGGCGGTACATCTTTGGCCGAAGCGGTCTGATGCGGCCAGGGTGTGGTGCGGCTAGGGCATGGCTGGGAGGCTAGGGCTGGTGCGGCTAGGGTTGGGTTTTCTTGGTGAGGTCGGCAAGGAGAGAGAGAGAGAGAGAGAGAGAGAGAGAGAGAGAGAGAGAGAGAGAGAGAGAGAGAGAGAGAGAGAGAGAGAGAGAGAGTGAGAGATTGCAAAACAAGGGGAAAGGGATTTTCTTGATTTTCTTCCCTTTTCCTAATTTAAATGGGTCTAAAATCCCTTCCCAAAGCTTCCTCTTTCAAAACCCGGCCCAAGTGAACTTTTCTTTTTAATAAAACTCTTTTTCCTACAAACTCCCAAAACCATTTAGGGCAAGGGTTCAAATCCCAAAGGAAGCACTCAAAAACCCATTAATTTTGCCAATAACTAAAATACCTCCAAACTTCCCAAACAACTTGCCCAAACCTCTTGGGTCTTGCAACCAACAACCACCAAACTTCGATGAAGGCAGGAAAGACCCTGAAATCTTGAAAATCCTCAAAACCCTGACTGCGGGCAAAAAGACCAAAATACCCCTAAGGGTTAAAACAGCTCTAACGGCCCATCCGAACATCCGAAAAACGACCCAAAATCACCTGGGTAACCGAAATAGAAAACTGGGCCGTTACAATACTCCCTCCTTTTAAGACTTTCGTCCTCGAAAGTCCTAAGGCGAAAACAATTCTAGGAAAACTCCACTGATTCTTAACCAACCAAGCCCCCGGTTAAGACAACATAAATCCTTCTTCGAAACCGAACCCTCTTGGTTTCCCAAAGGCTCCAAGCCCAAAAGACACCGAGACTGCCACAAACTATCTCAACCAAAACTGAACTAACACTGAGCTTCGAAGAAAAACATGCGATAGCTAGTCGGTGAGTCACATCCTCTGACTCGCACCAACTCTCAAACGGTCTTACGACTCTAGGGCTCACTTATCCCTGCTAACCCAACTCAGAACGCCTCTCTACGGCGCTACTCTCAGCAAACTCGAGGACTGGTCACAAGCTCTAAACTCACCGTCGCGACCTGCCAGAACTTCTTCTCTGGCTCTGTTTGTTAACAAAAAATTTTTAACTCTACACCATGCTGACCAAACAACTGAACCTCTCGGGTTCTCGAAACTATTCTACCTACTCCTACTTCACAAGAGACCTGCGAACCCCAATGTTTGCCTACAATCCTTAACGAGATCCAAATCGAACCACAACTGGTGACTGATCCTAAGGCAAACCTTTCCAACTGGTACGCACCCACAACACTAAGCGACCATCTTGAGGAGCATCGACGCACTCAAGCCAGGGGCACATACCTGGTTCACCAGACGGCTAACCCACTCACACTAGCTGAACTTCAGCTACGGCCCCCTCTGAATGACAAGGTCCAGGAGCAAGCTCCACTCAATCAAACTAATAAACTTGAGCCCCTCATCGACCGACAACAAACTTTCTAATGCAATCTGAAAGCCACTAGTCTAAGGGAACATCGCCAAACAGGAAAACAACAACATTCCTCCCACGGAAACCTCGAGCAGCAAAGAATAAAACATCACGCGGCTACTAGCAACACAATAGCTGGAGGATAGCAACTCTAAGGTTTCAAACCAGTGCCACGGCACCTCTGTGCCAACTCACTCAACTACGACTCAGCTAAAATGCCAACTGCGAATGCACAACAACTAAAAGCAAAGCCCGAGAAAGGCTTGCTCAGCAGAAACTCAAACCAAGCTCATAACGAGCAAAGCTCGCCACCAAGCTACCACTCAACTTTTAAGTCCAACTGGCTACTCAAAGGACTTCCTCCTTTAGCCTAGGCCAAACTCATCTTGCGACTAGAAACTCCACACTCAGAACATCGCAAGGAATACGAACTGACTAGGCTATCTCCAAAGATAATACTTGCGGCTGGCATCCATGGTGCAACTCAACCACCATGGAAACTAGGGGTTCCTCAAACCCCAAAGAACCAACAACTTTCCAGCAAAATCTCAACTCTTAAACTGGCTGGCCTCCGCCCTTGCGGGGACAACCAACTTTCGCTTGCTAACAACACAATGCAGGGACCCCCTTGCTGGGCTAACCACTGCGCTACTCTGATCAACTACACAACTCAGGAGCTACGCTGACTCCTTCTAAACGGGAACGATTTCCCAGCAAGCGAACTCTGAAGGGCAGCGAACTTCACACACGCTCGCTGACTAGCTCAAACCCAAGGGCAACAACAACTAACTCTCTTGGAAGCAACACCCAAGGGAAAACCCAACTGATTGGTCCACCAATCCAGAACTAGCAGGACTTACTCAACCACCGAGGGAGGGGTCAACTCCCGAAACCTCCTGACTAGAAACAAGTCCTCAGGGCAACGCCCTTTGCTTGAACCGAGCTAGCTCTCGAAACAACAAGGGAACCAAATCTTGGTCAACACCAAGCACCAATTAGCCACCTCACCGGAACCAATCCGGACTCCACGCCAAACAAGCACTAGCCTGATAGACTACCAAATCGCCAAAGAACTCACCCAAGGACCTTTGCACTGGTGCGGTGAGCTCTAGAGAGGCTCTCCACAACCTAGGGATCCTCTGATCACCCTACGACACACATGGTCATCAAACGATCTAAACAGACAACCGGCTACACGGGCACAACTCTCTCCAGCATCTCAACTACGCTGGCCAACCCCAACTTCTTGAAAACCAGGAGAACCGGAAACGCTACAGACTGCGCCCTCCTCCTACTCAAGCATCAACCACAACATACCTTCTGCCCAAGGTAAGGATCCGAACAGCTCTCTTAGCCATGACAATCAGAAACTGCGCGGCTTTGCTACCACCGCTCTTGTTCAGTTCCAACTGAACTCTGACCAGGGCAAGGACCAACTAGAAAAACTTACTTAAATAACAACCCGGCTACGAACACGACATCCTTACAACCAAAGCTAGGGCAGTTGCCAAAGACTAAAGCCTTGACAACTCAAAGACTGAGCACTGGCTCCTCAACACAAACCTCCCGTGGTTCCTAAAACATAACCACGAAACGAGCTACACAAAAGTACACCAGCGTGTACAGCTCCAACTTGGTTCCTTAAGATCCAAACTCAACGAATACTCTCACACAAGGCAACTTTTGCCTCCCAATAGAGCCACAACTAGCAAAGGAGCAACAAGAGTTCAAACCACTCGGGGTCAACTCACCACGAAAAGCTACATTGGTCAATTCACTCTTACAAGAGCAGCTGACATACCACATGCCAATGTGCCCACTAAATGCTCCACTCAACCATCCAACTCATGGCTCTAACACTGGATCAACCACGCATCATCGATGCCAACCCTACTCATATTAGGGTAACTCCAAGGGTAATCGAAACACACTACCATCAAGCTGGCTCACAAGCCCACACACAAGCGCGAGAACTCGGACGCGCTAGCCCTCACCAACCTACAACATCCTTTGCACCCATCTCTCGGTGACCCTGAAAAGCTCCTACTTTTCCCTCGAACGACCTCACACATGTAGTTCTCTGACTACCACCGAGCTAGATCTCTTAAGCAATCCAACAGATGCAACTTCAGAAAAATGGGTACAAGGCTGGTGGGAATGCTATACTCCGGGCGGGCATGGAACCATCTGCACCAAAAGTGCCAACTGTCCCGAATCTAGGCCTCCTCTCAAGCTTGGTGCCAACAGGCACAACATCCTTTACAACACAAATCAGCCCAAAACAAGCTTTATGCCCCTCTGAGGATAGGGAAGGTCACACTCCAAGTGACGGGCAAAGGCACCCAACACAAGAGTCCAAAAACTCGAGCAGCCTAATCTCTGGCATCTCGCCTAACAGACATGCCACGGCCTACTACTGCATCCCACTCGATCCACATCTGGAACATGCCAACACAAGGTGCTTCTCTCTACTAGCCAACTAGAATCCACGGATGGGTTAAGTCCTGACAAGAAAACTCCACACTACACCCTGGCTACGAGGGTACTAAAGGAACTGGCTGCAAAACGATCAGAGGCTTGCGGGGAGAACAAGATGTCTCTACATCTTCCTCAAAAGCTACTAACTTGGCGCTTGCCAATCGACCAGTGTGGTGGTGGAGACTCTGCTGGTCCGCCTCTCACGGGGACTTCCACCACCACTTCTTTGCATCAAACAACACACGAGCGGCGCGCCTCGACCTCTAAACATCCGGTCATCGGCCTCTGAACACCGAGTCATCCCAACACTTGGATGATAAACTCGATCTGGCCAACCACCTTGCTTTGCTAGCGATGGGTCTCAAAATATCCAGCTCTACAGGCTTCCACTTGCCAAACTCGGCGGCTCGATCAACGCCAACTACTTATCAGCATAAACCTGCTGATCAAGCCCTCCCGGGAACCTCTGGGCTACTAGAGTTACTAGGAGGGGTGACTCCTAAATAAAATCTGCCAGCTGGGCTCTCTGCCCAAGACTCCTCACTACGCGCTACAAATTGCGTCTGGGTCTCCGCTCTCTGTTAGCTAAAAGACCTGCCATCAACTCCCTCATGGCTGGAGCGCGCTCTGCTCAAGGAGTCTCACTCTGAGGCGTGCTAGCCTCGACCCCCCCTACTCTTGGCAACCCATCTGCCAGGGCCAAAGGTGGCCTACGGGTCTAGACAACCCTGGACGCGGTCTCATCATCAACATGAACAGTCCAACTCCTCGGTTGGAAATACCAAACGTCCCTGCTCCTATAAGTGCAATCAATCTACTAGCGATCTACACAAAGCATAAAAGCTAGCCCACGCTGGGGCTCTCACTGCCAAACAAGGGTAACACATGTATACTAGATGCAATATTGTAAAATAAAACCCTTAGCTTAATGAACTCAGACAAACCTGACGGTCGCGGAGTGCTGATGATCATGGGGGCAACAACCTACAAAGCAGGTTAGTCTACAGAATCTATGACTCTGTGCTCTGATACCAACTGTAAAAACCCGACCCAAAATACGGTCCTAAACCTAGGTTCTCACTCAGCATGCAAGTTAAATATTTCACCGAGCGGTTTAGTGCTCATATTTAAAACCTTTTAAAACATTTAGAACGGGGAATGCTTAAAACATAATCAACAATTTTGTTTACGAAAAACCAACGAAGTAAAACACGCCTGGCCAGTATATATAAAAACATTCAAAACAGTTCAAACAACTTTTAATAATGTTTCCCCTAGGACTCCTGTCCATCTACATCTTTGAACAAATATGCAAACAATAAAGACAGAGTCTTGGCGGCTCCATGATCAATCGGCTCCCTCCGCATTAGCCGCGTCTGGTCTTTGTCCAAGTTACACGGTGGAAAACCACGAGAAATAAGGGTGAGTATAAACATACTCGGAAAGAATCCCCAACCAGGGGTACAATACGATACATCAATCATCGGCACCCTAATATACATGCAAAGCGATTACCAACACAGATCATAGCTCAACGAGCTTACAAGGCAGAGTGCGGAATCCTCGGAAGTCTCCTACTGCCAGGCCTAATGATTGGTTCTCATAACCAATCCGGGACATCTTCGAGGGTATTTCTCCTCGGCCAATTGATCACTCAAAAACCGATCCCAAAGATGTCCGACACCCTCGAGGGTCTTTCTCCTCGACCATATGATCAGCTCAAAAGCCAATCCCAATGGGTGTCCTCAAGGGCCTCCTACCCTCGCTAACAAATCTGGACTATCGGAAGAGTACATGAAGTCTGGCTCTAAACTGGAAGGAACTGGTGTACTCACGAACATTAGCCTGGAGGAGCTCTCCGAACCGGCGACTAACGCGTGTGCGCGCACACCGCATGCTGCTGCAACCGGCGTAAATATGGGTGCCTAGGTACAAACTATGCGGGCCAGGTACGCATGCCTAAAGACTCGGAAACGGTGTCATGAATACTGAGTGCGAGGCCCTCAAGACTTATCTCATGCAAACTGTACCACCGACCTGAAGCTAAGAACCGGCCAAGGCAGGCTTGCACCGTTGGCAGGGTTCCGCTCTAGCAGGCTACAAACTAGGTTTATGCCGATGAGGTAGCTAATCCTCATTGGCTGCCGGGGGGAAGTAATGTACGTTATGCTTCACTCTACTCCCGACCGGTGTGGACAAAGTACGTTATGTCCGCTCTCAGCCTCTGGATGATGACAAACCCTACTTTACTAGCTAAAGAGTATAGAAATGGCGATTCTGGCTAAACATACATATAATCATCAATCATACATAACCTAGCATGATACTACGTGACTTAAAGCAGAATCTCGAGCATCTTTGGAAGAACAATCCTAGCATGGCACTAACATGTACAAACAAGCAAACATGCTAGCAAGAATGCAATCACAAGCTGTCCTATCCACTAATCATGTTCATAAAAGTAAACATGCATATAAGGCACAATCAAGAAAGCATCGCAGGGTCCACACAACCACGGTAAGAAATCCTTACTTGGAAACGAGCAGAAATAACTTTCACAATCAAATAATGACCCTCGAGCTTTAAAAGCGGCCGGGCAACCTAAGCATTTTAGTAAAAACAACCTAATTAAAAATAAGCAAAGACCAATGACCTAGTGCCCAAAGGAGAAAAGACTGGGAATTACCGACCGAGAAGACACAAGGTCACGCCCCAACCCGCGACGGCAGGCAGGTGTCCGTCGGCAAGGACAAGCGGTATGGCGCGTGGCGCGCTGGCGCTGGCGCTGGCGCTGCGCGCTGCATCGGGCAGCTGCTGGCGCTGGCGCTGCACTGGCGCTGGCGCTGGCGCTAGCGAGGCGAGGGCGCAGAGACGCTGGCCGCCGCAGCGAGCGGCGATCACGCAAGGTCGAACCACGGGCGAGGCGTCGGTCGCAAGGGATACAGCGGCGCAGCGTCTGGGCGCGCCTTGGCTGGGCGATGCAACGCGTCTGGGTGCTCCTGGGCATGGGTTGAGCTGCGGTCTGGTGCGACATGGCTGGGCAAGTGTCTTTGGTGAATGGTCGATGCGATCGGCTGTGGTGTGGTGCGGCTAGGGCATGGCTGGACGGCTAGGGCATGTGCGGCTAGGGTTGAGTTTTCTTGGTGAGGTCGGCAAGGAGAGAGAGAAAGAGAGAGAGAGAGAGAGAGAGAGAGAGAGAGAGAGAGAGAGAGAGAGAGAGATATCAAAACAAGGGGAAAGGGATTTTCTTGATTTTCTTCCCTTTTCCTAATTTAAATGGGTCTAAAATCCCTTCCCAAAGCTTCCTCTTTCAAAACCCGGCCCAAGTAAACTTTTCTTTTTAATAAAACTCTTTTTCCTACAAACTCCCAAAACCATTTAGGGCAAGGGTTCAAATCCCAAAGGAAGCACTAAAAAACCCATTAATTTTGCCAATAACTAAAATACCTCCAAACTTCCCAAACAACTTGCCCAAACCTCTTAGGTCTTGCAACCAACAACCACCAAACTTCGATGAAGGCAGGAAAGGCCCTGAAATCTTGAAAATCCTCAAAACCACGACAGGGGCAAAAGACCAAAATACCCCTAAGGGTTAAAAGCGACTCTAATGACCCATCCGAACATCCGAAAAATGACCCGAAATCACACAGGTAACCGAAATAGAAAATCGGGTCATTCTGTTGACCCACGCGCGCTTGACCGCCTACTGTTGTGTCTTTGGTTGGCCGAGCCTTGTGGCTTCTTGGATGGTATTTCGAGTCTTTTCTTCGTTGGGCCCGGATTTATTGGGTCTTTGGTTATTGATTTATTTGGGCTGTTTTATGTATGTGATTTGGGTCTTTGTTTAATGTATAATTTTGTTCGGGATGGATTAGAGGCTCGAGGATTCGTTCGTTGATTTATTATGATTTATTATTGTTTCTTTGCTTGTTCCGGTAAGGATTTCTTACAGTGGTTGTGTGAACCCTGCGATATATCTCGATATGCCTTGCTTGTTTCTTTGCCGATTATGATGAGCATGGTAGAGATAGAAGCGATTGATTGATTTCTTGCTAGCATGTTTGCCTGATTTTACATGTTAGTGCCATGCTAGGTTTGTTCTGCCGGCATGCTTTTGATTCCTGCTTAAGTTGTAGTATCATGCTAGGTAATGTGATTTATGTCGGTCATTGCTTGCTAGCCAGGAATCATTGATTTTTCCTCTGTACTCTTAGATAGAGTTGTAGGGTTTGTCATCATCTAGAAAGGTGAGCGGACATAACGTACTTTGTCCCCAGCGATCGGGAGTAAAGTGTGCGCGCGTGACATAACGTATCTTGCTTCCCCGGTCGCTAAGGTGGATTTAGCTCGGTCGGGAGTAAAGTGTGCGAGAATAACGTATCTTGCTACCCCCAACTCGCGGTTGTGGACTTAGCTACCCACTTCGGCAATAGCCTAGTTTGTAGCTCGCTAGAGCGAAACCCGCCAGCGGTGTAAGCCTACCTTGGGTGGTTCTTAGCGCCAGTCGGTGGATCAGTCGCATGGATGAGCGCGAGGGCCTCGCGCTATTGTGATCGGTGACACCGCTTCCGAGTCATAGGCATGCGTGCACTCGCCCGCGTAGTTTGCCCTTAGGCCCCGCATTTACTCTGGCCGCAGAGAGCATGCGGTGTCGCGCGCACGCAGCGTTAGTCGCCGGTTCGGAGAGCTCCCGGGCTAATGTCGTGAGTACACCATTCCTTCCGTTAGAGAGCGACTTGGACTACTCTCCCGTAAGTCGATTTAGTGCAAGGGCAAGGAGGCCCTTGAGGACATTTTAGGGATCGGTGTATTCCCGAGTGAGAGATACCTCGGTGATGTCTGGATTGGTCGGTGTATCCAATCAGTGACTTCAGCTACTCTCCCGTAAGTCCAGTTTAGTGCAAGGGCAAGGAGGCCCTTGAGGACATTTTAGGGATCAGTGTATTCCCGAGAGTGAGAGATACCTCGGTGATGTCCTGGATTGGCACTGGGCGCTGGGCGCTGGCGCTAGCGAGGCAGGGGACGTGCAGACGCGGGCTGTCGCAGGCGAGCGATCACGCAAGGTCGGGCACGCGGGCGAGACGTCGGGTCTGCAAGGATAGCGCGCGGGCGACGCGTCTGGGCGCGCCTGGGCTGGGCGATGCAACGCGTCTGGGCGCTCCTGGGCATGGGTTGAGCTGCGGTCTGGTGCGGCATGGCTGGGCAAGGCTGTGCTGGGCTGAGCGGTCTGATGCGGCCAGGGTGTGGTGCGGCTAGGGCATGGCTGGACGGCTAGGGCATGTGCGGCTAGGGTTGAGTTTTCTTGGTGAGGTCGGCAAGGAGAGAGAGAGAGAGAGAGAGAGAGAGAGAGAGAGAGAGAGAGAGAGAGAGAGATTTCAAAACAAGGGGAAAGGGATTTTCTTGATTTTCTTCCCTTTTCCTAATTTAAATGGGTCTAAAATCCCTTCCCAAAGCTTCCTCTTTCAAAACCCGGCCCAAGTAAACTTTTCTTTTTAATAAAACTCTTTTTCCTACAAACTCCCAAAACCATTTAGGGCAAGGGTTCAAATCCCAAAGGAAGCACTAAAAAACCCATTAATTTTGCCAATAACTAAAATACCTCCAAACTTCCCAAACAACTTGCCCAAACCTCTTAGGTCTTGCAACCAACAACCACCAAACTTCGATGAAGGCAGGAAAGGCCCTGAAATCTTGAAAATTCTCAAAACCCTGACCGGGGGCAAAAAGACCAAAATACCCCTAAGGGTTAAAACAGCTCTAACAGCCCATCCGAACATCCGAAAAATGACCCGAAATCACCTGGGTAACCGAAATAGAAAATCTGGTCGTTATAATTTGACCCTGCGCCCACCATACTGTTGTGTCTTTGGTTGGCTTGAGCCTTGTGGCTTCTTGGATGGTATTTCCCGAGTCTTTTCTTCGTTGGGCCCGGATTTATTGGCTGCTGGTTATTGATTTATTTGGGCTGTTTTATGTATGTGATTTGGGTCTTTGTTTAATGTATAGGCTGTTCGGGATGGATTAGAGGCTCGAGGATTCGTTCGTTGATTTATTATGATTTATTATTGTTTGCTGCTTGTTCCAGGTAAGGATTTCTTACCGTGGTTGTGTGAACCCTGCGATATATCTCGATATGCCTTGCTTGTTTGCTGACCATTATGAGCATGTTAGAGATAGAGCAGTTGATTGATTTCTTGCTAGCATGTTTGCCTGATTTTACATGTTAGTGCCATGCTAGGTTTGTTCTGCCGGCATGCTTTTGATTCCTGCTTAAGTTGTAGTATCATGCTAGGTAATGTGATTTATGTCGGTCATTGCTTGCTAGCCAGGAATCATTGATTTTTCCTCTGTACTCTTAGATAGAGTTGTAGGGTTTGTCATCATCTAGAGGCTGAGCGGACATAACGTACTTTGTCCCCACTGATCGGGAGTAAAGTGTGCGCAGCATAACGTATCTTGCTTCCCCCGGTCGCTAAGGTGGATTTAGCTCAGGTCGGGAGTAAAGTGTGCGCAGAATAACGTATCTTGCTACCCCCCCCCCCCAACTCGCCGGTTGTGGACTTAGCTACCCACTTCGGCAATAGCCTAGTTTGTAGCCTGCTAGAGCGGAACCCTGCCAACGGTGTAAGCCTACCTTGGCTGGTTCTTAGCTTCAGGTCGGTGGATCAGGCTGCACAGATGAGCGCCGAGGGCCTCGCGCTATTGTGATCAGTGACACCGCTTCCGAGTCATAGGCATGCGTACCTGGCCCGCGTAGTTTGCCCTTAGGCCCCCGCATTTACTCTGGCTGCAGAGAGCATGCGGTGTGCGCGCACACGCGTTAGTCGCCGGTTCGGAGAGCTCCCCCGGGCTAATGTCGTGAGTACACCATTCCTTCCGTTAGAGCCTGACTTCAGCTACTCTCCCGTAAGTCCAGTTTAGTGCAAGGGCAAGGAGGCCCTTGAGGACATTTTAGGGATCAGTGTATTCCCCCCCCCCCCCCCCCGAGTGAGAGATACCTCGGTGATGTCCTGGATTGGTCAGTGTATCCAATCCCTTTTAGGCCGTAAGAAAGAGACTTCTGATGGCTCCAGATCTTGTTTTATGAGCTCGTTGAGCTATGATCTGTGTTGATAGCTGTTTGCTTGCATGTTGAGGTGCTAGATGACTGATGTATCGTATTGTACCCCGGTTGGGGATTCTTACTGAGTATGTTTATACTCACCCTTATTTATCTTTCAGGTAACTTGGGACAACACCAGGATGGCTAGCAGAGGGAGCTGATTGATCATGGGGAGCCGTCAGCACTCTATCATTTATTATTGCATTGTTATTCAGCATGTAGATGGACAGGAGTCCTAGGGGAACATTGTTTAAAACGTTGTTTAAATTGTATTGTATATTTTTATAAATACTGGCCAGGATGTTTTACTACTGTTGGTTTGTTTAAATGAAAACTGTTGGCTATGTTTTAAGGGTTCCCCCTTCTCATATGTTTTGAAAGGTTTTTAAATATGAGCACTAAACCGCTTGTTATCATATTTAACTTGCATGCTGAGTGAGAATCCCGGTTTAGGACCATGTTTTGGGTCGGGTTCGTCACATCTTATCTCTAGCAAGCTTGACAAACCTAATGTTCTACATGCAAGTTTGCTCTATTTCTATTTTCTCGAAGAAAAATAACGATATACACAATGTGGATGTAAAAACCCGACTAAAATAACTAATTTTAGTTGGACTTTACTAGCATGCATGATAAAAAAAACTCATTAAAAATAAGGTTAAAATAACCAAGCATGCTTTTGCTTAAAAACAGTTATTACACAACTGTAAAGTTTCAGCTCCTAGCCAGGATAAGTTTAGACAGTAATTGGAAAACAAACAACAACAATTTAAAATAGTTCGTGCGAAATAGAAAATTCAAAAGACAATAAAAGGGACACATGTCCCCTCCCATGATCATTCGTTGTCATCAGCTCAGTCACCACGATTTACTCCTTTACCCGAAAGAGGGGAAATGATAAGGGGGAGTAATGGGAATTACTCAGTAAGAACTTCTACTTATAGTACAAAAATGCATACATCAGCTCAACACCTGACCAACAACTACCCTCATTATCTACAACACGCTCAGACTCAGAGCTCTAAACTAAAAACCTCTAGGCTCAGCTAATTGGGGAAACACATCTCGTTCCACTTATTTAGGTACTTGCATGGCCTATTTACATAACAAACTTATCTGGTCCAAGTGATTACCAACAGGAACTCAACTAGTCTTAGAATAGAAGCTCTATTGGTTCTATCTAAATTTAGGGGCTCAACTGGTTCTAATAAAACCTATAGGAACACTATTGGTCCTATAATAATATAAGGACTCAATAGGCCATATTAAGATTAGAACTCAACTGGTCCTAATAAGGTTTATACGAATGCTACTGGTCCTATAATAAAGTAGGGACTCAATTGACCATGTTAAAGATTAGGAACTCAACTGGTCCTAATAAAACTTATAGGAACGCTACTGGTCCTATAATAAAGTAGGGACTCAACTGACCCTATTAAAGATTAGGAACTCAACTGGTCCTAATAAAATTTATAAACCCTACTGGTCCTATAATAAAGTAGGGACTCAAACAACAAGCATAGAAGTCAACGAGGTCAAACTTAGCTCAAATATTAAATACATGCATCTTATAGATAATCTATCAAAATTATCAATCAAATATTAAGCAAACAGTACATTGAAGGACCAAACAACCCTAGGTAAAAGTCCTTACGTTTAAAGATGCGAAACTCCTCAAATAGCGATCTAATCCTTCGAATGAAATAAGAGTTTAAGCCTAAAACAAAACATAACCTAAAGTTAAGCTTCATTCCCTCTTGAAATGAAAACCCATATCATTATGGACATTAATATAACCCAATAACCGTTAACCCAAAGTTTATAAAATATTTCCCAACCATATTTTAAAATAAAAATAATAAGAATAATAAATAATATTCAATTATTTATCCCAACATAAACCTCTGAAAAAAACAAGAATATTAATTAATCCATAAAAATATTCGATTTGAAAACAAGGCTTAAAACTTCACATTAATAACCATTAATGTTGAGTCCTCAATTTTAAAATAAACTATCCATGCTCACTTATCAAATTCTTAAATTATTTAAAATTCATAAATTTGTGGCACTCATTTTAAAATACATTAAGTATCCAAAAACTTAAATAACAAATAAAAAAGCCATTTGAAATAAAATCCACAGCAGCCCAACCTCTTTTAATCAATTGAAACTTAAAACCCAATGGAAAGAGCACACAGCCCACTACCTCACGGTTGGGTCACAGACTGGGTCGGGCAGACAGGTGGGTTGCGAGTCTGCGAACACAGAATAGCAGAGGCAACGCAGGTACGCGTTCGTGGGTCGTCGGGTTTGTGGCTGAATGGGCATCATTTCAGCGTGATTTTCTTGCGAGTCTACGACAATTCGAATGAAATCGACGTTTCCGATATGGATTAATCGAATTTGGAACGATATGGAGGTTTCACGATCGGGTATGAACACAGGTCAGCGAGATTGAAAGTGGGTTTGCCATTTTCTCGCGCAAACAAAATTGCGCTACTCAGATACCACTCGAGAAGAAGACCGGCGCTACCAAAGCTCAAAACCATGTAGCGTTATGATGTACGGCGGTGAAAAACTGAACAACAATGGATTTTGCTTGCAAAAAAAAAAAATGAAGGTTCAATTCTTTGTTGTTTTTTTTTTTTAACTCTTTTCTTTAATTAGCTTGCCAAATAACGTGCTGGAAGGAGAAATGAAAAGTTATTTGGAAATAACTTATTCCACCTTATTAAAAACACAGACAAAAGATCTTTTACTTACTATATTAATCAATAAATAAACCAAAAGGAAACCCAAGTGCTAGAAACCACAAAATTGACATTAATGTCAAAGAAAAACTTACACATTTAAATCAATATTTAACCTTAAACAATCAACTTGCAAAAACAATATTTTAAGATTAAAACTACTGAAAACCTCCTCACTTGAATTCTCATAATTTAAATTCCAAAACGAATAAAATGATGGAAAAACAAATATATTTTAAAAAAAAATCTCGGTTCGTAACAATATTCCCTCCTTTATAAATTTTCGAGATCTCGATTCGTACTCGAAAGTTAATTAAACTCAAATAATTCAGGATAATGAGATCTCATCTCGTCTTCACGCTCTCAGGTAGCCTCCTCGACTTTTTGACTTTTCCACAAACTTTGACCAACCTAATTTCTCTATTACGAAGAACCTTACTCTCACTTGCTAAAATTTGCACTGGTTTCTCTTCATAGCTTAAATTATCACCAAGCTGCAATGGCTTATGGTCAACCATATGCGATGAAACTGCCACGTACTGTCTTATCATTGAAACATGATACACATTATGAGCTACAGACAATGACGGGATAATGCTAAAAGATAATCAACATGTCTAATCCTCTCAAGAATCTCAAATGGACCAATGAACCTTGGACTTAACTTCCCTTTGTTTATGAATCTTAAGACACCCCCGCATACGAGCACCCTTTAGAAACACATGATCTCCAACCTGAAACTCAAGAGCTCTACGTCAAACATCAGCCTAACTCTTCTGCTTACTTTGAGTTGTCTTCATATTTTGTCTGATTTTCTGAACTGCCTCATCCCAAAACAAGTAACTAAACTAAACATGGGTCCCAACAGCTAACGAAACTGAAAGACATTTTTTTTTTTTGCAAACCCCTCAATCAACAAGGCATATCTTTCCTTATGAGAGGCAAAACCAATGACAACTTTAAGGCTTAAGACAAAACCACAACAACCTACTGAAACCAAACTCACGCAATGCTCCTGCATCATCCTGATAACAATAAGCTGCAACAAAGAACGAACAACTACCTTAACAGGCCAACAAGGAATATGAGTTTCAAAGCACAACATGAAACCATATGCTAGATGTTGACGTAACTGAAATAACTGCACAACTTGACTAACTCCTTACACTTCCATAACAACACAAACAAGCATTTTTCCCACTCTCCAGGAATTACACAACAAAAGCTCATAACATTTTTCAACAAGGTGTGTAAGACAACAAAAATGGTAACCACAACTTAAATTACCTCAACTGCAACTACCAGGGATTGACCGAAATTTAGCGAATATAAGCAAGTAAACCAAAAGCTACAAACAACACTTATTAAGTCTCACTTGGCATACACCAATTACAGTGCAACATCCAATCATCCAAATGACTCCAAGTCAACCACAAAAATACTGCTCAAACAATCTTAGCTAAGATCAACCTTACAACCACTGAGGTCAAAGCACAAACATCTTAACAACCATCTCGACACAAATCGAGGCCAATCCAAGACCAACCAATAAAAAAATCACAAGTCAACGCTTCACCAACAAATACACTTGCTGCTACCAAAAGAACAGAAACTAAAACTCTTTAAACTCTTCCCAAAAGCAAAAAGGGAAAGAAATTGCAACGAGGTGACCAACTAATTTAAACGTCTTCAAGAGCTCCAAAGAATTCGTAGAGCAAACCAACTAATAACATAGAACTATTGTGCCTAACAACTTAGCTTTTTGTTCAAGCTAGAGAACCAACCATTGTATTAGAAAAATAATTGAAAATGGAACTAGAGCGAAGTCTATCATTTCAAATCCCAACTCCAAATATTTAAACAAGAGGACTTGGCCACAAGTCCACGCCAATACTTGTGTGCCTAATCCCAACTCAAAACTTCCACGACATAAGCTTAAACGACTTAGCACACATACCGAAACAAGGTACATAATCACAACCATCAATAACAATAACTAAAAAAGTCAAGTGCAACGAGAAAAACAAAGCTTCCTTAAGATTTTAGACATGCATCTCTAATGTAACCACAAACCTCGACGAACTTAACTATGACAACTACCAACTCTTTTAGTTAGCACATGATCTTCCAACAACTCACAACTAGGAACTGGCCTCTTACAAACACAAACAAAATCATAAATAAGACTGAAAGCACAAGAACCACGTAACAAACGTGCTCTTACCAACCAAGAATGATAACTAACCCTCAAGTTGCCAAGTCAAAATATCTTGGAGAACAAAACAACAAAAGCTCAGTTGGTGGTTAGCTGATGGTTCCTAACCACCAACTTAAGAATAACAATAATGTTGCACCTTGCAACTTCGAAATAGAACATCCAACCCAAGTTCCAAAACTGGGTCAACTTCCAAACTTCAAACGAACTAGAACACATCGGGGAGTCAACACTAATTCTGCTCTCTAAGCAACTCCAAACTTTCTTCTAAAAAGCGCCACGACAACAAAAAATTAAGTTACATAACCAAGTTGCTACATAACCACACCTACAAAGTCAACTCAAAACTCGAAACCAACTTCAACTCCACAACTGCCAACAAGGATCCAAAAAATAACTGGAAGCTCACTACTCGAGTTTGACTGAGCTCTGACAAGGATCTACACGAGCTTAGGGTCCTGTTGATGCCCTCAAACACACACTGTCGTAAAGACGATCTAACTGTCAATTGAGGAATCAAGAAATAATATCTTCCAACATCACCATAGCAATGGTTTGCTCCAACTTTCCACACAACACAGACTTCGAGACCAGAATGTGTCGTCCTCATACTCAAAGCATCAGTCACATCACATGCTTACTCGGGGGTAAAGGATCTCAACAAAAATCCTAGCAACGACAATCAAGGACTTTATGGTTTCCTAATGACCACTCTCTACTCAGTACCATCCGAGTTCCAACAAATCTCAAGCAACAAAAATTTTCAAAAGTCAAAGTTGTAAACAAACAACTCTTGCTTGCAAACAAGCAATCCAACACCAGGCACACTTTCACGACAATCTTAAACTGAGGGCTCTCTCTGGAGTAGTAACCTCAAATTGGAGCTCTAATTTCCAAGGAGAATTGGCACAATCTCCTCTTAATACAATCAACTATAGTGTGGTTTCTAATAACCACTCCCAACAGGAACTAGTTACTCACAGGTTTATATGTGAGTAAAACAGCCAACCATTCATTGAAGATTAAAGTCTAGTCGACATTCTCATAGAGAGGAAAATAACCAATCCCGATGGAATCACAACAAACAAACTAAAACTTTAAGGATTCCAACTCTACACGATCTTACTTCACAACAAAACACAAAAATTGTGGCCAAAACTAAAATCCACAACAAGCATCATGCCATTAACATGTAAGTACCTCAAACTGTCATTTTTGTCACGTCTGTCTCTACAACTAAAGAAACCATCACCTAACTTATTGATGGGTCGATCTAGGATCTACGGTACTAGCCTCTGCTGAAATATGAACTATCATAAAAGGTACTTGACCTCACTACTTGGTAATGTGGCCCACCTAACCACAACGAAAACATGCAAACTTGTGAGCACCAACATTCCACAGTGACCATACAACCTTCAACTTTCTCTTTTGCCAACTCATGGGTAAACTTGGTGGGATGAAACTCCTTGTGACTTCTCGCACATCTTTTCTCTTTTAGGAATTTCACTACCACCAAACTAGATCACTAGCGCTACCTGAACATGAGTAACGTCAGGTACAATATGCACAAAAACTGGAATAACAAGATAAACTCACGATTGGGTCATCTTAATCATCCAAGAAAACTATGCGATCTGGGCCTAATCCTAGGCCTACACCAAAGCTTTGTGCTAAACGAGTAATCCACAAAACAGAGCATGAAGTATTGCTACTAACAATTCTCCAGGCCCTCCCATAGGTAGATCTGGCAAGGTCACAACCTTTGGTGGCAACAACACGACAACTTCGTATGTTGTCCTTTAAAAAAAACAGCTGATACAACAAGTGTTGATAACAGTATAACACGTGGCACAACTTCAGAAGCTGACAAACTTGCTTCTAGAACCTCAGACTCATCATTCTGTCCTTTGGAATATCGACTAACAATCATGCTTAAGATATACACTCGAATCAAGAAAAGACTTAGTCCACAACTAGGATTACTATTAGGCATCAAGTAGATAATATGCAGTGGTATATAAATGCTAATGTATGCTAAAAACCCTTATTCTGAACATACCTGGCGATGAGTGGAGCGTTGAAGATCATTAGGGACACAGGGACTTACTTAATAAGTCAGTTTACAGAATCTATGACTCTGAGCTCTGGTACCAGCAGTAAAAACCCGACTAAAATAACTAATTTTAGTAGGACTTTACTAGCATGCATGATAAAATAACTCATTAAAGATGAGGTTAAAATAGCCAAGCATGCTTTTGCTTAAAGACAATTTTTACACAACTGTAAAGTTTCAGCTCCTAGCTAGGATAAGTTTAAACAGTAATTGAAAAAAACCAACAACAATTTAAATAGTTCGTGCGAAATAGAAAATTCAAAAGACAATAAAAGGGACACATGTCCCCTCCCATGATCATTCGTTGTCTCCAGCTCAGCCACCACGGTTTACTCTTTTATCTGAAAGGGTGAAAAATGATAAGGGTGAGTAATGGGAATTACTTAGTAAGAACTCCCACTTAGAGTACAAAAATGCATACATCAGCTCAACACTTAACCAATAACTGCCTTAATTATCTATAACACGCTCAGACTCAGAGCTCTAAATTGAGAACCTCTAGGCTCAGCTAATTGGGGAAACACAACTGGTTCCACCTATTCAGGTACTTGTCTGGCCTATTTACATAAGGAACTTATATATGGTCCAAGTGATTACCAACAAGAACTCAACTGGTACTAGAATAGAGACTCTACTGGTTCTATCAAAATTTATGGACTCAACTGGCCCAAATAAAACCTATAGGAACGCTTCTTGTCCTATAATAATGTAGGGACTCAACTGGCCCTATTAAAGATTAGGAACTCAACTGGTCCTAATAAGATTTATAGGAACGCTACTGGTCCTATAATAAATGTAACGACCCAACTTTCTAAAAGACTCTAATGGGGTGTTACGAGTGCATGCATCTAAAATCCACAAAACCCATTTAATAACCACATGCATTCTTCTAATAAAACATCATGAAATATGAAAAACAGTACTGATAGTTCGAAATAAAGAAAGACATAGTTCGGGATCCCGATAGTTCAAAACAAAACATAGTTTAGTAGAGTTTAAAACGTAAAACGTAAGGTTTTGACACAAGTAACAATGTAGACAGAAAATGTCGACACCGTGTCCATGATCGATCCAGCTCCCAGCCTAGCCACCTCGAAATGGACCAGTACCTGAAAATGTAAGGGGTGAGTATATCGAAATATACCTAGTAAGGAGCCCCACCATGGGGTTAAGCATGTAGACAGAAACAAGTTAGAAGATACGACAACTGAAGCTAATTGCCTCGCCCATACGTGGCTAGCCCTCAGGCCGGTCATGAGCAAACAATGTCAAACAACGGCGTGCAAGCCGTGAGCAAGTTACAGCTAAATGCCGAGCAATCATCTGACCAAGGTCAGAGCAAGGACCCCGAGTAAGGAGGTCACACAAGTTCCCCAACCTCGGGTCGGACACGTCCCATACCGTGTCCTAAGGGAAATCACCATTATCTCGGGTAGCTTCGACCTTTGCCGAGGACCCGCCATCGCATCGCGGCGAGACATACACGAATGCCTCGGGTAGCCTGACCTTTCAGGGACCCACCACGCTGTGCTCGCGGAGACATACTCTAGTGTCTCGGGTAACCTGGCCTACGCTAGGGACCCACCACGCTTCCGCTGCGCAGCTCCAATTAGCGTATCAACAGAGACATACTCGAATGCCCGAGGGTAGCGACGACCTTTCGAGGACCCACCACGCGCTCATTGTGCAACTCAATCGGCAGATCGCAGTGGGTATACACAAATGCCAATAAAAGTCACCCGACCCTGTCGGGGAGGACCACGAGTGAGGGAAAACACACAGGATCCCTAAACCTCGGGCAAGACTACGACACACAGTCGTGTCAGCACGGCCAAACACAGCGCCGTAAACAATCTCGACGACTGTCGGTAGAGTCAGTCGCAGAGGGAAGCTGCAGGTCCCTACACACTCGAACTCGGGCGCCAACGGCTAACCCCACATCTTTGGAGGACCGACACACTGCAGACAACATCCCCACTAAGCGCATGCAGGCTCACCGATAGGCATTCCTCCGCGCCTTCATCTATCCTAGTGGCCTCTTCTAGTAGTCTCAAAGTCAGGCAAGGCATAACCAGCCCCCCTTCCAACGTACTAGGCGGGTAAACTGGTGGGACCATGCACACAGCATATGAGGTTCCACGAGTACAAACACAGAGATAATAACTAGCACTAGAGTCGCACGAGATCTAGCCTAGCCTAGGCGAGTGCACCTGGCCTACCCGAGGGTTGGTGCGACCCGCAACGTGTGCTCAATAACCAAGGAACCCGTTGTTCCGCACACAAGGTGACACGTGGATGAGATCTGACCCCTTGGTCGGATGCAAAAGTCAACTTGTAGGCTAGTGCAACCCAACCACGTGTCTCGAAGCAAAGAGGATTCATATCCTCGCTCGGTTCCTAAGGGCACTAGCGAGTCATAACATCAAGAAGATATCGATCATGCAATCACGAGCCCTACAATGTGTGAGCTAGCTGCTCCTCTAGGTGGTCAACAAGGTAACCAGGCCTAGCTAATTTAACGCCAAAACAACACACGGACAACCATTTAGGTAACGAACAGAGAAACCGAGCATAATCATGACATCACACATACAGTCAAACATGGATGGACTCAACAACATAGAGCATGCATAACCCTAAGGCTATTCAGTCCATCGACAAGTTAAATAGATAAACAGTTCATCGCATATATGAGCAAAGATGCACATCGGGTAAATGATGATATGATCACAAGGTACACATTAATGGAGACTTAACAGTTTACAAGCTACACACGAGTAGAAATAAGTTCAAACAGTGAATCACAACACCAAAGCATACATGCGACAAGTCATCCAACCTCCAATTCCCGTAAATCCTATCATGCCACTATTCACATGCTTTAAACCATAAACCCGAATCATACTGAAGCTCCTTACCTTCCCGACGACTCGACCGAAACACCACAAGAACCCACGAGCGAAACGGCAACCCGAACGATGAACCCGAGAGCACCTAAACACAAGACAACACCGAGCGCTCGTTAGGAACAATCTAAACGAGCCACCAAGGGGGTTAACATCATGGGAACGAGGGGAAGCTACTGCCCGGAAACGCCTCGCCGGAGCACGGCGGCGGCCGACGGCGGCGCTCCGTCACGGAACGAAGCGGGTCATACCTTGTTGGAAAGGTCTCAAGCTCAGGATCACAGAACAGGTCTCGGATTTGCAAACGGACTTCTCTAGCTCCCGGAAACTACGAAGAAATAATGGATTTAAAATGGGTTTTCAAGCCAACTCGCAGGAAAACTCCATTGATGGCTGAGACGAAGCTTGAAAACAGGCTAAAAAGAGGAGGAAATAACTTACCAAAGATGAAGGTGAACAAGTAATAGGCTAAGAAGTGAACAACGAGCTCACCAAACAGAACTGAGCTCGTTCGCCGGCGAACTCGGTACACGGTTGCGCGACGAAGAACACGCCAAGAACAGCGGCGGCTGGATGGTGATCGGACGGCTGCGAGGAGGCCAAGGCTGGGCGGCAACGTGTCGCACAAGGGGAAGGGGGATGGCTGGAACGCAGAAAGGTGAGGGGGGGCTGGATTTTTGCTGGCGGCTGTGTTAAGGGAGAGAGAAAGTAAAAATTAAACATCATTCCTTTTATAATATATTTAATTTCCATTTTAAGGTTTATACTTAAAAATGCACCTAATATGACCTAAATTTTATTCCTTATAAGGCTCAAAGGGGATTTGAGATTTATATTTCTATAGATTAAACAACTCCAACAATAAGTATATTTATATATTTCTAAGGTGTAAATCTCTTTGAAAATTATAGTTACACACATGATTTAAAGGGTTTAATAATTTTCAACATTTATCTATTAATTTTGAATCAACCTCTATTGATATATAAAGAATCAATTAATCAAGGATATTAAATAAAATAGTTTCAATACTAAATTTAATTAATTCACTTAAACTTAATAATATTAGGAGCGTTACAATAAAGTAGGGACTCAACTGGCCCTGTTAAAGATTAGAAACTCAATTGGTCCTAATAAAATTTATAGGATCCCTACTGGTCCTATAATAAAGTAGGGACTCAAACAACAAACATAGAAGTCAATGAGGTCAAACTTAGCTCAAATATTAAATCTAGGCATCTTATAGATAATTTAGCAAATTATCAATCAAGTATTAAGCAAACAATGCATTTAAGGACCACACAACTCTAGGTAAAAGTCCTTATCTTTGAAGATACGAAACTCCTGAAATAGCGATCTAATCCTTCGAATGAGCTAAGAATTTAAGTCTAAAACAAAGCATAACCTAAAGTTAACCTTGATTCCCTCTTGAAATGAAAGCCCATATCATTATGGGCCTTAAAATAACCCAATAACCCTTAACCCAAAGTTTATAAACCAAAAGGAAACCGAAGTGTTGGTGGTTTCATAAAATTGAGAAGCCACAAAATGTCAAAGAAAAACTTACACATTTAAACCAACTAGAAATTTTGAACGTGCCGTGCACCGTAGATTTTTTTATTGGAGATTTTCTTTTGAGATTTTTTTTTATCAACCACATGCGTGAGACTTTAGATATATATATATAAAAGATATTAAAATTTTAAATGGTCAAATAAAATATTTTTTATTTTTTAAAACTGGTTGTTGTTTAAAGATTACTTCCAATTAAATTCTATGCTTTATTCTTTATTTACAACAAAGTATATTTTAAAAAATTATTTGGAGTATTTGTATTTTAGAATAAAAAAACATATTTAGTAAGAACTTGATTTGATAGTTTTTTTAGTCATTTCTTTATGGCCAATTTATATATTTATTGGGTTTATTGTTTTTTTTAAAACTCTTCTTTAATTGGAGAATGTTATCTTTTAAAGTTACAAAATAATATATAATTGTTTAAATTTATAAAAATATTTTATTTATCTTAAGGGTTCATTACTTTTTTTTTATCTTATTCATATTTTTTTAAGAAAAATAATGGCTTGTGTAGTACATATCTTATATCTTGTTGTTAATTAATTAATCTAGCGATAACAATTGATAAGTATAATTCAATGCATAGTTATAAAATGTATTTTTAATTTATAATTAATAAAAATGATTTCTAAAAAATAGATCATATGTATTTTTATAGTAAAAATCATAATGATATGAATACTCATGTTTAATTTGAGATAAAGAAACTAAAAATAAAATTGTCGTCAACTTTAACTTACGAATCCTGGAACCCAATTATAACTAAAAAGAATAGTGTGAAGGAGTGAGGTGAAAAATATAATAAGTTAATATTTATTAATTAATTTAATTAATAACATAAAAAAACTCATAAAATGAAATACGTAAATGAAATTTGTTTTAGGCTGACATTTAATAATGATAATTTAAGTATTATCTTCTAGGTCCCCTAACATCGTGAATACAATCAAGTGATAAAATAATAAGAAATAGAAAAACATTTGAATTATAAAAATATGATAGGTAGAAAATATTAATTTTTTTTTTTAAATTACAAAAATTGGACGTGAAAGGATTCAAACACATGACTTCATAATCAATGGGTGTACATGGATGCCACTCAACCAGTGCCTTATTGACACAATATTATTGTCTTCAGCCATGCATACTTTAAATTAGTAAGAAATGTTAAATGATATAGATATATTATTATAAAAGCTTTTTTTTTTTTTTAACTTTTTGTTAAGCCACAGACGCCATTGAAGTTCTTCCTAAACTCTAAAAGAAACTCTTCGTTCTCTCCTCTGTCGATGATGATTGGTGAAAGAAAATAATTGTAAGAAAACTGTGACTAAAGAAAGAAAAAGTTAATTGAAGAAAAGACACGGATGTCACTGAGTTACTGCCTCATGTGGTTTATGTAACTCAAAACACCTTTAGTTTCTTAAAAAAAAAAAAAAAAAACTCCAACCCCTCAAAAGATGACATAAAAGTAGAATATAATTAATATATTTTGTTTTTTTAGTTCTAAAACAATTTGGGGTGAGAAAATAAATAAATAAATAATTATATATATATATATATAAAAGAAAGAATATGTATACATTTAATTTACACACTTACCATTTGTTCTTAAGTTTATATGACATTATATCATCTTCATTCTTACTAGGGGTGTACATGGTCCGGGTTGGGTAGGTTGAATGAATTTTTTAGACCAATCCAATTTTTCGGGTTGGTCAATTCGCCAACCCGTTCAACCTTATGCATAAGCGCAACCCAACTCAACCCAACCCAAATTTTTGGATTGGGTTGGGTTGGGTTCTCGGGTTATGTTACTCTCATTTTTTTCTCTAATGTTTAGTTCATAGGGTCATAAATATGTTAAAAAAGATTGATGATATTATACTTCAACTTATTATCAATCTTATTATTACATAATTATTTTTAGAAGGCTTACAAGTATATGCTAAAAATCTAACTTATTAATTTATCTTACATACACATATATATATATATATATATATATATATATATATATCTAAAAATCTACCGTAATATATACAATATATTCTTAGTTTGGGTTGGGTTGAACGAGCTCAACCCAACCCAACAAAAACTATAAAATAATAACCCAACCCAACCCTTACAGTTTGGGTTGGGTAGTCCGGGTTGTTCGGGTTACCGATTTTTTTGTACACCCCTAATTCTTACATGTCTCCAAAGATCAAATATCACTACAAAAATATGAAAGGTGAATGTTAGATGAAATAATTCAAACCAATAAACATAATTAAAGGAATTCGCATGAATATGAAAAAGAAAAAAAAGTGAAAGGCATCTGAATGTATATGATGATTAAAACTAAACTTTTTTGTTGTAAAATGTTGGATGAAAGTTCTTTATATAGTTATAGGATTTAAAGGTTACAAAACCTTTTAAATGTCTTTTTTAAGATAAATATACAAGTTTTGAAAATTAAGTTATATAATTAAATATAAAACTTTTCATATACCAACTCCTTCCCATATAATAAATATGTGCTTAAAAGTGTATTAAATTTTAGTAGTTACAAAACAATAAAGAAATAGAGATTTTAATATTGTGAGTGGTGGTTTATGTCTATGATCTTTAAAATTCATTGTTATAATTGCAATAAGAAATAATGAAATAAACAATAATAAATAAGGGGTGTAGTAATTAATTACAACCAAGTAGAAAATATGTAGTTCATTTTTATAATTATAATAATAAATAATGAAATAAACAATAATAAATAAGAGGTATAGTAATTAATTACAGAGAAGTGGAAAATATGTAGTAATTAAATTAAATTTTATATAATATTAATGGTATATGTGTAAATTTATAAGTTGGCTTAAGGGCAAAATCGTCCAAAAACGATTCTCCTCCTAAGCCACACTTTAAGGGAACAAAAAATTTAACGTGTGTTTATATTTTGAATTGTTTTTTACTTCAAACAATATGTATACATGATGCTACTTGAATACCTTTTATTTATTTATTTTACATATTGTTACTTGAGTACTAATCTTTCTAACATTTAAATTTTGAAAGATAATATTTATATTTTTCAAATAAATACTTTTTTTTTATATAATTAGAAAAATTACAAAGTATTGAACTTCTTTTTTGCCAAAAAAAATTGTGTGAAGTGATATTTTATACTTTTTTGTCTGATTTAATAATGAAATTTTATTATCATTTTCATATTTTTTTAGATCATCATTATTATAATCTTAATTGCATTGCATTAAACTTTTTTTTAAATCAATAATAATGACATTCATTTACTCTCTTCTTTTCTTTTTTTTTTTTACGAAATCAATTTTTGTTTTAGTACTTTACAAAAATTATTGTAGAGGTTGAAAAAATACAACATACTAATAAAAATAAAAAGTGAAATACAATATATAGAGAAATATGTAAGTGATTTGAGCATTTTAGTTTTTAATCAACTAACTACAATAAATACCTCAAAATTAGAAGAACACTAACTAACTACAATAATTAAGAATTAAGAACATTAATCAAAATTAGAAAATTAGAAAAGAACAAAATGAAAGAATGAACCATGAGAAAAAGAAATACGTGAATATTGGAAGAACATTAATCAACTATAATTATAAGAATTACAAAATTGAGAGAAAAAAAAATGAAAGAATGAAAAAAATTAATAGTTCAAAATTGAAAAATCACCAATCAACTATAATTATTATAAGAATTACAAATCTTTACAAAATTACAAAATTGACAAATAACGAAATGAAAGAATGAATCATAGAAAAAAGAAATAATTGAAAATTGGAAGAATACTCATCAACTATAAATATAAATTCTTACAAAATTACAAAATTGAGAGAACGAAATGTAAGAAAGAGAAAAATTAAAAGCTCAAAATTGGAAAAACACTAATAAATTACAATTATTATAAAAATTAAGAATCTTTATAAAATTACAAAACTGTCAAATAACAAAATGAAAGAATGAATCATGAGAAAAAGAAATACTTGAGAATTGGAAGAACCCTATTCAACTATAATTATAAAGAAATACACAATTCTTACGAAATTACAAAATTGAGAGAACGAAATGAAAGATAAAAGAATGAGAAAAAGTAACAACTCAAAATGGACAAATAACAAAATGAAAGAATGAGAAAATGGAGTACCTCCAATAATTCATGTTTGGAATAACAACATAGCCTTTGATATTTGTAAAAAATCAAAAGAGGTTACAACATTCTAAACCTTTAATCAATACTAAATATAATTAAATGATGATAAATAAATATACAACATTTAGCAAAATTCAATGAATGAAAGTTTTAAATGAAATACGAATGGGTGGAAGAAAGAAGTTTAATAAGTTATTATATGTGAGTGGTTTTTTTTTAAAGAAAAATATAATTAAATTGGTGGGGGAAATTAATGTTTTTTTTTGTACGTGGTGTTTTTTTAGTGGTATATTTGTAATTAATGATGTGGCTTAGGAGTAAAATTGTCTAAAAAATATTTTTCTCCTAAACCAGATTTTAAGGATTAGATTAGATAAGATATTTAACCTTAAACAATCAAGTTACAAAAACAATATTTCAAGATTAAAACTACTAAAAACCTCCTCACTTGCATTCTCATAATTTAAATTCCAAAACGAATAAAATGAAAAAAAAAATCTACGTTCGTAACAGTGATCAAACAAAATGTACTTAAATTTCAACACATCATGCATAATAGTTGACATCTCGCTATAGCTTTGCCTAGGCAAACTATTCCTACTTGCCTACTTCCTTCCAATGACAATTTATCGGCTCATAATGACACTTAAAACCAAAGCAATGTAAAGCAAAAATTAATCTTCATTAAAACAACAAAATATCAACGTTCATTACAATATAAGCTAAGAGAAATAAACAACAGCAATAAAAGGAGAAACAAAGTTAATAAGAAGCCTGGTCGGAATCGTAAAGACAACAACTCTGACTTGGCTCCGATGAACTCTCTGCAACTCCGGCTAACTACAACTATGATAAGGCTAAACTATGAAACAACTGGAAATGGGAAAAACAACTAAACTACAGCTAAATTTAATGAGATTTGATCGGAAATGAAACTACGACGATGGATGACCTTAGAATGGGCAACCTTTTGTTATGAAGAGGGGAAGCTCTATTTATACTCCAGCCTCGAGCGACAAAGCCTACTCCACAATCTGCCTTGTCCCCATGGGACAAGGTCTGACATACTCTACTCTGTGATCCTCGCTGACGATCTTCTGCAAAAGTGGTCGGCAAACAACGACTGAGATTGAGAGGATGAAGCTCGGATCTTTGACACGTGTATGTGACTTAGATATTTCCTCGAGCATGATTCTTTGTTGGGATCAACTTCGCCTTAGTGAAATCATTGCCATTGCTTCCCTTTGCTTTGATATGGACTGCTTGGCAAGCTTTGCTCTAACGAATTCTTAGGCGAATGCTTGGGCTAGCTTCACTTGCTCGACTCTTCATTGTGTGAATTTCGCTTCGCGCCATCAGGAATGCTGCAGAAAAACTACAAAGTATCAATTCTTTTTTAACACTTATAAATTTTGCACACATTCAAGCATACTTCGCTACAACCAACCTAAAAAATGCATCCTAAACAGAAAACTAAAGGATGATTCGCTTAAGCACAACTTGAGGTACGATGGGGTGAAATTCAACATTAAATCATTCAATTTTAGCAAATTCTAATAACAAATATATTCTTTTAAGCTACTTAAACTCTCAATTCTTAAGAGTTATCGGTTGGCTCAAAGAAAATAAGAGAGAGTGAATGTAGTTTTTAGTTGTCACATTCTTAAATTTTAAATATCATTATTATTTGTCGAGATCAACAATTTCCAACAAACTAAAACATATTTTTTTAGGTTCAATTAGGGAAATAGCTACTTTTATGAAACTTATTAAATAAATAACTATGAATCTAAAGTGTTTAAATTAATGTCTAAATCTAAATTTCTCAATTTTATTTATTAATTATATACAATGTATTTGACCTTTATTATGAATTATATTTTTTTATTGATTAATTAATTTCAATTAAACTTTTTATAACCGAAACAAAAGATTTGATGTATACTTTGAAACAATATCCAACCCAATTGAAACCAAATTAACTTTATTTAATAAACATAAAAATTAAATCACACACGAAGCTCTTCGAATGAAGTTTGAAACTAATAGTTTTTCAAAAATAAAAATAAAAAACTCACTACCCATTCTTTTCCATAAAACAAAACTAAATGCAACTACATATCGATGTTTGGAGTTGTGCAACGAGAAAATTAAAAATAAATGATACCTGAGATAGCCTCCCATGATGATACATGCTGCACATCCCTTCCCCGTAAAAAATTAGAAGATCAAACATTTGCACTTCTGAATTCCCTTCTGCCTTTGAACGAACTCCCATCAGAATTTGAAGGATCCAAGCTTAGTTCCGATGAGGTTTCGTCCCTGATTTCTTCACTTTCCTTGCTCATCCGCTGTATTTGTAAGATATGATGATGTTATGAAGAAATTTTAAATTTTAAATACCCTAAAGAATAAAATCCTTATTTCTATGTGATTCTGTTTAGTTTATTCTTTCTTTATTTATTAGATTGATTTTTGAACTAAAAAAGATATGTATCTCAAAAACGTTTGTCGCGAATATGACTAAGGGTCAAAGACTTCAAGAGTTAGAGCTAAATAATGAAATTTGGTGGAGTTCTATCCCAAGTAAACAAATAATACTCTTTTTCATCCCCTAATATTTTTGGAATTTTTGTTTTGACGTTTGGATAATGGACATTTTTAAAAAAAATAGGAGGTTTTGCTCCTCTTTACCCGTGGCACCACTCACTCTCTCTAAACTGTGGGGCTACCATCTTTTTGTTATTAATCAAATTTTATCTATGCTTTCTACTACAATATTTGAATATATATCATTTTCTTAACATGTTCCACTAAGTTCATGTGAATGTCTCCATGTTTTGATATGTATGTACTTAGAGATTTGGTACGTATGTGTTCGTCTTCGAAGCATTATTTCACATATTTGATATAATCTATGTTGACCTATGTTATTTCGTATATGTCAATGGAATACAAAAGAGAATGACATACAGAGTGTAAATACTTTTCATTACATAGATAGCCATTATTGAGTACATCATTGAATTTATCGAATCAAGATACCTAATGTATAGATTCAAATACTAAATGAGATAGGAAATTTATTAGATCTTATCTATATTCAAATACTAAATGGGGATCGGCTATTCAAATACTCAATAAGACCTAGATTAAAAAATTTAAGACCAACTTCCATAGTTTCTGTATATGGATGTAAAGTGCATGCTTATATGTTCAACTTCATAATAAATTACTAAGTGAGTATGTAACCTTTAGTTAGCTAAGTTCAGATATGTTTTAAAATTTACATTCATAATATCAAAACTTAAGAGAATTATATAAATTCGAAGTAATTAAATATTTAGGGCACTCAGACATCGTATGACACCACGTATCATAATGATATTAAACAAGCAATAGATCAATGAATTGTGAATGTGGGTTCGTAATGTATGTGCATGTTGTTATATCTATGTATATATCATACTTGAAGAACGCGTATATGAATATATATGCTTGACCATATGTGTACGAGATATAACATGTATAAGCATCAATTAAAAGAAGAAAAATTGTGGTGTCTGTATTAGTTAATGATTAGTACGTTTTAATACGGTATTTTTTTTTTGTTGAGATTACAACAATTGGGGGTGGGGGACACGAACCCAAGACCTCTAATCATTGACCATACACTAGTGCCGCTAAGCAACAACTCATGTTGGCTATTATAAATACTTATTAATACCTGCACTAATTATTAATACAGTTTAATATTGCATTATAAATACTCATTAATACTTTCATTAATGATTAATACACTTTAATACTGTAATATAAATACTGATTAATATCCGCATTAATTATTAATACAGTTTAATACTGTATTATAAATAACCACTAATACCGACATTAAAGATTAATACAGTTTAATAGTGTATTATAAATATTGATTAATACCCGTATTAATTATTAATGTCTTAATTATTTTTTTGAAACATAATACGTTTTAATAATGTATTGTAAATACTCATTAATACCAATATTATAAGAAAATATGTGACAAAAAATAATTATATTTGTTATTATTTTTGTAAAGTGATGATATTTATAATTATTTTCTAAATTTGTTTAATATTGTAAGTTTCCATTCTTTTATAGAAAAATGTTATTATGTAAGTCTGTATTCATGATCATTCATGTAATACTCTTTATTGAAAAAATTAATGTTAAATAATTAATAAAAAATACAAATAAATATAAAGAAAAAATGAAAAAAAACAAACAAAAAAATTTTAAGCCGAAGGTAAAAAATAAGAGGAAAAAAAAACAAACAAATTCTATAAATTTCATGATTTTGGGAGATTTTTAGGAGGTAATTTTAAATCCTGAAATTGTAATGAATGTAGGAAAAATCATAATATAAGATTATTTTATAATGGAGAGGGTATATGTGCTTTTGCTTGGAAAAGGAAATTTCTTTATAAACACGATTGTTTTGTTTTGCTAAATTTTCTATTTGTGTATACTTTTGTAATTCTTTTCCTTATTTAGCTTAATCATGCATAAAACCCTTAAAAAAAAGAAAAAAAAAGAAAGAAGAACGACGTTGTATGAATATGTAAGCTTGACCATAAATACTTCAATAGATAGCTTGCAAGAGGTGGTTTGGCATATGTGATTGTGTTATGGGTTCTCTAGATAAATTGAAACACCTTGATATTTTTTTTAAAAAAAAAATCGACAAAATCTAATTATTATGGAGATCTGTTCTCAGGGGATAGCACAGTGGTTGAAGCCTTGGGCTTTGAGGGTATGCTCTTCTCAAAGTCTCAGGTTCGAGACTCAACTGCGACATAACTCCTTCGATGTCTCCCGGTGCCTAACCTACAGACTAAAAAGTAGTCATTTACTACTATTTTCTTTTTTATACATAAGTAAGATATACGAAGTTTGACGATAACTTTCACAAATTAACATTTTAATAAACAAATAAAATACATTTGAAAAAAATTAATAAACTATATAAATAAACCATTAATAGAAAAAATATATATTTTAAACAATTATGTTTATAATTTTGAACATAATGACATCAATATAATTATGAATCATGTTCTTTATCATTGTTGTACTACAAAAAACTACCTTTGAAAAAAGTTTTATGAATCAACACTTTTTTCAAAGAAAAAAAAAGAAAATTTACCATCAGCAACACATTTTACCTTTTGTATTATATTTGCAACAAATTTTTTAAAATAATTTATTTATAGCACATTGATTTCTATCAACCAACTAATGATATAACTTAATTTGGATTTTTATCACTAATAGAAAACTCAAGCAGTGATAGAATGAGTCTATCATTGATTGAATTCTATCACTAGTAGAAATGAACCAGGAATAGAACTCAATTTGAATTTTCTACTACAAATGAATTTAATTTGATTTTGTGCTAGAGATGAAAATATTTTGCCATTTTTTTGTTATACATCCAAAATCTCAAAAAAAGATATATGTATTAACCTTGGCAAATCTAAATGGCATTTCATAATTCAAATCCACCACCAAAAAATGGACACTTGAAATTGGATAATGTTATTTTTTTTAATTAAAAATATGATTGGCTATCGATCTAGATGTAGATTATGAATTTTTTTAGGAATAGGTCAAATTAAAAAGTATTTACAATATTAAACAAATATATATATATATATATATATATATATATATATTTAACATCATAGTAAAGCATAAGGTTTTTTTTTAAGGAAAAGCAGGTATAATTCATACTTATTATACGGTATTATTAATACATAATACTAAATTAATATAAAATATTGTACTAATAATATAAAACTATTGTATTAATATCCTAAATTATAGGATATAATGAGTATTAACTATACCATATTTTTTACCATGAATGCAAATCTTTTTAAATTTACCTAGATCCACAATTATTTTGTGAAATTGGACTATCCAACACAATTTTCCTAGAAAATAAAATTCAATTAATGTGCATAAGAATTGTCAACGACTCTCTCTCAAAAAAAAAAAAACAAAAATGTAAAGTCCTTGTTTTATAATATTTGAATAAAAACAATTAAAGAAAATTTATTTTTCGTGTGGGATCTAATTTTAATTTGGTCTCTAGCTTTTAAAATTAAACATTTTTACTAAAATTTCAATAATGTTCACCTTTAATCCACAATAAAATCATTAGTTACTTTTTTTTTGAGAAAAAAATCATTAGTTACCTAACATAATGTTAATTAAAATGATAAATAGATTAATTTAAAATTTTAGTATATTGATGAAATTATTATTTTAGTTTTCATGTAAATTAAATTTCTAAAATAAAATAAATATAAAAGTATACTAAAAATATCCAAAAACATAATATGAATATTATCAAAGTGAAAAAATGTTCAATTTTGAAATATAGATACCAAATTAAAATTAGATATCAAACTATAAGCTAAAAATATAATTTTTCCAAAAAAAGAAATTATTTGGTGATGGTTGATAAATTTTAGTTGAACATTATATGAAATAAAGTTTTAAACCTATAATTTTTTTAATTATAAATTATATTTTATTTTATTTTTATAAAAATGTTTGTGGCATGTTAGTTTCATTGTTTAAATGTGCGAGTGTGAAATTGAAATAGATTATCATAAAACAAGATAACCAAGGATCATCGATCCATTCAATTATATATTAAAAATGTTGGGTAAAAAATATAGTTTAGCAAAAAAAAAAAGAGAAATAAAAATAAATATCTAACTTTTATAAACTTATTTAGGGAATGTCTAGTTTGTTTTAAAATTTAAATAAATGTCTAAATAAAAAGTTTGGTAAGACATATAATAATTTCATCTTTAAAATACTTTACATTAGTCTTGATTTTAAAAAATAAAAAATAAAAACAATTATACTATCATCAACCATTGATTGAAGGAATAAATAGTCAACTTCTTCTTCATTTTTTTAATAGATTTTCCCTTAAGTAAAATATTCTCTTTTGACATATTTAAACAAAACAATATCGATGAACCAATAACAAACGAAAAAAATCTCACGAACTTGTCAGCAATCTAAAAAATCTTTTCTCATTCTCTTTGTTTTTGTTGTTCTTTTTTATACCATTTTATTTCTAGGATAAAAATCTCAAACGCAAAACTAATCTTCAAGTCTTCAAACTCTTTCTTTTTCAAAAAAAAAAAAAAGTCTTCAAACTCTTTGAAATATTTCAGGTATTCAGGAGAATCGAAGTTAATTTTGAATTTTGTGTCTTGAAAATCTTCTTAAGAGGTTCTTCACTCTTCCAACCTAAGAAAATTTAAGTTAGGTAAGTCTTTCTTGGAGTTGCTTTCTTCCTCCGACATTTTCTCCTTCAAATAAGGCATGCAGGTCTATTTTTCAATTTTTTCGTATCCGAACTCACGGTGATCTCCCACATACAACCCTTTTTTTTCAACTTCTATGCATTTTGATTCCCACAGTACACTACACTTCTAGGTAAGTATTCACGATTTTTTTTTTTGCAAATTGGTAACCATCAACGTTCTGGTGGTCACAAACAATTTGATTAACAAGCATCCATTGGTGTACATTGAGTACACAGTGACTTCTAGCAAAATTTGATTTTTGTTCTGCAGATTGGTCTCCATTAGCACTCCAAATCACACACGATTTGATGTAACAAGGAGACTATCCCAGCTGTTGTGTACTCTTTCAACCTACAATCTTTCTGATTTTATACAATTTCAGGTGAAGAAAATGTTGTCCACGAGTAGACACATAAGTGTAAGCACGTTAAACATGCATCCCTTGATGTACATATGAGTACACAGTAAATTTCAGGAAAGTTTATCATTTTAGCTACTGTGTGTCAAGTACTATATTATTTTTGTTGCTTAATAAATTTTAGTTTAAGAATTTAATATTCATTTATTACAATGTACGTAAGTTATGTACCAATATGTACCGCAAATTGTATTGTTATTGTTTTGTTTTCCAGATTTGATAATGAAATTACCCTAACAACTTTTTTATTTTAATTAAAAATTTTATTTTTGGGTTATTGGAAATTTAAATCTTATTTATTTAAATATTTAATATTTTATTGGTGGTTAAGAATAAATTTAAAATCCATTTTAATAATCCACGCCAACTAAAAGTATTCAATTGAAATTTAAGTAATTATTTAATCATTTATAGAAAATTAGATTTAGACACTCATTTAAAATCTTTATAATTGTACACATTTACTTAATAAATATTAATTTTCCTAGTTGTCCCAAAAAAAAAAAAAATACTAATTTTTAAGGGACAACTACGGAAATTGCTAGAATTTAAAAATTAATTAGGGTTGTGGTTAATGATCTTTAGACTTTAAATTTGTGTCTTTTTTATTTTCAAATTTAATTAATTTTTAATATGGAAAGTAGTTTACAATTGTACCCTCCTATATTTCATATATTTTTTTTATAATCAATATTAAATAGTTTTTTTTAGAATATTTTAAATAGTTTATTTGTAACTACCTTTTCGAATCTAAAAAAAATCTAGGGAATTTGCGTTGTATAGCAACTTTTTTACCACGTTTACAATTATAACACATTTTTAAAAATAATTCTTTTATAGCAACTTCTGCCATTTTTTAAAAAAAAATTATTTATTTTTTTTATAGAAGACTTTGATAGAATCTATCATTCTCTAGTGATGGAAGTTTATCAATTTTATCGGTGATTGATTTTATCGGTTCTTATTGATAGACTCTTGATAGAATCTGATGGAAGTCTATCAATTTACTTTATTTATTAGTAATTGATTCTATCACCCTTTATCGATAGAATCTATCAATATGAAGTCTATCAATTTACAATTTTTGCTATATGTGCAAATATTTTCATTATTGTGCTATTCATGTAATATTTTATCCATTTTGTAATATACATGCAAAAGCCCCAAAAATCTAAACCAATCTAACTAATTAAAAAAACATTAGTCAAACATAATTCAATTAATAATTATAAAATACCATGAAATCAGAGATTTTGAAAATTTAAAAAATTTATATGTAATTTAGAATTTTGTTTTTAACGTTCACAAATATGGTATACATCTTCTTCTCATAAGTCGTACATGCTTTCGTTGGTTGGTATGATTATTGTAAGTCTTGTTAAATATAAATTAAAACAGGGTTGAGAATAGTTCTTGAGCTTGAGTTTTATAAGCGTCTTAAATATCGATTTTTGAAAAACATGGAAAATTCATTTTGATTCTTTCTTCCCGTTGAACAACCTCTTCAAAACCCTCCACCCATGTATTTGCGATTAATGATAGTGTCGCATTGAAAAATTCGGCCGCTGCTCCAATTCTCAAAAGTTTGAAAGGAATCGACATTGGAGCCACGTTTCTTAAGATATAAATTTTTCTAATATAAGGTTTTAAATCATTTTTTGTGTTCCCACATTGTTTTCGGTATAAGCTTCCAAATCTTTCAAATGGTTCTGTTTTTAAAGATATTAACGTCTAAAATTGAATTTCTACTTTATTGGAATTTTGTTTTTTTTTTCATAGGTTAGACATGGTTAGCACGTATTTTATACCTAATCGAATGCCTACTTTGTAGGGATTATATTTTTCTTTATTTGATTTATTTTATTTCGCATATGTTAGACATTAGTTGCACGTATTCTATATATATCCTATGTTAGTTATTGTTGACACCTATATGTATAAAGTATTGACACATATTTTAGCTACATTAGTGTTGTCGCTTATGTATATTATGTGAATAATGTTTTTTCTTTGTTTTTTATTTATTTATTTATTTATTATAAGTTAGATATTGTTGGCACATATAAACAGGTAATCGCCTATTTATATATTTTGAATAACATTGTTTTCTTGATTTTATTTTTTTAGTTTGTGCATATTTTCGTTATTTTTTTAGTTTGGGCATATTTTCCGTACAGTTGGCACAAAGTACCATGTCCTTTATTTGTTTTTAAAATTTAGTCATTTCCTATTATTTTCCAATTTTTAATTGTCGATGGAAGAAAAATGTAGTTTAATATTTGGGCTCATTTGAGTCGTGGACTGGAAAGTGGAAAACATGTTGCAAGAATGTAGTACAAAAACCCATTAATTATGGGCCATAAGCCCATCAATATGTATTGATGTTGTGGGGATTTAGGGCCAGATCTTATGTTCTACTACCTTATGAGTAACCTTTTCTACGGCTAAATTAGAAGTGGAAAATTGAGAAATTGTACAAAATATGTAGATTTGAGAAATTATTCCGGAGAATGTTTAGTTTTTTCTCAAGTTTAAATGTATGTCTAAATCAAATTTTAGGGAAGAGATAATAATTTTGTCTCTATTATACCTTCACAAAACTTCATTTTCTTTATTAAAAATTGACTTGAAAATAGTAACACATATTCCTTGATTTTAGGAATTAAAAAATTGAAAAAGAATCACCAATCTTTCTTTGATATTAGGAATGAAAAATAGATTAAAAGAAATTACTTTTTTAACCAACAAATATAAAACCCATAATTACACGAAAATAGGATTCCAATTGCTAATCGATTTTAAAGTATTCTACACCGTTTTGGGTTTGGTTTCCAATTATTAGCATTTTCCATTAGATATAGACCGAATACTTCATCAATGGACTAGTTCTTGCACTATTGATCGTGAATTTTGAGCGATTTCTAGTCGTTTCGAAACTCAATTTCGATCTGAGATTCAACGTTTGGGTGAAGTCAATTTAGTTGAGGTTTAATGGTACTCACAATAAAGCATCATCTCAAATGCATATGTTGAGGTGTGTCCTCCAAATCCTTTTTATTTTTTTAATTTTATATTCATTCAACATCGTAATTCCCTACAACATATTTTTATGGCATTCATGGTATTGGCATGGTGGCATGTGTGCTCCACATCCATTTTTAAAATTCTATATCCATTCAATATCACAATTCCCACAACATAGTTGATGGTACACACAACCCCCACACAATAGTTGATGGTATGTCGATGGAACACAATCATTAAGAATGCAGGTGTTTACTCTATCCTTTATATTTATACAATATTAAGAGTATGTATCGTATAAAATCATCTAAATTTAAAAGTTTAAAATATTAAGGCCTAATATTTTTTCTTCAGTTAAAAAAAAATCAAAATTAATTGTTTATGAAGTACTCTATCTTTTTTTTTTAAATTTTATATTTATACAACAATAAGAGTATGTATCATATAAAGTCATATAAATTTAAAAGCTTAAAATATTAAGGCCTAATATTTTTTCTTCAATTTAAAAAAAATCAAAATTAATTGTTTATGAATTTGCAGTTAGATTTAAGGGAAATAGTAGGAAATGACTTAATTTAGTAAAAACATAGAGTTTATGGCTTTTTTGTATTGGACTTTAAATTCATTAAAAAAAATGGAGAGATGAATATTTTCATCCCCAAAGTACCCTCGAAAAAAAATCAAAATTTCCCTAAATATAATCATAACTAATTTGATAATATTTCAAATTTAAAATACTAATAATAGTCAACAAATCCCTAAGATTTAAGGAGTGGACTAAAAAAAATAAAAAAATGAAAACCACAAATCAAATTTGTTTATCACCACGTACCATGGATTTACAAACATAGTGCATGGCTGATAAATTGTAGGGACTACATATGTAGTACATACTTTCAGAAAACATAAACACTGTCAGGAGTGATAAGCGGTACATGGACGTATTCATAGGGGTAAGCAAACAATGTATTATAATGAACCAATTCATACTTATATACACATTACAAGCAAGATTAACATCTATAACACAACAAGAATAGATAAACACATGGCATAAATGAGGTATTAGTCTTACGTATACATATGTAGACAATCCACTAGGCCAAAACCAATTGTATAAACACTCAAACAAAATTCACTAGGTAAAATTACATAAACTAAGTAGTCACAAAGGATGACTAGGCAAAGTTTTTATGCTTCACGCGTCACGTGACTAATCCGTCACATGTGCTTAAGTCATGATGTACAATGGATATACAAACATAGTGCAGACTAATAAGCTATAGGGTCTACATATGCAGTGCATAATTTCGGATCTATCGCATGTGTTTAATTTCAAGTCACTTGAACTCAATGTTGATATTACCTTTGAAGAGAAACTTGTGCCAACAGTGTCTAAAATATGTACAAACTAAAAAAGACAACGTTATTCACAAAATATATAAACAGACAATAGTAATCAACATATGCACCCTTATTATAACATGATTTGTACAGAATATGGGCCAATAAAGTCTAACTTATGCAAAAAAAAAAAAAAAAACAAAACAAAACAAAAAAACAACGTTACTCACATAATATATACAAGTAACAACACTAACATAACTAACATATGCGTCAATACTCTATACATAATAGGTGACAGTAGTAACTAACATAGGATATGCACAATATACGTGCACCAATGTCTAAATTATGCAAAATTAAAAAATAATAAAATAAAGGAAAACATAATCAATTCTATTAGGTACAAAATAGGTTCAAACTATGTCTAACATATGAAAAAAAAACTAACAAATAAATAAAAAATTAAAAAAAATCTCAATAAAGTAGGAATTCGATTTTAGAAGTTAATATCTTTAAAAACCAGAGTCATTTGAGAGATTTGAAAACTTACACTTGAAAAATTGTCAGAGCACTAAAATGAATTTAAAGACTTACACCAGAAACGTTTATATCTTCAGAAACATTGCTCAAATGTCGGTCCCTTTCGAAATCTCGAGATTGGAGCCCAACAAAATGCATGCATTTCTCTTGTGGCCGGATTTTTCAACATGAGGCTATCATCAATCGCAAGTACATTGATGAAGGGGTTTCACGGAGGTTGTTCGAGGACAAGAAATAATCAAAATGACTTTTCATCTTTTTCAAAAATGGATATTTAAGGTGCTCATAAAACTCAAGCCCAAGTACTATTCCCAACCATTTTTTAATTTATATTTAACCAAACTTACAATAATCACACTGACCAACGAGAGTATGTACAACTTATGGGAAGAGGATGTATAGCTATATGTGTCAATGTTAAGAACAAAAATTATAAATTCATCCAATTTTATAATTATTGATTTAATTATGTTCGACTAACATTTTTAGAATTAGTTAGGTTGTTTTAGATTTTTCTAAATTCAAAAAGTTAGTTACGAATAATTTATTTAAAATAGATTTAAAAAGAACTCTATGAAATATAGGGGTACAATTGTAAACTAATTTCCATATTAAAAATTAATTAAAATTCAAAAATAAAAAAGACATAAATTTAAAGTCTAAAGATTTTTAGTCATATCTCTAATTAGTTTCTAAATTCTAGCAATTTCCCTAAGTTGTCCCTAAATTTGAAGGGTTTGGAGATGAAAAAGATTGACGGAGAATAACTCTCTCAAATTTTGGGAGAGAAATTCAATTTTGAGATCATTGATGGGTTACACATCATTTGGACCAATAAAAAATTAGCATGTAAGCATAATTATGTGGAGTAAAAATCCATAGCTTCATTTTTTATCAGCTCTATTTAGGAAATTGTTATATAAATTAGAGGATTGGGTGGGTTATGGTTACAAAATCTATTTTTAATTTTTAATTTTTCTAAAACAATTTCACAATAAGTAGAGTTATAATAGTGAAATTTATTTTTCTTAAATAATAATTCTCATCTAACATATAATTTAGCCATAAATTTACTAAAATGAAGTAGAAATTTCTATAATTAATTTTCCAAATTTAGACATTTTGTCTCTAGAAAATTCTTAGAGTATATAATTCAAGATGAGGCATTATTTAATTTTAAAATAAAAGTTACGAGAAAAATGTGGGTTATGCTATAGTATTCTGAAAATGTTGAGAATCTGTTGCTTACGAAGAAATTTATTATTATTATTATTATTTATTTTTGAATGCATACCTAGTTGTTTAATTTTAAGCACATAAAAAAATATGAATAGATTTTTTTTTTTAGTACATATGGATAAGAGTATTTTAATGTAAAGCAACAATATTTTTTTTTGAGATTACCGCAATTTTATTTGGTTGCACAAGATAATTCCAGAAATGTAAATAAAAGTGAAAGAGGAGAAGTTAATTATTTTTTTTTTTCAAAAAGTGCATCAGTTCTAGTTAGTAGTGTACTGTATAATTGAGTAATCAAAATGTTTCGAGTTCATCATCGGTAGTTAAAATATTTTTAAAAAATTTAAATTTGATGACATTATTGTAGTTTGGACGTTTTTTTTGTGGATATTAGACTTTTAAATATGTTTTAAGGCAATTATTGAGTGGTTTACGGGAAATTATTTAAAAATATTTTTAATGATAATCTTTAAATTGATTATTGATAGTACTCAAAAAAATAAAAATTGATTATTGATAAAGTTATTGTTAAACAATACAATTGTTTTAAAAGAAATCAATTTTGGTTCCGGCTAAAATATCAAACATACCCCTAAACTATCACATTTTTTTCAAACTTACCCCTGAACTTTAAAAAGTTTCAAAAGTACCCCTGAACTTTACAAAACGTTTCAAAAATATCCCTACCATTAACTTTGGATGGAAACCGTTAAGGTTTTGTTTCAAAAATACCCCTGAACTTTAAAAAGTTTCAAAAATACCCTTGGTCTTTAAAAAACATAAATTTTAAATAATTTAGCTTTTCAAATATTTGAATTTTAATATGTCAAACTTTGACCAATTGAGATTGTAGGTTGGGGTTCCATCCATGCCCACATAATACCCATTTGGATTTAATGAACACTGATACCATATTAGATTATATAAGGCTCCACCTTAAAATCAATTGGTCGTGAGTAGAGTAACCCATATTTATTTTATATTGTTATGATGTTTTCACTCTTTCCGATAGGAGATCCTTAACAAGCTCAACCCTATAGTTTTAAGTTGGGTTGGGTTCTCGAGTTACATTAATCTCATATTTCTTATCTAAAAAAAACTCAATGCATACCTCATAAATACATAAACAAATAAAGAAAATGTGTGTGAAGTAATTAATAAGATGAGTTCAAAGCATATTAGTAAGGAACATATGCTAATTAATAAGATATTGCAACCTAGACTTTGTATTGTATCTCTCACACACACACATATATATATATGTATATATATGTGTGTGTATATGTATGTGTGTATATGTATATGTGTATATGTATGTATATGTGTATATGTATATATATATATGTATATATATATTGTTTACATATTTATGGGGTATGAATTGAGTTCTTTTTTATATATGAATGAGATTAATACAACCTGAGAACCTACCTCAACCAAAAAATATTAAGGTTGGGTTGTTCTATGCATAGAGTTGGAAGGGGTCGTATGCTTGACAAACCCGAAAAGTGTGGATGATCCCAAAAAATCCCCTAACCGCTGCCTATTTAATTGTAAACGATTTTTCTTTTATCTTTGTAGTTTTAACTTATTGATATTTTTATATCAATATTAATGATTATTTAATTAATTATTATTATTATTTTTTTAGATTACAACATTTGGGAGAAGGGGGACTCGAACCTAAGACTTCTAAGTCATTAGGTGTAAATTGATGCCACTTGAGCTACTGCTCTATTGACTAATTAATTAAATTGTTAGTAAATTGATTTCTTAACATATTTTTCTAATCATTATTGTTGATCATTTTATCTTTCTTTTTAGATGCATAAAATTATTAAAAAGTCATTAAATGTTAACTTAAACCAACTAATATTTTATTGTTCGTTGCAACGTGCTTTAAATTTTCAAATTTAATGTTATATATATTTGAAATTGATAATAAGAAACTAAGAGTTTTAAATAAATTATAAGATTTTAAATGAGTTATAAATTCTAGTTGTAATAATAAACAATAAATCTCAATTTGAAAGCCTTTATGACATAAAAAATTTCTTGTTCATTCTGCTAAAATTTGACACATTAAATTAAAATATATTTGGAATGTTAAATTATTTAAAATTTATGTTTTTCTTAAGATCAAGGGTATTTTTGAAACTTTTGAAAGTTCAGGGGTATTTTTGAAACATAATCTTAACGATTTCCATCCAAAACTAACGGTAAGGGTATTTTTGAAACGTTTTGTAAAGTTAGGGGTACTTTTGAAACTTTTGAAAGTTCAAGGGTAAGTTTGACAAAAATGTGATAGTTTAGGGGCATGTTTGATACTTTAACTTTTTTGTTCCTAAGTACAAGTTTTTTAAAAATGATTTTTAGTTTTAGTTCCATACCATGTAAAGTAGAGATTTGAATCTATATCTTATTTTTGGAGTGGCTAGAAAAATTCATGACTTATATATATATATATATATATATATACAACTTAAATAGATAGGGTTACAAAAAGAAAAAAACGTTGATTATTATATGGTCTGTTTTGAGTATAACAAATGTGAGGATGGAATATACTAGGTTACCAATTGTTGAACTATGTTTAATTGGATTAATTTGGGTGTTTTTTTTTAGTTTTAAAAAAAATCGGAATAAGAATATGTGAACCTATAGTCTCTTGGTCATGAGCACAATTTATCGTTTATCTTAGTGACTAATCTATGTGTTGTCTCTTTAATTCGTCATTTTTTTAATCTAAACTTATTGAAATGACATAAATAACATTTTTTAAGATTGAACCCATAATTGTGATGTTAAACTAAATTACCATAAATAATGAAATCAATACGTCACCGACCTTCGAGAGAAAAAGTTAACATATCAATGCAACATTATGAAAATGATTGATATTCAAATGAGAAACGTTTTCAACAAAAGAAAGCATAAAATTTAAATGATAACTTGCTTTCAGAAAGAAAGAAGAAAAAAGAAGAAAAAAAAAACATTACCAATGCTACATTTGAAGTAGGAAGATATCCATAATTTAATATGATCTTTTTAGTTTAACCAATTGAAATGAGATCTCGAACTTATAATCTCTTAATTTATTATAAAAGCTTGTTTTTTTTTTAGTTGTTATACACTTATTAGTGGTATTATTGTTGTGGTGGTTGTTAGTATTTTAGCTATATATACTAATGTCATTTATTGTTAGGCCTTGTGTTTTGCGAAATGTCCCTTGCATATATAATTTAAGATGTTTTTTTAGGGTTTGGGGGAGTGTTTTAACCTTTACTATTTGAGGAAATGTTTTTTATTTTTATTTTTATCATTTATACTGAAGCAAATACCCCCTTCCTAACAAATACACATCTCCCAGCTGTCCAAACCATCTTCTCCACCTAGAGATCCACAACAGAAACCCCCTAACCCTCTCGTCGCGACACCTTTCCGGCCAGGCCGCTACCACGTGGCCAAATCTCGGCCATTCCTACGCATCCCTCCAGCGCCACGTGTCACACAGCCACAACCAACCCCCTCATGCGAATTGAAGCCACCCTAGCCGACGGCTCAGCCTCCTCGCACACGCCAGCTCCAACGCAGCTGCCGTCTGTACCTGCATCGTCACACGCACGCCTCAAGCACCACCGTCGTCGAAATCGGCTCAACCCCGACTCTGATCGCCTAGCGATTTCCATCCTCGCTTGCTCGTAAGCAGCTCGAACTTCGTCTGCTGTGGGTTTTGTTCCGAGTGAGTCCTAAGCCATTTTTCTAGCCTTATCTTCCTTGGTATCTTGTTCATCATTTTTTGTAAGTCCCTTCTTTAGCTTTTTTCTTTCAAAACCTTCTATTCCACTATGGATTCCGGCGAAAGCTTCAAGCTCATTTTCACAACTTCTTTTGCAGATTGCTGAGGCTAGAGGGCTTCAATTGAAAATATGAGACCAAATCCGTGATCTAAAGACCGAGACCTTCGAAACAAGGTATGATCCACCCTATTTTTCTGCCATGCGTCGCCGTGCTCTGGCGAGGTTTTAAAGATAGTTTCTTCCCTTTGTTCTTGAGATCCTAGTCCCCTTCATGGCTTGTTTATCGTGTTCCTAACGAACTCTCATCGTGATTTTTATGTTTAGGTGACCCGGGTTCCAACATTAGCTAGTAGAGTTGTTTCAGAGTTCAGTCGAGCCGACAGAGAGGTAAGTGGTTCCACTATGAGCTGGGTGTGGCAATTTCATAGCAAATAGTGGCATAACTAGGGTATTCTTGAACTACGGCACGATAAAATTCATGTTTCGGTGGTTGAATGTTTATGTTTTTGGTTGTTCTGTTGTGTGAGGCATGATAGGGATAACTCTAACTAAGATCTCCTGATGCATGTTTACGATCCCATTTGATGATGTTGACTTACTGGATGAATGTAAACTTATATCTAGTATTGCATGCATGAACTTTGGGCTATGAACCATGTCGTATGCTTGTGCTAGTTAGGGGCTTGTGTGTCCTTAATTAACTTCATTCCTGCTTCGGTTTCACTCGAGGATTTTGGGACTCTGTGTGGTTAGTCCATCACTCGAGGTTTCGGGACTCTGTGTAGTTAGTCCCTCATTTAGGAATTTCAGGACTCTGTGTGGTTAGTCCCTCACTCGAGGATTTTAGGACTCTGTGTGGTTAGTACCTCACTCGAGGTTTCGGGACTCTGTGTGATTAGTCCCTCACTCGAGGTTTCGGGACTCTGTGTGGTTAGTCCCTCACTCAAGAATTTAAGATTATTTGTTGAACGCATTGATGTTGCTTTAATAAATAAGTAATAATCTGGTCATTTTACACAATAATACACAATTGTAACGGCCCGGAAAATTTCATCTCGGTCTTCCCGGGAGGCCCAGGGGCATTTTGGTAATTTTGGGTCGGGCCGACAGGGCCGGTTTTGAAATTAAATTTGTCGGAATAATTATGAGTCAATTTGAAAAGAATTGGGATTTTTGGTGAAGGCGTTTGGGCTTGGGAAGGAGCAAAAATAAATAGGGAATTAAATAGCGCATTGAGCAGGAATCGAACCAAGGCCGTGTCGCATGCTAGGTGGAGGGCACAGCCAGCCGAGCCACCGCGCTCGTTTGTTAACTTAATCGCACGATCTTGTCCTTATGCTTGTCTGTCCCCTGTTTTGCTTTAAAAGGCAGCTCGCCCGAGCTTCGCCCCACTTTTCTTCTTCTTCTTCCTCGCGATCACCCCCGACCGACATCCAATTTCTCTCGATCCTCTTCCTTCTCCAGCTCCGTTCGACCAAGCCTTGCGTCCAATTTGAGGTCGTCTTCCATCCGCGAGCAGCTGCTAGTGTAGGGGAGTTCTTCTTCAAGGAATCGAGCGTCGAATCCCCGTGGATCGCTTGGATTTGTGTCTTTTGTTCGCCCCTGTTCGGGCGCGAAAACAGAGCCCCTGTTCGTCGAGCTCGCCAGCGTGCCGTCCGTCCGCGCGCGCGTGCCTCGCCCAACTCCGCAACGCGTCGCCCGAGCCCTCGCCGCCGAAGTCGTGCGTGCATGAGCGCCGCCCGAGCTCATTCGCCCTGCATCTCTCTGGCGCGCAGTAGCGTCGTCGCGCGTCCGCGTCCGTCGCGCGCACCTAACGCGCCCACGCGCCCATTTCTACGCCCGGGCCGCGCCCTTCAAGCCCCGTTTGTTGCCCGTTCGTGCAATCGGCTCGTTTCGTGCGTTAAATGCGTGCCTCGTGAGTTGCTCGAGTGAGCCTCATTTATTTTATTGCATTTAGGCCTATTGTGTGATTTTTGTGATGATTGATAGGTTCCGGTAGCTAGATCGAGATTGTTCGCGACTTAGGATTTCGTGCCAAACCGCCCCCGACCAAGGTAAGGATTTCTTGCCGGAGTTGTGTGGACCTGCGCGATATTATATGTGATTGTTGAATGATTGCTTGTTTGTGATTATTGACATGTGTAGCTAGGTGCTTCAATCGAATTCCGGTTAGCATGATTTCTTGGTTAATTCTCATGTTAATCCATGCTAGGTTGTTCCTTTACGGCATGCTCGTATCTGTTCCTTGCTTCGTAGTATCATGCTAGGCTCGTTGTATTCTTATTGAGCACGTATTGGATTTTATGGAATTGTTTCTTTGTTTGCTAAGGGCGAGTTAGAGTTGCGGTAGATAGCATCATCGGGCCCGATGCATAAAGTACCTTGCATCCATGGCGGGGACGTCGAGCAAGTCATTCCGTCCCTGGACCCCGTGAGGGATTTGCTAACCCGAGCGGCGGTAGGCCCCGCAATCTTGGGTGAGGGTGGCGATCGTTAAATGCCCCAACCGTCGGGATGATGACTTGGCATTGCCTTGTCCTCGATAGTCGGCACGCCTCTCGTGTTCGGCAGTAGCCCCGATTGCCACTGTTAAGGTAAGGGCGGCTTCTGGTGTAAGCCTACCACGACCCGTTCCCTTAGCCTCAAAGTGCGGTGGTTCAGTGACATAGTTTAAGTGTCGGTCTCACACCCTATGTCGGTGACACCGACCCAAAGATTTAGTTAGGCGTGGTGGATGGACATGGGCGGCTTGCCTCTCAGACCCGGCACCCCCATGGTGCAGAGAGCACGCGGTGCATGTTTACGCTCATTCTGGCGCCGGCCAGGAGAGCTCCTCGGGATCTTGAGCGAGTGTACCTTTTCGTCGACGATGAGCGGTTTGGAGGGGACTTTTTCTCGTATAGGGCGACTTATGTATTGGTGTGTGATGATTTTATTCGGACTAAGCCACCGAGTTGGCATCCGAGGCCCAAGTGTGGGCTAAGCTATGTGCTCTATTACGTGTTATATTCATAGCTTGCATACGCTCATCGAGATGACCATGTATATCGTATTGTACCCGGTTGGGGATTCTTCTTGAGTAATTCGTTACTCACCCTTATTCTCGTGGTTTTCCACAGTAACCGTGGTCTTGCGACAGGATGCCTGAAGGAGGAGAGCTGTGATCATGGGGCCAGTCTTCCAACTCGATTTTTGTATTATGACTCTCGGGTGTTTTTTTTGTTTTCCCCGAATGCATGTAGCAGGGCACGGAGCCCTAGCATGTTGTAAATATTTGTGGATTCCGGCATGTTGTATCCGAGCAGGTTTTGAATGGCTTTTAGTAAATCTCGATCGAGTAAACTTTGGAAATGTATTTATCTTGGAGCAGTGCTTGGAAACAGGGACGAGTTTGAGGAAAGTGTCTAGTTTTTAAAGGGATTATTTTGAATGTTTTGTTTTAATTGGAATCCGAAATCATGTCTGTTTTAAATATCCTTTACTTTGAATGCATGCATTGGGGTAAGGGCCCATTTAGTGCCCCATTCGGGTCGGTCCCTTACAGTTGGTATCAGAGCTTAGAGTCATAAATTCTGTAGTATGACCTGTTGTTGTAGGTCATTTTCCCATGATCACTAGCACTCAAAGCGGTCATCAGTGCGCCTAAGTTTACTATTTGTTGTTTAAAAAGGGTTAAGAATTTACAATACCTGTCATCTAGTGTATGCCTTGTGAAGTGTTGTGGAGCGGAGACGAGCATGTTCTGACTCGTTATTGGTTTGGGTGTAGATCGTCAGCATGCCAGTTACCCGCGCCGGAAGAGGACGCCCGAGAGGAGGCCGAGGTGTCAGGATCGGATCTGACACCGCAGGGACATCGTCCCAAGCTGAGACGGATAGCATTCCGCCTGTAGCTCCCCCGGTTGAGGCCAGAGTAGGCATTGAGGCGACTTTGCGCCGTGAGACTGCTCTTGGAGTAGAATTTGCTAATTCCATGAGGTCTATGGTGGTTGACCTGTTGAGTGGCCAGAGGGCAGAGACCCAGGCTTTATTGGCAGCACAGCGGGAAGAGTCCCGAGCTCAGATCGAGCGGTGACTCGTTTGTTTCAAAGAGGCGCAAAGAAGACCCCTGACTCCGCAGAGAGCAGTGACCTTTGAGGCGAAGTGGCGAAGGTGCCGATGAACTTGGTAAATGGTTGAAGGACTTCGTAAAGTGGAACCCTGATAAGTTTGACGCCACAGGTGACGCTTTATTCGCAGCCAGATGGATTGCCCATTTGGAGTACACCTTCCTGATTATGGTGTGCCCCGATGTGCAGAGGCCGAGGTGTGCAGCCCATGCGTTAGGGTGCGTAGCTAGATGGTGGTAGGAGTCCACCTTGAGTGAGAGACCAGCTGGGTCTCCACCTGCCACCTGGGAGTTCTTTAAGTCGGAGTTCAGTGGTCAAATATATTAGCGATGAGGCTCAAGAGAAGATGGTAGCGCTTTTCCGAATCTGCAGCGGGGTTTCGATTACGTTGAGGAATACGAAAGGAAGTTTTCGGAGTATGGCTATTTTGCTCGCATGGTGATAGCGACCCTCGAGTTGAAAATTCGAAAGTTCATTTGTGTCCGAGGCGGGGTGTGTCTCGGGATGTCGAGCCACGGCCCCTATCACTTATGCTAAAGCGGTTGGTGGCCACTATTTACAATGGGAAATATCTCGCCGAAGTGGTGGCGCCGCTCGGTGCGCGTCTGTCCCGGTGTAGTGGGGCGTAAGAGGAGGTTTGAGTTCGAGAGGGCGGCGGCGTCGCCAAGGGCGATTCGCAAGCAGGATCGGCGTAGGATGCCGGCCCGATTCGGCACCGCCGGCCAGGCGGTCCGAGGCGAGTTCCCGCTGTGCCACTTGTGGAAGAGTCCACTTTGGAGCTTGTCGACGGGGGCCCAGCGGTGTTTTGAGATGTGGAAGAGAGGGTCATACGATCCATTTCTGCGATCGGCCCGGCTATGGCGATTCACTGTCTGTGCAGCGGAGGGCGGGTGTTCGCTACGAACCGTCGGGAGGCCGAGCGTGTGGATGCCGCGAGTGGCGTGCACGCTTCTTGTTTTGGATCATTGTGCATTTGTCTTGTTTGACTCGGCTCACGCACTCGTTTGTATCTGTATATATTGTTTCTTTGAGCATGCTAGGTTGAGATTAGAGCCTTTAGGTTTTGAATTATCTGTTGCTACTCCTTCGGGAGTTAATATGTTAGCTAAAGATAAGATTAAGGATGGCCGGATCGAGATATCCAGGGAGTTGCTGGTAGCTACGCTCATAGTTCTACCCATGAGTGGTTTCGATGTGATCCTTGGTATGGAGTGGTTAGCCGCTAACCACGCATTGATTGACTGCCACCGGAAGGAAGTAGTGTTCAGGCCATCGGGTCGGCCCAGCTTCAAGTTTCGTGGAGTTCAGGGTGGAGTTTGCCCGCCGATGGTGTCAGCTGTGAAAGCCCGTCGTTTGCTAGCTCATGGAGCTTGGGGCTACCTAGCCAAATTGTCTGGAGAGAGCCATCCCTCACTGACTGTTGATCAAGTGCCGGTTGTGCGGGAGTTTGCTGACGTGTTCCCTGAGGAATTACCGGGGTTGCCCCCGAAGAGAGAGGTTGACTTCACAATTGAGCTCGAGCTAGGGACCCTCCCTATCTCGAAGGCTCCGTATCGTATGGCGCCAGCCGAGCTAAAGGAACTGAAGGTTTAGCTGCAGGAGATGTTAGATCGAGGATTCATCCGTCCGAGTGTGTCGCCGTGGGGAGCGCGGTGTTGTTTGTGAAGAAAAGGGGACGGTTCGATGCGCCTATGCATTGACTATCGTGAGCTTAATAAGGTGATGATGAAGAATAAGTATCCGTTGCCCCGTATCGATGATTTGTTCGATCGGCTTGAGGAGAACCAAGTGTTCTCCAAGATAGATTTGAGATCCAGGTATCACGATTGCGGATTAGGACGCCGACATTCCTAAGACAGCGTTCGGAGTCTAGATATGGGCACTACGAGTTTGGGGTCATGTCGTTTGGATTGACGAATGCACCAAGCGGCGTTCATGGACATGATGGATAGGGTGTTCAAAGCATTTTGGGACGGCTTCGTCATTGTGTTCATTGGCGATATTCGATCTATTCAAGGACGAGAAAGGATCATGCGAGCATTTGAGGAAAGTGTTGATGACCTTGAGGAAAAACGGCTTTATGCGAAATTTTCCAAATGTGAGTTCGGGTTGGAACAAGTGGCCTTCTTAGGTCATATAGTCTCGAGAGATGGTATAGCCTGTGGATCCTGCAAAGATTGAGGCCGTGAGTTCGTGGGCCAGGCCAACCGATTCACGAGATACGCGACTTTCTAGGTTTGGCGAGTTACTACCGTCGGTTTGTTAAGGATTTTTCCGCCATAGCCTCGCCCCTCACTCGTCGGCGAGGAAGGGTGTTGAGTTTGTTTGGGACGGTAGGTGTGATGAGAGCTTTGCTGGGCTCAAGCGCGATTTGACTTCGGCCCAGTGTTGGCGATCCGGAGGGGACAGTGGTTTCGTGGTTTACTGATGGCTTCAAGTTCGGGTTGGGTTGTGTGTTGATGCAAAGCCACGAGAAGGTCATTGCTTATGCTTCCGTCATTTGAAGCCATATGAGCGTAACTACCCGACTCATGATATGGAGTTAGCGGCAGATGGTGTTTTGTAACCAAGATTTGGAGGCATTATCTATACGGTGGAGCGGATTCGGATGTTTACCGATCACCGAGCCTCAAGTATCTGTTTACCAGCAAAGAGTTGAACATGAGGCGGAGGAGATGGTTAGAGCTAGTGAAAGATTATGATTGCGAGATTCTGTACCATCCGGTAAAGCCAACGTTGTAGCCGATGCATTAAGTAGAAAGACGTCGCACTCTCTTTGTATCATTTGAGTTCCGGCCCCATTGCGAGAGAGAGTTCGAAGCGGTGAGATTGCGATTATTCTTTGGGTGAGGTTCTTGCGAGTAGCTCGATTGTGATCCGACCATCGATTAGGCGCGGATTATTGATAGTCGGTGAGTGACCGCACTTAAGAGGTTGGTTTGTGAGTCGGTGTTGTGGCGACTTTGATTTTGTATATTCACGAGATAGTGGGGTGACGTCTGCAGTCGGATGTGTGTTCCGGATGTTGCGGAGTTTGCGGGCGAGTTGCTCAGAGGCCCTGATTCTCCGTTTGCTTGGCACCCGGGGTACCAAGAGATATCGAGATCTTAAGCGGACGATATTCGGTGGATGGGTATGAAAAGAGATGTTGCGGAGTTTGTCATCGATGTCTCACTTGTCGGCAAGTGAAGGCACCCAGCGAGACCACCGGATTGTTGCGGCTACCGAGTGTGCCTCGGTGGAAATGGGAAGAAATCTCCATGGACTTCATTTCGGGTTTGCCGAGGACTCGAGGAAGTTCACTCAGATCTGGGTGATAGTTGACCGTTTGACTAAGAGCGCACACTTCATTCCCGGTAGAGACACTTATACCGTGGAACAGTGGCGCGCTATTTTTAGAGCGGATCATTCGCTATCACGGTGTGCTGTGAGGATCGTATCTCGACCGTGATTCGAGGTTCACTTCTCGTTTTCGAGAGCGCCCAGAAGGGTTTAGGCATCGAGTGCGCCAAAGCCTGACTTTTCACCCTCAAACCGATGGTCGATCGAGAGGGTGAACCAGATTCTCGAAGATATGTTGAGGGCTTGTGTGTTGGATTTCGGCGGTTGGGACCGATATCAGATCGATGGAGTTTGCATATAACAACGATTATCGATCGGCGATTGATCTGATGGCTCCATTCGAGGCTTTGTATGGCAAGCGTTGCCGATCTCCCGTGTTTCGGGAAGAGGTTGGTGATAGGCGAGTTTTGGGTCCCGAGTTGCTGCAATTGACCAATGATGTTGTGCAGAAGATTAGAGCCCGTATGTTGATAGCCCGTGAGCGGATGAGAAGAGTTATGCCGATGTTCGGACGTCGGGATTTGGAGTTTGAGGTTGGTCGGCATGTATTCTCGAAGGTCGCACCAATGCGAGGAGTTTTGAGGTTTGGCAAGCGTGGGGAAGCCGAGCCCCGTTTTGTTGGTCCGTTTGAAATCCACGGAGAGGATCGGCGGGTTGCTTATCGATTAGCCTTGCCTCCGTCATTGTCGTGAGTACGGTGTATTTCATGTATCGATGTTGAGGCGATGCGCGTGCCGGACCCGTCGCACATTGTGGATTTTGAGCCTTTGCGGTGAATGAGGATTGAGCTTCGAGGAAAAGCGGTGGAATTCTTGCCTTTGAGACAAAGACAACTGCGTAATCGTGAAATCCGGTGGTAAAGGTTGGTGGAAGAGTCGAGTTTAGAGGAAGCCACTTGGGAGCGGGAGGATGAGATGAGATTGCAAAGATCCCATTTGTTCCAATCTTAAGTGACTTTCGAGGACGAAAGTCTTGTAAGGGGGAGTATTGTAACGGCCCGGAAAATTTCATCTCGGTCTTTCGGGAGGCCCGGGGGCATTTTGGTAATTTTGGAGTCCGGCGAAGTGAGGCGGTTTTGAAATTAAATTTGTCGGAATAATTATGAGTCAATTTGAAAAGAATTGGGATTTTTGGTGAAGGCGTTTGGGCTTGGGAAGGAGCAAAAATAAATAGGGAATTAAATAGCGCGTCGAGCAGGAATCGAACCAGGGCCGTGTCGCATGCTAGGCGAAAAGGCACAACCAGTTGAGCCACCGCGCTCGTTTGTTAACTTAATCGCACGATCTTGTCCTTATGCTTGTCTGTCCCTGTTTTGCTTTAAAAGGCGGCGCGCCGAGCTTCGCCCCACTTTTCTTTCTTCTTCTTCCTCGCGATCACCCCGACCGATGACCAATTTCTCTCGATCCTCTTCCTTCTCGGCTCCGTTCGACCAAGCCTTGCCTCCAATTTGAGGTCGTCTTCCATCCCCGAGCATTTGCTAGTGTAGGGGAGTTCTTCTTCAAGGAATCGGCGTCGAATCCCCGTGGATCGCTTGGATTTGTGTCTTTTGTTCCCCCTGTCGCACGCGAAACAGAGCCCTGTTCGTCGAGCTCGCCAACGTGCCGTCCGTCCGTCGCGCAAGCGCGCGCCGCCGACTCCGCAACGCGTCGCCCGAGCCCCCCGCTCGCCGAAGTCGTGCCAGCGCGAGCGCCCAAACCGAGCTTCTATTCGCCCCCCCTGCATCTCGCAGAAGCGCGCCGTCCGCGCCTTGCGCGTGCGCACCGCGCGCGCCACGCGCGCATTTTTCGCGCCCGGGCCGCGCCCTTCAAGCCCGTTCTTTGCCCGTTCGTGCAATCGGCTCGTTCGTGCGTTTCGCCGTGCCTCGTGAGTTGTTCCCCAGTGAGCCTCATTTATTTTATTGCATTTAGGCCTATTGTGTGATTTTTGTGATGATTGATAGGTTCCTGTAGCTAGATCGAGATTGTTCGCGACTTAGGATTTCGTGCCAAACCGTCCCCGACCAAGGTAAGGATTTCTTCTTAGGAGTTGTGTGGACCTGCGATATTATATGTGATTGTTGAATGATTGCTTGTTTGTGATTATTGACATGTGTAGCTAGGTGCTTCAATCTGAATTCGGTTAGCATGATTTCTTGGTTAATTCTCATGTTAATCCATGCTAGGTTGTTCCTTCTCGGCATGCTCGTGATCTGTTCCTTGCTTCGTAGTATCATGCTAGGCTCGTTGTATTCTTATTGAGCACGTATTGGATTTTATGGAATTGTTTCCTTGTTTGCTAAGGGCGGGTTAGAGTTGCGGGTAGATAGCATCATCGGGCCCGATTGCATAAAGACCTTGCATCCATGGCCGGGACGTCGAGCAAGTCATTCCGTCCCTGGACCCCGTGAGGGATTTGCTAACCCGAGCGGTAGGCCCTGCAATCTTGGGTGATGGTGGCAGACTGTTAAATGCCCCAACCGTCGGGATGATGACTTGGCATTGCCTTGTCCCCGATAGTCGGCACGTCCTCAGCGTGTTCGGCCGTAGCCCCTGATTGCCACTGTTAAGGTAAGGGCGGCTTCCTGGTGTAAGCCTACCACGACCCGTTCCCTTAGCCTCAGGTGCGGTGGTTCAGGCTGACATAGTTTAAGTGTCCAGGTCTCACACCCCTATGTCAGTGACACCGACCCAAAGATTTAGTTAGGCGTGGTGACTGGACATGGGCAGCTTGCCTCTAGACCCGGCACCCCATGTTCTGCAAAGAGCACGCGGTGCATGTTTACGCTCATTCTGGCGCCGGCCGGAGAGCTCCTCGGGATCTTGAGCGGTGTACCTTTCGTCGACGATGAGAAGCCGAGGCCGAGACTTTTTCTCGTATAGGGCGACTTATGTATTGGATGTGTGATGATTTTATTCGGACTAAGCCACCGAGTTGGCATCCGAGGCCCAAGTGTGGGCTAAGCTATGTGCTCTATTACGTGTTATATTCATAGCTTGCATACGCTCATCGAGATGACCATGTATATCGTATTGTACCCGGTTGGGGATTCTTATTGAGTAATTCGTTACTCACCCTTATTCGTGGTTTTCCACAGTGTAGTGGTGCGCGACAGGATGCACGAAGGAGGAGCTGTGATCATGGGGCCCAGTCTTCCAACTCGATTTTTGTATTATGACTCTCGGGTTTTTTTTTGTTTTCCCCGAATGCATGTGGCAGACGCACGAGCCCTAGGATGTTGTAAATATTTGTGGATTCCAAAGCATGTTGTATCTCGAACAGTTTTGAATGGCTTTTAGTAAATCTACGATCGAGTAAACTTTGGAAATGTATTTATCTTGGAGCAGTGCTTGGAAAGCAGGGGACGGAGTTTGAGGAAAATGTCTAGTTTTTAAAGGGATTATTTTGAATGTTTTGTTTTAATTGGAATCCGAAATCATGTCTGTTTTAAATATCCTTTACTTTGAATGCATGCATTGGGGTAAGGGCCCATTTAGTGCCCCATTCGGGTCGGTCCCTTACAACAATGTTGCAAACATTCAACAAATTAATACGTAAGTATACGGAGTCAATCGTAGTCAAGTGATAAGATAAAAGTCATTCTCCATAGGGACTAGTTTAACTCTAAATAAGTGTTAATCGAAAAGTCAAGTATAGAAAGTAAAGGAAAATGTGGTGGGTGATTATACTAACTAATTGACTAAAAACTATATCACTACCGTAATGAAACAAATGTCGTAAACATTGAAAATAAATAGTAACACGTTCAATGCAAACAACTTCACAGAACCAGATAGCAAACTGTCACAATGCTATAAATGTTCGATATGAAGATAACAGCAAGAATGCAGAAAACAGAGGAAATACTTCAATAAGATAATAGATTCGGGTTAAAGGTTTTTCGAGTGTGATTAACATGCATCAAGGGTAAGTTTATGGTGAGAAGTGATCTCAACACAACATGTGATCAAATGCTCTTTCTCAAGATGCATCCATTCTCTTCGAGCTTGACCTCTCGCATCTAAACTTGAAGGTAAGAACGATGATATGCGCACTAGAGAGGTGACTATCTATAGTCTCCCTCTTTAACAAGTAGGAGTTCCTAACATTGAAACTAATGAACATGAATAGGTTATCTCTAGTCCTTCTCTCTCTCGAGATGAAATGACAAGCAAACATAAATGGATGATCAGTCGAAACATGTTTTTAATTAAAACACCTATTATGTCTTAGCTCAACATCTCCCTGATCACCCAAAATACATGCAACACAAACTCATCCCCTCAACCCTCACCTATATGCATTTAGCTCATGCTCATAATGGAAATAACAGAAATAGAGTTTAATGTCGAGAGCATTTCACAGCAAATTAATCAGACAAAACAGAATGCTATTAACAAATGGAAGAAACTACCAACAAAGTATGTATTAAGCGATGAAATCAAGTCTTACAAAACTAAAGCTATTGAAACTGAAAATAAAAGAGAAAAAGGGAATAAGAAAGCTTAGGAAAGTCTCCAAAGAATTCTAAAATGATCTCCTATGGGGCTCCTCCAAGCTCCTTGTGAAAGCCCACTACTCTATTACAATAAAACTAGCTAAGTCTAAGAATAAACTAAAGAAAACAAGAAGAAAATGGGTAAGAAATTTGCTGGAATAATAAAAACAATGCAGTGCACTTAAGCAGCGGAAACAACCGAAAGTTGAGGCGTTTGAAGGAATCGGGATGCTCTCAGTATTATGGCTACTAGGCTTAGTTCCATTTTTGTGTTTTGCTTTCTTTACACAACTCGTCTTTTTGCCTTATTACAACACTTGGCCTTCGGCCTTATTTAGTATCACGTATTTTTTTTCTAGATTTTCTTCTTCATTATTCACTTTTTTTTTAATGCTCGTGGCATTGATTTTTTAACATTTTTCTCAAGGATGCTTTGTCGCATTTTCATAGCTTAACTAGAATGCTTTGATCTTTGTTTTGAATTTAAAAATTTTGTTATTTTTTCTCATGCACGGGCTTGCCCTCACCCCCAAACTTGAAATCTTCATTGTCCTCAATGAAGGTGAGACTTAGTTCCCCTAAACTTAAAATTCTCAAGATTCCTTGCGGAATGCTTCAAGATTTTAGATTTAGCATTTTAGAGCTCTCTTATTTTCTTGTTCTGGCTAGGGATTAATTCATTTCTAGGTTGGAATTATTTTAAAAGGCATAACTCAACTAAAGGCTCAAAGCTAAGCCAAGTCTTTAGTTTGCTCGAGAAATTTCAAAAGCAGAACACAATGCTGAGAATATTGGAAATTTTTCTATTGATAAACAAAATGGTACTAACACCGAGGCGGAATAACTTTCTAATAAAACTAACTAAACCTGACAATAATGATTTTCTTTTCAAGAATGACCAAACAAACACTAAACTAAACTAAGGAAATTAAAAGAAAAACTAAGCAGATAAATTTTTTTCCACAGAAATAACTAAGCTAAATGCTAAAAGTATCCAAGATAAAGATAGAAACTTCCTTTCATAAATGAGGCAGGATTCTTCAAAACTTTCTTTTCCATCCTCACTGATTCTCAACAATTGTTCGGTCCTTTCTGAAATTTTCTTTTCCGAAAACAAGAATAAAGTAGCACAAATCTATATAAACTAAGACAAAAATAAAAGCTAACTCAACTACAGGAACATGCTTAATCCAGATCAGTTAACATAAAAATAATTCATGCATTTTTTATACTTGAAACATAAGTAAATGTACCGAACATCATTGCTCCAAGTTTTCCATCTTTCCAACAAAACGGCTGCAAGTGTCCACCCAATAGCCTTTTTATATTGCTGCAATATATCCAACAACAATGAAGCATTCTTTGGGATAAGGCTAGGTAAGATAATGATTGAAAGAGTTTCCTCTTCTTCCAAATAATCGCATTTGAAGTGTTCAGGTAAAGGCATCAGCTCTAATACACGAGGCTTATCTATATAAGGTTTCATTGGTGGGCTCACTCCTTCTTCCAATTCCAATGATTCAAATTGGCTCATTGTGGTCAGAATGCTACACTCCTTCATTTGATTCTCCCAACACTAATTCTGGTGTTTCCAAAGAATGCACATAACATTCTTCCCAATTCTTGTCAACATCTTCCTCTGGTACAACCTCAACAGAATTCAAGAATGAACAGACTTCAATATCAAAAGGATGTTTCCTTGTATCATCAATGTCCATATGCATTTCTTTCGGGATGTTTAGGAATTTCTCAAAGTGAGTTTCATCTTGTTTCTTCTTTTTAGGTCTTTGAGGATACGGTGGTGGAGGCAGTTCAAAAAAAAGTAATTGCTTTCCAACCTGGTTATTCGACATATTGTCCCACCCCACTGTGAGATCTTCCACAATAGGACTCTTCTTCATTTTTTTACTATCATCTTTTTCAAGCTGCATGTCTTCAACATTCTGATCTTCCAAATACTTTTCAAATTCAGTACTTTCAGCATTGGGTTTACTCAAATTTTTCTCAGGCTTAATGCTATCAACATTCTTCTCCTCTAGATTGTCATCAAGGTTCTCTTCAAGCGATGCCCTTTGCTCATTGTATGCTTTGATTTTTTGATCATCAATTGGAGGACTTCCACTTCTTAACTCAATTGTGCGGACTTGTTCTTTCCCATCCTTTCTTGATGGTTCTGTATCAGATGGAAGCTATTTCAATGGTCGATTCCTTAATTCTGCTGCCAATTGACCCATTTGAATCTCTATATTTTGCATAGTAGCTTGCTGACTTAGAATAGTTGCATCAGTGTTGGCAATGTATTCTTTAAATAAACTTTCTAGTGAAGTACCTAGAATTTGTTTAGGGGAATTTGGCTTCTGGAGATTTTTATTGTTATATCTATGCACATTCTGATTTTCAAAGTAAGTAGGTTGGTTCATCATTTTTCGATTATGGGGAATACTAGCATCATTTCTTTGTCGTTCCAAATAGTAAATTGGATGCTGCTTCCATCTAGGATTTTAAGTATTTGAATAAGGATTGTTTACGGGCCTTTGATTACTAGCATTCCAAGCATTCATAACTGCAGCAGGATTGTGCAGGCAGATTCAAATACATGTCCTTCTCCGCAATAAACACAATTTTTCAACTGAATCTGGCTAATGTTCGCAACATTCTCTGGAGCATTCTGTGACTTTGTAGCACTCTCTATTCGTCAAGTCTTCATCTCATTAGCCATTTTTTCCACTTCAGCTCGTAGTGTCATCACCTCATCTAACTCTAACTGGCCACCCTTCTTCATGAAACTTCGTCTTGGCTGAGACCATTGGTTATTGTTCATCGAAAATGTTTCCAGAATGTTATAAGCTTCTCTATATGTCTTATTCATAAGAGATCCATTGGCTGTCATATCTAGCATTATCTTTGAGGCTTGCTCCAATGCATTATAAAATTGTTCCATTTGCATAGAATATGATAAGCCGTGTTATGGGCATCTTCACACCAAGTCCTTAAAATGTTCCCAAGCTTCACTCACTGCTCATTTTCATACTGTCAAAACCCAGTAATTTCATGTCGTAATTTTGCATTCTTTGTCAGAGAGTAGTACTTGATTAAAAATGTATCTACTAACTCATCCCAAGATTTGACATATCTAGGCGGTAATGTATATAACCATGTCTTTGCCCCATCTCTCAATGAATATGGAAATAAAGTCTGGAAATTTGAATGCATCACTTACTCCTAGAAATAAGCGTAAGTGCTGATGGGGGTATTCAGATGCTAAGCCATGAAATTGTCCAATTGCATGTAGCATCTCAAACTTGACAGGATTCAACTCTAAAGATTTGGCTCTGATTTCAGGTCTTAGAATAGCAGGATTTAAACCATTGATAGCTTGATTAGCATAAGCTCTAATTGCTTTATCCTTTTCATCCACATGCGGAATGGGATTACGGATTAACAACATTAGCATTGTTGAGATTTGGAACTGCCATGTACGGAGCATTTTCCAGATAATTTTCTTGATGTTGTGTCATTCTCCTGAAAATCACAACAGAATGTTATTTACACTCTTGACAATTAAACACCACTTTTCAAACAACACTTAAACAGATTTAAAACACCAGTCCTCTACAACGACACCAAAAACTTGACCGTGTTGATGCTGCTTTAATAAATAAGTAATAATTTGGTGGTTTTACACAATAACACATAATGTTGCAAACATTCAACAGATTGATACGCAAGTATACGCAGTCAATCGTAGTCAAGTGATAAGATAAAAGTCATTCTCCATAAAGACTGGTTTAACTCTAAATAAGTGTTAATCGAAAAGTCAAGTATAGAAAGTAAAGGAACATGTGGTGGGTGATTATACTAACTAATTGACTAAAAACTATATAACTATAGTAATGAAACAAATGTCATAAACATTGGAAAATAAACAGTAACACGTGCAATGCTAACAACTACACAGAACCAGATAGTAAACTTTCAAAATGCTATAAATGATTGATATGAAGATAACAGCAAGAATGCAGAAAACAGAGGAAATACTTCAATAAGAGAATAGGTTCGGGTTAAAGGTTTTTCAAGTGTGATTAACATGCATCAAGGGTAAGTTTGTGGTGAGAAGCGAACTCCGCACAACATATGATCAAATGCTCTTTCTCAAGATGCACTCATTCTCTTCGAGCTTGAGCTCTCGCATCTAAACTTGAAGGTAGGAAATATGAAATGCGCACTAGCGAGGTGACTATCTCTAGCCTCCCTCTTTAACAAGTATGAGTTCCTAACATTGAAACTAATGAACATGAATAGGTTATCTCTAGTCCTTCTCTCTCTCGAGATGAAATGACAAGCAAACATGAATGGATGATCAGTCGAAACATGTTTTTAATTAAAACACATATTATGTCTTAGCTCAACATCTCCCTGCTCACCCGAAATACATGCAACACACACTCATCTCCTCAACCCTCACCTATATGCGTTTAGCTCATGCTCATAATGGAAATAACAGAAATAGAGTTTGATGTATTAAGCGATGAAATCAAGTCTTACAAAACTAAAGCTATTGAAACTGAAAATAAAGAGAAAAAGGGAATAAGAAAGCTTAGAAAAGTCTCCAAAGAATTCTAAAATGATCTTTTATGGTGTTCCTCCAAGCTCCTTGTGAAAGCCCACTACTCTATTACAATAAAACTAGCTAAGTCTAAGAATAAACTATAGAAAACCAAAAGAAAATGGGTAAGAAATTTGATGGAATTCTAGAGAAGAGAAAAAAAAAGAGATGGGCAAAAGAAGGTTGAAAAATGAGGCTCCAAGGAGGCTAGGGTTTCACATTTTTTTATCACCCTTTTAAAGGCCTAGATTAAATATAATCAAGGGTCAAGATTAAAAGATGAAAAGTGCATGTTTCCCCATCAAAATATGTCTTTTTGACACTTGTTCGAGGGGACAAACGAGTCTGCAACCTCTGCTCCATCTGACATCTACGCATGAATTCTGCTTTTTGTAGGAAACCGTTATTTCTGGTAGGGCGAATGTTGTAGACATTGGCTTACTTCCAAATGGCTCTTCTTTTCTTCAATTCGACTCTTCCGATTAAGACATGAGTCCAAAGCTTTCTGGATATTTAGATCCTAAAATAATAAGAACAACTTAGCGAGAACAAGGAATCTTGAAATGATATAGAAAATGCTTCCAGCATTCACTTTTCAGAACAAAAACTATAAATTATCCTAACTTTCTAATTCTTGCCTCTTATCCTACATGCATTGTATTTTCAGTATAATTCTCTATATTAAGGTTGTTCTATGCATCAACGTGTAAGGATAATGCATTGTAACAACCCTACTATTTTTATTCCATAATATTGTTTTAAAAAGATTTTAATCAATTAATTAATCATGATGCTTGCAAATTATTTAAAGACTTATAGTTAATGCATATTTTGCCATATTATTGTCTAATAATATTAAGGGATTTATTTCTAATAAACTTGACACTACTAATCAAGTGAACCCATGCTTGAGAAAATGAGAAATAAAAGTGGAAGTTAATTTAAGAGTATTTTAATTGGGATTTTAAAATACCCTAGGGTTTTTAGAATTAAAATGGAAAAGGAGTTTTGGTTATAAATAGTATTTTATTATTTCTTTTTCTTTCTCTCCCCCTCTCTCTCTCTTCTTTACTCCAGTCGGCAGCTCACCTCCAGCCCCTCTCCCTCTACGACGCGCGTCAGGCCTCCACATCCCTTTGCGTTCGTGTGGCTTCATTTGGGCATTTTATTTCTGTTTCGATCTTAGCCGTCCACTCGATCGATGCCTAGATCTTGTGCCACGCGTCCCTTCTTTGCAGCACACGCGACGTGTCAACGCTCGGATCGTCGATAAGCCCCTCACGCGAATCCTCTCACGTCTGCTCCGTTTCAGCGTTGTTCCAGCCTGCGATGAGGAGAACCTCTCCGATCTGTAGTTCTGGCAAACCTTCTCACCGTCAACATCTTCTCTAACCCCTCTCTACCCGTCTCTTCCTATCATGCGTGTGTTTTCGACCAGCTGCAAGCTGTGCTGAGTTTCTGGCGAGTCTCCCCTTGGTTCTCCATCGTCATCGCCTTGGGTAAGTTTTTCCCTCCCATTTAGAGCCTGTTTCAAGCTTCCTTGCTGGTCTTTAATGGAGTTTTCCGGTGAAAAGCTTAAAACTCTCATTTGAGATCCACTCTTTCTTCGTAGTTTCCGGGAGCTGGAGAAGTTCGATCACAAATCCGAGACCTATTCTATGATCCTGAGCTCGAGACCTTTCCAACAAGGTATGACCCGCCCTGTTCTGTGACGACGCGCCACCGCCGTCGTGCTCCAGGGAGGGTTTTTGGACAATTTCTTCCCCTCGTTTTCGTGATCTTAGTCTCCTTTGTGGCATGTTTAACTTGTCCCTAATGAATGCTCGGGGTTGTTTTGTGTTTAGGTGCTCTCAGGTTTCATCGTTTAGCTCGTCGTCTAGCTCGTGGGTCCTTATGGTGTTTCGGTCGAGTCGTCGAAAAGGTAAGGAGCTTCACTATGATTCGGGTTTGTGGTTTAAAGCATGTGAATAGTGGCATGATAGGATTTACTGGAATTGAAGGTTTGATGACTTGTTGCATGTATACTTTGGTGTTGTCATTCACTGTTTGAACTTACTTCTACTCGTGGTAGCATGAAATCGTGTGTAACTTGTAAACTGTTAAATCTCTATTAATGTGTATCTTGTGATCGTATCATCATTTACCTGATGTGTATCTCTGCACATATATCCGAGGAACTGTTTATCTGTTTAACGTGTTGATTGACTGAATCGCCTTGGGTTTACGCATGTTCTATGTTGTTAACTCCATCCATGTTTGACCGTATACGTGCTGCCATTATTATGCTCGGTTTCTCTGTTCGTTACCTAAAGGGTTGTTTGTATGTTGTTTTTGGCGTTAGAATAGTTCGGCCTGGTTACCGTGTTGACCACCTAGAGGAGCAGCTAGCTCACACATTTTAGGGCTCGAGATTGCATGATTGATATCTTATTTTTGTTATGACTCGCTAGTGCCCCTTAGGAACCGAGCGAGGATATGGATCCTCCTTGTTTCGAGACACGTGGTTGGGTTGCACTAGCCTACATGTTGACTTTTGCCTCCGACCAAGGGGTCGGATCTCATCCACGTGTCACCTTGTGTGCGCAACAACTGGTTCCTTTGTTGTGAGCACACGTTGCGGGTCGCACCAACCCCCGAATGGGTCGGTTGCACTCGCTTAGGTTAGGCTAGATCTCGTGTGACTCTAGTGCTAGTTATTATCTCTCTATGTGTACTTGTGGAACCTCATATGTTGTGTGCATGGTTACACCAGGTTACCTTCCTAGTACGTTGGAGAGGGACCAGTCATGTCGTGCTTGTCCCTTAGACTACTAGAAGAGGCCACTAGGACAGATGAAGGAGCAGAGGAATGCCTGTCGGTGAGCTTGCATGCATTAGTGGGGATGTTATCTGTAGGCAGGTCGGTCCTTCCGCATGCTAGGGGTTAGCAGTTGGTGCCCCGAGCCAGAGGTTTAGGAACACTACAGTTTTCCTTTACTCGTGGCTCTCCCTTACAGGGTCAAGTGATTTACTTGGCATTGTGTATTTCCTTGCTGACACGACTCGTGTGTCGTTGTCCCGACCCGAGGTTTAGGGATGTTGTGTGTTCTCCTCACTCGTGGTCGTCCCCCATGTTGTTGGGCGACTTATTAGTGGGTCCTTGGTGTGGGCCAGGCTACCCCAAGACATAAGAGTATGTCTCCGCGAGCAGAGCATTATGGGTCCCTGGCAGAGGTTAGGCTACCGGAGGCATGCCTCCACTGGTGCACTTTGGCGGGTCTCTAATAGAGGTCAGGCTACCCCCGAGTTAATTGTGATTTTTCACTTTAGGACACAATATGGGACGTGTCTGACTCAAGGTTTGGGGAACTTGTGTGTTCTCCTCATTCGGGGTCTCTACTCTGAACTTGGCCAGATGATTGCTCGCCATTTAGCCGTAACTTGCTCACGACTTGAACGCCGTTATTTGACATTGTTTGCTCGTGACCGACCTGCGGGCCGGCCACATATGAGCGAGGCATTTAGCTTCAGTTGTTATATCTTCTAATTTGTTTCTGTTTACATGTTAAACCCCATGGTGGGGCTCCTTACTAGGTATATTTCGATATACTCACCCCTTACATTTTCAGGTACTGGTCCATTCTGAGGTGGCTAGGCTGGGAGCTGGATCGATCTTGGACACAGTGTCGACATTTCCTTTCCGCATTGTTTACTACTATCAAACCATATGTTTTTACGTTTTAAACTCTTTTGAACCATATTTGTTTTGAACTATCGGGATCTCGAACTTTGTTTGTATGTTTTCGAACTATTAGCACCGTTTTCATGTTTTATGAGGTTTTGTTGGAAAAATGCTTGTGATTAGTAAATTGGTTTTGAGAATTTTAATATACATGCACCCGTAACACCCCATTAGAGTATTATAGGAAGTTGGGTCATTACAAGTTGGTATCAGAGCTCAGAGTCATAGATTTTGTAGACTGGTTTACGATGTAAACCGTGTGTCCATGGTCATTAGCAGACCAACAACCATCAGGTATGTGAGTAGGGTAAAGTAAGAAACATGTTTTAGTTGTGAAAAATTGTTTTACGGTTGTCTTTGTATTGCTTGATTGAGGGTTCTGATTAGGATCCTTTTTGTTTTGTTTTCAGCTTCGTGATCTTCGTGTCCTTATGTCTTCTAAGGGAGAGTTACCCAGCGGGGGTACCTCGGTCGGTGGAGCCAAGCTAGGGGAGAGTTTGTAGGGGCCCGATTCACCTCAGCTGTCGTGCCGGAGATAGGATCTCCCTTCATCGCTCAAAGGCAGCAGTTCCAAACCATCACCACTTACACAGGAGATCAGAGGCCAGCCTTCTTCTGTATTCGACCCGAGCTTAGTAGGGGGTCCACTTGGAGTGTACATTCAGCTATACGTGGCTCGCACCTCTACTATCCAGTTTTCGCATCAGGTGACCATGCACACGCAGTGAGTTCATGGTCTTCGGGAGTTCAGGTAGTACAACCAGGCACAGGCAGGAGTCCGAGTCATATTCTAGGGTTCCCCGTACAAGAAGCCACGTTGGTCAGGGGAATCCCGGCCGTGCAAGAAACCAGTCCCGCCAGGGAGATCCTGGCCAGTCGAGGAGACATTCTGGGAGAGTAGGTCCCGGGCAGCACCAGAGGTAAAGGTCTTGTCGAGGCCATCATTAGAGTTCATCGAGGAGGTTTGTGACGAACCCGACCCAAAACATGGTCCTAAACCGGGGTTCTCACTCAGCATGCAAGTTAAATATGATAGCAAGCGGTTTAGAACTCATATTTAAAAACCATTCAAAACATATGAGAAGGGGGAACCCTTAAAACATAAACAACGGTTTTCATTTAAACCATCCAACGAAGTAAAACAACCTGGCCAGTGTTTACAAATATATACAATACAATTTAAACAACGTTTTAAACAATGTTCCCCTAGGACTCTTGTCCATGTACATGCTGAATAAACAATGCAACAATAAATGACAGAGTGTCGGCGGCTCCCCATGATCAATCAGCTCCCTCCGCTAGCCCTCCTAGTGTTGTCCCAAGCTACCTGAAAGATAAATAAGGGTGAGTATAAAGATACTCAGTAAGAATCCCCAACCGGGGTACAATACGATACATCCGTCATCTAGCACCTCAACAAGCAAGCAAACAGCCATCAACACAGATCATAGCTCAACGAGCTCATAAGGAAAGATCTGGAACCATCGGAAGTCTCCTACTTCTGGAATCATCGGAAGTCTCCTACTTCCGAAATCATCGGAAGTCTCCTACTTCTGGAATCATCGGAAGTCTCCTACTTCCGGCCTAATGATTGGTTCTCATAACCAATCCCGGGACATCTCCGAGGGTCTTTCTCCCTCGGCCATTTGATCACTCAAAAACCGATCCCAAGATGTCCGACACCCTCGAGGGTCTTTCTCCCTCGACCAATTGATTAGCTCAAAAGCCAATCCCAATGGGTGTCCTCAAGGGCCTCTTACCCTCGCTATACAACTGGACTATCGGGAGAGTGCCCGAAGTCTGGCTCTAAACTGGAAGGAATTGGGTACTCACGAACATTAGCCCGGGGGAGCTCTCCGAACCGGCAACTAACGCTTGTGCGCGCACACCGCATGCTCTCTGAAACCGGCGTAAATGCGGGGGCCTAAGGGCAAACTACGCGGGCCAGGTGCACATGCCTATGACTCGGAAGCGGTGTCACTGATCACAAGGAGCGCGAGGCCCTCGGCGCTCATTCATGCAAACTGATCCACCGACACTGAAGCTAAGAACCGCCAAGCAAAGCTTACACCGTTGGCGAGGTGGTTCCGCTCTAGCGAGCTACAACTAGGCTCGCCGAAGTGGGTAGCTAAGTCCACAACCGGCGGGTCGGGGAAAGCAAGATACGTTATGCTTCGCACACTTTACTCCCGACCTGAGCTAAATCCACCTTAGTGACCGGGGGGGAAGCAAGATACGTTATGCTTCGCACACTACTCCCGATCAGTGGGGACAAAGTACGTTATGTCCGCTCAGCCTCTAGATGATGACAGACCCTACAACTCTACCTAAGAGTACAGAGCAAAATCAATGATTCCTGGCTAGCAAGCAATGACCGACATAAATCACATTACCTAGCATGATACTACAACTTAAGCAGGAATCATAAGCATCTTTGTGAGAACAAACCTAGCATGGCACTAACATGTAAAATCAGCAAACATGCTAGCAAGAATTCAATCAAGCTGCTTCTATCTCTAACAAGCTCATAACAATCAGCAAACAAGCAAGGCATATCGAGATATATCGCAGGGTCCACACAACCACGGTAAGAAATCCTTACCTGGAACAAGCAGAAAAACAATAATTATAATAAATCTACGAGCGAATCCTCGAGCCTCTAATCGATCCCGAATAGCCTGAACATCAAACAAAGCACCCAAATCAAATACATAAACAGCCCAATAAATCCAAAACCAAAGAGCAGCCAATAAATCCGGGCCCAACGAAGAAAAGACTGGAAATACCCTCAGAAGCCACAAGGCTCTCCAACCAAAGACACACAACAGGGCGCGCGGGCGCAGGGTCGGGCTGGCCGGGCGCAGGCGCGCTGGGTGCAGTCAGGTGGCTGGGATGAGGCGGCGGCGCGGCGCTGGCAGGCTGAGGGCAGCGCGGCGCGGGCGCGAGCTCGGCAAGCATGTGGCGCGCGCGGCGACAGGCGACGAGCTGCGTGGGTGACGGCGGAGCGACGCGACGCGACGGGCTCGGGGACGGTCGGGATGGCACGGCGAGCTGAGGCGCACGGACTCGGACCGCAGATCAGGCGGCAGACGACTTGGGCGACGCGGGGCACGGCGAGGGCGACACGGTCGGGCGGCTGGAGTCTTTGGCGACGCGATCGGCCTGGGCGAAGCTGGGGCTGGCGCTGGGCACCTTGTCTTGCGCGATCGGCCTAGGCTGACGAGTATTGGGCTCGGGCGTGGGCGAAAGGGCGGCGTGGGGCGAGCTGGGGGGCTAGGGTCGGGCTGGAGGAGAGAGAAAGGGGAAAGAAAAGGGAAAAAAGGAAAAGAAAAGGAAAAAAGGAAAAATGGGGAAAAATGGGAAAAATGGGGATTTTATCCTCATTTTCAAACTTATCCAAATTTTCCAATTTTCCAAAAATCCTTAAAATCCTTAAATCCCATTTCCCGGCTTCCTCCTTCGAGACCCAACTGAAGCAACCTTTCCAAACAACATAACTCACTGAAATCAACCTCCCAAACCAACACTGAAGGCCCGGCTTGAATCCCGAAGGAAACACCCAAACAACCATCACTTTGCTCAAAACCCAAATCACAACCGGAATCCCAACGAAAAGCCCAAACATCTCGGGACTCACAGCCACCAACAAACAAGCCTCAACAAAGGCAGGAGCTGCCTCGAAGCCCTGAAAAACCACAAATCTTGCCCGGGGAGAAAAAAGACCAAAATGCCCCTAAGGGTCAAAACAGCTTTAACGGCCCAACCGAACCACTGAATCTGAACCGGAAGCTCCTCGAGAACCGAGATAGAAAACTGGGCCGTTACAAGGTTCTAGAGCACCACAGGTGCTCGAGAGTTCACCAGGGGCTTTGCCCCCCCAAGGTAAAGGTGTGCTATCGTTGTGGCCAGAAGGGCAACTATGCAATGCGTTGCCAGATGTCGTATTCCATTGGGGAGTCTTCACGCGCATCGTCAGCTGCGTCTGTCACTCTAGTGGAGCCTGCTTCTCAGACGGATGGGTACGTTGTCGTATTCACAGGTTCCACGCTCACTTTGCATCGTTAATTCGTCTTTCGTTTGACCTTATGTCACTTGCTTGCTATATGTGCCCTTGATCTGTGATCCATGTTATTGAATGTGTTTGTGATTTAGTCCCGGTGTTGGTGCATCCATATGTTGGGCGTTGATCTATTATCCATGTTGTTTAATGTGCCTCTTGTTTGAATTTCTTTTTTTTCTCACATTCGTATGCTTGGTAAATAATCATAATGCTCACCTATTTTCTTTGGAACAATATTGTTAAACTTCTTGCATGATCTTTATTTTTATGCCCTTTTTTCATCATGATCATATGACTCTGTACATCATGCATGATCGTATCACTCTATTTGGTGTGTTCGTTATGGTTGTATCGTGGTATTCGTCCTCATCATGACTGTAGTGCTTTATTTGTTTACCATTATTATATTACTCTACTAGTGTCTACACGATGATATTTCTCTTGTAGTGTAACGGCCCAGGTTTTCATCCCGGTCGTCCAGGTATGCCCTAGAGGTATTTTGGTAATTTGGTCGGGCCGTCAGGGCCGTTCATGTCTTTTTCAGTTGCTAAAATTATTGGATGGTCTTATGTAGGTTTTGGTTGCTTTGTGGATGTGTTTGGGCATGGAGAGATGCAAAAGTAAAATAGGGATTTAAAGATGTAGCAGCCGAGATTCGAGCCAGGGTGGCCTTGTGTGCTAAAGCAGGGCCTTGCCAATTGAGCCACCAGGTGATCTTGTTACTCTTTCCGCGGCATATCTTGATTAGCCTTGAGTCCTTTGGGTTTTGGTGCATTTGATTAAAAGAAAAGAAAAAAGGGTTTTGTGTTTCTTCTACAAAACACCATAGCCGCCCCAAGCCTTCTCTCCCTAGCCTTGACGTGTCAAGCTCCGTCCCTCGAGCATCGCCCTGCCCATCGTGCGGCCCGACCACCACCAGCGGCGGCGGCCCGCCCATCGCCTACAGAGTCCGGCCGGCCACAGCGCGGCCAGGCGCCCGGCCACCAGGCTGTCATCATCGCGCCCGAAGCCCAACCCAAAGAAACTGCCATCACGCCCCAAATGCCCTTCGCACCAGCCTGGCGTGCCCAGATGCCCGTCGCACCAGCCTTCGCCGTCCTAGCGCGCCCAGTCCGCGCCCAGCGCTCGAGCGCCCGTCGCCGTCTCAGCGCGCCCGCGTTCGTCCATCTCTGCCGTGCGGCGTGCGCGCCCGGCTCTTCTCGCACGCGCGCGCGCGACGCTTGTCTCGCTGCAGCTGCTCGTCGCGCCCGGCCGATCGCCCTCGCGCAGCTCTCGTGCCTCGGTGCGCGCCGACGGCCACGCTCGGCCCACGAAGCCAGTAGCGCGGCCCTGCGCGCCCATCAGAGCCCATCAGCGCCCAGCAGAGCCCATCAGTGCCCAGTGTCGTGCAGCCTGTCCGTCCGTGCGTCAGCCGTGCTGTGTGAGTTCCTCCCGAGCTGAGCCCTGTTTATTTTATTATATTTAGGCCTATGGATTGTGATTATTATTGTGCTTGTTAGGTTCTCATTAGCTAGCTCGGGATCGATCGCAGCTTAGGATTCTTGTGTGTAGTTGCCTTCCGACCAGGTAAGGATTTCTTACCGGAGTTGTGTGGGCCCTGCGATATATTATGTGATTGCTGTTTGTATGCTTGTTTGTGTTTATCAGCATGTTTAGTGATAGGTGCTCTGCTTTGAATTCCCAACTGGCATGATTTCTTATGTTGTTTCTCATGTTAGTCCATGCTAGGTTGTTCCGTTCTGGCATGCTAGTTATCTATTCTTGCTTCGTAGTATCAGGCTAGGTTCGTTGTATTTGTTGAGCACGTATTGGATTGTTTGCTATATCTGTTTATAGGTTTGAGATATGGTAGGTAGCATCATCTGGGCCAGGATGCATAACGTAACTTGCATCCACGGTAGGGACGTGAGGCAAGATTGCCGTCACGATCCACCGTTAGGGTTTAGCTAACCCTAACGGCAGGCCCTGCAATCTTGGGTGAGGGTGGCAGACTGTTAAATGCCTCAACGGTCGGGATGATGACATGGCATTGCCTTATCCCCGGCAGTTGGCACGTCCTCAGCGTGTTCGGCCGTAGCCCTTGATTGTCACCTGTTAGGGCAAGGATGGCTTCCTGGTGTAAGCCTACCACGACCGGTTCCTTAGCCTCAGGTGCGGTGGTTCAGGCTGACATAGTTCACGTGTCCAGGTCTCACACCTCTATGTCAGTGACACCGATCCAGAGATTTAGTTAGCCATGGTGACTGGACCTGGGCAGCTTGCCACTAGACCCGGCACCCCCCATGGTTTGCAGTAACATACGGTGCGTGCACACGCTCATTACAGCGCCGACTGGAGAGCTCCTCGGGATCTTGAGTTCAGTGCACCTTTCGTATCGACAGTAGATAGGTTGAGGTCGAGACTGTTTCTCGTATAGGAGCGTATCATGAGGTGGATTATCCTGGAGTAAGACCCTGAGATGGCATCCGAAGTTTATGTGTGGATTTAAGCTATGTGCTCTCTTCTGTGTTTATATTCATAGCTTGCATACCTTTCTGCTAGATGATCATGTATATCGTATTGTACCCCGGTTGGGGATTCTTACTGAGTAATTCGTTACTCACCCTTATTTTGTGGTTTTCCACAGGTAACCATGGGGCGAGACAGGATGGCTGGAGGAGGAGTTGTGATCATGGAAACCCGTTGTTTCGAACTCTGAGTCTTGTATTTATGTTTTTATGTTTTAAATGTCCTCTGAATGCATGTAGTTGGGCACAGAGCCCTTAGGTTGTTTTCTGGTTGTTGCCCGAATTCTGACACTGATGTAAACTATTTTTGGATTTGAATGTGAATTAAATCTATGATCAGAGTACGTTTTAAATTGTATTTAGCTTGGAACAGGTGCTTGGAACACATGGACAGGTTCTAGGACATTTTGTTGTTGTTTTGAATGGATGTTTACTGCTTTTTTGTTTTAATCAGAATCTGGCATACAATGTTGCATATTACTTTTCTAAGTTTTGAAAGCATGCATTAAGGTAAAGGCCTATTTTAGGACCCCATTCGGGTCGGGTCTTTACATTTAGTTCGTTGTGGTCGTATTATTCTCACTACTTCATCGATATTTTTTTTACTGCTCTATCTATTCATCGTGATTGTATTATCGTATTTTTTTCCATCATGATTATATCTCCTTGAGTTCAACATGTTTGTATTGTTGTATTTAATCTTGTCATTCTTGTTCATCATGATCGTATTGTGATATTTGTTCTCACCATGATTGTATGACCCTATCTTTTCGTTGTGGTCGCATGACTCTTTGAGGTTATCACGTTTGTATTATTGTACTTATTCTTGTCCTGTTAGTATTCACCTCATATGCTCATCATGACTGTGTTGCTATGTCTGGTTTCCATGATAACATTGTGTAGCCTGTTCACCATGTTCGTATCGTTGTAGTCATTCTCATCATGATCGTGCTACTTTATCTGTTTACCATGATTGTGTGCTTTTTTTCGTTCCCATGGCCGCATTGTGCTGTCTGTTTATCATGGTTGTATTACTGTATACGTGTTTCACTGTGACTATATCACTCTGTCTATACGTCTTACTTGAACTGTTGTGCTCGTCCTTCTCATGATGTCATTATTCTGTTATGCATGATGATTTTTATGGCCTTAGTATTATATAAAGACTGTGTTGTCCTCCATATTAATTATTATTTGACTTCTTTATTAGTTACTGTGATTGCATTGTACTCTTGGTTCCATATTAGTTTTATTGTTGTTTGTTGTCGTGGAGAGATGAAGTTGGTCAGACACGTGTATCCGACCAACTACCAGTGTTTTACTCAGTTTAGCTTTATCCCTATTCGAGTTTCGTGCCATGTGTGGCATGGAGTGGTTTGTTGATAACCTCACAGTCGATGACTGCCTTCGGGAGAAGGTCAATCCTAGTCATTCTTCTTTATCAAGTTTGAGTTTAGAGAGCGTAGGTTAGATGACTGCCCTCGTTTGTTTCGCGAGCCAAGTTAGTTTGTCTTGTTGCCGCAAAGTGTGGAGTCTTGCTCGTCAGGTTGCTTTGTGTTGTTTAACTAAGACGGAGTTTGTTGTTGTGCATTTTGAGGAAAGTTGTAAAGTAGTAAGTTTGTTTTGGGGAATGCGCGGGAAGTTTCAGGAGATTGAGTGATTGTCTCTCTCCCTTCAGTGTGGTGGACCCAGCAGGGTCAAACTTTTTTTTGTTTTCGACATCGCAGCTAAGTGCGAGTTGGTTTGTTGTTTCAAGTTCTCTGTTAGTGTTAAACCACCGAGACCTGAGTTCTCCCAAAAGTTCCTTGGCACTAAAACCCTATTTACCCCAACTCTTAAAAGTTTTAACTTGAACACAACCAACCAAAGTATTTATTAAGGAAACAATGTTTTGAAACCAAGAATGATGATCATGATGTGTTAACAATTCAATCGAACAATGTGACCCTAATACTTTTGATAATTAGAATTAAATGTTTTAAACCACAGTGGTATTATTAACCCTGAAGATCTAGTTTAATAACTGAGTTTTGGGACAGTGCAAAGTTCTTTTGGTTGAAATGTTTCTACCTAGATGATTTCAACTATAAAAACAAACGTTTTAACCTATAACTGATGATTTATAACCTTGTGGATCCAAATGACTAGATGAGTTTAAACTGTTTGCAAATTTTATTTTAGGTTGGAAAGGTTTTGAACAAAAAGGTGTTTTTTAGTAAAGAAAGTTTTGTGGTGGCACCAGAGGGTGGTGCATCAGACCACTAAGAGATATAATAGAAGACGAGGTGTTACCTTGCTCTTTAGGGTGTTGTATCTTAAAGTGGCTTTCGGGACGAAAGTCTCTTTAAGAGGGGAATATTTGTAACAACCCTACTATTTTTATTCAATAATATTGTTTTAAAAATTTTAATCAATTAATTAATCATGATGCTTGCAAATTATTTAAAGACTTATAGTTAATGCATATTTTACCATATTATTGTCTAATAATATTAAGGGATTTATTTCTAATAAACTTGACACTACTCCATTCGGCAGCTCACCTCCAGTCCCTCTCCCTCTACGACGCGCGTCAGGCCTTCCCGATCCCTTTGCGTCTGCGTGGCTTCATTTGGGCCGCTTGTTTCTGTTTCGGTCTCAACCGTCCACTCGATCGACGCCCAGATCTTGCACCACGCGTCCCTTCTTTGCAACACACGCAACGTGTTAACGCCTAGATTGTCGATCAGCCCCTCACGCGGATCCTCTCATGTCTGCTCCGTTTCTGCGCTGATCCAGCCTGCGACGAGGAGAACCTCCCCGATCTGTAGTTCCTGCGAACCTTCTCACCGTCAATATCTTTTCCAACTTCTCTTCGCCCGTCTCTTCCTCGCGTGTTTGTGTTTTCAACCAACTGTAAGCTGTGCCGAGTTTTCGGCGAGTCTCCCTTTGGTTCTCCATCGTCATCGCCTTGGGTAAGTTTTTCCCTCCCTTTTAGAGCATGTCTCAAGCTTCCTTGTTGGTCTTTAATGGAGTTTTCTGGCGAAAAGCTTAAAACTCCCATTTGAGATCCACTCTTTCTTCGTAGTTTCTAGGAGATAGAGAAGTCCGATCGCAGATTCGAGACCTGTTCTGTGATCCTAAGCTCTAGACCTTTCCAACAAGGTATGACCCGCCCTTTCCATGACGACGTGCCGCCGCCGTGCTTCGACGAGGGTTTCCAAACAATTTCTTCCCTCGTTTTCATGATTTTAGTCTCCTTTGTGGCATGTTTAGCTTGTCTCTAATGAACGTTCGACGTTGTTTTATGTTTAGGTGCCCTCGAGTTTCATCGTCCAGCTCGTCGTCTAGCTCATGGGTCCTTGTGGTGTTTCGGTTGAGTCGTCGGAAAGGTAAGAAGCTTCACGATGATTCAGGTTTGTGGTTTAAAGCATGTGAATAGTGGAATGACAGGATTTTCGAGAATTGAAGGTTGGATGACTTGTTGCATGTATGCTTTGGTGTTGTGATTCACTGTTTGAACTTACTTTTACTCGTGGTAGCATGAAATCGTGTGTAGCTCGTAAACTGTTAAATCTCTATTAATGTGTATCTTGTGATCATATCATCATTTACCCGATGTGTATCTCTGCACATATATGCTTGAACTTTTTATCTGTTTAACGTGTTGATTGACTAAATCGCCTTGGGTTTACGCATGTTCAATGTTGTTAACTCCATCCATGTTTGACTGTATACGTGCTGCCATTATTCTGCTTGGTTTCTCTATTCGTTACCTAAAGGGTTGTTCGTATGTTGTTTTTAGTTCAGCCTGGTTACTGTGTTGACCACCTAGAGGAGCATCTAGCTCACACATTTTAGGGTTTGAGATTACATGATTGATATCTTGTTTTTGTTATGACTCTCTAGTGCCTCTTAGAAACCGAACAGGGATATGGATCCTCTTTGTTTCGAGACACGTGGTTGGGTTGCACTAGCCTACAAGTTGACTTTTACCTCCGACCAAGGGGTCGAATCTCATCCACGTGTCACCTTGTGTGCAGAACAATGAGTTCCTTGGTTGTAAGCACACGTTGCGGGTCGCACCAACCCCCAGGTGGGCCGGGTGCACTCGCTTAGGCTAGGATAGATCTTGTGTGACTCTAGTGCTAGTTATTATCTCTCTGTGTGTACTCATGGAACCTCATATGCTGTGTGCATGGTTCCACCAGGTTACCTTCCCAGTACGTTGGAGGGGGGCCGGTCATGTCGTGCTTGTCCCTGAGACTACTAGAAGAGGCCACTGGGATAGATGAACGAGGAGAGGAATGCCTGTCGGTGAGCCTGCATGTATTAGTGGGGATGTTATCTATAGGCAGGTCGGTCCTCCCGCATGCTAGGTGTTAGTAGTTGGCGACCCAAGCTCGAGGTTTAGGAACCCTATAGTTTTCCTTGATTCGTGGCTCTCCCTAACAGGATCAGGTGATTTACTTGGCATTGTGTATGTACTTGCTGACACGACTTGTGTGTCGTTATCCGGACCCGAGGTTTAGGGATGTTGTGTGTTCCCCTCACTGGTGGTCCTCCCCGACAGGGTCGGGTGACTTATTAGTGGGTCCCTAGCGTGGGCCAGGCTACCTCGAGACATTAGAGTATGTCTCCCCCAGCACGGCGTTATGGGTCCTGGCAGAGGTCAGGCTACCAGCGGCATGCCTCCGCTGGTGCACTTTGGCGGATCCCTGACCGAGGTCAGGCTACCCTGAGTTAATTATGATTTTTCCCCTTAGGACACGTTATGGGACAAGTCCGACCCGAGGTTTGGGAAACTTGTGTGTTCTCCTCACTTGGGGTCTCTGCTCTGACCTTGGTCAGATGATTGCTCGACATTTAGCCGTAACTTGCTCACGGCTTGAACGTTGTTGTTTGACATTGTTTGCTCGTGATCGGCCTACGGTCCGGCCACGTATGAGCGAGGTATTTAGCTTCATTTGTCGTATCTTCTAATTTTTTTCTGTTTACATGCTTAACCCCATGATGGGGCTCCTTACTTGGTATATTTTGATATACTCACTCCTTACATTTTCAGGTACTAGTCCATTTCGAGGTGGCTAGGCTGGGAGCTGGATCGATCATGGACATGGTGTCGACATTTTCTTTCCGCATTGTTTACTACTGTCGAACCATATATTTTTACGTTTTAAACTCTTTTGAACCGTATTTGTTTTGAACTATTGGGATCCCGAACTCTATTTGTATGTTTTCGAACTATTAGCACCGTTTTCATGTTTTATGAGGTTTTGTTGGAAAAACGGGTGTGATTAGTAATTGGTTTTGAGGATTTTAATATGCAAGCACCCGTAACACCCCATTAGAGTATTATAGGAAGTCGGGTCATTACATGCATGATTTCTTCAATAAATGCACCCTAAAAGAGGATTAAATAACTTTCTAATTAAGAGTTATCATGTGTGGTTAGTCCTTCACTCGAGGGGGTCCCTGACAGTGGTCAGGCTACCCTGAGACATCCGTGTATGTCTCTGCAGACACGGTATGGGACGTGTCCCGACCCGAGGCTTAGAGAACCTGTGTGTTACTCTCACTCGCAGTCCTTTCCTAACAGAGGACGGAAGACTTGTTGGCATTAGCAAATGCCCCTGTTTGTCGCGGTACGAGTACCGTTGACCTAGGTGTTCGATTAGTGGATTGACTCTACTTTGGTTGGTATTGTGCTCTTAGCTCGATTATTCGAGTCCTGTTGGTACTTGCATGATTTCCCCCATAGTGAACTTCTTACTGGGTATATATATTTATATATGTACTCACCCCTTATATCTTTCAGGTTTGGGAGTACACCGAGGTTGCTGATTGTGAAGCTGCATGATCATGGGCATGACGTCTTTTCTTCCTCATTATGTATCGCATTCAATTATTTTAGACTTGCTTTGACTATATATGCCCTATGACTTTCTTTTGGGATCCCAAACCTCGTTTTTGGATGTTTTCTTGTTTTTCGAACTATTTGTTTTATTCCACTAAATGAAAATGCATGTCGTGTCGTTTTATCCTAATGTTTGTTTCAAATCATGCATGAGTAACGCCCCATTAGAGTTTTTAGGAAGTCATGTCGTTAAATTTATGGACATACACTAATGTCGTTGATCGAATTATTGTTATTGTTAGTATAAACAAAGTACATTTCTTACCATTTTCTTAACATTTAAAAAGTGATGCAGCTAATAAAAGTTTAAATTCTTTGAATAAACTAATCATAGCAGTCATTCAGCAACATCAAGGTTATTGATCGAATTTTTCATAATTAAATTAAATTGAATTACAATCAACCAATCAAGTCAACACGTCACCAATTTCCTTATATGATCTCTAGATAATAACTATATATTTACGTTAACTATACTTTGGTCGGTGAAATTATCATTATTTTTATGAATTAATAATGTATTAAAGTTTATTAAATAAATCAATAACCATCATGTGAACAATTTTATAATTTATGAACAATATGTCATTGCAATTGAGTAATATTTAGATAAGACTAGGTAAGTATATTTGAAATATTTATCATCATTTTGAACTACATCTTTTATTTTTTTAAAAAATAATTTTGATTGATATAAAGAAAAATATTAAAGTGTAGAGAAATGTGGTTGAAAATAGTGATAAATATTTAGTTTTGCTCATTACAATTTGCCAAAAGTTGCTCATGCCAAAAAGTGCATTTAAAGTAGCTTGAAATTGATTAAACCTATGGGCTCACTTTCTTTAGTATCTATGGGGTTCATAATCATTTGTTCTATTTACACTATTTTGGTTCCCGTCATTAAAAATAAATGGCTAACAAATTTAGAGTAGAGTGCAAACCAGCAAACAAAATTGGTTGTAAAAAAAAAAAAAACTCGTTTGTTAACTATTTAATTGAAATAATCCGTTTTATTTGATTGAAGTTATTAATTTTGTTTCATTAATTTAATTCGATTGAATAAGTTGTTGCCATATTAGATTTTTTTTAACATTTATTGATTTTTTAAAATTATTCATGAAAAAATCTCTTTTTAATTAATTACCCTATCCTGCCATATTAAAGTTTCATTTTATCATTCCAAAGTTTGAATATAGAAACGGAAGAATATTTATTTAGTTTTGAATATATTTCTACAACAATGACCCATCGGTAGTCTCCCTCTTCGAGTTTGTATTTAATAAAACTAAAGTCCGATGGGCAATAGTTCAATATTAATATATAAATAAATTGTTGTATATAGTAAATTATGACATCTTATTTTAAGTTTAATAAATTTTTAAAAAATCATGCCTAACAAAATATTTTAATTTTATTGTTTCAATCAACATTTAATTTCATTAATGGAAAATTGTAGTGGATAGTCCAATTTCACAAATAATTGCAAATTTAGGTAAAATTTGAAAATATTTGTATTCATAGTCAAACATACGGTACAATTAATACTCATCATATAGTATAATTTAAAGTATTAATACAGTCTTTTGTATTATTAATACAATATTATATATTATTATATTAATATAACATTATATGTTATTAATATAGTATTATGTATTAATATAATATTACGTATTAATAATATCATATGATGAATATTAGTTATACCGTATGTTTGACTATGTTAGTTAATTTTTTAATTTTTAACTTAATATTGTAAATACTTTTTCAATTTGGCCTAGAATCTTTAATGGTTAATTTTGTAGGCTTGTGCAAAACTATCAGTTTAACATTTTAACTTAATTTAATCCATTTTTATATATTTTGATACTTTTCTAAAATTTTGACATCAAAATCTCTCTTTTAAATATTCTTGATTATCTGAATTAATTTGTGTGCACTCTAACTATTATAAGATATATATATCATTTGATCTTATACAACATTTGGATCTTAAAAAAATTGGAAAGAAATTAATTCTTAATTTTCGTATTTGTAACATTATTGTATATTTTGTTGTTATGAAATTTAAAATGTTTCGTTTATAATATTAGTTCTTTCTCGAATAAAACTTTCATAATATAAGTTATCCAATTTCATGTCTTTTATCGATCTATTGTCACTTCTATAATGCTCCACCTTGGGAAGAGTCATTTGATTATAAAGTAAAATATATCTATAGTTGCCAATATGAGCGGTTGCTCAGCAACAGTGGTGTATGTCTCGATTTCTCGATTTTTAAAGAAAAAAAATTGTTCTATCAATTTTTTTTTATCATGTTTTCTTCTTATTTGAGATGTATTGATATTTTATTTTATACATCACTATCACATATTTGGAAACAAAAATTAATTTCTTAGATATTTAAAAATTTATGTATCATTTCTATTGTTATATATACATTATTCTTTACATGAAATTAAATTAATGCATTAATTTTATATGTATATATATATATTTGAAAATTAGAACGTCAATTTATTTTTCTTATAGTTTCAATTATGTTTTTACATATTTCCACATTTACAACATATTTTTACCACTTACAAAATAAATGAGCTAAAATCAACTTATTATACTGACTTTGTTTGTATGTGTATTGTAAATTATTCCGTCAACAACAAAAAAATTGTAAATTATAAGAAGAATTAAAAAATATAATAAATGTTTTATGGGACATAATTTTTTTAATAAAAATATTGATATGAAAGCATGTAGTTTGTTTAAGTTATAATGTTGGAATAATAAAAATCCAAGTATTGACTAGCCACCATAATTAATAATAAATAAGAATAAAGGTGTTTAAGTTACCATGTTGGAATGAAATTATATTTTATAACTTAAAAGTGATAGAGAAATATTTATTTATGGATATAAAGTTAGAGTTGATTTAAAAAATGTTAAACTTACAAAAGTATTGAAAATCATAAATGTGTTCCTAAAAATAATTATGAATGATTAAGGGGATTTTACATGTATATTAAAAAAAATCATGTATAGTATAATTCTCAAACTTATTTATTTGTAGCATAAAAATGATTGATTTTAAGAATCGAACCTATGACCATGGCGTGAAAATGAATTAACAACAAGCAAATAACTCATCGCACAACCGACCCGTTTGATAACTAAGTGGTAATTTATATTCAAAATTGTTGTTCTACACAAATCGATTAAAATTAATATTTTATCTTAAAAAATAATTAACTTTAATTTATATATTTTATATAAGTACAAAATTTAGCTAAAGAACAATAATAAAGGTTTAGTCTAATCTATAAATTTTTAACAATGAAAGTGAGGTAAATATTTTCAAGAATAATAAGAATTCATATGTTTTTAAAAACAATGATCAATCTTATTTGTACTAAAAAAATGAAAATAATCAATTTTATCTGTACTAAAAAAAATAATTGATCTTATCTTTATGATATACTTATTTTATAAATTTATAAAATCATTGTTGAGATATGTTTTGAACGAATTAATACCCAACGATTAGTAGTGGGGAGTCTCGCTACCCGATCAGATAGCAGAGGTCTCGCTGCCCGTTTACCGCAACCCGCATTCGCACTTCGTAGCGTAAGCGCTTCCGCATTCTATTGCGCGGTGTTCCACATGTGCTTACGCATCCACATTCTGTTTTTAATGCTTACGCATTCTATAATAGGGTTTAATTTAATGAGAGTGCATATACAAATTCGAATTAAATCCTAGTTGTATGATGACATTCACTCTGTAATTTGTATTGTTCGTTTTCTCCTTAATAAAACTTTGCCTCCTCTCTCGCCGTGGACTAGTTAAGACTATGTTAGTGAACCACGTAAATTCTCTGTGTTTGTTCTTTTTCGTCTTTTACGTTTCTTTATCTTTGCATTTGTTGTCGATTGTCATTTTCATAACAATTATTATTCAAATTTAAAATTTTTAAATTAAAAAAAATGTTAGAATATATTAAACGTGCAACACACGTATAAGTTTTCTAGTAAGTAAAAAAAAAGTTAAAATACTATCCATATTCTTTTTTTTTTAATTACGTTTATCAATGAGATGCATTTTCTTATTATATTTGTATAGCTTAATTTTTCTATTGCAAATCATTACTACTGCAGAGTTATTAATTTACGGGAAATTATAATCAATATACCATTTTCAAAAAATATTTACAAAACCAGACAACCAACATTTCTTTTACATTTTAAATTTTATTTAACCAAATATGAATTTAACATTTCTCTTAAATACCATTTTACCCTCTCATGCATTTACTTCATTCATTTTAAATTTTTAATGACATAGTCAAACTTCTCAAATTGAACAAATTCATACCATCTAAAAATAGTAGTCCATCAAAATATAATTTAATTGATTTTTGAAAATCTCTCACTTCATTTTTCCAATTTCATTTCGTCTTCAACGTTTCATTTACGTTCATTCTTCAATCCTCCAAGCTCTATCCATAATGCACCTCATTCTCTTCATCTTTCGTACATTCTGGCGAGCAAAAAAAAGTCTGACAACCAATGTGTATTCCGACCTGACAATTGTTGCCATCCATCGCAAACATTTTCTCCTTCGACCTCTGCTGTGTAAATTCTGTCGGCTCCCTGTTTGTTTATTGATCCAGAAATTTGTGCTTTTCATCATCATTTACCATGCATTCTCTCCTTTTTCTGTTGCGATATGTCTCAGATCGTATAATATGGTATGTCTTTATTCTATTTCATCTTTTTAATACCAAAAAACCTAACACCATTAATGTGCATTCTATTCATAGAAAATCCATCTTCCATACTCATTTTATACAATACTTTTCACGCTCACAGATTTCATAGTACCATTAACATTATAGTCAGCCATATACTATTATACCGTTTTGTCTAAACATATTTATATAACACTATATAATTTAAACAATACGTTTTAGTTCACATATTTCATGTATAATTCATACCGTACTTTCTATATTTATTGTGCATTTTATTCATAGCAAATCCATCTTCAATACTTGTAGTGTATACAATACTTTTTACTTACTATAGTACCGTATTTTTTATACATATATGATACAAAAATATATTACAATACTGTATATCTTTATAGCTTCTGCAAGCATCCCTATACACAGTGGACATAATGGTCAATGGAATAAAAATGAGATGTACTATAATTATGAAGTGTCCGTAGTATATCTCGACTCATGCACTCTATATTTCCAATGAAACAAAAATCAACTTCAATTATTGTACGTTATCGCAGTTTCTTATAAACCAACCGACGGCGATTTTTTCGATGACCAATTACTCACGCTCTTGTAGATAGAGACAACAACGACACATTGCCACTGTCAAGCCATCCCATGGAAGGTTTGTTCCCTAGAGTAGAACATTGACGTTGAAGATGCAAAGTCATCGTCATATTGGATACGCTGAAGATTCGACAGTTAAAATTCAATTTTTGCATCGTTATTCCCTCCTTGAGATTCAGAGTAGTCAAATATAAAGACCGAATGAAATCCATAATTTTGTTGTTGTGGAAGCTCAAATAAATATTGTATTACTAATGAATATTATATTTATTTTATATTATATATTTATTATCGTGTTGTATTATTGGTCAATTTGACATAAATACATTGAATATATACATACATATTCTTAATCTGAGTATTAATAATTTTTAAGGAACAATAAGGACCGTATTGTTGTAATACCATATTCTTTTCGCTTTCTCTTTTGAATTGATTGTATAACAAAAAAACATGTTAACTTAAATATTGTATTTGTAATACCTATAACATTAATACCCCTACTATAATGTAATACTTATATCATTAATACTACAACGGTATTATAATGCTCTTAATTTAAATAATGCGTATTAATACAATAACTATATTAATACCCCTACGAATCATTTAATATAGACCATATTGAAATAAATATTCATTAATACCAAATTACAATAACTATATTGTATTATCAAAACCAAGTAATACTTTATTAATTATTAATACGAATGATATTGTTCTATATAACATAATTAAAGGACATTTTTGTAGATAAATTCATCTTTAATTTAAGGCTTGTTTTGAAAAGAAGAAAAAGAATAAAAAAAGAAATTGACAAAATTAGAGTTATAAGACAAAATGATACAGCAATTTTAGGGAAGGGAGTTGGAAAGTGTATAGAAATTTACTTTTCGGTTAATAATAAATTCCAACTTATAATAAATATTATTTAATAAGAAAGGTACGAATGTAATTGTCTAATAATGAGAATTTATAAATTAAATATTGAAAATTACATTTGTTAATATTTTATTTGGAGTTTAGATTTGTAATTATGGTCTATTTCTAAAAAAAACTCTTTATTATTATTTGGTTTTTTGAGAAACTCTTTATTTATTTATTAAATTCGAATAGAAATTCATGTTCATAACTTTCAAGTTAATGAGACATTTTTAGCTTGTTGACCATTATATAACTTATCATTGTGTCATCAACATTTCTAATCTAACATTGTTAAATTTAACTATAATAATTATTTTTTTTGAGATCTAAATACCATATTACTTAAAGTATAATTTAAGTTCTCGATATTTTTAATTTAACCATATTTAAAGACAAGTTGAACACGTAAATTTTTAGATTCCATATTATATATTATATTTCGGAAGTTACACTCATTTTCTTCATATTATATTAAAAAAAAAAGCAAAAACTATCGCTTTCAAAAAAATTAACATAAAATTATAATTGGTAGTAAAATTTAATGCTGATCAATATATAGAAATAAGAACTATTTTAATTGTTACCATTGTGATTTTGATAATTCTTGAATAATTTTACAATTATTGGAACTCATTCAATGAATTTTTTTTTTTGAAGCATCAGTCAATGAAATTTTAAATCACTATAAATAAGGTCTGGTTTGATAACCATTTTATTTATTTATTTGTAATTTTAGCCTAAAACAACTATTTTAGCATATGTTTTTTCTTACTTAGATATCTACATCTTACCTATATTTATTTAGAAACAAGACCAAAATTTGAAAAAAAAAATTCCAAAATTTTGTTTTTGTTTTTAAAATTTGGTTAGTATTTAGATACTTTCTTAAAGAAAGATGAATATATTGTAAGAAAGTTGAAACACATTATCATAAATTTGAGTAAAAATAAACTTACATTTTAAAAACGAAAAAAAAAAAACCAAATCGTTATCAGGAGCCTAAAATATATGTTTTCTTACCACAAACATTTGTTTTGTTAGAGAAATATATTGAAATACTTTTGTAAAACAAAAATAAATAAATCAATACAAATTTTTGTCAAAATTTTTTGGTGTATTGTTAATAAGTAATTTGATATATATATATATATATATAATATGCTTATAAGTCTGAATTTAAATTCTGTTTGGTCCATAAAATTTTAAACTAACACTTTTATTCGCAAAGATTTAAAATTTGCTTTTATTTAATTTTGAAGTTTCAAAAGTGATCACGGAAGATCTTTGATTTTGAGTTTGTCTCTAAAATTCTAAATATGTTTTCGGACAACCGATACTTATATCTCTTTATATAGATATGATTTTGTCATCATCCAAAAACTTCATATTAATCAAGATATTTTCTCTTATTTATATATTAAAGATCTTTCAACTACAAGAATAATGGTGTTGGCGTATGGCTTATTTATATGAACATAATTATTGTTGGTATAGATTGTTTGAATTGATGGATTATTTTAAAAAATATTATTATTACTATGAGATAGACTAATAATTTCAAAAATCATCGACTAAAAAGAACGAGTATCAGATTCTCCAATGTTCTTGACCAACGTTTTTAAAAATCGTCAACCAATATCTACAAGAGCGTGATGTTTTGAAAATTCGACAAGATAATTCTTTCTCAGTTTCTTAGAATCAAAATTCGACAAGATGCTGACAAGATTCGAGATAAAAAAAATTGACGAAAAGAGTGATTTCGGAATCTGGAAAAGAGAAATGAAAGTGTTGCTTGTTCAACAGGAGGTTGCCAAGGTTCTTGCAATTAAATTTGAAACTACATAGACTTTATCTGAAGCAGAGTAGACAAAAGTGTCTGAAATAGTGTATAGCACAATGATACTCTATTTGGGCAACAATGTGCTTCGGAGAATAGAAGAAATTGAAAGCGCATCAGAATTGTGGAGTAAATTGGAAGAGTTGTACATCTAAAAAACGTTATCAAACAATATGTATCTTAAAGAGAGATATTTTGGATTCAAGATGGATACATTAAAGAATCTTGAAGAAAATCTTGATGATTTCACAAAAATCTGCACTGATTTATCAAACTCAGGAGAAAAGTTTGAAGCGGAAAATCAAGCAATCATTCTCTTGAATTCACTTCCTGAAAAATATAACGTAGTTTCAATCAGCTATGAAGTATGGTCGTGATACGATTACGGTGATCAAATTGTGAACACATTGAGATAAAAGAAGTTGGAATTGAAGAAAGACAAAGTCATTTCTGAAGCATTGTACATGAAATCAATGAACTCTAAGAATTATGTTCCAAAGGGTAAAAACAGAGCAATAAATTGGTAAGATCACTCAATCTTCATTTTTTTCAAATAATAATAATAATAAAAAAAAAACAAATCATTTTGCAACTTCGGTAAGAAGCACGACCATACGAAATTTTTTGATGTCCCACACTAAAAAGAAAACGAAGATTGTACAACATACAAGAACCTAAAGAAGCAGCTAATTTGGCTCAAGAATTTGAAGCTGCGGAGGTTCTAGTAACGGATGACTTAGAGGACAAGGAATCGTAATGGATCTTAGATTCTGGTTGCAGTTTTCATATCAGTCCTTATCAGCATTATTTTGTCGAGTTTGGGCATTGTGATAAAAGAAGAGTGCAAATGGGAAACAATTAATTTTTCCAAATAGAAGGTATTAGATCGATTGCTTTGAAACTATGTGATGGAACAACAAAGATATATTCTCAAGTTCGATACGTTCTAGAATTAAAGAGAAACTTGATTTCCTTGGGACAATTTGATTCAAATGGCTACTCATATTCATCAAATGAAGGCACACTCTCAAAATTCTTCTATAAAATTGATAGGAAAGCTCAAAGATGTACATACTCTTCGGTAGAACTATAACTGTTAAGAGAAACAATATTGTGAGTGATGATTCCAAAAGTACAATCAAATGGCAATGAAGGCTCGAACACAAGAGGCAGCAAGGTCCTGATGTATTAAATAAGCAAGGACTGTTGGGAAACCAGAAGTGCAAACCAATTACTCTCTACAAACATTTTATACTTGGTAAGGCTGCAAGAAAGCCATTCAAGAGGTCAACTTCCAGGTCTAAAAATGTTCTTGAGCTAATATATTTAGATCTATGAGTTCCTTCAAAGGTCTATACACATAGAGGATCGTGCTATTATCTTGCGTTATTATCTATCTTTAGTTGACGACTACTCACGAAAGATTGGGTATATATGTTAAAATCTAAAGATGAGACGTCTGTAAAGTTCCTAGAATGGAAGAATTTTTTATGAAGAATCAAACGAGAAAACACATAAAGATACTTCAAACTGATAATGGTTTAGAATAGCTAAACTCAAAGTTCCAAAAATTGTTCATGAACATTGGGATAGAGAGACATCTAACCGTGTCCTAGGAATGCCTTAGCAAAACGGAGTTGCAAAAAGACTAAATCGAATTGTGTTGGAGAAGGAAAGATTTATGTTGAGCAATGCCAACCTACCAATGGAGTTTTGAGGAGAGGTTGTGCATACTACAACATATATAGTTAATCGAAGCCCTTCCACAGCTATTAAACTTAAAACTTCCCAAGAATTTTGGTCAGACAAGCCTTCTAATCTGAATCATCTACGAGTATTTGGTTGTGCAGCGCATGCACATCTTAAACAGGGAAACATTCAATCTAGAGCCAAAGATGCATATTCATTGGCTATCCCTAAGGTGTGCAAGGCTATAGGCTATGAAGCATTGAGGATAATAAAAGTAAATGTATAAGTAGTAGGGATGTAACTTTCAATGAAGAGTTGATGCCATGGAAATCGAGCAATCAGTCAAATGATTCACCTTTTTCATAAAGATTTTTTAGTTAAAATTGGATGAATATAAGCCAACAAAAAATGATGAAGAGAGTAGTGAAGATGAACTAGGACCTACTGAGGTTCCAATCTCAACATCAATTCAGAAAGATGAAGAACATGTTGATACATCTTATGAAAATCAATCACTACAATCCTACCAGTTGGCTAGAGATAGATCAAGAAAAATTGTGACACCACCTAATAGGTACAATGAAGAAGATTATGTGGGATATGCATTCAATTGTTATAAGAGCATAGATTCTGAAGAACCTACAAAATAATGAGGCATTGAAGTCTGGAGAGTCGTAAGAATGGTTAAATGCCATGAAAAGTGAGTATGATTCACTTATAAAAAATGAGACATGGATGCTTATTCCCTAAACTAGAGAAACAAAGAATAATTGACAGTAAATGGATCTTCAAGCTAAAGCCAGGGATTTAAGGATATCAGAAGCCAAAATTTAAGGCTCGTCTGGTAGCAAAAGGGTATACGCAAGAGTAAAGAATTGATTTTAACGAGGTATTTTACCTATCATTAAACACATACTTCCATTCAAGCATTGTTCTCAATAGTTGTACATCAAGAGCTGGAAATTGAACAAATGGATGCACTATTGCGTTTCTCTATGCATCCCTTGATGAAGATATCTACTTAAAGCAACCTATCAGTTTCGTGGATCAAAACCAAAAATACCATGTGTGTGTAAGAACCCGACCCGAATGAGGCTCTAAATGGGCCCTTACCCCAATGCATGCATTCAAAGTAAAGAACATTATACAAACATGATTTCGGATTCCAATTAAAAACAAAACATTCAAACATTCAGTTCAAAGTCCAGACAATTTTTCCTGAAACCTGTCCCTATCTCCAAGCACCTGTTCCAAGATAAATACATTTCCAAAGTTTACTCTGATTAGAGATTTACTAAAATCATTCAAAACCTGTACAGATACAACAATGCTGGAATCCACAAAACGTTTAGAAAACATCCTAGGGCTCCGTGCCCGGCTACATGCATTCAGGGGAAAATAAAACATAAAGAGTCATAACACAAAATCAGAGTTTGATGACTGGGCCCCAATAATAATAAGGGTGAGTAACGAATTACCTGTGGTAGGAATTACTCGCATCTCGGTTACCTGTGGAAAACCACAATAATAAGGGTGAGTAACGAATTACTCAGTAAGAATCCCCAACCGGGGGTACAATACGATATACATGGTCATCTAGATGAGTGTATGCAAGCTATGAGTATAAACACAGAATAGAGCACATAGCTTGAGTCCATATTTGGACCTCGGATGCCAACTCAGGGTCTTAGTCCGGAATAATCCATCACACAATACGCCCTATACGAGAAACAAGTCCCGGCCTCAGCCTGTCTATTGTCGAATGAAAGGTACACTAGCTCAAGATCCCGAGGAGCTCTCCGGTCGGCGCTGTAATGAGCGTAAGCATGCACCGCGTGCTACTGCAGACTATGGGGGGTGCCGGGTCTAGGGGCAAGCTGCCCATGTCCAGCCACCACGCCTAACTAAATCTTTGGATCGGTGTCACTGACATAGGGGTGTGAGACCTGGACACGTGAACTATGTCAGCCTGCTCCACCGCACTTGGGGCTAAGGAACGGGTCGTGGTAGGCTTACACCAGGAAGCCGTCCTTACCTTAACAGGTGGCAATCAAGGGCTACGGCCGAACACGCTGAGGACGTGCCGACTGCCGGGGACGAGGCAATGCCAAGTCATCATCCCGACCGTTGGGGCATTTAACAGTCTGCCACCCTCACTCAAGATTGCAGGGCCAGCCGTTAGGGTTAGCTATTCCCTAACGGGATCAGGAACGAAGCACCATCTCATACGTCCCTGTCGGAGATGCAAGGTTCGTTATGCACCTAACCCAGATGATGCTATCTACCTGCACTCTAACCTGTCATAGCAATCAGCAAACAATCCAATATATTCCAATACGTGCTCAATAAGAATACTAGCATGATACTACGAAGCAAGAACAGATACGAGCATGCCAGAAAGGAACAACCTAGCATGGACTAACATGAGAAACAACGTAGGAATTCATGCCAGTCGGGAATTCAGAATAGAGCACTTAGCTACACATGTCAATAAACACAAACAAGCAATCAATCAGCAATCACATAATATATCGCAAGGTCCACACAACTCCAGTAAGAAATCCTTACCTTGGTCGGGGGGCGATTAAACACGAAATCCTAAGCTGCGAACGATCTCGAGCTAGCTACCGGGAACCTAACAAGCACAACACAATTACACACCAAAATCTAAATTAAATAAAATAATTAGGCTCGGCTCGGCTCTCAATCGGCTCGGCACGGCGGCTTGGCTCGGCGAAGAGTCACGCGACACGCGCCGGGCGCGGCTTGGCGACGACACGCGGCGTGGCGGCAGGCGCGACACGCTGTGTGGCGGCGCTGCGCTGAACTTCGGCCAGTGACACGACTTCCGCGAGCGATGGAGGGGCGAGCTGGCTTCTGCGCTCGTTGGAGAAAGAATTCGAATTGGCGATTGAGAAGACGAGCTCGGTGAATTGGCGACAATGGATCTTCTTCTCGGGTGAATTGGTGCTGGTTCTTCTCCACTAGCTGCACAAAACTCACAACCACACACTCTTCACTCTCTCGGCCATCAATGGCCAAACCGAAAACAGGGGAGACGGAATTGAAGGAGAAGAAGAAGAAGAAGAACTTACCAGCTGCTCGAGGTGAGATCGACTTCGAATTTGGGAGAGGAAACTCTGTCGGATTGGAGCTGGCGAGGGAAGAAATCGCTAGGGAGAATCGCAGTCGGTCGAGAGAAAAATCGCGAAGGAAGAAGAAGAAATGGGGAAGAAGAAGGCTCGGGCGAAATTTTGCTTTTAAACTAAACTCCCTTGAAGCACGGCTTATGTACAAGTTGGTGCGCATAGATTAACAAGAGCGCTCGGTGGCTCAATTGGCAACGACACCTAACTAGCTTCCCAAGTGCCCATGGTTCGAATCTCACCCGACGTGCTATTTAATTCCCTAAAAGAGCCATATACGGTCTGAAACAGAGTTCCAAACAGAGGAACAAGTGTTTTGATGCAACAATCACATTGAATGGTTTCACAAGAAATCATTATGATCCATGTGTCTACACAAATAAATTTTCACAAGGGTGTTTCGTTCTATTATTGTTGTATGTAGATGACATCTTAATTTGCAGCAATAACACATCAGAAATAAAGAAAATCCAAGCACACCTGAATGGCGTCTTGGAAATGAAAGACCTAGGGACAACAAAGAAAATGTTTGCCCAGCATTTCAAGTTGAATTCACGACAATGTCCTATAACACCTGATGAAATATCATAGATGGAAAATGTACCTTATGCCAATACTGTATGAAGCATAATGTATGCTATGGTAACTTGTAGACCAAATCTTGCCTATTCAATGAGCATGGTGAGTCGATTCATGGCTAATTCAGGAAAGGCATAGTGGGATGTATGATAACTCTAAATAATGGAGTTATTTGAGCCTTCACACTACTGCATTTCTGAACTTTAAATAGAAATAAATGTATTATGGAATTAAAATGTTAGAATAAGTTATAGATGTAGCTTAGGTTCTTCATGACTAGTGAAATGTATGTTAACTGTAAAACTAGGATTAAAACACGATTAAATGCAGCAAAATGCACACACTTAAGCAAAAATCATATTAAAAACCCAAATTTGGCTAATGCATTATCTATTTTGCATAAACAGAATACTACACTTCGTAAAACGCACAAAGAAAGGAAACTCTCGTCATGGCATAAATCGTGAAAGTAAAGGAATATCATTGGAGTTTCTTGCAAATCAAATAATTCAATCTGGAAGATCTGCTAGAAGATTATGCTTAGCCAACAAGAAACTACAGACACCTATAAATAGGTGAAAGATCGATGAACAATGTGTGTTGGTTCTACTAAGATTTGCCGTTGATGGATTGCAAGGTTGTCGAGGTCTTGATTGAGACCTCAGGCTTGTCTATTGATTGTAAAACTAGTAAGCTAGTACCATGGTGTCTGTCAGTATGACGAACGCGTTAGGGATAACGGCGTCGGCATTCTGCATCACATTTTACTACATTTATCTATTTTTTCATGGATAGAAGTCTTATTGCATCATTATTGTAATTCTTAGTAGTAGATTGCAACGCAGAACTGAGTTAAGTTTATAACTAAATGTTTTTAAACTTGATCTCTTGTTCATAATTCGTGCATGATCTTAATTTAAGAAGTAATTGTAGGAGAAGTATGGAGTGTTAATAACTAAATTATGTTTAGGGTAAAGGGAGATACATTAGTAATTATGGGGATTGTTTCTATTACCAAGGGTTAAATGATAATCCACATGTAGCTTGCTTCCCGCTTGGTTTGAGAAAGGGTACGACAAGGGCTTAAAGTCTTTTGCATAATTAGAGTAAGTGTTAGGGATATTCTTCTCACTAGTTGTATGTGCATTACTTGTTTCAATGACAAACTCACTGGCAATGTACCGACAAGTTGTTGTAAAGCATTTCGAAAGGGATCTTTAAATTAAGGAATATCATGTGGTAATATTCTCACCATCATTTATCATGAACTTAATGTTAGTTGTTTCACTTCATTGTTTCACAATTTTACTATTCTGTTATTTTAGATTTAAAACCCAAATAACTGAGTTGTTTATTGTATTATGTTGACTTTTAAGTTTGCAATTAAATAATACTTATCACGTACTTCAATTTTGACTGCGTATACTTGCATAACATGTGATTCCAAGCATAGGGTATTAGCAATAATATCCTATCTTAGATTAATTTATTGAATATTTATATTGTAGCCGATCGCAGCCAATGTATGAAAATGGATATTGTGTACTTAAAGAGCACAATTTGTAAAAGCTTATTGTACTAGAAATCTGAAAAGACGAAGAACCCAAAAATAGTGGGTTTCATAAATTCGAACTATGCAACTAATGTTAACAAGAGGCGTTCTCTCACAGGATATGTTTTCTATCTCTATAGAAATGCCATCAGCTGGAAATCCACTCTTCAAGGAGTAGTAGCGCTATCATCTACAAAAGATGAATACATGGCACTCGCAGAAGCTGTCAAGGAATCAGTTTGGCTTCAATGACTGGTCTATGAAATGATCGGGCAGTGGTGTCTAATAGAGAGAGAGCTTTGAGAACTTATGCTACACCAAATGTAGCAGAATTACAGCAAGGAACAATTAGGTTGGATATAACAGCTAATTCATTTGAGCCAAAGCCAGTAATGTTTTTTATACTGCAAACCATAGATCAATTTCAAGGATTATCCATCAAAGATCCATACCAACATTTACGCACATTTATGAATGTAAGAGATTCATTCAAGATTCCAGATGTGACACAAGACGAGTTAAGGTCGAGTTTGTTTGCGTTCTCATTGTGAGACAATGTGAGAGCATGGCTGGATAGACGACATCATGAAATAGTATAGTCGAGAAGTTTCTACAAAAGTTTCCCACCTATGAGGAACACTATAATAAAAAATGAAATTATGAGCTTCAAGCAAGTTGAAGAAGAATCAATTACTGAAGCATGGGAACGTTTTAAAGCATTGTTGAAAAGTTGTCTGCATCATACTATACCATTCACAGTTGGAACACTTATTACGGACTTGATCCAAATGCACAATTAGTCCTAGATGCCTTAGCAAACGGAGCTATACTCACAAAGACCTAAAATCAAGCACATGAAATTTTAGAAAGAATAGCACAAAACAATTGCCAATGGAAGAATGTTAGAAAGTAACAAAATAAAGCAGTTGGACGATTAGAAATAGAAGATTCTAGTGCATTGAGTGCACAAATGACCTATATGACAAATATTTTGAAGACAATGCAAACACGCGCCTGTTGCAGTGCATAATGTTGTTAGTTCGTATGCTACATCTAGTGGACAACCTATGGACGAATCTCCATAGTCTCTGGTCAAGCACACAGTTATGAGTTTTTCCACTAGAACACAACATCTGTTTGTTATGCAAGAAATGTGCAAGGAAAATAGACAATATAATCCATACTCGAACACCTACATGCAGGGTGGAAAAACCATCCAAATTTTTCATGGAGTAATCAAGGGATTGTAGCGAATCCCATTGTGCCAGCATATCAGCGACAAAGACCACTTGGAAATTGGAATCCACAAGGATTCAACATGCCACAAATTTAGTATAATCAAGGGTACAATGCAGACCAGAGCAATCCTTACCCAAGAGGACCAGTCCCACAACAAATATTAGCTGCGTCTTTTAAAAATATTATGAAAGACTTTATGAACAAGATCGTAACAATAATTCAAGGAAACCAAATAGCTATGAGAAATTTAAAAGTCCATATGGGACAATTAGCTAATGACATGAAGCACAGACCCATGGGTAAGTTTACATCAAATATGGAGGTGACAAGAAGAGATGATAAAGAGAAGGTCAAGCTAATTGAAATAGTAAAAAGAGAATCTACTGCAGCAACTGAAGAAACTAGCCAACAACAAGAATTAGTTGAGGAAAATATAGACCAAATGGAAGGATTATAACAATCTGAAGGATAAATCCTAGATGAAACCACAGCAAAAGTGGATGAAATATTGGCAGTAGAACAACCAATCTCACAAGAAGCTACAGCTGAGACGAACAAAGTTAATGAGAAAAGAAAAAGCAATGAAGCATGCAACCACCACCACCACCATTTCCTCAAAGGTTGAAAAAAAAAGGAAACAAAATGTACAACAATATGAGAAGTTTTTCGACATCCTCAGTGGGATCCAAATCAATATTCCATTGATGGATGTGTTAAAGAAAATGTCGAATTATATGAAGTTTTTGAAGGAAACATTACTTGAGAAAAGTACTTTGGAAGAATTGAAGATATTATCACTAAATGCATAATGCAGTGCTATAGTAAAAAGTAGCATTCCAGTCAATGAGCAAGACCCAAGAGCTTTTACAATCCCAGTATCTATTGGATGCTAGAAATTGGGAAGAGCACTGTGTGACTTGGGAGCAAGTATCAATTTAATGTCATTATCAATATATAAGCATTTTAGAATAGGAGAGACAAAACCTGTAGTAGTGATGATATAATTAGCAGATAGATCTATGACGAAACTAGAAAGAAAAATTGAAGATGTTCTGGTATAGGTTGACAAATTTGTTTTTCCAGCTGATTTTATTATATTAGGCTATGGAGCAGACACATAAGTACCAATCATCTTAGGCAGACTATTTCTTAAGACAAGGAAGATCCTGGTTGTTGTTCATAAGGGAACAATAACGTTAAGGATGGATAATAATCAAGAGATTTAGTTTAGCATGTACAACTCAATGAGATATCCAAAAAAGATGTAAGAATGCTCAATGATTTGTGTGTTAGATTTAGATATTGATCATATACGAATGACCGACTTGCTAAACAATTTTAGTTAGAGAATGAGCAAACAGTATTATTGGAAACAGAGTTGTCTGAAAATTAACTGGAAGTTAGGGAGAATTTGACGAGTATGCAATTCAACTCTCTTAACCTTGAAGAAAGGAAAACACCACCAATAAAGCCATCGATTGAACAACCACCCGATCTAGAATTAAGGCTTCTGTCGAAGCATTTGAAATAAACATATTTGGGAGAGCACGAGACATTGCCAGTTATTGTCTTGACTCGTCTTGATTTAGGAAAAGAAGAATTGTTAGCGCATATGCTAAGTCAATATAATCGAGCAATTGGATGGACCTTGGCAGATCTCAAGGGAATCAATCCATTTTTTTTATACACAAGATTAACTTAGAAGATGAAAATTTCAGATCTATAGAACTACAGAGAGGACTAAATCCAGCAATGAAAGAAGTAGTGAAGAAGGAAATAATTAAATGGTTGGATGTAGGGGTTATATAACCAATAGGAGATAGTAAATGGGTTAGTCCAATTCAATGTGTGCCAAAGAAGGGAGGCATGATAGTGGTTACTAATGAGAAAACCATATTAATACCCACTAAGACTGTGACTAGATGGAAAATATGTATGGATTACAGGAAGCTAAACAAAGCTACAAGGAAAGATCAGTTCACTACTACTACAAAAAAAATATGGTCGACGCTCAGCCTTTTTAAATAGTTGATATTTATGAAAAACAAATGTAATATACTTTAAATATAAAAAGCGCCAACTAATATCAAAAGGCGAGATAGAATTTGTAACTCCCTTTTACTTGACATATTATATGTGTTAACTATTATTATACGTGTGTTGATCGAAGCAGTAATGTCATGGGTAAGTCTCAAACTTGGAACCTTGAAGAGAGCATGTCATCAAAGTCCAAGTCTTCAATCACTATGTCACCCTTTGATTTTACGAACTTTTAATTGAGTTTTAGTAATTAAAAACTAAGTTAAAAATTATTTTTATGATTATTTTTATTGATTTTTCTTAATAAAATTATGTTAGGTTGGAATTTGAATGTTTGGATTGTTCCCTTTATAGTTTCATTCGATTTTCTCTGATTCGTCACTAGGTTGTTGTTAATTGCGTCTCCTACTCTTGAGATTATGGATTTCCATTTGATGGGTGTTTTGGGGGGGGGGGGGGGGTTTCGTTTGAGATGTGTTATAAATTTGTTCTCCTATTCATCTAGTGCAGTTGGTTCAGTTGTGTCCTCTAATCAACAATAGCGAAGCTAGAGCAATGGTGGAGTGCAAACACTAGTAGCTTGCGATGGTGCTTGTTGTTATCATCCAACTAAAATTCACTCCAAGGATAGGATTTCCTACTTTTATGATGGTACTATTTTGTTTTCTCCTTTCTGCTTACTAAAAAATGATAATTATCTAATTAATATATACTTTTCTATTGAAATGGAACTTTGACAAAAAAAAAATATTAGAGAGTAACATGCAAATATTGATGTAACAAAGTAGCATAGAGAAAGACGGGTGGAGCATAATTGAGTAGATAAAGACACATTTACCATTTCAAATGTCCATAATTTTATTCATTCTTAATAAATTGAGAGTAAGAGGGAATAAAAAGATAAGTTCAATAATGTTTCCCATGTATCCATTATTAGAAGATAAGAATATAGGTCTTTTCCAAAAAAAAAAAACAAAAAAAAAATAGAATAGTGGTTAGCTCTCAATTTTGTTTTCAGGTTGAATGATAAGGAGAGGTGAGATGATTAATTCTTTGACCTCTTAGTCATATTTCATATTATTAATTGTTTAAATCACATGTAGGATTCCATATCGAAAAGAGTTGAGACCTTATAATAATATGTAAAGATAAATAGACTACTCTTCTCATCACTAATTAATTTTGAGATGGATGGTATCAAACATTAAGTCTAAACAAAGTTTTTTTTATCTATCTTAAAAGGAGTATGTTAGGATTCCACATTAGTAAAATAATCTCATTCAACCCACTAAACTATTTTAACCTTCGACTTTTTAAGGGTAAGTAACGTCTTAACTAGTTGAGTTATGCTCATGTAGCATTAGTAAACTACATTTGTGTCTATTACCACTTTATACATCCAATGCATCTCCAATTATGTAAACTTAGTCAAAATTAAAAGCTTACCTAACGTTTTATGTCTTGCATATATCTTTTGAATTTTCATTTTTCAGTTCCAGAACTCATGGGTGATAATCTAAAGAGTTTTTGTTTTTATTCAAGACTCCATACATCATTTCACCAAACCATTGATTAATTTTTTTTTGTCTTCAATGTTGTGTTTTGTTGTAGTTGAGCTATATCTTAGGGATAGAATCACGTAGATATAAAATCATGGCAAGCATTCTAGTGAAAATCTTGGTATTTGGGACCACTCCTAGGGCGTGAACTCATGAATAGACTTTCTAGTTATTGCTTGGTCTGTTAAACCATGTTAGTTAGTTGCTTTCTATATTTTCTTCATTATTGTAAGTTTTGTTCAGCTTTGTTCAAGTAGGTTCTTTATGTGATTCTGTTACTTGACCATCTTTCTGTGATTGTGTTTTTTAAGTAGCAAAGAGAACATGTTTAAGCAATTTTTCAGTGATTGTGTTTTAAGTAGCAAATGAATGATTGATTAGAAATATTGGTTTTGGTTAGTTATATGCAACAATAGGTTCTTTTTTGTATACATGGAACACGATTACTTCGTATATTTTGGTTGGTTGGTTAGTTATCTCTAGGTTCTTTTTCTTGTACATGGAACAAAATGTTCATTATATCCTAATTTTTTTTTTTCTGTACATGCATGGTGGAACAATTGATTGATGAAATATATATTATTATTATGGTTTCTGGAAATCTGTTAAATATTTGAGTTTGAAGAATGCTTTCAGGTTTGCAGAAATACTATCAGGTTTACGGGAAAATTGTGGAATGAATATTTTAAATATAAAAAAAATAATACTTTGATTGACATTTCTTTAGTGTCATTAGGTTTCAAATACTTGATGACTAGAAATTGTCATGCAGAAAAATCACTTTTGAAAACGTATGATTACTTGACGTTTATTAGGTGTCAATCAATACCTACATTTGACGGTTTTTAAATGTCAACTAAGATCTTATACTTGACGGTCCACAACTGTCAAACCACCCACTATACTTGACGCCGTCACAATGTCAATGATCAAACTAAGCTTGATGCTTTACGACTGTCAACCTACTTATGTATTTGATAGGTATTGAATGTCAATTATATATATAGTTGACGGTTAATTGACCGTCAAGTAAAGATACATTACTTGACAACAGTATAGTTGACATTTGGAAAACTGTCAAGTAACATTCTAGTTGACATTCACCAAGCGTCAAGTAATGTCTTTTTGGTAGTAGTGTATATTGGTTTTTGGATATATCATGATTTAGTTGATTTACTTTTTGTTGTTGGAATTCTAGTGTCCATTACAAGAAGGGAGTATAGAATGTGGCTATTATGTGATTAGAAACATGAGAGATATCATCAAAACATATAGCACAAACATCACCGATGCCGTATGTTCTTTATTATATTGTTTAGTTTGAAAATTTATTATTAATGGTCATAAATAAGTTACTATTTGAGTCTTAATTAATGTTGACAAATTGATACAAAAGAAGTATTCACACATGATGAGCCAGATGAAGTTCGTATGGATTGGGCTGAATTTCTAATACCCTACATGTGAGTTGGATATAGTGCGTCGGGAAGGGTATTTGGTTGATAGCTCATGAATATATTTTGGAAGACTACAAATTTTGAAAAAACATAATTCATTTTCTTTTTTGTGTACAAAATTAGTTTTGGAAATAGTTGGGTTATTTTTTGGAATTGGGTATTTTTTAGAATGGGGTATATTTTAGAATGGGGTATATTTTGGAATATGATATATTTTCCGTGTATATTTAGAAAGAACACTTTGAAATACATTTCAAAATTTGAAACATGTCAACATATTCTTCATTTCTGATATTATTACCATTAAAAATATATATTATATTCTTCATTTCTGACTTTGTTACTATTGAGAATATATATTATATTTAAGTTAATCATGTTCAACATGAAATTTAGTATACCATTTGACAGGATGAACAAGTTATTTGATTACCGAATGGGTCAGTGACGCAATGGTTTAATTGTTTAGTTGTAAACCAGTTCAACGCCAGCGTCAAAGGTTCGATCCCGAGAATCGGTATTTGTCCCCCCTCCCCTAATATGTACTAAAAAAGTTATTTGATTGAACGAATAGTACAAATTGATAAATTTGACCAAATAAAAAAAATGTATATTCCTTGGCATTTAATACATGTCAACAATAATGAGTACATTGACTTTCAAAAAGTGACATAATTATAATGATGTTTTTTAAGAAAATTTGTTAACGTATAAAAACTGTCAACTATTACTTTCATTAACATTAAATGAACGTCAACACATGTATGTTTACTTGATGTTTTGAAACTACAATTGACATTCTCGAATCATCAATAAAACACTTTGTTGACGTGTATACACTGTCAACAGAACTATCACATGACGCATTCTATGTGTCAATCACTTTTAGTCTTGACATTTTGAGCATGTCAATTATATTATTGGATGACGCTTAGACAAGCGTTGACTATAGTGACTTTAATTGACAATCGATTCGTTGAAACTTTTGGAAGGTCAACTAAATTGTATAGTTGATGTTCTTTGCGTGTCAACTTTCTTGATTTTTGTAGTTGTGTTTTCCTTTGTCGTATATTGACCAAATGCTGGATAAGATTGCAGAAAAAGAGTATTACTGTTTCTTAGACGGATATTCGGGATACAACCAAATTACTATAGATCCAGCAAATCAAGAGAAAACAACTTTCACTTTTTCGTATGGGATATTTGCATTTAGGAGAATGCCTTTCGAGTTATGTAATGCGTCGGCAACCTTCCAACGTTGCATGCTTGCAATTTTCTTCGATATGATGGAGCAAAGTATGGATGTTTTTATGAACAATTTTATAGTATTTGCTCAAACATTAAGCTTGTTTGAATAGGCTCAACAGAGTACTAAAGCGGTGTGAGGAGACCAACCTAGTGCTAAACTGGGAAAAATGTTACTTTAAAGTGACATAATGAATAGTGCTCAGACATAAAATTTTAAGGAGAGGAATGGAGGTTGACCAAGCTAAAGTTGAAGTTATTGAAAAACTAGAACACCCTAATTCTATGAAAGGTATCAAAAGTTTTCTAGGGCACGCAGGATTCTTCAGAAGGTTTATCAAAGATTTTTCAAAAATATCAAAGCCGTGGTGTGAATTGCTAGAGCAAAATCGAGGGTTTAAATTTGACGATGCTTGTGCGAGAGCATTTATTCCACTGAAGACAACATTAGTCACTACCTCTATTCTGTGTATGCCAGACTGGATTAAATCCTTTAGCATCATGGTGATGCAAGCGACTATGCAGTAGGAGCAATGCTAAGACAAAAGGGAGAGAAGTTGACTCATTCAATCTACTATGCTAGTAGAATGTTGAATGATGCACAACGCAATTATACGACTATAGAGAAAGAATTATTAGCATTTGTATTTTCTCTGAACAAATTTCGAGCATATTTGATTGGATCAAAAGTGAATGTTTATATCGATCATGCTGCTATTAAATATTTGCTAAACAAACCTGTCGCAAAGCCTAGATTAATTAGATGGGTGTTGTTACTTCAAGAGTTTGATATAGAAATTCTAGATAAAAAAGGAAGTGAAAATGTGATATTAGATCATTTTTCACGAATAGATAAGACATGAGCATTGCTAGAGCAAACAAAAATCAAGGAATCTTTCCATGATGAGCAATTGTTTGTGCTTTAGCAAAATCAATAGAAGCATTAGTCGTAGTTCACGGAATTGGGAAATTTCAAAGAAAGTGGAATCATGCATGCAGAATTTAATAGTAAGCAAAGGAAGAGATTTTTGTACGATGTGAAAGCATACTATTAGGATGACTCATATTTATATAAAAAATGTGCTGACAGTATTATTCGCAAATGTGTTAATGAACATGAGGCTAAGGAAATTTTGATGGAATGCAATGCTGCAGCTTATTGGAGAACACTTTGGAAGATCAAAAACCGCAGCAAAGGTATCTCAAGCAAGTTACTTTTGGCCTACTATTATTAAGGGTGCGTATCATTTTGTTAAAACTTGTGAACAATGTCAACGGTTAAGTAACATAGGGAAGCGTGATGAAATGCCCCTAAATTATATCTTAGAGGTCGAATTGTTTGATGTTTGCGGTATAGATCTCATGGACCGTTTCCCAACTCTAATGGGAATGAGTATATTTTGATTGCGGTGGACTATGTCTCTAAATGGGTAGAGGCATTAGCCTGCGGTAAAAATGATGGTGCAATTGTGATAAATTTTTTGCACAAATACATATTTACACGATTATATTTGGGACACCACGAGCATTAATAAGCAACGAAGGGATTCACTTTGTCAATAGAGCTTTAGTTGTCGTGTTGCACAAATACAACATTCGCCATAAAATTGCTACCACATACCATTCTCAGACTAATGCACAGTCAAAGATATCTAACAGTAAAATTAAAAAGATTATGGAAAAAGTATTCAGTTCAAATAGGAAAGATTGGTCGAACAATTATGGGCATATGGAACAGCTTTTAAGACACCTTTAAGAATGTCCCCTTTCCGTCTCGTGTTGGAAAGACATGTCTTTTTCCACTAGAGTTAGAACATAAGACATACTGTGCTACTAAAGAATTGAATTTGAGTTCACAGAACATTGGTTTTGCGAGAAAGCTCCAGCTTTTAGAGGTGAAAGAGCTTTGACAATTTTCCTATGAAAATGCCAAAATTTATAAAGAAAAGACTAAAAAATGGCACGATGAAAAGATCAAACCAAAACAATTTGACATAGGGCAGAAAGTGTTGTTATATAATTCTAGACTCAAGTTGTTTCCAAGAAAATTAAAATCAAAATGGTCCGGTCCTTTCTAAGTAATTAACGTACATGGCCATTGAGCTATTTTAATAAGAAATGAAAAAGATAACAATGAATTTCTAGTGAATGGACACAGATTAAAACACTTATATGGAGAGGAATTCAAGAATGTGGATTCTTCTCAACCAATTCAAGGAACGTAAAGTAAGTGGCAAGAATGTTGGAGCAAAGGTACATAAAGAATATTGGTCATAAACATTGCTCCACGTTAGTGATTTATGCTTTACTTTTATTTGTGCTGACTAACTGTAGTTTGTGAATGTTAGGATTAGAATTAAGTTGAGTGTTTTCTTTTGATTATTGTTTTTTTTTCTTCGCCATTTATTTTAAGTGATGGAGAGAAATTCGATGTTTAGTTTGATTGTTTTAGTGATAGTTATGGTAAAAGTCTTATCAATATTAGAAAAGTCAATTCAATATTTTCTGAATTTCAAAACAGGGGAAATGAGTTCAATTACTCCGTATCCAACCCTTATTAATAGATTTTCTTAAATTTGAGTGTCATTTGTAAATATAGAAAGAGAAGAACTTGTCTTCTTAGCTAAGGAGGCAAACCCTCTTTAAAATGGGTATGTGGCACCATTTGGTGCCACAAAATTTTTCTTTAAACAATACTATTTTTAAAATTAAAAAAAAAAAATTGTGGCACCAAATGGTACCACATACCTCTTTTAAGGAGGATTTGCCTAAGGAGGCAAGTTTTTCTCATATAGAAACTCCATTCAATTGGAGAAATAATTATTTTAAGTAAACAAAAGTTAAACGAAAATTTTCATTTATAAATGATAGGTGTTTTTGGTTCTATAAATTATATGTTGGTTTCAAGGAAACGAGCCATAATACTCTCACACAAAGTGTAATTAGTGAATACCATATTTAGATAGATGGAAAGTCAGAAAGTCAAGATATGCTAAATAGAAGCAAATAATAAATCAAAATAGTATTAAGATACATTATGAACGTCAATTTTTGAAACAAAAGTAGTGAAATTCAATTCTGAGTACAATTAAAATTTATTGTTATTAGATTCTTTTCATTTGTTTATTTGGGTTATTGAGTAAGTTGATGCCAAGTGGAGTGTAGTCGATGTGTTCAAAAAATGAATTGATGACTAAATGTTAGTCTTATCAAGAATTTATAAATTTATCTCGTAGGAAAGGTTCTTTTGTAAAATCTTGGTGAGTCATATTCTTCAATGAAATTTATGTGCGTAAGATTATCTTACAATATTTTTCAAAATTCAATCTAAAAAACGTTGAAGATAGTTACCACATTTGTTTTTCTTAAAGTTCTATTACTTTTTATATGTCAAAATCGTTCTAAGAGATACTTCTTTATTTGATAGAATGTTCGTTATTCTTAATTTATTTCTTGATTAGTCACGATTTAAATAGTAGGTCGAGTCAAGTCAATTTTTAAAGGTGTTCTCCCTCCAATTTATTTGTTTGATTAATAAAAGTTCTTTTTGCCTTAAAATAATAATAATAAATTTTGTAGATGCACTTAAATATCGCATTCAACCTGTACATCATTTCAATTATCTTTTTTCTTTCCTATCTCCCCATGATATATTTTACCATAATCAATAATAGTTATAAGGATAGTTAGATGACACATTTTTTTTTAATATTTAGATTACAAAAATTGATCAATTAGCAATAAAGACATACTTTCAAAGACAACATATACAACATAGTAAAGCAATAAAGAAATTGAAGTTCCAATCTTCCATCTTGAAATGTAATTGAATCATTTATTATCATCTCAACTAATATGCAGAATGTACTGCCCAACTGCACTTCAATATTTCAAAAATCTGAATAAATATTTTCTTCATTTAGCTATATTAGAGGGGAAATTTATAAAAAAAGAAAAAGAAAAAAAAGAGAGAGATTTAATTGAGAGTCTCACTTTATCTCACATTTAAAAGGGAGAGGAGTCTATAAAATAATAATAATTTTTTACATTAAAAAATAGTAAATATAATCATTAATATTAATGAGTATTGTCACATATTTTTTTTATTATACTAGGTTTAATAAGTATTTATAATATGTAATATTGATATTAATGAGTATTTATAATACAATATAATATTGACAACAAATGAGAAAAGTGTAGTAGAATTTCCAACTATTTTTACATAAAAAATACCTCTCATTATTAATTAGTTTTGAAAAAAAAAAAAGAGAATTCCTTATCAACTTTTTGGAATTTAAAGTTTGACATTCTTTTTTAATATTACAATATTTAAGTGGGAAGAGTTCAAATTCGTATTTTTTTTTTATTATTATACTAATTGACTTAATTCTTATTAGTGTTTACAGGATAGAGGTTAGAGATTAGCAAGCAATTAGAATATAGTCCAATTAGTATAAATATACATTCATGATCAAAAGCTAAAGAATTTCTCACTTCAATTATTATTTTTATATTCAATATTAACTAGAAGTGGAGATTTAAATTCATGAAATCTTAATCATCAAAATACACTTGCGTCGATAAAAAAAACGTATTATTATTATTGGGTCACCCAATTATGGTTGAACTAAAATAAACTGCCTTAAACTTGTAATTTTGTTTAAGAACATACAACTTTGCACCATTTCTGTTAAAGAAAAAAAAACTTGTAACTCTAAGTGTGGAGGGGCATAGTAGTCTATTCACAGGGAGTGGCGGTGTAAAATTGTAATTATGTGAACAAACAGTGTTGAAAGGATAATTAATATATAAAAATAAAAAATAAAAAAAAAAAAGGGTGAAGGGAAGAAATAGGAACCAAGGTGTGGCGATATTTGCTATATAAAGCCCCCATGACATATTGGTTTGGCTCATATTTGGATTCCATTTCCTTGTCTCTCAAATTTTTCTCCCTTTCCCCACTACTACTTATTACATTCATGGATTCATTCAAGGAGTGGCTGTTTTAGGTAAATTTCTCCATCCCATACACTTTCCAATTTTTTTCATTCCCTTTCTCGGAACGAATTGGTTGGCCCGCCTTGGAAACATCACTCCAATTGCTTGATTCATGCCTTAGTTTTCAATCTGTGATTGTTCTTGATCTTGATTCGATTTATATGCTTCCGTTCGATCTCTAAGTTAGGTTGTTCTCAATTGCAATCATAATGAGATATTGGATTCTGGGTTTTCAGTCGTTTTTGTTAGCTCCGCCTGGTTTGGTAATTTTGACTAGTGAGGAAGAGGAAAGATGATTGGTTGTCGTGATTGTAGAATGTGTCTATTTGGTTTAATGGCGGGTCTCTTCATCTGGAGCGATTTACTGGATTTTCAGTCCAAGTGTCTTGCATTGTTTTCTGGTACCGGAAATACCTAATTCTAATTGGTTTGTTCTGTTCTTTTTTTAATACCAATGACTCGTTTTGTTTGAGTACATAGCTGTCCCGTAGTTTGCTTCAGGTTTACTTGGTGTATTGTGTCCTGGTGAGTCTGTCTGTTCACATTACTGGCTGTCGTTTGAACCTTGCTTACGTTTTGGATTGCGTTCGATTTAATTACCCGGATTCTGATTATGCTTTGTGGTTATATGCAGTCCCATGTTGTGCATTCTGTCTGAAGTCTTGCATTTTACTTGAAACAAATTCTGTCGTGCATACATGACTGATTTTGTTTATATCGCTTCTCGCAGAAGCTGTTCCCTCTTGGAGGGTTGATTTGTACACATTGAGCCAACATGATCCTTACAACACCAAGCCATTATGATTGGATTTATAAATTGCAACTTGGACATTGTTTGCCATATTGATTGTTCTTATCTGTTAATCTTGTAAACGTATTTTCCTTTTCATCTGAATGTATGTTGGTAATTATGTCTTCTCTTTTGATGCTAAATAATTGTATTTCATTCATGTCTGGACTTGCAGTTGATTCGTCAAGGTTTATTGGAATCGGATCATTTTCAAGTTCCTCATTGGAGATAACTTTATCAATAGGGTCTGTTTACAGTTTAGCTTTTATGCATTTTTGTATGACATGGGTTCTCGAGGAAGATTACTATTTGATCTTAATGAACCCCCTATCGAGGATAATGAAGATAGTGAGGGTATTGTCTTCCAGCCTCAGAAGGCTCAACCATCTTCAAACTCCCATGCTTCAGATTTATTTCCAGCATCGGGAAGTCCCCAAAGAATATCAAACAACCGTTCATTTTCTCATGCGTCTTCCGTATCAGGTTTTCAGCCTTTTCATAGGAGTAATCTTGGTTTTAATCCTGACATGGAAGAAGAACAAAAGAAAATATTAGATCAAAATTCAAAGATTGCCTCATCATCCAAGTTAAGTGATGTTGAGACTGCAACACCCACATTGGTTTCAGGTTCTAGAGACATTCAATCAGTGGAAAGGGAAGAAGGAGAATGGTCTGATGCCGAGGGTTCTCCTGATATTAATGGAAGCAGTGTTTTGCCCAAACAGTTAGAAACTTCACAAGAGCAGGGCCTATTTTTTCCTTCCTATGATGTTTCTGAGAACAATTCCTGCAACACCAAAGTTTCTGATAGTACCGTAGATAAAAGTAGTAATCATGTTCCTTCAACATTGGGTCCAGAGCCAAATGATAAAAAAAACAACAGTATCCTAAATACAGAAAGCAATGCTAAACTTGACACATCCACAGATAGTGCTCAGGAAGTTGCTGGGTTGCTTCCGAAACAAAGAGAAGTCAAGGGCATTGAAGCAGTTTATGCTCTAAAATATGCCAATAACCATGGAAAGAGGAAAATAGATCAACATCTAGAAGCCAAACATGGAAAGAAGCGTAATAGGCAGACTATGTTTCTTAATTTAGAAGATGTGAAGCTGGCTGGGCCTATGAAAACTTCAACGCCTCGAAGACAAACATTTTCACCACCTCCTACAACCACTCGCATTGTGAAGGAAGCTCATAATGCAACCCAAGTTAATGAACGTGTTGGGGAAAAGCAGACTGTTATTAAGGACCAGAAACAAGGTGATATTTCAAGTCATGAAGGAGGAGGCATTGCCTCGGAATCTGGAGAATCAAAATTGGAATGTAATGGTGATATGAGTTCTGGTTTACTTGCTCGGCCAAACAATGATGGAGATGTTCCAGCAGAGGCACCCTTACCACAAATTCCTAAACAGGGTTCATGGAAGATACCTACAGATTCAAGGTTGCAGAGGAACATGCAGGTCGCCAATAGGAAATCAGCTATATCTAATCAAAGTTCTTTTGACCACAAGCAGACTAACAAGAAGCATCTTCCTGCCAAGAAGCAGAATTCTGTTAGTACTCATCAAGACTCATCTGTTGAACGACTTATACGGGAGGTGACTAATGAAAAGTTTTGGCATCACCCAGGTATAGCTTTGTTTTCCACACAGACTTATGGTTTTCTAACTGTTTCTTTTCTTCTTTTTTTTCATATAGTGTCGTTTTCTATCAGTTTACTGTTTACATCATTATGCAGTTGTACTGAGAAGTTTTCTTCTAATTCAAGATTGCTTCAGCTGTTTGAATCTCAAACATTTTAAGTTTTATAGTTTAATATTGTTTTGTGTTTGTATGTCTTGCAGCTAAATTTTGCTTTATAGTTCTCATTATCACTCTTTATTGTATGTATATCAGGAAAAAAGAGATTGGATTGTGAAACTCTTGTGTAGTATAATTTTGTTTGTAGGGTGCCATTTAGCTGCTTATTTTGATTCTCTATAGTCTATCCTATTTTTACTGAAGTTATGGGTAGGTTGGATCCCTCTAGTAGTTGCCACAAAGAATTATGATGTTTATCTTGCTCAGGGAGTCAGGTCCCACACATAACAGACATGATACTACAGCTACATGAGGTGGGTCTTCCTCTAGGGATCCTGCTGGATGCAGGGATATCTTTTCATATTGAGTATTGAATCACAAATTTCCTTTATGCTTTAGGGAAATCAAATCACTCTTCTGACTTCTCTGTGAAATATAAAATGCGGTGTACTTAGGCCCGTTTGATAACCATTTGGTTTTTGAAATTTAAGCCTACAACAACTATCTTACCATATGTTTTTTCTTACTTGGATATCTACCTCTCACCTATATTTGTAGGAATCAAACCAAAATTTGGAAACAAAAAAAAGTAGCTTCCAAAAGTTTGTTTTTGTTTTTAAAAGTTGGTTAGTATTCACCTACTTTCTTAAGGAAAGATGAATTTATTGTAGGAAAAGTGGAATACATTGTAGGAAATTTGGGTGAGAATAGACTTAAATTTCAAAAACCAAAAACAAAAAACCAAATGGTTATCAAACGGGGCCTTAGTTTTTAAATGGGCTATCTAGCCATTTGTTTTTTTATGTTTTCTCTCAGCCTGAATATTTCAGTAGTTAAATTCTTAATTTTAGGTATGAGATAATGAAATATACTGCATAGTACTAGTGTAATTATTTCTATGAAAATTAAATAACAACAATTCTCATTACTTGCAAGTATTGTCATATTTTCATTTTCTTTTTTAAAATTCTATAGTTCAGAGAGTTGCCTGTTTGTTGTAAATTTTAATTTGATGGTTAGAAAGTTCTCTACCGTAACTGACTTATTTATTTTTGTTTTGTTTTCCCTACCACGTAACTGAATGTATTGTCATGTACCAGAGGAAACTGAACTTCAGTGTGTTCCTGGTCGATTTGAATCTGTGGAAGAATACATTAAGGTGTTTGAACCTTTGTTGTTTGAGGAATGCCGAGCTCAACTTTACAGTACGTGGGAGGAACTCTCTGAAACATTCTCTAGAGATACGCATGTGATGGTTCGTGTCAAAAATATTGAGAGGAGGGAAAGAGGTGCTTACGGTTTTATATACAGCTTTTGTGCTTGCATTGTATTTAATTTTTTCATTCAATTTCCAATTAATTTCATTTCTAGCTATTTAGCGAGTTAATAGTTCTATTTTTACATTTTGTTTAGTTTCATAATTAGGACAACAAGAACTGGGTAGGAAATTTTAGTTTAGTAATATTTTAGATAGTTGGAGCATACTGAAGTTGATTTAAGTTATAAACAATGCTTGCAATATGATGCGCTATTCTAATTTATGTTTTATCATTGTTTTGCTCCTAAGAATAAGTATCATGAAACTATCTTCATTTGTGTTTTTAAGTCTTCCCATTGTGTGGAACAGACAATTTCTTGTTTGTCAAAAAAGATATTTTATACAAATCCAAAAACGAAGATAACTTCTCACGATGCACACAGTAGTCTAGTTGCTAAATTTGACTTATTTTCTTAGGATGGTGTGATGTAATTGTTCTTCCTGTGAACGAGTGCAAGTGGTCATTCAAGGAGGGTGATGTGGCAGTTCTTTCATGCCCCAGACCTGGATCAGGTTTGATATAATACTCCTTTCAAGCTTATAGAATAACTGTGGTGTGAGTGCTTTTACAGTATGGCTTTACTCTTTCTAAAATTATCTTTAAATATACTGAGCAGTTCGATCAATGAGGAGGAACACGGTGTCTGTGGAGAATGATGAAGACCCTGAATTTGGTGGGCGTGTGGCTGGAACTGTTCGACGTCACATTCCCCTTGACACCCGTGACCCTCCAGGGGCAATCCTGCATTTTTATGTTGGGGACTCGTACGATCCTAATAGGTAACCAGCAAGCTAAATTCAATTTCATGATTGCCATTTTTTGTTGTCTACATTATTGTACAAAATGAATATAACCTCTTGTGGAAGTATTTTCATGAGATATAATTTTGAAACTTATTATTCTTACGGACTGTACTACCGAGGGTCTAATTCATTGTTTATTTTAGTGTACAATCTTAGTAGTATTGCTGTTATCCTGTAAATATGTGTGTTTATAATGCTCTACTTGAAGGAACTTGCCCAGTTAAATTATTTATTTATTTTCTTGCTGATTTAGGCACTTTGTAACTCTTTCCTTCATCTATGATATGGTTTGTTTCCTATCAAAAAAATATTTGGGTATGAAGTGGGTAGGTTAAAAGTAGGATATTGCGTCTTGAAAATGAATGAGGTTTGCATGGGACTTGACATTTATTAAAAATCTCATGCTGTACGGAAAACTTATCTTTAAGGATGCACTTTTGGAAACTCTGACTATAGTTCGATTTATGATGAAGATAGCTGTTTGAAAAGAAGTAAAATGCTTTTCTTCCAATAGATTATTGCATTTTATCACCCTTGGCTTCTGTCACTTTTGATTCCATGAAGTATTATTAAGCTACGTATTAGTGACTCATTTGTGTACCCTCAATGCATGGTTTTTGATGATGCAGATTTCTTATCGTTATGGTATTATTGTTTTTGGGTCATAAAAGAGGCTATTTCTGTATTTTGTTTTTCTAAATAGTTCATTTTCTTCAAATTCTTGTGAGGAGGGCAATCCTAAATTTCAACCTTGTACTATATGAAATGAATATAATATTCAGTGATTTCATATTAATTACTATTTTCTGAATAGCAGGATTGAAGAAGGCCACATACTTCGAAAATTTCAGACGAAGAAAGTTTGGTTTTTAACAGTGCTTGGTTCTCTTGCAACTACCCAGCGAGAATATGTTGCCCTGCATGCATTTCGTCGACTTAACATGCAGGTAATGGTTTGAATATATTTGGATTAAAAGCCACCTTATATGCTCCCCTTTAGATTGATACCATTTTTCTAATTGTTTACCGAATGTATCAGATGCAATCTTCAATCCTTCAGCCTTGTCCTGAGCAGTTTCCAAAGTATGAGCAACAGTCACCGGCTATGCCTGAATGTTTTACACAAAACTTTGTTGAGCATCTGTGTAGGACCTTCAACGGACCCCAGTTATCTGCAATCCAATGGGCTGCAACACATACGGCTGCTGGTACAAGCAGTGGAACAGTTAAGAGGCAAGAACCATGGCCTTTTACACTCGTACAAGGTCCTCCTGGAACAGGTAAGACGCATACAGTTTGGGGAATGCTAAATGTTATCCATCTGGTTCAGTATCAGCATTACTATACTTCTTTGCTTAAGAAACTAGCACCAGAAAGCTATAAGCAAGCTCATGAGAGCAGCTCTGATCATGTCTCAACTGGATCCATTGAGGAGGTACTTCAAAACATGGACCAGAATCTTTTCCGCACTCTTCCCACACTCTGTCCTAAACCTAGGATGTTAGTCTGTGCACCTTCAAATGCTGCAACAGATGAGCTTCTTGCTCGTGTTCTTGATCGGGGGTTTATTGATGGAGAAATGAAGTTGTATCGACCTGATGTGGCTCGAGTTGGTGTTGACTCACAAACACGTGCTGCCCAAGCAGTTTCAGTTGAGCGTAGAACAGAACAACTTTTGGGCAAAAGTCGAGATGAAGTCTTAAAATGGATGCACCAGCTAAAAGTTCGTGAAGCTCAATTATCTCAGCAGATCAGTATTCTTCAGAGAGAACTCAATGTTGCTGCAGCTTCTGTTCGCTCTCAAGGATCTGTTGGTGTTGACCCTGATGTTTTGGTGGCTCGTGACCAAAATCGGGATGCATTGTTGCAGAACCTTGCTGCTGTAATAGAAGGCAGGGATAAAATTCTAGTTGAGATGTCACGCCTCCTTATTTTAGAAAGCAGGTATCGATCTAACAGCAATTTCAATATGGAGGATGCAAGAGCAAGTCTTGAGGCGAGTTTTGCCAACGAGGCTGAAATAGTTTTCACTACAGTATCAAGCAGTGGTCGCAAATTGTTTTCTCGACTTTCTCATGGTTTTGACATGGTAGTCATTGATGAGGCGGCCCAAGCCAGTGAGGTAGCTGTTCTTCCGCCGCTTTCTCTTGGTGCAGCAAGGTGTGTGCTTGTTGGAGACCCCCAGCAGCTCCCAGCCACAGTTATCAGTAAAGCAGCAGGAACATTGTTGTACAGTAGAAGTCTCTTTGAAAGATTTCAGCAAGCAGGATGTCCCACTATGTTGTTATCGGTGCAGTACAGAATGCATCCTCAAATACGTGATTTCCCTTCAAGGTATTTCTACCAAGGACGCCTTACTGACAGTGAAAGTGTTGCTAATTTACCTGATGAGACATACCACAAAGACCCTTTACTTAGACCTTACACTTTCTTTGACATAATGCATGGTCGGGAATCTCATAGAGGGGGTTCTGTTTCATATCAAAACATTCATGAAGCACAATTTTGTCTCCGTATATATGAACATCTACAGAAAACCGTGAAATCAGTAGGCATAGGTAAAGTTTCAGTTGGTATCATAACACCATACAAGCTCCAGTTGAAGTGCCTCCAACGTGAGTTTGAGGAGGTTCTGAACTCAGAAGAAGGGAAGGATCTATATATTAATACTGTGGATGCTTTCCAAGGTCAAGAAAGGGATGTGATTATCATGTCTTGTGTGCGTGCCTCCAACCATGGCGTTGGTTTTGTATCAGATATTCGTCGAATGAATGTTGCACTGACCCGTGCAAGGCGGGCTCTTTGGGTATACTTCTTTTTTCTTTCTCTCTTAAGTTTTTGCAGTCTCTCTCACACCCCTACATACTTCTATTATCAGGCAATTTGAAAATTTTGATATTGATCTTTTGTTATACCACAGGTGATGGGCAATGGTAATGCTTTGATGCAGTCTGATGATTGGGCTGCATTAATCACTGATGCGAAGTCAAGGAACTGTTTCATGGATATGGAATCACTTCCCAAGGACTTCCTCGGACAGAAGGGGTCTACTCAATCTACTTTGCCAGGGAAGAACTCTTCCAACATTAGGGGTCTGAGATCCTCTCTTCCAAGACATAGGTCTCTGGATATGCACGTGGAGTCAAGGTCTGGAACACCATCAGAAGATGATGAGAAATCGAACTCTTCGGTACTTACTAGGAATGGAAATTACCGGCCTTCTAAGGCTTCTGTAGAGACTTCCCAAGAAGGCTTCGAACAGGTGACAAATTGAGAGATACTTGGCAGTATGGTATGCAGAAAAGGCAAAGTTCTGCCGGCACAGTTGGAAAGAGAGATATTTAATCAATGGCTTTTGAATTGGTTTTAATGATTCAGAGGAAACCTCCTATATCTTCATTCCTTCGATGTACTTGGCCTAGGGACGGGTGTGGCTACTCCGGGTATAGTGCAGCAAAGCTCCAATTTCTCAGTTTCCAAAAAAAAATATTCTAATTTATTGAAGATAAGAAGAGCAAAAAGCATACAGAAAAATGAAATAGATTGCACATGCATACATTACATCTGTTCTGGGGGGATCCATTTCTTTATTTAAGTGGATCCTTTTTGAGTTACCATCGTACCGTGAAAGGTGAGCATGCTGTTACTTTTATTTTTGTGAGAAACACATGCTGTTACTTGGATTTTTTTTCCTCAATAGTATTGTGTGTCTTTTTTAGGGATCAAATACTGGCATCTGGATGTTCCATCACGAAAATCTGAAAGCCACGGGTGCAGAAATGGGAATCGACTTGGGTGCTGTGGTCGTGGAGAGCTGGCCGAGGTAAATTCACATGTAAAAGATGCCCAATGCACATTATTTTGGATAATAAATGCATAAAGATGACATTTCACAGGCAAGTAAGAAGGTGAAGGGTTACAACTTACACTGTTGTGTTTTCTCAATGTTTTTGGAGGAAACACTTTTTTCAGCCCTTGTTTAGTTTAAATAAGTTTCAAGGGAGCTAAAGTTATATGGCTACAGCAGGTGAGAATAAAAACCAATTGTACAGAAACTAATGGGGGAGCGCAGGTTGTGTTGGAAGCCGGCAAAGTTTTGAATCAAATTGACTTGTACATACCCCCCCTCATTGAAATTATAGTTGATTCTTTTGTTGCAGTTCTCTCTGTTTCTACCCAATTTTTAACTTGATAAGACTGCCCATTTAATATTTATATATGAATTGTGAAATTGTGCAGTGGAAATGTAAATGTAGTTGAACAGAAGAAGCATTACACGTGGGGAGAATTGATGTTAATGGCAGCCATGGGCTGTATTCGTGTATGGAACTGTGTGGACTCATAATTGATCCTTCCTCTTCTTTGCTTCGTTTAAGTGCTCACTTCTTGTCTGGACATGGAAAGAAACCAATCTCTTTACTCCAAATTGATTTTTTTAAATGGTACACGATAATCACTTACCTAAGAATGTATAGTTATGAAAGTTTTTTAATGCACAATTTATCTTTCAGTCATAAGTATTATTGTATGTCACTTTTTGACACATCAAAGGAAGTTTGTTTATAGAAAGGATAGTGAAGAGGCTTCTTTTAGATGTTGAAAATTGATATTGTTGGACCAAAAAGGCAGAAGAGTGCCCTTCTTTCACATGCTCCCTACTCCGTTAAGTCACTATTGATTCAATGTAGATGCATAGTTTGATTTGAACTATTAAGATCTATTTTATGTAAAGCTTTATTTTCTTTCTTTTTGTTCCCACGGTTTCCTTTTTGCCTTTTTTTTTTTTTTTTTTTTTTTTATGAACAGGGTTTATATTCCTGCTCTTTGCTCATTAACATATCAACGAATATCCAATTTGGTTAATAAAAATATAGTCCAACCGACAGAAGTATAGGATCATCCGGAGATAATATATTCTTTAATTTAAGAACAATTTGTGAAAATTAGTGGAGTATTGTTTATTTTGATTAGTGGTAATATATTTCAATTTGTCAGCTATAAATTAGATCATAAAAATCAATATTTGACATCTAATTTGAGATTAGTAGTCTTATCTATATAGAGTTTGTGGTCTTCTCCTTCGATTTCAAAAAAGAAAAAAACAAAAACAAAAAAAATTTGTAAAAAATATAAAATGATAATCAAATAAAAAATTTGTTTTAAATTCTTGAAAAAAAAGGGAAAAAAACGGTATCAATGTCTTTCATTTTCATTAATGTGATGACTAAAGGCAATAACATTTGGCATTTTAATTGATTTTCATTTTGATTCTTAGCAAGTAATTAAGGCACAACTATCATTTATTCTTTACTTTTCATTTTTCTGAGTAGTTTGAAGTGTTGGGATGATGAGATCGTGTATGTTAGTGTTGGTTTAGAGAAATCTTACTCCTGTAAAGATGAGTGTTATAGCAGATTCTATTTATAAGAAAGCTACTGAGAAACTAACTTCTATCAACAAAGCTAACTCTAATCTAATAATATTACTGGGGACTGGGGATGTGTTTTGGTTTGCTACTGGGAATAGAGAATTGATTATGTCTTTATGGGGCTGAATTTGAAAAGCAGACAATTAGCCACCACTTGTTTGTTTTATGAATGAATAGAGAATTGTTTGTTTGGATCATAAGAGTTAGCATTTTGTCAGGATCTGAGTTTAATTTTCAATGACAAGGTGGAATTGATGAGTTTTATTAGTAATTGAGAATTTTTGGAATCCATATGATTTATAATCTGGTTAGTATATATAAGTTACAAGGAGGATTCTTTGAGTTGTAATAGTTTAGATTTTGATTTTGGCATAATCTTGTTAATTTTTTGGCATTTTTAGGTGCATACTGCATAGCTCAAGAACCATGTATTCGAATTTCAATCAATTGGAGAAAGCTGTAATATCTGAAGAACAGCATATGAAGGTAAATTTCTGACTGTTACAGCCCTTTAACTCTTTCATACAGTGATAAGGGCAAGAAACTGGAATGTGAAGAAGGTAACTTTGAAGTGCAGGTCAGAATACAAGCCAGAAGAAAGCCAGTAGTACCAACTTGACACGTTTTTTAATTCAATGCTCAAGCCATGGTTTCTAAAAATATAGATAAGATGTGAATATCGTAGTAAGCAAAAACATATGGTAAGATAGTTGTGGTAGGTTTAAATTTCAAAAACCAAAAAGGTTATCAAACGGGGGCCGTCATGTTTTGTCGACCTCAGAACCTGAAGACTGTAAAAGGACAGATTAGGTGCTTGGTGTATTGCATGGAGAATGCTATTTTGAATCTGCCAACAGACCAGGAGAGTGTGATCTGGCTGATTGATTTCAAAGATTTTGGCATGTCAAATATCTCACTGAAAGCAACAAAAGAGACTGCACATGTTTACAGGAGCATTATCCCGAACGCCTCGGATTGGCAATTCTATACAACGCGCCGAAGTTTTTTGAAGAACTCATTGCCATTCAAACGTCCGTCTGAATTTACTATACATCTCATTGTGATTTATGGTCCATAGGAGTACTACTACTAGTAGTACACAGCCATTGCTGTTTTAGTTGCTGCAATTATTTGCTGAATACAACGTACTGTTTGATTTACAGGTTACAAAACTTTTCCTGGACACAAAAACTGCCAACAAAGTGAAATTGATTTACTCCGACGACGTAAACTCGAAGAGGATAATAGAGGATCTGTTCGATATGAACCAGCTAGAAGTCTGCCTTTAGTGGAAACAATAATGTTAGCTTCAATGTAACCAAATATGCAGAGATAATGACAGAAAATGACAAGAAGATGCACGGTTTCTGGTCCGTGGTAAATCTTACTGCTCCCGGAGCAGTAGCGTTCTTGTCATCGATTCGAAAATCTCGAACTCTTCTTCTGAATCCTCAGACCATGAGAGAACAGATGACGTTCATTCATGCAGAAAGGTTTTGTGTTTATGTTTCTTTGAGGTAACAATCTATTGTTGTCCCATTTCTTGTGGGCATGATTAGATTTTAGAACAGGACTTCTTGAATGTTGCCTAAGAAGTTTGTTCATGATTAGCTGTGTGACTTGACAATGACATGAAGAGTATCACCATATAATAATCAGAACACCGTTTTAATGGATATAATTCGAATTTATGACTTCTTGATCTTAGACAAACATTCATATCATTGGGCCTTAATAATTAGAGTAAATTATTTTGAGAATGGAAAGAAATGAGAAAAGGTGTAATGCATCCTACCCAAACACTTTTCTTTTTTACAGCAAATGAAAAAGGTTCAGTCCAGTAAGCCCAACCACTGTGATTGCTCCACAGCTATCATCAACCCATACCCACCAAAAAAATTTAGCTTAATTTCCTCTTTTACCCTCAATATTTTTTTACCTAATTTTAAATTGAGAAAACTCCTCTCCACATAGATACATAGATGGAAAATGCTCCTTTGTGCATATAAATTATTTTTTTCTTTTTTTTATTATTTTATTATTTTTTATTTATTAATTTATTAATAATTTATGTGGCCTTAAATGAGGCGACATGTGTACATGGATAGAGTTTCTATGCACATCAATGTGTAAATCATTATTTTTCATTTTAAAATGAGAAATAATTTTCTATACATCTATGTAGAGGAGTATTTTTCATTTAAAATTGAGAAATACTTTCCAACACATTTATATGCAGAAAGGCTCTACACATACATATATATAGCAGTATTTAGTGTCATATAAGTTTTTTTTTTTCTTTTTCATTTTTATTAATTTTTATTTTAAAACAATTTATGTGGCACTTTCTCTTTAAAATTTTAAAATTTGGTTATTTCAAATTATGGTGCAGATAGAACTTAACTATTTTATTTATTATTATTATTTTTTAGACAGATAGGACTTATCTATTGAACTATATTTATGTCTAAAAGTGTATAGTTTAGAGTTTCTTCTATTATAGAAAAAGTTCGATTTTTTAAAACTACAAAAAATAAAGTCATGGGAAATTCTTTCTGTAAAAAGAGAAAAAGAAAAACTTTATTGAAATTGGAAGAATCTCAAATCAATTGTAATTTTCTAAAATTCGGAAAATATGATTGAAAATGATATTTAAATTATTTACCAAACAGAGAAATGTCTAGAGCTTACTCCACTCCCATGATGACCCATTTTAAAAATTCATGCTATAAACTTGTTTGTATTAAATTAACTTTTTTTAATTTCCTAAAAAAAAATGATAATAATAACTTAAAAAAAAAAAAAAAAAAGAGATTGATAATAGATGTAATTTGAGTTTAATGATTGTGAATTGAAACAAAAGAAAACCACTTGCAGATATTCTTAGTTCCAAAGCAAACAGCTTCGTTATGCAGAAATATATAATAATAATAATTATTGTTATTATTATTGGAATCTGAAAAATCAACTTCAAGTGAGCTGTTTTCACATGTGTGGGTTTCCAAATCCATTAAGTATATAAATGGACCACTTATTTAGTGGACCTTATATTCCTCCCTAATTTCATGAACATCAGTACATCACATTTACATATACATACATGTATACATTATATTAACTAGGGATTAAAGTTAGTTAAAATAATAATTAATATTTCTCAAAAAAAAAAGAAAAAAGATTAAGAATAATAAAACAGTTCATTGGAGTCAATCAAGAAATTTACTGGGGGACGTGGCACTGGGAATATACTGAAGTTTTCACCGGCGGGCCCACGCCGATTCCTCAGATTCCCACCATTTAAATAAACTAGAACTTTGGAACGTGGCCGAGATTTTGTGTGTCTTGTGAGATTATATTTTTATTTATTAAAATACTTATAAATAATATATATATATATATATAAATTTAAATGAGTAAGTAAAATATTTATTATCTACTTTATTTAAAAATCTCATACAACGTAGTTCAAGATAAAAGTGAATTAAACTTCTTTAAGAAATAAATTTTCGTCATGCTAAAATTTTACTTTGTACCAATATTTTTTTTTCATTCATTTATTATTTTAGTTTAATCTACGAACATCGAAGCCATCGTTTCGAAAAAAAAAAACCTTAAAATCGAAAAAAAAAACCTTAAAATCATCACCTCTCTAAAATCTTAAAAATCATATTTATGCTTTCTTATTTTATTTTATATTTTATAAATAATAAAAAAAAAATAAAGAAAATATTAAAAAAAAGATTAAAAAAACTCATAAAATCTATTATCTATCTCTTCTACAAATTTTGATGAAACATAAGTTTTTTAAATATTAATTTAAAACATAATATTATATTAAATTTATTGTTTCCTACAATAATAATAATGGTGTATAGATTTATATTTAAATTTAAAAAATATATAATTAGTAAAATTGAAAAAATTTAAGTAGTTTCGTATGTCAAAATATGAGTACTTCAATGACATCACATATCACAGAATAAGCAACAAATTACATGTTAAGTCATATTTATTATAATAACAAATTATAATAATAATATGAAAAAATAATAATTATAAAAAATTACCTTTCATTAATGGAAGAATGTGATAAATACTTCTTCAAAATTTTATATACTCCATAAATTTAAAAGAAAATTATAAATTAAAGCTGAAGCATAAAATAAATAGAATTACACAAAGAAAACATAATAAAAATAAAAATAAATGAAGAAGAAGAAAATGTTCTATATAACGAATTAAATACAGATTGAAAAATTGTTATAATAATTATAAAAAATTACCTTACATTAATGGAAGAATGTAATAAATACTTCTTCAAAATTTTAAATACTCCATAAATTTAAAAGAAAATTATAAATTAAAGTTGAAGCATAAAATAAATAGAATTACACAAAGAAAACACAATAAAAATAAAAATAAATGAAGAAGAAGAAAATGTTCTGTACAACGAATTAAATACAGATTGAAAAAATTGTTTTTACTTTCGACGACAACCGCTCCCATGAACACAACTCACTGTACCAATGCTAAGACTCCCAACCCGAACAAAATCTTACAACGTCAAAAGAATTATTAGTAATTTGAATTTTGAAGTACAATAAATTTGTGGTATTTATGCAAAAAGTTGTAACTCAAGATCTTCTTTAAATTTGAAAAAAAAGTTCAATATCTTCATTTGATTTTATATTTATTTAGTTTGAAGATACTAAATTTTAATAATTAATAATAATAATAATAAGTCACATTTTAAATAGTAAATATAAAGATAAAGATAAAAAATATTACGTAAATTCTCTTATCTTCTAACTTAATTTATGAGATTTGCTAAAAATATATTATCTTCTAGATGATGAAAATCTAAATATCTAAATAATATAAATAATATTATAAATATATTTGCATTTTTTTTAATATTTGAATAGAAGATTATGACATGTTTGTAATTTAAGATAAGATGTGGCTTAAGGGTAAAATCGTCCAAAAATGATTTTCCTCTTAAGCCACACTTTAAGGTAATATGATAATATGATAATATGATAAGTTACACTTTAAGGTAATATGATAATATGATATAATATGATTTGTTGCACGCCAATTATTATTTATTTTTGTTTCTTTGTTTTTTAATTAAAAAAAAGAGTGGTTCAAACGTTCGTACATTTTTTTGTTCTAAAATAATAATGATGATGATGATAACAATTATAACAATTTTTTAAATATATTCATAAGTTAAAAGTATTTTATCTTTATTGGATATATCATATCTCTAAGTAGGATTTTTTTATACTCCTTCTTTTAATTTAAAAAATATTTTAATTTTATTATTGTAAACAATTTCAAATTATTTTTAATCAGTTGAATGAAATAATAGGTTGCAGTTTTTTTTTTTAAACCATAATAGGAGTCGTAGTTGATGGCATAAAAATGAGTTGAAAATTAGTTCTTTAATGTATTTTTTATAAAAATAAAAAAATTCAATTAATTTTTTTTATTAGTCAAATTAATTGTTTCACCTATACCTTCAATAAAATATAAAAAATCATCCTGACGCGCAAAACTATTTTTATTTTAACCATCTAGATTAAATTTAACTTTAAAACCAATGATTAAATTCTAAAAATTATATTCGCCGTTTTTATAGTTGAAGAGAAAGGGGAGTATTATCACTAAGTTGAGTTGTACTACAAAATTTTTTTATTCAATATTTCATAACTTAATTAGAAGAAAATTTAATGTTTCCGTTAAAAAAAAATCAATTTTGTGCAAGTTATTTGCATCTTCAAATTGTTTAGAATCTACCGAGTGAGTGACACAATAATTTCATTCTTTGTTTGTAAACCAATTCAACACCAATATTTTAAATTCGATAATTAGTATTTTCGTCCTCCCCTCTCCCAATATGTACTAAAAAAAATGTTTAGAATCTTAATTATTTCTAAACTTTCAGTTTTGTGTCGGTTGATAAAATTACTCGATCTTCACATATACCACTTAATATCGATGCAGTGGAAATAAACTAGATTCTAATTATGACAATAGCTAAAAATAAATAAATTTAGTAAAGAAAGAAAAGCAACAATAACACAAAGATCTTACGTGGTTCGGACGAAGCCTACATTCACGGGCGAAGACGGCAAGAATATTCCACTAGAGTTCCAAACGGGATTACAGAAGAGAACACTCAAGCACTCACCAAAATCCCAATACACCCAAATATTTGAACTCACCAAAATTAATTTCTAAATGAAATTAGAAATTAATATAAAAGGAATTTAGAAAAGAATTTATTAAATTCTTAATTCTTGTTGTGTAAATAATAGTGAACACTATATGTGTACATATATTTGGTTTTGGGCGGTGAAAGCAACAAAATTCCCGATGTGGGAATTTAATTAAGCATCACAACAAATCTCTACCTTGATGCTTAATGATCCAAACATCAAATAAAAACTTCAATCGTCTTCGCCAACTTTAAGTAGTTTTAGAAATTGCAAACACCCACCAAACTTGAGCAATGCTTGTATTTGCTTGGTGGAAGAGATTTAGTCATCATATTAGATAATGAAGGTGTAGAAACTGCTACATCACCATAACAGTAGAACCTTGTCATGCATAAAGATTGGCAGAAATTTTTCGTCCTTTCAAAACTGTCAAACTGCCTTTACTGACTTTCAAAACTCCACATTCACCAGTGAACTCGTACCCTCGTGTCGTAAGAGTACTTAAAGAGATTAAATTTCTCTTCAAATCAGGAATGTGTCTCACATCAGAAAGTATTCTGACAACACCATCAAACATCTTGATTCTGATTGTTCCAATACCATCTATCTTACCGGAAGTATTATTTTCCCATCAATACGGTGCCTTTTAAGGTTGATTCATATGTTGAAAACCAGTCCCTATTGGGACACATATGAAATGAACATCCTGAATCAAGAATCCAATCATCAAATTTTAATTTGTCATCAGAAGCAACTAGGAGATCACCATCACTATCAGCATTTTCAACAACACCAACCTGACCGGAGCTTTCAGGTTGCTTATCCTTTTGAAATACAGAGGTTCTCTGATTCTTATTCTGTAATTTGTAGCATTCAGAAATAACATGACCTTTCTTCTTGCAATAATTGCAAGTTTTATTTTTAGATTTTGACCGATTTCTCTGATCGCCGTCATTTTTCTTCTCGTGTGTTGTCCCCCGAACTACTAACCCCTCGGCAGAACTCTCACCCTTTATTAAACAAACTATCATAAACTTCATTTATGTTAGAGTATCACGACTATATAAAATCGTATCTCTAAAACTTGCATACGAGGGAGGTAAAGAACACAACAAAATCAAGGCCAAATCTTAATCATCATAACTAATCTCCATAAATTCTAAATCAGATGCAATTTCTTTAAAACCAACTAAATGGTCATTCAAAGATGATCTTTCATCCATATGATAAGAAAATAAACGCTGCTTCAAATGCAATTTTGTAGTTAAAGTTTTGTCATGCAAATCTGTTCTAACCTTAACCATAAACGAGCAACACTTTTCTCTTTCAAAACATCTTGCAAAATTTCATTACACAAATGCAGATGTATTAAACTAAGAGCCTTACGATCTTTGCTTTTCTTTTCTTCTTGAGTCCAAGAAGCTGCATTTTAGAATTCCCCAATAAAGCTTCTTCTAAATCCATTTGGATAAGAACTGCCCGCATTTTAGCTTGCCATAATGAAAATCTAGTATTGCGATCCAAAAGTGGTATATGATGTTTCACAGTTGTCATATCAAAATTATCACAACCAAACGAAACAATAATAACAAATCAAGCTCAAACAAACCAACCAAGCTCTTTTACCACTTGTTGATAAAATTACTCGATCTTCACATATACCACTTAATATCGAGACAGCAGAAATAAACTAGATTCTAATTATGACAATAGCTAAAAATAAATGGAGTAAAGAAAGAAAAGCAACAATAACACAAAGATCTTACGTGGTTCGGACGAAGCCTACATCCATGGACGAAGACGACAAGAATATTCCACTAGAGTTCCAAACGGAATTACAAAAGAGCACACTCAAACACTCACCAAAATCCCAATACACCCAAATATTTGAACTCACCAAAATTAATTTCTAAATGAAATTAAAAATTAATATAAAAGGAATTTAGAAAAGAATTTATTAAATTCTTAATTCTTGCTGTGTAAATAATAGTGAACACTATATGTGTATATATATTGGTTTTGGGCCGTGGAAGCAACAAAATTCCCGATGTGGAAATTTAATTAAGCATCACAACAGTGCCAAATATTTAATTTTTTAAGTGAAGTTAGAATTTAAAAAATCTAATAAATTTTATCCTCGTGATTTTACAAATATTCGTAAATATCTTTTATACGCTGATACAATGTTTTGTGAATTTGTTTTTTTGAAACACAATATTTTGTGAAACTAAAAGGAAATACTTAATAAATATAATATATTTGTATAATCATAGATTTTTGGTGGTTGAACTAATGTAATGTCATTTTATTATAGAATTAAAAGAACAAACTCAAACATTAAAAAGATAAAAAAAAAAAAAAAAAAAATTAGAATCTAGTCTAACTCAATCGTGAATAATCTTTTATAAACTTTCTTCTTGCCTATTACAGAACTTTTGAAATATGATATTTCAAGGATTATATATATATATATATATATTTATACAAAGTTAAATAATAAAGCATTTATACGTTTTTCAATTTGATCATGACATCCTAGCTAAATTTTCTTCAAAATGATCTTGATATTAGAACATTGATTGATCAAAATCTAACATAAAATTGGAGATTAGATGTGATAAAATCAAACCTAATAGGCGTCAAAGAATATTGATGGAAATAAATTGGAGACCAAACTTGATTTTCTTTTGGATGGATATACCGACCACACAAAAAAAAAAAAAGCGTGGGAAGTTCGAGGGTGGATTGGTGGTACCAGATGTTCCCTTTTTTAGCTCAATAATTCAAAAAAAAAACTTCATAAATGATCTGTTTTCTTTTTTTGAATACGAAAGGAACATATATTGATTCTCGAGACCAAACTAATAATTGTCGTATAAACTATTCAGCAACTCCATAAATGATTTTATTAGAAGTAAATAAAAGCAGAAATAATAAGATTTATGAAATGGACATGCTGACGTGGATTCCTTATTTTAATTTATGCAGACAAGTCATTATCAATTCCAACGGACGGACCAGATTCGTTCCTCATTTGCTTTATCACCTCCGTCTTCTTCACTTCTTCTTCCCCGAAAACCAGAAACGGTTTTTTTCAATTCTGGTTTTCTGAAAAAAAAAGCATGTCTCTGGGCAAGAGGTCACGTGCTCCGATAAAAAAAACCGCCAGCATGACGGACATCACCTTCGATCTGGGCGGCGACCAAATCCCGCCGCCGCTGGGATTTCCGACAAGGGCGGCGCCGAGAAATGTCAGACGGCATTCAATTGATCTACAAGACAACAATAATTTTCTCAGAGCCTGTTTTCTTTGTTCTCGCCCTCTTGTTCCTGGTCGGGATATTTTCATGTACAGGTAATTCGAATTAAACCCCCAATTTTCCTTTTTCTGTTTTTTATAATTAATTAATTTATTAATTTATTTAGGGGAGACAGGGGATTTTGTAGCGTTGAATGTAGACAAAAGCAAATGAAGCAAGATGAGAGAATTGAGAAGTGCAGTTTAGCTTCAAACAAGGCGGCGGCGGCGGTTCCACCACAGATCTCCGGGAAGGGAGAAAGGGTAGCTGCTTCGTAGTTGATGGAAGGATTTTAAAAAAATCTATTATCTTTTCTTAGCAATATTCCCACAAATTCTGCCTTTCTAAATCGCTTTTCTATTTCTGTTTCTTTGTTATTGGTGGGATTAGGAGTGGATTTGGGATTTAATCCCTTTTGGGAAATTAAGATATGGACAAAATTAGCGTTGGTTTTCAAGCTCTGTTCTTTAATATTTCTCTATTGGTTCTTAGATCCACTTTCCAAATGGATTAAAGAATAATAATAATGAATGTTTAATAGGATCAACGCAAGGAAGACGAAGGCTCCAGTCAATAGGTTCGGGAGTCTCTCTTGGGTTGAATTAACAAAAAACAAAAAGTCAATGAAAAATCATTTTCATCATTCCAAATTGGGTTGATATATCAACTTTTCATAAATTAATTACTAATAACAGAGCTGAATTTCATGGAAGAGACACTTCTTTTCAAGGCTTTTTTCAGTAAATTATAAATTTTTTCAAAAAAGTTAAAAGTTAGAGATTAGTTTTGTGATTTTTCTTAATATATATATATATTTTTTAATCTATATAATTTTTTTAAAAAAATTAAATATTAGTATTTACCATTTCAAAAAAAAAAAATCTTAGAAAAAACTATTTTTATGTATATTATGAGATTGTTTTTCTAATTAATTATTTATTTTACATTCTAATTATTAACACGTGAATAAAAAAAATTATATTTATTTAATTTGTTGACTATCACTAATAACATAAATTTTTATGTTATGTTAAAACATAATGAGTATATTTTAAATTTTTCTCAAACATAAAAAATAAATTTTAATTTTTTTAATCATAGAAATTAAATTCTAACTTTCTTCTTTTTAAATTTATAATTAATTTTTATATATTATTTAAAAATAAATTGAATATATAAGGAAATATAATTTAACGATACTAATATATACTCAAATTGGATATATAAATTGAATATATAAGGAAATAAATTGAATATATAAGGAAATATTATTTAAAAATAAATTGAATATATAAGGAAATATAGTTTGAATGCATACTCATGTAAACTAAGAGAAAAAATGAAAATGGAATCTGCCTTGTCAGCATGGCATGGATATGGGGCCTATATGGCATATAATAAAAATGAGATGTATATATTGCACAAATTGGAGGGAAGAAATTCACTTGAAAAGCAATTTTGCCTTTTATTTTAGTTGTCAACATTTTTTTTTTTGAAAAATAGTTGTCAACATATCTCACCACCACACATACAATAATCTTTTTTTTTATTCATTTATAAAATATCTAAAAAGTTAGAGAAGTGTTCTGTTTCATTCCGATTCCAATAATAACATCCTTCCATCAAGTGCGTCCACGTGATTTTATTAATTTCTAACAAGAGGGATCAACATTTTAATAATCAATTTTAGTACTCTAATTTTCTCATGTAGCTTTGAAATAGCTCATAAATTCGAATCAATGATATCATACACTAATATCACTAAATTACTAATTCTTACTTTAATATTTTTTACCATCTCTAAGTTTTTTTTTTCTTTTAAGAATATCACAATACATATCATAGATTTCTTTTCAACTATGTTGAAATTTGATACTAAAATTATTTATTTTGAATGATTTAATCGGGTTTTTTCGTTTAACAATTGATGGTAGTAATCTGTATGTTTTATTTATTGAACAACATTTAGGAATGGAGGGATTGGAATTTATTATCTAACTAAATTGCACAAAATGTCAAGTCCTCTACTCTAAGAAAAATTCAACCCTAACCTCATATTACTAGATGTTGAGCGAAATTACCAACACACAAATTAAAGAAAATGATAATTCAAGAACAATGTTGACGTAGCTTGTTCAAGATTTCGCTGATGCGAAATCTTTACTTCTGATTAAGCAAAATGTGTGTGTGTAATCTCCAAGGTTGTGCAAGTATACACAATCTTTGTTGTAGCAAGTTTTTAATTTAAAGGTCATTCTCCACAGGGATTTCTATTGTGTTTCGACTTGTTTTCATGCAAGAACTATTGGTAAACAGTGTGATAAATAAGTGAGTGGTGTGGTGTAATGAATAATAGATGCAACAAATTACTAATGAAATAAACAAAGTATCGGAAAGGTTAGGTTTTCAGGGCTTCGCTTTGGCGAAGCGACTAGCTAATGGGGGAAAGAGGCTAAGGGTAAGCCCTTAAGTTCTCTCGAACTGTGGCATTTGGATCTCTCGAGCACCCCAGTTGTTTCTCTCGAATTCAACAGCAACTACACAATAATTAGCTCTAAAGATCCTTATTTCTAAGTACTCGCTCCTACAGTGATGCATGCAGGTTCACTCCGTCTTAGTCTCTCGACTCAACACAGAGTTCATACAAATGGTTATAAACAAGATGTAAGTTAAATGATGTTTGCATGCATAAAATTCTATTTTGCTAATCCTTTCGCTTACGCGATTTCCTTACTTCCTCTCAACCTTCCGACAGCAGATTTAGCTAGTCATTTTGGCAAAAAACATGTTTAAGTAAAAATAGAAGACAAGAAACATGCTCCAACGTGAATTAGATTCGCAAAAAAATAAAGAAGATGAAAGAAAACTTGAACGCTGAAATTGCTGAAGAACTGGTTACAAAGTTTTGTACGTAGAAGAGAACTCTAAGAAAATAACAAAGCAATAAACAACTACAACGAAGCCCGGAAAAACTGCTTTGATGGCTGAAATCTACTAAAGGAAGAATGTTGGTAAAAAATTAGATCGAAGCACTGAAAATTAGTTAGAAAACGCTGGAAATTCACTCCTGAAATTGATGGAACTCGCGTCTTATATAGACCTCCCGAAAAATTTGCTTTATCCCCATGCTCTACAATTCGATCCTTCCAAAAGCTGCTCTGTGATCCTCTCTGCCAAAAGGCTGCTCTGCAATCTGCTTTGTCGAGTGTATCAGGGCCGACAAGATGAACGGTTGAGATTAGCTTTGAGAGCATCGATTGTTGCTACGCGTCTTTTTCAGAGATATTTTCGTTGATCTTGGCTTGTTGCTTCGTAGGGTTTCGCTCTGTCGAACATAGTTTCGCCTCTTTTAAATTCTGGCGGGCTTCAACTTCGTTGTGGCGGCATTGGCGCGAATTTTCTTCTTCCTTGTTCCTTTCGCTTGAATGGGGCGACCTACAACAAAATACAAATATCCATTCCTTTTAAAGCTAACCATATTTTTTACTCATATTCGGACTATTCCGCCACATTTTATGTTCGATTCTTCTTTTGACAGAATTTTGTCCATATTTTCGCTTATGCTTAGTTTAAGTCTGCAAAGGGCAAACTTCCTTACATAATTTATTTAAGTTCTCATTTTTTTCTTTTGTAAATATCTTAATTTAAGCTACTTTAACTCTCAATTCAAGTTTGGGGGTGTGATAATGCAAGTTTGGGGGGTGTGATAACTAGAACTAGAGTCATACGAGATCTAGCTTAACTTAGGCGAGTGCAACCGGCCTACCCGAGGGATGGTGCAACCTGCAACGTGTGCTTAACAATCAAGGAACTCGTTGTTTCACACACAAGGCGACACGTGGATGAGATCTGACCCCTTGGTCGGATGTAAAAGTCAATAACACAACAAACCGAGACTTAGCAGTTACGAGCTACACAAGTTTTCATGCTACCACGAGTAATAAACAATTCAAATAGTGGATCACAACACCAACACGTACATGAAACGAGCCATCTAACATTTAATTCTCGTAAACCCTAACATGCCACTATTCACTTACTTTAAACCACAAACCTGGATCATAATGAAGTTTTTTACCTTCCCGACGACTAGATCTAACACCCCGAGAACCCACGAACTAAACGACGAGTCAAAACGATGAAACCCGAGAGCACCTAAACATAGGACACGAGTTAAAGTCAACGAAACAAGCAAACGAAACCAAAATAGCCAAAATGGAGCGAACGAGATCAAAAAACTGAACTAGTAACGCATCGCCGGTGTGCGGCAGCGCGTCGCCACAGAACCAAACAAACCTTACCTCAAACTCTTCGTCTCGTTCTCCTGATTACAAAACTAGTCTTGGATTTGCAAGCGGACTCCTCTAGCTCCCGAAAACTACGAAGAAAAAAATAGATCTACGATAGGTTTTAAGCACTTTCGCCGAAAAACTCCATTAAAGGCTGGAAAGAAGCTTGAAAACAGACTTAAAAGGGGAAAAACGACTCACCCAACAAGCAAACGAAACCGAAATAGCCAAAATGGAGAGACAACCGCGACTTGATTTGGCTTGCGACGACGAGTGAACGCGATGATCGGGTCTTGTCGAAGAGAGAAACCGACGGCAGAGAGGATTGTGTTGAACATTGGCTGGAGCTGCGAGTTAGAGACGACGGGCCAGAAAAATGAACCTTCCGAAAGTAACCTATGCTTCGCTTGAACGCAACACACAACAGAGCAGGAAGAGGGCGCCACGTGGCGCGACTCGATCGGTTGCACAAAAGAGGAATGGTTGAGATTGAGGGAGCTGGGGCTGTTTGACATGCGGACGGCTGCAATTGGAGAAGCTGGGCTGGGACGTGTCACGATCTGGGGGGTTAAGATAGATGAATGGCTGAGATGAAGGGGGATTTGGGCCTTAGCTGTCGAAAAGATGGGGAAGGGAAGGGGTTAGGTGGCTGGGACTTTTGGGGATTGGAAGGAAAAATAAAATGTCCTATTTATATTACAAACTCCTTTCCATTTTTGAAGTCATTTTAAAACTCATAAAACTTAATGTTAAAGTGATTTTAATGTTTACCCAAAATAACCAATTTCAATTACAATTTCAAATTCTTGTTTGCATAATTGTAAAATGAATTAAATCCGCCATTTTCACTTTAACCAATTAGATGTTTCAAGATTAAAATCGACTTTTTCAATAAAATCTCCAATTAATATCTTTTAAAATAAAAGTATTTCTAGGGTGTTACAATGAACTTGAAGGATCGTTTCTTTAACCACGAGAGCAACATTGCACTAGCCGAAGAAGACTACACCCAAGTAAAGGGGTGCCAAAAAAAAACCATACCAATAAGCTTATTTTGACCAATAAAGTCCTTAAGATCACCATCTAAGGGGAAGAGCCAGATCTCCTCTCTTCTTAAACCCATGTATATTTTTTTTTTTTTGAAATCCCAAGACACCAACAAAGGCATGGAAGAAAGGGTTAAAAGATTTCAACAAAAAGAATAAAAGACAAAAGACAAATGTTTTTTATGTTTTGCCCAAATTTTTGTGTGTGTATATGCTGAAATCCTGCACTCAAATACACCGAAGGAGAAGAAACGAAAAAAAAGAAAGAAAGGCAAACCCTTCAATTATGGGGTTGACCACAAAATGATAAAAGGAAGGAAATGCCTCAACGACTATCTAACTAAAATATAAATAAATAATTATATAAATAAATATTAATATAAATCAAGGAGGTGATTTTGATGAATTTATGGCAAATTGATTCTTAGTGATGAGTTGGAAATGGGTGTATTTGTTATTTTTCATAGTTTCTCAAACTTAAGGTAGTGGTAGAACGAACACCAAGTTTGTTGCAAAATCCCTTAAAGGTAGCTTTGGTGAGCGGACTCATGAAGATGTCAACAATTTGATGTTGATACAGAATATACTTAGTAATAAGTGAATCGAGGGAAACTTTCTCCTGTTACGAAGTGGTAACCCATTTCAATATGCTTTATTCGAGCATGCAATATTGGGTTAATTGCCATGTGAAGTGCACTCATGTTTTCGCAATATAATTGAGGAGTTTGGTGCAGATGAATTTTGATGTCGAGAAGAATGAAGCTAATCTAAGTTAATTCTGCACTAGTGCTCTCCATGGTGCAATATTCTGCCTTGGAACTAGATAGAGCCACAATATTTAAGGCATATGAGATTGAAACATTAGTGACAAACCTGTTTATATGATGTGCCCATGTTTCCTTTCCACTACCCCATTTTTAAGAGTGTAAGGACATGAAAGTTGGTGTTGTATGCCACTTTGTTCTAAGATGGTTTGGAAAGCATTAGATTTAAATTCTCCACCACCATTACTTTGAAGTACTTTTATTTTCCTCTCAAAAATATTTTCAACAAGTAGTTTAAATTTAATAAAGCAATTAAGAAACTCTAATTTTCTATTTAAAGGATAAAGCCACACATATCTAGAATAATCCTCCACAAAACTAACATAATACTTAAAACCTTAACAAAAAGAGATGAGAGCAAGTGCCCAAAGATCACAATGAATTTTATCAAGAACATTTGAGCAATGTTTTTCATTAGACTTGAAAGGAAGTTTGCAACTTTTACCTAATTAACAACTAACATATATTTGAGGGGTTTGTTTTTCCAACTAGAAACATCGATTAGTTGCTTATTCGACAAAATTTTTAAGAAGTTATCATTCAAGCTGCCCATTCTTCGATGACAACGAGAACATGAGGCCTTATTGGTAGTGAAAGGAAAAGAAATTTTGACAGAACTATTTGGTAAAGTAGAAGAAGCAATAAAAGCAACATGAGAATCTTGAAGTTGTCTCTTTCCAATTCGATAGAGCACTTTCTTTTCATATCCTTCAACTAGAACCTGACCCTGTTGATCCTTAATAATAAATTTATCAGCAAAAAAAATATTATAGAGCAATTGTTATCTCTTGTGAGTTTCCTTACTAAAACTAAATTCTTTTTCATTTCAAGAAATATGAGAACATTATCCATAAAAGATCACCCTTTTTTGTTGTTAATAAAGTGGGTAGGTGTGTGTGTGATACGATCCCGAGCCCTCTGAAGGTTTACTTGAGGCGAAACAAGAGTGAGGAATTAGTCATTTAATATTTATTATTATTATTATTTAATTGTTATTTTAATTGTATTGGGCTTTTGGGCCTTAATGAAGTTTATTACTAAATTAGGTTATTTCCTAGGTTTACTATAAATAGGATATGATAGGTCACTATTAAATTGATTCATTCAGTTGTCGTATTTGTACTCTGGCTCTTTGAGAGATCCTCTCAAGAGAATTATTGTAGTTTAATAAAAAGTGTGGTAGATTATATCATTTTGGTATCAGAGCCGTTTACCGATCTGGGAATGGTTACTACTAAGATGGAAACAAGGATGCAAGAGTGTGAGGAAGGAACGACCGAACTGGCGAATAAGTTATAGGAAACGAACACAAAGATGGAATTGATGGAGGAACGATTGGGAAAAAAGTTGGATTTGCAAGATTTGAAATTCGAGAGCATCAACCGGAATCTGGAGTTGTTGATGGAGTCGTTTCGAGCGGACAAAGGGAAGGTTTTATTGATCGAAGCTTCAGAGGAGGGGTCGGAAGGCGGCGCGGCAGCGGCAGGCGTGCGGTCGGTGGAGGCCACGACGACATAGAAAGCGACGACGGTCTCAGCTGATGGGGGCGATGTGAGCGGGCGCGGGGATGCGGGGGGGCGGACGGGCGAGTCGGGGTGGGGCTCTGAGGGTGACCGCTCTTAAGGCTTGGGCTCGAGCAATGTCGGGCTGGGTTGGGGCGCTGGCCGGGTTGTGTTGGGGCTGGGCTGGGGTGGACGCTGGCGCGGGTGGTCCGGGTCGAGGCTGGGGCGGGTCTAGAGCGGGCGAACTCAGTCGGGGTGGGTTGGCTGGACCGGGTCGGTCTGGGCTAGTCGGGTTGGATCGGAGAGACGGATTTCAGGAGCTTTGGGATGGGGACCATTTGTCGGGAACGAAATTTGATAGAAGGGGAGATCTGCGGAGGCTACGGAAGGAGAAACAGGATTCCCAAGGAAAGAAATGTGCGCACTGGCTACGAAAGGCCAGTAGTGCATGACGGTTGGAACGATCACGGTTGAGTTAGTTGTAATCGAAACAAGGAGCACGAGGATTGTGGAGATAGGCAGGATCATTTTGAACCTCGCGAACCGGGGGCAGGTGGTAGGGATGGTCCAATATTCTATAGGAGGTTACGGAAGTTAGAGATGCCGGTATTCAAAGGACTGGCGGATGAGGATCTGGATGGGTGGTTGTACCGAGTCGAGAGGTATTTCTGGGTTAATCGGTTGACCGAAAATGAAAGGGTTGATGCTGCAGCTTTGTGCATGGAAGGGGAGGCATTAGAGTGGTTGCAATATGAGGAAGACCGAGCTCTGATTTCTTCGTGGGAAGAATTTCGTGAATTGTTGTAGCATTGTTTTCAAATGACGATCAATGACAATAGGTATGAAAATTTGATGAGTTTGCAATAGGTAGGAACGGTGAAAGAGTATAGACGCCTGTTTGAGAAGTATGCAAAGGGAATGCGCGATATTAGTGCCAGTGCACTAGAAGGAAAATGGGAGAGCAGATTGAAGGAAGAAATCAGAAGTGAGATGAGAAAACTGCGACCCTTGGGAATTCAAGATAAAAAATTTATGGCTCAAGTAATTGAGGATGACCTTGCCTTCCGAGCTCAAGCGAAAGGGGTTGGGTCTTCATCAATAGTTAAGCCAAACACTAGCTGCATGGGAACCAGGGTTGCAAGTGCGAAAGTGACATGAAGTTCTAATATGAGGACTATAGCCCTCAACCCCCAGAGATCAGTGACCGCAAGAACCACATCCACGTTACCCTATAAACGTTTGACGGATAGTGAGATCCGAGTTCGCAAAGATAAGGGATTGTGTTTCCGCTGTGACGAGAAATTTGTCCCAAGGCATCGATGTAAAAAGAAAGAGCTTCAGGCTTTAGAGATACTCGTAGTAGGGGATGTGATTACTGACGAGGCAACCTATGAAAATGACAGTTATGAGAATATCAGTGACACTGAGGAAGCACGGGGATTTAGCTGCGCTGTTTTAAATTCGATGGCAGGGTTAAGCTCACCAAAAACTTTGAAAGTCACAGGATTGATTCAGGGTCTAAAGGTAGTGGTTCTTATCGACAGTGGAGCCACACATAATTTTATATCTGATGTGATTGTGGGTAAGCTGAAGCTTCCGGTGGAGCCTTCGAATGATTATGGTATTATGTTGGGAACCGACAAGTCAGTGAGGACAGCTGGAATCTGCAAAAATGTGGAACTGCATTTGGCTGAGCTAAAAATAGTAAATGATTTCCTACCTTTACCTCTCGGGAGTGCCGATGTGATTCTAGGGGTAGCCTAGTTAGAGACTTTGAGGAAAATTGAATTTAATTTTCGCTCATTGAAGATGCGATTTGTGTTGGGTTCGTGGGAAGCAGAATTACAGGGGGACCCATGTCTGGTTAAGGCTCAAGTGTCTTTGAAATCCATGATGAAATCATTACGACTTGAGGATCAGGGACTTTTAGTAGAATTGAATATGATTGATGCCTTAGGTTCCAATGATGTTTAGAAAAACATTCTTCCCGACTTAGGCCAGGTACCCAGTGAACTTCATTCCTTGATTGAATCTTGTTCACTTGTTTTTTAGTCTTTGACAGATTTACCACTGCCAAGGAATTGTGACCATTCTATTGACTTGATTGCAGGGAGGATTCAGTGAATGTGCGACCATACCGATATCCACAGTACCAAAAAAATGAGATTGAAAGATTGGTACGAGAGATGTTGCTAGCAGGGATAATTCGCCCTAGCATGAGCGCATTTTCGAGTCATGTGCTGCTGGTAAGGAAGAAGGATGAGAGTTGGCATTTTTGTGTTGACTATAAGACTTTAAATCAACCTACAATACTACATAAGTACCCCATTCCCTTGGTGGATGAGCTTTTGGATGAACTTCATGAAGCGACGATTTTTTCTAAAATTGATCTGAAGGCTGGTTACCATCAGATTCGTGTTAAGCCGTCTGATGTGCACAAAAAAACTTTCCGAACTCATGAGGGCCATTATGAGTATTTGGTCATGCCTTTCGGGTTGAGAAATGCCCCAGCAACTTTTCAATAAGTGATGAATGATATTTTGCGACCGTATCTACGTAAGTTTGTTTTGGTTTTCTTTGATGATATCCTAATTTACAGCTTGACCATTCAGGAACATAGAGAACACCTAGCTCAGGTTTTCGAGGTTTTACTAAAACATGCTTTTGTACCCAATGCCAAGAAATGCCAGTTTGGGCTACACCATATCGAGTATCTTGGTCATTTCATATCTGTAGAGGGCGTGTCCGCTGACCCAGCAAAGATTGAAGCCATGGTTGGTTGGTCGAACTCTAGAAATATTAAAGACTTACGGGGATTCCTAGGTCTAATGGGATACTACTGTCGATTTGTAGCCAATTATGGGTCTATGACATTTCCTTTAACGCAGCTGCTGAAGAAAGGAAAATTTGAGTGGGGGCCAGTTGCAGAGGACTATTTCCAGAGAATGAAACATGCCATGAGTAGTGTTCCAGTCCTCCGATTACTGGATTTCGACCAAGTGTTTGTGGTGGAAACCGATCTGTGTGCAAGCAAAACACCTATCGTTATCCCCAGCAGGGTTGATACAGCCGTTACCGATTCCAGAGCGAATTTGGGAGGACATCTCCATGGACTTTGTTGAAGGTCTACTGCGTTTTCGGAGGGTTTTGACACTATTTTAGTGGTGGTTGACAGACTTTCTAAGTATGCACACTTCATTCCCCAGCGACATCCCTTTACTTCGTTGTCAGTGTCTAAAGTTTTTATAAAGGAGGTGGTTCGCCTACATGAGATCCCTAAGAGTATTTTTTCTAATCGAGATAAGATCTTTACTAGCTTACTTTGGGAGGAAATGTTTAAGGCTTCTGGGACGAAGCTTCGCTGCAGTACTACATACCATCCCCAACGGATGGCCAAACCGAGGCCGTCAATCGCTATTTGGAATCTTACCTACGATGTTTTGTGATGACTCAACCCAAGGCATGGTATTAGTGGTTGTCTTGGACCGAGTTTAGCTTTAATACATCGTTTCACTTGTCCACGGACATGACACCCTTTGCGATTGTTTACGGCCGCCCTCCGCCATCGATTTTGGGTTATGATTTCGGGGCTAGTCCAGTTGCTACTGTGGACTCTTTGATGTTAGAACGAGATAGTATTTTAGAGTCTCTGAAGGCTAATTTGTTGCGCAACAGTCTATTTCGGATCGCACAAATGCCAATCGCCGAGATGTTCAGTTTACTGTCGATGACTTGATTTACATTAAGCTCAGACCTTACCGTCAATCTTCCTTGGAAAAATTTAAACACCCTAAGTTGGCACCAAGATTTATTGGTCCGTATCGTGTTATAGCACGGGTTGGGCCGGTTGCGTATCGACTAGGGTCGTCCCCATCTGTGAAGATTCACCCGGTTTTTCATGTGTCAGTCATGAGAAAGGCAGTGGGTTCTTCAGTACTCGTCCAAGCCACTCTGTCCATGGGGACGGAAGATTTGTGCGTCGTAGTTTGCCCTCAGGCTGTTTTGGGCATACAAGAGGACCCGATTGAGGGGGGCTCGCGCTAGGTTTTGATTCAGTAGGAGGGTTCCACTCCAGACGATGCTACGTGGGAGTCCGTTACTGACTTAGAGCTGCAATTTCCTGACTTTCACCTTGAGGACAAGGTGGCTCTTTGGGGAGGGAAGTATTGATACGATCCCAAACCCTCTGAAAGTTTACTCGAGGCGGAACAAGAAGTGATGGAATTAGTCATTTAATATTTATTATTATTATTTAATTGTAATTTTAATTGTATTGAGCTTTTGAGCCTTAATGGAGTTATTACTAAATTAGGTTATTTCCTAAGTTTACTATAAATAGGATATGATAGGTCACTATGGAATTGATTCATTTAGTTGTCGTCTTTGTACTCTGGCTCTTTGAGAGATCCTCTCAAGAGAATTATCGTAGTTTTATAAAAAGTGTGGTAGATTCTATCAGTGTGATGTTTAAGCATGGACCATTTCCATCAAAAAATTTATCAACAACATGGTATAATGTTTTTTTTAGAGAGAACTTTACCTGAATTGTTAATTATGTGTGAGGTAGCTTCTGAATCAATATAGAGACTTGCATCATTAATTTCATTTAAAGTAAGAGCAACAAGAGCTTTTGGTAGGCATGGTCCAAGCGATTCTCGCACTCTAGAGCTATGTGATTGTAATCTGAGGATCCATTGAAAGGTTGTTGTGGGTTGCCATTTTATTGTAATTAAGAGAAATTACTTTGTTAGTTTTTCTTTGATCTTTTGATTGTTTGTTATGGTAGAAACCTCTCCCTCTAGAGGTCAATGACCTTCCTCTTCCTCTTCCACGATTCGCATAGAATATGCTTGATTACGGTGAACTTGGTTGGACTTCTGTTCGTCCTCTTCAATAGACAAAAATGGATCATGTGTTTTCAAAGCAAGAATAAACTGATTATAGGATGGATAACGGGCTTAAACAATATAGGTGTTCTAAAATCCTTATATTTAGTTCCTAATCCCCTTGACATACCTTTGTCACATCATCTAATGGTGTTTTAATGGCAGTCAACTTATGAAACAAAATTTTGAATTTTTGCATATACTCATCCAAAGATAGATTTCCTTTTTTCAAAGTAAGCAAGACTTCATTCAAGTGTATTTCATTCTCTTCACTCATGGTTAGTACCCTATTTAGCTATATCAGTACCTTCAATCAAGATAAACACATCTTCACCAATGATTCCTAGTAACCATGACGTTAGGAGGATATCATTGTCGATCCATATGTCGTGTTAAGAAGATATTTCTACTTGCTCAGTTTTATTGTTACCTTTGCTATTGTGATCATTTGTTGATCATTTTTATTTTATTTTATTCATTTATTTATTTTAAGATCACTATCGTCTACCACCAATGGAAAAACATCTTCTGTGATCAGTCTAAGGGTCCTGATCAATGGTAGAACTCGTGACCTCCACTGTATCATGACTCGTAATTAGAGGGAAATTTTTTTACAATTTTTTTCTTCTATTTTTTCTAATATTTGGGTAATTAATTTTTAATGTAAAATAATTATTGATTTTTAATTAGATACTTAATTATTAAAAAATCCATTTCAATAAATATTTCTAAAAAAATAAAAAATGTAAACTCAACGAAGATGAGAGATTCAAAATGAAGAATGCATTTTTCGTCCCCAATCGTGTTTAGGTTGTGGAGAATTTTTTTCTCCCGCTCACTTCCCATTTCCCATCTAAACAGGAATTCACGAGGGTCGGGTCGGGTCATTGATTCAATTCCCTCTTTTTATTGGATTCCATTCATTAATTATCATTTATGAGCTAGTGGACATTTACAACTTTTCATTTTCAGTGTAAACAAATGCTGATAGCCACATTCTCAATGGGTCGGTTGTTGTCTATTGCTTGGCTAATGTCTATTCCTTCAACAAATTTGATTAGCCTTTTTTGGGTAAATTGATGATTTGTGCCAATTTCATATATTTCAATTTGCTGATAGAGCCTGATACATGAAAAGAACAAGATATATACAATTCAATCATGAATGATGATGTTGCAATTTCTAGCTCAAATTGGTTCTTGTTTCAGTTAAGAACATGATTTTCCACTTTCCCTCTCTTTCATGTTACAGTTTGGTGAGTGCCTTTTGTGTTGCCTCATATTTAACAAATAAGCTTAACTCTTTGTTCATTTGATTTGTCAAACGTCGTTTATTATCTTTGGAGTACAAGATGAGACTGCATCACCTACTGTAAGAAAGATATTGTCTTGGCCTATCAAATCTGCAAACTCTGATGTGTGAAGCTTGTGGATCACCACCGGACCCGGATTCGCCAGAATCAGCTGTTTCCATTCACAAACATAACTTCAGGTTAGGATATTTGATTTCACCAAAGTTCGTTATCATATTTGATTTTATATACGTGAGTGTTTGGAACAGCTTACATTGAGATACAAGCAAAGCTGTCCACATTAGTTAGTTAAGGAAAAAATCATGTGTATTTAAGTGATTACAACTATCTCTAATCTTTTGGTGAAAAAGTAAAGTCATGAGAGTTATGTCCAAAGGAAACAATATCATACTAATGTAGAGATCAGTCCAAGGTTGTCATCATTATTAGTTTACCTGTACCTTGACTATTCTTATTGGAAAGACTACTTGATCCTATAATAATTGAGTGTCAAACCCGTAAGAAATATTTCTTACGTAAGTGGTCACCATGGATTGAATTCATAATCTCTTCGCACTATTCCAATCACAAATGGTTGTCCAATGTTTAACCTTTTTTTTGTTTTACTGTTCGTGAAAATGAATGGAGACTAGTTATGATAATTTCACCTGAATTTCTCTTTTCTTGAGACTTCCATTTAGCTCTTCCAAAGCATGTATGCCACTGGTGTCTATGTCAGTAACAGCTTCAACATAAAACAAAAATAGAAATTAGTTAATTGACCCTAACAGAGTCCAAGTATTGCCTAATATTTGATTCAAAATGCCTTGAAACAGATATACTTACGTGACATTTCAACTATTAAAAACTGGATTTTGTTCTGGTAGGATTTTTTCCTTAATTCTTCCTCATCAACCAGCCATCTCAATATCCTGTAAAGAAATTCAACTTCAGCATCATCAAGTATATCAAAATGTATTCGAACAAACTCAGTAGGTGAAAGAAGATAATGTTGGGTTGCATAAGGTGATTGTCATACCTTTCCTTGATGTAATTGGAGTTGGAAAAGTAAATTGCTGAATCAACTCTCACAATCAAGATCCCTGGAACTTTGGTTGCATCGGGATATTGCAGTATGTTTCGGTAAACGGTCGACCTCGGGATCTTTCCAAGAATTGCAGTCCTTGGTCTGGTAACTTGAAGAAGGATTTTGGCAAAGGAAATGCATACCTACAAAAAAAGGAAGTGAAAAATCAAATAGCTAGGGAGTTAGATACAAAAGATTTGTTTTGACATTCAGGAGTTTAAGATGGAGTTAGGTCGGTATTAGTTACCGCAACGAGTAGACCTATCTCAACCGAGAAAAAGATGACTCCAAAGAAGGCTCCCATACAAGCAACAAAATCAAATTTATCGATCTTCCATATCAACTTTGCTGCGTGCAAGTCGATCAGGTTGATCACGGCGGATATAATGATAGCAGACAGAATCGCATTCGGAGTATATTTGAAAAGTGGGGTGATGAAAGCCAAAGTTAAGAGTACTACAATGGACATTACAATGTTGGAGACTGCTGTTTGGCAGCCAGCCATGTAATTTACGGCGGATCGAGAAAATGAACCTGCAGGCAATGGTATGGACACAATCAGTTCAGAATGACATAAAAATTGGGATAACTGACAAGTCAAATGAGGCTTCTATTCTCATAGATTTTATTTTTCTCACCTGTTGCTACATAGCAGGAAGACATTGAACCAATAACATTCATGACTCCCATTGCCACCATTTCCTTGTTTCCATCAATTTGATAGTCTTTCATTGAAGCAAACGTTCTTCCAATCGCAATGGCTTCCTAAAAATCCAAACTAGAGATTCAGACACGAATACTAGAAGTGACTACTAAACCTTATCCCAACAGTAGAGTAGTTTTAGTGTAGGCTAACCGTCAACGCTATCATTCCCGCCACGATACCGATCTTCAACCCTTTTAGAACGTGTTGGCCTGATAAATACAAGTCTTTCACAGATGAGGGATTGATTCCTTTCTCTATGTGCCTCACCTTTAAAAGTTAGAAAAATATACATATGCAAAACGGTCAATCTCGGTGGTCGAAAAACACCCGTGATAGTAAGACAATTTTGTTTCGAATACTTACAATCGCAACCCCTTGATTATCTGCACGAGTAAGGTAAACCAAAAGGGTAGACAGAACAACAGATATGAGTGGAGCAACTGCAGGCAGCCAGAAGAGCTTCTTGTTCTTCTTCCCCTGTGCTCCATAACAATGAAAACAATCATAAGAAAAAGGGAAGTTAAAAAATGGGTGAGTTTTACCACCATTGGTAATGAAAGTAATGGGCGTTACCATGAATTTTGCAAATAGAAGAAAGCAAAGGAAGGTTGCAGCAATTGCTATTGTTTGCCAGTTCCACTATGACAAAAAGTATGGAAACTAAACAGTGAGAAAGGTGTTCAAAATTTGAAGAAGCAGATAAATCTTCATTTTGCAATTATGAAGAGAAGTGGAGAACTCACTCCGTGTCGCATCGTGCCAAATACGGAATGCATAACAGAGATAATATCTGTTTTCTTTGTGAACTTCTTTATGCCAAGAAAGCCTTTGAGTTGCTGGAGAGCAATGGTGATGGCAGCTCCACCCATGAAGCCAACAATGGCAGCATGGGACAAGAAATCAATTAGGAATCCCAACCTGATCACAGAGTTCAACTTAAGCAGGGATTTTATAGGAATGAACATCTCAAAACATATGAAACTAGCAAGCATTCAATCACCTCAGAACTCCAAGGGTGGTTTGTGTGATCCCTGCAAAGAATGTAGCTGTAAAAGCAAGCCGCCTGTATTCTTCGGCATTTGTAGCAAAATCAACTTCCTCTTGAAGCAATGTCCCCAACAAGAGCGAAACGACAGCGACCGGGCCAATGGCGATATCTCTCGAGCTACCCATAACTGCATAGATTAATGGTGGAACAAAACTGGAGTCTGCAAGATTTTTGACAGAGAATGAGATTAGTTTCAGAAGAAAATCTTTGATAAACAGCATTATCAAGTAACACAAAAACTTACACAATCCATACTCTGGAGGCAAATTTGCAAGGTTTGCATACCCAATATCCTGATTTGTAAAAGAAAAACAGTCATTAGCAAATAGCATAATGCTTGAAACTACGAAAGCTTGATCGAAATCAAGTCCCTATGAAAGCTTAAGACTTTTACCTGTGGAATGCAGAGACTAGCAATGGTGAATCCAGCAATAATATCTCCTCTAAGCTTAGTCAAATTGTAACTTCTTCCCCAATTGAGTATCGGGAAAACAGCCTGGATGCCGAGAATCAATTTGCGCCTCTTCGATTGATCCTTGAATGATCTTAGAGGGTCATCAGGGAAAAATGTTTCTTTCACTCCAGACTTGATTTCTGTGAGAAGTTTCTGCTTTGGTGGAACTGCAACTCTGTGAATGTATCGCTCATCTATCTCCTTTGTTTCGAGTTTCGAGTTATCAGTTGAATTCTCTCTTTTGTCACTCATTTTAACTGTCAATTTATCAGCAAGGTTGTTAAGAAACTAGTGTACAGAATCAAGATGGTTATGCATACAAAAGCAACTCTTTAAGTTGACAAATCTTTAAGAACAACAAGTGACACTGAACCAAGAAAGGTTTGGAAAAAGCCCGACGGATGCGGAAATTGGTAGCCGGCCGGGTTCTTTCTTATATATACACACATACATACACACACAAAGAATGACTGGTTTTATACCTTAAGATTGCTAGACAAATTCTATTGTTATTTTTTGCTTGCTTTATGCCTGTAGGAATAAAAGACTTCCTCATATTAACAACATTGAGAGTAATAATAATGTTCCCTTTTGATTGAAATGTGGTCACTATTTTACTTGAGACTGACGTCAAAGGCTCACAATTCATCTTAAAAAACACCTCAAATGCATTCGATCGCGAATTCCTTCCTAGTTTTTTTTGCCTTTTCTTTTATAATTGGGTTGTTTTTCTTAAAAAAGAGATTTAAATTTTGAAAACATTTGTGAAATGTAGATAGAAAAAACTAAACAAAAAACAAAACAAAGGGTATGATTAAAGAACAACAATGTAGTGAAATATGAGTTTACCTTCAAGAAAATTGCAAAACAACAATCATTAATTGATAAATTAGCAAGAAATACCCAAAAATCTTATCATCCAAAGCATCTAAATGGAAGGCATATATGATTATGATCATTCTTTTACAATGTAGCAAAAAAAAAAAAAAACAAACAACTCCATTATTCCCCTTTTCAACGAATAATCATAAAGAAAGTTACAAACTTTAAAAGGCTAACCTTGTGTCCTTTGTTCTGCCTCTCATAAAAAAAGGCATTCCTTGTTCAAAGCAGCTGCTCCAAATTGATGCTCTATTTTGCAAAAAAAATATTTTAATACCCAAAAAGGATTAAAAAAAAAAAGGGTAGGAATTTTTTGTTGTTCCTCCTCCACTTGATGCCCCTAAATGTTTTAATCTCCCAAAGATCCTTTTTCTGTCACTTAAAAGAAATTTTAAAAAATTACTCCAAAGATTTTCTTTTTATACAGAGCTACACAGACATGACGAAATGATGACCACATGCAATGTACCCACAAATGTGCCTATTTTTAGTATGACACTGAAACTGTTTTCTGTGAATTCTAGCCACGCATGCATGCAAGGTTTTTTATTTTTGGAAATAGGGACTAAAATGCAAACTTCAAAGTTTCCCACCTTTTCACAATTTTTGGGTTTATAAATTTGTTTTCATGTTATTTATTTATTTTTAAGTTCAAAATGGGGAAAGGAGATCACCTAAATCATAAAGTTGAAATAAATTAATTTATATTATTTGTATAAGTGTTATTGAGCAAATCGAAATCGCGGAAAATAAGGGAAGTTAAGGAGAAAAACTGTTTTATATATGTTGGCAATAGTTGCGGCACGTGTTGTTTTGGGTCGAAAAGCCACGTGGAATAGAATAAAAAAATGTAAGGCTGTTATTCGATGAAGCCCACAAAGGACACGTAGGATGATGTTGAACTTGGTCGCTTTTTCGTCGTTGTACGGTATTTAACTGGGCTACAAGCCTACAATTTCAAAACCATGAATTTAACCGGGAAATTAGGACATATTACGTTACGATTCGGGTTGCCAGATTTTTTTTTAATCTCTCTCGAATCAATTTTTTAATGGAAAAATTCTTTAGAAATTTTGGTAAATCTTGAACTCTTATCAATAGACAAATAGAAAAGCTTCATTCAACAAGTGCAATAACGATATAAGTTCATTTAATAACATTAGCATTGTATGTTATTTCAACTATCTAGTTTATCAAATAAAATTTTTGGGTCATACCGTTCAGAATTTGGCAAAATATTAACAAAGTTTGTCTCACACGAAAAGTTTTGGCAAAATATGGGAAAATTTATCCTACATTAGAAAGATGCAAGAATGTGGTATTTTCCACTTACTATAATTAAAAAGGAGCAAATGGGCTTGGATTCGAGACATCCCGATAAGAATCACTTTAAGTAAGTGTACTAACTCTTTTGTATATGAAAGTTGAGCAAAAGTTGTGATTAATATCAATTTTGAAGAGAAATATTTGTAATTGGGGTTAGAGAGAGAATTCTATGTGATTGTAACAATTTTTCATACTGCTTATTCCTGCACTAATTGGGGAAGGTTTTTTTTTCCAACCAAGTGATATCAGATCTTTGAGTAATTAGATTTTTGAATTTCTGAGTATGCTTTGTGGTTGCAGCTTTGTTTGAGCTTCCACATCAGAAAACAATTTTTAAAACAAGTTAGAGTTGGGGTATTGTAAATAGTGTTGTTCACTATTTGCTGATTTGCTAGGAGTGAAGCAGATATGTCAAACTTTACAAGTGCGGTGAAGATTGGCATGAAGAAATTTGATGAAAGGATGATCATCGGCTTGTGGCAAGTACAAGTTCGAGATGTGTTGATACAAATTCGATTACACAAGAATTTGAAGAGAAGACCAAAATGCGGTGCTTCTAAAATAAAAATATTAAGCGGTGATGATGATCCAATAGAGTCGAGTGGTGGTTTCAGCAGAGCTTCTAAGAAGTCAAGTAATCAAGAGAAGAAGAAAGACTGTGAAGAAGAAAGATTGCTCGGAATGCAGACAGACTAGTCAGATGAAAAAAAATTATCCTAATAGAGCAAGTTCGTCAAAAGGCTCGGGTTTGGATGTTGATGTGGTCTCTCTTGCTAGAGAAGATGGTGACTTCCTCTGAAAAAAAGAAAGAAATCATCCTCATGGAATGTTTTCTTTGCCATGATAGAAGATGTGATGCCAGCGGTTCCACAAGTTTGCACACGAGTATTGAGTTGACAATTATGCAAGGTGTGTGGTGGAAGTTATGTCGGTAGCTGAAGAACTTTCAAGTAAGCCAAATAGGTGGAAGTTGCACCATAAATTTCAGCAAGGTGTATCGACATCTAACGAAGAAGAAAATTATTGGAATGTGAGATTTCAAATGTTATACTTTCTATGGTGGAGTATGTTATAATTCTCAGAGTTGAGAATTATGATTGTCAATGAAGACAATGTTGCAAAAGAAGATGTGGTTTTATTTTTACATATCTTGCAAAGGTAGAATTTGTTGAGAATTTGGCAAAATATTAACAAAGTTTGTCCCACATCACTACTACAATTTTAGCTTTTTATGACAATTTTTAATTGTCATAATTGACTTATTATGACAATTATGTCCAAAAACTTCCCTGTCATGGTATCCCGTGTCATGGTAAGTCTTTTATGATATATAATAACAATGTCATAAAATATAATTTATGACAGTTGTAAAATTGTCATGAATATTTTTTCACGACAATTTGAAATTGTCATGAATAAATGAAAAATGGAGTTTATAATCTCTATTTATGACATTTTATAATTGTCATAAATTATGTTATTTTTGAAATTTTAATTTTTGTTATCATGACAATTTTAGAATGTCATAAAATAGAGTCATTTTTTCAAATAAAATTAAATCATAAACTGTCATGATTTCTATTTTTAATAGTTTAAAATTGTCATAGAATGGATAACATGACTGTTGTGATAGTTTTGATGATAGTTAAAATTGTCATAAATTAAATTTCATGACAATTGTAGCAGTCATAATTTCTATTTCATGATAATTTAAAATTGTCATAAAAGGTATATCATGACAATTTTTAAATCTTAAAATTTGATATATTCCATTAATTTATTCATTTGATTCATGCTAATTACAATTAAATCTGTCAATTCGAAAGCAACAATATTCAAACTTGTCAATAATTGAGCATTTAAAAAATAATGTAACCATCCACATAAAAGCCAAATAGATTTCATTGATCACAATACAAATAAGATCTTAATAAGTTCTATACATAGTAGCATGTATATAAAGTTGTAAATTAAATTACAATGAATGTTTCATGAATCCTAGAATGGAAATTGAATACTTTGGCAAGTCATAGGACAATAACTATTCATGCAAACGATCATTGCCTTGAACAAAGTACATACATAAGATAAGAACTACGAAATCCTAATTATTACACCTCTATTTTCATTAGGCTACAATAATTGTAGGATAGCCGCATAAACTCTACTTTTTGTGTGTGTGTTATTTTTAAAAAATAATTATAGTTAAAATCTCAAATGTAAAAATGTATAAGAATTTTTTAGGGGATTTTGCATGTATAACAAAAAAAGACAAAATATTTCCATCTATAGCACAAAATCTAAAATAATTTCATTTGTAGCAGAAAATCCAAATTGACTTCTATCACTTGTTGAGTTCTATTAGTGATAGAATTCAATCAATGATAGACTCATTCTATCACTCCTTAAGTTTTCTATCAGTGATAGAAATCTAAATTGAGTTCTATCACTAGGTGTGTGATAGACTATTACTAGGTGAGTGATAGAAATAAATATGCTATAGATGAATTATTTTAAAAATTATGCTACAAATATAATACAAGAGGTAGAATGTGCTGCTGATGGTAAATTCTCAATTTTTTTTATTATTTAAGGGATTTTTATTAATTATAATTACAATGACATGATGAAAATTTTATAAATTTTAGAATCCATTTTTTTTAACTCTCTAATTTTATTGATTAAAAGACACACTCTAAGTTTTTTTTAAATGACACTCTAATTTACTATTTTCTAGTATATATAAAAATCAAATAGTAATTTCATATCAAACTTAGAGTTAAAAGAGCATAAAATCCTTTCAAAAGAAGGCAGATAGGATATGAGATTTTATCCTAACAAGTCAAGGATGACCTATGGTAAAATGCTCAACAATGGACATACCCACATTATTAGTTTAATACAGAAAAGGGAGATTCAAACTATTTGACCTTCTTGGTCAAATATATACTTTAATAGTTGAATTAATGGTTAGAAATAAATAAGATATTTTATAGGTTATGTTAGGATATATTATATAGATTTGTCAGGATATTTGTTAGATAGTATTAAAATTTTAGACATTTCTCACAATTTATCATTAATAGCTAATAGGAATGTTTGGAAAAATGAATTATATACGGCCAATCGAATTGAAAAAGTCCAAATTGTATTTTTCTATTCCGATAATATTAAAAAAAATGGATACTTTGGTCTTAGGAGAGAGATTAATGATCTTTTTTTTAGTACCTATATTAAGAGAATGGGATTAACAAATCTTAGTAAAGGAAACTACTACTTTCAAATAATATGAGAGTTAAATAACGATTTTTGAATTTGAATTTGAATATGTGATCGTAAAATTAAAATAGATTAATACCAATCAATATAACTAATTGTACAACTAAATTTTTATTTTATTTTATTTTATTTTTTGAATTATACTATTGACCTATTTAGTAGGAGAGATGGATGATAAAAATATTAAGATACGAAATCCTTCTAAAGAAGAGTTATATGAAACGATTAGTTTAATGCAATAGTTCTTGTGGCCCAATATATATGAGAAAGCTAATAAGTTTGATCCAAAAGTCAAGTTTGACGAACTCACTTAGCTTAGGTGTAGTTGATTCTTTAAATTGAAAAACATGTAGCTAATTTTGCAACCATACAAAGAATTGGACCGTGGCCAGTGATAAAATTTTAAAATATTTACTAGCAAACTAATGGTACGTTGTGAATAACTTTTGTTAAAAAAAATCATCTATAAACACCTCTCTATTTAATAATTTAAAGTGAATTTAGTATAGTTTTAAAAAAATTAATTTTGAAGATAATAATGGCTTTTATTTTAAAATGATTCAAAAGATTTTAAAAACTACTTCCAAGATTTTGTTTTGTTTTAGTTGTTTTTGTTTTTTGGTTTTTTTTTTTTGTAATATAGTGTAATAAAAACTTATGTCATTTAAAGCCTTGAAAGTATGTGTATAAAAATATTTGTATACATTAATAGACTTTAAAAATATGACTCTTGTTGGCAATATAAAAACGCCTTTTAGACTATCGATTAAGATTTTTTTTTTTTTTTTTAATGAAAATCAGACTATCGAATAACTTACTTTATATTCTTCCTACTTTTATTGATATAAAAAGGTTTTAAACAACCATATCAAGATTATTTTATTCTTCCCACTAAAAGCATACTTGGTTAGGCTAAGAAGAAAAAGAAAAGAAAAAGAAAAATAAAGAAAGGAGAGAGAATGGAAGTAAATTAGGGTTTTGTGAGAATAAAAAAAATAAAAGTGATAGCAAATAAGCGTTCGATGAAATGAAAAGGGAAAATAAGAGATATTGTTTATTTATTTGCTTTTAAATCCATGCATTGCAAAAAAAAAAAAAAAAAAAAATTTTAAATTTTATTTTATTTCATTTATTTATTACATAAAATTTAAAATTTAACATATATATCAATCATTTAAATTAAAAAAAGAGTGAATTAAAGCCATTTAAATGATTAAATTTAATATTTAAAAAATAATCAAAATGCTCAAATAATGTTTATCAAAATATAAGCATGTAAGTAAATTACAAATATTGTTTAAAGTCTAGGATCTTTAAGCAACACTAGAGGGGTGAATAGAGTTGTCTTCTAATATGTCCTTTTTTTTTAAATTTAACTTTGTTAAACTAAAAATACAATTGCAAGCAAGTCCCATTTCATGAACATTAAAATAATATGTGAAACAAAAATACGAAAAATAAAAGATAAGGAAAATTAAAGAAGACGCCGAGGTTTATAGTGGTTTGGAATTCCTACTCCAACGTGTATCCCACACTTTAATACAAATCCCAAAGAAAACAAAAAAAAAAGCATCTCACAAAAATTGCCTCTTGTAGGCAAGATACACAAATTGATACAAAAACAATAACACTCTCACAAAAAATGAACTACGCCGTTTGAAGAATAGGTGAGAAGTAATTTGAGAGAAAACTTTTTGAGAGCTTGAAAATTTGGAGGCTTGTTGGAGGAGGCTCTTGGAAAGTTGATGCAAGGTATTTGAATGGACATAAGATTAAAATATGACCATTTGATATAGGGTAAAAATAATGGATGTGTGAGATTTAATCAAGATGGGATGAAATGTGGCCATTGGATTAAGGTAACATGTATTGATGGTTGAGATTCAATAGATAGAAGATGAGAGGAATTTTAGATAAAAAATGGTAGAAAATAATAAGAAAATACTGTGTTTGTCTAAATGGGTATTTTTTCGCCAATCTTGTTTTGCTCATATCTTGCTCGTTTGAGCTCCGATTCGGACTATTCAAGATGCGTTGGAATCCTATTTTTGAGATCTACAAGATAAAATCTTTGAAACACTAAAATAGTCAGTACAAAAATTGAATTTGTTATCATCAAAATATTTGGATTGATTTGAAGCTTTAAAGCTAACATAAAGGAGGGATCTAAAAAACACATGGTAAATAATGTATTTAAAAGAAAAGATATACACAAACTAACATATAATATGTAAATGTAATCAAATAAATTAAATCGATGAATTGGTTTGAGATAGAGAAATTGTATTAAATAAATTTTTCTTACAAAAAAATTACAAACGTAACAATTTTATTTGTATCTATAGTCAATAATACATTTTAATATTTTATTATAAATATTTATTAATATAATATTATGTATTATTATGAATATCAATGACTATGAATTGTTTTTTTAAAATAATATATATATATATATATATATATAATTATATAATTAAAATATGTAGATTTTAATTTGAAATTATAAATATAATAATGAAAGATTAAAAAAAACGAAAAGTACAATTTTTTTTGAAAAGCACAAAATTAATAAAAATAAATAAATAAATAAAGTGCATGCATGACCATGCCCTTAATTATTGTTTGCATAAAAAGGTTTAACTAGGTAAATGTCTACTTTTTGCAAATATAATAATTAACAAATGTTTATCCAAAATAAATGTCTAAATTTAAAATTAAAAAAATAATTAAATAATTAATTATATTGTAATTAACCACTATACCCTTATCATCAATTATATTTTTTACGGTTAATTGATTTTGATTTTAATTCTTTAATAACGGACGAAAACAAAATTTAATTTATTTAAAATTAGATTTTTCAATACTTGCCTCTAAAAATCAAATCTAATTTATTTTTATTTTAAAATAAAAATCTTTGACCAAAATATTTGGGTTTAAATTTGCAATTTTCTAGAATACCAGAAGAAGAAGAAATGTTTGATAAAATTTTAAAATTTTAAAATGGGAAACAATTATCTGTAAATCTACCTGTTCACACGAGATTTCTGGAGAAATTTGGTTTCGTGGAGTTGAACTTGAATTTGAGATGATTTTTGCGAGAGTGGTTTGATCTCTATGACTTGATCCTCTGATTCGTTCTCTCTGAATGGATGTTCTTGGTATGAAGAGCAACCCACCAGGAGCCAAGAGCAAAGGGACAACGAGAACATCTGCCAAGAGCAAAGGGACACAAAGGACCCCCCCAAGAACAAGGGGACACAGACACTATGTATACGACGCCCTTACATCTTATTGGTGACGAAATTGTTGCCAGGGCAAATCGAAAATCTGCCATTCGCATGTGGGCTCCAGCCAAAACTTTGTTAGAGAATGCAACCTTTGAGAATGCAGGCTCCCTTGAGTTAACTATGGAGACGATATTTAAAGGAATCTCAGATATTACTACGACTGATTCAACCCTTATCCGAACATCGGTGAAGGAATACCTCGAGAAAATATGCACATACAACGACTTGAGGCATACGATTGTTCCTCAACATGCTTCAACCAGTGATGATGAAGACCTATCAGAGCTTAAAAAAAGTATGGAGAAGGCGTTGTTGGATATGCGAACCTCAAACGAGAAGAAAATTTTCCTTCGTAAGGAATCCAAAGACTTGTCTCGAAAGATAAATGAGCTGAAAACTGAGCGTAAAACCGTTTCTGAACTTATTTCTGCAGAGGCAGCACTATCAGCCCAAATACAGCAAAAAGTATCCGAACTCGAGGAAGCGATAAGTGCAAGTGAAGAAGCTCAGGCTGCCAGCAACAATAGGCAAACACTAGCATGGCTTGAAGAAACCCTTACAAGTCAGCGACGAAGACTGCTGGATCATAACTTGACGTTTTAGCTTTTTTTTTTCCCTTTTTTTTTAGATTTGTTGTATCGTAGGAACGATTTTATTTACCATATTTAATTTTTAGCATTTTTTTCCTCATTGTATCTACCGATTCGACCTCTTTTATCATCAATAAAATAAGAGCTTTATTTTGTCCCTTTTTTTTTTTGCTTTATTATGACTGAACGTAAAATTCATTAAGTTGCCTATGTACCCTTTTATAATGAAGGGATCAAGTCATAACGTAGTTCATTACATAGCTTGGGACAATAATATTTTTTAATTGTGACTGAACTTAAAATTTGTTAAGCTGCCTACGTACCCTTTTATAAGGAAGGGATCAAGTCATAACGTAGTTCAATACATAGCTTGCATTTTATACTCATACGCTAAGGATTATTACACCGTTAAGCATAAAACTTCTTAAGAAACTTCCTGTTGATCGTGCCAATTCTTAGTCCATCTTTATCCACAATCTTATAAGCTCTATTAGTGTAGACTTCTTGAACAACATAGGGTCCGTCCCATTTAGGTGTGAACTTATTTCCTGTATGTCGCGTCGTGATGATAGGTTTTCTCACGGCGAGTACAAGGTCCCCAACTTGAAACAAACGAGGCTTTATATTTTTGTTAAAAGCCTTGATCATTCGTGCTGGATAACATTGCAATGCTTGTTGAGCTTCAAGTCTTCTTTCATCCATTGCCTCTAACTCTTGGAGGCGGAGTGTTGCATTTTCTTCAACTGTCAACCCTTCTTGTACGACCATTCTAAGTGATGGAATTTCTCTCTCCAATGGAAGTACGACTTCTACTCCATAGACCAAAGAATATGGTGTGACTATAGTAGGTGTGGGATGGGTAGTCCGATAGGCCCACAATGCTTCACCGATTCTTTCCTGCCAATCCCTCTTTGCCTTGGAGACTATCTTCTTCAATAGGTTGCACAAGGTCTTGTTAAATGCCTCGGCCAACCCATTTGCTGTTGCATTGTATATAGATGACTTGTGTTGTTTGAAATGGAATTTTTCACATAACTTATCTATCAAGCTATTGGAGAATTGTCTTCCATTATATGTTACAATGCGATGGGGAATGCCGTAACGGTAGATTATATGTGTTCGGATGAAATTTGCAACATTTTCTTTCTTTGCTTCCCACAAAGGAATCGCTTCAGCCCACCTTGAAAAGTAGTCGGTCGCAGCCAAAATGTAAGAGTGACCTACTGATGACTTTGAAGTTATAAACATATATTGTATTAGTCTCATGATGTCCATTATCGGGTGGTGGTATGACCCATTTTTGACAGAGTGTAATGCTCATATTTTCCTCATCAGAGATTGTCAGCGCAGTAGCCAAGTTAGCCAATGCATCTGCCCTATTATTTCTCGACCTTGGGACATGCTCTATGTTGAAGCTATCGAACTTCTCTAATAATTGTCTAGCATATGTAAAGTATGGTTTCAAGTCTTCATGCTTTGTATCATATTAGAGTAGGACTTGACTTATCACTAATTTCGAATCGTCGAATATCTCTATATACTTTACGCCGATATCGATGGCCATTTGAAGACCGATTATCAAGGCCTGATACTCTGCTACATTATTATAGCATAATTCTCCTAGTGTGAAGCTGTAAGGCAACATATGCTTTTCGGGTGAAAAAAAGACAGCACGTGCACCTGTACCACTATTTCGTGCTGCACCATCAAAATACATTGTCCACGGGTTTATGACTTCGACAATGAATACTTCTTCATCAGGGAAGTCTTCACACAACTTCTAGTCTAAGGGAATGGGGTGGTCTGCTAAGAAGTCTGCTAATACTTGTCCTTTCATAGCTTTTTGTGGGACGTAAACAATGTCGTATTGTTGAATGAACGCCTGCATGTAATGCCTCAGCTTATCGATGGAGAAGAAAAGAGCCAAACACATCTTCTCAATGGGAGAATAGTTTAGTTCTGCTCCTGTAAGAGTTCGGCTTAGGTAATATAATGCTCGCTCTTTTCCACCTTCTCCTTCCTGGGCAAATAATGCCCTCAATGAGTTCTTGCGCGGTGATGTATAAAAGCAATGGTTTTCCAGTTATAAGGGCGCCCAAGACAGGAGGGTTAAGAAATATTTCTTTATGCTTTCGAAGGCATTTTGACATGCCTCATCCCACTCAAAGATTTCTCATTTCTTCATCAATCTTTGAAAAATATGTCATCTACCAGCTAGGTTTGAAATGAACCTTCTTATGTAAGCTAGGCGTCCTTGAAGACTTCTTAGCTCGTGCAAATTCTTTGGCGGTTGCATCTTTTGTATTGCATCAATCTTTGACTGGTCTATCTCAATCCCCCGATGTCTTACGATGAACCCCAAAAATTTTCCCAAAGTTACTTCAAATGCTCATTTGAGAGGGTCATCTTCAATTGATACTTTCTTAGTCAATCGAAGAATACCTTAAGCTCTTGTAGGTGATCTTGTCGCTATACAAATTTAACCACGAGATCGTCAACATAACATTCAACACGTTTGTGTAGCATATCGTCGAAAATATTCTGCATTGCTAGTTGATAGGTTGCACCAGCATTCTTCAGTCCGAACGGCATGACCTTGTAACAATATATTCCATTTGGAGTTCGAAAGGTAGTCATTTCTTCATCTTCAAGAGCCATCCTTATCTGATTGTAGCCTGATGATCCATCCATGAAAGATAAAGCTTCGTGTCCAGTAGTGGCATCAACCATGATTTCAGTAATAGACAATGGAAAATCATCCTTCGAACATGCATTGTTCAGATCGCAAAAATCAACACAGACACGAAGTTGTCCATTCTTCTTTCTTACTGGAACAATGTTGGCGATCCATGTTGGGTATTTTACTTCACGGATAAACCCAGCTTCAATCAACTTATTTACTTCGACCTCTATTTGTGGGATAAGTTCTGGTCTAAATCGTCGTTGAGTTTGCTTGATCGGTCGAGATCCAAGTTTAATAGCTAGATGATGAACTGCAACTTTTGGATCAAGTCCCGACATTTCCTTGTATGACCAGGCAAAGATGTCCTTGTATGTAGTAAGTAGACGTAGATACTCAGGCTCTTCCTCGGGCGTAAGTAACGTGCTTATGAAAGTTGGGCGCGACTCCTCATTCGTACCAATATTTATTTCTTTAAGCTCGTCTACTGTCGACTAAATGCAATCTTCTAATGGAAGTGGAGCTTCATCAACATCCTCTTCACCCATCTCAACCTCTGTCTCTTCTACAATAGTGATGTGATAACACGAAAACTCATTTTCCTCTTGCTCTATATTCTCTTCTCTTGGGTTGGTGAGGATAACATCATGTCGCTTTACTCTCAGCGACCTTCTGTTTCAACTGTGACAAACATTTTTCTCTTCATACGGGATGGAACAACAGTACATATGTCTTCATCACTTCTTATCTTACTCAATGACTCGCTTTTGACAATTTCTCTAAAGCTTTCATGAGAGATTCGGTAAAAAACAGACGTGGTATTCCTTTCAATATTTGTCGTGCTTATGCTCAATCTTTGAAAAGACGACGGTCAGGTCTTTTCAGTAGTTGGACTTATATTTTCTATTTTCCTTTTCGGCTTACTTAACCTTTGAAAGGCGGATGGTCGTGTTCCACCTGAAGTCGAGGATGTTCTCGCTTCACCCATGGCTTTATTCAATCTTTCAAAAATAGGTAATTGTGTCTCATTGGTGGTAGCAGGCATTTTATTCTCTTTTCTTTTTTATGTATCTAACCTTTGAAACGCTAAAACACGAGATGTTGATGGTCTAATGCGTTTAAAGGCGGGTACCCTATGACCAACATTCTTATTTTCCTTTGATGCTTTAAGCTCTTCAATTTTTATGTGGTTGGCATCGACCACCTTTTCCTTCTCCCTTCGTGTTATGCAAACTGGTTCGGGTGACTTATACCCGAGTCCCTTTCTTGACGTTGGCAGAGTATAATCTTTCTTCAACAGTTTCTTTTGGGTCAATGAAAGCTCACCTTGATCGTCAAAGATACTTAAGTGCTTGAACTCAGTATGCGTCGTGAAGTCGTACCCTGCATTGACAAGAAGTTTGCATGCATTAGGGTCGAACCCATCTTTAGTCCGTCTTTCAGGTAAAGTCACATTTTTCTCACCACCTTCGTTCCTCTTACTCCATTGCTTTTTCATCTTCGTCAAAGGGGTGGTGAAACTTTCATTTATTACTTCGATATCGCCTACTTTCAAATTTTTAGAACAGTCGGCGAAAGGTGCTTCACCCTTTTTCCGTCGGGACAAAGGGACATAGCGTAAGATGGGTGGAGTTGAGGATTTCTCATCTTTTGAAATCTTAGGAGCTTCTAGATTTGTCGAAATCTTGCTCTTTACATGGCACGACTTGTCTTCTTCCACCACACTTTTCTTTTCTACGTCGGCCTCTAGTTTTAACTCAGCTTTATCATTCTCTTTTATCGAAGTGATCTCTCCTGCTACTTTTTTTCCCACGTTCTCATTTTTCATGTAGAATTTTGCGTCTGCAAAATGAGACTCAGCTTCTAAAAATGGATTTGTGTCAGCTTCTACCTTCTTAACTCCGTCTTGGTAAAACTTAAAGCATTGATGCAACGAGGAAGTGACAACTCGGTTTTGATGAATCCAGGGTCGTCCCAATAGCAAGCGATATGTTGTTTTGCAATCTATAACATGAAATAAAGCATCTACACTCAGCTCGCCAATGATGACTTCAAGTCGTATCATGCCAATCGCTCGTTGTCCCCCTTGATTAAAGCCTTAGATCAACAACTTGCTGTCGGAGAGCTTTTCCATGGAGATGCCTAGTTGCTTCAAGGTTACCTTTGGCATTATGTTGACGGTCGAACCATTATCAATGAGAATTCGCCTAACTCTTTGCTCTCGTATATAGCCCGAGACATACAAAGGACGATTATGAGGCTTTGATCCCAACAATAGATCCTCATCCGTGAAACTTATGGACATGCATGCCGAACTGTGAGCGTGTGTCACAGGTATTTTGACATTCTCGCTACTTGAGTCTAATAATGCCTCAATTAGAGGGTTTTTATCTGTTTGAGGAAGTGATATCAAATCTTCTATGTTGAAAGAGGGCGTAGCTTTAGGCTCAATGACAGCTTTTGAAGAGCTCGCTGAGTCATCACTTGTGCAAATTGCATGACATGTAGAAATGTCTATCACTTCATCTTTTCCTTCACGCAAAAATTCCTTCGAGATGAAATCAGCCAACGTTATAGCATGACGTGCTCGTAGAAAATCTTCGTTCTCCTCTATGATGGGCTTAGATTACCTTACACATCTTTTGCCTCGTTTCTTAGGCAATCTCTTCCTCTTCGGCTCTTGAAATAAGCGTGATTCTTTCTGAGCATAGTTTGTTTTTGTTTCCTGCGACGGGTTACAACAGTCCAACCTTCATTCTCATCTATGGTCGGCTCTGAAATACATCATTCTTGGATGGAAGCTTGTTGATGATTTTCCCTTTGAAGGTTGTGGTCCGAGGTTCTCTTTTAACCCTGAACAACAACTGGCTCAAGAGAGCCGAATTGAATCAAGTATTGAGACCAACACAGTGTTGCACCCTTGGGTGGTTGTACTTTAGGCTGAAGAACCACTGCGGCATGATTTGCTTGAGCTACTTCCTCTAAGTCCAACTCAATTTTCTCTTCTCTAGCCAATCTCAGAATCAACTCTTTCAGAACGAAGCATTTCTCGATGGGATGACTGACAACGCGATGGTATTTACAGTAGTTAGGATCATTTACCTTGCCTAACTCCTCAAGAAGCTTGCATTCGGGCAACTGGATGAGTTTTGCTTCTAGCAGTTGTTCTAACATGTCAGCAACATCGGAGTCCGGAAATGGATAGACTTTTTCTTGTCTTTCTTGAAGCGTCGTTGCTCTACAACTGGTCGTTTCTCAGCTTTTGTTTCCTTTGCTTTTGAGGAAAACTTTAAAGGAGTTGCACCGATGGTCATTGACTCCTTTGCCACATTTTTTGTAACTTTTTCTGTGGGCTTGAAATCCTTGTTTTCTTTACGGGTTTCTAAGACCAGAGAATCTTTGTTTTCTTTTGCATCAATGCTCAGCTCCATATCATGAGCTCGGGTGGCCAACTTCTCAAAGGTGCGAGGCTTGATTCTCTTCAAGATGTATAGAAGTCCCCAATGCATGCCTTGGATACAGATTTCGATCGTGGACGTTTTCGTGAGGCGGTCTCTGCAGTCAAGACTTAGAGCTCTCCAACGGTTAATATAGTCGACCACAGGCTCGCCCTTCTTCTACTTCGCATTTGTTAATTCTATCATGATGACAGTCCGTCTCGTGCTATAGAACCGATTAAGGAACTCTCTCTCCAACTCTTCCCAGCTATCTATCGTTTTAGCTTCAAGATTAGTATACCAGTCGAACGCATTCCCCTTTAACGTTCGGACAAACTTCCTGACGAGAAGATCTCCTCGAGTTCCAGCGGTTGCACAAGTCTCTACGAAATGAGCAACATGCTGTTTGGGGTTGCCTTTTCCATCAAACTGCTGGAACTTAGGCGGTTGGTATCATGCAGGCATTCTTAAGTTGTCTATTCTCTTTGTGTATGGTTTGGAATACAAAAGAGAACTTTGAACTGGCCACCACCTTGAACTCTATTAGTGTTCGTGATCAGGTCGTGTAGCTGTTGGACAGACAAGGAAGCGACTGAGGTTCAGTGTAGTTGTGGTTGTGCTTCAAATAGAGGGTTCTTTCCTTTATCATTAACTCTCTCATGTGGACTCTGGCTTGATTCAGCCGTCTCTAAGTTCTGCATTTGATTTTTTAGGTAAACGATCTCTAAGTCTCTTTCCTCAATCGTTTGTCATCATCTGCTCGAGCTTTCTTTCAAACTTTTCCATTCGATCATCGCCTCCATCACCAGCCATCATAACAGACATCACATCAGGATTATATGTCTCCTTTGGTTGATCAACGGTAGAACTGACTTGCTCGAACAATGGGTTATCTTTGACGACGATTTCATCAGAGGTCCCTTCTAGTAGTCCTGCGATTCTTTTTTGCGATCGTATCTGGTGTTACTTGAGGTTCATTGCTCTCGACGGACTTGGAACGACTACGCGTGATAGGTCCAGTGTAGTTTCTTGGAGCAGTCACCTTCGAGGTAGTGTTTCTTCCTTTGATTGAGCCTTATGGAGCAGCGGTCATTGACGTGGCTTTTCCAGACATGGTTGCTTGATTTATGCAAGAGATTCAGATGAGAGGTAAAGATGGTCCCACTGGGCGTGCCAATTTGTTCACACTAGATTTCTGGAGAAATTTGGTTTCGTGGAGTTGAACTTGAATTTGAGATGATTTTTGCGAAAGTGGTTCGATCTCTATGACTTGATCCTCTGATTCGTTCTCTCTGAATGGATGTTCTTGGTATGAAGAGCAATTTGAAGAACAAAATGTGTGTTCTTCGTATGCAACTGCTCGTTTATGGAACTCTTTGTCTTTCGAAGTAATTTTTGCCTTCGAAACGAAGAGAACTCAACAAATGTGAATTCTCTCTCTCATTCCAAAATTTTCCACCATTTGAAATGAAGAGAACTCCTCTATTTATAGAGTTCTCATGCATCGTGGGCTTGACCTTTTGGGCTTGAAATTCATGGTTCGGTTTACTTGGTTTTGTTTTATTTTGGCCAAATTCAAGATAAACCAATTAATGACTGCAGCTTGCATGATGTGTGGAAAAAAGGCATTTTACAGTGAAAGTGAACTTTTTGATTGATAACTTGAATGATGGGAGGTTACGATCAAGATGAATAGAGAAATATTGATTTGGGATGATTATATCGAATTGCGTGATCATCTCTTATATATATTACTTTTCTTTAAAAAAAAAAAATTCATAAAATCTAACTTATACGAAAATTTGAATTTTAATATATAGGTTTTAAATAATAAAATGAAATTAATAATAGTCTTTGCGATTTTTGTGTTTAATTATAAAGAAATTGTAACTAATATCAAGTTATTTTTATTAAACTTAAAAGATCTAATCTTTTAACATATTTTCTATTAATATGGAAATCCGATTTGTTGGAAATCAATATGTTTTCTCAAAAAAAAAATTAAAATCAATATGTACGAGAAGATTTTCTCCTTAGTTTGTGGGCAAATTGTATCATTTTGTTTTATAAAAAATAAAATAAAATAATCAATTAAAAATGATATTTTGGGAATAAAAAGTTTCTCTCACCTCCACTATACTTAAAATAGCCATCTATTTTAATAGTAAATGGCAGACATTTAATGTTTTTCTTTGATAAAACAAAGACATTTCTTACTAATACCCTTATTCTATGTTAAAAGAATTAGTCTTCTAATTGGCTAATAAGTCATATTATTTAGGAGTTGGTGATTTATTTGACTAGTTTATTAGTTGTTAAGGTTAATATTACTTTTGTTAGCTGATTTTTCTCCATTTCTGTTGCTTTGTAAAACTATATATATAGCTGCTTCAAATCATCAAATAACATAGTATTCAACAACTTTGATTTGCATTTTTAATTTTTCTCTCTCTTTTTAATATTTGGTATCAAAGCCCGGTTACTTGAAAAGTAGCAGCCTTTTAAGGATAAGAGGAGTGATATGGCAACAGAGAGCAGTTTTGTGCAGCCAGCAATTCTAAAGTTGGATGGACATTATGATCATGGGTCTATGGTGATGGAAAAATTTCTTACATCAAAAGAATATTGGAGTTTGGTGGAGTCAGGAATTCCTGCAGGAGTAGAAGGAGAAGTTATTTCAGAAGGACAAAAGAAAGCAATTGAAGATTTTAATTTGAAGGATTTAAAAGCCAAAAACTATCTTTTCCAAGCTATAGATCGTCTAACTCTAGAAACAATTCTGAAGAAAGACACATTCAAGGATATTTGGGACTCCTTAAAACAAAATTTCCAGGGAACGGCTCGAGTCAAACGTGCACAATTGCAAGCTCTTCGCAAGGAATTGGAAGTTCTTCACATGAAGAGGGGAGAATCAGTGTCAGACTACTTTACTTGAACTCTCATAATTGCCAATAATAAGAAAATCCAAGGAGAGAAGATGACAGACATTTACATTATAGAAAAGATCCTAAGATCTATGACTTCCAAGTTCAGCTATGTCGTTTGCTTGATTGAGGAGTTTAATGATTTGGATTCCTTATCCATTCATTAGTTACAAAGTAGTCTCTTAGTGCACGAGTAACGGATGAATGGATATGTTAATGAGAAGAACAACCTCTGAAAGTCACATTTGATGAAAATTTTGGCAGCAGAGTAAGAGGACGTGGTGGCTTTCGAGGACGAGGTAGAGGAAGAAGTCGAAAAAACATAGATCGATCAACGGTGGAATGTTACAATTGCCATGGATTAGAACATTACCAATATGAGTGTCCTAAAAGGGAGAATGACAGAAGAGCAAATTTTGCAGAAATAAATGAAGAGATGCTATTAATGGCCTATGTAGATGAGAGGAAAGCTAAAAAAGACATTTGGTTTCTTAACTCCGGATGTAGCAACCATATGTGTGGGAAGAAAGAACTTTTTTGTCATATTGATGATAAGTTTAGACAAACTGTAAAGCTGGGTGAAAACTCAAGCATGGTTGTGATGGGCAAAGTAAATGTAAAGTTTCAAGTAAATTAGATTGTGCATGTAATCATTGAGGTATTTTATGTTCTAGACTTGAAGAACAATTTGTTGAGCATTAGAAAACTACAAGAAAGAGGTCTTGCAATTCTTATACAAAAAGGAGGATGTAGAATTTACCATGCTTACAGAGGGTTGATTGTAGAAAGTTCAATGACATCAAATAGAATGTTTACTTTATTTGTTCTATCTCTATCGAAGGAACAATCATGTTTCAATGCCATTACAGAATATCACGCAAGAATATGGCATTGTCGATATGGGATTCTAAGTTATGGAGGATTGAAGACACTTCAAGAGAAGGACATGGTTCAAGGATTGCCAATTCTTAACGCTCCCTCAAAAGTGTGTGAAAGGTGTTTGATAGGGAAACAACGAAGAGATCCGTTTCCTAAAGAAAGCATAAAGGGAGCATCTCAAATTCTTCAACTTATACATGCTGACATATGCAGACCGATCACACCCATCTCTAATAGTAAAAATAGGTATTTTATCAATTTCATCGATGATTTTAGTAAAAAAAACTTGGAATTTTTTCTTGGCTGAAAAATCTAAAGCGTTTTCCATTTTTAAAAGATTCAAGAGTATAGTTGAAAAAGAAACTGGCATATACTTGAAGGGTTTGAGAACTGATCGAGGTGGTGAATTCACATACAAAGAATTTACTAGGGTTTGAGAACTGAACGAAGTTGCGATTCCGCTGCTAATATATTGAACAGTAATTAATTCTAAGTTAACTTATGTTAAGTACACTCGGAATGGCTTTACGAGCAAGTATATGCGGTCGGGAATTGCAGCAAGTAATAAGTATATAAATTATCGATCCAACAGAGATTGATGTCTAGAGCTAATACCACTTAAGTCAGAGTCATGCGGAAAAAAGAGAGCATATGTTGTTGAATTGGGTGGTTTTTGTTTTGATAAAATAATTAAAATACATAAATAAAATACTAATGCATGCAATCGGTAATGCTAACTAAATAATCCTAGAAGATGCTAAGAGCGAGTACTAGCCAAAGAATAACTTACTTCCCTAACAATTATTACTTCCGTAACTAATGATTTATGGGTGAACCAGCTTTCGCTACGAACTCCATACTAACGCAGGGCAACGTAAGCAGTAGTGATGTTATTCCTAACTTCCTAAATGCTGAACAGTCGTTCATGCAACCTAAAGTAGCGTACTGGGTCATCATGCGGGTCCTTTTCCGATTCTCCGCAAGGTACATGCATGGGTAGCTAGTCGCGCGCGCGGGCGCACACACACACACACACATATATATAAATAAATAAACATTCAGCAGTGTAACATTCAGTGACCTACGTTCTTAACACAATTTAGTCATAAGTAGCTAACATGCACTCATATAACGCAGTTATAGCAATAAACACAATATAGAAGTCTAAACTAGACGATTTTATTACTACTATGAAATGTTTATAGACTACAACTACTCCTAATAAAAACAGTAAATGGAATTGGCGTGGCTAAGAATGTGTAGTCCTCTTGTCATTAGCTCCCACAACACCACCAATTGCTCATTTGCAGTAGACTCAAGCCTTTGCGTTCAGCTTACAATAACCCGATCGGCTCATGGCCAACCGACCAGCTCTATGATCTTCGCTTCTTTCTTTGATATTTATAGAGTTGAATTTCTTGGTCTGCAAGTTGAGGTAAGCTGTAAAAATCCTCATAAATGTAGAATTCCATGATTTTCGTTGGGATTTATTTGATTGATGCCGCCTTGATTACAAGATTGATTTTCTGATTCTTTCCTTGTAGACATAACCTTGTTCAAACGCGTTTCCTTATTGCGTTCTGCGCCTTCTGCGTGATCTGGTCATTGTTCGCATTGTTGTTCTTTCCCGCGATGTTGCGCGAAATCCTGCTAAAAGCATTAATTAGGCACAATTTCTCTACGATTTATGCTAAAACGCGGATCCATGCTTCTGATGCTACTTTATGAATGCATGCTGATTTTCTAAGTTATTTCTTCGCATTTCTTTTATTAACGAATATTTTCTCTATTTAAATTCTAAAATAATGCAAACTAAAGCAGCCTAAAAAATATTCCCTCTTTGAGAGTTATCACATCCCCAAACTTACATCATTGCTTATCCTCAAATAATGCTTATCTGCTTAAGATGCTTATTTTAGTTAATTCAGCATTTCTACCTTTTTTCCCATCTACATCTGTGATTCTTAACACACGTCTTATTTCTAGCAAGAACTTCTTTCTTCTTGCAGTTTTCAAACTTTCCAATAGATTTAGTTTAAACATTAAAAATCTTCTTTATCCTAACTGATAAATTACCCTTCATCACAAGTACTTCGTAATGCTCAACCTATTGTGTCGAAATCGCGTCTAGTTCAAAGTTTTCCTAACTTACTCTTCGAAGGTATCTGTTTAGGTCCTTGTGTCTTTCGCATTCCTCGCAAGTTGCACTTATATCTACTAAATTTCATAGTTCATAACATAAATTGTTTGAGCATCAAACCATTTCACTAAGCAAAAGAATTTCCAGCTTGAGCTAATGTAGACAACAGAATACTTAAGGTATCCTTGGGCTTATACGCTAGTAACGATCTCCTTGGGCTTTCGCATTCTTATACTTAATGTAGACAACAGAATACTTAAGGTATCCTTGGGTTGCCTTCACCCCTAACTTAAAAATCTTCATTGTCCTCAATGAAGGTGAGGCTTAGTTCCCTCAAACTTAGCTATTGATGCGATTGCTCTATGCTATCGTGAGTTTCTTTGGCTTGCGAATTTTTTATGCTTTCTGTCATTTATGATAAAGATTATTCTAATGCTAGGTTTGGATCTGAGGGAGCTTAAGAATTCAACAAATTGAACAAATGTTTCTGCCAGATCTAATTGTTGTGATACTAAACACTTACTAGACGTTCAAATAAAAGAACTGCTGGATTAAAGAAAATAGCGTATGAATTAAGATAAATTGCGTCGTAAATGCATGATCCTATAAAAGCTTCTAATCATGAAATTCATGCGAAAAGAAATAAAATTTAGAAACATAATAAAAGAGAGCGAGGCTTCCATCTACTTTGCTGCTCTGCCGCCTGTATTTCCTTTACCTTTGACAAACTCCGAATTTCCTTAGTGTTTTGGGAATTCAGGCCATTCAGATTATTCTTGTAGTGCTCTAGCAGCTTTTAGAATTAGCTCGTTTGTTGAATTCGCAAAGTCCAAGTAGCTATCCGAATTTTTTCATAGCTTATCAAATTGATGCACCAGGCTATCTATATTTATTAGCATCATTTCATTTTCTTCCTTGCCTTCTTCCTCCATGACTTTCACCTTTCTTGGTTGGATTCTTAATATTCAGTCAGTAAGCTACATATGAACTCCTTGCTCCCTACATAGCAGTTTAATGGTATGCGGGAAAAACATCTTTCTACGACTAGCCGAAGCCCATCGCTGAATCTGCCATTCCTTTATCTTCCCAAGAGTACACTTACTCCGTTTGTGATAGAAAAAAGTAACAATGCTTGCTACATGTTGACTATCCTTGCATTCGTCGAGCGTATGATTGCATTTTTTATGAACATAATCCACCCTCGTAACTTAGGTTTGACATCCTCAACAAGGAATATCCATCGGTTTCTCCACTTGGCATTTTCTACCCCGATTGTCCTTACACACTCTTGTAGCTGTGCCTTGGTCGACTTCTTCAGCAGTTGCTGCCCTTCCTCTCTAGGTTCGTCTGTAGATATAAGACTTCGTTAAAATTCGTCGATCTGCAGTGTAACGGCCCGGAAAATTCATCCCGGCCTTCCCGGGAGGCCCAGGGGCATTTTGGTAATTTTTGGGTCGGGCCGGTTTTAAAATTGGAAATTGCTGGAATAATTATGAGTCAATTTGAAAAGGATCGGGATTTTTGGTGAAGGCATTTGGGCTTGGGAAAGAGTAAAAATAAATAGGGATTTAAATAGCGCGTCGAGTGAGATTCTAACCAAGGACGTGTCGCGTGCTAGGCAGGGGTCGCTGCCAATCGAGCCACTGAGCGCTCTTGTGCTTCTAAACGCGCCATCTTCTATGTATGCTTGTCTGTCCCCTGTTTTGGTTTAAAAGGCAGCTCGCCCGAGCCTTCTCCCTCATTTCCTTTCTTCTTCTCCTTCGCGATTCTCCTCACCGACCGGCCTCCCCTCGCCGACCAGCAGCTCGCCGGCTCTCCTCGGCCGATCGATCCCCTCCGGTGAGTTCTCCTCCCTTTCTCCTCTCTTCTTCTTCTTCTCCTCCGATTTCTCCATTTATTTCCCTGTTTTTATTTCCATTTTCAAGTAGTGTCGAGGTGAAACTTTGGGTGGTTTTAGTGCGGTGGAGTAGGGAGTTCATCCATCAATAAATCGGCCGTCGAATCTTCTCCAATCGCGGAATCGAGCTCGTCTTCTTCATGCCCCTGTTCGCCCCTGTTCGCCGTGACGCGCGTGCTTGTGAGAGCTTCGCCCAGCTCGCTTCGCCGTCGCAGCAGCGCGCCGAGACGCTTGTCGCGTGCCTGCGCTGGTCGAGCCACGCCGCGCCTCGCCCGCCCGTGTCGCCGTCCGTGCGTGCCGAAGTCGTGTCGCCAGCGCCCTGTTCGCCCCTACACCGCTCGCGCGCAGCCTCGCGCGCGCCGCGCGCCCGCCTCGCGCCCGCCGCGCCAAAGAAGCCCTATTCTTTGCCCGTTCGTGCAATCGACTGCGTTCGTGCGTTAAATGCGTGCCTCGTGAGTTGCTCCGAGTGAGCTTTGTTTGTTTTACTATATTTAGGCCTATTGTGTGATTTTTGTGTTGATTGATAGGTTCCGGTAGCTAGATCGAGATTGTTCGCGACTTAGGATTTCGTGCCAAAGTCCCCGACCAAGGTAAGGATTTCTTACCAGGGGTTGTGTGTGGACCTGCGATATTATATGTGATTGTTGATTGATTGCTTGTTTGTGATTATTGACACGTGTAGCTAGGTGCTTCAATCTGAATTCCCGGTTAGCATGATTTCTTGGTTAATTCTCATGTTAATCCATGCTAGGTTGTTCCTTTCTGGCATGCTCGTATCTGTTCCTTGCTTCGTAGTAGCATGCTAGGCTCGTTGTATTCTTATTGAGCACGTATTGGATTTTATGGAATTGTTTGCTGTTTGCTAGGGCAGGTTAGAATTGCAGGTAGATAGCATCATCCGGGCCTGATGCATAAAGAACCTTGCATCCATGGCAGGGACGTCGAGCAAGTCATTCCGTCCCTGGACCCCGTGAGGGATTTGCTAACCCGAGCGGTAGGCCCTGCAATCTTGGGTGAGGGTGGCAGACTGTTAAATGCCCCAACCGTCGGGATGATGACTTGGCATTGCCTTGTCCCCGATAGTCGGCACGTCCTCAGCGTGTTCGGCCGTAGCCCCTGATTGCCACCTGTTAAGGTAAGGGCGGCTTCCTGGTGTAAGCCTACCACGACCCGTTCCCTTAGCCTCAGGTGCGGTGGTTCAGGCTGACATAGTTTAAGTGTCCAGGTCTCACACCCCTATGTCAGTGACACCGATCCAAAGATTTAGTTAGGCGTGGTGACTGGACATGGGCAGCTTGCCTCTGCAGACCGGCACCCCATGGTCTGCGAGAGCACGCGGTGCATGTTTACGCTCATTACAGCGCCGACCGGAGAGCTCCTCGGGATCTTGAGCAGTGTACCTTTCGTCGGCGATGAGAGGCAGCCGAGGCGGGACTTGTTTCTCGTATAGGCGACTTATGTATTGGATCGTGTGATGATTTTATTAGGACTAAGCCACCGAGTTGGCATCCGAGGCCCAAGTGTGGGCTAAGCTATGTGCTCTATTACGTGTTATATTCATAGCTTGCATACGCTCATCGAGATGACCATGTATATCGTATTGTACCCCGGTTGGGGATTCTTACTTGAGTAATTCGTTACTCACCCTTATTCTCGTGGTTTTCCACAGTGTAACCGTGGTGCTTGCGACAGATGCCCGAAGGAGGAGCTGTGATCATGGGGCCCAGATCTTTCCAACTCGATATTTGTATTATGACTCTCGTGTGTTTTTGTTTTCCCCCGAATGCATGTGGCGGGCACAGAGCCCTAGGATGTTGTAAATATTTGTGGATTCCCAGATGTTGTATATCGAACAGTTTTGAATGGCTTTTAGTAAATCTCGATCGATCGAGTAAACTTTGGAAATGTATTTATCTTGGAACAGTGCTTGGAAACAGGGGACGAGTTTGAGGAAAATGTCTAGTTTTTAAAGGGATTATTTTGAATGTTTGTTTTAATTGGAATCCGAAATCATGTCTGTTTTAAATATCCTTTACTTTGAATGCATGCATTGGGGTAAGGGCCCATTTAGTGCCCCATTCGGGTCGGTCCCTTACAGTTGGTATCAGAGCTCAGAGTCATAAATTCTGTAGTATGACCTGTTGTTGTAGGTCATTTTCCCATGATCACTAGCACTGGCGACGGTCATCAGTGCGCCTAAGTTTACTATTTGTTGTTTAAAAAGGGTTAAGAATTTACAATACCTGTCATCTAGTGTATGCCTTGTGTAGTATTGTGGAGCGGAGACGAGCATGTTCTGACTCGTTATTGGTTTGGGTTTAGAGCACCATCATGCCAACTTCCCGCAGTGTGTGATGTATGTTGTGGCTTGTTGTGGTATCCAGGTAGATTCGGATGCCCTGGGACATCGTTCCAGAGGGAGGTAGAGATTGGACTCCCATAGGCCAACTGTGGCTCAATTGATGGTTTTCCCCTAGTGAGAGGGTGGAGGTGCTTTGCCTTGGAATGCCACTCCAAGAGAGAAGGTAGCCGTGGTTGTCTTTGATGTGGATGTTGGTGGAGCAGTCCCCGTGTGGACTAGCCTGGGTAGCTCAAGTGCTGATCTTGAGCCTTGTTAGATTTTTGGTTGCCCAGAGAATGGTTGCAAAGCTGGTAGCCTTCGAGGAGGTTGATGAGGTATCTTTGTGTTTCTGCGAAGTGTGGTTGTTGTAGTGATGCAGGAACCCAGTAGTTAAGAGTGCAGCAAGTAGTGTTCCTTACAATTTGGATCCGTTGGTGGTTTCCTCGGTGGTGTGATAGAAGTGAACACTCTTCTTTTAGTAAGCCCTAGAGTAGGGCTAGTTCTGTCGCATGTTGATAGAGTAGGCCGAGTTTGTGAGCATCATGTGGAGATGCAAGAGTAGGTGTGAGCCTTGACTTGATGAGATGCCTTAGGCATGGTTGTTGGAGTTGAGCCCTTGTATGCCAGAGCGAGTTCGTGTCACTTGAGGTTGTGACCTTGTTGGCCCGTTGTAGTAAGATGTGGATTTGGTAGTAGTGGCACTTGAGGTGCATTGGTTGGTGTGCCACTTTGGCATTAAATCTGCAGTTCGAGCCTCTGAGTTTGGCATGGGCATAGCAGATGGTTCTATGCCGTTCGGAGTTTAGCGTACTCCTTTAGCCTTGGATCCATTTATGGTAGTTGCACCTGTGTAGGTCGTGCAAAAAGGGCTAGTTCAGTGGTAATCGAAAGACTTCAAGCGAAAGGATGTTCGAGAGGAGCCGGAGCCTTTTCCCAGTGTTACTAGAGGTTGAGTAAGTCAAGCAGGTTGGCGGTTGGTAAGTGTTAGTGCGCGTGCATCTCACGCTAGTGTTAAGGCCAAGAGATCCTTGTGGTTGGTAGTGCGGTCAACTACCTTCGAGTGCCTAAACCTCTGGAGAGTTGAACATCATAGAAGCAAGTTGGGTCCAGTTGAGGGACCATGAGTTGGATGTCTATGAGGTAAGTAAGATGCCTTGTGAGAGGAGTTGGATGCCTTATGGGTAAGCACCCTTGGTAGAGGCTTGGTATAAAGTAAGTTTGGTTTGACGTGGTTATGCTTTGGTGGAGCAAGGTTGCCTGACTTCGAGCATCGTGTGGAGATGGAACTTTGGGTGTTCCGTTGACTGGCTGTATCTCTGCCAGGAGCTAGTGTGGCTTTTGGGAAAAGCATTTGTTAGACTTGGATCGCTAAATGAAGGTTGGGAGTTGTGCACACAAGTGTGTTTTGTGTGGTTCGTTCTGTGCGAGAGAGTCAGATCCATGTAGGGTTTGCTTTGGGGATCGGTGCTCGTTTTTGGAAAAGTTGGACTCAAGTGGATGTTGTAAGGCTTAGTGAGGTGGTAAGGATACCATGCTCGTGGTAGCGAGTTGTTGCTTAAGTGAGATTGTTAAATGGACCTAAGCTAGGTTGGCGGATCTTCTTGCCGATCGTCATGATGGTAGAGAGAGTTGTTCGGATCCTTACTTGGGTAGGAGTTATGTTGTGGTTGATGTTTGAGTAGGAGGATGACGCATTCGGTAGCGTTTCGGGTCCTCTTGGTTTCCAAGGAATTGGAGTTGGCCAGCATGGATGTGTTGATAGAAAATGGAGTTTTTGTTTGTTCAGGCAATTGGTTGTAGACCGTTAGACGACAGTGGGTGTCGAGGGTTGTCGAAGAACCCTAGTTGTGGAGAGCCTCACCAGACCTCAGTCAGACCCAGGTAGTAAGTTTAGTTGGCAAGCCAGAGTCGAGTAGTTTGTAGCCTCGGGTGAGTTGCTGGCAGTTTTGGTAGGCTAGCAACCCAGAGTTTGTTTGGAGTAGAGTCCGGATTTGGTTCATGTGTGGTGGCAAGTTGGTGTTTGATGTTGGCCAAGGTGTGGTTTTCGAGTTGCCAAGGAGTTAGCCTTGTTCGTGGGTAAGTGGTTTGCCCTGTAGGATGTCTCTCATGTTCCCAGAGTTTGAGAGTGCCCTCATTTGGTGTTGGAGGGCGAGTCTTTGCTTGTTCGTGGTCGGCGGTCCAGTCTGTGGTGGACCCCCTGTTGTTGCCTCAGTGAGAGAATTGGATGTTGTGCTTAGCTGAGCAAGTTAGCGAGCATTTGTGGAGCTCCCTGTTCTTCGGATGTCTACTTGTAAGGATCTGTTTCTTTTTGGAATTGTCGGATTATCCCTTGGTCTTGGACTTGGCGGTACAAAGTGCTAGTAGGTGGAAAGTCTCATTGGCCACACACAGAAGCGCTTGTTTGTCCATTAAGCGGACTCTTGAGTGGTGTTCTGGAAGTTGCAATAAGAGTTGTTCTCGCCTCCTATGAGTGTTTGGCCTAGTTGGTTAAGGTTTTGTGTGTTGGCATGGAAGTTGTTGCACCTTTGTAGTTGAAGAACCCCTTGTATCGGTTGTGGATGAGGTTGCACCATTGTGGTTGGACTAGGGTCTTGGCATTTTGAGGATCCTTCTTTGGTTAGTGTAGCTTGTGCTCTGCAGGCCATTATTGGTATTCTGGTTCTTGGTAGTTGGTATTAAACGTGTAGTGGAGTTTCGTTGCGAAGTTTCGGTGGGAAGGTGCATTGAGCCTAAGCTAGAGGGTTAGGCCTGTATGTGCTATCATTTGGACTTGTGAGATGTGTTTCATATTTGAGGCAAGCTTCGTTCCGTTGCTTGCATGGAGGTAAGTTTGGTGGAGGGAGCCCTCTGGGGCCCGGTTGTTGGCAGGCTGACTTGTCCAGCCAGTGATTTGAGTCAAGCTAGAGTTGTGTGGATTGGCATAGCTATGCAGTTTGTGGTTGTTTGAGCGTCCGAGGCCGTAGCACTCAAGTTGTTGGATTATAAGTTTTCCGGGTGGGAGCTGTCAGTTAGTTGAGGTTGTTGTGTGAGATTAGATTCTTGGAGGATTGGTTTCAGTAGTGAGAGCTCGCACCTCGTCTCGTGTACAGTTGCCATTTCTATGGAGTAGAGTCATGTCGGGCCAGTGGAGTTGTTGTCACCAGGGTGGGGCAACAAAGGTTTGTTCTAGGCAGAGCGTGGTTAAGGGGCTTATGAGCCGAGTGCAGTTTCTGTAGTGCTTTCACCCTCTGACCGATGGTATTTTGGAGGATTGAGCCAGATCCGTTGGAGCTTGTTGTGAGTTGGGGTTTCCGTGGTTAGGCAGCGGAAACCAGTGTTGGATTTTATGAGGTCGCCTCGGATAGCGCTTCATTTGCTAGTTCTTTTGGTTCTGTTGAAGCATGGTAAGGTAAATGCTGCAGGTCTCTAGTCCTTGTGAGAAAAGGTTGGTGGTCGTCGTTTTATTTTGGGTCCCGAGTTGCTGCAGTTGACCAATGGCGCCGTGCGTAAGATTGGAGCTCGTATGTTGACACTCGAGTGAGAGAGCATGTAAGAGTTATGCCGATGTTCGACGCCGGGATTTGGAGTTTGAGGTTGGTCGCATGTATTCCTAAAGGTCGCCCGCCGTTGCGAGGTGTTTTGAGGTTTGGCAAGCGTGGAAAGCTGAGTCCCCGTTTTGTTGGTCCGTTTGAGATTCTGGAGAGGATCGGCAAGGTTGCTTATCGATTAGCCTTGCCTCCGTCATTGTCAGCAGTGCACGGTGTATTTCATGTATCGATGTTGAGGCAGTACGTGCCGGACCCGTCGCACATTGTGGATTTTGAGCCTTTGCAGCTGAATGAGGATTTGAGCTTCGAGGAAAAGCCAGTGGGAATTCTTGCCTTTGAGACAAAGACACTGCGTAATCGTGAAATCCGGCTGGTAAAGGTTCAGTGGAGGAGTCAGAGTTTAGAGGAAGCCGCTTGGGAACGGGAGGATGAGATGAGATTGCAGTATCCCGAGCTGTTCCAATCTTAAGTGACTTTCGAGGACGAAAGTCTTGTAAGGGGGGAGTATTGTAACGGCCCGAAAAATTCATCCCGGCCTTCTCGGGAGGCCCAGGGGCATTTTGGTAATTTTTGGGTCGGGCCGGTTTTAAAATTGGAAATTGCCGGAATAATTATGAGTCAATTTGAAAAGGATCGGGATTTTTGGTGAAGGCATTTGGGCTTGGGAAAGAGTAAAAATAAATAGGGATTTAAATAGCGCGTCGAGTGAGATTCGAACCAAGGACGTGTCGCGTGCTAGGCAGGGGTCACTGCCAATCGAGCCACTGAGCGCTCTTGTGCTTCTAAACGCGCCATCTTCTATGTATGCTTGTCTGTCCCCTATTTTGGTTTAAAAGGCAGCTCGCCCGAGCCTTCTCCCTCATTTCCTTTCTTCTTCTCCTTCGCGATTCTCCTCACCGACCGGCCTCCCCCTCGCCGACCAGCAGCTCGCCGGCTCTCCCTCGGCCGATCGATCCCCTTCGGTGAGTTCTCCCTCCCTTTCTCCTCTCTTCTTCTTCTTCTCCTCCGATTTCTCCATTTCTTTCCCCTGTTTTTGATTTCCATTTTCCGGCCGTGTCGAGGTGAAACTTTGGGTGGTTTTAGTGCAGCTGGAGTAGGGGAGTTCATCCATCAATAAATCGGCCGTCGAATCTTCTCCAATCGCCGGAATCGAGCTCGTCTTCTTCATGCCCTGTTCGCGCCCGCCTGTTCGCCGACGCGACGCGCGCGCAGAAGCTCGCCCACCGCCCTTCGTCGCGCGCAGAGCCCCAGACGCTTGTCGCGTGCCCTGCCGTCGAGCCACGCCAAGCTCGCCGACCCGTGTCGCGCCGTCCTCGTGCCGAGTCGTGTCGCGCGCGCGCCCTGTTCGCGCCCTCGCGCTGCAGCGCGCGCGCGCCACGCGCCGCGCGCGCGCGCCTCGGTGCGCCAAAGAAGCCCTATTGCTGCCCCGTTCGTGCAATCGGCTCGTTCGTGCGTTCGTCGTGCCTCGTGAGTTGCTCCCGAGCTGAGCCTTGTTTGTTTTACTATATTTAGGCCTATTGTGTGATTTTTGTGTTGATTGATAGGTTCCCGGTAGCTAGATCGAGATTGTTCGCGACTTAGGATTTCGTGCCAAACCGTCCCCGACCAAGGTAAGGATTTCTTTACAGGGGTTGTGTGGACCTGCGATATTATATGTGATTGTTGATTGATTGCTTGTTTGTGATTATTGACACGTGTAGCTAGGTGCTTCAATCTGAATTCCTGTTAGCATGATTTCTTGGTTAATTCTCATGTTAATCCATGCTAGGTTGTTCCTTTTCGGCATGCTCGTGATCACTTTCCTTGCTTCGTAGTAGCATGCTAGGCTCGTTGTATTCTTATTGAGCACGTATTGGATTTTATGGAATTGTTTGCTGTTTGCTAGGGCAGGTTAGAATTGCAGGTAGATAGCATCATCCGGGCCTGATGCATAAAGAACCTTGCATCCATGGCAGGGACGTCGAGCAAGTCATTCCGTCCCTGGACCCCGTGAGGGATTTGCTAACCCGAGCGGTAGGCCCTGCAATCTTGGGTGAGGGTGGCAGACTGTTAAATGCCCCAACCGTCGGGATGATGACTTGGCATTGCCTTGTCCCCGATAGTCGGCACGTCCTCAGCGTGTTCGGCCGTAGCCCCTGATTGCCACCTGTTAAGGTAAGGGCGGCTTCCTGGTGTAAGCCTACCACGACCCGTTCCCTTAGCCTCAGGTGCGGTGGTTCAGGCTGACATAGTTTAAGTGTCCAGGTCTCACACCCCTATGTCGGTGACACCGATCCAAAGATTTAGTTAGGCGTGGTGGACTGGACATGGGGCGGCTTGCCTCTGACCCGGCACCCATGGTGCGCAAAGAGCACGCGGTGCATGTTTACGCTCATTCTGGCGCACGACCGGAGAGCTCCTCGGGATCTTGAGCAGTGTACCTTTCGTCGACCGAGAGATGAGACAGCCGAGGCCGGACTTGTTTCTCGTATAGGGCGACTTATGTATTGGATCGTGTGATGATTTTATTAGGACTAAGCCACCGAGTTGGCATCCGAGGCCCAAGTGTGGGCTAAGCTATGTGCTCTATTCGTGTTATATTCATAGCTTGCATACGCTCATCGAGATGACCATGTATATCGTATTGTACCGGTTGGGGATTCTTACTTGAGTAATTCGTTACTCACCCTTATTCCGTGGTTTTCCACAGTAACCGTGGTGCGCGACAGGATGCTGAAGGAGGAGCTGTGATCATGGGGCCCAGATCTTCCAACTCGATTTTTGTATTATGACTCTCGTGTGTTTTTGTTTTTCCAATGAATGCATGTAGAAGACACGAGAGCCCTAGGATGTTGTAAATATTTGTGGATTCCAGCATGTTGTATCTGAACAGGTTTTGAATGGCTTTTAGTAAATCTCTGATCAGAGTAAACTTTGGAAATGTATTTATCTTGGAACAGGTGCTTGGAAACAGGGACAGGTTTCAGGGAAAATGTCTAGTTTTTAAAGGGATTATTTTGAATGTTTGTTTTAATTGGAATCCGAAATCATGTCTGTTTTAAATATCCTTTACTTTGAATGCATGCATTGGGGTAAGGGCCCATTTAGTGCCCCATTCGGGTCGGTCCCTTACATGCAGTCAATTAATTTCCCTTCTACTCGAGAAAAGAACTTCCGTTCTTTATTTAGATTTGCATAGAACTGGCGAACCCAATCTTGCCTCGCATCCATTCTTGACATGCCCAGGCTTGCCCAACCTAAACTATCTATCTTTTGAAGGGTAGTTATGGTCATGAATGTGTTCGGCCAGCCTTAATCTCTCTAAAACCTCTTCTTTAGTAGCGCGACATGCCTCGCGTTGGCCGAGTCTACCGCATTTTGTTCTATTCTCCTTTCAACTTCGTTTCCCTTGAGGTGTAAGGTGCTGCTTGAGGCCATTTGAGAGAGGTGTAAAAGATTCTTAACTTTTGACTGAAACGAGTATTGAGTGCCGTGATCGATATAGAGTTCGAGTATTAAGTTCAGAATCCTCATGCAAGGAAGGTAATCCATTCACAAGGAAAGTATCTAAAATTATTCGGTTCAATTCCTTCCTAAATGTAAATGATAAAAATAGAAATTGCAGAAATAGAAATACTTTCTAAAATTACGAAATCAAATATAATAAAATTTTTCTAATTAAAAGCAATTAAATATTATGCACAAAGTCAGAGATACCAGATTTTCGCATTCCAGGAATGCTGATGAGCATATCTGAGCGGAATCTTTGTGTTAATTCTTTCCAGCATAATTCATCCATAGTTTGGCCATATTATAATTTCTGGGGTGACTCTATCATTAGACGCTTTCTGCCTGCCTTTCTTCTTCATGCGCCTTTATGCATAAACCTCCCATCAAACACAATGCTGATAAGATGTAATTATTTATGCTAAAGCTCGGTTGAATTGCCCACGTGTCGCTACCTCGACAAATCAATTCATGCGATGCGTGCTCAACGATGTCGTTTCCTCTCATCTCACTCCATGACCAAAGTGTAACCTCTTCCTATTCATTCTAATCTCCATGGGTAAGCCTTTTTTTCCTCTAAAAGCTTCGTTTCTAGCCATCAATGAAGTTTTCCGGCGAGTTGAGTTGAAAACCAATTAGATCTACTTTCTTATTTCATATTTTTCAGGAGCTAGAGGAGCTCGTTTGCGAATCCGAGACTAGTTCCATGACCGGAAGAGTGAGACAAAGAGTTTACGGTAAATTTTGTTGGATTTGGTGGCGACGCACAACCAACTCAATTTTGCGACCCCATTCGCATGGTGAGATCCATTTTCGCTAGTTCGGCTTAGGTTGCGCGTTTCGTTGATTTGTACTCATGTTTCTATATTTATGTGCTCTTAGGTTTCATCGTTTCGACTCGTTGTTTAGCCCCTGGGTTCTCGTGGTGTTTCGGTCAAGTCATCGAGAAGGTAAGGAGTTTCATTATGATCGGGTTTGTGGCTTAAAGCATGTGAATAGTGGCTTGTAAGAGTTTACTAGAATTGAATGTAAGGTGACTTGTTACATGTATGTGTTGGTATTGTGATTCACTATTTGAACAGATTATTACTCGTGGAAGCATGAAATCGTGTGTAGCTGATAAACTATTAAGTCTCGATTTTTTGTGCTCTTGTGATAGTATCATCATTCCCCGATTTGTAACTTTTGCTCGTATACGTGACGAACTCTTCATCTTTTTACCCTTTTCGATTGACTGGCTGGCCTTGGGAGTACAATGTTGGTAGTTCCATGTATGTTGACTATATACGTGTTGCAATATTTTTATATGCTCAATTTCTTTGCTTTGTCTCCTAAGGGTTTGTTCGTATCTTGTTATGTTTGGCATTAGAATAAATATACTCGATTATCGTGTTGACCACCTATAGGAGCAGCTAGCTCACCCATTTTAAGACTCGTGTTTGCGTGATCAATATCGTGTTATTGACATGACTCGCTAGTGCTCCTTAAGAACTGAGCGAGGATATGGATCATCTTTGCTTCAAGACATGTGGTTGGGTTGCACTAACCTATGAATTATCTTTCCTTCGAGACACGTGCCACATTGTGTGCGGAACAACGAGTTCTTTGGTTTTCGGTCACACGTTATGGGTTGCACCAACCCTCGGGTGGGCCAGTTGCACTCGCCTAGGCTAGGTTAAATCTCGTGTGACTCTAGAGCTAGTTATATCTCATTTTTATACTCGTGGAAATCTCCATGTTGTGTTCATGGTTCCCCTAGTTTACCCGTCTAGTACGTGAGAGGGGGAGCCGGTTATGCCTTGCTTGACCCCAAGACTATTAGAAGATGCCACTAGAATAGATGAAGGCGAAGTCTGTTAGTGAGCCTGCATGCATTTGTAGGGATGCTGTCTGCAGGCAGATCGGTCCTCCTACATGCTAGGGGTTAGTAGATGCGTCCCTAGCTGAGGTTTAGGGACCCTACAAGACTCGTGTGCCGGTGTCTGAACTAGAGGTTTAAGGATCATGTGTGGTTCCCTCACTCATGGTCCTTCTCGACAGGGTTGGGTGACTTTTGGCATCTATGTATGTCCTACGGATACGCTATCACTTTGGTCCCTGATGTAGGCCAGGTTACCCCCGACGCGTTCGGGTATGTCTCTGTTGATATGCTATCAGAGTTGTGTAGCGGAAGCGTGGTGGGTCCCCGGTGTAGGTCTCTGCGAGCTCAGCGTGGTTGGTCCCTAATAGCTCAGGCTACCTCGAAGCATTCGTGTATGTCTCCGTTGATGCAGGTACTGGTACGTCCCTAACAAGGTCAGGCTACCAGCAATAGTATTGTACATCTCTACGGACACAGTATGAGACATGTCTTGACTTGAGGTTTTGGGAACTTGTATGTTTCCCTCACTCGTGGTCCTCCCCTGATAGTGGTAAGATGATTGCTTGACATTTAGCTATATATTTCCTCACGCCTTTCACGTCGTCGTTTGACATTGTCTACTCTTGACCGGTCTGGGGGTCAGGCACGCTTGTACGAGGAACTTAGTATAACTTAGTATACTATGGTGTTTCTGTTAGCATGTTTAACCCCATGGTGGGGCTCCTTACTAGGTATATTTCGATATACTTACTCTTTACATTTTCAGGTACTGATCCATTTCGAGGTGGCTAGACTGGGAGCCGCATCGATCATGGGCACATTGTCATCATTTTATTTTTTTTTCATTGTTTTACTTATGTCAAACCTTATTTTTTAAGTTTTAAACTCTGTTGGACTGTATTCATTTTGAATTATCGTTGTCTCGAACCATGTATTGTATGATTTTGAACTAGCGGTATTGTTTTCATGTTTGTATGAGGTATTTTGTTGGAAAATACATGTGGTTACTAAATTGATTTTGAGGATTTTAATATGCATGCACTTGTAGCACCCCATTAGAGTAATTAGGAAGTCGAGTCGTTACACGCAGTTGTTGAAGACTTGGGAGAGTATGCTTCCGTCAAGGTCCTGAGTTTAAGATCTCAGATGTGACATTACTCCTCGATGTCTCCGGTGCTTCGTGTTTCAAAAAAATAAAATTTTATACATTTGAAAAATATTATAAAATTAAGATTAGAAAAAGTATAAGGAAAAAATGCGGCAAAGGTTCCCACAGGAAACCCGATCGTCGCCCATTCCGCGGTGAATCTCTATTCCAATTCCCTTAAAAAAAAAATTTCACGTAGACGGGAATTGATTTTGGTGGCACGAATAGAAAAGAGGAATCTATTTTCCTACCTCTCGCCCCATGAACATCTCTACTTGCATATTTTACTATTCCATATCAAAACGAAGTTGTAGATAGGTACGTAGGTCGATGAAGGTTCACACATTAATCTTTATTATGTTTGTATATTCAAGTTGATGAATTTGTTAAATCAAATAATTTTCTATTGAAAAAATGAATACACATCCAGTGATTGCACAAGATAAGAAAATATATAGCCAAACACCATCAATATATACAAACTATATTTATAGTTTGCTAACATATAGAAGATACACCATAGTATAACATGATTCTTATTTCTCATTTTTCTAGTATTTATTTATCAATTTTTAAGAAATGGATTGTTTGATAATTAATCTCAGAGGTTGTATTTCCAAAATTTATATAAATATAATATTTATTTATTTATTGAGATTAGACTTCAGAAACTATATTTTATTTGTTCTTTGATGATTTTTTTTACTATTTATGAAATTTATTGATTTAAATCAATTTAAGTATTTTGACTGTCCATGTGTTGAATATATGTGCTTAATTTTTTTTTAAAGATTTGTGAATTCTTTTTTGCAGAGGAAGTATTGATGAAAATAATTTATGTTTGAGCTATATTAGCATAATAGCATTTTGCTTAAAATTGACGTGTTTCTTATATGTAATGCTATCATGATATCCTTTGTTTGAAAATATCTTCTTTATATGATATAATTGTTTACAATATTGATTTACTATTAATTGATATTATTAATTTTCAACAATTGGTATCTCTTTTATATTTATTATTTTTAATTAATATAAAGAGAATGCTTATTTTTAGGGGAGTTTAAATCATTTAATATGTGAATTTAATATTGATAAAATGATTTATTGTTTAGTATACTTCTCTAATGTGTATTATATATATATATATATCTTTTAAGTAATGAGAGTTATTGCATTACTATAAATTCATTTTAGGGAAAGGATTCATTCGAAAATGTATTTTATATTTATATATGTATTTTTTTATTCATCAATTGTTTCTCCTTTTGTCTCTGAATAGAAGAATTTGTTAGATTAATTTTAGGGGGAGAAATTTGGAGATCTTGCATTCGAGAAAATTTTAAATTATGTTTTTTCCTTGAATTTCTTTTTGATTGATTCCAAGAAGGGAGATATAATAAGGAAAATGAAAACATGTTATTATTAATTTCAAGTTTGTCATCATAAAAGAATACATTGTTAAGGCTTTTTGACAAATTGTCTCAAATTAATTAATTAATTAATATTTTGATGATAACAAACTTGAATTTTATGTATTGATATTTTTATCATACTATTAAAGTGTGGCTTAATGAGAAAATTATTTTTAGACGATTTTACTCCTCAAGTCATACCCTAAATTACAAAAATGTCATTTATTGGAATATAAAAAAAAATCAAATAACGTAGAAGATATTTACAATATCATTTAGATTTTCATCCGTAGAAGATAATAAATGTTTATCAAATCTCATAGATTTTATGACTAAGTTAGAAGATAAGAGATTTCAACAATCAAATGAATATATTTACAATATCATTTAAATTTTCATGTAGAAAATACGATATTTTTACCAAATCTAATAGATATTATTTGACATTTAATATTCTAATTAAAATAATAAATTGAATTTTCCACAAAATTCAAATAACGTAGAAGATATTTACAATATCATTTAGATTTTCATCCGTAGAAGATAAGATATTTTTATCAAATCTCATATATTTTCGACTAAATTAGAAGATAAGAGATTTCAACAATCAAATAGAGATATTTACAATATGATTTAAATTTTCACGTAGAAAATAAGATATTTTTATCAAATCTCATAGATTTTATTTGACATTTTATATTCTAATTAAAATAATAAATTGAATTTTCCAATCCTATAAATAGGTGTCTACATTTTGTTTACAAGAACACTTTCTGTTCTCTTGGATTTGTTTTTCTTTTTTATTTTTTATTTTTTTTTATAATAAGTTATGTTGGATTATTTACCTTAACTTTCATCTAATTTTTCTTTTGTGCAATAATTTTTGTAGGGATTTTTTTTGTATAATTGTTGCCTTTCAAAAAAATACTTGGAGATCTGGAAAAAAAAGTTTGAAGAATTATAAGATCATCATCTGAGGTTAGTACATGACTTCTTCAATTTTAAAAGTTTGGTAACAATGATTTCCTACTATATATATATATATATATATATATATATATATAATTCTCTATATTTTGTTTACAAACATATTTGAAACTTTTTTTTGAAGGGTTTCTTTCTTGATTTTTTTTATAATAAAAAATTTAGTTATCTTATTTTTGTTGGATTATTTACCTTAACTTTCATCAAACTTTTCTTTTGTTGCAATAATTTTTGTAGGGATCTTTTGTTGCTTAATTGTTGACTACAAGATGTGGGAATTTTTTTTAAGAACGATAAAATTATCATTTGAGGTTAAATGTAAGTTCATAGATGTATACTAATAAATATATTTAGTTTATTTATATTTATAATTATAACAATGATATAACTCTTATAAATTTTATAATTCAAGAGTAATTGGTCTATCAATAGATAAATTGAGAAAAAATTAAAGAGCATCGATCTTTAAAAATTAGAGATAAAATTTAATTTTAATTCAATAAATTTTATTAAGTTGTTTTTTTAAATAATAACACCTATTTTTTTTAAGCTCAAAATAAATAATTAACTGTGAATTTTAATAAATTTAACCAACATGAAAAAATGGTTATAAAATTCAATATTATATTGAAATTATTATTTGATTATTTAAATTTAGCCTTAAAATGTAAGAAACAATTTATAATTATAATTATATATATATATAATTTATTATTTAAGAAATTATCACGTGTAACACCGTGCTAAAATTGTAGTAGTTTTAAGTGTTTGTTATGTAGATCTTGGAAATACGATTCCAATGCATTTTGAATCGTGCAAATCAGAGTTAAATGGAGAAAATATGAACAATTGAAGATTTGAAGAAAAGCCGCAAATGAAAAAAAACGAGATTTTCATTTTCAAATTGTTTCCTTTTGAACCAAAACTCTTTCCATCTTACCTTCATTCAATCCTAGCCATATACTATCTTTGTCCTAAATCCAATGGCTACCATTCAACATATCTTCATCAAATCTCGTTCGTCAATCATTTTGCCATAAATCCAACGGACACCTTTTATCTTCTCTCCATTAATACATTGCTTCAAGAACTAAATCTGTATAGTAGCCATATTAATCTAAAAAGCTTCAAAAAGTTTGATCTACTTCACACATTCTTGTACCGATGCATTGCAAATTTTGTGAAGAAGCTGTCAACGCCAAACTTGTGTATTTTGCCTACGATAAGTACTTTGTTAGAGTTATTAAGGTGTAGAGTACACCTTGGGTTGTGAAAAAATGAAATCGGTTAAATTCTAAATGAGTGAAAAGGATTTGAGTTTGTCTTTAGTCTAAGAAAAAAAGGGTTGGAATGGTTTAATCCTAAGCCCGGTAAAAGAATTAAGGTTTCTCTATAGCCTAGTAAAAAAATGGTCATGTAGGTTTGGTTCTCACACTATAAACTTCAATGTCTTTCTCTCTTCCCTTGCCTTTTACTTTCAGCTATTTAATTCTTGCATATTAATATTTTATTGTTGGGTGATTTTAGATTAACAAGTTTAAATAATAAAATTATTTTCAAAAGAACATAAAAAGTTGGCGAATCCTATTCACTCCTTCTAGTGCTGTCTTCCAATCCTACATTTTCTTTTCTAACCCAAGGACTATTTTAAAACTTTTTAGAAAATTCAATGACTAAAATTGGACTTTTAAAAGTTTAGGTACTAAAATAGAACTTACATGATTGTTCAGAGACCATAATGGTATTTTACCCTTTACGTTTATATTTATTTTCTTTTAAAAATTAAATTTACGCGAGAACTAAAATAATGACTTCATCAACATATTGATATTTCAAATTATTTTTATAATTTTACGATATATAGACCAAATTGAAACTTAACAACAAATCTAAGGACTAAATATTTTTCACTTTAATTTTTAATCTATAAATTTTTCTATGCATTCATTTTTTTAGTTTAAACTTTTAAATTTTCTAATAGATACATTTTTATATTTATTTCACGATTTTGAAATAATGTATATTATTATAATTTTTAAATTTTAATTTCTAACAAATTATTTTTCAATTTTAAAATTTAAAATTTACATTAAAAAATAAAGAAAAACAAAGCAAAACGATCTCTATTGTGCTAAAAAAAAAAGTTTTTACCTTTTAATTTGAGTTTCATTTTGGTTCTTATGTTTCAAAATCAAATATTTTTATTCTTGATATTTCAATAATGCTCCATTTTAGTCTTTGTCACAACTAAACTATTAGTGAGATAACATAATGCTCACTAGAATAATGACTAGACTAATTTTAAAAAATAATAAATTGATGATGCAGTTATTATAGTGCTTATATAGATTTTATTTCTAAAAATAATAATTAAAATGGAAACTCAAAAGGCACCTCCCAACATTTTTATATGTTAAGTTAAGAAATAAAAAATTTCACATTTTTAGATGGAATAAATATGATGACTTTTCATCTTATTTTATTGATTTTATTCATGTTCTAAAAATTAATTTGCTTGACACTAGCCACGCTCAAGGAGAAGTTGAGATGAAAAGTGAGCTTTAAAGTGACAGTGGAGAAGTGATCCTGAGCAGTTTTGATAAGATGTAGAAATAGAGAAGAAGGATTAAAGTTAGAAAGGAAACAGAGAGAGATGAGTTTTAATCTAAGAAGCAGAAATAGAAATAGGAGTAGTTGAGGAAGCCATGAAGGAACAAGATGAAAAGGTAGCGCCGCCAATGAGGGACCTTTTGGAATTGGATTCCGGCGAGGGATTTGGGAGAGAAGAGGATGAAAAAGATGAAAAGAGAGAGAATGGTGAGGGAAAGAACGGAAGATTTGAGAAATGGGAAAGTGATTGTCATCTCATTAGTTTTAAGAAATCAAAGCATCTTTGTGTTTGATTGAATCAATTTCAATTAATTTTTAAAATTAATGTTTAGAAGATGAATAAAAAGTTTAATTAATCTTTAGAAGATGAAAATTTATCGTAAACACGGGATTTCGACATATAAACAAAATAGAGACACGGTTAAATTAAGAATTTATAACTTATATTGATTTGAATATGTGCGAATGTGAGGTACAATCTCTATTTGTTCCTCTGATTCTTTATCTCTCATATACAAATATCTCAAGAGCTATAAAGCTTGTTCTCGAGGTGAAAGTTGTCTTAAATGCTTTACAACTTGTTCTTGAGATTGAATTTATCTCGAAGGCTTCACAACTTATTCTCAAGGTGAACTTTGTTGATGGTGGATTGGTTTTTGACTTGTCAATCCTCTTTGATGATCAATCTCTGACTTGTTGGTCATCTATGACGATCGGTCGTTGTTGTTGGTCTTCTATGATGCTTGGTCATTGACTTGTTGGTCTTCTATAATCGGTCGTTGACTTGTTGATCTTTTATGATGATCGGTCAATGACTTGTTGATCTTCTATGATGACCTGTCGTTGACTTGGTTATCTTCTATGATGATCGATCTTTGACTTCTTGATCTTTTGATCGATCCACTTGAAGAACATAATGTGTATTCTTTGTGTTTGCTTGTCGGTTTATGGAATTTCTTGACCTTTGAAGTGATTTTGGACTTCAAAAGGGTGTTTGATCCTTGGAAATTCGATGAGTCTTCAGTTTAGTGAATCCTATCTGAAATTTCAAATTCATGTACCTTCAAAGTATTTTATGGCTTCTAAAGGGTATTTGATCCTTATAAATTTAAAAATGATTCAACTTTGGAGAATCCTCTCTGAAATTTCAGATCTCCGACCCCCAAAAATGAAGGGAGCTCTTTTATTTATAGTGATCTTTTGGACCATAGGCTTGGGCCTTGAAGGGCATGACCCTTAGGGTTGGCCTTTTGGGCTTATATTCTTTGGCTTGGTTCACTAAATGAACTTGAGTTTGGTTTAATTTTGACCCAAATTCGAGATAAACCAACTTTTGGTCCAGTTAAATTTTGAAAAATAATGTCCATTTAGTTTCACCTTTAAATTTGAGATAATGACGTGACAGTTTATGACTAGTCGAAATTTTTTCAGTCAACCGTTATTATTATTTATTTGAACTAAAATTGTTTTTTTAATAACTAAGAATATAAAAATGTTATAGTCCCCAAGGGGCAGACCAGTGGTTGAGGCTAAGGACTTCAAGGCATGCTTCCTTGAGAGATCACTGGTTAGTGGCTGTTGGAAACCACTTAAACTAGAATACCCTTCGAAGTATTCCGATGCCACAATCTAGGGACGGGCCAGTGGTGCTCCGGGTATAGGGGAGCGAAGCTCTGATTTCCAACCAAACAATGAAACCATTGCACCACTTATCCATTCGGTAGAATATAAAAATGTTATTAAGTGTCTTTTGAGTTTTCATTTTAATTATTATTTTAAAAATAAAATCCATGTAAGCATCATAATAACCATATCATCAATATATTATATTTTAAAATTAACTTAATCATTACCGTGGTCATCATTTCATCTCATTAACGGTTTTCTTATATCAAAGATTAAAATAGAATATTATTGAAATGTTAAAGGTAAAAGTGTTTGATTTTGAAATAGGATCAAAATGAGACTCTAACCAAAAGGTAGGGACTAAAAAAAAATTTCTCCCCAAAAAACCCCAATTTGAACTAAATGAAAAAAACCAACAAAAATATCCATAGAAGAAGTTTCAAATTATGATTTTTTTGGTAAGAAATAAGCAACATAAATAGTCATTAAAGATATTATTGGATACAGTTCATAGGAGAAATAAAAACAAAAAAGATAAAATATGAAACCGAAAACTCTATCCAAACCAGGTTTGAAATACTAAAATAAACACCAAAAGGACATGAGAAAAACATAAAATTAAAGGGAGTGAAAGAGGCGAATATGAGGATCCATTGGTTTACCAACTTCTTCAAACATAGTATCATAAACTGCATTCTTGATCCTGAAAATAACGAAAATTAATTATAGTTAGTAACAAATTTCAATCTAAGAAGGTTAATTAAAATTAGTTAATATGTTTTTAGAACAACCTGACATCGGAAGGATTTTTCTTCATTGCAATTAAAGGCAACCCATGAGAGGATTGATTTTTCATTGTCCCATCTCCATTTCCACCCTAAAGAATTTTTATAACACACAAATCATTGCAATTTATAAACCCATTTTTCTTAGACATCCCATACTCTTCAAGTAGTTTGCACGCATCTCGACTAATATCACAAGACAATTATAGATTTCTCATCGTCTCGTAACTTTCTTAGGTTTTTCTCGACCACTAAACCACCGTATGCTAGTTTATTGCAATTTATAAACTCTTTCTATGGAAATAAAAACTTTATAAACATTACCTCCATGCCTATTAAAGGTAGCGACGACTCAGTAACGATGCCTTGCTTTAGAGCACTCTCACGAGCCCTCTAAGTAAACAAGATTAGAAAGATGAGCATGGTTCAACTAATTAAAATCTTATACATTTTTATTCTACAATTATAATTTGAGCAGCAACAAATGTGCTGTGAAGCTATGGAAATATGATGGAAATGGTGGTAGAGGCTATTAGCCACACACAATAATAGACTTATCTCAAACTATATATAGGAAGATATTTTAACCTAATAAGCTCAATAGACCTCTACATTAATACTAATAATATAAATTAATCAATCTTAATCCCAATTAATTATCAATACTCTAACATACAGGTACAATACTGGAGTAAAAACAAAGTAGGGTAAATTATAAGCTTAATCCCCAATATTTGAAGAAATTTACAAAATTTCCTTGATTTTAAAAGCTAGAATGTAAACTCTATGTTTTGGTAAAATCTAAAAAAACAGTCATGGTTGTTCGTAATTGGTACCAAACTGAATACATTAAAATGAGCTATTTATGTGTAAATGATGTAATTGTTTTGTACAATCAATCAATTAACTCACACTGTCATCATTAATTCATAATTAACTAGTTTCATGTATTCAATTTGCTAACGATTAAAAATGACCTTGACTATTTTTTAATTAGGTTTATCAAAACAAATAGACAAAATTTTAATTTTGTTTAAAAAATTTAATTATACGACTACATTAATTATAACTATTTCTCGACTAAATTCAAGTTTTTGAAACCATAAAAACTAAATTTTTATTTTCATTAAACCTACTGTCAAACTTATAGTTTAATTACCCAAGACTTCAAAAACAAAAAATTAATGGTTTACCTTTTTTATCATGTCGTTGAATGCTCTTGATGCTGAGGGTTGATGAGGAACTTGTTCATATCCGTGATGCTCCTGAATTAATGCATGTGGTTAATTTTTTTTATTTTTTTTTAAACCAACATAGAAAAATAAAGTGTCAGTATGTGATGCGGAAACTTCATCATTTTTCCTCAACCCTTATATCGATTGCTTTTTCCTTATTTTAAAAATAGTATATTACTACGTACCCCATTAAAGAGGGCTATAAAAAGACAAGTTTTTCTCAAATTCTACATTGATAAGGCATATGAAAAACATGTACGATTACATGAAATCTCTCCAATTATATAATACGGAGGCAATATCTAACTTTTAAATTTTTTTAAATTTTACACACCAAATTGTGACATTAGTAATAATATTTTTGATCCAATTGAGGGGAAATTTTGATTAAAAATAAAATCAAATAACGATATACAACAAATTATGTGTGACCTAGGAATTTAAACTTTCGATCCAAGAAATTGTAGATACGTATTTACCATTGTACTATGATTCAGTTGGAAGCTCTGTCCTTGATCATCATGATAAGGCAAATGTGTTGGTGGTAATGGCAACCTAAAGATATTAGCAAAATATAATCAAAATTTGAAGTGTTATTGAAGGTAATTTAAGGTCGTACTTATCATCAAAAAGAGAACTTTAACGATATCTTGTATAACTTAATAACTTAAAAAAGTTACCGGATCGAATGACTTTCTTCAAATGTCGTCGAATAAAAAGAAAAAGTCATACTTAATATTTCAATAAAAAGAAAACAAATAAAACATGAAATTTTAAAAATCTAAACTTCTTAACACAACCCTTTTAATTAAATCTAAGACCAACTAACAACGAATTACTTTTTTATTCTGCTCTGCCTAAATCATATTAGAATTCACTTGTAGCTACTTTAAAATGTTTCAATTAAATCCTTATATTTTAATACTTTTCAGTTATTTCTTTTCTATCCATGAATGTAAAAATTAGCAAATAGTTAAGGTTTATATGATCATATTACCAAGTAAACAAAGAATACAAATTTGAATCAATATAACTTTAGAGGACAAGGCTTTTTTAGAGACTATTTAGAGGAAAAATTAAGATACGTAAGAAATGAAGAAAATGAAATTTATGCTAACTACTTACAAATTTGGAGAGTAAATTAAAAACTTTCTATCTTATAATTAACTTAAATTCATCCTCTAAATTTTCTAACATTCACTAATATTCATTTTAGTGGTATGTTTTCCAAGTTGCAATAAAATAATGGTTAAAATATCAATTTGGTTCTTCTATTTTATGTTTATTTCAATAAAAACAAAGATAATTAACAAGAGAGTAATTTATTTTTTATTTTTTTAAAAAATTACAAATTCCTACAAAAATTACCAATTCTAAGTTAAAAATAGTAATAATAAATAAATACACGGACTAAATTCGAGTTCAAAGTCTTATGTCCCTATGTTGAGGTAAAAGGGAAAAAAACACAATAAGAGATTAAGACTACCTGAAAGGCATAGGGGAGCGATACTGTGCCGGCAGCAGTCTTGGAGTTAGGGTTGTTCTTGATGCTTGCTTAATCCACTAAACCACACCGTTTAGAATGGTGAAATTGCATTCAAAGTTAAAAATATGATTTTGGTTTTAAACACTCAAGGTTTATTTTAATTTAGTACGTAAAGTTTCAAATATCTCATTTCTGTTCATAAACTTTGGGTGTGTTTGAGCTCCCGTTTATGTAAACGATTGGTTTGGTTATAATAATCAAACCAATATTTGCTCCACCGTTTATTATAAACGGCGATTACCTAAAACTACATTTCCATTTATTTAAACTTACGTGTCTGTTTATCTAAACCTTATATATATATATATATATTACATTTTGTTATATAACCAGTTTCTCAAACACCGTTTATCATAATCCCTGTTATAATAACTTGTTCCTTCAAACACCATTTATAATAACCCACCGTTTATCATAACTCATCGTTTATCATAACCTTCAGTCTATCATAACTAAACCGGTGCTCCAAACAAACTCTAAAGTTTGTTAGGTTTTTATCTCTCTATTAAAAAAAGTTCAAAACTGATTTATGCCGTTTAGATATTTTTTTTAATATATATATATAACAAACGAGAACTATAATAGATAAACCATAGACTAGAGGTATAATAAGACCTCCGCAACTAGAAGGTCCAAACTAGTGGAACAAACCCCCACCGACACCACAGGGTTCATTCCACAGCTCGAAACAAGACAAACCAAAGTTAAAAATAACATGAATCCCACCAGATCTTAAAAGTGAAGGAATAACTCAGAATTAGAGTTTTAACAAACCTAGACTTCCAAACCTTCATTAGAAATGACTCTGACAAATTTTGTCAACCAAAACAAATTGGATTTTAAATAACTAACATTGGATTTTAAATAACTAACTTTTGGGGGTATTTATCTGATAGACTTATGGACTACTGAGGTATAAGACCCCACCAATATTGGGAGGGGAAGAGACGATCCTGAAACGACCTTTTTCTACTCTAGACTAACCGATAAAAAGCGACGTGAAGGTACGAATCAATAAAAAAAGGCCACATATAATTTAACTAAAAATTTTAAGCCTACACACATACATGATACAACAATCAAAATACAAATAAAAGGCGGAAAAAAGGACCCAATAAACCTTATCCTAAAAAACAGAGAAAGATAAATAACATATCCTCTCCTCAAACTCTTCTATTTGCCCTAAACAATAGAGATCAACTTTGAACCTTTTCAAAGTTCATATAACTTTAAAGGAGGGTTTGGAGGTTAAGTTAACCCTCTAAATACTTGTTAAGCTAGGACTAGGGTTAATTAAATCCAAATCTAAATGGTAAAGATTGTCCAAATCCAAATCTGAGTACTTTTTCTCTATTCTTATTCCCTCTTACCGAGCTCATTCACCATTTTCAAGTACATCCAAGCTTTCATTCACTTTGTATGTTTCTCTTCCTCAATTCTCTCTTTTCCATCTAAAATTTGATTAACTTCTCTCCATTCTGATCCTTATTCCAAGATTAGTACTTAAAGGTCATAAAGCATTCCGATCCTTATTCCAAGGTTAGTACTTAAAAGTTATAGATTCATCAATTCCCCCAAATTTCTATCAATCAGTTTTTTCCATAAAGATGCAATTTGTTAAAAAACAAAATTATGTTGTTGAAGAGCTTCAATCGGCCATAGAGATACAAACTCATTGATGTAAAAGAAGCGTCTGAACAATATTCGATAATGTGAACATCTATCTCAAAGCTAAAAGTTCAACTATCTAATATGGTTTTAGAGTCCATAAATCCAAACAAGTATTCGATCCATTAAAAATGAAATTGGGATCCGATTTAAGATCGTTGAGCCTAAAAGAAGCACCATCTTGAGACATGTTGAAGATCTACATTGATAAGATGAGAATATCTCTTAGTGTTTATAAAATAGGGGAATTACTTCTCTCATCAATAATTAATTTTGAAATAGGTGTCCACGTTAACTAATAAAAACCACCATGAGATGACATTGTTTCTTCCTCGATTGAATCCAAACTTGTTGCAGAATAAATACTAACGATATCAAAATTGACTAGCCAAATATAATAGATCTTCAAATTAAAAGTTCCAATCAAAACCTTTAGAATGCAGGCCAAATCTAAAATCCCCCAATTCAAAGGGAGAGCGACATTTAGAAGGAAAGAAAAAGGTACAAATGGCTAGAGAAATAGAAATGTAAGTAGTAAATAAAAATGAATTTTTTTTTTGCCTTTTTGTTTATAGAATTTCGGTCTTTGGTCACATAAGGTTAACTGCCCTCACATGTGGCGCCACACGTCTTTTTTTTATTATTATTTAATGTTCTATTTATTTTCCTTCATTTTCTTTTTCCTTTTGTTTATAGAATTATATTTTATATCTACAAACATCTTAACAATCATAGAATGACTTGGTGGTCAAGAGAGGTATTGAAAAACTAAAGGTTACATAAATATGCATACCAAACCCACATATTAAGTTAACCGTCAACTTAATTTAATCTTTCACCAAACATATCCTAAAATTTTAGGGATTAAAAACAAGATATTTAAAGGGTCGAGATATAACTTGAACGATGGAATACTCTACGATTAGTTAGTCAAGGGTTTTGCTGCCTGGTCACTAAGTGGGGGCTCGAGGGCAACGACCCTGAAAGCTAAACGAAATCTATATTGATGTTTTATTTTGTATATGTGCTTTTAATGAAATTAGGTCTTTATCTCTAATATGGCTTTAATGTGAGTGCCTATATAAACTTGAATTAAAACTGTAGCCCCTATGATGTTCATTATGTATTTTCGTTGTTCTCCTTGATAAAATCGTGCCCTTTCTCTACCCTTAGACTAACTAACACAACGTTAGTAAACCATGTAAATTTTGCGTTCATTTTTCTTACACTTTTTTCTTTATCTTCGATTGATTATTGATTGCTGACTTCATTACAATTTGGTAACAAAGCCTTATTTCGATAAGATTTTTATTTTTTGTAATTGTTTTTCAACAATCGTTTTGAAGATGTCTGACATAAATGTGAAAGTCAAAAAAATTTACTAGAGGGAGCAATTTCGATCTGTGGCGGATTACAATGCATGCTTTGTTGAAGCAGCAAGGATTGTGGAAGCCTCTTATTTCCAAATGGAATAATGTGAATTTAGACGAAGATGAGGAGTTGATGAGTCTAAAAGAAAAAGGCTCATTCGACTATCATATTATGTCTTGCACATGATGTCCTCGCTGAGGTTGCAGATAAAGTAAAGGCTGCCGGTTTGTGGTTGAAGCTCGAGAATCTTTATATATAATAAAATCTTATACCAAGAACTTTCTTTTGAAGCAACAATTATTCAGCCCCTGTATATCCTAAGGTATGCTTCTTAAGGATCATCTTGATAAATTAAATATGATATTAATGGGTCTACATAATATCAAGGTTAACATATATGATGAATATGTCACTCTAATTTTTTTGGTATCGTTGCCACTACCATACAAGTTTTTTGTGGATTCGTTTATTTCTAGCAAGGATACCCTGTTTCCAGATGAAATGAAGAATGCTCTTCTTACTAGAGAAGACCACCATAGGGGCGCTGGTATAATAGAAGGTTGAGCCTCTGGGTTTGCTATAAATGGAAGTAAAGGTCGTGCAAAGTCGGGAAAGAAGAAGCCAAAGGAATCCACCCCAAATTCTAAAGGCTCAAAGACGTACAATTCTAGGGTCAACAAAACTTGCACTTACTACAAGAAAAAAAGAGCATTAGAAGTGTAATTTTCCTTGTAGTAACAGTTACCAACTTGATAAAAAGGAAGGTTCAGTAGCCATAGCAGAGGTTGATGGTAGCTCAAAAATAGAACTTGCCATAGCTGCAAATTATCACATATATTCAAAAGGTGTGTAGGTCCTCGATTCAGGGGCATCGTATCACGTGTCTGAACAAGCAATTGTTTTCAATGTATGAGCAGATTGATAGAGGTAATGTGTCAATGGCAAATAGAGCAGTCTGCAAGGTAGTTGGAATTGGCTCAATCAGGATACAAATGCACGATGGGTTATTTTACACTTTAAATGATGTAAGACGTAATCCATCAATGACCAAGAGTTTAATATCTCGTAGCATATAGAACAAAAAAGGTTTCAGATTAAAATGTGAAGGTGAATCATGTATATATGCAAGGATATGAAGGTAGTTCTTAAAGGTACAAAACGTGGAACCTTGTATTTTCTGGTAGGTTCAACGTTGACAGATTTCGTTGCAGTAGCATCGTCTGCAGTTAAGAAAGAGGACGTAACTAAGTTATAGCACATGAAATTTGGTCATATTAGTTGAAAGAGAATGAAAATTTTGTAGAAGAGAGATCTTTTATGTTGGCACAAAGTGCAAGATCTTGAATTCTATGAAAACAATGTATTTGGGAAACAATGTCGCAACAAGTTTCCAAATGGAGTCCACTGTACCAAGGGTACACTTGATTATATCCACGCTGACTGTTGGAGTCCTTCTCGCGTTGAATCAATTGAAGGTAGTAGATATTTCTTTCTTTTTTTCTATTATTGATTATTTTTCAATAATGATTTAGATTTTCAAGAATTTCAGACTGGGGAAGGTTCTGGTGGAAAATCAAATAGGGAAGAAGATCAAGAGACTTCGAACTGATAATGGCCTTTAGTTATGTATTTCTGAATTTAATGAATTTCCAAAAATGAAGGGATTGTTCAACATCATACTATTAGGGACACACCTCACTAGAATGGGGTACCGCAAGCTATGAACCAGACTTTAGTGGAAAGAGCATGATGCATGCTCTCAAATGTTGGGTTAGCTAGAAGATTCATGGCTCAAGCAATATATACAACATGTTATTTGATCAATAGTGGGCATCACACAAGTATTGAATGTAAAATAAGCGAGGTATGGTCTGGTAAAACTGGAGATTACTCTTTGTTAAAGAATTTTAGTTCTAATTTCTATTATCATGTTAGTGAGGGTAAGTTAGAGCCAAGAGCCAAAAAGGGTGTTTTTTTTAGGTTATTGAATTGGAGTTAAAGGATACATGATATGGTGTCCTTTTGAGAATAAAGTCATCATAGTCGAAATGTTACCTTTGATGAAAACTTTATATTTAGCCTTGTTGTTGAGTCCACAGTTGCAAGGAAATATAGTGGTGTTGATAAACAAGTAGAGCTAGAATTCAGTTCAAATAGAGATGAATTACAACAAAAATGTGGAGAATTAGATCAACATGCTACTACAAATGAGCCAGATATGCCTATCAATCAACTAGATTTTCTTGACCAGCCAGATACTGTTACAGAAACTGATACCACCAGTAAATTTTCTAGCATGGAAGTCAGATAGCCAAGTATACCCCTTGATAGAGCTAGAAGAATTGATGTTTGACCTCCAATAAAATATAGTTTTAAGGATATCGTTGTTTTTGCACTACAGGTTGTCGAAGAGGTGGATACTTATGAACCGTCTACCTATAAAGAAGTTGTTTTATGTAGTGACTCAGAAAAGTGACTTGTTGCAATGGGTAATGAAATAGAGTCTCTAGATAAGAATCAGACATGGGAGTTAGTCAGACGACCAAAGGAAAGGAAGATTATGACTTGCAAGTGGGTTTATAAGAAAAAGAAATGAATCTTGCCTATAGAGTGGTTAAAGTATAAAGCTTATATAGTTGCAAGAGTGTTCACTCAAAGAGAGAGTGTTGATTATGATGAGATATTCTCACCAGTAGTCAGACACACATCTATCAGGGTACTACTAGCTATGGTGGCCCATACGAATTTAGAACTTGAGCAACTCGATGTGAAGACAAATGTTTTTGCATGGAGAGCTGAATGAAGAGATTTATATGACCCAACTAGAGGGGTTTCAGTGTCCTGGAAAAGAGGACTATATGTACAAGCTGAAGAAGTATTTATATGGACTTAAACAGTAATTGAGACAGTGGTATAAGAGATTTGACAACTATATGATTGATCTAGACTACAATAAAAGTTCGTATAATTGTTGTGTGTATTACGAAAAGTGTAAAGATGGTTTGTTGATTTATTTGGTTGTATATGTTGATGATATGTTCATAGTTACAAAGTTGAAGTCTGATATTTAAAGGTTGAAAGATCTACTTAGTGTTGAATTTGAGATGTGTGCTGCTTAACAAATCTTGGGTATAGAGATTTATATGGACAGAGAAAAGAATAAGCTCTTCTTGTCACAAAAGGCCTAAATTAAGAAGATTTTGTCAATATCAAGTGCTTCTAATACTTAGAATTTGCACCCCAATCTGAAGCTAAGAAGGAATACATGTCCCTTGTTTCTTATGCTAGTGTCGTTTGAAGCTTAATGTATGCTACTATCTGCACTAGATCTGACTTCACCCATGCTGTTAGTGTTATTAGTAGGTATATGGGCAAACCTGGAAAAGAACATTGACAGGCTATGAAGAGGATTTTTTGTTATCTTAGAGGTACTACTAATGTTGGTCTTTTTTATGGGAATAAGATATAGTGTTTAATGATTGGTTATTCTCACTCTGACTATGCTAGGGATGTTGATAGTAGAAGATCAATGACTGGTTATGTTTTCACTCTGGGTGGTTCTGGTGTTAGCAGGAAGGCTACTCTATAGCCTATAGTAACTTTATCTACAACTGAAGTAGAGTATATGGCATTGACAGAAGCTGCTAAAGAGGAAATATGGTTGAAATGACTAGTTAATGATCTTGGTCTTCTTCATGATTGAGTAGTAGTGTACTGTGATAGTTTGAGTGCTATATGCCTTACCAAGAATCAAGTTCACTGTAGAATTATGTAATAAAACTTTATTTAATTTGATTTTTTTCCAACTATTTTTTCTCCTTTGTTAGAATAGATTTTATCTTAGGGTACATTTTTTTTTCTTTTTTGTTCCATTCTCTTGTATTATATATACTCTTGTATTATTGGTTAAAGGTATGAAAAAGAAAAAAAAAAACCTTTTTCTTCAAATACGTACATGGTATCAGAGCCCTAGCAGTCAATATTCTTCGACGAGCCCTTCACCTCCGATGAACGCTTCATTCGGCAAGGTTTTCCTCTGATAACGTACGTCAACCAGCAGCTTATTCCTCAGCACTATCTTTTGTGTTGTTTCTCTTTGTGAAAGACTCCATCTTCAAATCAGCTTTTCATATTCAAGTCTAATATCTTCATCTCTCTGTTTTTTTTTTCTTTTTGTGTATCTCTTCTAAACCCTAAAACTTAATCTATCTAGTGGCAGTTGTCCCTCTTATATTATATCTTCAATTTTTTGTTTATAAAATCCCAACCCAAATCTCCTACAATTCAAACCAAACCCTAAACTCAACTCACCTCAAACCGACCCGATCCGACCGAGATTAAAAAAAACAACAAAACAAATTGTCTCAGTTCACCAATTTGTAGAATACGACCTGTTTACTTTCCTTTTTTTTCCAAGCGAGAATGACGAAACATGACCTCGACATTGTGAGTTTTGACAACTCCTCTCCATCTCAATCTCAAACCCAACTTTATGATTCCTCCTCTCACATTTGACTAATCACAAACTTCAATGTCACAATTTTCTCCAATGGATTCAATCAGCATTTATCTATATTTATGGTCGTGGCAAGGATGGTCGTTTAATTGGGGATACTTCTATTCCTAAAGAGGACAATAAAAAATATCGATCGTGGAAAATTGATGATCATTTGGTCATGTCTTGGTTCCTAAACTCCATGACTCTCGAGGTTCAAGAGAATTTTCTATTGTTCAAAAGTGCAATAGAAATATGGAATGTTGCTGGTGAAACCTATTCTAGTTCTGAGAACTTATATACTCTCTTGGCAATTGAAACTTAGTTTTATAATTTGCATCAAGGAGAATTAAATGTCACGCAGTATTACAACCTTCTTGTTCGTGACAAACAACATTTTGATATGTATGAAGTTTACACTTGGAAGTGTGGAGACGACATAAAACTTTACAGAGGTATTGTTGAGAAAAAAGAGAGTTTTGAGATTTCTTTTGGGCTTTAACAAGGACTTAGACGATGTTAGAGGAAGCATTATGGGTGCAAAAAATCTTTTTTTCTCTCAAAGAAGCCTTTTCAATCCAAAGGGAGGAGAGTAGAAAGGAACTAGTGAGGTCTACGACAAATTCATTTGATGTACCTGTAAGGGACCGACCCGAATGGGGCACTAAATGGGTCCTTACCCCAATGCATGCATTCAAAGTAAAGAATATTAAACAGACATGATTTCGGATTCCAATTAAAAACAAAAACATTCAAAATAACCCCTTTAAAAACTAGACAATTTCCCTGGAACCTGTCCCTGTTTCCAAGCACCTGTTCCAAGATAAATACATTTCCAAAGTTTACTCCGATCAGAGATTTCTTAAAATCATTCAAAACATGTCTAAATACAATAATGCTGGAATCCACAAAATATTCAGAAAACATCCTAGGGCTCCGTGCCCTGCTACATGCATTCAGGGGAAAATAAAACATAAAGAGTCATAACACAAAATCAGAGTTTGATGATTGAGCCCCATGATCACAGCTCCTCCTTCAGCCATCCTGTCTCGCAACTTGGTTACCTGTGGAAAAACCACAGTAAGGGTGAGTAACGAATTACTCAGTAAGAATCCCCAACCGGGGTACAATACGATATACATGGTCATCTCGATGAGCGTATGCAAGCTATGAATATAAACACAGAATAGAGCACATAGCTTAGCCCACACTTGGGCCTCGGATGCCAATTTAAGGTCTTAGTCCGGAATAATATCACCACACAGTCCAATACATAAGTCGCCCTATACGAGAAACAAGTCCCGGCCTCAGCCTGTCTACTGTCGACGAAAGGTACACTGGCTCACAATCCCGAGGAGCTCTCCGGTCGGCGTTGTAATGAGCGTAAGCATGCACCGCGTGCTACTGCAGACTATGGGGGGTAGCCGGGTCTGAAGGCAAGCTGCCCATATCCAGTCACCACGCCTAACTAAATCTTTGGATCGGTGTCACTGACATAGGGGTGTGAGACCTGGACACGTAAACTATGTCAGCCTGAACCACCGCACCTAGGGCCAAGGAACGGTCGTGGTAGGCTTACACCAGAAGCCGCCTTGCCTTAACAGTGGCAATTAGGGGCTCTCGCCAAACATGCCGAGGACATGCGGCCGCCGGGACGAGGCAATGCCAAGTCATCATCCCGACCGTTGGGGCATTAACAACTGCCACCCTTACCCAAGATTGCAGGGCCTACCGCTTGGGTTAGCTAATCCCTCACGGGGTCTAGGGACGGAATGACTTGCTCGACGTCCCTGCCATGGATGCAAGGTACTTTATGCATCGGGCCGGATGATGCTATCTACACGCAATTCTAACCGCGCCTAGCAAACAAAAAAAATTCCATAAAATCCAATAGGTGCTCAATAAGAATACAACGAGCCTAGCATGATACTACGAAGCAAGGAACAGATACGAGCATGCTAGAAGGGAACAACCTAGCATGGATTAACATGAGAATTAATCAGAACAACATGCTAATCGGGAATTGAATTGAGTACCTAGCTATACATGTCAATAAACACAAACAAGCAATCAATCAGCAATCGCATAATATATCGCAGGGTCCACACAACTCCGGTAAGAAATCCTTACCTTGGCCGGGGACGATTTGACACGAAAACCTAAATGGCGAACGAGCCCGAACTAGCTACCGAGAACCTATCAATAACAACAAAAATCACACAATAGGCCTAAATATAATAAAATAAACGAGGCTCAGCTCGAGAGCAACTCACGAGGCACGACATTTAACGCATTTAACGAGCCGATTGCACGAAACGGCAAAGAACTGGCCTGGTTGGGCGTTGGAGGCGCAGAAATGGGCGCGTCTTTGGCGCGGACGGATGCGGGCGGTTAGGCAGGGGACGGGCGCGGCGGCGAAGCGGCGCGAGGCTCGGCTGGGCGCTAGCGATGCGACGCAACACGGAGCTGGGCGAGGCGTGCGCGCGGGCGCGAGGCGATGCGCGGCGTGGCTCGGCGGTCTGTGCAGCGACAGAGCACGCGACTCGCGATGGAAAGAAGGCTCGAATTTGGCCGATAGGGGAGGATTTGACGAGAGATTTGTGGATGGTCGAACTCCTCTACTCCAGCTGAACAAAACCCACCCAACAAATCGCTTTAGCATGACCGGAAAAAGAAATTCGAAAAACAAGGGAAGGGTCGACGGAAACGCGAAGGAGAAGAAGAGAAGGAGAAACTTACCAGCTGATCGGGGTTTGGCTTCGGATTTGAAGAAGAAACGCGGTCGAATTGAAGCTGGCGGGGGAGAAATCGCGAAGGGGAGCTCGGTCGGTCGGAGAGATTCGCGAAGGAGAAGAAGAGAATCGGAGAAGAAAGCTCGGGCGAGCTCTGCTTTTATACCAACCGCCTTCGAAAACAAGCATAAGTATTAGAACGCGTGTTTAGATTAACAAACGCGCGCGGTGGCTCGACTTGCAGCGCGCTCCGCCTAGCATGCGACACGTCCTTGGCTCGAATCTCACTCGACGCGCTATTTAATTCCTTATTTATTTCCACATTCTTTCAAGCCCAACTGCCTTCACCAAAATTCCCGATCCCATTCAAAATCGACTCATAATTTTTCTGGAAATTTAAAATTTCAAAATCGGCCCTGTCGGCCCGACCCAAAATTACCAAAATGCCCCTAGGCCTCCCAGGAAGACCGAGATGAAATTTCCGGGCCGTTACAGTACCAGAAGCTTCAGCCATGCTAATACAGAGCTCTTCTAAAGACTAAAGATTTAAGAGAGAGAATCGTTCTTGGTGTTATCACTGTAAGATAGCAGGTCATACATGAGACACGTGTTGGAAAATACATGGCAAGCCTGCAGATTTGAAACCTACTAAGAAAGTGAATACTGACAATGAGGTCCATGCTCATGTTGTTACTACTCCTTCACATAATTTTTCATCTTCTTCTTGTTCTCAAAGGAACAACTAGAAGCATTACAGACTATGATTTTGTCACATTTCCTTCTTAGCTTCTACATCTTCATCCCCGGGTGAGAAACCCTCCACCAATCTTGCTTACCAAGGTACATGTTTTTCTTGTCTATCTATGCAACATAACAACCATAAGCCTTAGATTGTGGACTCTTAAACATCTAGCCACATGACCAGGGACATCACTCTTTTTCAGCATTTCAAATCTCATATTGGATACTCATTAGTTCATATTGCATATGGTTCTCTCTCTGAAGTTACAAGAATATGGTCTATAAAATTTACTGATGACCTCAATCTCCCTAATGTGCTTTATGTTCCTAAATTGAACTTCAATTTGATTTCTGTTAGAAAGCTAAAAAGTGACTCAAACTGTACATCTCACATTCATTTAAATTTGTGTGAATTTCAGGAGGTGAATTTGGGAAAGGTGATTGGTTGTGCTAGGCAACATAGTGGCCTCTATCTTCTTCAAGACAAATGACATTCGAGTTCAATCGTTAGTTCAAGTCCTAATTTATGTGTTAAGTCTGTTAGTTTTGTTTCCAAATCAGAGTCTTTATCAATTGAAAGGAAAATCATATTATGGCATTTTTTCCTCAGTCATCCAAACTCCATGTACCTTGAAAATCTATTTCTTCTTTATTTATTAATACCAAATCAAATATGTTTCAGTGTGAAGTTTGCTAACTCTCTAATCATACAAAAGTTGTTATCCAAGTATCCTTTTTAAATTCTTTACACATTTTTATTTAATTCATAGTGATATATGGGGACGTTATGGGGTGAAGAATATATCAAGAGCATGATAGTTCCTCACATTTATTTATGATCATACTAGAATGACTTGGACCTTCCTCACTAAAGACAAATCGGAACAAAAAACGTCGAGACTATTTTAATTCCAATCTTGACCCGTAACTCTTATCTCCTAACATTGTTCACACTAGTTCATGTGTGGACACTCCTCAGCAAAATGCTATTGCCTCCAATGTCTTGAAGAATATTTGGGGGGAAGTTATACTCACTCCCACTTTTTTCATAAATCGTCGGCCCAGTCGTGTCTTCACTTTTAAATCCTCTGCGATGTTCTACTCCAAATTCATCCACAATTCCAAAATCTCTCTTCAATCTTACCTCTTTTTGTGTTTGGTTGGTCTTCTTTTATCGATAACCATTCACCCTAAAAGTCAAAACTAGATTTAAAAGCCATTAGGTGTATTTTCCTAGTGTATGCATCCCACAACAAGGGGTACAAATGTTTTTCTGCAATCACTAGGAAATTGTACACATCCATGGATGTCACTTTCCTTGAAAATCAACCTTTCTTTACCAAGTTTAAAATTTAGGGGGAGAATATGAAGGAATTTGAGCTATTTCTTGTGGAACCCCCTTATTCGTATTATTCCTCAAATAGAGTCATATGTTCCTCAACCCGGTATTCTCATTATTACTGAAAATGAGCAGCCTATCTTTCAGTCAAGTATCCTTGAAATTCTTTAACCTCGAATGGCTAATGTCTACACTAGAAGAAAAAGGATGTCGTGAAAAATCAAGAATGTCAATTATCTTAACTAGATTAATAACTAGTAAATTCCACCAATGAGAATACCACTGTTGTGGCACTTGGGGTTGATGATCTAACATTACCTATTGCTCAGAGAAAAGGTGTTAGGAGTTGTACTGACCATCCCATTGAAAAGTCTGTTGCATATGGAAAATTACTTCCTTCTTATAAAGCTTTTGTGACTTAGTTGGAAAACACTCACATCCTGTACAACATCCAAGATGCTCTTAAAGACCCAACATATTTTAGGCTGCAATCACCAAGCTTTTGATAGCTCTTAAATACATCATATTTTAGGCTGCAATAGTTTGCATTATTCTAAGGATTAAGGGACATAACTGAGCATTAGTAGGAAATTGCGAATATAAACCATGAAAATCAGCATGCATTCATAAAGTAGCATCGTAAGCGCAGTTCGCGATTTTTGTGTGAATATTGTATGATTTTTTGCTGAAAAGGTTATTTAATGCAGTTAATGCTGAACACTTATGCTAGAGGGACAACGCAATGCGAATGACAACAAACATAGAAGATTTACGCGTTCACAAGGCGGTAGCGTTCGAAGAATCTTACCAATAAGAAAATAACAAAGAATCAATCTAGCTATTAAATTAGTGTCAATCAAATAAATTCCAGCAAAAATCAAGAGATCCGACATTAATGCGAATTTTCCAGATCACCTAGGCTTATTGACCAATTAAATCAACTCTATAAATTGCAAGAAGGAAGCTGAGGTTAAGTGAGCTGGTCGGATAGCCAAAAGCCAATCGATGCGAGAAGCAATTGGTGGTGTTCGTAGGAGTCAATGGCAAGGGGACTGCACACTTCACAACCGAGCCAATTCAAACTTTTATTTTTTATTTTTAGGAGTAATTGTAGCTTTGAACATTTAGTAGTCATAATAAAATCGTCTGATTTAATTTCTTACTTGTGCTTATTGTTATGCTGCGTTATAAAAGTCTTGAATGAATAGTCTTGAGTAAAAGCATGTTAGTGGTGTAGATTAGAGAGTTTTACACTACTGCATTTACTATTTTATACATATGCGTCGATTAGGTACTCACGTATATAACTTGTGGCGAGTTCAAAAGAAGGAACCGCGTTATGACCCAGTATGCTACAATAGGTGAAGACAAGTCTTTGCATCATTTAGGGAGTTAGAAATAACCTCACTATTGCTTGCATCGCCCCGAGTTAAGTACGAAGTTCAAAGCGGAAGCTGGTTCTATCGTAAATCACTATGTGCGGAAGTACTTTTTGGTAGAAGGAAGCAAGAAACTCAATAATTAGTTCCACGCTCTTAACATTTTCTACAATTGTCTATTTTGTCACTACTCATTGAATTCAAATTTATTATTGTTATCATTTGCATCATTTTATTATCAGCATAAAAAATAACTATCTCAACCTATGCATTTACTTTTCTGCATAACTCTCGCCTAATCAATATTAGTTCTAGACATCAATATGTAGGGATCCATAAAATTATATACTTATTACTTGCTGAATTTTGACAGCGTATACTTGCGCGTAATTAATTCTGAGTCACACTTAGCATTAGGTTTGCTCCGAATTAATTATTGTACGAATATATTAGCACCTGGAATGCCTTAGTCAACTTCTCAATCGAAAGAGTCCAGTTGGTTGCAAATAGATGTTCACAGTAAAATATAAATCTGATGGGAATGTGGAACGATTCAAAGTAAGACTGGTTACAAAAGGGTTCATACAATCGTATAGAATAGATTACAAAGAAACGTTTTCCCCTGTTGAAAAACTTAATATTGTACGTGTTTTGTTGTCATTAGCTGTGAACCTAGATTGGCCACTTCGCCAACTTGACGTAAAAAAATGCTTTCCATAAAGGTGATCTCGAAGAAGTTTATATGCAAGTTCCTCCTAGAATGGAATATCATTCCAACCAAAATTTGGTGTGTAAGCTAAACAAAGTATTGTATGGTTTGAAACAATCTCCCCTTGCATGGTTTGCGAATTCTCTAAAACTCTCATCAAAAGTGGCTATTATCAATGTCAAGCTGACCATACCTTGTTTGTAAAATCTTCAACTAACAAAGTTGCAATCTTAATTTTTTATGTTGATGATATCATAATTACATGGAATGATAGTAAAGAGATCCACACACTAAAAAGGATACTTGCAACTGAGTTTAAAATAAAAGAGTTAGGAAACTTAAGATATTTTATAGGTATGAAGTAACACGATCCAATGATGAGATAATAATTTCTTAGAGAAAATATATCATGGACTTATTGAAGGAAATGGGAAATCTTGGTTGTAAATCTGCAAAGACTCCTATGGACCCAGATATGGTTTTTCAGCAAAAGGAAGATGGCATTCCAGTTGAAAAAGGCATGTATTAGAAACTGGTTAGAAAGTTAATCTACTTGTCACATACATGACCTGATATTGTGTCCTCTATTAGTATAGTCATCCAATATATGAGTAACCCAAATGACAACATCTCAGTGTTGTGAATAGAATACTGACATATTTGAAACACATCACTAGTCATGGATTATTATTTAAAAAGTCCTCAAACAGATCGATAGACTCTATACTAATTCTAGTTGGGCATGTGAATTAACTGACCGAAAGTCCACTATTGGATATTGCTAATATGTTTGGGGTAATCTAGTCACATAGAGAAGTAAAAAACAATTTGTTGTATCAATAAGTAGTATTAAACCTGAATAGAGCTCTTGCATTGGGAATGCGTGAAGGAATATGAATTCAAAAACAATTAACTAAATTGAAAGTTGAAACTCAAAATTCAGCTAAAATGTTTTGTGATAGTCAATTCCCATAAGTATTGCAAAGAATCTCATTCAACATGATAGAACAAAACACATAGAAATAGATTGACGTTTCATATTTGAGAAGGTTATCAATAACATTATGGAATTGAACTATGTACCATCTCGTCGCCAAGTTGCTGATACACTCACTAAAGCATTGTTAAAAACAAAACTCAAAAGGTTAAGAAAACTGAATAGAGGAAATGTGTATTTCAATTGAATAAACTATTGGCTTTTATAGCCTTTTACACAAAAGAAAAATAACAAAAGTCTACGTTTTACAAGCCTACAACGTAGTAACTAGAAAACAAATCTTATTTCTCCTAAAGAATAGGTATTATTATAACAAACAAGTTGAAACAGTAAAGTCAAAACAACTAACCTATAGTTAACATTCCCTCCCTTTGTTTTTAGCTTACTTTTGAAGCATTAACCATTCCAAGCATACCACGAAGTTTTTCAAATTGTTCTAGCTTAAGTGGTTTTGTCATCAAATCTGCAACTTGTTCTTGTGAATGGCATCTTACCTGAATATGCTTGCTCTTTCCATGAAAAACTGGATTCCTAGCCAATTGAATGGCAGAACTGCTATCACATTGAATTATAGTACCCTCATTCTCCTCCATTCCAATCTTTTCAATAATTCTCTTAAGCCATATACATTGACATGCACAAAGAGCTGCCGCTATATATTCGACCTCAGTGGTAGATAAAGTCACCACTGGTTGTTTCTTTTAAGACCATGATACAACTTCAGGCCCTATCATGAACACATATCCAGAAGTACTCCTTTTATCATCAAGATCACCAGCATATCCACTGTCTGTGAATGCCAAAAGTTTTAAGTTGCCTTATTCCTTTTTGAAGAAAATTCCTAGCTTAGTTGTCCCCTTCACAAACCTCAGAATCCTCTTGGCTGCCAACCAATGTAACATGGTTGGCCTAGACATGTACCTGCTAATGAGACTTACAGCATACATTAAGTCAGGACGAGTCACAGTTAAATACATGAGACTCCCAACTACTTGTTTGAACAAAGTTGAATCAACTTTAGTTCCTCCTTCATCCTTTGTCAGCTTTGTACCCGGTACAATTGGAATTTTTACAGCATTGCTACTTGCCATCTCAAACCTTACTAACACCTCACGTGCATATCTTCTCTGACAAATAAAAATACCATTTGCATTTTGCAACACTTCTACTCCAAGAAAATGCCTCATTTTTCCCAAATCGGACATATCAAATTCCAACATCATTGATTTTTTAAACTCAATGCACATACTCATATTATTTCCAGTGAAAATTAGATCATCTACATAAATACTTACTATCAAAATTTTACCTCCTTTTGACTTGGTGAACAAAGTATGTTCACTATAACATTTCTCAAAGCCTTCACGTAGAAAATATGCCTCAATTTTGCTGTACCATGCCTTTGGTGCTTGCTTGAGGCCATATAATGCTCTTTTTAATTTGAAAAACTTTTCTTCTTCTCCTTGTTTAATGAATCCTTCAGGCTGATGTTCAAATACTTCCTCCTTGAGATTACTGTGAAGAAAAGCACTTTTAACGTCATGTTGAAAAACTTCTCATCCACGTTGTGCTGCTATGCAAGTATTACTCGAATGGTGTCGAGTCTTGCTACTGGTGCAAATACTTCAGTATAATCTACTTCATAACGTTGTGCATAGCCTTTAGCTACCAATCTTGCCTTGTATCTTTCCACATCCCCATTTTCATTAAGTTTGGTCTTGAAAACCCATTTAACTCCAATGGGCTTAGCATCCTTAGGCAAATCCACTAGTTCCCAAGTCTCGTTTTTCTCTATAGCTTCAATTTCTGCAGCCATAGCCTCTCTCCACTTCTTACTCTTGACTGCCTTTTCAAATAAGAATGGATCATCCAATGTTTCCATCATCATTGCATACATATCTTCTTCTTCTGAAAGACCTTCACCTGCTTCATAATCTGCCATCCATACTGATTCATTTCTAATTCTTTTACCCCTCCCTTCAACTGCAACTTCTTCAGTGTTTACTTCATTTGAAGATAAATTATTTGAACCTTTATTGCTACCTGAAACATTCTCAATATTTTCCTCCTCAACATGCTCTTCAATTCTTTCTACATCATCTTCTAGTACATCTAACTTCAAATTTTCTTCAATTCTGCCCCAATCCTAACTCTCTTCTTCTTCAAATAGCACATCATTGCTAATGATAATCTTCTTAGTGGCTGGATCATATAGCCTATAAGCTTTGGATTCATCACTAACACCCAACAGTACACACTTCTTACTCTTGGAATCTAACTTACTTCTTTTCTGGTCTGGAATGTGGACATAAGCTATACATCCGAAGATTCGAAAATAATCCACCGTTGGCTTCACACCACTCCATGCTTTCTCTAGAGTTTTTTCTTTTACTACCCTAGTTGGACTCCTGTTTTGAATGTGCACACACCACTTTACAGCTTCGGGCCAGAACATGTTTGGAACATTCTTCTCAATTAACATTGAACGCACTGCATTCATGATTGTTCTATTTTTCTTTTCAGCTACTCCGTTTTGTTGTGGAATGTACACCGCTGTCAACTGCCTGCTTATACCTTGAGTTTTACAGAATTCCACAATTCATTTGAGTTGAACTCACCTCCTCTATCTGTTCTCAAACAGGTTATATATGCACCAATTTCCTTTTTTACACATGCTTTGAGATTTTTAAATGCAACAAAAGCTTCTGACTTCTCATGTAAAAAATAAACCCAAGTTTTACGTGATAAATCATCAATAAAGCTTATGATGTACCTTTTATCACTATTGGAAGCTGGTGTGATAGGTCCACATAGATCAAAATGCACAAGTTGAAGCTGCTTCGATGCTCTCCATGAACTATGCCTTGGTATAGATTCTCTGTTTTGTTTTCCAACCAAGAAAGATTCACATAATCTTTCTGGAACTTTGAGTAGAGGCACACCATTTACCATATTTTTGTGTGCAAGTGTTCTCAACCCCATATAATTCAAATGGCCAAAGCGACGATGCCACAAATGTGATTCTTTCTCAGATAAAGCTTCAGCTTGAAGCACATAGAATTCTTTGTTGGTTCTCTAGATGCTAATAGATAGAACATTCTATTTCCACTCATGTTAGTTTGCATAATTAAGCCTCTTCTAGGATGTAGATTTTACAAGTCCCCTGCTGAATTAAAGTAGATAAACGTTTCTCCTGAAGTTGTCTTATGCTTAACAAATTGCTCTTCAACTCAGGTATGTAAAAAACATTTGAAATTACCTGAGTGATGTCATTCACTTGAAAGCGTACAATTCCTTTAGCCACCACTTTCATTCTCGTGTCATTACCAAGCTTCACCGTTTGTTTAAATCCTTCATTCAACTCAGAGAACCATTCTTTGTTTCCGGTCATATGATTGGACATCCATAGTCAAGAAACCAGGTTTCTTCTCTTTTCATTTGGGAAGAATCGACATAAGACATTAACAAAAGCTCTTCTTCTTCTCCATATTCAGCATAGTTAGCGTGCTTTTCCCAGTCAGGGCACTCATATTGAAAGTGTCCCAATTGATGACATTTGAAACATTCTATTGTGGCTTTATTTTGAGAAAATCTCCCTCTTCTTCTACCTCGACCTCCTCGAAATGAGCCTCTACCTCTTCTTCTTCCTGGCTTATCATTATAAGAGACTCTTAAGGCTTGTTCTTCCTCCTAACACCCATGCATTCTTTGTTCTTGAACAAACAAACTTCCATGGAGCTCATCAATGGTCATAGTATCTAAATCATTTGACTCCTCAATTGAGCAGACAACATAATTGAATTTGGGAGTCAAAGATCTAAAAATCCTACCCACCACCGTGCTTGGCTGCACATTTTCACCATTCACCTTCATCCTATTTACTACCGTTAGAATTCGTGCAATAAAGCTATCAATCTTTTCTCCTTCCTTCATAGTCAGCATCTCAAACTCCTTTCTTAGTGCCTGCAATTGTGCTCTCTTCACCTTTGTGGATCCCTGATACTTCTGCTTCATCGAATCCCATATTGCCTTTGATGTACTTTTGTCAAGAATAGTTTCCATGATCTCTCTATCAATTTCTTGGAATAAAACATTCTTGATCTTCAAATCCTTGAGCTTAGCTTCCTCGACACTCTTCCTCTATGTCTCACTTGCTAATGAAGTTCCTATTGCTGGGGACGGTATCCTTTCATTCACCAGATTCCACATTTCTTTGCTCCTTAAGCAATTCTCCATCAACATTGACCAATGGTCGTAATGGCCGTCAAACTTTGGAGTCACGAATTTCTCTGAGGTTGTCATTCTTCCACTCACTTTCACACTCCTATTTTAATCAGGTCCCTTATAGAGCTCTGATACAAAATGTTAAAAACAGAACTCAAAAGGTTAAGAAAACTGAATAGAGGAAATGTGTATTTCAATTGAATAAACTATTGGCTTTTATAGCCTTTTACACAAAAGAAAAATAGCAAAAATCTACGTTTTACAAGCCTACAATGTAGTAACTAGAAAACAAATCCTATTTCTCCTAAAGAATGGGTATTATTATAACAAACAAGTTGAAACAGTAAAATCAAAACAACTAACCTATAGCTAACAAGCATTACCAAGAGCAGTTTTTGAAAAATTTAACTCCAAGCTTGGCTTGTACAGTATTTACAATCTAGCTTGAGGAGGAGTTTAGAATTATATAATCAAAATTTATTTGATTTGATTTTATTCCAACTAAATGGTGTTTTCCTTTGTTAGAATAGATCTTATCTTAGGGTACATTTTTTTCTTTTTTGTTCCATCTTCTTCTATTATATATACTCTTGTATTATTGGGTTAAAGGAATGAAAAATAAGAAAGAAAAACCTTTTTCTTCAAATACTTACATTCATCGTGAAAGAACTAAACACATAGATGTAAGGTACCATTTTATGAGAAATGAGAAAAGAATAAAGGTTCTAAAAGTGGGCACTACTGATAATCCTAACGATATGTTCACTAAAGCAGTTCCACATGGAACGTTCCAACATTGTTTGGACTTACTGAATGTTTACAGTTGTTGAGGTCCCTAAGGGACCATCTGAGGTAGAGAGAAAAACATCTGAGTTTGTTGTACACCTGGTTATATATCTGAATCTGGTATTCATATGAGTCTAGTATACATCTAAATCAGGAATACATCTAAGTCTGGTATGCATTTAGCATACATCTGGTTTATCAGGAACATCTGGTATACTACTGGTCCAATCTGTTGTATCTAAAGGAGAGTTCAAGTTAAGATGGAGATTTGTTGAGATATACCTTTGGAGCGATTTAATGTCATACAATTAGTTAGTCGGGGGTCTCGCTGCCCAGTTAGCGAGTGGGGATTCGAAGGTAGTTTTATTACGTATATGAGCTTTTAATGTAATTGGGCATTTATCTGTAATATGTTTTAATGAGCGTTCCTATATAAACTCGAATTGAAACCCTAGCCTCTATGATGGTAATTCATTCTATATTAAAATTGTGTCTTCTCTTTGTCCGTGTACTAACTAACACAACATTAGTAAACCACGTAAATTATGTGTTTGTTCTTCTTTCTCATTTTTTTTTTATCTTTGATTGATTGCTGATTTCCGATTTTATAACATAAAGATTTATCGACCAAAATAAAACAATCTGAAAGTGTAGGAATGAAAATGTTAATTTTAACCAAATTATTGATGTTGTGTAGGTGAATAAATAAATACCGGCCAGTTAAGAGGACCAATCAATGGGGGAGTACTAGTCTTGATGTAAGATCGATCTGGATTGGGTGAAGTCACTTTACGAGATCTGAAAATTTTGTTCATAATTAGTATCAGTATTTAGCTATATAAATAAATGAAAAACATCATTTCAAAAGAAAAAAAGAGAAAAGAAAAAAAATTGGCATACAGAGACAAATCTGCAACATGAGAAAAGTTTTGAAGGCCTGAATTATTTGGATTGATTTGATGAGGCCTATCTTGTTCTGAATCAACTGCTTCATATTGTACTCCGAATCCTACCTGATCATCATTATAAACTCCAAATTGATCATCAGTCTTAACCATGGATGTAAGAGCAATCTTAATATGTTTCTAAAAAAAAAGAGCAATTTTAATATATTAGAAACCAAGAGATCTATGGTTTGAATCCTCCCATCCCCTATAATACTAAAACAATAAAGGATAAAAATCTTAAACGTGTGGATTAACTTCTACTACCTACCTTCATAATTGTTAGTTTTCACCTTATAAGATGTGTGAGCTACTTTCATCAACTAATTAATTTTGAGATGTAACTTATATAATCTATTAGTAATTAAATTATATGCTTAATCTGAAATTTGAAAGTTAAAAACTAAATTGGGGAGGAGGCACAAACCATATAAAGAGGGTATTTCAGCTCTTAAATAAAATGAAAGTCAAATATCAATTTTTAGGATCAAACTCATGACCGTTGAATTGAATTGAATTGCAACCAATTCAAGATTATGATTTGAACTATTATGTCTCATTTCAATTACTCAATCGAGGCTTTCAATGCTTGGTTAGCGAGTTGAGATCTTGTTGAAATAAATAACTAAGTTTTATATTTCATATTGGACTTTTTTTTTATGCATTTTGGGTAGTATGTTGTATTAGAATGTTATTAGAGTGCACTATATAAAGTCTTTTAAAACCCTAGTCTCTTTCGTAAAACCTTTTGTATTCTTATTTTCTAAATAGCATCAATAGTAATTTATATAGATGAGCCATCATAGAGTGGTCTAGTGGTTTAGAAGGATTTTAGGGAATTAAGAGGTGATGAGTTTAATTCATTGTGGTCATGTACCTAGGAATTAGTTTTCTATGAGTTTTCTTGATATCTTTAACCTTGACAATAGTCAAGGTGTGCACAATCTAATCCAGACAATCACAACGTTTATAGATAGATAGAAACCTTTATTGATGGTGAAGAATCAATTTCTTCCTGGTTGCTCAGAAATTTACAATATTTTAGAGTTGTAGGGATTCGAACCTACAACTCGATAATACATGTCAGTTACAAATGGTTATATCGTCCTTTGCCAGCAAAATTTCTAATTTTAGATAGAACAAAAGTTTATCTAAAAACAATAGTATTTAAAAAATGCTTCATATTTCTAAAGTCTACTACTTTAGGGTTAGGTGACTTTGTTCGCTCTGAGGGAAGTTTTGACTTCAAGCCTTGGATTTTTTTCGAGGTAGGGTTTTGGGGTGTCTGTTTATTGTTGGGCTTCTTCATTTTTCTTTAGAAGAAGCTCATCTGTAGGTAGCAGAATATCGATAGCAATATCGCATACCGGTTGAACATAATATTATATATATTATAAATTAATGAGACCTTTTTTGAACGGAAGAAGACCGTCAAAGAAGAACCATATTCGAGAATGGTAGAGGGGGTTAGGGGATTCGTCTGCACATGCAAGAAAATGGAATACGAAAGAAGAGATTTTGAAGATAAAGGGATTGTCATGTACCCATCCCCATAATTAGGGTTATTCATAGAAGTTTGGAAAGAGTTTTACTAAGGTGAGATTAGACCTCGCTAGTGATGAAGGTAATAAACATTTATGGTTGATGTTCTCAATAAACGACCCATGTAAGAGATGTTGCAACATGTGGGATTCTTCGTGTAGAGTGTGTTGAAGTTGTCAAGGCTCACCTCAGATTGAATGTGTCGAAGTAGGGCCATCAGACCTCTCTATTGTGGAAAAGAAAACTTAGGGTTGTATGTGGTCATGGTGTATGAGTGGTGTGGTTATTTGGTCTTGGTCGAAGTTGTGGAGTAAGACTAAGTCATAGGTTTGGGGTGATTATTTTTATTGTTTTTTTTAACTCTTTCTATTGCTTCTCTTCTATAATTTTTTTAAAATGACCACATTTTACTATTTACTAATTTGAAATTTTAATATTATTAAACCGATTTTAATTAAAATAAAGGGAATTTGCTACCGATAGCAATTTTTGGCCCATCTATTTTAATTATAGCACAAATTGTAAACAAATTCATGCATAACAGATTTTGTACATTCTTTTTCAATGTCCAAATACACCTTTTTTCTTTTAACTTCCTCTTCAAGCTTTAAGCCTTCTTTCTCGCTCTTCTCTACAATTTCTTCTTCCTCTACAAGCTTCAAGTCATCCTTCTTTCCCATTCTTCTCTACCATTTCTTTGTGCGCTTTCTCTTCTTGCGATTTTGTGGTTGTACGTTGGGTTTCTACGGCTTCTTTGGATTCTTTACATTTGGGTTTCTACGGCTTCTTTACCTTTGGGTTTCAACAACTTCATTTTGGTTTCTACGTCTTCTTTACATTTGGTTTCAACAGCTTTTTTGGTTTGAACCTAAACGTACTAATTTTTTCTTTGGGTTTTCAATCTAGGTTATATCAATAACACTGATAGAAGTTCATGATTGACTTCTATCGGGATTCTACAACTTTCTGGTTCAATCTATACCTAATGATTACTTCTTTGTGGTTTTGAATCTAGGTTCTATCAATAACACTGATAGAAGTCAATCTGATTGACTTCTATCGATTTTTATAGCTTCTTTGGTTTGACCTAAACCTAATGATTTCTTCTTTGGAGTTTTGAATCTAGTAACTATCAGTAACACTGATAGAATTCAATCTGATTGACTTCTTTCAATTATAAAACTGATTGAATTCTTTTAATTCAACTGATAGAAGTCACTCAGTTTTATAAGTGATAGAAGTTAGTGAATTTATTTGATAGATGATACCAATACTATATTTAATTGCCTCTTTTTATATAGGAGGAGTTTAAAAAACATGAAGTGTAGGTTTAGGATCTATCAGTTACAAAACTGATTGAATTCTATCAGTTCAACTGATAGAAGTCAATCCGTTTTGTAAGTGAGTCAATCAATTTATTTGATAGATGATATCTAATACTATGTTTAATTGCCTCTTTATATAAGGTACATTGTTAATTGATGGATATAAATAATTTTCCTTTCAGATTTTTCACCATGGTTAAGCTTCCTATTATTGTCTTTCATGGTGGGAGATGGAATGCAAATGGTTCTTATGAGAACTATAAGGTTTGTGGAGTTTTGGTTGACGAAGTAATGAGTTTTTAGGGTTTTGGATTGTTGATTCTGGCAGAGTTAAAATTGAATGTACATCGGTATTCTTTACAGTTATTAATCTTATTGGATTATGGCCAAAATACCCCTCATTTTTCAAATTTTGGAGGATAAAGATGTAGACTGGTTCTTAACTTTAGTGAAGGATAATAGTACAAGACATCCATTAGTGGTTGATATCAATGATTTTTTTTAGAGGGGACACCTAGCAGTGTTGTTAGCCATTCTAATTTGTTGGTGTCTTCCTTAATAATAGATGATGATATTGGTGTTGATGTCCCATTTCATGTCATTCAAGATATTCAATTGGATTGTGCATTTAATGTAAAAGATGTATTTGCTAGCAAAGAAGTGTTGTGTAGTTGTTTCAAATACATAGCTGTGAAAAATAATTTTGAGTTTAAGACTCCCAGATCCAGCAATAGAGCACTTGAGTTTCAATGTTGCAAATATGATTGTTTATGGAATGTCAAGGCATCTCGTTAAAGGAATACTGATTTATGGATCCTTAGGAAGTATGTTTCTATTCATAATTGTCCTTTGAATAGTATTCAAACATCTCATAGGCAAGCATCATCAATTTTAGTTGGGGATTCATTAAAAGAAGAATTTAGGTTTAGTTCCTATAAAATTTGACTCCGAAACAAATTAAGCTTAAAGCACGCTCAAAGCTTGGCGTTAGTGTGAGTTATTCAAAAGCATATAGGGCTAAAGAATACATCATGAAGGTGTTGAAGGGTGATGCAGCTGAATCCTCGGCTTTGATTACAAAAAATTTCAAGAAGTTAGAAGAAATGAATGTAGGTTAGTACTGATTGAGTTCTATCAATCATTATTTATTGAATGCTATCAATCAATAATTGACTTCTATCACACTAATGAATGATATATTCATTTTTGTAGGAACATACACGGCAGTTGAAACTAATGATGAGGGACATTTCAAATATTGTTTTATGGCAATGAGTGCTTCTATTGAAGGTTGGGAGTTTTGTAGGCCTAATATATCTGTGGATGAGACTTTCTTGAAGGAAAAATTTGGAGGCATTCTGCTAACAGCTTCAACTATGGATGACAATAATCAAATATTTCCACTTGCTTTTAGTATTGTTGATTCAGAAAACGATGTTTCATGGCTTTGGTTTTTTTAGAATATGAATAAATGTTTTGGACATCCTGAAAATTTGGTTTTCATGTCAGATAGGCATTTGAGCATTCCAAAAGGTTTTTTGTCTGTTTATCCAGATGTGGAATATTGTGTTTGTATGCAACAATTGTTAATGAATCTTAAGTTACACTTCAAAGGATCTATGATAGATAAGATTTTCAAGTGTGCAAAGGCTTATACAGTTGAAGATTTCGAATATAATACGAGATTGTTGGAGTCTATACACCCCACTATTCGTCAATATTTATTTAATGCTGGTTATAAAAAGTGGGCGCGGGCATATTCTAGGAAAAGAAGATATAGAATGATGACTGCAAATAATGCAGAAAGCATAAATTCACTTTTAAAATAGCCTAGAGATTATCATGTAGCAATGCTTCTTGAGTCTACTAGAGACACGTTGCAATCATGGTTTTATGAGCGAAGGGAAGTTGCAACTTCTACGACAACAATTTTGTCTACTTGGGCTGAAAAGGTTTTACGAAAAGGACATGATGCATCTAGAACTTTCAAAGTAAGGTATTTCTTTCAATTTTCGATTCGTATAGTTTTTTTTACCGTAAACAATTATTTATTAGCATTTTTTTTATTTGTAGGTTGATTCTATCAACAATTCAGAACATAAAGTAATTGACGAGATTAATCAGTTTTTGGTTTACCTTGATACTTGGTCATGTACCTGCCGTGTTTGGGATCTCGATGAAATTTCATGCTCTCATGCTCTTGCTGCTATACGTGCACTAGATTTGAATCCTTATACTTTTGTATCTGAATTTTATTATTCTAATACTTTGGCAGCAACTTATAGAGGGTTAGTTCGTCCGGTTGGAAATCATCCTAGTTGGAAGGCCTCGCAAACAAAGGATACCATCTATAGGTGAAGCAAGAACTTACGTAAGGTGTAGTCGTTGTCATCGAGTTGGACATAATTGTAGAACTTGTAAATTTGCTTCTGTTGTACAATGATATTCAACTCTCTCCTTGCCGTCTTTTTTGTTTGTTGTGTTCTACATTTTGTAGTCTGGAAGTTAAGTTTGTAAGTGGATATATTCACAAACTGTGCTCTGCACCACTTTCTTGTTTGTTTTGTACTTTCGTAAGTATGTATAGTGGTAGCATTCAAATAGCTCTCGGCAGTAGCCTTCAAAGGTCAAGCTCTCTGTGTTCTTTCTTTGTGTTGTGTAAATTTCTACAACATGTAAGCTTCACTGCCTTTTGGCTTTCCTTGTACATGTTTTCTACTGCACATAAATCAATAGAAGAAGCTTATTGGTTTCCAATTTCTGTTTTAATTCTAAGCTTTGTAAATGGAATTATATCAGTTGCATTGACTCTATTGATTGGAATTATATTAGTTGCATTGACTCTATTAGTTGGAATTATATATCAGCTACATTTACTGATAGAATTCCCTTAATTAAACCAAATCAACAGATTAAAGGTAGTAGAATTATTTTTTTGTAGCAACACTACTCCTTTGAACACTACAAAGAGAAAGAAGAGAACAAGAAAGAGAAAGAATACTCCTTTGAACACTACAAAGAGAAAGAAAAGACAAGAAAAAGCTGTCTACAAAACAAATCTGCACCCATTTGAAGCAATGGAACAATCCCATATTGGTTTAAATGGTATCATTCCCAAATTCAGATTTCATTCATTCATTCACAAACTTCATTCATAATTGAACTCCAAGCACAACAAAGTAATTGAATTTCAAAACAAAAGTAAATTGTCTAATAATCCAAACAAAAAGGAAAATGTACAAAAGTAAGCTATTCTTTATACAAAAGTAAGTCATTTTCCTTCTTTGTTCATATTAAAATGTACAAAACCTATTCTTTATTCAATCTTGGTGACTGCCTTACTGGGGACTTCGGGGATAATGCTTTTGTTTTTGCATTTGGAGAATCACTATCTAACAATTGTAAAGCTTTTAATGCTTTTTTCATCCCCTTTCCTTTCTTTGTTGCTTTTATCTTGTTAGCTATTCTTTCAGCAGATTCATTCTCTAATCTTTTTTTTTGTAGGCATTATCTCCCTATTCATCCTTTCAGCAGCAACCTTAGGACGATATCTCTTTTTCCCTTTCTTGTCATTTGTTTTTTTCGTTCTATTTTCCCTTTCTTCGTCTTCGTCATTCTGTTCTTCTTTTTCCTCTTCTTCTTCAAGCTGTTCTTCTCTTTGGTCTTCTTTGTTTTCTTCTTCGTTTTCTTCACTACCTTTTTCCTTCAAGAACAAATCAGCAAAAATTAGATTCATAAAAAAATCTTTAGGGAGCTGAAATTACTATGAAAAAATCAGCGAAAACAATACTTCCTATGTGTGTAAACCAAAGCCTTATTTCCTACCACTTTAAGCAGATCAATTAGATTAATAAGTCAAACTCAACCTAATAGTGTCAAGACCAAAAAAAAAATGTTTCTCATCTTGTAGAGTGATCAATGGTAATTGTTAACTTAAACCAATTCAAGAGGTCAATCAACTCGCTGGAACTGGTAGAAGTCTATTAGTGGAACTGATAGAAGTCTATCAGTGGAACTGATAGAATTCTATCAGTAGAAGTGATAAACATCTATCAGTTCCACTCAATCCTTTCACCAGCAACCTTAGAAAGTTACATCACTTCAAATTTCATAACATATAAGTATTGTACAAGTCTAAACTGCTAGAAATATCATCTTCAATATACACCTACCATTTATAAGAAGCAATATGAAATAAGTAAATAAACATATATAACAGTGTAAGGACCCAACAAAAGGTTTTCCATCTTGCGGAGAGATCAATGGTAATTGTTAACTTCAACCAATTCAAGAAGTCAATCAACCTGCTGGAACTGGTAATAGTCTATCATTCGAACTGATAAACGTCTATCAGTGGAACAGTTAGACTTTTATCAGTGGAACTGATAGACGTCTATCATTTCCACTCAATCCTTTCACCAACAATCTTAGAAAGTTACATCACTTCAAATTTCATAACAGATAGATATTATACAAGTCTAAACTACCAGGAACCAGTCAATTTCATAACAGATAGGTACAATACAAGTTTTATCAATGCAAATTCCAACAACTTAGTGCAGTACAGTTTATCATTAAAAAAAGCAGAAGAATGACAAGTATAAAAACGTACCTTTGGAGCTTTAACTTGATCATCTACTTGAGCAATATCATCTTCAATATCCACCTACCATTCATAAGAAGCAATATGAAAGAAGTAAATATTTCATTTATGAAGCACTAAAGAAGTTAAATAAATTAATTCAAATAAATATCTATACCTACTGTTTTCGCATAAGTAGTTGCATAGTCAACTATCTTATCCACATCTGTATTCTATTTGATCAAGTCTAGTGGGTTGTGGAACATTATTCTTGAATGACTGTTTCTCTTGTGATTTTTTTTCTTTGTTTACTTCCATCAAGTTATTCAAAGCTTTTAAAATTTTGGCTTGAACAACCTTGAGCTCCTCTTGTCCTTTCTTCAAATCTTCTATAACTTTACACATTGAAGTTAACTTTTCACTCAATGTGTTATTTTTCTCTTCTTCTTCTTCTTCTTCTTCTTCTTCTTCTTCCGTACTATAATTATCTTTCTCCTCCATTTTTTCCTTATTTCCTTCTTCTTTTTCTTCTCTTTCATTTCTATCTTCTCCTTCACTGTAATTATCATCAGTTTCTTCATCTGCTTCTTCAATGAGATATTTTAGAGTCTCTATTTAAAGTTCTTCTTCTGTTGGTATCAATGGTTTTACTGAGAACTAATAAAAAAAAGTTTTGAGATTAATCATCAATCAGTTTTACTTATTGTATTCAATAAAAAAGCAATAAATTTAGCTTACCCTCGAAGACTAAAAAATTATTTACTTAAATATTTCAAAATCTTCCTAGCCATGTGCCGACCATCTCAACATTCTTGGCCCTATGGTTTCAATTCTCCGTCTGAACCCCATTTCAGCCAATAATGGGATTACTTCAAAGGCCCAAAATATGAGCACTAGGGGAAATCCTTGAAGTGAGATAGACAGGGCATTCTTTTTCGTACACTTCCTAAAATATTCTAAAGTGATGTTAAAGCACTCTCTACCCCAAGGAAATGATTGAAACTTCTCATCATTATCTATTAATTTGAAATGAGTTGGGTTTATTTTGTTGTGGGGTTGTTTCGGGAGTAGCAAACACTCCAGAATGTATATGTTTGCAAATTTGACTCTCAAGCATTCATTGGTCGATAATTGTGGCAAAATATAAAAGGAAGCTACAAGTTTGTTTCTATCAATGAGTTTGACATTGTTAAAAAAGTTCGAACTCAAATTACTATTATCGTCCTCATAAATCTCCTGAACAGGTAACTCTCCACAATTTAACCCACTGATGAGACAAAAGTCTTTAATCCCAAATTCAATGAAATGACCCTCAAGGTTGAATGCCAAAGTGTTTTTTTTATTTGTTTCACATTGCCTCAAGGAAAGGTGTGAAAACAATTGATTATGAAGTTTTCTGGTACGCAACTCTAAGAAATGCCCAAAGGGACCCCTCCTATACATTTCTAGCTCTCTCTCAGTTAGAAATCCTTTTATATGTTCTACTACTTCGAGTTTGGTGTAGACATTTATTTTTTATGGACGAGTCCAATCATTTTTTTCGATGATTAGCTTCCTTTTCTTCTGTTAAAAGAAGTCAATCCTTTAGTACTCTATATTTTTTAAATTCCACAACCTGTCACACAAATTATCACAGTTATTTTTTGCTTACTTCAATGGGTTTCATCTTCTTTGAAGAGGATGTCCCTGCCTTAACTAAACTTATTTTTGCCATCTGTTAAACATTATTAAAGTTAGTCATTGACACAAACATTAGTAATATTCAAAACAATAAAAATATAGACACTAAAGTATCTTTTATCAGTTAAATTGATTGATAACAGATCGATAAAGTATCTTTTATTAGTTAAATATATTTATAACAAACACTCGAGTATCTATCTTAGTTAAACTGCTAACTATAAACCAAAACAATAAACATATATAACATACACTCAAGTATCTTCTGTCATTTATGATCAAATATCACTACAACTTCGTAAAAAATTCATTAACTCAAAAAAAGTCTTGATAGAAGTCTATCAGTGGAGCTGATAAAATTCTATCAATGGAACTGATAGAAGTCTATCCGATTAGAGCCGAAGTAAACATGATCAATGAAATGATAAATTATGGCATTTTTCATACCTAAATCAGTAAATTTTAGTGTGCCATAGAGTGTTAGGGTTTAGAGAGGGGGTTGCAAGAGCCATGCATAAATTCGTTCCAAAAAAACAAAAAAAAAATCAGCTACAATGGAAGAGTTCCAATCAATGAAGTACCCACCGCCATTGGCAACACATAGAGAAAACGAAGGGGTCGAATAGAAAACGTACCGAAACTAAATCACAGGAAGTAAGAAAATTAGATAAGTGAGCGAGGAAGAAAAGACGTCGATCTTCAGGGTGACGGCGATGAGAAGTTGTGACGACTAGGAAGAAATCGTGAAGAAAAGACGTTGATCTTCAGGGTGACGGCGATGAGAAGTTGTGACGACTGGGAAGAAATTGTGTAGAAAAGACGTCGATCTTCCGGGTGACGGCGATGAGAAGTTGCGACGACTGGGAAGAAATCGTGTTCGGAGGTTTTCTTTTTTTTTTTTTGACGAAGAAGGTGTCTACGTGTTTGTGTGGGAAGATGTCTTGTGGGGAGAATTTTAAGTAAGGGTTTTTTGGTAATTTTACAAGCCTAGGGTATTTTTTTGCTAAATATGAATAAATTTAAGAAATGTGTTGTTGAGAGAATTATTTATTTATTTTTTAATATCCATGAAAAGTCCCCAATATTTAAAGGTCAAATAGAGATGTTAAAAATAATTATAAATTTATTTTATGAAAATCCTCTAAAATTAATTTGTTACAAATTTTTTGATAATTAAATATTATAGAAAAATAAAAACTCACTCAAATACCTTTTTTTTTTTTAGAGGAACTCACTCAAATACTTGATTAAAGACAAAAAGAAAAAGCCATGGTTTTATTAAGTTAAAAATATGGATGTGGAGATTAAAATTTGTGGTGAGGTCTTGGGGTATGACTATTTGGGTAAAGTGGTGATTTGAAATATCAGTGGGGCCCAGCCCTGTGTTCTCTTTTTCCTACTCACCGGCATGGTATAGCAAGTCAATATTGCGTTTGTGATTTTCCTTAAATTATGGGCTATCTCTTCAACCTTCCATTTTTATTTGTTTTAACTGGGTGGGTTAAGGTATATGTTTGGATAGAACCTTTGTGCAAATTTGTATGCCGATTAATTTTTAATTTTACTCTTTTGGTTATTAAATATACATTATTTACTTCTTTTGTTGATAATTTATTGAAGAGTTGATTTTTCACGTTTGAATATTTTCAAAATAATTTTATATGAAGCAATTCTCCATAAAGTTTTATTTTATTTTTGTGAAGTCTCCATAAACTTTTATAACTTTTTTTTTTATATTTAATTCAGTAACCATTCATAAATCATTCATTCAAGCAAGAGTTTTTTACAATAATATTTCATGGTACTTCAAGCCAAATAAAGCTTATTACTTACTAAATAACATTAAAGATTGTTTGGAGAAGACTTTGAAATGAGTGGTTGGAGTTGTGGGCTTGAAGGAGAAGTTTTTTTTTCTCATTAAAGGAGAAGTTTTTTCTACTTACTCCACACTCATTTCCCATTTTACCATCCATGCACCTCTTAGATGTACCCATGTGTTTAATCCATTTTGTCTCTATTTTCATTTACTTATTTTCTTCTTCTCTTTTTTTGGTTGAATTCTCATAGCCGGCATGTGAAGTTATGATAATGGTGTTTGATGTACAACCAAATTAAGTATAACACCAAAATTTAATCATACAAACAATTAAAATGAGTCGGGATGAAAGTTTAAAAAAGTAGCATATCGATACAAGGCAAAATATAAATCTATATAAAAACACTAATTTTTTAATTTTAAAAAATCAATTGTTTGAACTCTTCAAACATGAAGACAATACTACTCAAACCACTCAAGTTACTTAAAATACTAACGAATGTGAGAATATCCAACAATTCTCGCATTCAAAAGAAACAAAAAACGATTGAAATTGTATTACAATCCTATCTAATATAACTTCAATTTAGATATGATCTTTTTTCCTCTTAATGTTCCCAAAATAAAACTAAACAATTATCATCATTCATATGTACATATGAACAAAAAGAAAATCAATAAAGGCTTTTTTTTGTGAAAGCCAATCAACCAGCTAGCATTATGAAGCTGGCTAGGTTTGTCTAGAGCCCAATGGGCTGGCCCACAGCCAATGAAGCCCAATTGTACTTGTTGTCTCTTTGTCTAAGCTTGTGCTTCAAATTCAACTGCTGTACAACTTCACAAAAGTTTCTAATGAATGGGGTTTAGAGGCTGGAATCTCCTTCACTATTGTTCCATTTCTGTATATTTTAAAAGCTGGAATTGTGCTCACATTCTCCAACTTTGCCAAATAAGGATGTTCTTCTATCTCCACCTGATGTCCCAATTATCACTAATTAGCATTCTAATCCCAATATTAAAAAGGTAAAAAGATCATTTCTACCATAAACTTTCAATACAATCAAACTACACCTAGGACTTTGAGAAGTGTTACCATTTAAACTGTTTGATGAGTACAAAATTTGATTTTAAAGAAAAATTGAGAAAAAAAAAAATAAGAATCCCACATTCAAAAGAAGATAGGTAAGTTATTTCATTCGTTGTTAATTGGTTTTGAGATGAAAAAAAAAGATTTTGAGATAAAATATCATATAATCTAAGAAAATTACCTTTTTAATCTTTTAGTTTTTTTTATCTAATTTTAATTTTGTCTTTATATTTTAAAGTTGAATATTTTTACTTCTAACATTTCAATGACGCTCACATTTAGTTCATATTAGTTTAATCATAATTTTAGTTCATATTACTTTATACAATTAACGATTTTGTTATTTGAGGACTATGAAATTGAAAGTTTAAGAGTTAAAATAATAAATTTAAATAAGTCATAAGCGTTTATTTTCTTTTTTCGATTTTAAAGGATGAGAGAATAATTAGGGCCCCGTTTGATAACTATTTTGTTTTTCGTATTTTGTTTATGAAATTTAAGCCTAAAACAACTACCTTACTATACTTTTTTCTTTATTTGGATATCTACATCTTACCTATATTTTAATAAATAAAACCAAAATTTGTAAAAAAAAAAAAAAAACTTCCAAAATCTTGTTTATGTTTTTTAAATTTTGTTAGTATTCTCCTACTTTCTTAAGAAAGATGGATACATGATGGAGCACATGGTAGAAAATTTGAATAGAAATAGACTTAAATTTCATAAACAAAAAACAAAATGATTATCAAACGGAACCTAAATATTTACCTTGAGAAAATTGACCGATGGAAACTGCTTGTAAACTTGCTCAAAGACTTCTAGTTCATGTTTATGGTAGCTTTTGTTGCAAAACCAGACCACTGACATCCCTGCCAATTTATACCATTACTTAGAAATGTAAAAAAATATATATATATTAAAATAATGAGTTTTCTTGTGATTCTTACTCACCAGGAGAAGTAACAAAGTGCCTAAAACGGTCATAGCTAGAAATAGAAACCAAATTAGAACCAAATTTCAAGTCTTTGACATCTTCCCCATGTTGCTTTCTGAATTGGAGCTGTGCCTCAAACAGTGCCCTCCCCACTTCCTCATTCCCTGGTGTCTCCCTAATCAACACCTCATAATCTTGAATTGAAGCCTCCCATCTTTCCATCTAATCACAAATTTAGGCCAAATCAACCATTAAAACCTTAACAAAAAGAGCCCTAAATAAGCCCTTTTTTCATTAGTTTTAGGTTAAGGTGTGTTTGGATACAGAGTTATGGAAATGAGGAGCACTGGTTATGTGAAATTTTGAGTAGTTATAAGGGAGTTGGTGAAAATAAAACTTCTGCGAATGGAGAGGTTTTGAGTGGGTGTGAAACTCCCATTTTAGACGTTGAGGATATACATTAGAATAGAAAAGTGGAGCAACTTCAAAGTATTTATAAAATAGATAAACTACCTCTCATAACTAATTAATTTTGAGATGGAACACCTATACTATTTAAAATGATATCAGACTTCATTCAATCAAATAAAATTGAAATTGGGATCTAATTCAAGATCGATGAATTCAAAAGTAACACCATTTTGAAGAATATCGTATAGGAATCTTCAGGCATTTATAAAATAGGTAGGCTACTCCCGTTTTAACCAATTCATTTTGAGATGAAACTCTACACTATTTAGTAAATAAAGAGTTATGAACGATTATAACAGTAAATCTGGATTTGAATCGAGGGATTATAAAGAGATAATGTACCTAGAAAGTTTATAGAGGCTTTTTGGAGCTACTTGATTCAACCTTGAGGTTGGATCAACTCTATCCAATCACACCATTAAGCAAAAGAGGCCTAAAAGTGCATTTTTCTTTCCTGAAATTCAACTTACTTTAGCATTACAATCAGCCCTGCGGAGTCTGGCTTTGCTGTAGCATGGCTGTGCCTCAAGAGCTGCAGTGCAATCTTCAACAGCTTTTTCATACTGCCCGAGCTTTGATCGACACGCTGCTCGGTTGCATAAAAAAATCGAGTTACTGGGGTTGTTTTCTAGTCCCTCACTGTATGCAATGCAGGCTTCTGAAAATCTTGATTCCTTGAAAAGTAAATTGCCTCTCAATCTAGCTGATGAAACTACTTTAGCCCATTTTGCCACCCTACTGGCCTCCCTATTGGTTAAATCAAGCTGTGTTGATTGTTCTGCTGCTGCCACTGCCTCCTCAAACCTGCCATCAATTCAACAAAGCCAAGAACTTATATCACTAAACAAAACCAATTCATAAACTTTGAATTTAAAGATGAAATTTTGATCCTTTTCTAACCTGCCCATTGTCATGTAAACTTGTGCCTCAATGGATAAAATAAGTGCACTATCAGCTACACTAAATGACTTAGTTAGAGATCTAGTTTTGAGGGTTTGACCCTTTTGGTAAATAGCATAAGCCTCTTGATGTCTATTGAGTTTCAACAAGGCCTCAGCTTGCAAAGCATAGAGTTTATAAGCTGAATTAGAAACAGAGGAAATTGCATATTTGGTCTCTTTCAACAGAGTTTCCCATTCTTGCAACTTCCTTGCTTCAATACACTTATTCAAGCAACTCCGAAGAGCTCGAGCTTTTTCGATGTCGGTTTTCTCGCCGTAAGCGCCAGATTGCTCCAAGTGATCCAATGCTTTCTCAGGATCTCCAATTCTGCAACCAACAAACAAATTCCTGGTGATTTGAGTTTTGAAATTACTTGAGAAAAAGGATCTTTTTCCTTTTTGTTACCTGAGATAGGTTGTGGCTAAACGATGATGCGCTCTTTGATAAGAAGGCTGAATCTTTAGTGCCTTTTTGCATTCATCAATGGCTTCCATTAAACGATCTAAGCCAATCAAAGCAGCTCCTTTGTTGCTGAAATAAACAGGATTTTCTGAATCTAAAGCTATTGCTCTGTCATAAAAGGCCAATGCTTCTTCATATTTCCCCTGTGTGTAAGCCTCATTTCCCATGGATTTCAAAACATCCGGCTCTAATCTACAATTCCCACCTTGAAATTGTCGAAATTCATAGGAATTTCTCCTCTTGATGTTCCCCATGTTGCAATTTCCTCCAAGTTTTGGACTTGAATTCAAATTCTTTGAAACATAACCCAAATTACCAGTTTCAAGGCGTGGACTGTTGTTTGCCGACAAATTCCCACATCCAATTGGCTTCAAATTGCCCAAAGATGTTCGGATTTGGGATTTGGGTTCGTTGAATTGTTGCTGAGAATTCATGGCTCTGGCTTGCGCAGAGCCATTAGAGGACGATGTGGAGCTTCTTGCAGCATCAGAAATCCTTCGACTTTGAGTCTTTGGCTGAGAAATTGAAGTTCTTGGTTGATCCAAAATTGGTTTTTTAGGATTCTTTTGATCTTTCTCAGCTGGGGTTTTGGCTGAGACATCATCAGAAACAGAGATTCGATTTTGCGTCGTTGGGTTATCAGTTTTGGGTTGTTTGAGGTTGACATTTTCAGTGTTGTTTGTGGGTAAGGAATGAACAGAGGATTTCTTCAGCCATTTGCATCGTCGCTGGAAAATCCCTTTCATGAAACCACAAGGAGAGAAATCTGATTTTCTTTCCATGATTTTCACTGCAACAAATAAAGGGTAATTCACTGATTTGAAAATGGATCAAAAACAAATTAGAAAGTTCAAAAACAGAGGACAAAACAGAGCAGTAACAGAACAAAGCTAATTTTATGCTAATCTCACTACTAATATGAACATCAAACCAGAAAAACCCAGAAAAATTAATTAAAAACTGAAGAAAAAAGAATGATACCTTTCTTGTATTATAAGGTTGAATGGAAAATAAGTTGGGAAAACCAAAGAAGAGGAAGCAAAATTGAGGTTTCAGGAGGGTGAGTGAAAATGGAGCAAATTCTTATATTTATATATACAAAGAACAGAATAGAGAACTCTCAATTATTTTTTCTGCTCCACTTATCTTTCAAAACAAGGACCACCCAAATGTTTATTAACCTCGTTGAGTTCAAAGGATAACACGTGAAACAAAGCTAATTAAATTTTAACAAAATTTGGGGTTTTTTAAATATATATATATATAGATGTAACCTTGCCAATTTGTTGAAATGTTATTGGTGTCTGTTTATTTATGTATATTTTAGAAAAATTAATGGGCTTTAGAGTGGCTTCCAAGTTACCAACTTTAAATTTCGTAAATTTTTACATTTTTAAATCACACAAAAGAGATTCAACCCAGTGCCCCATTATTGTCTAAACAAATTTTGGCGTCCCTACCATTTTTATTTAGGTGAATTTAGTGTAGGAAGGAAAGATAGAGGTGCCAATAAAAACAAATATAATTATATATGTGCGTACTGCTTATGATTATGAGTTTAAATTATGGAAATCAATTGTTATTAATTTTTTTTTAAAAAAAAGTTTAAAATACTATTTTGATTATGCATTTTGAATTTTTGTTTAATTTTGATTTTTTTAATCTATTTACAAAAAAAGAAGAAAAAAAATTGCATTTAATCTTTCTTAACTACAGTAGGGGATTAAACTAAAAAAAACTACAATATGTAATTGGGGAAATCAAATAATATATTAGTTATGGGACTCAAACTTATAACTAATTAGTTATGGTGTGATCTATAATGTCAATAAAGTATTACTCCTTTTTTTACTGATTTGAGTTGTTATTGTTGAGAATTTGGCAAAATATTAACAAAATTTGTCCCGTATAGAAAGTTTTGACAAAGTATTGAAAAAATTGTCTTTCATTGAAAAGATGTAACAATGTGGTGTGCTCCCAAAATTAGAGTAAATGAGCTTGAATTCAAGGCACCTAAATTAGTATCACTTAAGCATACTAACTCTTTTGTGTACGGTACGAAAGTTGAGCAAAAGTTGTAATTAGTATAAATTTTGAAGAGTGTTTTTTTGTAATTTGAGTCGAAAATTAGTTATATTAATGAAAAGAGACCCATAAAAGTCAATTTTAAGCATTTTTGTGGCCCCTGTAAATATCAAAACAAAGCATCTGAATTTATTTTTGTAAAGAAATGTGTATGATTAAGTTGTCTGGTGGTGCGCCTTCAAATGATTATTCCTTAATTAAACCAGGCTTAATATTTAATCACCTATGTATTTTATATATCATATATTTTTGGATAAGAAGCTTCTTTTTCTCTAAAACTACTACCCCAACTACATCCACAATTGTTATTTAGATAAGAAGAAAAACCACATCCTCATTTTTATTTTAATGTACTTGCAAATTGACCTTTTTTTTTTTAGTACTCAAATGGATTAATTTGCGTTGAACTTCTCTTCAAATTACGATTATATTTAATTTTATATTTTGTAATATTGTTTCATTTTGATTTGTTCAAAAACTGTATGCAACGTGTATTAATTGGGGAAAAAAAATTAAATGTGCAAAATTCTTTTGTCTTTCTTTCGTGTCTCCGACCTTTCTTTTCTTTTTTTTTTGTTAGGTGGAGATTAGACTGCTAATCGAAGGCTTAATGTATTTAACTTTAATTATTTTTTAAAATGTGACTTTCCTCCAATATAATATTCTATTGTAATTTGTTTCTATTATTATCATCGTTATTGATTTTAATAATGAATGTTTTCTTTTTCTTCTTGCCTTTAATCATATTTTTCACTTAATTATTTAGCTTTTCTGTCTTTTTCGGGAAGATGACTTTTAATTTCTTTGGTTTTTTTTTTTCCTGTAATGGAGAATTTTTTTTATTAAATTGACGCGGTAGTCAAATTCTTTATGTTCTTTTATCAACGTATTGGGAAATTAATAATTTTAGATTAGTGGAAGTTTCTGACTATAATTATGTAAATCTTTTCTAACCATTGTCAATCTTACACAGCTTAATAACTTAGGTTGAAAATTTGTCATTAACAAAAGTTAGTACTTTCCAAACTTCACTTTGAATTTAATGACTATTCTATCAAGAGTAGGTAAAAAAAATTATAATATTTATCAATTATAGTTTATATTTAAAAAAAAAAAAAGGATTTTGATGTCTCATTCTACAATTATGATAAATATTTATCAATCTAATCTAATTAGGTTTAAATTGAGAGGTCATTCTTGCATGTCACTAATTGTTCATTAATTATGAAAATGAAAGCACTAAAGAAGGGTTTTACTTTCAATATTTTATTTTCTAATCAACTTTTAATTTTGCAACATCAATCATTTGAATTAAATATTTATGAAGGCAAAAATAGAGTTAACTTTAGTACTTAAGAGGAAACCTCCCTGATGAGAACATTCCCTTTTCATCTCCACTGAAAATAATTAACTTATGATAACTGTGGTAATCAATTGCATGAACAAGAACACACAATTACATAGCAATAGCTACCAAATGATTGCTAGTATTGGAACTTTGAGATGTAAATGCATGATTATTAAATTATACATAATTCAATTTAAGGAGTTGAGAGATGGGCCATTTTTGTACTTGATTTTTTAAAATTATTATTGCTTGTTAATTTTTTTTAATTCATTTAATCTATTAAATATTATTTATAAATCATTTTGGGTCTTTCACCTAAACTCATGTTCTTCCATCACTTAAAGTGATGTCACCATCATTTTTTTTCTCTCTCAAGTTCAAATTGATTTTTATTTTCTTTTCGAAAAGATGTTTTTCTATTATTTTATATGAAGTTCCCATATAATATAATTAGAAGTGATAATCATAACGTCTACTTCACATTTATATACGTAAGATAAATAATGAAAACTAAGTGCTTACCTCTCTGCTCTTTCCTTTGTTAAATTAGGAGAATATTGATGATGACAAGGGATTTGTCCTTTTAAGTGAAAAAAACGGTAATTATTTAATAAAGTACCTAGATTAAGTAAAAAAAAAAAAGTGTGAGAGAAAAACAAAATACCAATCAGGACAAGGGAAACTTGGCTTTTTGTTAGAATAAATGAACGAATTTGTGCAATTTTCATAATGATAACTTCCACTTTTCATTAGTAAAATGGCCCAAAAAGGGAAAATAAAAAGGTTAAATTAGGAAATTGTAGGGTGTATTTTGTCCCAAAGTTAAAAAAAGTATAATAAACAATTTTGAGTGTTACAATCTTTCTAAACTTTATCGGAAGTGTCAATGTTTTTGTTGATTGTTGAAATTCAATTCAATTTTAACGTCAAAAATTCGATTTTAAAAATTAGTATTCGCTTAGTTAGTAATATTTTTATTTAGAATTTTTTGTCACCCTTCCTAATTTACACTAAAAAATCTAAACTTATTTAACATTTTAAATTTTTTGTTTAAAAAAAGAACTCACAGATACCAAGTGTTCAATCGACATAAAATTTCAACTTTCTATCTAATATTTCAGCTAATTTTTATTTAAGAAATTATTATTTTAATCAACAACAATTAAAAGTAAGATTTAAATTTATAATCTTTTGACATTGTACTTTATGTTAGTTTAGAAGTGAGAAATTTAAATACATAATCTTTTAATCACTAGTGTTTATACCAATGGTATTGGACTTAATTATATCACTAAACAATGAAACCATTAAACTATTAACCTTTCGGTAGTTTATACCTATTAAATTCTTGTAATGTTTAAAACTTATTAAAATCTTTTTTGAAGAAAAAGCTTATTAAAGTTAAGAAATCTATTATATACATTAAGTACTAAACAAACAGTTTATAAAAGTATTTTTTGACTAACTAAACTTGTAATTTTTATGTGAAAGAAAGAAGTAAAAATGATGGGAAAGCAGTCGGTTAGTTAAACTGGGTTACAGCTTAATCCTCCAATATCTCAATTCCACGAAACAGCCAAAAAGAAAATAGAATAAACAGAAATGCAAAAGGGTTATTAGTTTTAGGCTTGGTTTGGTGGTATGGCCAATTTCAAAATTTGCAATCATATTAAAAGTTTTTGATAACTATGATGAAAAGAGGACCCATTAAGATTTAAGGGATCCATTCATTTTTCTTTTTTTTATTATATTTGAATTAGGTGTTCTTGTAATTTGGCACAGAGGGAATTTAAATTTTAATTGTATTTTTGCATTGTTTTTGGGAAGGGAAGAAAATCATAATAAACATTGTAACAAAATTGTGGACTTTCTGTCTCCCCAAAAAGCTGTCGGTGTGGTCTGGGTCGGCACTCCCTTACTGTTCTTTAATATCTCACACCAATTCTACCATTTTATTTAAATCTTTTCTTCATTTTTTTTTTTTTTGTCTTGAGGGATACTTTAAAGTTCCTTTTTTATTGCCTCAATTGTGTTTATGTACATGAATGGTTTGTGAAAATTATTTGGAACCATGTTTGGTTTTATTTTGGGGAAATCAAAAACAAAGAATCCGAAACTAAATCTTATGGGTGCCAATAAATTAGAGAGAGAGAAAAAACAAAAATTGAGAATTGGAGAGATAAAAATAGATCCTCCATAGGACGAGCTTGAAAATAGGACGAGTTTGAAAAATGTGGTTTCTCCCAATAATAATATATGGCAAAATTAATCTCAAAGACAATATAGAATTAATATGTCAATCACAATTAGATTCAAACATTCAAATCATTAACACTAAATATTTTTAAAATAAAAAAATTGCATATAACTATAAAGATGACTTATTATGGCTATGATCTATAGTTATGAAAGTTTTGGACGATTTATTTTACAAGTCATTGTATCGAGTATCATGAAAAGTCTTATTATAACTCATGTTATGGATAAAATATAAGCTAAGCTTAAAATATATATAAAACTCGAGCTAAGTAACAAAACACACATTACAGAACCTCATAGACTAAACACCCTTGCCTAAAGGGTTGTGGGGGTTGAAAGTATTGATCTCTTAGGGTATGTTTGAGAGGCTGGTTATGTAACAAAAAGTATTAAATGTAAGGTTTAAATAAACGGACACATAGGTTTAGATAAACAAGCACTCAGGTTTAGGTAACCACCGTTTATAATAAACGGTGGGGCAAACATCGATTATGTTATTATCACCAACCCGACCATTTACATAATAGGGGGCCCAAACACACCCTTAATGGCAAATCAAGAAGTAGCCAGTCCTCCAAGGGTCGACCCCAGATTCCCCCACGAAAGGTCCAACCAAGGGTAGCAACCTTCAAAGAGTCATTTTGAGAGCAAAGATCACTCAATGCATAGACAACCCCTCAAAGGGTTGTCCTTAGGGAAACCAACCTCCCGAAGGGTCTAGCCAAAGAGTAGTCAACCCCATAAATAATCTCTAAAAGGTAGCCAACCCTCTAGGGGTCATTGCGAAGGTAGTTGACCCCAGAGGAGTCTGACAAAGTAGCAACCGACTTCCTTATGGGCCGACCCCCTAAGATTTTATCGCAAGGATAGCTGGCCCTTGAGGGGTTTGACAAAAGGGTAGCTGACCTCTGGAGGGGTCATCACAAAGGTATTTACACTCTAAGGTACTCAATCGTGTCCATAAATGGATGAAGAAGAGAGAAAGAGTAATGCCAAAAAGTTACTGGTGCATTTACTCTGTGTTTAATGGTTAGGTGTTATAACCATTACCCCATTCAAGCACCATAAAAAGAGATATTAAATATGTTCAAAACTGTTACAACTCCGATCAATCTAAAGCACGTCAAGTCTCACCATTTAAAGTAAACTCTCTTGAATACACTTTTTACTACTTTTCTTATCAATCTTTGACTTAGACATTATAGGTCATATGGCTTAACCACACTGGTGTTACCTATTTGTTATTTGAAGGCACTTCGTTTCAAGTAAAACAAATAGTACCGTTGATCCAAAAAAATGATTTTCCGACATCAACAACTCACAAAAGTTAAGCAACAATAGTTTACAAACTTAAAATTTATATTTTCTAACTAATAACCTTGTTATTTTCTAAAATGATGCAATGACTATGTTATAGAATCTTCAGTTTATTATAATAAAATAAGGTCATAAATTAAGGATTTTTTTTTTTTGTGGAATTGCATTCTTTTCGTTTCACTTTTTTTCTCAAAAAATAAAAATAAAAATAATTAGAAAGTTGTCATATATATATAATACCAAGAGCTAAACCCTAGTTTCAAATATTTAAGTGTAGGTGATGCGATCTCAGTGTGGTGTATAACTATTCTAGTAATTAATTCTAAAACATAGACACTAATGTCCGACATTTTTTAATCACATGTTACACACACATATATGCAGTCAAAATTGCAGCAAATAATAAGCATTTATGATTATCGTTCTCAATGGAGATTGATGTGCTATAATCAGTTTAATTAATCTAAGAGTCAATAGAAAGTAAGAAAATTTTGTTTAGGTTTTTGGTTGTGTTCTAATTGTAATGCAAAAATAAAAACAAGTTATTTGAGTCTTTCATTTTCTCATAGCACGAATGAAAATGAAAGCACTACTGCACTTCCGCACATTCAATAGAAATAAGCACATTTCGAAGATGAAATGTTGCTATAAGTTATAGATACCCGCTATGTTTCGCATGACTAGTAAAATGCATGCTCACTGTGATATTAGGATAAAAACACGGGTAAATACAACAAATTGCATGCATTTAAAGAAAAACACATTACGAACCCAAAACTCGGTAACACATCATTAAATATGCAAGAATAGGATCATCTTACAATGCATTAAGGAGGGGAACGTGCAGTTAGTCTCAAAAAGGAAAAAACCAATAAGGGAAGCATGCACCAAGCAAAGTCTAGGAATTTCATTGGAAATTTCTGTCACTCAAATAAATCATTAGGAAGATCCTTACTAAGATCATGTTAAACCTACAAGAAACCATAGAAAACCTAAATAGGACAAGGATCGATGACCAAGGTGTGCTAGTTCTACTAGGGTTCGTCACTCATAGATTGTGAGGTCGTCGCGGTCTCGATTGAGATCTCTGCCATGTCTATTTCCTATAAACCTTAGTAAGGCCACTACTAGGGTGTCTGTTGGTATGCGAAACTCGCTAGTGATAGCCGCGTCGGTGTTCAGTAGCCCAATTATTGTGATTATTTATTGTTTTCATAGATAGAACTTTTACCGCTTATTTACTGAATTTTGTAGGAGTAGATTGTAATGCTGATTTGAATGAAGTTATGAATGGTTGTTTCAGACTTAGTCTCCTTTCACATTCTCATGCATACTCTTAATTCAAAGACGCATTAGCAGGAGAATTATGGAATGATAATAGCTGAATTAGTGTTAGGGTAAAGGAAAATGCATGAGTAACTTCGACATTTGTTTCTTTTAACTAGGGTCGACTGATAATCCACTTATAGCTTGCTTTTCGCTTTTCTTGAGAAAAAGTGCGACAAGGGCTTAGCCCAACCGCAATCTCTAGGTGATGTTAAGTCTTTGGCATCATCACAGTAGCATTAAGAATAACCTCGTCGCTAGTTATGTGCACACTACTTGTTTTAATTGCAAACTCGATTACAAAGTACGGTCAGTAAAGCATTAAAAAAATGGAGCATTTAAGTTGAAGCATAGTATGTGTTCATAATTTTACCATCATTTATCATAAACTTAATTTCAGTTCATTTAATTCATCTTCTTGCATTTTATTATTATGCCTTGTTATTTAGAAACCAAAGCCTCCAGTCAACTAAATTGTTTACTATTATGTACTGACTCTTAAACTAACAGCTTACTAATTACCAATTCCTGTGGAGAACGATAAAATAAATACTTATCACTTGCTGCAATTTCGACTGTGTATACTTGCGTAAAACTGCAATTTCAAGCAAGGGATATTAACAATAATAATTAACTTAAAATTAATTAATAAAAATATGATGCACCAAAAATAGCAGTTAGTAACGAAGAGAAATAACATGATTAACACGAAAGACATAACATAAGGTAAAATAAAGGAGGAATTGCATTCAACAAAATATTGTCTATGCGTAAACGGGAACCACAACAATCTACAATAAATCCTATCAATTACTAGGAAAAGAAATAATTAAGTGAATAGGAGTAAAGATGACGTCTTCTTGAAGGTGTGAATCATTATCACCAGGAATCACGAACTCCGCTTGGTCATCATCTCGCAGCTTTGAAAAGAGTTCCTAGAACAGCACACCCTATAAAGCTTGATCTTCGACTTTATGTAGACCTTTGGTTGCTTGGGGTTCATGCCTTGAATTTTGGGAATTTATTTATTTCAGAAATATATGTTCATATGAATATTCTAGATTCACGCGATTCCGTCTTCCAAAAGCTTCAATGATTTCTCCTTAAAAAAAGCGTCAAACTTTGAATTCTTGATGTTGCTCGCAATGGATTAGTCTTCCTTTCCTTTTAGATTGCGACGACCTTTTATTCCAGCTCTAGTGAATCAAGCGAGGGTTAGTGAAGCTTAAGTTCAAATAGAAATAGGACAAAAGCGTCCCACATTCTCAAATATTATTCCTACAAGCTTTATTTTTCTCTTTAAATTCTCCAAGTATGAATATATGTTGTTTTTACACTCGATGTTATTCTTTACTTCTAAATTCATTTCATTTTGTCTGAAAAATACTTAAAATGCCTAAAATCGTTGGATCAAATAACATTCTATTGGAGAGTTATCAGTGGGGTTAACATACTTAGAATGCTTAGAATGCCGAGGAATGGTCCTTATCATGAAGTTTCATGTACATTGTTTTTAAGAGAAAGATAGCTTTGGTGACATCTTGTACGACCTAATGACCAAGAGATTATAGGTTCAAAATTTTCCACTTTCAAATGTTGTTGAATTAAAACGAACAACAAACAAACAAAATTCACCAATTACATAATATAAGTAACAAATTACAACAATTACATTCTTGATAATTAAAAATACAAAGCAATGGAAAATCACTCTTTAGATAGTTTGAATCTTTTATAATGATTTTTTTCGTTTTTTGGATAACTTGAAAACTAAATAATTTCAGACTTCTCAACTTTCTTCTCATCGATTATTGTGGTAGTCAACTCACTGGGTCAAGTGTACTCTTAGTTACATTTTGTTAAAATCGAAGGGTATGTTTGGGCCTCGTTTATGTAAACGGTCGGGTTGGATATAATAACCCAACCAATGTTTGCCCCACTGTTTATTATAAACAGTGGTTACCTAAACCTGCTTGCCCGTTTATCTAAACCTTACATATATTACTTTTTGTTATATAAAAAACCCCTCAAACACCATTTATTATAATCTCTGTTATAATAATTTTTCTCTCAAACACCATTTATGATAACCCACAGTTTATCATAATCGCAAGACGCACTCGCCAACACCAAAGACGCCAAAGCAGACCAACGACGTGCGGTACTGTCCGTCGTCGCAGCGTCCACCCGTGCGTGTGAGTTGCTCCCGAGCTGAGCCCTGTTTGTTTTATTATTTTAGGCCTATTGGTTGTAATATGTGTTGTTGTTTGTTAGGTACCCGATAGCTAGCTTGGGGTTCGTTTGCAGCATAGGGCCTTAGTGTGTTATTGCCTTCCGACCAAGGTAAGGATTTCTTACCGGAGTTGTGTGGGCCCTGCGATATATCCTGTGATTGTTGTTTGTGTGTTTGTTTATGTTTATCAGCATGTTTAGTGGATAGGTGCTCTATTCTGAATTCCGACTGGCATGATTCTCGTGTTGTTTCTCATGTTAATTCCATGCTAGGTTGTTCTGTTCTGGCATGCTCATTATCTGTTCTTGCTTCGTAGTATCATGCTAGGTTCATTGTCTCTGCTGAGCACGTATTGGATTGTTTGCTGTATCTGTTTATAGTTTAGAGTTGTGATAGGTAGCATCATCCGGGCGAGGATGCATAACGTAACTTGCATCCGTGGCAGGGACGTACAAGGCAGTACTCCGTCCCTGATCCGTCATTAGGGTTTAGCTAACCCTAACGGCAGCCCAATGCAATCTTGGGTGAGGGTGGCAGACTGTTAAATGCCCCAACGGTCGGGGAATGACGAGGCATTGCCTTGTCCCCGAAAGTCGACACGTCCTCAGCGTGTCGGCAGTAGCCCTTGATTGCCACCTGATAGGGCAAGGACCGCTTCCTGGTGTAAGCCTACCACGACCGGTTCCTTACCTCAGGTGCGGTGGTACAGGCTGACATAGTTTACGTGTCCTGGTCTCACACCCCTATGTTCAGTGACACCGATCCAGAGATTTGTTAGGCATGAGTACTGGACCAGGGCAGCTTGCCCTAGACTCGGCACCCCCTGGTTTGCAGCAGCATGCGGTGCGCGCACACGCTCATTACAGCGCCGACTGGAGAGCTCCTCGGGATCTTGAGTTCAGTGCACCTTTCGTATCGACAGTAGGAAGGTTGAGGCCGAGACTAGTTTCTCGTATAGTATCGTATCGCGTGGTAGATTTTCCGGAGTAAGACCCTGAGGTGGCATCCGAGGTTTATGTGTGGATTAAAGTAAAGTGCTCTCTTCTGTGTTTATATTCATAGCTTGCATACATTCCTGCTAGATGACCAATTATATCGTATTGTACCCCGGTTGGAGATTCTTACTGAGTAATTCGTTACTCACCCTTATTATGTGGTTTTCCACAGGTAACCATGGTGCGAGACAGGATGGAAACCAGCTGTTTTACTCTGAGCATTATGTTTATGTTTTCTTATGTTTGTATTATCCTCTGAATGCATGCAGTTGGGCATGGAGCCCTTAGGGTGTTTTATGATTCTTTTCTGGATTCTGCCACTGCTGTAACCGTTTGAAGTTTTGAATGATTTGAATAAGTCTCTAATCAGAGCATGTTTTGGAAATGTATTTGGCTTGGAACAGGTACTTGGAAACAGAGACAGGTTTCAGGAATTAAATGTTTGACTTTTAAAATGGATGTTTATATGTTTTTAGTTTTCATTCAGAATCTGGAATACAATCCTACATATTGTTTCTAAGTTTTTAAAGCATGCATTGAGGTAAAGGCCTAGTTTAGGACCTCATTGGGGTCGGGTCTTTACAGTTGGTATCAGAGCTCAGAGTCATAGATTCTGTAGACTGACCTTTTGTTGTAGGTCTTTTTTCCATGATCATCAGCACTCCGACAGTCATCAGGTACGCCTAAGTTTACGGTTTTAGAAAAGGGTTAAGAATTTACAATACATTTTACATATAGTGTATGCATATTTTAGCAGAGTAGGGCGGAGACGAGCAGGTTCTAACTCGTTGTTGGTTTGGGTCCAGAGCACCATCATGCCAACTATCCGCAGTGTAAGAAGTATGATTGCATCTAGTCAGGGTATCCAGATAGACTCAGATACCGCAGGGACATCGTCCCGGGGGGAGGTAGAGATTAGACTCCCGTAGGCCACTTGTGGCCCAGTTGTTAGCTTTTCCCCAGAGAGAGGGTGGAGGTGATTTGCCTCGGAGTACCGCTCCAGGAGCGGAATTAGCTTTGGCTTTGCTCATGTTGTTGCTAGTGGAGCCGGTTCTAGTGTGGACTAGCCTGGGTAGTTCAAGTGTTAATCTTGAACCTTAGCAGATTGTTTGGTTGCCCAGTGAGTGGCTGTAGAGTTGGTAGCCTTCGAGGAGGATGCAGAGACATCCTTGTTCTCTTGCAAATTGTTGTTGTTTTTCAGCCAGTAAGTCAAAACCCCGTGGTTAAAGGTGCAGCGAGCAGTGTACCCATCAGACTTGATCTGTTGGGGGTTTCCTCAGTTGGCTAGTAAAGTTGAGCACTCTTCTTATGGTAAGCTCCTAGAGTAGAGCTCGTTGCTGCATGTTGAGAGAGCCGGTTGGAGTTTTGTTGAGCATCATGTGGAGATGCAAGAGTAGGCCGCGAGACTTCAGTTAGATGAGATGCCATAGACAAGGTTGTTTGAGTTTTGAGTTCTTGTATGCCTAGCCAGAGTTTTTGTCACTTGAGGTTGTGACCTTGCTGGCCCTATTTGTAGTAAGATGTAGAATTTGGTGGTAGTGGCACTTGAGGTGCCTTAGTGGGTGTGCCGGTTGGGCACTAAGTCTAGTTCAGGCCTGAGTTTGACATGGGTATAGAAGATGGTTCTATAACCCGCCCGGAGTTCAGCACACTCCTTTAGCCATTGGACCCGTTTGTGGAAGTTGCACCTGTTTAGGTCGTGCAAGAGGACTAGTTCAGTGGTAGTCGTAGGACGACAAGCGAAAGGTCGTGCGGGAGGAGCCGGAGCCTCTTCCCAGTGTTACCGGGGGATGAGTACGTCAGCAGGTTGAAGGTTGATAAGTGTTAGTGCGTGTGAGTCTCACGCTAGTGCTGAGGCCAAGAGATCTATGTGGTTGGTAGTGCGGTCAACTACCTCCGAGTTCCTGAATCTGAGTAGAGTTGAGCATAGTAGATGCGAGTTTGGTCCAGGAGAGGGGACATGAGTTGGATGCTTATGAGATGAGTTGGATGCCTATGAGATGAGTTGGATGCCTATGAGATAAGTTGGATGCCTTATGAGATGAGTTTGATGCCTTATGTGTAAAGCATACTTGGTAGAGACGTTAGTATGAGGTAAGTTCGGTTTGGCATTGTTATGCTTTAGTGGAGCAAGGTTGGCATAGCTTCAAATATCGTGTGAAGTTGGAACTCTTGGTGTTCCTTTGGTGGACTGTATTTCTGCCGGAAGTTGGTTGTTGCCTTTTTAGAAAGCGCCTGTTAGACTTGGATCTCTAAAGGAAGGTTGGGGAGATGTGCACACAGGTGTACTTTGGTGTAGTTCGTTCTGGTGGCGAGAGTTTCGGAAACCATGTAGGGTTTGCATTGGACAACTGGTGCTCAGTTCTTGGAGAAGTTGGACTCCATGTGGAGGTCGAAAGGCCTTAGTTGAGGTTGTAAAGATACCGTGCTCGTAGTCGGGTGGTTTCTTAGGCAAGTTTTGTTATGTCGGTTCTAACTTGGTTGGTGAAACCTCTTGTGGTTCATGGTTGGAGTTCAGGTGGTACTGAACAAATGGTGGTTGTAGCGAAGCCACGTAGTCTCTGGTCGTAGTTTCTAAGAGTGTTGCTCGAAATCCTTACCTTGGGTAGAAGCTACGATGTGGCTGATGCTTTGAGTAGGAGGATGACACATTCTGTAGCGTTTCTGGTCTTTTGGTATCGAGGTTCGGAGCAGGCCAGCATGGTTGTAATGCTGGAAAAGGAGTTGTTTGTTCAGGCAGTTGACTGTTAGACCGTTTGACGACAGTGTGTGTATGAGGATTGCCGAAGGAACCCTAGTTGTGGAGAGCCTCACCAGAGCTTAGTCAGACCTAGGCAGTGAGTTTCAGTTGACAAGCCGGAGTCGTGTAGGTAGTAGCCCTCGGGTGAGTTGCTGGCAGTTTTGGTAGGCTTGCAAGCTAGAGTTTGTTTGGAGTAGAGTCCGGATTAGTTTTGGTGTGGTGGCAAGTTGGTGTTTGGTGTTGACCAAGGTGTGGTTTTCGAGTTGCTAGAAGTTAGCCTTGCTCGTGGGGCGTGTGGTTCTTACCCTGTCAGATGTTTTCCTATTTCCAGAGTTTTAGGAGTTGCCCCTCATTTGGCATTTGGGGGTGAGTCTATGCTAGTTTGTGGTTGGCGGTTCAGTCTGTGGTGGAACCCCCCTATTGTTGCCTCCGTGAGATTTAGATGTTGTTGCTTTAGCTGAGCAAGACAGCGAGCGTGTGTGGAGCTCTCTGTCCTTCGGATGTCCGCTTGTAAGGAATTGTTTCTTCTTGAGAGTTGTCAGGTTACTTCTTTGGTCTTGGAGTTGGTGGTAGTGGTGCTAGAAAGAGGGAAAGTCTGTTGGCCGCCTGAAAGCAGTGGTTTGTCCAGTTAAGCGAACTCTTGAGTGGTGTTCTGGAAGTTGCTGTAAGGGTTGTTCTGCCTCCTGTGAGTGTTTGGCTTAGTCGGTTAAGGAACTTTGTGTGTTTGGCCTAGAAGCTGTTGCACCTTGGTAGTTGAGAAACCCTTTTGTATCAGTTGTGGGATGAGGTTGCACCATTGTGGCTGGATTAGGGTCTTGACCTTTGAGGAATCTTTGCTGGTTAGTGTAGCTTGTGCTCTGCCAGCCATAGTTGGTGTTCTTGTTCTTGGTAGCTGGTGTTAACCGGGTAGTGGCATTCCGTATATGAAGTTCCGGTGGGCAGGTGCAATAAGCCTAAGCTAGAGGGTATAAGCCTGTTTGTGTTATCGTTTGGACTTGTGAGGTGTGTTTCATATTTGAGGCGAGCTTCGTTCCGTTGCTTGCATGGAGGTAAGTTTAATCGAGGGAGCCCTCTAGGGCCCTGTTGATAGCGGGTTGACTTTTCCAGTCAGTGACCTAGGTCGAGCTAGGGTTGAGTAGATTGGCGTAGCTATGTAGCTTGCGATTGGTTAGGTTTCCGATGTTCGTAGCACTCAAGTTGTTGGTTTGTAGGTTTCTGTGTGGGAGTCGGCAATTGGTTGAGGTTGTTGTGTGAGTGCGGATTTTTGGCGGATTAGTTTCAGTAGCTAGAGGACGCACCTCGCCCCGGGTGGAGATGTCATTACCATGGAGTAGTGACATGGCAGTTTCAGGCTAGAGTTGTTGGCACCAGGTGGTGGCAACAAAGGTTTATTCTAGGTAGTACGTTGATGAACCGTGGTTCTTGAGAGCTTTCTTAAGAGGCTTGTCAGCTTAGTGCAGTTCCAGTAGTGTTTTCACCCTCTGACCGATGGTCTTTTGGGAGAAGTGAACCAGATTCTTTAGAACTTGTGGCGAGTTGGTGTTTCCGTGGTTAGGCAGCGGGGGACCCGTGTTGGATTTTATGAGGTTGCCTCGGATAGCAATTCCCAGCTGTCAGTTCATATGGTCCCGTTGAGGCGTTGTATGGTAATTGTTGCAGGTTTCTAGTGTTCTGGGAAAAGGTTGGTGATCGACAGGTTTTTGGGTCTTGAGTTGCTGCAGTTGACCAACAGTGCAGGCAGAAGAGTTACGCCGATGTACGGCGTCGAGATTTAGAGTTTGAGGTTGGACAGTACGTGTTTTTAAAGTTTGCACCGATGCGAGGTGTGTTGAGGTTTGGTAAGCGAGGGAAGTTGAGTCCCCGCTTTGTTGGTCAGTTTGAGATTCGTGAGAGGATGGGCAGAGTTGCATATTGGTTAGCCTTTCCTCCGTCGTAGTCAACTGTGCACAGTGTTTTTCATGTATAGATGTTGAGGCAGTATGTGCCGGACCCGTCGCACATTGTGGGTTTTTTAGCCTTTGCGGCTGAATGAGGATTTGAGCTTCGAGGTTAAGCTTGTGAGGATTCTTGCCTTTGATACGAAGGCGTTGCGTAATCGTGAGATCCGTTTGGTAAAGGTTTAGTGGAGGAGTCAGAGTTCAGAGGAAGCCTCTTGGGAGCGGGAGGACGAGATGAGATTGCATTATCCTGAGTTGTTTCAGTCATAAGAACTTTCGTGGACGAAAGTCATAAAAAGGAGGGAATATTGTAACGGCCCAGGTTTTCATCCCGGTCTTCCAGGTATTCCCTAGGGGTATTTTAGTAATTTGGCCGGGCCGGCAGGGCCGTTTCTGTCTTTTTTCAGTTGTTAAAATTATTGGTTGGTCTTTTGTAGGGTTTTTTGCCTTGTGGATGTGTTTGGACATGGAGAGATGCAAAAATAAATTTGAGGATTAAATGTGTGGTTGTTGGGTTTTGAACCCAGGTGCCTGGATGGTCAGAGGAGTGGTGTTGCCGGTTGCGCCACGTTATGTTATTGATGCTCATTCCGCGTCATGTCTTGATTAGCTATGGGTCTTTGGGATTTTGGTGTGTTTGATTAAATGAAGAGGAAAATAGGTTTTATTCTCTTTTGGTTCTCCAAGCCTCCTAGCCGCCCAACCTTTTCCTTCTAGCTCCTTGCCGTGCATCCCCTTGCCAAGCTCCATCGTTCGTCATCCCGGGTAAGTGCCTCGATCTCTTGCTTCCTCGTTTTGGGTGTTGTTCTTGCTGGCCGAGAGAGGGAGAAGCTGAGTTTTGGGTTTTTGTTGCAGCTAGCCGAGAGGACCAGCCCCTATCGTGGCACCAGCAACAGGCCATGCCCGTCGCACCAGCAGCCGAGCATCCCAGACGCCCATCGTCAGCCCCTGTATCGCGCCCAAACGCCCATCGCGTCTCCTGCATCGCCAGCCGCAGCGCCCCAGCCTGTCGCGTCGCTTCGCCCGCGCGCCGTTCCAGAGCTCGTCCGCGTCTGCACGTTCGTGCCCCAGCACTCGTCCGCGTCTGCACTCCCGCGCCCGTCCGCGCGCAGCAGCCGCCGCACACGCACGCCAAAGATCCGTGTCGCGCGCGACCACTGCCGCACCAAAGACGCCCAGCAGTGACCACCACGGCCACACGTGGCACTGTCGTCGCGCGCATCGGCCCCGTGCGTGTGAGTTGCTCCCGAGCTGAGCCTTGTTTGTTTTATTATTTTAGGCCTATTGGTTGTAATATGTGTTGTTGTTTGTTAGGTACTCGATAGTTAGCTCGGGGTTCGTTTGCAGCATAGGGCCTTAGTGTGTTATTGCCTTCCGACCAAGGTAAGGATTTCTTACTGGAGTTGTGTGGGCCCTGCGATATATTCTGTGATTACTGTTTGTGTGTTTGTTTATGTTTATCAGAATGTTTAGTGGATAGGTGCTCTATTCTGAATTCCGACTAGCAAGATTCTCGTGTTGTTTCTCATGTTAGTTCCATGCTAGGTTCATTGTCTCTGCTGAGCACGTATTGGATTGTTTGCTGTATCTGTTTATAGTTTAGAGTTGTGATAGGTAGCATCATCTGGGCGAGGATGCATAACGTAACTTGCATACGTGGCAGGGACGTACGAGGCAGTACTCTTTCCCTGATCCTTCGTTAGGGTTTAGCTAACGCTAACGGCAGCCCAGTGCAATCTTGGGTGAGGGTGGTAGACTGTTAAATGCCCCAACGGTCGGGGGAATGACGAGGCATTGCCTTGTCCCCGGCAGCCGACACGTCCTCAGCGTGTCGGCAGTAGCCCTGATTGCCACCTGATAGGGCAAGGACCGCTTCCTGGTGTAAGCCTACCACGACCGGTTCCTTAGCCTCAGGTGCGGTGGTACAGGCTGACATAGTTTACGTGTCCTGGTTTCACACCCCTATGTTCAGTGACACCGATCCAGAGATTTGTTAGGCATGAGTACTAGACCAGGGCAGCTTGCCCTAGACCCGGCACCCCCTGGTTTGCAGCAGCATGCGGTGCGCGCACACTCTCATTCAGCGCCGACTGGAGAGCTCCTCGAGATCTTGAGTTCAGTGCACCTTTCGTATCGACAGTTGGAAAGCTGAGGCCGAGACTAGTTTCTCGTATAGGATCGTATCGCTTGGTAGATTTTCTGGAGTAAGACCCTGAGGTGGCATCCGAGGTTTATGTGTGGATTAAAGTAAAATGCTCTCTTCTGTGTTTAGATTCATAGCTTGCATACATTCCTGCTAGATGACCAGTTATATCGTATTGTACCCCAGTTGGGGATTCTTTCTGAATAATTCGTTACTCACCCTTATTATGTGGTTTTCCACAGGTAACCATGGTGCGAGACAGGATGGCTGAAGAAGAAGCTGCTAATCATGGAAACCAGTTGTTTTACTCTGAGTCTTATGTTTATGTTTTCTTATGTTTGTATTATCCTCTGAATGCATGCAGTTGGGCACGGAGCCCTTAGGGTGTTTTATGATTGTTTACTGAATTCTGACACTGTTGTAAACCGTTTGAAGTTTTGAATGATTTGAATAAGTCTTTGATTAGAGCATGTTTTGGAAATGTATTTGGCTTGGAACAGGTACTTGGAAACATGGACAGGTTTCAGGAATTAAATGTTTGACTTTTAAAATGGATGTTTATGTGTTTTTAGTTTCATTCAGAATCTGGAATACAATCCTGCATATTGTTTCTAAGTTTTTAAAGCATGCATTGAGGTAAAGGCCTTGTTTATGACCCCATTCGGGTCGGGTCTTTACAGTCTATCATAATCAAATCAGTGCTCCAAACACCCGAAGGGCTCTCATTTTTTTTCTTCTGTAGATTTAAATTGCCACCACCACCAAAATTTACCTAATAACTTAGGGATAGTAAGACTCCAAAATTTAAGGAATCTGTCCATGGAGAGGTTATCGAAAGAGTCCAATTTTCTTTTTCTTTTTTTGAAAATCGAAAAATTGGAGTTTTATTCCCCTATATCTAAGACACCACTAGTCAGTTCCTAAATTATGGCATTAGGCATTTGTTGAAAAATAAATAACAAATAACTTCAAAAAATGCGTCCAATTGTCCAAAATCAATAACCAAACGCAGGTAACTTCGCAAAACCACCCGACAAAATAGAATTGAAGGAAGAGTAATTTCTGCCCTTTTTTTTTGCAAGGGAATCTCATTTCTCTACAATTCATAAATAAACCCATTTTATTTTTCTTTCATTTTTGGTGTAGAACCCACTAATCATAAAACGATTGTTTATGAAAATGAATACAAGGAAATAGTTTTGTTAAAAGCATCACTAAAATCAAAAGACAAAAGAAAAAATGCACTTTCTATCCATCTTTTTCAGTCGGTAGTGATTGAATATGTTAGGGAATAGAAATATATACATTAGAAAAGGTTAAATTGAAAGATAACAAAAATAAGATTTTTATAAAATAGTGTAGCTAGCTAGAGCTTAGAATTGTGTGGGATTTAATAATATTAAAATCTATCAAAGCATAAGGTGAGGCAAAGATATATTCTTGAAAATCTCATAAAGTAAGGAGTGCGAGGCCAACAACCGGACATCCATCTTACAAAAACACTCTTACATTTATGAACAAAATGTTTTAATGAATAATAATAAATTGCTTTTTCTTTTTTTTCTTTTTTTGCCGCACGAGCTCAGTTAGGTCCTAAATTGACTTTTCAAAATTCGAAGTACCATCACACTAATTCTATTCTACCATATTTATTCCTCAAGCACCACCTTTCTTAATTCAATATTCTAAATTCCTTCTATATCCATATCACTTTCGGCTGATATTATTTCTTTATATATATATATAAGAGTTGCATTTACCAACTTAGTTTGGGCATAGTAGTTTTTGAGCTATTAAACATGTTTCATAAGTTTTATTTGTTGTCTCTTACATTTTTTAATTTTTAAATATTTAATCAGTCTTTGAAACTTTGTATCCATCAAACATTTCATTGACATATTCAAAGTTTTTAGAGTTTAATCAAACTATGATATATAAATTATTGTTGGAGAAATCTCTTGTCCAAAACACCCGATACGAGTTTGGGAGGGGCCGACCCAAGCCTAGCAAAGTCCTAGGAAGGTTTTCCCCGACTCGAACCGAGCATGGGATAGGCCAAGCAAGAAGGGAGTGTGGGCATGGCATGTCCCGGACCGTGGAAGTGGAGCGTCGGCTTGTCGGGTGCGTGTGTAAATGTTGAGTTATGCCTTGAACGTATTAATGCCCTGCAATTAGTAGTCGGGAGTCTCGCTGCCTGGTCAACGAGTGGGGATGTGGGGGCAACGCCTCCATTGCGTAAACGCTTTTCGCATTGTAAGAAATCGCATCACGCATAGCAACAATGCAATTCACATGCATTTAGCCCAACTCACATTCGCACTGGAAATCATTTTTTCTCTCAAGCCAAGGTGTCTTTCTCTTTTTCTTTGCTTTTATTTGTTCATCTATTTAATTTTTCTCTTTGTTTTTCTACTCATTATTGAAATTGTGATCGATTTTAGATTGGTTAGATAATTAATGTTGATTCGCTGTTGCTTATGTTACTTTGTTGATTTGTATTCTTATTCTTGCTTGGATTTTGGGGATTTTCTCATTTTTCTTTACTATTCTATTGACATACTTTGTAATGGGTTGGAATGGATTTTTCTCCTTTAAGTTTCTCCTTTTTCTTCACTATTCTATTGACAATTGCTTTGATTTTATGGAATTTTCTAAGAGACTGTTTGTTATGTTTCTGGTAATGGGGTTTTGTTATGTTTATGATAATCTCTTATTTTAACTCTTGATTCTTATTGTTTTGGCAATGGGTTATTGTTTTTGTGTTGTATTGTATTGTCTGTTATATGTTTGATGAATTGTTTAAGAGACTATTTGGCTATTTGGGAATCTAGTACCATGTGTGTTTTGTTATGAAATTGAAATAATTGTGATTTTTTTTGGAGTATTGAGATTTGTAAATCAAATTTTTATGTGTTTTTTTTCATGGAAATGAGAGACTTGAACAGTCATATGGTGATATTCCTTTACAAAGAGACAAACATAGTCAAACTAATGGCATTCAGTTGCTAGAAAATTGGAGGACTATTTTTTTTAAAAAAAAATTCATTCATTTTACTGACTTGAATCCTCACTGGCTCATTAGTTATTATATGCTTTTAAATGTCTTCATATGTGTGACATGTTGGATTCTGTATCTTGTTCTGGAAATGAAGTGAAGAAAAAAAAATGCTTGGTCTCTTTTTTTTTTCTTTTTTATGCTATTATTTCATTTGATCTCTTCTCCTTCAATTTCTTTGTGTAATAATATTTCAGCTAACTATAGCATATTGCTGGAGGAATTGTTGTGGTGTGGCTGGATGAAATAAATAATAAATGGAGTTTTACATTGCTAAAGTGGAGTTTGAATACATCGATTAATTATGGCCGGCTTAAAGAAGGTACTTCTTTATAATGTAATGCATTTTTTAACTTGATGACCCAACCCAACATTAGTGTATACTAATTAGGTGAAAAATATTTATTTTTGTAATGCACTTATGAACCCGATGACCCAACCCAGCCAAACCTGAAAAATACAAGGATTCGGTTATGTCTTTAATTGGGTTGGGTTGGGTTGGGTTGGAGAATTGACTAACCCGAATTTTTTAGTTGGGTTGAAAACCTCTTCGACCCACCCAACCCATGTTCCACCCCAATGTGTAAGTGTAAGTTTCTCATACTATGATAGAATCTAGTTTTCCTTAAGTTTTAATTCTTCCATGATAGATTCTTATTTTCCTTTATAATCAAGTTGAACTGGAACTCATACTATTTAGAAAATAATAAGTGCATCACCTTTCTTACTATGTCAAGTATCATGGATGTTGTACTCATTATATTTATATCTTTCACTAGTTATTTAATAATAACTGTTTGTACCGTGACACTTGAATTGTTTATTCTACTCAAAATTTGGTAAGCTCACAATTTGATATAACCTTTCATTACTCCTTTCTTTTTTTGCTATTCTTTAAGTTCTACTCCTAATGCAATCATTTCTACATATTGTGATCATTCTAGTTTTGCACGTAGCTTTCTATTACGTTTTGTTCTTAGTATCTTATACCATTTGTGTGTTTTATATTAGTTGCTTCAGAATCCAAGAAGTGACTAAACCTATAATGAATGAAATATAATATGGAAAGAGTTGATTTCTTCAAATTAACCATGATATGGTAGTGCTAACTCAATATATTAAATTTCTTTAAATTAACCAGGAACCATTCGAGTTGTAGGTAACTCTGTCACATTTATTCTTTTATTGATTAGTTTCAGATAATATTGCTGCATTTTCACCCTTAATTTTCTTTGTAGAGACTTTTTATAGTGTATTTTCTTTTAACTATCAGGAGTACTTTTTGTTTTGATGATTATTGAAGCTTGGTGGCATCTAAGTGAAACATTCAAGTAAGTTTCTTACTACAAATTTCTTTCTTATTATCATTATTTATAAGGAAATGTGGTATATATGGTGCCAATTCTTTAGAGTGGATGTTGTTTCAAAAAAATAAATTCTTCAGCGTGGTTGTTCTATGAAAATAGAGTTACTTTTTATATTTTCTTCACTATTGTAAGTTTTGTTGAGCTTTGTTCAAGTTGGTAGATGTCCTTATGCGATTCATTCTTTTTTTAAGTAATAAAGAGAGCATGTTTAAGCAAATTTTCAGTGATTGTGATTTAAGTAGCAAAGGGATGATTGATTAGAAATATTGTGTACTATATATTAGTTTCTAGATATATCATAATTTAGTTTATTTCTTCTTTTTGTTGGAATTCTAGTGTCCATTACAAGAGGGAAGTACAAAATGTGGTTGTTATGTTATGAGAAATATGAGAGATATCATCAAAACATATAGCACAAACATTACCGATGCAGTATGTTCTTTATTATATTGTTTAGTTTCTAAATTTATTATTAATTTTTATAAATAAGTTATTATTTGAGTATTAATTAATGTTGACAGATTGATTCAAGAGAAGCATACACATAAGATGATCTGGTTGAAGAGCATATGGAATGGGCTGAATTTCTAGTACCCTACATGTGAGTTGGATACAGTACGCCTGCAAAGATATTTGCTAGTAGCTCATGAATATATCTGGAAGACTACAAATTTTGAAGAAATATATTTCATATTCTTTTTTGTGTATACAGTTAGTTTTGGAAATAGTTGGGTTATTTTTTGGAATATGGTACATTTTAGAATGGAGTATATTTTGGAATATGATATATATTTTTTGTGTATATTTAGGAAGACAACTTTGAAAGACATTTCAAAGTTTGAAACATGTCAACATATACTTCCTTTCTGATTTTGTTACTATTGAAAATATATATTGTGCTTATGTTAAGCATGTTGAAATATTTTGTAATTTATAATTGGAATTCTCTTAAGTTGTAAATCATTTGACAAGATGAACATGGAATCTAGTATATCATTTGATTGGATGAATAGTTCGTTTGATATGAAAAAACAAATTGATAAATTTGACGAAATGAAAAAATATAAAGGTATATATTCCTTGACGTTTAATACGTGTCAACTATTAATTTCATTGACATAAAATGAACGTCAACACATGTACATTTACTTGACGTTTAGAAACTATAGTTAACATTCATAAATGACGTTTAGAAACTATAGTTAACATTCATAAATTGTCAATAAAACACTGTGTTGACGTGTATACAATGTCAACAAAACCATCACATGACGCTTTCTTCGTGTCAATCACTTTTGGCCTTGACATTTAGAACATGTCAATTATATTATTGGATGACGCTTAGACAAACGTCAACTATAGTGGCTTTAGTTGACAGTCGATTCGTTGACGTTTTTGAAAGCGTCAACTAAACTGTGCAGTTGACGTTCTGTGCGTGTCAACTTTCTTGATTTTTGTAGTAGTGCGTCCTCTTCATTGCTCGTGGACTAGTTAAAATAACGATAGTGAACCAAGCAAATTTCTGTGTTGTTTTCTTCATCTTTTACGCTTTCTTTATCTTCGATTGGTTTTTTATTATTGTTTTCATAATAATAAATATTCTCGGGTGGTGCTCAGTGCCCCTTCCAAGCTCCAAGAAGACTAATTCAGTCCGCAATAGGTCGTGCACGTGCAACGTTGACCCATCCCACGTTGTCCTAATGCGATAATCACTCCTTAACCTCACATTTATCTGCACGTGGAGGAGCAATGAGGAACAGTTGAGTTGAGGCTCTAGAAAAGTAAAGGTAAGCTAATTTGAACCCTAGACTACATTTTTCTCTGTCTCTATCGATCGTAAACTGACTTAGGAATTAAAGGCCACGTGACTTGTACCAAATCCAGTTCTATTTTTTATTTTGCAAGCGCAAGGTTCCTCATAATAAACAAATTTACCATTGATTGCTAATGGCAAAACTATGGAATGGACTTAACTCAAATTTTATAAGATTTTAAGTCTTATAACACTATACACTTTCAATTTTACGTTCAGTTAGTGCATCTTCTTTTAGTGATTAGATTAGGGGTTTTTGCATGTATATTAAAAAAAACAAAATAATTTCATATATTGCACAATTTCCAAACTTATTCATTTGTGTCACAAAAGTGATTAAAGTCTATCAGTTGAACGGATAGAAACCTATTAGTTGACTGATAAAAGTCTATCAATTAAACTGATAGAAGTCTAAAGTCTATCAGTTGAACTGATAGAAATCTAAAATCCATCCGTTAAATTGATAGAAGTCTAAATAGGAATTTTGGGCAAAATGTACTATGAATGAAAGCCAAAAATATGATATGGAAGATAAATTCTCAAAGTATTATTATAAGGGGATTTTGCATGTATATTAAAAAAAACAAAATAATTTCATGTATAGTACAATTCCCAAACTTATTCATTTGTGGCACAAAAATGATTAAATTTTATCAATTTACATTATTCAATCACTCAAAATCGATTGAAGTCTATCAGTTCAACTAATAGAAGTCTGAAGTCTATCGATTAAACTGATAAAAGTCTATTAGTTGAAGCAATAGAAGTCTATCAATTGAATTGATAGAAGTCTAAAGTCTATTAGTTGAACTGATAGAAGTCTGATGATTAGAATAGCAATTTTGGGCAAAATGTGCTATGGATGAAATTATTTTTAAAAAATGTGCTATGGATGAAATTATTTTTAAAAATGTGCTATAATTATAATGAAGAGCAAAAAATATGCTATGGAGGATAAATTCTCATTAGATTACACAATTATTAAATATAAAATCAAAAAGAAAAGGAAAATGTACTTCGAATAAAAAAATGGAAAGTTTAAAAACGACATATTTCAAAGTTAAAAAACTTTATTATATTATTTAAAATTCCGATTTTCTTTAAAAAGTATATATTGGGAAAATGAGGACAAATACCGATTCTTGGATTCGAACTTGTGACACTGATGTTAAACTAGTTTATAACCAAACAATGAATGACCCATTCGGTATTTAAAATTCCGATTAAAGAAATGTAACTTTAAAAGTTTTTTAACAAAACTTAGCATGTAACATTAAAAAATATTTAGCATGAACAGAAATTTAAGGAGAGAAAGGTATTGGGTATGTAGTATATTATAATCTTGGGGTACAGGCGAGGCTGATTTGCCGACAGAAAAGGAAAAATATTAGAATGGGAATATATTTTGGGGTAGATTTAAATAAATAAATGCCTTTAAAAAAAAAGATATGGCAAAAAGATGGAAATACAGTCAAAATTTTCAACGGACAAAAAACAGTGTCGCATCTAAAGCTGGATTTGCCTTTTTATTTATTTATAATTAAAAATTGATAGGATTGGGCTCCATTTGTCTGGGTGGGTTGTACCACGGTTGGCTCGGGAGGGTGTATTTAGAAGTACGGGCACATCTATCCAACCCACGCCACAACTAACTTAATAATATTTGATATATTACAATATCCTTCTAATATTTTAGAGTTTATTAAATTTGTGTAGAGGGGTGAACAGCAAAAAAAATTTTGAGGTTCGGTTTTATTTTCTTTCTAAATATTAGAGAGAAAAACATCTTTTTAGGGTTCAAGAGTAGTTGTCCAACGGATGGAACAACCAACTATCGTGTTGGGAACCTTGAGGTGCAAATACGTGGGTTGCATGAAAATATCGTATAATTGTGTGTTAGGATCTTACAAATGTTCTATATTAAAAAATAGGAGAGTTCAACATCAATATAAATTAAAAGAGATGTTGGGTACTGTCTCATTACCAATATATTTTGAAGTGAAACTCCATATTCTCTAATATTGTTTATTCTAAAAAATTAGACATTATTCAAATGTTAATCATAAAAATATTCAAATTTAAATCTTCCGACCAAATTGAAACTATCCCAAAAACCTAAAACCTAGGATTTAAAGTTTCCTAATCCTTCAATCTAAACCGAATGGGGCACGTGATGGACACATGGCCAGAATGTGTGAATGCATATATATACGTATGTATGTGTGCCCATGCGTATATGTGTATATGTTGCCAACAAATATTTAATTTTCTTTCCTCCACGAGTTAACCCTATATATTGTTTAAATTCTATTTTTGTAATATTTTGATTTATATATGAAGGATTGGATTTCAAAAAATACATGTAAGAAATAGGAAGGATTGGGTGATCAATCTTAGAAAAGTAATAGAGAGTACTAAGGTTGTGTTTGGGAAAAGGTGGAATGGTTATGATTATGAGGGGATGAGAATTAGGAGCAGAATAGGAAAAAGAATGATTATGGGAAAAACGATTATTTGTACTTAGAGTGGGTGAAGGGAATGATTATGTTAAAAATAAAATAATGAGTATGTTGAGAGTGAAACATAGTAATGTGATTGTCTCAAAAAAAAAAAATAGTAATGTGATGAATTAAAAAGTTGTTGGAGAGAGATTAAAATAGTTAAGAAGATAATGAAAGGGGTGTTTTTGGGAAAATACATGATTATAGGGAATTTTTTGTGGCCTAAACACACCTTAATTAAACTAGACTCTATTTCATGGGTGGAGCGAAGGAGATGATGAATTAAAACAAATAGTAGTAGATCCATTTCATTTTAGTATTTAAATGTTTAATTTTAATTTATATACTTTCAATAAATCTAAATATTCTATATTTTTGCGGTTAGTCTATGAAAAAAAAAATTCTCTTTCTTCAACTTTCTCTCTGTCATTGTTGTATTTTAGATTTTCTTTATATTTCTTTCCTACTATTTAATAGTATGACGTTTCGTTCCAAAATTAATTGGTAATTAATATATTTCAAAATTAATGGGTAATGAGTATAATAGTTTGTCTATCTTATAAATATTAGAAGATTTTCTTATTTTTTGGCTCGAGATTTTTTATACCTACTTTAACCACCTCTCTAGATCACTAGATTATGCTTGGTTGAAGGCTTTGATGCTACATGGATTAGATGGATGAAGGCTTATATCTCCACTACTAGCTACTCGATTCTTATTGATGGAAAGCCAAGAGGAAATTAGATGTATGCAAACCGTGGTATCTGGCAAGGTGACCCTTTATCCCCTTCGATTTTGTCATGGCTATGGATCGTCTATCTAGAATGATTACTGATGCTCAGGTGAAGGATATGATAAAGGGTGCAAATTTCAGAATGGCAGCACTCATATCTCTCATTTAATGTTGGATGTCTCTAAGACCAACAACTTGTTTTATATAATCAAGTGTTTGGAGATTGCATATGGTCTTAAATTTAATGTAAAAAAACTATCTATCTCCCCCATTAATTTGGATGATTTACAAAAAGCTCAAATGAAAATCTTTTGGGGATTCGATTCATCTTCTTCTGATCAACTATCCGGGCATGCCTTTGGGTGGGAATCCTCGTTCTTTATCTTTTTAGGAAAATACTATTGAGAAGATCGAAAGAAGTTTAATCAATAGTAGTTCACTTACTTGTCTAAAGGCGGAAGGCTAACCACGATTCAAGCTGTATTAAAACATGTTCCCACTTACATATGCTCTCTATTTTTCAAGCTCCTGCTACTATTTGCAAGAAGATTGAGCGAATAATGAGAAGATTTCAGTGGAAAGGTGTGGATGATTATGGTGGAGCTCATCTTGTTCGATGGGACATTGTCACTCTACCAAAGCATTCTCAAGGGATGGGTATTAACAAAATTCACGAATTTTGCTCTTCTTAGCAAATGGATTTAGATGTTTTATTATGAGAAAGATCCTTTGTGGAAGCTAGTTATTAAAGAGAAATATAGTTCTAATCAGTTTGGGGTTACTCCATCTCAAGATAAGTATAAAAGTTGTCGTTCTCCTTGGGCCAATTTTGTCAAATTTGATCATATTATGAAACCTCAGTTACGATGAAAAATTAACAGTGGTCAGAATACAAGTTTTTGCCATGTTCAATGGACCAACATCAGAAGATTATGTGACTTTTACCCTCATTTCTATGCTTTATCATCCATGAAACATGTTAAGGTGAAACAAGCTTGGAATGAAACACCTCTTAATGGTATCTTCACCCTTTTCGCTGTCTTTTCGATAAGGAATCTGCTCGTTGGTCTGAAATATCTAGACATTGGCCTACGACATGCAATAATCTTGATGATGCTCTTATTTGAAAGCCCACCCCGAATCAAGCCTTCTCGGTCAAAGAGATAAAGAAGCTTCTTGGTGAAGTTATCGATAGCCCCCACCTAAAGCCCAATGATATTTTTTGGAAAAATTACATTGTTAAGAAAGTCAAAGTTTATTTTTTATGGATTGTATGTGTTGTTTTATAAGGGATTAAACCATATGGAGGTGATGTACAAACTACAACCTCTAAATTGTCTCAATCCTTCACGCTGCATGCTTTATTTAAATTAATGCTAGACATTGGACCATATCTTCATTCATTGCCCATACTCTCAATATATGTGGAAAAAATGTCCAACCCCTACACATCAAGCATCCAAAATTTGGAAGATATAAATTATTTACTCATACTTTTTTTCTGCTTCAAAGTTGGTTCTCAGCATATGAAATGAATCACTAATATTAGAGGTGCTATTTTTTTTGTAGATTTTGAAAGAACGGAATGCTCGAATATTCTCGGATTTCATAAATGGAGATCCTCATCTAACCTTTGGGAAGACATTGTTCTCACAACAGCGGAATGAAGTATTAAATCATCTTTTTTTAAGAATTATTTTGTGCTATGGTTGCTCTAAACTGGAATGCGCTTTTGTAATCTCTTTGAGCTTCTTTTTGCTTCCCTCTTCATATTAAAATCTATATATACAAGTATTTTTTATTCAAAAACTTAGATTATGCTTGGTTGACGGACGTCCAATTGATGGCTAAATCCGAACCTTCTCATCGACATGCTTCCTCACCGAAAAGTGAAAATTTATCTTTGTTTTTCTATACAAATGGTAAAAATTAGTGCATCAAACAGTTTGAAGAAATAAGAAATGGGGAAAATCCAAAAACAGTGATTAGGGAAGTAAGGGAGGTGAAAAAAAAAAAGATACCAAATATAAAAGAATAATAAAGGAGGTTGAGAGTTAAAAACAAAGATAGAAGGCTAAAGGTCAAATTAACAACATAAACTCATTTTTTTAATGAGGAATACTTCCCTGCTTATGACTAAAAAGGGGAACTATCCTTAGTGTATATGTGGAAATATTTGGTGCCACAAATTTTTGGTTTGAATAATATCAAAAGTAGAAGAAGAAAAAATTTGTGACACCAAATGGTGCCACATATACACTAAGGATGGTTCTCTCTTAAGGAGGAAAGTATTTCTCTTTTTTAATTTATTGAAAATATAGAAATTAAAATTAAACATTCAAAATATAGGAGCGTGAAGTTATATATAAAACTAAAGGTAAAAATGATATCTTCCCATGAAAAATTCTTGCCCCATTAGCTTTGACCATAGTAGACCAATATGTTCATTAAGTATTTCATTAGAACTTGCTAATATTTGACATCATACATATCGATCAACCAATTTTTCAAATAAAAATGAATAAACTAATATTGAAGGGTATATATATTTTATTTATGCCTCAAATGATATATTTTATTGGGATAAATTATAAATTTGGTTGGGAATTTGACCTCTATAGCATATGTTTTGCTCTTCATTACAATTATAACATATTTTTTAAAATAATTTCATTCATAGCACATTTTGCCCAAAATTTTTATTCTAACATTATTAGACTTCTATCAGTTGAACTGATAGATTTTAGACTTCTATCAGTCGAACTGATAGATTTTAGACTTCTATCAAGTTCAACTAATAGACTTTTATCAGTTCAATTGATAGTTCAATCGATTTTGAGTGATTGAAGAATGCAAATTGATAGACTTCAATCATTTTTGTGCTACAAATGAATAAGTTTGAGAATTGTGCTATACATGAAATTATTTTATTTCTTTTAATATACATGCAACATCCCCAATTTGGTTGAAGATACTTATGGTTTAAAAATTAGAATTTAGTCACTATAATTTGATTAAAAAAATGGGGATTTTGCATGTATAACAAAAAAAGACAAAATATTTTCATGTATAGCATAAAATTAAAACTAATTCATTTGTAGCAAAAAATTCAAATTAAATTCTATCACTAGCTGAATTCTATTAGTGATAGAATTCAATCAGAAAGACTTCTTCTATCACTGCTTGAATTTTCTACTAGCGATAGAATTTCAAATTGAGTTCTATCACTAGTTAAGTTTTATCATTGATAGAAATTAATATGACATAGATGAAATTATTTTAGAAATTGTGCTGCAAATGTAATACAAAAGGTAAAATGTGCTGCTGATGATAAATTCTCTAAAAAAAATCATTTCTTATGTGTTAAGATAACACATTTAGAGGTTACATTTTGTTATGTTGTTCACAATAGATTAGTTTTATTCAACTGAATTTAGTCTTAATGTACAGCTACTAAATCTGTTAAGTATAACTGATGTACTACAAAATGGGCTATATATATGCCTCCTATTACTCTCTTAATGAGCAATGAGAATTAAATACTTTCTCTTCATTTCATTACATTTTTATGGTATCAGAGCTTTAATAGTTTAGCGACTTTTTTTTCGATTTTTCGTCTCTTCCACAAAATTTCTTTTGTTCTTGTGTTTTGCAAAGCTTTGTTTCTAATGAGTGCCTCAGAAATGAGCTTGCCTTATTTAGCATCATCTTCTAAAATCTATAAGTTTATCAATCCTGGAAGAAAACCATCGACATCGCAGTTGACTGAAGAAAATTTTATACTATGGAAATTTCAAGTGTTGATTACCTTGCGAGGGCATGGTCTCAAAACCTTCATTGAATCTAATGAAGTCGTTCTGAAGAAATTTTTTGATGTACAAGAACCTTCAGCATCGAATCATATTATCAATCCGAAGTATAAGTAATGCCTACGTCAAGATAATCTCATTCTTGCCTGGTTCTTAGGCTCATTGTCATCGCCAATTGTATCCAAACTGTTGGATTGTCAATCATCGAAAGAGGTATGACTTCACCTTCTTTCTCGTTTTTCATCAAAGAATATGGCTATGATTCTTGACCTGAAATCGAAATTAGAATCAGTCAAAAAGGGAAATCTAGGTTTTCAAGATTACTTTCAAACGATCAAGAATATTGTAGATTCCCTTGTAACGGCTGGCAAACCTATCTCTCTGGAAGACCATGTTCTTCACATATTTGTTGGATTAGGTCTGGAATATGACTCCACAGGGTTGGTTTTAGCTGGAAATGACGAAACGCCATTCTTGCAACGAGTCCATTTAATGTTGCTCATTCAAGAAAGTCGTCTACAATGACATTCAGTGTCCAATATGATTAACTTTGATGGTTCATCACCATCAGTTCATCTTAGGTGCAATCTGCATAAGGAAATAATTCTCAAGCATTGTCGTTGAATTCTAATGAGTCTTGGAAGAAGGGTAAGAATCAAAATGGCAAGGGTAAGAAGCTCTGGAATAATGGAGGTTCAAAGCTTCAGTGTCAAATATGTGGTCGATTTGGACACACAATACGGTTAAGAGTTATTACAGATATGAACGTGGATTTCAGGGGCCAAACTCTCAGAATCCTTCTTATCACAATGTTGGTCAATTAGGATATACTATGACTACAATGTAGTATCAACAACCTTCACAGGCATATGTGTTTGCAATATGATATGAATAGAAATAACCAATGATATCTAGACTCTGGTGCTTCTAACCATGTAACCCATGATTTTGCAAACTTATCTCTTGCAAATGAATACTATGGTGATAACAAAGTTCATGTGGGCAATGGTGCAGGTTTGGATATTCAAAATATTGGAACTTCTCTTCTTATCAATGCTTCAAATAATATTTTTCTGTCTGAAAATTTTACTTCATCTACCTCATATTACAAAAACTCTTATTAGTGTCAGCCAATTTGCTAAAGATAACTCTGTATTCTTTGAATTTCACCCTTTTGTTTGCTTTGCAAAGGACCTTCGAACTGGCAAAACACTTCAAGGAACACTTAAGGATGGACTTTATAGGTTCTCTCTGTCAAAGGCCAACTCGGCTAAATCTCTCTCTGACTATGAAGCGTCAAAGGAAAAGTCTTCTAAATCAGTTTCATCTACTACTACTTCATATACTAGATTTACTAGTACTAGTTCAAAGTCAGTTTCTACTCTTGAAAAATGGCACAATAGGTTAGGCCATTCGGTTGTGCCTACTATTCAACATGTACTAAGTCTTTGTTATATTTCCATACTCTATCAATAAAAACAAGTCATTGTGTCATAATTGTGATGTCTCTAAAGCTCACAATCTTCCTTTTTCTTTTTCATTTTGTTCAACTGAGTATATTGCTCCTTTATAACTTGTTGCAGATGTTTGGGGTCCATGTTATATAACTTCTAGAAATCAATATAACTATTATATAAGCTTTATTGATGTGTTTACTGGGTATACATGGATTTATTTTCTGAAAAATAAGTCTGAAGCTTTTTAAGTTTTTTTCTTGTTTAAAACTAGTGTTGAGAAACTATTAGGCAAGTCTATTCTTCGGTTGCAAACTGATGGAAGAGGTGAATTTCATTCATTCATCCCATTTCTTAACTCTAGTGGCATTGTACATAGAATAACCTGTCCCTACACATCCCAACAAAATGGGATAGATGACCGTAAACATCGACATATAGTAGAAATGGGTATGTCTCTTTTGTCTCATGCTTCTTTATCATTAGAATTTTGGGATGATGCATTTTCTACAGTTGTCTATTTGATTAATAGAATTCCTATGAAAGTCCATCCATATGTTTCCCCTTTAGAGAAGTTGTTTAGTGAAAATCCAGATTACTCTTTACTTACGATTTTTTGTTGTCTCTAGTATCCGACTCTAAGAGCATACAATAATCAATATTTAGATATGCGGTCTACACCTTGTATTTTCTTGGGGTATAGTTTTCAACACAAAGGTTATAAGTGCCTTGCTTCTACGAGTAGACTCTACATCTCAAGACATGGTCTATTTGATGAAAATGTTTTTCCCTCGTCTGCATTTTCACCTAGCTCAAATGACACCTCGAATTCTTTACCTCAGTTATACACACTCCCTGAGTTAGCCAATAGGAAGAACACTTATCCTATGGATATAAACCATTTCCAAAATAATCATTACCTATGAATCCTTCTTCTAACCAAAATGAACAGCAAATGAGTTCCTCGAGACATGTCCATTCCACACCATCAATCTCTTTCAATCCTTTATCCACATCTTACAGTCCTTTTGTACCATTTCCAATCAACCAAATGACCATAAATTGTGAGAACCCGACCCGAAAATGGTCCTAAATCTAGGTTCACACTCAGCATGCAAGTAAAAACATTTACTCAGACATAAACTGCTCAACTTTAAAACTTTTCAAACTTCTAAAAGTGGGGAACATTTAAGCATAATCAATAGTTTCTTAAAGCATAAAGCAAAAGAAGCTAAAACATGTCTGGCCAGTATTTGTAAAGAAAAACATTCAAAACAGTTTAAGAACTTCAAACAACCAAGTTTCCCTTAAGGACTCCAGATCCAATTATATGCTGAATAATAATGCAATAATAAGAAGACACGATAGAGTGTCGGCAGCTCCCATGATCAAACAGCTCCCTCCGCTAGCCGTCCCTGTGTTGCCTCAAGTTACCTAGGGGAAAAACCTCAGAAATAAGGGTGAGTACAAACATACTCAGTATGAATCCCGAACTAGAATACAATACGATACTTCAGTCATCTAGCAACCCTAGTATACATGCAAACAGTTACCAACATAGAACATAGCTCAACGAGCTTTCAGGGCAAATCCGGAATCCTCGGAAGTCTCTTACTGCCGGCCTAATGATCAGTTCTTCTAAACAATCCCAAGACATCCTCGAGGGTCTTTCTCCCTCGGCCAATTGACCAACTCAAAAGCTTATCCCAAACAGATGTCTGACACCATCGCGGGTCTTCCTCCCTAGGCCAAATGATCAATTCAAAAACCGATCCCAAGTTAGGTGTCCTCGAGGGCCTCTTGCCCTCGGCTAGCTAATACTTGACTAACGGGAGAGTACCCGAAGTCTGCCTCTAAACTGGAACGGAAGTGGTGTACTCACGAACATTAGCCCGGGGGAGCTCTCCGAACCGGCGACTAACGCGTGTGGCACACACCGCATGCTGCTGCAACCGGTATAAATGTGGGGGCCTAGAGACATACTACGCGGGCCAGGTATGCATGCCTAATGACTCGAAAGCGGTGTCACTGAGTACAGTAGTGCGAGGCCCTCGACACTCATCTGTAACAGCCTGTACCACCGTCCTAAAGCTAAGAAGTGGCCAAGGTAGGCTTACATCGTTGGCAAGGTTCCGCTCTAGCAGGTTATAAGCTAGGCTTATGCTGGTGCGAGAGAAAATCTACATCAGTTGCCGGGGTGGAAGCAATGTACGTTATGCTTCGCACGAGACCCCGATCGGTGGGGACAACGTACGTTATGTCCTCTCTCATCCTCTAGATGATGACAAACCCTACTATACTAGCTAGGAGTACAGAGGAATCGATTCTTGGCTATTCATACATTCTCAACATAAAACACATAACCTAGCATGGTACTACGAACTTAAATAGGAATCATAATCATGCTGGAAGAACAAACCTAGCATGACACTAACATGTACAAACAGGCAAACATGCTAGCAAGAGATCAAACATAAGCTGTCATATCACTAACATGCTCATAATAGTAAACAAGCATACAAGGCATGTCATAATAATATCGCAGGGTCCACACAACCACGGTAAAGAATCCTTACCTAGATCAAGCAAGAAATCAAACACAACAATGACAACGTCCCTCGAGCTGCAAAGCCAACACGAATAAACTTGGCAATCAATAAAGTTAACCTAATTAAAATTAGCAGCTAAAACATCTAAGGGTCCAAAAGAGCAAAGGCTCGGGAATTACCAACCGAGAAGGCACTAGGACTCAACCCAGCCCTCGGCAAGACAAAGCTCAAGGCAAGGATGCGCGCGGCAGCAAGAGGGAAAGCATGTTAGTAGGGCGTGCGGGACGACGGGGCTCCTGAGCGCGTCGCTGTGGCGAAGCGACGTGCGGTTGGGGCAAACAGGCTAGCTAGCGGTTCGCTGTTGTGGGGGCGTGCGAAGAGAACAGCTAGGGCTACTGCGCATGCAGGGTGGAAGCGAACGGCTTCGTTGTGGCAACAACGGGAGCGCGAGCCCGAGCAAACAATCGACAAGGGCATGAGCGAGCTGGGCTGCGTTCGAGAGAAGGGCTAGGCACGGACGCGCGGCTGTGCTGCTAGGCAAAGGGCGATGGTGCAAGGGACGAGCGGCGATACTAGGCTACGGCGATGGTCGGGTGCGAGGGAATAAGCGGGGCGATTTCAAGGGTGCGAAGGACTAGGCGACGATGGCTGCTGCTGCTGGTCTCGCGGCAGCAAGGGGCTGCTCTCGTCTGGTCCTAGACTAACACACACACACACCAACGGTTAGGGCTTGGCCAAGTATGAAGGGAAGATGACCGACCAAGGAAGAAGAAGAAGAAAGAACGAACCTTACCTCTTGGTTCTTTATTCTTGGAGAAATGGCAAGAAGGAGATGAGTTCTTGAAAATCGTGCGGCAACTCTAGAGAGGAAAACAATGATTCTTTCCTTTTTAAAATATAATTAGGTTTGGCGATTTCCCTTCCCTAGGCTTTCCCCCTTCGAGCCCCAGCCAAAGCAAACTTTTCTCTTAATTAAACTCATTTAAATCCAAGTCTCCAAATCTCTTTAGGTCAAGGGTTCAAACCCCAATGGAAGCACTTTAAGTCATTTAATTTTATATTTACCCGAATAACCTCCAAGCTTCTAAACAGCCGACACAACCTCTTGGGTCTTGCAACCAATAACTGTCAAGCCTCGATACAGGAATAGCCCTGGAATCCTGAAAATCCACAAAACCTTGACCGGGGAGAAAAATGACCAAAATACCCCTAAGGGTTAAAATAGCTCTAATGGCCCGACCAAACAACCAAATAATGAACCGGAAGCACCTGAAGAACCAGAACGTAAAACTGGGCCGTTACATAAATCCCAGCCCAACTTTGCAACTAATTCAAATGAAATTTGTGTCACTTTATCCCCATCCAATACTTTGAATATGGAACCTATACCAGACACAACAACCAACAATAGAAAATAACCATTCAATGACTACACGAGGAAAAAATGGAATATTTAAGCCTAAAATTTGCTTAGCTGAATATAGAAAAGTTAAACCCCCAAATGTCAAAGAATCTCTCAAGTATGACTATTGGGTACAAGCCATGCGTGAAGAGTATAATTCTCTACTTCTTAATTATACATGGTGCTTAGTAAATCCTCCAGCTGATAAGCGAGTGATTGGGTGCACATGGGTAGTCAAAATAAAAGGAAATTCATATGGTGGCATAGCCCGATACAAGGCATGCTTGGTTGCCCAAGGTTTTTATCAACAAGCAAACCTTGACTACACAGAGACATTTAGTCTCGTAGTTAAACCAACGACCATCAAGTTCTATTTACTCTAGCCTTGGCGTATGGTTGGATGCTTCAACAAGTAGATATTAACAATGCATTTTTGCACGATGTACTCAATGGAGATGTCTATATGCTTCAATCACCTGGAATGTCTCGTTCCTCGACCAATCAGGTATGTAAGTTGAAAAAGGCATTATATTGGCTTAAACAAACTCCGAGAGCATGGTTTGAGCACTTGAGTACTTTCCTATGTTCAACTAGATTTGTTAAATCAAGAGTTGACTCCTCCTTGTTGATTTAAAATTACCATGGGTTTTGTTGCTATATTCTGATTTATGTCGATGATATAGTCATTACAGGAAATTCCCCTTCATTTGTTGATCAGCTAATTAAAACTTTGAATCAGAAATTTTCTCTTAAGGATCTTGGAGAGTTAAGTTTCTTTTAGGGTGTAGAAGTTTCAAAACTACCAAATGGAGGTCTATACTTATCTCAACATAAGTGTATTTCTGATATGTTGTTTAAAGCTAAAATGCACGAAGCTAATTTTCTTGACACTCCCATGGCTAGTGGTTCAATTTTATCTACTTTTAATGGTAAGAAACTAGAAGATGTGCATATGTATCGAAGTATAGTAGGATCTTTACAATATGCCACATTAACTAGACTAGAGATTGCCTATAGTGTGAACAAGGTATGCCAATTCCTCAACTATGTTACACTAGCAAGCTATCAAACGGATACTTCGTTATCTAAGTGGAACCATGGATCATGGTTTAGTTTTTCAAAGACCGAAGGAACTATTACTTCAAGGATATGCTGATGCCGATTGGGGCACCGACCCAGATGATAGAAAATCGACTTCAAGATATTGTATATTCTTTGGAGGGAATTTGATAGAATTGTCGTCCAAGAAACAAAGTGTGATTTAAAGATCCAGCACTGAAACAGAATACAGAAGTCTGGCTCATATAGCAGCTGATTTGGTTTGGCTGAAATCCTTGTTCTTTGTTCTATGAATTAACTTGTCGTATCCTCCAACAGTGTGGTGTGACAACTTGAGCGCAGTTTACTTGAGTGCAAATCCAATCCTTCATTCAATAACCAAACATGTAGAAATAATATCTACTTTGTTCGAGATCTAGTCTTAAATGGTCACATTCGAGTATCTCACCTCCTGTCTAGTGCTCAAATAGCAGACATTCTCACAAAACCTTTATCAACAACACACTTTCTCCCTTTGAAAACCAAGTCCAATGTTCATTCTTCAAAGACCATTGGCTTGCGGGGGATGTTAAGATAACACATTAGGAGGTTACATTTTGTTATGTTGTTCACGACAGATTAGTTTTATTCAACTAAACTTTTGTTAGTGTACAACTACTAAATTTGTTAAGTATAACTGATGTACTATATAATAGGCTCTATATATGCCTCCTATTACTCTCTTGATGACAATGAGAATTAAATAATTTCTCTTTATTTCATTACATTTTCATTATGGTTTGATAAAACCTAAAATTAGTTATTATCCTTCGTAATCGTTGGCGAATTAAATACATGAAAATTCAATATCATATGTAAATGTTATGATTTTTTTTATTCAATTTGTCACTTTACTCTCAATTTACATCATCAATTCATGAATAACTAACTTTCAATTACGTTTTCAATATATATATATATATATAACTAACTTTCAATTACTTAACTAGTTAACAATTAAGATGAAAATAGTATTTTTTAGATTTTATCAAATCATAAGAACTAAATTCTTATTTTTAAAATTATAAAACTAAATTCTAAAGGCTAAAATATATGTTTTAACTTTCTTTTATTATTATTATTATTATTAATATTATTTTGAGTTGAATAATACCTAAAATGATATTTGTTAACCTGTGAAGATAAAAGAAGCGATAAAGCAAAACGGGTGTAGCTGGGGGAGAGTACTAATTGGTTGTATGAGAGTCCACGCAAAGTTGAAGCCGATGCCTTTTTTAATTCTAGACTTTGGAATCATCCATTGCAGAGATAGATGGAACTATATCTGGGCTAGCAGCTCGAGCTATTCATCACTTTGAATTATGTTATCCTATGGTTACTTAAATTTTTGTATGAGAAATATTTGACTCTGTTTGTTGTTATGTGACATCATTTGATACCACAAATTTTATTAACTTTTTCATTTTTGTTGATTTTTTCCTAAGGCTCTGAGTGGTACCACATAAATAACAAATACGATCTCTCTATTTGTTATGAGTAATATTTTTCTTTTCGTATTGAATTTTTATGTATTAAGTAATATGTTATAATTAGTAGGATTTTATGAAAGTGTCCCGCATAAAACCTCTTAAAATTTTAGTCATTTTAGTCATGTTTTGTTCAAATATTTGTATTTTAATCTCCTTGATTAAATAGTTTTCTTATTGGTCATTGAACATAGGTAATACATATTGTTAGTGAGTCATAGCATTAATATTCATACAATAGATGTTACTCTACTCATTACCAATTGATTTTGTCATTGCACAAGATGGGACATTGGAAAAGATATTAGAGCTTAAAATGTAAGGCTTTGAAAGTTGGAAGAAGGAAAGAAAGGGAATATGATCATGGGGTTGGATCTTAGGTAGAGATTGGTGAGGCATAGTCACATGGAGAGAAGTGTTGTTTGTTGGGAAAAAAAAGGCTTGAAATTTAAGGCTTAGAAATATAGAGTAGAGAGGAGTTGGGTGAAAACAATAATCGCTTAGAGATGCGTATTTGTGTATATATTTGGTGGAAAGAAGAGTGGATTGGTTTAACACGTAAAGGAAAAGGGATATACATTGGGAGTGGACACATGATCCAAACTTCACCTTTCTTTATTGGGATTCATATTTTACCAACACATTCTTTGAAGAATTTGGGTGCAGCCAGGACTACACTCCATCATAATGTCACTCATGTAAAATCACACATTTTTTTTAATATATAATAAATATAAAGTATAAAAAAAATATATGAAATGTGTGGCACCAAAGATATCATATGGTAGACATCATGATAGGGGTGTAGCCTATAAATATAGTCATTTAAAAGAAAAATAACAACCATAATCATTGTTATTTTTTTTAGTACATATTGACGGAGGGACAAATACCAATACTTGGCCTCGAACCTGTGAGGTTGGTATTAAATTGATTTACAACCAAACATTGAAACCATTGTGTCACTGACCCATTCGGTCCATATTCATTGTTATTAATAGTAATATTGTATTAATAATACATATTAATGAGTATTTATAATATAATACTGATGTTGTTCAAAAATAAAATAAAATAATATAATACTAATGACTATAAATGCAAATATTTTAAAATTTGTCTATCTTTATAATTATTTTGTAAGAAATATCTATTTAGTATAATTTCCATTTTTTTTGTGAAAATTTACCATCAACAATAACATATTTTACCTCTTGTATTATATTTGCAGCAGAATTTTTAAAATAATTTATCTATAGCATATTTATTTCTATCACTCTCCTTGTGATAGAACTCAATTTATATTTCTATCATTGATAGAAAACTTAAATAATGATAGAATTGATTGAATTCTATGACTAATAGAACTCAACAAGTGATAGAAGTCAATTTGGATTTTCTGCTACAAATGAAATTATTTTGGATTTTGTACTATATATGAAAATATTTTATCATTTTTTGTTATACATGCAAAAACCCCTTGTTTTTTTCCCTCAAAGACATTATACTCTTTGTTATTGTTTTGATTTTGATTTTGATTCTTATAGTACTCTCTTCGTTATTGTTTTGTTACATAATATTTACGTATTTAATACTCATCTTATGGTGCGGATTCAATAAATGTTAACATTAGAATATTTACACACATGTGTTTTTTTTATACAACAATAATGTACATGTTTAAAAACTAAGTTATTGATTCGCTAAAAGAAATATAATAAAGGAAATGATGAAAGGATTGTTTTAGTTTTTTAATTAAATTGGATAATTTGAAACGACTAAATATAATATTTGAAATTTTGGAAAGAAAATGAAAATGAATTAAAAATAATAAGAATAATTGTGAAGCAATCACATATATCTTTCTAAATAATAGCAATTTTTAGTTCTTTATTATTTAATTAGTCTCCTAGTTCTATATAAAAATCAATATACATCACATTCCAAGTTGCATGAAACCTACATGCTTTACATTCAATTCTGTGTACCCATCAATTATTTTGAGTTTAAATCACGCCTAGTTTAACGTGCATGAATCCATATATCAAGCAGTTTGAAGTGGAGCTACTCTCATGATTTTTTAAAAAACAAAATTGGTATTATTGCATGCAAAATAGATTTATACTTATTTAAAGAAAAAAAACAATAATCTATTTACTAATAATTGAAGTATACAAAATTCTCTAAAAACTTTTTTTTTTAATACATATTGTGGGAGAGGGGAGACAAATACCAAGATCGAACTTGTATACTGATGTTGAATTAGTTTACACTCAAATAATAAAATTATTTCGTTACTGATCTAGTCTATGAATTATTTTAAACTATTAATTTAATGGAGTACTACTCCATCCTCCGGTTAGACTTTTTTTCGCGAGATTAAAAATTAAAAAAAAATAAAAATAAACTTTTCTATTGATGTCATAGTCATGTGCATATCTTCCTCTTGATTTTAATTTCATTTTTGCTGTAAATTACCTTTGACTTTTTTCCATTAATTTTCAATTAGCTAATATATGGCAAAATGAAATTGTTATGCTAACTTAATTTGTTTCTTACCGATGATGTGTGATTGAACATTAAAAAAATATATCAAAATATCATTTTTGTTTTTAAATTTTGAGTTTTTTTTTTTTTGGTTTCTCAATTTTAGTTTTAGCCTCTAATATTTTTATTATTTTGGATCTTAAACTCTCGTGCCTAATTTTATTTTTAAAAATTTTCAAAAGTAAAATGGATCCTATACAAAATTTGGTAATTCTTTTTTTCTTATTATTATAATCTTTCTCCATAAATTTTTAAAAATATATTAATGGATTAAAATTAAATATTTATAAATTTAGAGACTAATAAAAAAATCAAACTTGAGAAACTAAAATTATATATTTAAAGACAAAAATGAAAAAATCATTTAATAATAAACTCTATATAGAAGATATTACTATTCTAAAATAATAAGATAAAAATTAAATACTGATTTTCAAGATAGAATTGATGACTCTTTCTTTTATATTAGACTTTCAAATGCACTACTTTTAGATTTGCAACTTTCAAAAATAAAAATGGATCCTATACAAAAATTGTTAATTCTTATTTTTAAAAAATTATAATCTTTTTCTATAAATTTTTTTTTAAATATTAATTGATAAAAATTAAATATTTAGAGATTAATATAAAACAAACTTCAAAATATAAAAACTAAAATTGTATATTTAAAGACAAAAATGTAACAATCATTTAGCCACAAACTCTATACATATTCCCCTTTCAAATAAGAGAACAGTCAAATATCAATTTTAAGATAGAATTTTGTGACTATAAAATTAAAATGAATTATCACCAATTAATATAATCAACACACCACCAACTAATTCGATAAAATCGAACAACCCTGAATTTTATTGGATATTAAAATGGTACAAACAGGGAGATGGTAGTAATGGATATTCAAATGACCTTTTAATTTTATTTCTTTTCTTCCTTTATTGATGCATACACTACATAGATTTTGTTGTCTGTGATTTATGGTTTCTTAAATCCTATTGTGTCATCTTTTGTTTATTAATATATTATTCCATGATTAATATTGACAGTTAATCCCTAATAAATTAGTTTCGCTATCCAGACTAATATGATAAGTTTTAGACTAAAAGTAAGTATCACTCATCAAGTTGACTCATTTTATTGGTTATAAGATTATATAACGAATCTTCATTTATACCTCATATATTGATAAAACTAAATTTAGACGTAAAAAAAGCAAAATTTTAGTAGTTGTATCAATTTATATTTAAAATTTTAGTCTTCTCGAGAAACAAATTCTAAATTGTTTCAAAATAAAAAAGAATTCTAATTTTTACTGTTCAAATCCTACTTTCTTAAATATTATTGAATAAAAAACGGTCAACTAGGTAATTGATAGATGTGTTTGAAAAAAAAAAAGGTAATTGATAGATTTAAGAAATTTATTAGAAAAATAATTAAAATTATTTTGATTTTAAATAAATATCTAGTTTTATTTTATGAAAATATTTAATTGATTAGTTAAATGATAATGGACCATGATACTCTTCCACTCCTTTTAATTTTCTTTTTAATTATTTAAAAATAAGTTCTCTTGTAATCAACTCTCCAAATCTATAAGTCTAAAAAAAAACTCCAAATCTATATCTATTTAAATTATTAAAAAAAATCATAAGAAAAATCTTTGACCAAAATATATAGTTTTTAATTAATAATTTTCGAAAAAAAACGGGATGAAGATTTGAAGATTCTTCAAATATTTGAGATATATCGGGTACATCTTTAAGGTAATAATGCAGGATAATACAATTCAAAATAAAAATTGGAATAAACAAGTGTTGAAGTTTATGCATCTCGACACCACTGGATTTGTCATCATTGTTACCTTGAATGTAACAACCCCATGTTTGGGCTGTTTTAAAGAGTAAAGAGGAGTTATTTGAGGTTATTTTATAAGATAATGACAGTTTTGTAGCTTAGTGCATGAAGATGGGATTTTTTATCATGTTGACCTTGATACTTAAAGGAACTTGTGAATCCCTAGGTTCAAGCTACTATTCACTTCTTCACCTCTCCTGTTTTTTGACCAGCAGCGAACAAGTTTGTCAGAGTTGCGTCGTCGCTGTGATTTTCAATCAGTAAGCTGTTTCTGCCGTCGTCTGAGTTGCGTGGGTTCGGAGGTTGGTTCTGAGCAGTGTCTCGAGCCTCCCCGTCATCGGATAGGTCACCTTCTCTAGCGTGTTTCAGCTACGGGTTTCATTCGCGTCATCGTACATCTGGGCAGCTATCGAGTTTCATCCAATAGTGTCGTGGGTTCGACCAAGTTCGCGTGGGAGTTTCATCCAATACTCATCCATTGATGATTTATCCTATGCATATTGTTTGATTTTGCATGATGGATCACATGTTCCCCTACTGTGGACTTTCCTGTGATTAATATTGCATGTTGGATCGCACTTTCCTGTGTTTCACACGTCTTGATGCCTCGATTAGGCATAATCGAGTCAATGGACGGAGAGAGGTACTAGTAGATCAGTGTGGACAATGATGTTCCGATCTCTTACTGTAACTTAGGATGACACCCTTGAGTTAGGACTTACGGATGGTATTTGGTTAAGGGTTTGAAGATATTTTAAATGTGATTTGAGATTTGTTTGGTTGTGGTTTAAACTCATTTAAGTTATTAATGGGGGCGGTTTGTTTCTCACTATCTAATAAATTTGATGTTCTGGATCCGATTTTGATGGTTTGAGGTACTAATTTTGACCGGTTTGATTTTTCAGGGCTCAGAGTTGTGTTTGGCTATTTGGAGCTTCGAGTGAATTCTTTGAGAGCTGTTAGTGGATTAGCCAAGGTAAAGAACCCTTCACCCCCTTCTCGAGGCATGGTTTAAGTGATTGTATGCACGTATTGATTGTAATAAGAGTATACAAAATGTCTATTGCCATTGATGATTTATCCTATGCATATTGTTTGATTTTGGATGATGGATCACATGTTCTCCTGCTATGGACTTTCCTGTGATTAATATTGCATGTTGGATCGCACTTTCATGTGTTTCACACGTCTTGATGCCTCGATTAGGCATAATCGAGTCACTGGACGGAGAGAGGTACTAGTAGACCAGTGTGGACAATGATGTTCCGATCTCTTACTGTAACTTAGGATGACACCCTTGAGTTAGGATTTTCGGATGGTATTTGGTTAAGGGTTTAAAGATATTTTAAATGTGATTTGAGATTTGTTCGGTTGTGGTTTAAACTCATTTAAGTTATTAATGGGGGCGGTTTGTTTCTCACTATCTAATAAATTTGATGTTCTGGATCCGATTTTGATGGTTTGAGGTACTAATTTTGATCGGTTTGTTCATTTCAGGGATCAGAAATGTGTTTGGCAATTTGGAGCTTCGAGTGGATTCTTTGAGAGCTGTTAGTGGATTAGCCAAGGTAAGGGTCCCTTCACCCCCTTCTCGAGGCATGGTTTATGTGATTGTATGCATGTATTGATTGTATTAAGAGCATACAAAATGTCTATTGCCATTGATGATTTATCCTATGCATATTGTTTGATTTTGCATGATGGATCACATGTTCCCCTGCTGTGGATTTTCCTATGATTAATATTGCATGATGGATCGCACTTTCCTGTGTTTCACACGTCTTGATGCCTCGATTAGGCATAATCGAGTCACTGGACGGAGAGAGGTACTAGTAGACCAGTGTGGACAATGATGTTCCGATCTCTTCCTGTAACTTAGGATGACACCCTTGAGTTAGGACTTCCGGATGGTATTTGGTTAAGGGTTTAAAGATATTTTAAATGTGATTTGAGATTTGTTTGGTTGTGGTTTAAACTCATTTAAATTATTAATGGGGGCGGTCTGTTTCTCACTATCTAATAAATTTGATGTTCTGGATCCGATTTTGATGGTTTGAGGTACTAATTTTGACAGGTTTGTTCGTTTCAGGGCTCATAGTTGTGTTTGGCTATTTAGAGCTTCGAGTGGATTCTTTGCGATCTGTTAGTGGATTAGCCAAGGTAACAAACCCTTCACCCCCTTCTCGAGGCATGGTTTAAGTGATTATATGCACGTATTGATTGTATTAAGAGCATACAAAATGTCTATTGCCATTGATGATTTATCCTATGCATATTGTTTGATTTTGCATGATGGATCACATGTTCCCCTGCTGTGGACTTTCCTGTGATTAACATTGCATGATGGATCGCACTTTCCTGTCTTTCACACGTCTTGATGCCTCGATTTGGCATAATCGAGTCACTGGACGGAGAGAAGTACTAGTAGACCAGTGTGGACAATGATGTTCCGATCTCTTACTGTAACTTAGGATGACACCCCTTGAGTTAGGACTTGCGGATGGTATTTGGTTAAGGGTTTAAAGATATTTTAAATGTGATTTGAGATTTGTTCGGTTGTGGTTTAAACTCATTTTAGTTATTAATGGGGGCGGTTTGTTTCTCACTATCTAATAAATTTGATGTTCTGGATCCGATTTTGATGGTTTGAGGTACTAATTTTGACCGGTTTGTTCTTTTCAGGGCTCAGAGTTGTGTTTGGCTATTTGGAGCTTCGAGTGGATTCTCTGAGAGCTGTTAGTGAATTAGCCAAGGTAAGGGTCCCTTCACCCCCTTCTCGAGGCATGGTTTATGTGATTGTATGCATGTATTGATTGTATTAAGAGCATACAAAATGTCTATTGCCATTGACGATTTATCCTATGCATATTGTTTGATTTTGCATGATGGATCACATGTTCCCCTGCTGTGGATTTTCCTGTGATTAATATTGCATGATGGATCGCACTTTCCTGTGTTTCACACGTCTTGATGCCTCGATTAGTCATAATCGAGTCACTAGACGGAGAGAGGTACTAGTAGACCAGTGTGGACAATGATGTTCCGATCTCTTACTGTAACTTAGGATGACACCCTTGAGTTAGGACTTCCGGATGGTATTTGGTTAAGTGTTTAAAGATATTTTAAATGTGATTTGAGATTTGTTTGGTTGTGGTTTAAACTCATTTAAGGTATTAATGGGTGCGGTTTGTTTCTCACTATCTAATAAATTTGATGTTCTGGATCCGATTTTGATGGTTTGAGGTACTAATTTTGACCGGTTTGTTCGTTTCAGGGTTCATAGTTGTGTTTGGCTATTTGGAGCTTCGATAGGATTCTTTGCGATCTGTTAGTGGATTAGCCAAGGTAACGGACCCTTCACCCCCTTCTCGAGGCATGGTTTAAGTGATTGTATGCACGTATTGAATGTATTAAGAGCATACAAAATGTCTATTGCCATTAATGATTTATCCTATGCATATTGTTTGATTTTGGATGATGGATCACATGTTCCCCTACTGTGGACTTTCCTGTGATTAATATTGCATGTTGGATCGCACTTTCCTGTGTTTCACACGTCTTGATGCCTCGATTTTGCATAATCGAGTCAGTAAACAGAGAGAAGTACTAGTAGACCAGTGTTGTAACGACCCGACCCGAAATGGGTTCTAACTAGGGCGTTACCTCAATGCATGCATTACAAATCTACATAAAATTTGCAAGACGGTGTTCGGATTCTAAGTAAAAACTAAAACATAAAACATCCATTTAAAATCAACATTAATTCCTGGAACCTGTCCCTGTTTCCAAGCACCTGTTCCAAGTCAAATACATTTACAAAACTTACTCTGATCAGAGATTCATTTAAAACATACAAACTTTACAACAATGCTAGAATCATGAAATACATTCAGAAAACACCCTAGGGCTCCGTGCCCAACTACATGCATTCAGAGAACATTTAAATCATAACATAAACATAAGACTCAGAGTTGAACAACGGGTTTCCATGATCACAGCTCCTCCTCCAGACCATCTGTCTCGCACCATGGCTGGCTACTGTGGAAAAACCACATAATAAGGGTGAGTAACGAATTACTCGGTAAGAATCCCCAAGCTGGGGGTACAATACGATATAATCGGTCATCTAGTACCAAAGCATGCAAGCGAACAGACTACCAACATGGATCATAGCTCAACGAGCTCATAAAACAAGATCTCGAGTCATCGGAAGTCTCTTTCTTCCGCCTAAGCGGGATTGGATACATCGACCAATCTTGGACATCACCGAGGTATCTCGTCACTCGGGGAATACATCGATCCCTAGATCGTGGGCCTCCTTGCCCTTGCCACTAAACGGACTTACGGGAGAGTACCGAAGTCGGGCTCTAACGGAAGGAATGGTGTACTCACGACATTAGCCCGGGAGCTCTTTGAGCCGGCAACTAACGCGCGTGTGCGCGCACCAAGCATGCTCCTCTGCAATCGGCGTAAATGCACGGGGCCTAAGGGCAAACAACGCGGGCAGTGCACATGCCTATGACTCGGAAGCGGTGTCATCGATCACATGATGGCGCGAGGCCCTCGGCGCTCATCATGCGCACCTGATCCACCGACTGAAGCTAAGAACCGGCCAAGGTAGGCTTACACCGTTGGCAGGGTTCCGCTCTAGCAGGCTACAAACTAGGCTATGCCGAAGTGGGTAGCTAATTCCACAACCGGCGGGTCGGGGGGGGGGGGTAGCAAGATACGTTATGCTTCGCACACTTTACTCCCGACCTGAGCTAAATCCACCTTGGCGACCGGGGGGGGTAGCAAGATACGTTATGCTTCGCACACTTTACTCCCTAGCAGTGGGGACAAAGTACGTTATGTTCGCTCTCAGCCTCTGGATGATGACAAACCCTACAACTCTATCTAAGAGTACAGAGTAAAAAGCAATGATTCCTGGCTAGCAAACAATGACCGACATCAATCACATTTACCTAGCATGATACTACGAGCTCAAGCAGGAATCATAAGCATGCTGGCAGAACAAACCTAGCATGGCACTAACATGTGAAATCAAGCAAACATGCTAGCAGAAATCAATCAAAGCTGATCTATTACTATCATGCTCATAACAGTCAGCAAACAAGCAAGGCATAATCATGAAAATATCGCAGGGCCCACACAACTCCGGTAAGAAATCCTTACCTAGTCGGAAGTGTAACGACCCGACCCGAAAGGGGCATAAAATAGGCCGTTACCTCAATGCATGCATTCAAATCTACAGAAAATTTGCAATATGGTGTTTGGATTCTAAGTAAAACTAAAACATAAAAACATCCATTTAAAAATCAACATAAATTCCTGAAACCTGTCCCTGTTTCCAAGAACCTGTTTCAAGGCAAATACATTTCCAAAACTTACTCTGATCAGAGATTTATTTAAAACATACAAGCTTTACAACAATGCTAGAATCCAGGAAAACATTCAGAAAACACCCTAGGGCTCCGTGCCCAACTACATGCATTCAGAGGACATTTAAATCATAAACATAAACATAAGACTCAGAGTTGAACAACGGGTTTCCATGATCACAGCTCCTCCTCCAGCCATCCTGTCTCGCACCATGGTTACCTGTGGAAAACCACATAATAAGGGTGAGTAACGAATTACTCAGTAAGAATCCCCAACCGGGTACAATACGATATACATGGTCATCTAAGCAGAAAGATATGCAAGCTATGAATATAAACACAGAATAGAGCACATAGCTTAGCCCACACTTGGGCCTCGGATGCCAACTCAGGGTCTTAGTCCGGAAAAACTCACCACACAACACATCACACAAGTCGCCCTATACGAGAAACAAGTCCCGGCCTCAGCCTGTCTACTGTCGACGAAAGGTACACTGGCTCAAGATCCCGAGGAGCACTCCGGTCGGCGCTGTAATGAGCGTAAGCATGCACCGCGTGCTACTGCCGACTATGGGGTGCGGGTCCCAGAGGTAAGTTGCCCATGTCCGGTCCCACCACGCCTAACTAAATCTTTGGATCGGTGTCAGCGACATAGGGTGTGAGACTGGACACGTAAACTATGTCACTGAACCACCGCACTGGGGCTAAGGAACGGGTCGTGGTAGGCTTACACCGTGAAGCCGTCCTTACCTTAACAGAAGCAATCAAGGGCTGGGCCGAACACGCCGAGGGCGTGCCGACTCACGGGACGAGGCAATGCCAAGTCATCATCCCGACCGTTGGGGCATTTAACGATCGCCACCCTCACCCAAGATTGCGGTGCCTACCGCTAGGGTTAGCTAATCCTCACGCGGGGTCCGGGGACGAGCATCGTCTCGGCGCCCCCGCCATGGATGCAAGGTATTTTATGCATCGGGCCGGATGATGCTATCTACCGCAAATCTAACTTGGCCCAAGCAATCAGCAAACAATCAATATAATCCAATACGTGCTAAAAAAGAATACAACGAACCTAGCATGATACTACGAAGCAAGGAACAGATACGAGCATGCCAGAAAGGAACAACCTAGCATGGATTAACATGAGAATTAAACCAGAAAATCATGCTAAACGGAATTCAGATTGAGCACTTAGCCACACATGTCAATAAACACAAACAAGCAATCAATCAGCAATCACATATAATATCGCAGGGTCCACACAACCCCGGTAAGAAATCCTTACCTGGCCGGAAGACCTCTAAATACAAGAAACCTAAGCTGCGATCGAACCCGAGCTAGCTAGCGAGAACCTAACAAAAACAACAATAATTACAATCAAAAGGCCCAAATAATATAAAACAAGCAGGGCTCAGCTCGGGAGCAACTCACGAGGCACGGCTGACACTCGGACGGGCAAGCTGCACGGCGGGGCTGCAGCTGGGCGCTGGCTCGGCGCTGGGGGCACGCTGGAGCACGGCTGGGCGAGCAGGACGCTCGGGTGCGGACGCAAACGCGCGGGCGAGCTACAGGGGCGAGGACGCACGGGCGCGACAACGCGCTACAGGGACGCGAATCGGAGTGGCTCGGCACAGAAGACAGCTAGGGCTGGGCGACACGAATCCGGCGACACGGAGGCCTGGGCGACACTGTGCGAGCGGCTCGAGGCCGGAGATTTGGCGATGCGCGATCCAGGCGAGCGAGCTCGGGCGGCGACTGGCCGGGCGAGTGGTAGGCGACGGCGCGACCTGGCAGGGCAAAGCTCGGCCGGGCGAGGCTTGGGCGTGCAGGCGCTGGGCGAGCCAAGGGCTCGGGCTGGGCTAGGCTGCTCGGGCTAGGTCGGGGGGGGGGAGAGAGAGAGAGAGAAAGAGAGAGAAAGTGAATTTGGGGAAAAAAAATAAAAGAAAAGAAAATGAATTTGGAAAAGAAAAGGAAAATGGGAAATAAAAGGAAAAATAAGGATTTTATCCAAAATCCATCCTTATCCACTTTTATCCTTAAAAATCCCATTTCCCGGCTTCCTCCTTCGAAACCCGGCTGAAGCAACCTCTTTCAATAAATAAACTCACTAAATCCAACTCCCAAAACAACACCAAGGGCCCGGGCTCGAATCCCAAAGGAAACACACAACCAACCAACACTTTGCCATAACCCAAATCACAACCGAACTCCCAAACGACTAGCCCAAACATCTCGGGACGAGCAAGCAACAACAAACAAGCCTCGACAAAGGCAGGAGCTACCTCGAAGCCCTGAAAACCACAAATCCTACCCGAAGAGCCAAAAGACCAAAATACCCCTAAGGGTCAAAACCGCTCTAACGACCCAACCAAAATATCGAATCTTGACCCGAAGGCACCTCGAAAACTGGAATAGAAAACTAGGCTGTTACAATACTCCCTCCTTTTAAGACTTTCGTCCTCGAAAGTCCTAAGACGAAATAGCTCCAGGAAAACTCCACAGAAACCAGACCAACTGAACTTCTTGGCCAACAACACCAACCTTCTTCGAAAACCAAACCCTCTTGGGTTCACAAAACTCAAGGCCACAATGCCATCCAGACTGCCAAACACTGAACTCCAAAGGAAAACAAATGCGAAAAAGCTAGACGGCAAACCACGTCCTCAACTTGCACCAACTCTCAAACGGTGCCACTCTCAGCAAACTCGAGGACTGGCCACAAGCTCTGAAACTCTACACCACGCACTGGCAAAACTCCTCTGGAAACTCACAGCTGACAACAAACAAACTCAACCCTACAACAAACTGGCCAAACAACTGAACCTTCCAGATTCCAAAACTAAACGGCCTACTCTTACTTCACAAGAGACCAACAAACCTCAAACCTTGACTACAGCCTTAACGAGATACAAACGAACCAAAAACTGGCGACTGATCCAAAAAGACAAACTTCTCCAACTAGAACACGACCACAACACTTAAGCAACCATCTTAAGGAGAAATCGTCGAACCAAAGGCAAGGGTCACCATCCTGGTACACTAGACGGCTAACAACACTCACACCAGCTGAAACTTCAGCTACGACCACCTTAAAAAGACAAGGGCCAAGCACAAACTCCACTCGGCCAAGCCAACAAACTAGAACTCCTCATCGGCCGAATGCAAACATTCCAACGAAAACCTACCAGCAACTGGCCAAGGAGAACATCACCAGGCAAGGAACAACCAACATTCCTCTCAAGGAAAACTCGGGAAGCAAGGACTAAACCATCACGCAGCTATCTGCGACACAACACCTTGAGGATAACAGCTCAACAGCTTACCAACCAATGCCACGGCACCTCTGTGCCAACTCACTCAAACGCGGCTGTGCTAACGCCAACTGCGAACGCACAACAACTAGGAACAAAGCCCGAGAAGGGCTTGCTCAGCAGAACTCAACCCAAACTTATAACGAGCAACGCTCGCCTCCAAGCTACCACTCAACTCTTAAAATCCAACTGGCTACTCAAAAGACTTCTCCTTTTCGCTTAGGCCAAACTCATCTTCCAACCAGAAGCTCCACTACCGAAACCTAACAAGGAAAACGAATAACGACAACCTCAAAGCTTACGGATCCTGAGCCACACGAATCCGCAAGACTACCTCGCAAGCTAACACTCGAGGCTGGCATCCAAGGAGCAACTCAACCACCATAGAGGCTAGGGGGAAAGGAAATCTTCAATCCCCAAAGAACCAACAACTTTCCAGAACAACTCAACTCTTACTGGCTGGCCACCGCCCTTGCGGGGACAAACAACTCTTGCTGGCTAACAACACAAAGCGGTACCCCCTCATTGGGTGATCGCTGCGCTACTCTGATAAACTCCACAACTCGGGAGCTAAGGCGACTCACGCCAAACGCGGAAACGACTTCCCAGCAAGCAATCTCCAGAAGGGCAGCGAACTCGACACACGCTCGCTGACTTGCTCAAACCCAAGGCAACAGCAACCAACTCTCTTGGAAGCAACAGCCAAGGGAAATCTCAACCAATCGAATCACCAATCCAGAACTAACAGAACTTACTCAACTGCCGAGGGAGGGGTCAACTCCCAAAACTTTCTGACTAGGAACAAGACCTCAGGGCAACGCCCTCCAGCTAGAACCGAACTAGCTCTCGAAACAACAAAAGAACCAAATCTTGGCCAAACACTCACAAGAGGCAGAACAACCTTTACTGCAGCCTCTAGAACACCATCCAAGAATCCGCTTAACTGGACAAACAACTGCTTCCAAGCAGCCAACAAACTATTCCCTCTTGCTAGCACCACTACCATCAATTCCAAGACCAAGGGAGTAACCTGACAACTCCCCGAAGGAAACGGCTCTTACAAGCAGACAACCAAAGGACAGAGAGCTCCACATACGCTCACTGTCACGGGGCAACAACATCTAATCTCACGGGGCAACAACAGGGGTCCATCTCAGAATGAACCTCCAAAAGCCAAACGGGGCAACTCAAACATCCTGGAAGCAGGAAAACAACCTACAGGACACAAACCACTCGCCCCACGAGCAAAACTAATCTCAAGTAACTCCAATCCACACCTTGGTCGACACCAAGCATCAACTTGCCACCACACTGGAACCAATCCGGACTTTACTCCAAACTAACACTAGCCTGCTAGTCTACCAAGACTACTAGCAACTCCACCAAGGCTGCAAACTACACGCCTCCAGCTGGCCAACTAAACTCACTACCTGGGCCTGACTGAGCTCTGGAGAGGCTCTCCACAACCTAGGGTTCTCCGACAACCCTCGACACACACACTGCCGGCAAACGATCTAACAGACATCTGCCTGAACAAACAACTCCAATTTTCCAGCATCACAACCCTGCTGGCCAACTCCAACTCTCTAGGAACCAAGAGGACCCGAAACGCTACCGAATGCGTCATCCTCCTACTCAAACATCAGCCACAACACAGCTTCTACCCAAGGCAAGGATCCGAACAACTCTCTTAGCCATGACAATCAGAAACTACGCGGCTTTGCTACCACCGCTCTTGTTCAGTTTCCAACTGAACTCCAACCAACAATCAACAAGAAGATCCGCCAACCAAGCTTAGGTCCAACTTAACAAATCTTGCCTATGCAACAACCTGATACCACGAGCACGGTATCCTTACCACCTCACTAAAGCCTTACAACATCCACCTGGAGTCCAACTTCTCTAGAAACTGAGCACTAGATCTCCAAAGCAAACCCTACACGGATCTGAAACTTTCGCCACAGAATGAACCACACAAAACACACTTGTGTGCACAACTCTCAACCTTCCTTCAGAGATCCAAGACTAACAAGCGCTTTTCCAAAAAGCAACGCTAACTCCTGGCAGAGATACCAACAATCCAAGGAACACCAAAAGTTCCATCTTCACACGATACACGAAGCTGAGGCAACCTTGCACTACCAAGGCATAACAATGCTAAATCGAACTTACTTTATACCAAGCCTCTACCAAGGGTGCTTACCCATAAGACATCTGAAACCTCTCACAAGGCATCCAACTCGCCTCATAGACACCCAACTCATGGTCTCTCAGCTGGACCAAACTCGCATCTACAACGCTCAACTCTCCTCAGATTTAGGCACTCGAAGGTAGTTGACCGCACTACCAACCACAAAGAAATCTCTTGGCCTTAACAATAGCGCGAGACTCACGCGCACCAACACTTACCAACTGCCAACCTGCTGACTTACTCAACCTCCAGTAACACTGGGAAAAGGCTCCGGCTCCACTCGAACATCCTTTCGCTTGTAGTCCATCGACTACCACTGAACTAGCCCTCGGCACGACCTAAGCAGTGCACACGCCATAAACGGATCCAAGGCTAAAGGAGTGCGTTGAACTCCGGACGGCATAGAACCATCTGCTATGCCCAAGCCAAACTCAAGCCTTAACCAGACTTAGTGCCAAAGCGGCACACCAACCAATGCACCTCAAGTGCCACTACTACCAAAACCACATCTTACTACCAATGGGGCCAACAAGGTCACAACCTCAAGTGACAAGAACTCTGGCTAGGCATACAAGGGCTCCAACTCAAAAACCATGCCTATGGCATCTCATCAAACCGAAGGCTCACGGCCTACCCTTGCATCTCCACATGATGCTCAACAAAACTCTGGCCGGCTCTCTCAACATGCAGCAGCTAGCTCCACTCTAGGAGCTCACCAAAAGAAGAGTGCTTAACTCTACCAAACATCTGAGGAAAACACCAACGGATCCAATCCGAAGGGAACACTACTCGCTGCACCCCTAACCACAGGGTTCCGGCTTACTGGCTGCAAACAACAACGCTTTACAGGAGCACAAAGATGCCTCAACAATCTCCTCGAAGGCTGCCAACTCTGCAGCTACTCACTGGGCAATCAAAAATCTGCTAAGGCTCAAGATCAACACTTGAGCTACCCAGGCTAGTCCACACGGGGACCTGCTCCACAAACATCCACATAAGCACAGCCATAGCTAACTCCTCTCTTGGAGTGGCACTCCAAGGCAAAGCACCTCCACCCTCTCACTAGGGGAAAACCAACAACTGGGCCACAATTGGCCTACGGGAGTCTAAGCTCTGCTTCCCACGGGGACGACGTCCCAGGGCATCCGAATCTATCTGGATACCTCAACAAGCCACAACATACATCACACACTGCAGAAAGTTGGCATGATGGCGCTCTATACCCAAACCAACAACGAGTCAGAACCTGCTCGTCTCCGCTCCACAACACTACACAAGGCATACATTAGATGACAGGTATTGTAAATTCTTAACCCTTTTTCAACAACAAATAGTAAACTTAGGCGGCGCACTGATGACCGCTGAGTCTTTGGTGATCATGGGAAAACGACCTACAACAAAAGGTCAATCTCCAAGAATCTATGACTCGAGCTCTTATACCAACTGGAAACGACCCGACCCGAAAGGGGCATAAAATAGGCCGTTACCTCAATGCATGCATTCAAATCTACAGAAAATTTGCAATATGGTGTTTGGATTCTAAGTAAAACTAAAACATAAAAACATCCATTTAAAAATCAACATAAATTCCTGAAACCTGTCCCTGTTTCCAAGCACCTGTTTCAAGGCAAATACATTTCCAAAACTTACTCTGATCAGAGATTTATTTAAAACATACAAGCTTTACAACAATGCTAGAATCCGGGAAAACATTCAGAAAACACCCTAGGGCTCCGTGCCCAACTACATGCATTCAGAGGACATTTAAATCATAAACATAAACATAAGACTCAGAGTTGAACAACGGGTTTCCATGATCACGGCTCCTCCTCCTCCATCCATCCCTGTCTCGCACCATGGTTACACCGTGGAAAACCACATAATAAGGGTGAGTAACGAATTACTCAAGTAAGAATCCCCAACCGGGGTACAATACGATATCCTGGTCATCTAGCCAGAAAGATATGCAAGCTATGAATATAAACACAGAATAGAGCACATAGCTTAGCCCACACTTGGGCCTCGGATGCCAACTCAGGGTCTTAGTCCGGAAAAACTCACCACACAACACATCACACAAGTCGCCTTATACGAGAAACAAGTCCCGGCCTCACCACATCTCTGTCGACGAGAAAGGTACAGCGGCTCAAGATCCCGAGGAGCACTCGGTCGGTTGCTGAATGAGCGTAAGCATGCTGCACCGCGTGCTACTGCCGACTATGGGGGTGCCGGGTCTAGAGGTAAAGTTTGCCCATGTCCGATCACCACGCCTAACTAAATCTTTGGATCGGTGTCACTGACATAGGGGTGTGAGACCTGGACACGTAAACTATGTCAGCCTGAACCACCGCACCTGGGGCTAAGGAACGGGTCATGGTAGGCTTACACCAGGAAGTCGTCCTCACCTTAACAGGTGGCAATCAAGGGCTACGGCCGAACACGCTGAGGACGTGCCGACTGTCGGGGACGAGGCAATGCCAAGTCATCATCCCGACCGTTGGGGCATTTAACAGTATGCCACCCTCACCCAAGATTGCAGGGCCTACCGCTAGGGTTAGCTAATCCCTCACGGGGTCCAGGGACGGAGCACTGTCTCGACGTGCCTGCCATGGATGCAAGGTACTTTATGCATCAGGCCCGGATGATGCTATCTACCTGCAACTCTAACCTGTCCTAGCAATCAGCAAACAATCAATATAATCCAATACGTGCTAAAAAATTATACAACGAACCTAGCATGATACTACGAAGCAAGGAACAGATACGAGCATGCCAGAAAGGAACAACCTAGCATTGATTAACATGAGAATTAACCAGGAAAATCATGCTAATCGGGAATTCAGATTAGAGCACTTAGCCACACATGTCAATAAACACAAACAAGCAATCAATCAGCAATCACATATAATATCGCAGGGTCCACACAACTCCGGTAAGAAATCCTTACCTGGCCGGAAGACCTCTAAACACAAGAAATCTAAGCTGCGATCGAACCCGAGCTAGCTAGCGAGAACCTAACAAAAACAACAATAATTATAATCAAAAGGCCCAAATAATATAAAACAAGCAAAAGGCTCAAGGAGCAACTCACGAGGCACGACGACACACTCGGGCAAGGCTGCACGGCGGGGCAGCGCGGTGGCGCTACTCGGCTGGGGTGCGCTGACACGGCGTTGGGACACGCTGGGGCACGGTTGGGCTAGCAGGACGCTCGGGCGCGGACGCAAACGCGAGGGCGAGCTACATGTGCGAGGGCGAGCGGACGCGACTCGGAGCGGCTCGGCACAGGGGACAGCACGGGCTGGGCGACACGGATCTGGCGACACGGAGGCCTGGGCGACACTCGCAGGCGAGCGGCTCGGGGGTGAGGTGGCGATCTTGCGCGATCGGGCGGTGAGCTCGGTGGCGACTGGTGGCGAAGGCGGGCGACGCGCGCGACAGGCGGCGAGGGCTCTCGGCGGCGAGGCTTGGGCGCCTTGCAAGCGCTGGGCGAGCCAAGGGCTCGAGCTGGGCTAGGCTGCTCGGGCTAGGGCTAGGTCGGGGGGGGAGAGAGAGAGAGAGAAAGACAGAGAAAGTGAATTTGGGGAAAAAAAATAAAAGAAAAGAAAATGAATTTGGAAAAGAAAAGGAAAATGGGAAATAAAAGGAAAAATAAGGATTTTATTCAAAATCCATCCTTATCCACTTTTATCCTTAAAAATCCCATTTCGGCTTCCTCCTTGAAACCCAATTTGAAGCAACCTCTTCCAATAAATAAACTCACTAAATCCAACTCCCAAAAAACAACACCAAGGGCAGGGCTCGAATCCCAAAGGAAGCACACAACCAACCAACACTTTGCCAAAACCCAAATCACAACCGAACTCCCAAACGACTAGCCCAAACATCTCGGGACTAGCAAGCAACAACAAACAAGCCTCGACAAAGGCAGGAGCTACCTCGAAGCCCTGAAAACCACAAATCCTGCCCGAATAGCCAAAAGACCAAAATACCCCTAAGGGTCAAAACCGCTCTAACGACTCAACCAAAATACCGAATCTTGACCCGAAGGCACCTCAAAAACTGGAATAGAAAACTGGGCTGTTACAGGAAGGCAACAACACACAATAAAAATAACTGCGATCGAACCCGAGCAACCTATAGCGAGCCAAACAAACACATCAATAATCATAAAATAGCCCTAAATACACTAAAATAAATAGGGCTCAGCTCGGGAGCAACTCACGAGGCGCGGCTGACACGCTGAACGCAGCCAGGCATTTGCATGTGCTAGCGGATGAAGAAGATTTGTTTGGCTGGGGCGCAGAGCATGAGAAGGCACTGGGCTATGCGTGGGCACTGGGTTGGACAGCTTGCTGGGCGACTGACATGACAGTACGGGCACCAGGCGCTGCGGCCACTGGCCGAGCAACGGGTGAGCGCCTTGGGTGAACTAGCTCGGGCTAGGCTTGGGCGAGCCAAGGGGCTGCTCGGGCTAGGAGGGGGCTAGGTCGGGGAGAGAGAGAGAGAGAGAGAGAGAGAGAGAGAGAAAAATGACTTTTGGGGAAAAAATAAAAGAAAATGGGAAATAAAAAGGAAAATGGGAAAAAAGGGGAAAATGAGATTTTTATCTCATTTTATCCATCCTTATCCACTTAAAACCTTAAAATCCCATTTCCCAGCTTCCTCCTTCGAGACCCGACCGAAGCAAACTTTTCCAATCAATAAAACTCACTTAAATCCAACTCCCAAAGCAACACTAAGGGCTCGGGCTCGAATCCCAAAGGAAACACCCAACAACCAACACTTTGCCAAAGCCCAACCAAACAACCGAATCTTGACCCGAAGGCACCTCGAAAACTGGAATAGGAAACTGGGTTGTTACAATACTCCCTCCTTTTAAGACTTTCATCCTCGAAAGTCCTAAGACGAAACAGCTCTAGGAAAACTCCACTGATCCAGCCAACTGAACTTCTCGGCCAAGACAACACTAGCCCTTCCTCGAGAACCAAACCCTCTTGGGTTCTCAAAGGCTCAAAGCCACAATGCCAACCAATCTGCCACCAACGGGGCAAAGCTAACCGAAAGGCCACTGCTCCGATCCGCTCAAGGATCTCAAAAGGCCCTACAAACCTGGGGCTCAAACTAAAGCCCTGCTAATCCAACACTGAACACCTCTCTACGGTGTTACTCTCAACAAACTCGAGGACTGGCCACAAGCTCTGAAACTCAACGCCACGCACTGGCGAACTCCTCTGGAAGCTCTCAGCTGTTAACAAACAGCCTTAACCCAACAACAAACTGGCCAAACAACTGAACCTCCCAGGTTCAAGAAACCAAACGGCCTACAACCAGCAGCCTCTCAACGGCCGAAAGCAAACTTTTCCATGCAAACCTACTAGCAACTGGCCAAAGAAAATACTGCCAGGCCAGGAAACCACCAAAATTCCTCTCAAGGAAAACTCGGGCTGCAAGGACTAAACCATCACGCAGCTCTCTGCGGCACAACACCTTGAGGAAAACAGCTCAACGGCTTTACCAACCAAAGCCACGGCACCTCTATGCCAACTCACTCAAACGGCTCTGCTTTGCCAACTGCGAACGCACAACAACTAGGAGCAAAGCCCGAGAAGGGCTTGCTCAGCAGAACTCAACCCAAACTTAAAACGAGCAACGCTCGCCTCCAAGCTACTACTCAACTCTAAAAATCCAACTGGCTACTCAAAGGACTTCTCCTTTAAGCTTAAGCCTAACTCAGCTTCCAACCAGAAGCTCCACTCCCGAAACCTTACAAGGAAAACGGAAATCGACAACCTCAAAGCTTACGGATCCTGAGCCACACGAATCCGCAAGACTACCTCAGGAGCTAACACTCGAGGCTGACATCCAGGGAGCAACTCAACCACCACAGAGACTAGGGGAAAGGGAAATCTTCAATCCCCAAAGAACCAACAACTTGCCGAAACAACTCTTCTTGGTCGCCACCGCTTTCTTGCGGGACAAACAACTTGCTTGCTAACAACACAATGCAGGGGCCCTCTCGCTGGGCTGACCGCTGCGCTACTCTGATCCATTACACAACTCAGGAGCTAAGCTGACTCCTGCCAAACGGGAAACGACTTTCCCAGCAAGCAAACTCCAGAAGGGCAGCGAACATCACACAAGCTCGCTGACTTGCTCAAACCCAAGGCAACAACAACCAACTCTCTTGGAAGCAACACCCAAGGGAAAACTCAACCAATCGGATCACAAATCCAGAACTAACAACACTTACTCAACTGCCGAGGGAGGGATCAACTCCCAAAACTTTCTGACTAGGAACAAGACCTCAGGGCAACGCCCTCCAGCTAGAACCGAACTAGCTCTAGAAACAGCAAAAAGACCAAATCTTGGCCAAACACTCACAAGAGGCAAAACAACCCTTACTGCAGCCTCTAGAACACCATCCAAGAGTCAACCTAATTGGACAAACAACTGCTTCCAAGCAGCCAACAAACTTTTCCTTCAAGCTAGCACCTCTACCATCAACTCATGGCTACGGGAGAAATCTGACAACTCCCAGGAGGAAACGACTCTTACAAGCAGACAACCGAAGGACAGAGAGCTCCACATACGCTCACTGTCTTGCTCCACCAGAGCAACAACATCTAAATCTCACGGGGCAACAACAGGGGTCCATCTCAGACTGAACCTCCAAATGCCAAACGGGGCAACTCAACATCCTGGAAACAAGAAAGCCACCAACAGGGCACGAACCACTCGCCCCACGAGCAAAACTAATCTCTAGCAACTCCAAACCACACCTTGGTCAACACCAAGCATCAACTTGCCACCTCACCGGAACCAATCCGGACTCTACTCCAAACAAACACTGGCTTGCTAGTCTACCAAGACTGCTAGCAACTCACCCAAGGCTACAAACTGCACGCCTCCAACTTGCCAACTGAAACTCACTAGCTGGGCCTGACTGAGCTCTGAAGAGGCTCTCCACAACCTAGGGTTCTTCGGCAACCCTCGACACACACTGTCGACTAACGAGCTAACAGCTAACTACCTGAACAGGCACAACCTTCTCTAGCATCTCAACCATGCTGGCCAACTCCAAATCCTTGGGAACCAAGAGGACCCGAAACGCTACCGAATGCGTCGTCCTCCTACTCAAACATCAGCCTCAACAAGGCTTCTACCCAAGGAAAGGATCCAAACAACTCTCTTAGCTAAGGCGATCAGAAACTGCGCGGCTTTGCTACCACCGCACTTGTTCAGTTTCAAACTGAACTCCAACGGAAGGAACACCAAAAGTTCCATCTCCACACGATGCTCAAAGCTGAGGCAACCTTGCTCTACCAAGGCATAACCATGCCACACCGAACTTACTTTATACCAAGCCTCTACCAAGGGTGCTTACCCATAAGGCATCCAAGTCCTCTCGCAAGGCATCAGCTCATCTCGCCTCAAAGGCATCCAACTCGCCTCATGGCATCCAACTCGCCTCATAGGCATCCAGCTCATCTCATGAGCATCCAACTCAGGGTCCCTCTACTGGACCAAACTCGCATCTACGATGCAGAACTCTCCTCAGATTAAGCCACTCGAAGGTAGTTGACCGCACTACCAACCACAAGGAAACTCTTGGCCTTAACACTAGCGTGAGACTCACGCGCACCAACACTTACCAACCGCCAACCTGCTGACTTACTCAACCTCCAGTAACACTGGGAAGAGGCTCCGGCTCCTCTCGAGCATCCTTTCGCTTGTAGTCCATCGACTACCACTGAACTAGCCCTCTTACACAACCAACAGGTGCAACTGCCATAAACGGATCCAAGGCTAAAGGAGTGCGCTGAACTCCGGACGGCATAGAACCATCTGCTATGCCCAAGCCAAACTCAAGCCTGAACCAGACTTAGTGCCAAAGTGGCACACCAACCAATGCACCTCAAGTGCTACTACTACCAAATCCACATCTTACTACATATGGGGCCAGCAAGGTCACTACCTCAAGTGACAACAACTCTGGCTAGGCATACAAGGGCTCAACTCAAACAGCCATGCCTAAGGCATCTCATCAAACCAAAGGCTCACGGCCTACACTAGCATCTCCACATGATGCTCAACAAAACACTGGCCGGATCTCTCAACATGCAGCAGCTAGCTCCACTCTAGGAGCTCACCAAGGAAGAGTGCTCAACTCTACCAAACATCTGAGGAAACTGGGCTGTTAAACAACAACAGGCTTGCAAGGGGGCAAAGATGTCTCTACATCTGCCTCAAGCCACTAACACGGCAACTTGCCAATCAAACGGGCGACTGGTGGAGACTCTGCTAGTCCACCTCTCTCAAGGGACTACCACCACCAACTGCTGCACCAAACAGCACAGGAACGACACATCTCGGCCTCTGAAAAGCAGGGCATCCCAACACACGGATGTTAAACTCAAACCTGACCAACTGCTTTACTACTGGCAGCAGGACTTTCTGAAACATCGAGCTCTACATGCATCCACTTGCCAAACTGGGCGGCTACATCAACGCAAACAAACTCGACTGCATAAACCTGCTGATCTTGCCCTCCCGGGACCCTCCGGGGCTACAAGAGCTACTGGGGGGAAAATGCTGAAACAACTCTGTCAGCTGGGCTATCTGTGCCCGGGACTCCTCACTACGCGCGCTACAAAATGCGCGCTGGGGTCTCTGCTCTCTGATAGCTAAAGACCTGCCATCCAATCTCTCATGGCTGGAGCACACTCTGCTCAAGGAGTCTCACTCTGAGGAGTGCTAGCCTCTACCCCCTCCACTAGGCAACTCAACTGCTAGGGCCAACTCTTGCCAACGGGTCTAAACGACCCTGGACGCGGCCTCAACATCAACACGATCAGTCCAACTCCTCGGTCGAACATGCCAAGCGTCCTGCTCCTCTGGGTGCGATCAACATACTGGCGATCTGCACAAAGCACCTCCACCCTCTCACTAGGGGAAAAGCAACAACTGGGCCACAAATGGCCAATGGGAGTCTAAGCTCTGCCTCTCTCGGGGAAGACGTCCCAGGGCATCCGAATCTATCTGGATACCTCAACAAGCTGCTAAATCATGCTCGCATTGCGGGAAGTTGGCATGATGGCTCTCTAAGCCCAAACCAACAACGAGTCAGAACCTGCTCGTCTCCGCTCCACAACTCTACACAAGGCATACACTAGATGAAAAGTATTGTAAATTCTTACCCCTTTCTTTAAAACAGTAAACTTAGGCGTACCTGATGACTGTCGGAGTGCTGATGATCATGGAAAAACGACCTATAACAAAGGTCAGTCTACAGAATCTATGAATCTGAGCTCTGATACCAACCTGTAACGACCCGACCCGAAACGGGTTCTAATTAGGCCGTTACCTCAATGCATGCATTACAAATCTACATAAAATTTGCAAGACGGTGTTCGGATTCTAAGTAAAAACTAAAACATAAAACATCCATTTAAAATCAACATCAATTCCTGGAACCTGTCCCTGTTTCCAAGCACCTGTTCCAAGTCAAATACATTTACAAAACTTACTCTGATCAGAGATTCATTTAAAACATACAAACTTTACAACAATGCTAGAATCATGAAATACATTCAGAAAACACCCTAGGGCTCCGTGCCCAACTACATGCATTCAGAGAACATTTAAATCATAACATAAACATAAGACTCAGAGTTGAACAACGGGTTTCCATGATAACAGCTCCTCTTCCGGTCATCTGTCTCGCACCATGGCTACCGTGGAAAAACCACATAATAAGGGTGAGTAACGAATTACTCGATAAGAATCCCCAAGCTGGGTACAACAACACGATATAATCGGTCATCTAGTACCAAAGCATGCAAGCAAACAGCTACCAACACAGATCATAGCTCAACGAGCTCATAAAACAAGATCTGGAGTCATCGAAAGTCTCTTTCTTCCGGCCTAACTGGGATTGGATACACTGACCAATCTTGGACATCACCGAGGTATCTCGTCACTCGGGGGAATACATCGATCCCTAGGATCGTGGGCCTCCTTGCCCTTGCCACTAATCCGGACTTACGGGAGAGTACCCAAGTCGGGCTCTAACGGAAGAAATGGTGTACTCACGACATTAGCCCAGGGAGCTCTCCGACCGGCAACTAACGGCGTGTGCGCGCACACCGCATGCTGCTCTCTGCAACCGGCGTAAATGTGGGGGCCTAAGGGCAAACTATGCAGCCAGTGCACATGCCTATGACTCGGAAGCGGTGTCGCGATCAAAGTAGCGCGAGGCCCTCGCGCTCATCATGCTGCAATCCGATCCATCGACTAAGCTAAGAACCGGCCAAGGTAGGCTTACACCGTTGGCGTGGTTCCGCTCTAGCGAGCAGCTACAAACTAGGCTATGCCGAAGTGGGTAGCTAATTCCACAACCCGCGGGTCGGGGTAGCAAGATACGTTATGCTTCGCACACTTTACTCCCGACCTGAGCTAAATCCACCTTGGCTACCGGGGGGGGGGGGTAGCAAGATACGTTATGCTTCGCACACTTTACTCCCGATCAGTGGGGACAAAGTACGTTATGTTCGCTCTCAACCTCTGGATGATGACAAACCCTACAACTCTATCTAAGAGTACAGAGTAAAAAGCAATGATTCCTGGCTAGCAAACAATGACCGACATCAATCACATTTACCTAGCATGATACTACGAGCTTAAGCAGGAATCATAAGCATGCTGGTAGAACAAACCTAGCATGGCACTAACATGTAAAATAAAGCAAACATGCTAGCAGAAATCAATCAAAGTTGATCTATTACTATCATGCTCATAACAGTCAGCAAACAAGCAAGGCATAATCATGAAAATATCGCAGGGCCCACACAACTCCAGTAAGAAATCCTTACCTGGTCAGAAGGCAACAACACACAATAAAAATAACTGCGATCGAAAACGAGCAACCTATAGCGAGCCAAACAAACACATCAATAATCATAAAATAGCCCTAAATACACTAAAATAAACAGGGCTCAGCTCGGGAGAAACTCACGAGGCGCGGCTGACATGCGAACGAGCCGGTTTGCACGGCTAGGCTAAGCGGTGAAGGGGCTGGGTGGGCGCTGAGTGCGTGAGGCTTTGGGGGCGCGCCTGCACGGCGCGCGGCTGCTGCGGACAGCACTAGGGCGACACAGGAGTATGCTGGCGCAGGCGCTTGCTCGGCTGGGCGACGGCGCGCTGCTCGGCTCGGCACAAGGGACGGCGCGCGGCGCGGGCGACACGATGCGGGGGCGCGCGACAACACTGGCGACGCGACAAGGCACTGTGCGCGGCTCGGCACAGTGCGCAGCTGGGCGACACGGACCAAGGCAGGGCGAGCTCGAGCTAGCGACGTGACGGCCTGGGCGAGGGTGCGCGACACGGGCGAGGGCACTGTGCGGGCGAACTCTGGCGACACGACTCTCACGCTGGGCGAGTCTGGCCGAAGCTCGGGCTGAGGCGACCTGGGTTGGGCGAAGCTCGGGTTGAGGCGACTTGGGCTGGGCGAGGGCGAGGGCGCGTGGGGTTGGGCTAGCTCGGGCTAGGCTTGGGCGAGCCAAGGGGCTGCTCGGGCTAGGAGGGGGCTAGGTCGGGGATAGAGAGAGAGAGAGAGAGAGAGAGAGAGAGAGAGAGAGAGAAAAAAAATGAATTTTGGGGAAAAAATAAAAGAAAATGGGAAATAAAAAGGAAAATGGGAAAAATGGGGAAAATGGGATTTTTATCTCATATTATCCATCCTTATCCACTTAAAACCTTAAAATCCCATTTCCCGGCTTCCTCCTTCGAGACCCGACCGAAGCAATCTTTTCCAATCAATAAAACTCACTTAAATCCAACTCCCAAAGCAACACTAAGGGCTCGGGCTCGAATCCCAAAGGAAACACCCAACAACCAACACTTTGCCAAAGCCCAAACCACAACCGAGCATCCAACCGACTAGCCCAAAAACCACGGGACTCGCAGCCACCAACAAACAAGCCTCGACAAAGGCAGGAGCTACCTCGAAGCCCTGAAAACCACAAATCCTGCCCGAAGAGCCAAAACACCAAAATACCCCCAAGGGTCCACACGGCTCTAAAACCCAACCAAACAATCGAATCTTGACCCAAAGGCACCTAGAAAACTGGAATAGGAAACTGGGCTGTTACAAGTATGGACAATGATATTCCGATCTCTTACTGTAACTTAGGATGACACCCTTGAGTTAGGACTTACGGATGGTATTTGGTTAAGGGTTTAAAGATATTTTAAATGTGATTTGAGATTTGTTCGGTTGTGGTTTAAACTCATTTAAGTTATTAATGGGGGCGGTTTGTTTCTCACTATCTAATAAATTTGATGTACTAGATCCGATTTTGATGGTTTGAGGTACTAATTTTGACCGGTTTGTTCGTTTCAGGGCTCATAGTTGTGTTTGGCTATTTGGAGCTTGGAGTGGATTCTTTGAGATCTGTTAATGGATTAGCCAAGGTAAGGGACCCTTCACCCCCTTCTCGAGGCATGGTTTAAGTGATTGTATGCACGTATTGATTGTATTAAGAGCATACAAAATGTCTATTGCCATTGGTGATTTATCCTATTTATACTGTTTGATTTTGCATGATGGATCACATGTTCCCCTGCTGTGGACTTTCCTGTGATTAATATTGCATGTTGGATCGCACTTTCCTGTGTTTCACACGTCATGATGCCTCGATTTGGCATAATCGAGTCACTGGACGGAGAGAGGTACTAGTAGACGAGTGTGGACAGTGATGTTCCAATCTCTTACTGTAACTTAGGATGACACCCTTGAGTTAGGACTTACGGATGGTATTTGGTTAAGGGTTTGAAGATATTTTAAATGTGATTTGAGATTTGTTCGGTTGTGGTTTAAACTCATTTAAGTTATTAATGGGGGCGGTTTGTTTCTCACTATCTAATAAATTTGATGTTCTGGATCCGATTTTGATGGTTTGAGGTACTAATTTTGACAGGTTTGTTCTTTTCAGGGCTCAGAGTTGTGTTTGGCTATTTGGAGCTTCGAGTGGATTTTTTTAGAGCTGTTAGTGGATTAGCCAAGGTAAAGGACCCTTCACCTTCTTCTCGAGCCCTGGTTTATGTGATTGTATGCATGTATTGATTGTATTAAGAGCATACAAAATGTCTATTGCCATTGATGATTTATCATATGCATATTGTTTGATTTTGGATGATGGATCACATGTTCCCCTGCTGTGGACTTTCCTGTGTTTAATATTGCATGTTGGATCGCACTTTCCTGTGTTTCACACGTCTTGATGCCTCGATTAGGCATAATCGAGTCACTGGATGGAGAGAGGTACTAGTAGACGAGTGTGGACAATGATTTTTCGATCTCTTACAGTAACTTAGGATGCACCCTTGAGTTAGGACTTCCCGATGGTATTTGGTAAAGGGTCTAAAGATATTTTAAATGTGATTTGAGATTTGTTTGGTTGTGGTTTTAACTCATTTAAGTTATTAATGGGGGCGGTTTGTTTCTCACTATCTAATAAATTTGATGTTCTGGATTCGATTTTGATGGTTTGAGGTACTAATTTTGACCGGTTTGTTCATTTAGGGATCAGAAATGTGTTTGGCTATTTGGAGCTTCGAGTGGGTTCTTTGAGAGCTGTTAGTGGATTAGCCAAGGTAAGGGTCCCTTCACCCCTTTCTCGAGGCATGGTTTATGTGATTGTATGCATGTATTGATTGTATTAAGAGCATACAAAATGTCTAATCCCATTGATGATTTATCCTATGCATATTGTTTGATTTTGCATGATGGATCACATGTTCCCCTACTGTGGATTTTCATGTGATTAATATTGCATGATGGATCGCACTTTCCTGTGTTTCACACGTCTTGATGCCTCGATTAGGCATAATCGAGTCACTAGACGGAGAGAGGAACTAGTAGACCAGTGTGGACAATGATGTTCCGATCTCTTACTGTAACTTAGGATGACACCCTAGAGTTAGGACTTCCAGATGGTATTTGGTTAAGGGTTTAAAGATATTTTAAATGTGATTTGAGATTTGTTTGGTTGTGGTTTAAACTCATTTAAGTTATTAATGGGGGCGGTTTGTTTCTCACTATCTAATAAATTTGATGTTCTGGATCCGATTTTGATGGTTTGAGGTACTAATTTTGACCGGTTTGTTCGTTTCAGGGCTCATAGTTGTGTTTGGCTATTTGGAGCTTCGAGTGGATTCTTTGCGATCTGTTAGTGGATTAGCCAAGGTAACGGACCCTTCACCCCCTTCTCGAGGCATGGCTTAAGTGATTATATGCACGTAATGATTGTATTAAGAGCATACAAAATGTCTATTGCCATTGATGATTTATCCTATGCATATTGTTTGATTTTGCATGATGGATCACATGTTCCCCTGCTGTGGATATTCCTGTGATTAATATTGCATGTTGGATCGCACTTTCCTGTGTTTCACACGTCTTGATGCCTCGATTTGGCATAATCGAGTCACTGGACGGAAATAAGTACTAGTAGACCAGTGTGGACAATGATGTTCCTATCTCTTACTGTAACTAGGATGACACCCTTGAGTTAGGACTTGCGGATGGTATTTGGTTAAGGGATTAAAGATATTTTAAATGTGATTTGAGATTTGTTCGGTTGTGGTTTAAACTCATTTAAGTTATTAATGGGGGCGGTTTGTTTCTCACTATCTAATAAATTTGATGTTCTGGATCCGATTTTGATGGTTTGAGGTACTAATTTTGACCGGTTTGCTCTTTTCAGGGCTCAGAGTTGTGTTTGGCTATTTGGAGCTTCGAGTGGATTCTTTGAGATCTGTTAGTGGATTAGCCAAGGTAACGGACCCTTCACACCCTTCTCGAGCCCTGGTTTATGTGATTGTATGCATGTATTGATTGTATTAAGAGCATACAAAATGTCTATTGCCATTGATGATTTATCCTATGCATATTGTTTGATTTTGGATGATGGATCACATGTTCCCCTGCTGTGGACTTTCATGTGATTAATATTGCATGTTGGATCGCACTTTCCTGTGTTTCACACGTCTTGATGCCTCGATTAGGCATAATCAAGTCACTGGACGGAGAGAGGTACTAGTAGACGAGTGTGGACAATGCTTTTTTGATCTCTTACAGTAACTTAGGATGCACCCTTGAGTTAGGACTTCCGGATGGTATTTGGTTAAGGGTTTAAAGATATTTGTAATGTGATTTGAGATTTGTTTGGTTGTGGTTTAAACTCATTTAAGTTATTAATGGGGGCGGTTTGTTTCTCACTATCTAATAAATTTGATGTTCTGGATCCGATTTTGATGGTTTGATGTACTAATTTTGACCGGTTTGTTCGTTTCAGGGCTCATATTTGTGTTTGGTTATTTGGAGCTTCGACTGGATCCTTTGAGATCTGTTAGTGGATTAGCCAAGGTAAGGGGCCCTTCACCCCCTTCTCGAGGCTTGGTTTAAGTGATTGTATGCATGTATTGATTGTATTAAGAGAATACAAAATGTCTATTGCCATTGATTATTTATCCTATGCATATTGTTTGATTTTGGATGATGGATCACATGTTCCCCTGCTGTGGACTTTCCTGTGATTAATATTGCATGTTGGATCGCACTTTCCTGTGTTTCACACCTCTTGATGCCTCGATTAGGCATAATCGAGTCACTGGACGGATAGAGGTTCTAGTAGACGAGTGTGGACAATGATGTTCCGATCTCTTACTGTAACTTAGGATGACACCCTTGAGTTAGGACTTCCGGATGGTATTTGGTTAAGGGTTTAAAGATATTTTAAATGTGATTTGAGATTTGTTCGGTTGTGGTTTAAACTCATTTAAGTTATTAATGGGGGCGGTTTGTTTCTCACTATCTAATAAATTTGATGTTCTGGATCCGATTTTGATGGTTTGAGGTACAAATTTTGATTGGTTTGTTCATTTCAGGGCTCAGAAATGTGTTTGGCTATTTAGAGCTTCGAGTGGATTCTTTGAGAGCTGTTAGTGGATTAGCCAAGGTAAGGGTCCCTTCACCCTTTTCTCGAGGCATGGTTTATGTGATTGTATGCATGTATTGATTGTATTAAGAGCATACAAAATGTCTATTTCCATTGATGATTTATCCTATGCATATTTTTTAATTTTGCATGATGGATCACATGTTCCCCTGCTGTGGATTTTCCTGTGATTAATATTGCATGATGGATCGCACTTTCCTGTGTTTCACACGTCTTGATGCCTCGATTAGGCATAATCGAGTCACTAGACGGAGAGAGGTGCTAGTAGACAAGTGTGGACAATGATGTTCCGATCTCTTCATGTAACTTAGGATGACACCCTTAAGTTAGGAGTTCCGTGGATGGTCGGTCGACTAGGCTCACAGCCCTAACAACTGTCAACTAGTATCCTAGTGAAACCTCGAATTATATGGTATGGGCTACGATGTGTTGCCTTTTTGGCAAATTATCTCAAATTAATTCATTTTAATTAATTAATATTTTGATGATAAGAAAATCAAATTTTTTTTACTAATATTTTTGGAGTTTCTTAGTGTTTATTATGTAGAACTTCAAGAGACGATTTTAAACCATTTTGAATCGTGCAAATCGTAGTTAAAATGAAGAAGATATGGATAAATGAAGATTTGCAGATAAATCGCATAAGAAAAAAAATGGAATTTTCGTTTTCAAATTATTTCTTTTTTTAACCAAAACTTTTCTCATCTTATCTTTATTAAATCCTAGCCATATACTACCTTTGTTCTAAATCCAATGGCCACTATTTCATCATATCTTCATCAAATCTCGTTCGTCGATCATTTTTCCTTAAATCCAAGGGACACCTTTTATCTTCTCTCCATTAAATACATTGCTTCAAGAACTGAATTTCGACAGCAACATTATCATTCTAAAAGTTTCAAAAAGTGTCATTTGCTTCACACATTCTTGAATCGGCGCATTGCAAATTTTGTGAAGACGTTGTCGACGCTCAACTTGTTTATTTTGCCTACGAGAGGTATATTGTAAGGTTTCAATTTTATTTTTTATTTGGGATTTGTATTAAGGTGTGGATACACCTTGGGTTGTGAGAAAACGCAATCGATTTAATCCTGAACTAGTGAAAATGATTTGGATTTCTTTTTAGCCTAAGAAAAAGAGGGTTGGAGTGGTTTTATTCTAAACCCGGTAAAAGGATTGAAGTTTCTCTTTAGCCTAGTCGTGTAGGTTTGATTCTCACCAGCAAGAGAATCATATAGTAAAATACCCAATGAGGGCCTTGGGGAGTGGAGTAGGATTTCCGAACCACTATAAATTTCGGTATTTTCTCTCTTCCTTAACTCTTACTTTTCGTGATTTTATTTCTTACATATTAATATTTTATATTTGGGTGATTTTAGATTAACAAAATTTAGATCATAAAAGTATTATTTTTAAATAACTTAAAAGTTGGCAAACCTTATTCATCCCCCTTTAGTGTTGCCTTTCGATCCTACACGATGCCCTTGGTGAGTCGTATCAGATCCACCTCTCACCGCGAGAAAGAGGCCTGTTAGAGAACAGGTAGCTCTGCTCGATAGATCCCTCGACCTAGAGTCAGTTACAGATTTACCTAGAGTTAGAGGACTCATGTTGATTGTTGGTCTTTAGGCTTCGATCTCTAGACCGCTCTGCATGGAGCAAGTTAAGGAAGATCTTCCAGATTGGTTACCTAGGAGCTCAGGTTATGATAACCCTTTGATTATGCTATTGATCATGCTTGTTTGTTGATACTTGCGATTTGGTGCATGTCTGTACCTCGATTTAGAGGATCTTTACTGAGTTGCAATCACCCTTTCCACTATGGAATACCACAACTACTACTAGATTGTATCGAGATGGGTGAGTGGATGAGTTGGGGATGACCATGGGACCTGCTGCATTATTCTGTTTAGAGTCTTTTAAGTTTCTCGTTTCTACAATAAATTTTTTGGGGCATGATAAGTTGAACATGTTTTACCAAGATTTTATGTTTTACCTTTTGGGTATCCTATGACTATTTTAATGAATTTAACTTTTTATAAACTTGTTCTCCTGAGTTATTTTTAAGAGGTTTTGTTTTAAATTTACATGCCCGAGATGTCGAGTACTATTTTCATGCATTTAGAGATAAATGACTTAGGTTTAGACTCTAGTTTGGGTCGGGGCCTTACATTAAAGATTGTGCATGCCTTAAAAAACATACACATTAGCCCCTTGCGAGGGAATATTTTCCTGTCCCACGTCGAGCCAACGTTTGGATTTCAGTGGCAAAAGATTGAACCCCCCTTGAGATACAAAATTGGAGCCCTTCTTATTCGTTCTCTACCAAAAACAAAATAACGTTCTCGGCAAATGTTCTAACAAATTTCAACTTTGTAAGGAGTAAAGATTTTGGTCTCCTTTAAATTTTTTTTCGTTTTTCATTAATTTTTAAATTTGATTTCTCTAATATATTTGAAAGTATTATGGGGGACGATAAAAAATCTGGAGAAACTTGTACCAACTATATTTTTCTTGTAATACTACAAGTATCTTTATTTATGTACGTTGATGTACTTGTATGTATTCCAATCTTAATAAGGTACGTAGCTTATATGTACGTTATGTACTTATATGAGTATTATAGTGTCCATACAATGTGTCATGGTATGAATTTATATATTGGTTTATGTATTGTAAGTGGATGTGTATCTATGTACATTATGCTAATATATTCATTATGCTAATTTATATATAAAATGTTAGTTATTAAAATCAAATTTGTTAAAAAAAAGTTAATAAAATCAAATAAAGGTAGTTTTGGAAAAAATTAATTCTCTCCCTGGAAATTTGTTCAATAAACACCGATTTAAATGTTAAATAATTTAAGTTATTATTTAAATAAGTTTTCTAAAGGTTGACATTTACTGCGAACACTCATAATAATAAAAACAAAATAAAATTTACTAAATCTTCACTTGTATCATTGAGTATACCAATAGAGAGCAATTTGGGTGCAGTCACGGCTGCACCCTAGAGGTGATGTTATACATGTCTAAACCACACATTCTTGTTTTTTTTTTTTATTAAAAAAAAAAATAAAAGTGAAATAAAATGTGTGGCACCAGGCAGTCATGGTTGCACCCAAATTGCACTCATGCCAATAACCATTTGCACACCGACTGATTCTGTACATTAAAACGTATTAATCATTATAGGTGCGAATACTTTTTTTTAAAAAAATTATATTTACTATTATTTTCTCGTATAATTTTTCAATAATGTATGTAGGCCATTATTGAGCCCAAACCAAGGCCTATGAAAATAGTCCAACAACTTGAACCCCCAAAATGATTATCTGCAATTGTGCTCTTAACTACAGCTAAAAGGCCCAAGGAATAGTTCACCTTCTGGTCTAAAATGGCCCAATGGTTTCTCTTTAAACAAAAATAAATTATGAAGACTTTGAAAATCATTTTATTTTTAATTTTTAGTTTTTGAAATTTTAGCCTACAAAAACTATCTTACCCTATTTTTTTATTTAAATATTTACATCTTACCTATATTTAATTAAATCAAACCAAAATTTGGGAACAAAAAAAAAATAGCTTACAAAAGCTTTTTTATTTTTGAAATTTAATTAGTGATTACATAGTTTATCGATACATCGTAGAAAAGAATATTAAATATAATTTAGTAATCGGTTTGAAGTCACCCCACCTAAATATTGTTGAATAAAAAAATTAACTAAATGATAATTTGTAACATATTCTTAGATTAATCAATACAAAGAAAGAATTAAAGAATATTTTTGGTAGTATCTCACAATAAATTTCTCAAAAACAAAGTAACTTAGAAGACTATAAAATGTGATAATAAATAACTCAAAAGTACGTATTAAAGAGGTTTTGATCATTCTTCTCAAAAAAGAAAAAAAGAAAAAAGAGGTTTTGATCATTCGAATTTGTTATTTTTAATATTGTAGTTAAACTCAAAAACATAAAAAATAAAAAATTGAAATTAAATTTTATTTGGGAAAATTTATTCCCATCAGAAAATTGTCGTTATCATACAAATCATCATAGCACACATGCCCATCATCAATCGAATCAAACCACATAATCCATTAGTCAGAATTTGGGTATTTTCTACTTTAATCATAGCCCCCACGCTGCAAGACAACAAACACCCCCGCTAAATCTCTAAACCGAAAACTAAATGGATTTGAAAAGACATAAAATCTATTTCGGTTTTTATTTATTTATTATTATTATTTTTTACTTTTGAGAATAAAATGCAAAAGTCTAGAGTTTAAAAAACTGTCAAGCCAAATATTAAAATGCATATAACCATCAAGAACATATTGGGAAGTAGAAGGTGTTTGGTTAAAGGAGTTTTAGAGAGGAAGGAATTTAGAGTTTTTGAAAATATAAATTCTTAGTTTGATATGAAGAGTTTGAATAGTTGATGTTGATATATAGGAAGGCTATGAATAGTGTGGCACGAAATTTGTGTTTAGCATAAAAGATTTATAGTGGTTTTGTAACCAAAAAAAACTTATTTGGTATTATAATTTTCTAATCTTCCTTGAGTTTTGAATAATTTATAAGCCGAACATTTTTTTCCCCTTGTTCAACCAAACTAAATCTCAACTAAGAATAATATTATATATGTATAGATATCATTTTATTTTCTTTATTTATGTACGTATTTATGAATTATGGGCGAGACTTTAAAAGGAAAAAACAAGATAAATACAATATGATAACTCAACTCAATCCACATTGAACATGCATGAGTTGGGTTGGATTGTTCTAATAAGTGTCGGACAAGTTAATGGATTGACCAACCTGAAAGTTTGAGTGGTATAAAAAATTTCACTAACTCAATGACCATGTACTCATCCTTTTGCACACCAAAGCAGGCCTAGAAAATATATGAGATCTCCTCTGCTTACAAGCCTATTCCTAACATAACATCTAAGGATAATGAAGATTCACCAACATGGATGAGGTTGACGAGAAACTCCCAGATCTCCCCTGCCACATTTTACCCAACAACATCAACATCTCTAGACAGTATATTTCCCCAAGTAATTTTTATTTCTCCCCTCCATCTCTTGGTGCTATGCCGGAAATATCAGATGAACATGATCTAGTGGTTGATGTAGGAGAATTAACTCCTGGTGATTGGAATATAGAAATTAACTATGTGATTTCTAGTTTTGATAAATATGATTATTCTTCGCCAATTCTCCTAATTTTGAGACAAATATGGACTTGTTAAATAATAATTACTTGAATTTTAGAGAGGAAGAATATTTTTTATTATTTCTTTTCATTCTTGTAGAAATGAGGGATGATGATCCTTTTATAGAAAAAAAAAACCCTAACAAACTAGTAAATAAAATAACATGAGATTCTCCTTAAAATAAAGTGTAGAAAATATAATGAGATAATAAATATGAAATAATCAACACTCCCTCTCAAGCTGGCTTGAAGATGTCTTTCATTGCTAGCTTGTCTATCATTCTGTCAAACTGGAGCCTCGGAAGGCCCTTGGTGAATATATCAGCTGCTTCCTCTATAGTCGAAAGATAAGGAATGCATATGATCCTTGCTTCAACTTTTTCCTATATAAAGTGTTTATCTACCTCGATATGTTCCGATGGAAAACTAGATTATGGGCAATGGATATTGCTACTTTGTTATCATAGTAAACTTATACGGGAGTCATTTGGAGAAACTTCAACTCTTCCAACAGTTTTTTTTTATCCATATACCTTTACAAATACCATGAGCTAACGCTTTAAATTCTGCTTCAACATTGCTTCTGACCATCACACTATTTTTTGCTTCGCCGTGTAACTAAGTTTACCCTAATAAAAGTACAACAACCAGAAGTGGATTTCCTATTTGTACCATTACCTACCAAATATACATCGGTATAAACTTCAATATTCAAATAATCTTTCTTTTTAAACAATTTGAAAGTGTGTCAGACTAGGTGAGTGCATGAACTCACTCACCATACTAACTGTGAATGCTATATATGGACGTGTGTGAGATAAGTAGAACAATCTACCCACAAGTCTTTGATATTTATCTTTATCTTTTACTTCTTCGTTCTTTGCAGCTTGTAACTTCACATTTAGCTTGATAGGAGTTTCTACTATTCGACAACCAAGCATACATATCTCACGAAGCAAGTCAATAATATATTTCCTTCGATTTACCATGATGCCCTTCTTAGATCTTGCAAACTCCATTCCCAAAAAATATTTCAAGGATCCTAAATCTTTGATTTGGAACTCGCTTACAAGCTTTGCTTTGAGATCTATCAAACCTTCATCATTACTTGTGAGGATAATATCATCAACATAAAAAATTAGAATAGAAACTTTACCATCTTCAGAGTTTATGAAACATTGTATGAATCGCCTGACTTTGACAATATCCATAACTAGCCAGTGTTTTTCCAAAGCATTCAAACCAAGCTCTCAGGGACTGTTTCAGACCATACAAAGATTTTTTTAATATGAAATTTTCATGATTTCCAAATTAAATTTCAAAACCTTGTCGTGGGTTCATAAATACCTCTTCTTCTTAATCACCATTGAGAAAAGAATTCTTAACATCCAATTGATGAAGTGACCAATTCAGATTAGCTGCAAGGGACAAAAGTATCTTAATAGAATTGATTTTTGCAACTGGGAAAATTTCTCCTGATAATCAATTCCATACATTTAAGTGAAGTATTTTGCTACTAATCTTGCCTCATATCTGTCCACAGAACTGTCTGCATGAAATTTCACGATTAAAACCCATTTGAAACCCACTCTTTTTTTATCTTTTGGATAGTCTAACATTTCCAAAGTACCACTTTATTTGAAAGCATTTATCTCCTCCATAACTGACACTCTCCAATTTGGAACATCTAGGGCTTCTTGTATGTTCTCTGGAACAAATAGACTGTCTATCCTAGAGGTAATGGCTTTATGATTATTAGATCATTTTTCATATGAGATGTAATTTGCAATAGGAAATTTAGTACATGCTCGAGTACCTTTCCTAATAGCAATAGGAAGATCAAGTTCATAGATAGAAGGTAAGATATTTTGACTATTTGAAGGTATTTCAACATCGAGAACGGGAGCATCAAGAGAAACATTTGGGAGATCCAAAGTAGAAGAAAGAATATGAGACATGGATCTTCCATTATCTAAAACTAGAGAAGTATTATCACCATCATGCCAAGAATTTCAAATTGAGTTTGTATAGAAGTAACTCTTTAATCCTAACTTCTTTGATTAACAGTTCTTCTCGCTAGTATAAACCTACAACTCAAGAATTCGACTTGCATAGTCAATTTGTAGCATTTCTCCTCTTGAATGAAACGTTTCTAAAGTTGACATCGAAGGACTAGTGAAATAGGAGAAGGAGGTTTAGATACTTCCCAAACATTATCTTCTAAACTTTATTTCTCCATCTGAAGAGAATTTGGGGTAAAATATTATTGACTTTCTAAAGAGGAAACATCCTTACTCACAAAAACCTTTTTTTTTTAGGACTAAAACATTTATAACCTTTTTGGTTAGATGCATAACCCAAAAATAAACATTCACAACTTTGTGTTCAAGTTTTGAATGAGAAAAACTTGGTACGTGAACATATGCAATGCAAACAAATATTTTCATGGGCAAATCAGAACTTATGTGATTAAACGGGAACATAGTTATAAGACATACAAGAGGAGTGCTAAAATTCAAGACTTTGCTAGGAATCCTATTAATTAGACAGGTGCTATAAGTACACCTTCCCCCATAAATACCTAGAAACATGTATAGAAAACATTAAGGCGCATGCAACCTCAAGAAAATGCCTATTTTTCCATTCTACAATTCCACTTTGTTGAGGAGTATCCCGACAAATAGACTGATACAAAATTCCTTTATCATTTAAAAACTCATTTATTTGTTCATTAAAACATTCCTTTCGATTATCAAAGTGTAAAATGGTTATTTAGTATGAAATTGAGTTTCAATCATATGATAAAAATGAAGATATCTTTCACCTCATATTTCTTTTCCACTAGAAAAGAGCAAGATAGATGGGTATGATCATCAATAAAGTGACAAACCACTTTTTACCACTACGAGTCACAACCTTTGAGGGACCCTAAACATCACTAGGAATTAAGTATAAAGGCTTGAATGCTTTGTAAGGTCTTTGCAGATATGTAGATCAATGATTCTTTGCAAAAATAGAGTTTTCGCAATGAAAGGAAGAACAATCAACATTATAAAATAAGTTTGGAAATAAACGTTTCATATAGAAAAAATTGGGATGTCCTTGTTTTCGATGTCAAAGTATGATTTGTTCATGGTTAGAAAGAGAACTAATACTATTAAAACACTAAGTTCTTTTATTACTAAAAGTACCTTCATAAAAGTAGTTAAGACCATGAAACAATTTAATAATCTCAATTTTCTTTCCGGAGTTTTGATCCTGAAAAATACAGTGAGATTCAACGAAAATGGTAGGGCAATTATAATCTCTATACAGTTTACTAACAGACAAAAAATTACAGGTTAATTTTGGAACATAAAGAACTGACACTAGAGAGCATTTTTCAGTCAATTTGATTGTTCCTTTTCCTGCAACAAAAGATAACCTTGCATATGCGATTCTACTTTTTTTTAGATGCATAGGAGATAGAATATGAATCAAATAAATGAGATGAACTAGTCATGTGATCGTAGGCTCCATAATCAAGAATCCTTGGAGATGAATTAATGCACAAAAAAGTTGTCACGGGCACACATAGATAACATAGATAAATTGGATTGTAGTAGCCTCGAAGGATGAATGGTTTTTTATTCAAAAGAGAGACTTGACTAAATTTTTGTATCAAACTTATTCTCACTCTTTCTTTGTGTATGAATCAATTCAACAATAAATTTAGAGATATCAGTCCAAAAAAATAAGCAATATAGTGAAAAATCAAGGTAAAAAATTTTATGAGTATTGTTCACGACACTGTTCATGTGTACTGTTTACACGCACTATTCATTACAACATTGTTCACTACAGTACTGTTCACATGGCGATGTTCTTTAAAATTTGGGGTTATTGGATGGAGAATCTAATATAGTACCGACGGAGGGCATTCAACAGTGGTTGATAGCCTATAACTTTATTGTTAGGCCTATAGAAGATACGTTAAATAGTCAGATTGATGTCAGAGATCTTCTTCTTCAGTCTATAAGCTCTAACTCATGGGGGATAGAGGATGGTCCATGAAAGTTTATCCTGGAATGTTCGTGATTTGAACTCCCACGATAAAAGAGCTACTTTGAAATAGGAAATTCCTTGGATCACTCAAGATATTATTATTTTTACTAAAACCAAATTGAACAAGCCACCAGTCTCTATAAGCTATTAAACCGTGCATGCAAAATTTTGATAACTTGGAATAGGTTGTCCTTTTCTATTTCTGAGGTTGTCTAGGTTCATACTCCCTTTTCGATTTTATTCAAGCTTTAGGACAAGTATAATTGGTGGTGCAATAGTTTATATGGGCCTGACAAATGCCATCTTAGACAACATATTTTTAGAGAAATTTACGATATATGAAGTTTATGCTCTCTGCTTTGGCTTATTGGGATTGGCTTCAATCTATATAACTGGGCAATGGAAACCACCTTTAACAATCTATCTTGCATCAACATGAGGAAAATTCAATGATTTTATTCACCTATCTATTTTGATTGATCCTCCGACTATTAGTGGTTCCTTTGTTGGCTTTTTGGCCATCTCAAATCAATTGATTTTTAATTAATTAATGAATTAATGTTTTGATGATAACAAACTTAAAATTTATTTACTAAAAAATTTAGTGTATTAAAGTATCCATTATGTAGAGCTTGGATTATAACTAACATTGAATGGAGACCAATTTCAAAACCCTCATCCGACTTCTTTATTCTCCATTGCAAACTAAGAAGTTTGTAATTGCATCTAATTTTTTTGCCATAATAAGGTTTCAGGTTATGATGGCTATACGATAGAGTTTTTGAAAAAATACTAGAGTGCCTTCAAACATGATATCATGTTGATGTTTCAAGACTTCTATCAGAAAAACATGATAGATAGAGCGATTAATGAAACTTATGTGACTCTCATTCCTAAGAAAATGAATCCTACAAGTTCTACAGATTTTTGGCCTATAAGTCTTACTGCTAGCATATACAAGATACTTGCTAAGGTTCTTGCCGAAAGACTAAAGACATTTTTACCTATGGCAATTGCTGAAAATCAATGCGCTTTTGTTTAAGGTTCTTAGAACACCGATCTTATTTTCATTTTTAATGAATTTATTGACCATTGACGATGTAATAAAAAGAGAGGGATTATCTTCAAGCTCGATATCGAAAACGATTTTGATAAAATTAATTGGCACTTCATTCTGACTGTTCTACACAAAAAAAAGGATTAATAAAAAAAGAATGGATAAGATGGATTCAGGCTTGCATCTCCATAATCACTCTTTCGATATTGATTATTAGAAGGCCTCGTGGTCGTATTGGTACCATTCGTGGTATTCGATAAAATGATCTTTAATCTCTCTTCATTTTTGCTCTTGCAATGGACTATTTATCTAGTTTGCTTATGGATGCTCAACAAAAAGGTATTATTGCGAGATGTTCTATTAACAATGTGCATATTACACACCTTCGTTTTGCTAATGATATCTTGTAAGGACCCAAATTTCTAAAATACTCTAATGAGGTGTTACGAGTGCATGCATTTAAAATCCATAAAATCGATTTAACAATCACATGCAATTTTCAACGAAAAACTCATAAAATCATGAAAACACAGCTGATAGTTTGAAAAGTATATAAAAACATGATTCGGGATCCCGATAGTTCAAACTGAAATGTAATTTGATAGATTTTAAAATATGAAGTTCATCACGAAGTAAAAACGATGCAAAAAGAAAATGACGACACCGTGTCTATGATTAGTGCCGCTCCCAGCCTAGCCACCTCAGGATGGATAAGTACCTGAAAATGTATGGGGTGAGTATATAGAAATATACCCAGTAAGGAGCCTCACCATGAGGTTAAACATGCAAACAGAAACAAGTTAGAAGATATGACAACTAAAGCTAAGTGTCTTGCACATGCGTGCCCGACCTTGGGTCGATCACAAGTAAACAATGTCAACCAATGGTGTGTGTAAGGACCCGACCCGAATGGGGCTCTAAATGGGCCCTTACCCCAATGCATGCATTCAAAATAAAGAACATTATACAAACATGATTTCGGATTCCAATTAAAAACAAAACATTCAAACATTCAGTTCAAAGCCCGGACAATTTTCACGAAACACATCCGTGTTTCCAAACACTGTTCCAAGATAAATACATTTCCAAAGTTTACTCTGATCAGAGATTTCTTAAAATCATTCAAAACCTGTCCAGATACAACAATGCTAGAATCCACAAAACATTTAGAAAACATCCTAGGGCTCCGTGCCCGGCTACATGCATTCAGGGGAAAATAAAACATAAAGAGTCATAGCACAAAATCGAGTTTGATGACTGGGCCCCATGATCACGACTCCTCCTCCTTGACCATCTGTCTCGCAACTCGGTTACCTATGGAAAACCACAATAATAAGGGTGAGTAACGAATTACTCAGTAAGAATCCCCAACCGGGGTACAATACGATATACATGGTCATCTAGCAGAAAGATATGCAAGCTATGAATATAAACACAGAATAGAGCACATAGCTTAGCCCACACTTGGGCCTCGGATGCCAACTCGTGGTCTTAGTCGGAAAAACTCACCACACAACACATCACACAAGTCGCCTATACGAGAAACAAGTCCGGCATCGGCGCTGTTCTCTCGTCGACGAAAGGTACGCGCTCAAGATCCCGAGGAGCACTCCGGTCGGCGCTGTAATGAGCGTAAGCATGCACCGCGTGCTCTCTGCAGACTATGAAGTGCCGGGTCTAGGGGCAAGTTTGCCCATGTCCGATCCACCACGCCTAACTAAATCTTTGGATCGGTGTCACTAACATAGGGGTGTGAGACACGGACACGTAAACTATGTCGGCTGAACCACCTTTGAGGCTAAAGGCGGGTCGTGGTAGGCTTACACCAGAAGCCGTCCTTACCTTAACAGAAGCAATCAAGGGCTACGGCCGAACACGCCGAGGACGTGCCGATCGCCGGGACGAGGCAATGCCAAGTCATCATCCCGACCGTTGGGGCATTTAACGACCGCCACCCTCACCCAAGATTGCGGGGGCCTACCGCTAGGGTTAGCTAATCCTCACGGGGTCGGGGGCGAGCCTTCGTCTCGGCGTCCCCCGCCATGGATGCAAGGTACTTTATGCATCAGGCCCGGATGATGCTATCTACCTGCAACTCTAACCTGTCCTAGCAATCAGCAAACAATTCAATAAAATCCAATACGTGCTCAATAAGAATACAACGAACATAACATGATACTACGAAGCAAGAACAAATACGAGCATGCCAGAAAGGAACAACCTAGCATGGATTAACATGAGAAATAACGAGGAAAATCATGCCAATCGGGAATTCAGAATAGAGCACTTAGCTACACATGTCAAAAAACACAAACAAGCAATCAATCAGCAATCACATATAATATCGCAGGGTCCACACAACTCCGGTAAGAAATCCTTACCTTGGTCGGGGATGATTACACGAAAACCTAAAATGCGAACGATCTCGAACTAGCTACCGGGAACCTAACAAGCACAACAAAAATCACACAATATGCCTAAATACAATAAAATAAACAGGGCTCGGCTCGGGAGCAACTCACGAGGCGCGACGGACACACGAACGAGCCGATTGCACGAACGAGGCCACAATAGGGCTAGCTGGGCACGCTGGGGCGCAGAGCTGGGCGCGTTGGGGCTCTCTGGGCTGGCTGCTGACGGGCGCGGAGCGATGCGTGTGCGCGGCGCGCGCGACACTTCTCGGCGGCGAGCTCGAGCGGCGATAGCGCGCGCTGGGCTGGAGCGAGCAACACACGATGGCCGCCGCGCCAGCGGCGGCGGGGCGAACACGGGCGATTCCGGCGCGATGGAGAAAGAACTCGAATTGGCGATGGAGAAGACGATTTGGTGAGCGATTTGGTTCTGGTTGATCTCCCCTACACAAGCTGCACAAAATCCACCCAGTAAAACACTTCGACTCGGCCGGAAAATTGAAATCGAAAACATGGGAAAAGTCACCGGAAAATAGAAGGAGAAGAAGAAGGAGAATAACTTACCAGCTGCTCGGACTGAGATCGACTTCGAATTTGGGAGAGGAAACTCGGTCGAAATGGAGCTGGAGGGGGAGGAATCGCGAAGGAAAATCGCTGTCGGTCGGAGAAGGAAATCGCGAAGCGAAGAAGGAAGAAGAAGGAAAGCTCGGGCGGGCTATTTTAAAACCAACGCATGAAAACACGCTTAACATAAAAATGGCGCGTTTAGAATAACAAAAGCGCCCGGTGGCTCAAGTGGCAAGGCCACCCAACTAGCTTCCCAAGCGGCCCTAGTTCGAATCTTGCTTGACGTGCTATTTAATTCCCTACTTCTTTTTGCATTTTACCAAGCCCAAATACCTTCAAAAAGCTTCCCGATGCCATTCAAATCATCTCATAATTTTTCCGGCATTTAGAAAAGACATAACCGGCCCTGTCGGCCAGACCAAATTACCAAAATGCCCCTGGGGCAAACCGGGAAGACCGGGATGAAATTCTGGGCCGTTACAATATTCCCTCCTTTTTATGACTTTCGTCCTCGAAAGTCCCTTAAGACTGGAACAGCTCGGGGTAATGCAATCTCATCTCATCTTCCCGTTCCCAAGTGGCTTCTTCTGAACTTTGACTTCTCTACTAAACCTTTACCAAACGGATCTCACGGTTACGCAATGTCATTGTCTCAAAGGCAAGAATCCCCACTGGCTTCTCCTCGAAGCTCAAATCCTCATTCAGCTGCAAAGGCTCAAAATCCACGATGTGTGACGGGTCCGGTAAAGCACGCATCTTGCCTCAAACATCAAAACATGAAAAACACCGTGTACTGGCCCGACAACGACGGAGGCGGGGCTAACTGATAAGCAACCTTGCCAATCCTCTCCAGAATCTCAAACGGACCAACAAAACGGGGACTCAGCTTTCCACGCTTACCAAACCTCAAAACACCTCGCATCGGTGCAACCTTCAGGAACACATGTTGTCCAACCTCAAATTCTAGGTCACAACGCCGAACATCGGCGTAACTCTTCTGCCTGCTCTGAGCTGTCAACATGCGAGCTCTAATCTTACGTGACGGCACTATTAGTCAAGCTGCAGCAACTTCGGGACCCAAAACACGTCTATCACCAACCTCTTCCTGAACACGGGGAGATCGGCAAGCGTTTACCATACAAAGCCTCGAATGGAGCCATCTCGAATTATCGATCGATAATCGTTGTTATAGGCAAACTCCATCGAATCTGATCATCTGGTCCCAAGCGCGGAAATCCAACACACAAGCCCTCAACATATCCTCGAGAATCTGGTTCACCCTCTCGATCCATCCATCGATGCGAGGGTGAAACGTCATCTTTGGCGCACTCGGTGCCTAAACCTTACGGGCGCTCTCGAGAAGCGAGAAGTGAACCTCGAATCACGGTCGGACACAATCCTCACAGGCACACCATGATAATGAATGATCTCGCTCCAAAAACAAGCTGCGCCTTTGTTCCACGGTATAAGTGTCTCTACCGGGAATGAAGTGTGCGCTCTTAGTCAATCGGTCGACTATCACCCAGATCTGAGAGAACTTCCTCGGAGTTCTCGGCAAACCAGAAATAAAGTCCATGGAGATCTCTTCCCATTTCCACTGAGGCACACTCAGCGGCTACAACAAACCGGCTGGTCTCTGCCTGGGTGCTTTCACTTGCTGACAAGTGAGACATCGACTAACAAACTCCGCAACATCTCTTTTCATACCCATCCACCAGAATGTCTGCTTAAGGTCCTGATACATCTTGGTACCCCCGGGGTGCCAAGCAAACGGAGAACTGTGGGCCTCAGAGAGCAACTCTGCTAGCTATCCTGCCACATCCGGAACACACAACCGGCCTCTGTACGTCAGCCCACTGCCTGGTGAATAAACGAAGTCAAAATCTTCGTCAGCACTAACTCTGTCAAATAATCTCTTAAGAGCGGGGTCACTCAGCTGGCTATCGGTAATCCATTGCTGATCGATGGTGAATCATCAATCGAGCTACTCACGCAAAGCAACCTCACCCAACAACACTGCAACCTCAGCCCGCTCGAACTCTCGCTGCAATCTGGGCTGGGAACTCAACAACAAAGCGGAGTGCGACGTCTTCCTACTCAACGCATCAGCTACAACATTGGCTTTACCCGGATGGTACAAAATCTCGCAGTCATAATCTTTTACCAACTCTAACCATCTCCTCTGCCTCATATTCAACCCCTTCTGAGTAAACCGATACTTGAGGCTCTGGTGATCGGTAAACATCTGAATCCGCTCACCATACAGGTAATGCTTAAAATATTCAGTGTAAACACCACTGCTGCCAACTCCATATCATGAGTCGGGTATTTCTGCTCATATGGCTTCAACTGGAGGGAAGCATAAGCAATGACCTTCCCGTGCTGCATCAACACACAACCTAACCCAAACTTGGAAGCATCGCTGAAGACCACGAAACCACCTGTCCCCTCCGGGATTGTCAACACTGGTGCTGAAGTCAAACTGCACTTGAGCCTGGCAAAGCTCTCATCACACTTACTGTCCCAAATAAACTCGACACCCTTCCTCGTCAGACGAGTGAGGGGCGAGGCTATGGCGGAAAAGTCCTTAACAAACCGACGGTAGCAAACCGCCAAACCCAGAAAGAAACGGCTCCTACGAGCAGACAACCGAAGGACAGAGAGCTCTACATACACTCACTGTTTTGCTCCACTAAAGCAACAAGATCTAAATCTCACGGGGTAGCAACAGGGGTCCACCACGGACTGAACCTCCAAATACCAACGGGGCAACTCTCAACTTCCTGGAAACAGGAAGACAACCAACAGGGCACGAACCATTCGCCCCACGAGCAAAACTAACTTCTAGAAATTCCAATCCACACCTTGGTCAATACCAAGCATCAACTTGCCACCACACCGGAACCAATCCGGACTCTACTTCAAACAAACACTAGCTTGCTGGCTACCAAGACTGCCAGCAACTCACCCGAGGCTACAAACTACACGGCTCCAGCTTGCCAACTGAAACTCACTACCTGGGCCTGATTGAGCTCTAGAGAGGCTCTCCACAACCTAGGGTTCTCCGACAACCCTCGACACACGCATTTCCGGCAAACTATCTAACAGACAACTGCCTGAACAAACAACTCCATTTTCCAGCAACACGGCCATGCTGGCCAACTCCAACTCCTTGGGAACCAAGAGGACCCGAAACGCTACAGAATGCGTCATCCTCCTACTCAGACATCAACCACAACATAACTTCTACCCAAGCAAGGATCCGACCAACTCTCTCAGTCATGACGATCAACAAGAAGATCCGCCAACCAAGCTTAGGTCCAACTTAACAAATCTTACCTAAGCAACAACCTGATACCACGAGCACGGTATCCTTACCGCCTCACTAAAGCCTTACAACATCCACCTGGAGTCCAAGTTCTCCAAAAACTGAGCACCAGATCCCCAAAGCAAACCCTACATGGATCTGAAACTCCCGCCACAGAACAAAACACACTTGTTTGCACAACTCCCAACCTTCATTTAGAGATCCAAGACTAACAAGCGCTTTTCCCAAAAAGGCAACACTAGCTCCTGGCAGAGATACAATCAATCAAGGGAACACCCAAAGTTCCATCTCCACACGATACTCGAAGCTGTGGCAACCTTGCACTACCAAAGCATAACCATGCCAAACCGAACTTACTTTATACCATGCCTCTACCAAGGGTGCTTACCCATAAGGCATCCAACTCCTCTCACAAGGCATCCTACTCACCTCATAGGCATCCAACTCATGGTTCCTCTGCTGGACCAAACTCGCATCTACGATGCTCAACTCTCCTCAGATTTAGGCACTCGAAGGTAGTTGACCGCACTACCAACCACAAAGATCTCTTGGCCTTGACACTAGCGCGAGATGCACGCGCACTAACACTTACCAACCGTCCACCTGCTGAGTTACTCAACCCCCGGTAACTCTGGGAAGAGGCTCCGGCTCCTCTCGAACATCCTTTCTCTTGTAGTCCTACGACTACCACTGAACTAGCTCTCTTGCACGACCTAAACAGGTGCAACTGCCACAAACGGATCCAAGGCTAAAGGAGTGCGCTGAACTCCGGACGGCATAGAACCATCTGCTATGCCCATGCCAAACTCAGGCTTGAACCAGACTTAGTGCCAAAGCGGAACACCAACCAATGCACCTCAAGTGCCACTACTACCAAATCCACATCTTACTACAACGGGGCCAACAAGGTCACAACCTTAAGTGACACGAACTCTGGCTAGGCATACAAGGGCTCAACTCCAACAACCATGCCTAAGGCATCTCATCAAGCTGAAGGCTCACAGCCTACTCTTGCATCTCCACATGATGCTCAACAAACTCTGGCCGGCTCTCTCAACATGCAGCAGCTAGCCCTACTCTAGGGGCTTACCAAAAGAAGAGTGTTCAATTCTACCAAACAACTGAGGAAACCACCAACGGATCTAGTTCGAAGGGAACACTGCTTGCTGCACCCTTAACCACAGGGTTCCGGCTTACTGGCTGCAAACAACAACACTTTAAAGGAGCACAAAGATGCCTCATCAATCTCCTCGAAGGCTACCAACTCAGCCACTCTCTGGGCAATCAAACAATCTGCTAAGGCTCAAGATCAACACTTGAGCTACCCAGGCTAGTCCACACGGGAACCTGCTCCACAAGCATCCACATAAACACAACCATAGCTAACTCCTCTCTTGGAGTAGTACTCCAAGGCAAAGCACCTCCACCCTCTCACTAGGGGAAAACCAACAACTGGGCCACAAGTGGCCTACGGGAGTCTAACCTCTGCCTTCCTCTGGAACGATGTCCCAAGGCATTCGAATCTATCTGGATACCTTGACAAGCCACAACATACATCACACACTACGGGAAGTTGGCATGATGGCGCTCTAAACCCAAACCAATAACGAGTCAGAACCTGCTCGTCTCCGCTCCACAACACTACACAAGGCATACACTAGATGACAGGTATTGTAAATTCTTAACCCTTTTTCTACAACAAATAGTAAACTTAGGCGTACCTGATGACTGTCGGAGTGTTGGTGATCATGGGAAAATGACCTACAACAAAAGGTCAATCTACAAAATCTATGACTCTGAGCTCTGATACCAACTGTAAGGACCCGACCCGAATGGGGCTCTAAATGGGCCATTACCCCAATGCATGCATTCAAAATAAAGGACATTATACAAACATGATTTCGGATTCCAATTAAAAACAAAACATTCAAACATTCAGTTCAAAGCCCGGACAATTTTCCTGAAACCTGTCCGTGTTTCCAAGCACCTGTTCCAAGATAAATACATTTCCAAAGTTTACTCTGATCTGAGATTTCTTAAAATCATTCAAAACCTGTCCAGATACAACAATGCTGGAATCCACAAAACATTTAGAAAACATCCTAGGGCTCGTGTGCGCGCTACATGCGATGGGGGAAATTAAAACATAAAGAGTCATAGCACAAAATCAGAGTTTGATGACTGGGCCCCATGATCACAGCTCCTCCTTCAGCCATCCTGTCTCGCAACTCGGTTACCTGTGGAAAACCACAATAATAAGGGTGAGTAACGAATTACTCAGTAAGAATCCCCAACTGGGGTATAATACGATATACATGGTCATCTAGCTAAGTGTATACAAGCTATGAATATAAACACAGAATAGAGCACATAGCTTGAGTCCATACTTGGACCTCGGATGCCAACTCAAGGTCTTAGTCCGGAATAATCCACCACACAATCCTTCACACAATACGCCCTATACGAGAAACAAGTCCCGGCCTCAGCCTGTCTACTGTCGAATGAAAGGTACACTAGCTCAAGATCCCAAGGAGCTCTCGGTCGGTGTTTGTAATGAGCGTAAGCTTGCGCGCGCGCCATGCAGACTATGGGGGTGCCGGGTCAGAGGCAAGCGCCCATGTCCACCACCACCACGCCTAACTAAATCTTTGGATCGGTGTCAGCGACACATAGGGTGTGAGACACGGACACGTGAACTATGTCACTGCTCCACCGCTTTGGGCTAAGGGCGGGTCGTGGTAGGCTTACACCGAGAATCCGTCCTTACCTTAACGGTGGCAATCAAGGGCTACCGCGAACACGCTGAGGACGTGCCGACTGCAGGGGACGAGGCAATGCCAAGTCATCATCCCGACCGTTGGGGCCTTTAACAGTCTGCCACCCTCACCCAAGATTGCAGGGCCAGCCGTTAGGGTTAGCTATTCCCTAACGGGATCAGGGCGGAGCACCATCTCATACGTCCCTGTCGTGGATGCAAGGTTCGTTATGCACCCGGCCCGGATGATGCTATCTACCTGCCACTCTAACCTGCCTTAGCAATCAGCAAACAATTCAATAAAATCCAATACGTGCTCAATAAGAATACAATGAACCTAGCATGATACTACGAAGCAAGAACAGATACGAGCATGCCAGAAAGGAACAACCTAGCATGGATTAACATGAGAATTAACGAGGAAAATCATGCCAATCGGGAATTCATAATAGAGCACTTAGCTACACATGTCAATAAACACAAACAAGCAATCAATCAGCAATCACATATAATATCGCAGGGTCAACACAACTCCGGTAAGAAATCCTTACCTTGGTCGGGGATGATTACACGAAAACCTAAGCTGCGAACGATCTCGAACTAGCTACCGGGAACCTAACAAGCACAACAAAAATCACACAATATGCCTAAATACAATAAAATAAATAGGGCTCGGCTCAGGAGCAACTCACGAGGCGCGACGGACACACGAACGAGCCGATTGCACGAACGAGGCCACAATAGGGCTAGCTGGGCGCGCTGGGCTGGGCGCGTTGGCGCGCTGGCTGCGCGCGGACGGGCGCGGAGCGATGCAGGGGCGCGCGGGCGCGGCGACACTTCTCGGCGACAGGCTCAGGGCGAGGACGCGCGCGCTGGCGCGAGCGACACGACGCTGGGGCTGCTTCTGCGCGCGGCGAGAGGCGAACACGGGCGATTCCGGCGCGATGGAGAAAGAACTCGAATTGGCGATGGAGAAGACGATTTGGTGAGCGATTTGTTGCTGGTTGAACTCCCCTACACAAGCTGCACAAAATCCACCCAGCAAAACACTTCGACTCGGCCGGAAAATTGAAATCGGAAACATGGGAGAAGTCGCCGGAAAAGAGAAGGAGAAGAAGAAGGAGAAGAACTTACCAGCTGCTCGGAGTGAGATCGACTTCGAATTTGGGAGAGGAAACTCGATCGAAATGGAGCTGGAGGGGGAGGAATCGCGAAGGAAAATCGATGTCGGTCGGAGAAGGAAATCGTGAAGAGAAGAAGGAAGAAGAAGGAAAGCTCGGGCGGGTTGTTTTAAAACCAACGCATGAAAACACGCTTAACATAAAGATGGCGCGTTTAGAATAACAAAAGCGCCCGGTGGCTCAAGTGGCAAGGCCACCCAACTAACGAAATGGGCCTGGTTTAAATCCCGTTCGACGCGCTATTTAATTCCCTATTTCTTTTTGCATTTTACCAAGCCCAAATACCTTCACAAAGCTTCCCGATCCCATTCAAATCATCTCATAATTTTTCCGGCAATTAGAAAAGACATAACCGGCCCTGTCGGCCCGACCAAATTACCGAAATGCCCCTGGGGCAAATCGAGAAGATCGGGATGAAATTCCGGGCCGTTACAGTGTGCGAGTCGTAAGCAAGATATGGCTAAATATCTAGCAATCATCTGACCAATATCAAAGTAGGACCACGAGTGACGTAAACACATAAGTTACCTAAACCTCGGGTCAAGACACGTCTTATACCGTGTCTGAAGAGACATACACAAATGTCTCGAGGTAGCCTAACCACTATCAGGGACCCACCAAACTGCGACAGCAGAGACATACACAAATGCCTCAAGTAGCCTAACCTATCAGGGACCCACCATGTTGTGCTCGCGAAGGCATACACAATAGTCTCAAGGTAGCCTGACTATTGTTAGAGACCCACCAAACTGCAACAGCGGAGACATACACAAATGTCTTGGGTAGCCTAACCTATCAGGGACCCACCATGTTGTGCTCGCGGAGACATACACAACTGTCTCAAGGTAGTCTGACCATTGTCAGGGATCCGCCTTGTTGTGCTATGGAGACATACACAAATGTCTTTGGATAGCCAGACCACTGTTAGGGACCCACCACACTTTTGTCGTGCCACTCTAATAGCATATCAGAAGCGAAAACATGAGTACAGATAAAGTCGCCCGACCTAGTTGGGGAGGATTACGAGTGAGGGAACCACATAGGATCCCTAAACCTCGGGTTAGGACACGCCCCATACCGTGTCTGCAGAGACATAGACGAATGTCTCGGGGTAGCCTAACCTCTGTCAAGGACTCGCCACGAGTGAAGGGAACACACAACATCCCTAAACCACGGGATAGGGGCCTCATCTGCTAACCTCTAGCATGTTGGGACCGACTGCCTGCAGACAACATCCTGAAATGCATGCAGGCTCACCGATAGGCATCCCTCTATTCCATCATCTGTCTCAACGACCTCTTCTAGTAGGTGTCAAGGTCAAGCGAGTCATGACTTATCTTATTCCCACGTATTGGGTCGTTATTATAGGTGTCGGGGTCAAACGAGTCATGAATGGGTCCCCTTCTCACGTTCTACAACGGGAAAAACAAGAGATATAACTAGCACTAGAATCACACGAGATCTAGCCTAGGCGAGTGCAACTGGCCCACCGAGGGTTGGGTCGATCTGCAACATGTGCTCAACAACCAAGGAACTCGTTATTCCGCACACAATGTAACATATGGATGAGATCTGACCCCTTGGTCGGATGTAAGAGTCACATCATTAACACGATATTAATCACGCAATGCAAGTCCTAAAATGGGTGATCTAGTTGTTCATCTTGGTGGTCAACACGATAACCGAATCTAGTTATTCTAACGCCAAACATAATAAAATACGAACGAACCCTTAGGCGACAAATCAGAGAAATCGAGCATATAATCATGGCAGCACGTATACAAGCAAACATGGATGAAACCGACAACATCAAAACATGCATAAACTCAAGGCAATCTAGTCACTCAAAAGGTTAAACTAATAAGTAGTTCATCACGTATATGAGTAAAAGGTATAATTCGGGGAATGATGATACGATCACAAGAGCACAACAAACAGAGACTTAAAATTTTACAAGCTACATCGATTCCATGCTACCACGAGCAATAATCGATTCAAAAAGTGAATCACAACACCAACACATGCATGTAACAAGTCATCCAACATTCAATTCTCGTATATCCTAACATGTCACTATTCACATGCTTTAAGCCACAAACCCGAATCATAATGAAACTCCTTACCTTCCCAACGACTTGACTAAAACGCTAAGAGAACCCACAAGGTAAATGACGAATATCGATAGTTGCCTAAATGATGAAACGTGAATAGAAATCAATGAAACTAACAAACAAAGCATAACGAGCTAAAACATAGTTCACCACACGAACGGGGATGGGAAATTGAGCTAACGACACGTCATCGGAAAAAAGTGGTGTCGGAGATGCGCCACCACAAAAAGGGACGAGTCATATCTCTTTCTCTTCGTCTCGTCACCCAGAGCACGAAACTAGTCTTGCTTTTGCAAACAGAGCTCCCTAGCTTCACGAAACTACAAAAGAAGAAACAAGTTTCAAAATCCTCTCACCGAAAAACTCCATGAAAACCAATGAATCTTACCTTATTTTTAAGCTCTCGACTCCCTGAGCACGAAACTGATCTCGAAATCATGAACAGAGCTCTCTAACTCTATGAAATTGAGAAAGAAGAAGTGGATTTTTTGTGGGTTTTGAAGAGAAAGGGAGAGAGAAATGATTGGGTGGCTCATTTGGGATTCCAAAAAGAAAGGTTTTTTTTTTTTAAATGTTTCTATTTATAAAAAAAAACATTACCATTTATGTCCATTTCAAAAGCTCATAAACTCTAATTAAAACTAACTTTAATATTTACCAAAACTATTTACTCTTACCATTCCTCAATTAATCCTGTATAAAATTAAGATTTATTTAAACTAAGATAACTCAAATGACCAATATTTATTTTTAGAACTTGGAAAATAAATCCAACTTGGGGATTTTAAAAATAGTTTCAAGGGCTTTTAGCATGATTAATCTAAATAAAGAATAAACTTGCAAAACTATTTGTCTTTAAAGAATTTAGCAAAACTAACCAACCATTTTTTAACTAAAAGAATCATTTATAGTCAAAAAGACACAAATAACCTCCCTTCCTCTCTAAATCAACCTTTTAAAAAAATCTTCCATGATCGTTATTTTTTTTAACTTGAATTGCCTCCTAAAATATCTCCCCAGATCATCGATTTGTCTTTTATTTTTTGGTTTTTGGTTTTTGTTTTAAATTTTTTTTGTCAAAATACTTAAAAATTTTAATCAAGTATTGTTTTGTAGTATTGATCATTTGATGTATAAATACTTTTTTTTTACTTGAGTATAAATACAAAATTAGTATCATATTTAAAATTAATATATCTTTTATATTTAGGTTTTTATGAGAATAGTCAAATGGAGAAAAAAAAAATTACACAACTAGTCGCTTTTAAATTAACTAGAGAAATCTAACGTACGTGCTTTGCACGTGTGAAGATTATTTAACATTTTTTTATTTATATTGATGTTCCTAAGCTAATTATCTTGTTTGATTTATTTTTTCTTTTTTAAGATAATAAAAAAAATATAATATAATGGTGTAAAACAACTATTTAGTTTCTAAAACCCATAATTTTATAAACATAAAATAAAATTAAATGTTACGTTTATTTATCATGTTTAAATGTCTAAAAACACCGATAAACAATTTTTTTTTTAGCATAATAGAAGATTCAAGGATTCAAACCACATATTGCATAGTTGTGAGTTGAGTTATGTTTTGCTTTCATAAAAACATAATTACATATAAAGTAATATGTAATCCTATACAAATTCAAAAATAACAAATATTTATTTACAACATTTTTACAAAAGAAGTTGGAATGACATAACTTGTTAAATTCTACAACTCATTAAATACCTTTATTTCATCATTAACTATAGCTAAAGTAGAAAAAAAATATAATTTATTTACAACATTTTTAGATCCGCCATTTTTTATACTTAATAATGAAAGAAAGTAAGATTCGTTTAAAGTCTTTGATTAATTTATTAGAAATCTTACAAATTCTAATATGTATATTTAAATTTGATTTGAATGAATTCTTTTTGTTTAATACAAAAATTAATGTGACGAATATTTAAAATAACAAAATTATTAACAGAATAGTTAAAATTATTATTCCTCTAAGCTACTTTAAAGATGATTACATATTTTGGACAAAGATAAAATGACATTTAAAAAATTAATTAAAAAGATGTACATAAATTTAAAAAAATAAAGTTATTGTTTAAACAAAATGGTTTAAAGAAATGGTTCTTTAAGCCACTTCTTAGGATAGTAAAATAAATAAAAATAAAAATAAATGATTGAGAATTTTGAAAGATGGTGAGAGAGAAGGTAAATGGGTGGGAAAGTGAAAATTAACCTAAAAAATGTAAATTTGGAAGAATGAAAAAGAATAAATGTGGATGAGTACATGAAATTAAGATAATCAAATTTGGATGTAATATTTCAAAAATGATTCTCTTCCTCCGGTCACACTTTAAGGTTTTAGTATTAAAATTAACGAATTCAAAATAGAATTCAAAATAAGACAAAAATACTATGAACTAAAATATAATAACAAATCATTATTTTAAAAAACATACAATATTAAAAAAGAAAAATAGGTACTTCAATACACAACTACACAATCACTTGATCATTATAAAACAAAGATCATTATAAATACATAAAATGAAAGAGAACTAAAGGAGAAATAACGTAAAAAAGAATCTGATAATTTTCAAATTTCTCTTAAATTATACATCATTTATTCCATTTTCTAACAACTTGGAAACAAATAAGTGCATGGTTTGAAAGCTAGAGAGTATTTGTATCAAGATTGAACTACTTTGAAGTTTGAAGAGTTTTTTAAGAACAATGAATTGAGAAGAACAAACTAAAGCAAAGATAATAGATCTTAGAGTTGTTGAACAAATGATGAAAACAACTCATTTTATAGGTAGAAATTGAGAGTTACAAAACCCTTCAAATATCAAAACTCTTAAAATGAATTATTCTCCCATTATGAATCAGCATTAATTAGAAAAATTAATTTGTGAAAACCATTTATATTTCCACTTTTTAGAAGTTTATGCACTATTTAATAGGTACTTATATTTAATTTTTAAGTTATGAAAAAAAATTTAATTCTTAAGTTATATAAAAGAAAGTTATAATTTTTTCAAGTTCTAGTATTAATGGTGTAATAAGTTTAATAAGTAAATTGAGAGGTAAATGAGTGGAGAAGAATGAATTAATTCAATTTATTCAATTTATAATTTAGTGGGTTGTTCTTTTTCTCTTTTTTTTAATTAGTAGAATGGTATTATTTGTAAATATATAATGAGGCTTAGGGGCAAAATCGTCCAAAAATGATTCTCCCCCTAAGCCACACTTTAAGATAGTAAGATTAGACAAACTAGTCATATCTTAATAATTTATTTTTAATTAAAAAATTCATTTTAATGTCAAATGACATTAATACCCTCTAACATTAATACTCTCGTACTAAATAAATACCAAAAAACATTTAAAAAGGGTTTCTACTACTGTTACTCACCAATGTCGACGCCGACGACTCACCATCTATGCAACTCTCTAAGTTGAAGATGAAATTATTTACAAAAATGGCATTCTGTTGGGTAGTATTAATTAGTATTTACAAATACAGTATTATTTATAAATACAGTATTATTTGTAAATACAATATTAGGTTCTATAAAAACTAGTCAAATCTAAAAAATAAGTGCAATATTGTCACCTAATTTTTTATAATACCGTATTAATGAGTATTTGTAATACAATATTAAAATATATTAATGACTATATTGGTGTAAGTAGTTTAAAATTTACAATATTATTTATAAATACAATATTATTTTTTTATATAAATATAATATTTATTTATAATTAATACAATATTTATTTTTAGCCTCCTCAAAGCCAAAAAAATTAGGGTTTTGAATTGGTTTTCGCCTTTGATTATTGTGAAGGTCAGAGGGGCGACGATAACAAACAAAACACGACGAAGAAAAACTACCGAAATACAAAGAGTTAAAAAAATCGCCGAAACCATTAGCAAAAACCTAAAATTCACCAATTACAAAATATGAAAAAGAACGAAATAAAAATGAGGATTTGAAGAAAGAAAATTAAAGACAAACGGAGACGGAAAAAGAAATCATATTAAGCTTAATTTTTATGAATTAATTCATTGACTAAGAATATATATTACATAGTTTTTTTTTTTAAAGAAACAATATATATTGAATATATAAACTCTACTTTAGGGTACCGCCAAAGGAAAGGAAAAACAGTGAGTTGGAAGGGTAAAATACGCATTACAAAAATATATTATTGATTAAATTTAAAACAAAAAATAGATTTATAAATACTTTCAATTATTTTTGTAGAAGTGACTATCCATTACAATTTTCCTAGTTTCAATTACACAATTTAATTAACCCACTTTAGAATTTAATAGAAACTAGGGGGTTACATATCTTACTATTCTCTGTGATTGAGGATACATAATTTTTATTCCTTGATTAAATCCTTTGAATCATCAAGTGGTTTGAAGATTAATATGCAAACATTATCTTTTTCTAGGATTAATACAAGGATTCTCATATTGCTACTACGTCTTCTATACGGAAGTGTCATCATGCAGCTTTGCCTTTACCTATCTTGGGATGCCCCTCGGAGGTAATCCTAGAAGTTTTAGCTTTTGGGGAGCCCATTATTGATAAGATCCATAAGTTCCTCGATTCTATGCCCTTTCATCGCATAAAGGATTATCCATTCAAGAAGCTTGGACTCATCTAAATGGGATATATTTCCTTTCAAACCATTTGTCCATAGCGATCAGGATAGGTTGCATACTGTTTCCTCTTCATGGCCTACCCCAAAGATCAAATCGGTCGTATACAATAGTATGGAAGCCTTCAAACAACATGGCTTTCTCGATTAAATCTCTAAGGCTACATTTACTAATGATGAGAATGAAAATCCTAACCTCTTTCACTCTTTCTGGAAGAATACTCTATTGGAAATAAACTTAAATGTATTTTTAATGTATTTCTGAATAGTTAATTTAGTAATTATTGGGTAGACAATTTAGGATTTAATGGACTGTGAATTTAGGAAACTAATTAAGGAATTAGTAGATTTTATTGATTTAGCAATTAGTGATAAATACTTATGGAAAGAACTTGGAGACCAAATTTGTAATAGACTATAGATAGAGTGTTCCTTCATTGTGAATTGTAGAGAGAAAATGTGAGCATTCATAGAGAATGAAGTCAAAGTTGTAGAGAGCTTTAGAGAGCAATAAAGAAAGTATTATAAAGAAATTCATGTTTTATTGTTTTATTTGCGATTTTAGATTTTACATACTCTACCAAAAAAGATAAAATTCTTTAATGGACTATTTTTCATAAAGGTTGAATACAAATGCTATAGTTCAAAAGTGGTCGAAGAAGTCTTTCCTTAGCCCCCAATGGTGTGGTTTATGTAATTGTAATGAAGAAAATATGGATCACTTATTTCTACAATGCTCGTTCTCTAAAAGCATTTCGGCTTTTCTCCCCAATTCTTTTTTTTGGAAAAAAAGATATAGCAATATGGTGGAGTTCCTTGACACATTTGGGGGTGTGATTATATTAATAGCTCGTTTAAATGCAGTTGTTTGTAGAGTGATTTGTGGAGGATGGTAATAACTTGTTTGGATAAACTTTTTTTGTGGAAGAGTTGTAGAAAAGATTATTATTATTTTTGAATGATGTGAAATTATGAAAAAATTTAATATAAAATAATATTCTTTTATTTTATTCACTATTTTAAGTCTCAATTTATCATTAATGGTGAGGATTTTTTTGGGTGAAAATATATAATTTATTTGTCATTTTATTTACTTATGATTTACGATCTTTATTGAATATATATATATATATATATATATATTTTTTTTTTTTTTTTTTTTGACAAAATAAATCAATAAAATTTTCAAATTTATTTACACAATTGAAGATAAAAAAAAAATATCTAATTTATGCAATCTTGTTTTGTATCTATGAATTTTTAATTTCATACTTTGCAAATTAGTTATATTATTTATATGAAAAAGATAAATATATATTTTTAAAATATATAAATCAATAAAAATATTTAGCATAACAAAATATTGACCAAACAAAAAAAAATTAAAAATTTATTTACATAATTCAATATAAAAATATTATTTTAATAATCTTACTTAAAACCAAATTGGTTTAAAACAATTATTAAGTTTACATTACCAAACATATTTTAAAGTACCAAAATAATCGGCAAAAGATTAAGAAAAAATTACAAAACTCAAATTTTGAAAGAAAAAAAAATTAAAAACTTCGAATACTACCAAACAACTCAAAACCACTTTCCTCATAATACTACTAAACAAACAACTCCTAAAATTTGAAACAAAACAAAATTGATAACAAAATTGGCGTTAATTTTAAATTACAATACATATTTTTATTAATATCAATACATTATATAATAAATATCCATTAATATCAGAATTATAAAAAAAAAATTATGAAAAAAATCTATAATTATTTTTTAGATTTAGACGTGCAAATAAATAAATAAATGTATATATATGTATGTATTTTTATAAAACAAATGTTTGAAATTTTGGAAAAACAATTAAAAAAAACCTAGGAAAGGGGAGTGAGACAACAAGTTGAAAAGCAAAAAAAAAAAAAAAACAAATCATTGGAAACAAAAAAGAGCAAAAAAAAAAGTAAAACCGAGGCTTAATCCTAATTCCTCCATAACCTCCACCAACAAACAACCCCTTTGTGCTTGGCATCCTCTACTCAAACTACAACTATGAAGGCCAATATTATGGGAGTCATTCTATGGTGTATTTGGACAGAACGTAACTCAAAAACTTTTGAAAATAAATTTGTTGCTATTATTTTATTGGCTTTTTGGTTTTCAAATCTAATTTACATCATGACTTTGACATTGCTTTGAATTGGAGAGTGTTTTTGTAACCTCTCATCTTTTTTAGAGCCTTCTTGTATCCTTTTGGTATACTATATTATAAGCATCTTTTTTCAAAAATAAATTTAGAGAGATAGAAATAGAAATGATATTGTACCTAAAAATTTATAAGTATCCAACCATTCCATGTGATGATTACAAAAAGTCATAATTTTGAATCTCCTGTCATAAATTTGTTAAATTTAAAAAAAGATGAAAGGGATATATAGAAGATCTAAACTAAATAAGTTTTAAATCTTAAATTGAATTTAAGATTGTAGCTCGAGATACACTAAAATTAAGAGCTGGAAGTACATATGCTAATATATTCGTATCTTTTCCAAAAAAAAATTTAAGAGGTGGAAGTAGAGATGTTCATTTTCCCTACGCGCCCCGGGGAGCTAAATGGGAAAGTGAGATGAAAATTTCCCGCGAACTACATGGGGATGGGGATGGAGAATGTATTCCCCATCCCCGTTTCCTCGTTCCCCACCCCGTTCTTATTTAGATATATATATATATATATATATATATATATATTAATACATTTATATGCATAAAATAGTAAAAATACTTATTTAGATTAATATTTTCTTTAATTAATTATTTAATTAAAAATCAATAAACATTTATTTTAATATTGAAAAAATTATTTAAGATTTGAAAAAATCTAAGTTAAAAGTTGAAATTTTTTTAAAAAAAGTTAAAATAAAAAAAAGAAAAGATGAGGAGTTAAATGGGAAATAATTCCCCACCCAATCCCCGTGATTTCTCCGAGATGAATCCCCGCTTCGTTCCTCGCAAAATTTTAGGGTGAATTTCGCGGGGATGGAGATTGAAATGAGTAGCGAAGATGGGGCGGTAAAGCCATCCCGTCCCCGCTCCGCCCCGTGAACATCTCTGGTTGGAAGTATGTGAATACACTTGTAAATCTAGGAAGGCCCACAACCACACATAATTCAGAGGAAATATCTTCACTATTGATCAGACCCAAAATTACTATTATATTCCATTTAATATATATATATTATTTCACGTGCTTGGACATTTTTTTTAATCAAACAACATTTATAACTTGAATCCATAATTAAGCAGTTACTACTAGATACATAATGTTATGAGTATTACTTCTTAATAAAAAAATTGAAAAACCAATTCGATCCAATTGATCAAATTGATTCTTAAGCACAAGTTGGATATATCAATTTTTAATTTTTAAAAAAACTGAAAATATTGAAACGGTTTCGATTTTCGTTTTAAAAAAGAATAAAAACTTAACTAACCGAAATATATATTATCAATAAGTCATATACTATCATCTTCCTTCCATTATTTAGAAGATTACTTAAAGTCTTGAAGATCAATGTGTGTCTTTTTATCCTTTAGATGTCAATATATTTTCCAAAAAAAAGTACCTTAATAATTTTAATTTCAAGTAAAAAAAATTCTTAAATAATTTTCAATAAGTTCAAAAATATTTCCTACTTTTAAAAAAATTCTTGTTTATGAGAAATGTTGTTTTTGATATATTAAAAAAAATTGGACATTGAATTGGATGCAAAATCGAACAGAATCAATTGAAAATTGAATCTATACTTGGACATTGGATCGGATCCAATTTTTTGAAAATCGAAGATATTGATTTGGTTTCCAGTTTGGTACAAAACCGACAAAATCCAAACCGAAATCACCCCTACTTTTGAGGGCTTTATTCACTTCTCTTTTTTTCATTTTCTTTCTTTTTTTTTTCCTTGATTATTTGTCTGAGTTAAATGCTCAACATTTTAAAGGAAAAAATTAAAATACTACTACATGCATAACTACAAATAAGCTAATTTGTCACAAAAAAGAAAAAAAAAACTACAAATAAGCTATATTTTCAATCAATTTTAGGGAAAGCAAAATAGTAGCTAGTAACATGCTGTTTCATTTCCAATATTAAACCGAATCCCCACTTCCTCCCTTTCGGGATTTGGCACAATAAATAGCACATATCTATGTATCACACAAATATGAAACCCCTCAATTATTCACTTTAATCATTAGTTCATCAAATATAAACTTACATTAATTAAACATCATTATGGGATTAATAAAAGTAAACCCCACCAATTCTCTCCACTAATTATCTATTACTGTAATTACCATGTATTTTTTGACAAAGAACCAGTAAGAACGAATTTCCAACCTCTAGTACTAAAAAAACAACTACCATCTTTTATTTTGATCTAACATCTTTGTGGCAGTTAATATGGTTGAAAAGAAATGAAAGACTTTGTTGAAATTTAGAAAGGTGCGCTGTTTTGACTTTGGAATCAAGCTCTTTTAAATATATGGACACAAATTTTTTAAAAAATTTATTTAAAAGACCGCATTATAATAGAGATGTTAGTTCTCTCTTATAAACTAAAAAATTTATTAGAACTACAGCTTATTTACATTCTCAATAATATATAGTTCGCCTAATTAAGAATTAAGAGTTCGGAGATTCGAATCCTTCAACTTTATGATGTTATTGTACGACGCGTGCATACGAAGAGTGCGAACGTGGAAAGCTAGCTCGCATTTTGAAAGCCAAAAAATAGAAGAAAAGAAAAGAAAAAGGAAAATGAATGAAGGGTTGAAAGAGGTTCTAAAATGCAAAGCTTTTGGAGTTTTGTTAAAAAGGACTCGACAAGTAGCGCACTAAGGAGTAGACAAATAGAGCCCTCTGTCTCCCAGCAAGTTCAAATGCACATGTCTTGTGTTTAACAAGCAAAAAAAAAAAAAACCCTTTATTTATTTATTATTTCCCTTTTCAAATATTATTTAAATAACATATATATAATTCCCCAGCTCTGCATACCCTCAAATTAGGGCAGAATTTGGATTCCATATAGTTTTTTAGGGTTTTTGTGATATGTTTTTGTAGAGTACCCCTTACTTCATCCTTTGTTCCATCCATTAATGGAAGAATGAACAAAATAAAGTGTACTATGACAAGGACTTCTCTTTGCTGACTTCCTTAGCCTAGATCAATAAATACATATAATTTTTTTATTTCTTATTTTCATTTGTTCTTCCAGGTGTTACCTTGTTTATCCATTGAATTATGTGTACGTGCACAGTAATTTTGTTTTTTTAAAAAAGAAAACAATTACAATCTTTTTCGATTGTTGCATTTACTGTTAGTTTGAATATAATTACTGTTTTGTCATATATGATTTGATTCCTCTCAAAAATATAATTGAAGTCCTTTTACATTTAAGATCACAGCTGGGATTTATTGAGAAGAAAGATTCTCTGATATATATGTAGCTCTCTCCATCATAGCTAGCTTGATCTTATTTCTGAGCTTTGACTTAGTCAAAGGCTGATCTGGAGCCAAGATTCCATTATTTTTCTTTTTCTTTTTTTCTTCGCTAATACTCACAAATTAAGCTTAGAGAATGAGCCGTTGAAATTAGTGATGGGAATTTTTTTGGACCAGTTCACATTTTCAGAGTGATAAATCCGTTTATACGTCAAATCCTATGTATTAGAGTAATTTAATAGGACTCTCTCTCAGAAAAAAAAATTCAACTCTATTTCGTTTATTTGAATTGGGTTGGATTTTTTAAAATTGTATATCACTCTCCAAATTTTCTTTAAAATTTAATTCATAACTAATAAATATGTGAAAAATAAATAAATAAAATATATGATAATATACTTAAATTTAGATTACATATCTAGCATATTCTTTACAAGTATGTTAAAATTTCTCGTATCAATTAAATTTATACTCACACATATATATTTAATATAACTAATAGTATTTTTAAGTCAGATTGAATTTGGTTGAACAAATAAAAAATTGATAATTTAAAAATCGACCCAACCCAATAAGAACTTAAAAATTATAATCCAACCATCCAAAAAAAATTATCACTCAATTCAATCTTTAACTTATAGTTGTCGATTTTCTTTTGTAAACTCAAAATCTTAAAAAGAAAAAAGAAAACAAACAAACAAAAATAAAAAGGAGAAGAAAAAGAGTTTACAATTTGCAAATATGATAATTCTGAACTAGAAATGAATAAATGAAAACGTGAGTTTTCCTTAATTCAAGGAGAATACCCGGCTCCTAATATGGCCGAGTTTCCTTTCACATTAAAATAAATATGTCAGATCGACGTAATCATATCTTATTTATTTATTATTTTATGTAATTGAATTATGACGTTTTAGTGGTTTAATATATTTATATATATCTACCAAATATAAGTTTCAAAGAAAATATAATTGCCTTCTACTTTGGAAGCAATAAAGGGTCACGAGCAAGAATGGTGCTATTTAGGGTTCAAAAAGTTGAGTTCATGTTTGCCGAGTGAACTTGTTTATAAGTTTTTCGATTTTGTGGGATGTAAAATAAAACACATTTTACATGCATTAATATATATAGCTATTTAAAACTCTTTTTTCAAGTCAAATTCAAAAAAATAATAATCAAACCTACACAACAATAAAATATATAGGATTACCGACAAGGATGAAGGCAAGAGTTTTTCGTTAAATCATAATTCTAGTCTATATAATATTTGAGGTTTATCCTATTTTTAATACTTCAGCTCTTAGCCTATATACTTTCAATAAAAGCAACAAAAAAAAGCTCCTTAGATAAATTTGAAGTTGATTTTATTAGGAAAGTTTTCACGATAATAATTTTAAAGGAATTTGGGGTGTATAGCAACTTTTTAACCACACTTTACAATTATAGCAACTTTCTTAAAATAATTCGTTTATAGCAAATTCTGTCTATTTTAAAAAAAAAATCTCTATTTACGTTTTTTGATGGAAGACTTTGATAGAATCTATCAATCTCTAGTAATGGAAGTCTATCAATTTTATGAGTAATTGATTCTATCAACCCTAAGGGAAGTCTATCAATTTACTCTATTTATTAGTAATTGATTCTATCAGCCTCTATTGATATAATCTATTAATATGGAAGTCAATCAATTTACATGTTTTGGTATATGTGCAAATATTTTCATTATTGTACTATTCATGAAATATTTTAACCATTTTGTAATATACATGCAAAAGCCCATAATTTTAATACAATAAAATACAAAATGTTAGAGCATTTTTGTATAATTTATATAGAGGTAATTTTATGAGAAAAATTAACAAAAACAAAAAAACAAAATGTATCATATGGATTGCTGTTTAGTTTTATTGGAAATATATATAGATGAACCTAAATTAAACAATATTTTTTAAGGTAAGATTATACAATTCTAAGTACACTAAAATAATATTTTAATTAAACAATTCTAAGTACACTAAAATAATATTTTAACCAAATTAGTTTTAGTAGGAGTAAATTTGTAGTGATTTGACTTTCAAAATTAGCAACTATATATTAGAGAGAAAAGTTTGAAATCTTAATCTTTTCAAACTACGAACTACTACTTTCTCATTAATTATCCATTCTACTTTTGACATGTACGTCAATCTAAGTTTTATATGTTTTTTTTTTACCATCAAACCTTTTCAACTAGACTATCCATTTATAGATGGTTAAACTTAAAAAAAAACACATATATATAGTTAAAATCGTTAAGACATTTTATTTTCAATCACAAGTTTAGACTATTTAAATTTATCTTCAAAAAGTTGATGAATTAAAAAAAATCTAAAAACAGTGCATTAACCGTAAGTTTTCTTTGTGAGATTCATTAATAAAGTTAAGATCAAGTCAAACAAATATAGATGAAATGGTTGGTCTTAAATTCATTTTCATTTTTAAATTTCACTCTTTTATCATATTTTTTAGATTTTGTATTTGTTAAACTATACCAATCTCAATGTTTAAATAGTAGAATAAAGGATGAAAATCAATACAAAGTAAAAGAAGGTTAGGAGAAGAAAGCAATATATTCTGTCCAAATAGATAACAAAGCAACAATTGACTTCAAACTAGATTTTCAACTAGTAAATTTGCCAAACAATATGAAAATATATCCTGTGAGGGATCTTCGCCTATCGACATTAACAACATAATGAGAATCAACATAACTGGTCAGAATAAATTTCTCATTAGATCTCGTATACAAAAGACCTTTAGAAAGAGTGCTTTTGATTTACCTTGATAATCATTTAGGAATGATCTCGTATACAAAAGACCTTTAGAAATAGTTCTCTTGCTATACCTTAATACCCATTTAGCTGCTTCTCAATGAGTCTTACCAGGATTGCTCATGTACATGCTAACCACACTCATCGAGTGTGCTAAATGTGGCATACAAGATATCATCACATACATAATACTCCCAGCCAAATTAGAATAGAGAACCTCTTACAATCCTTAATTTCTTCCTTAGAAGATGGCAACTCTTTTGGTGATAATTTGAAATGCTGAGCCAACAGATTTTTCACTGACCTGCAACTCTTCATGTGAAAACGTTTCACAATCTTACCCAGGCAGACTGATACTCAAACTGTGATTACCACGATCTCCACTCAATTCCATACCTACAATTTTCTTAGCAACACTGAAATCTTTCATCTCAAATTTTCTATTCAACCGATCTTTTACAGATTTTTCACTGACCTGCAACTCTTCATGTGAAAACGTTTCACAATCTTACCCAGGCAGACTGATACTCAAACTGTGATTACCACGATCTCCACTCAATTCCATACCTACAATTTTCTTAGCAACACTGAAATCTTTCATCTCAAATTTTCTATTCAACCGATCTTTTACCCTCTCAATCTCAACAACACAGCTCAAAACAATCTCAATATCATCCACATATAACAGAAGAAGGATGAAGCAATTTGCACTAACAATCTTTCTATAAGAACAAGAGTCAAAGGAATTCTTGGCAAAACTATTTTCAAATATGAACAAGTCAAAACACTTATTCCACTACCTCGAAGATTACTTAAGGCCATAGATGGACCTATTCAAATAACAAACCATATATCAAACTGACCATCTACTTCATATCTAAGGAGTTGTTTCATAAAAATATTTTCATCCAAGGTTCCATGCAAAAATGTTATAGTTACATCCATTTGTTCCAACTCAAAATTGAATTGAACAGTTATTGCCAATAAGACTCTAATAGAGGAATGTCTGCCAACTAGAGAAAAAAACTTCACTGTAGTCAATCCTTTCTTCTTGTGTGTAACCTTTGGCCACTAATCTAGCTTTAAACCAAGGTTGAGAAAATGTGCTTTAATCCCTGGTTTCACCTTAAACAACTATCTTTAGTCAATGACTTTACAGTTCTCAGGCCTCTCCACCAAAGTCCAAGTTTTTTATTCTACTTCAGAGAAGTCATTTCTCCATCCATCGCCTCAATCCATTCAACAGAATGATTGGAATTTAAAGCATGTTTATAGGTGTTCGGTTCATAAATACTTTCATCTTCATAATAAAATAAAGCATAACTTGTAAACAGAGTTTCATCATATCTCGATGAAGGTTTAATTACCATCTTCTGCCTATCGCTAGTGAGTCAATAGGACTGAATATCGGGATTGACAATAGGGAAATTTTTTTGAACATTAACCTCTAACCTATTAGGAACATCCTCTGGCTCTGGAGCAATCAAAACAGGATCAGATTGTGAACTATCATCAATGTACACAGATAGATGGCTCAACAAAAGAATCCCTCAATGTAGAAGCTGAAGTAGAAGTCAAAATAGTGTTTTAATCTTTGTCAAGTAACTCAATCTTATAACTCATCTACTTGGCAACTTTTGAATTATTTTCAATTTCACTACTTGAGGTCTCTTTCCAAGGAAATAATTCCTCATTAAACTTGACATCTCTACTTACAAAAAAATTTCGATCTCCTGATTCAAGTGACGAAAGCTTGTATCCTTTAACTTCTGAAGGATAACCAATGAAGATACATTTCTTGGCTCTAGAATTTAGCTTATCTAGCTTAGTATGTGCATAAGCAGCAAAACCAAACACTTTCATATGGTTCAAATTTGGTTGAGAACCTACCCAGATTTCTTAAGGAGTCTTAAAATTCAAAACACCCATGTTAACCGCCTCATCCCAAAAGACTTTGGGAAAACTAGCCAACGATAGCATACATCTTACATTTTCCAAAATATTTTTATTGAACCTCTTTGCAAGTTCATTTTGTTTAGGGGTCTCGGGAACAGTTAGAAATATTTTAATTCCAGATTGTTTGCACAATTCATTGAAGTTTTTATTCTGGAACTCCAACCCATTATCTGTCTCAAGGGCTTAACTTGCTGAACTGATTGTTTCTCAACCAAAATCTTTCACTCTTTAAATTTCTCAAATGTCTCATCTTTGGTCTTTAGCATGAAGACAAATAATTTTCTAGAGTGATCATCAATCAGGGAAAGAAAGTAATGTGCTCCACCATGATTTTGGATTCGATCAGACCCTAAAGATTAGAATGAATATAATCTAATATTCCTTCTAATTTAAACAGTGAAGCCTTAAAACTCAATCTGATAGGCTTACCTAAAATGCAATGCTCACAACTTTGAATTGGTGATGGTTTTAGAACTCCCAACAAGCCTTGCTTAGATAAGCAATAAAGTCATTTATAACTAATGTGAGCCAATCTATTATGCCAAATCCTTGTAGCCTTCAAATTTTCATTAGAAACTATATTGACCTCGCCCTGGATAGCTTGACCATGTAGAACATAAAAACCCTTAACAAGCTTTCCAGTCATCTTTACCTTGTTGTTTTTACCAACAAACAACCAATAATTGCAAGATTTATAGTCATAACTAGCAACGTCGAATGTTCCCAATGAGATTAGATTTCGCCTAAGACTTGGTACATATTGAACATCAGATAGCAGTTTGATGGAACCGTTGTCAATGGTAAAATGAACGGAGCCTCCTCCCTTAACCTCACATTGTTGGCTATTTCCCAAAGCTACCTTGCCAGTATCAATATCTTTCAAATCTTAAAAATAGTGCATATGGGGATATATGGAAGGTACAACTTGAATCAATAATCCATTGACTTTCATAACAGTCTTTAGAATTACCAGCCATAACTGCCATTAATAACTAAAATTCTAATCTAAATGGTGACACATATCACAGACAATGTTTAAAGCAATGAGCAGACTAACACGCAAGTATACGCAGTCGTTTGCATTCAAGTGATAAATATATGAGTCATCTCCACAGGGACTGGCTAATTTCGAAATAAGTGTTACTTGCAAAGTCTTGAACATAAAGTAAAGGGACTTGATGGTAACTAGATTTGTGCCGAACACAATGTAAATGATACTATAGTGCGACAAGGATGCTAAAGACACTAACGAACTAATTAGCGTACTACAACAAGATAAATGCTAATAACTTCAACAATGATATACTGGAAAAGAAAGTTAAACTGATAACGTGCTAGATTAAATGCAACAAGAAAATGCTGAAAACAGAAGAATAATTCTCTGATGATGAAGTAGGCTCGGGTCAAAGGTTATTGAGTATGATTAACATGCATTAAGGGTGAGACTATGGTGAGAAGCAGGCTCCGCACAACATGGATCAAATGCTCTTTCTCAAGATGCATTCATTCTCTTCGATCTTGAGATCTCGCATCTAAGCTCGAAGCTAACAACAATGAAATGTGCACTAGTGAGGTAACTATCTATAGCCTACCTCTTTAACAAGCAGGAGCCCCTAGGGTTGAAACTAATGGACATGCATAGTATTTCTCTAATCCTTCTTTCTCTCGAGATGAAGTGAAAAGCAAACATGAATGGATGGGCAATCGAAACATGCTCTTAGTTATTATGCCTATCATGTCTTAGCCTAAATCCCCCTACTCACCCGAAAAATATGTTTCACTTACTCATCCCCTCGACCCTCACCTATACACATCTAGCTCATAGTTGTACAGAAAAGTATAAACTCAGAGAGTAAGAATTTTGTAGCCATCATGAAACCAGAACTCAAATGATAACACAAAAAACTATGAACAGTGAATCAATGGAACAGTAACATTCAGAATAGTAATAAAAAGGTGTAGATCATGGAAAACAAGAGAAAGCAAGAGAAGAAACTTTGAAATACGATCAAGTTCAAACGTTTAAGCAATATCATGCGAAAATATGAACTACAATCAGAGTATGAACAGGAATATCAAACTACAGAAGATAAGAGAAAGAAAAACTCAGGAAGACAACTACAGAAATGCTGTAGAATTGCTCCAAACAACGAGGACTCCTTTTCCAGGTGCTCTAAAATCAAGGCGGAAACAAAAGAAGGAATAATTCTAGCCTTTTCTCTTCCTAAAATGATCTATATATACTCCCCTCTTAGCCAAGATCAACGGTCCAGATTCTAGGGCAAAATGGCCCTTGCTTTTGATCCCCATCTGGCAAAATCTGCCTTTTCCAGCTTTTTTGACGCAGGTGCAGAGTTGGCAGTCTTTTTGCAGAAGTTGTCTCCCTTGGATCGAATGCGTACATTGGCTTGCTCCCGAATGGCTCATCTTTTCTCTCCTCAGACTTCACCAATTGAGGCCTGAATTCAATACTTCTAGAACGTTAAAGCCCTGCATGATAAAAACATTTAACGAAAATGGGGATTCCAGAAATGTTATTCATAATGCTGCAAACTTTAGCTTTTTGGCACAACAAACACTTAATTTATTTGATTTCCTAATCTCTGCCGTATTTCATCATGCATAGCATTTTCAATATAATTCTCAATTTTAGAAGTATTTTAATCATTAGACTATGATGAAAGTACATGATTTCTTCAATAAATGCATCCTAAAGAGGACTAAAAAACTCTCTAATTGAGAGTTATCAAGCACCTCAGTCGATTTATAACCTTCAATGACATTGGCAGCTGCTTTAGCTTTCCTAACAGGTAACATACCAACTTTCATTTTCAGAACGAGACAATTATACTTGATGTGTCCCTCACCCTTGCAGTAATTAGAAGTTAAAAAAAAAATCTACTCTTTTGGCTTTTTCTTAATTATTTCAAGATTTTGAGCTAGGTTTACTTGACTTACTACTTTGACCTTCTGAAGATTTACTCTTCACAAATAGAGACGCAGAATCCTTCTTTTCGACTTTCATCTTTAATTTCCTAGATCTCAGCGAGTCAAGAACTTTATCTAGGGACAATGAATCATTACCGTATTTTATGACTGATTTAATCTCTTTGTACTTATCAAGTAAATAATTGTGGAGAATTATAGTTTGATTCAGCTTCTCTCCAGCATTGGCCAAATCGCTATAAATTTTATTGAACATGTCGATCTTTTCCTCTAAATTCTCAGAGGGATCCATCCTAACTCAAACAACCTTTCGCTCAGGTAAATCTCATTAATTAGCCATTTAGACATGTAGAATTCTTCAAGTTTGACCCACGCAAAGTTGCTACATCATCTATGTTGCTAACTCTTTCAAAACATTGTCAACCAGGTGAAAAATAATGGTATTATAGGTTATCTCATATGACTTGAATTTTTCTTCCTTGGACATAGTTAGAGGTCATTTAGGAGGGACATCTAAGGCTTTTGCAATTTTTTGTTGCACCAATTATAAGGGGTAGTTATGCAATAAAAAGAAAGTAATATATAAGGTTTAGATAAACGGGTACATAGGTTTAGATAAACGGACATGCATGTTTAGGTAACTACCGTTTATAATAAACGGTGGGACAAATATCGGTTGAGTTATTATAACCAACCCGACCGTTTACACAAACGGAGGCCCAAACACACCTTAAATGTTTAAGTCTTATTTATTGATTGGTGGGGGGTTTATTTTTTGTTGCACTATTTGTTGGGAGAAAGGAAAGGAAAAATGAGGGAGTGGGGAGGTGGGGGCAGGGTAAGGGTAAGGGTAAGAAGAGTAAGCGCTGAAACCAAGCCTAAATAAAACCTGTGGGTGTCTGTGTGTGTGTATGTACAGCATTAAATGGGAAGCAACACCCACTTTTTCTCTGCAGCTCTGATTTTGAGCAGTTTGGATGTGTCTCAAAGCTTGGATCGACGAGAAAACCTTCAATCTTGGCTACGAATGCAAAAAAAAAAAAAACATCGTCGATTGAGGAATACAAAATGTTGAAGATTAGGGAACAACACAAAAAAATCCGTTTAGGGATTTTCAAAATCCCAACAGAGGATAGACAGTTTGACCATAAACTAATAAACGACAGAATGAATTTGTAGCAGAAGTGAAAACCCAGCTTTGATACCAAAATGTTAAACTATACCAGATTTGAATGTTTAAACATTAGCATAAAAATGAAAATCAATGCTAAAAATGAAAATCAATGCCAACTGAAAGAATGTTAGGAGAAGAAATTGACACACTGGCTTAAAATGGTTCGGATTCACCTACTCCACCCTTCAAAATGTGAGAGGAATTCTCTCATTTATGATTTTCCATTGAAACATTCAAGAGCTCATAAGGTGGCTTGGGTTTCTCTCAAATGAAGAAGGAGACTCAAGGGGGTTTATATATAGCTCAATTTACACACCTCACAATTGGTTAGTAAACCTAACTTCATAACTAACACTTAGATCAACTAAACCTCACCAAAGGGTTAAAATACAAAATGATGTGTTATAATTCACATTTACAATATTCAAACTTTATATCGGGGAAAGGTTCACAATTTTTATTTTATATTCAAATTGAATTGTTTTTCTTTTTAACTTAGGGTAATTCGAATTCATGATCTCTTAAAGCATATACTTATGTTGTTGAACTATTATTTTTGTTGACCATATTCAAATATTAGTGTTACATGTGAAGTTCTTGTAAAAAAAAAAGTTATACCTATGTACCTCATAATAGTAAATAAAATTCAATAATGCTAAAATTGGAACCTAAAAATAAAAAGGAAAATATGTAGAGAGAAAGAAAGAAAAATGAAACGAGGGAATAATGAAGTCTTTGGTAAAGGGACCACCAAGGGTAATTGGAGGGCAATTAAGTGGTGTTTTATTCGTGAAAATGTTGGTAAACGCAAGAAACCAAGAGGGGGTTTCATTTTCAATTACATCGCAAATTAATGCACCAAATATCTATATAGATTTCCCTTTTTAACTCAATTCAAGTTTTTTTTTTTTTTTTTTTTAATAAATTCAAGTTGTTGTTAGGCCATCTCTAAAATGTCTCTACTTCCCATTTTCCCACCCTATAACTACTTTTTTCTCTCTCTTTTTTCTTTTTTTTTCTTTTTAATTCAACAATAAAAATTGAAGATTAAACCTATAATTTGTTGATTCATAAATATACATTAATGTAATTGAGCTATGGTTATCATTAAGTCATATTTTATATATCTAAGGTTTCTCGCTTTCACATTATTTCACCCTCAAATTAATTTAAAACCCTGCCATTTACCCAAATTGGAAATTATCTTAGGAATGTGTATTTTCTTTTATACACATTACTTTACGTAGTTTTAAGGTTTCTATTAAATTATAAGTTTATTCATGAACTTCATTAAAAAAAATTCTAATAAAATATTAAACTTTAATTTTGTGTTTTCATTTTAAAAAAAAATTATTTTATTTATAATAGGTCATTGACATATTCTACATTTATGAACTTACAAAATATAAAATTGAAAGTTTAATGAAAGTATTATTAAATATTAAATCCTTTTTTTAATAAAAACATAAAATTCAATTTAATGTATAATTAATTTTTAAAAATTTAAAAATTTAAAAATTTAAAGATTTAGTAACATAAAATTGAAAATTAAGATATTTGTTAGAATTTTTTTTAAAAAAAATTAAAGACCTATTGATCAAAAAATTGAAAATTGAAAACTTTTTATTTGATTATATGAGGCTTTACTCCAAAACTAATTAATAGTGAGAGGAGAAATCCATAGATTTTATATAAATATCAAAGACTTTTCATCTTTAATTAATATGGGACAAAGACACATAATATATATCTCCAACCATTATTAAACACTTTTTAAAATAAACTACAAAAACACTTTTTTTAAAAAAGTTGATAAATAAAATATACATTAACTTAAAAATTCATGTACTAAATTGGGTTGTTTCACCATCATAAGACCAAGTGGTGAAGAAGAATGACTTTGAAACTAAGAAATTATGAATAATCAATAGCAATGGCGATCACTTATGTACAAATTTTTTTTATGGGAAGTGAATGCTTCACATTTATGGATATAATTTTAAAAAAAATAAGAATAAAGAAAAGGGTGTTTCGTCTGTGTTTCTTGAATCCGTCTCTCTCTTTCATATATTGAGCTTGAGTTTGACCCGTTGCCAGCCAGCAACCCCCCCTTTCACAAATGGCGGGTCCACATCCACCCATCTTCTTCACTTATCTTTTCCTTCTTCCCTCCTTTTTCTTTCATTTTCATTCCTTTCATTCTCTAAATACAAAACCCTAGAAGGAAAAAAAAAATCCTTTCTAATTTCCTTTTAATTTATCCCTTCCATTGTTTTTCTTCTCTTTTATCCACCCACCCGTGCCATTATTTACCATCCATTTTCCCCTTTTGCTTCCTAACTGAAATTTTACAATCTAATTCCAACATTTTCCCCATCAACCCTTCTAACATTTTGATTCCCTTCAAAGCCTCTCTACTCATAATTGACATTTCCTCCATCACTCTTATTTATTTCATTTGACACTCCTTAAAAAGTAGGCATCAGTGTACGTTATGGATTCCGGTAGCGGAAGCTTGCAATCTTCGAGCGGCGGCGACGAAGAGTACGATTCTCATCACCAACACCCGCAGCTTTTTCCACCGCCCCCGCTTTTCTTCAACCCCAATATTCCTCCCCCGCCGTCCATTCCTCAACCACAACCCTTTCCTTTTCATGTTTCCCACCCTAACTACCAAAACCCCCATCTCCAACCCGCTAATCTCTACCATTTTCCTCCCGATTACAATCTACAACCCACGAATTTCAACCCGGTTGGTTCCTTTGTGAATCCCACATCCTTAAGATCCGAACCCTCCGCGGACGGATCCACTCAAAATCGCCAAACAAACCCTTCGTCGGGGGCTTTGCACCCGAAATCCACGGCAAAGAAGCGAACGAGAGCTTCGCGTAGAGCCCCGACCACCGTCCTGACCACGGACACCACAAACTTCAGAGCTATGGTGCAGGAGTTCACGGGCATCCCGTCCCCACCCTTCACGGCGGGTGGCTCGTCCTCGTCGTCCTACTCCCGCCGCTTCGATCTCTTCGGATCGGGATCGAGCCTGTACCCGTCGCGATCGAAGGTGCAGCTGCTCTCGTCGTTGAACACGAGCAGCCATGCAGCAGGAGTGGAAGATGATCATGAAAACGCGGCGAGGAATTTTTCGTTCCCGTCCGTGTCAGAAGGCACGCATTTAGAACCGCCCCGCATTCATTGCAGCACTACCACCGGGCTGTCAGTACTGCAAAACGATCATGAAATTAATGCTGCAACCAACTGTAAGTTTAACTTTACGGGCTCTTCTTCTTCATCCTCCAATATTTTGCAATTGCAGCGTGATAAGGACATGTTATTGGGGAATATTGTTCTTAATGTTTCTACCACTCCAACCACCAGGGGTGAAACTACAGTAAATTCCTGGATTTACCCTTCCGATTAAAAACAAAAGAAAAGGAAAAAGGAACGGGTAGTTTTTTTTTTTTATTATTATTATTATTTAAATTTTCTGCTGCTTTTTGGCAATCAAACTGGCAATGATGGTGATGCTGATGATTTTAATGATGATATTTGTGGAGGTGGTGATGGTGGTGGTAAGGCGATGATGGAAAAGAAGAACATTCAAGCAACCCTCATCATAAAACCCTTTTGGCAGTTTACTTGAGAGGAATATTATTGAATTCACTATTATTAATATATATATATATATATATATTTTTGTGCATAGATAGAATCTTCATAATTGCTCAATTAATGCCCAACCCTAATTCATTTCGTGTCCTAGTTGATCTTTACATTTATCAATTTCTAGCTCTCTTGTACATAAAAACCCTACTGTATTTTCTTTCCTTAACCTAAATTATAAACATTGTCTATGTAGTTTGAATTTAAAAAAAAAAAAAAAAACAAATTATAATTTGAGTTTAACTACAGTTAGGTTTAGTGATTTTGACCCATGACCAAGATATATGTGCACGCCTTGTACCAGTTCAGCAATTTGTGTTGTTGGTGAAAGAATTAGAATCTAATCTCTATGATAGAACTTAGTACTTATCGTTTTAAATTGTGGATGAACTAAATATGCAAGAGATTAGATATTTATAAGTCAATAATCACAATGTGAGTTGAGTGATTAATTACAAAATATTGCATAGATAATTACTTCTATATACTTCATCAACTAGCATAACTTACTTTAATTTCTCCATGTGGTAATTTACGATTTTCTTTTTTTTTTTGGAAAAAGGGATACTCAAGATTTATTAAGAAAAAGAGAAAAAGGGAGGAGAGAAAAGTTGTTGTAATTTACAGTTTTCTACCAAGTGGTTTTCTTAAAAAAAAAAATTATTTCAGTTTTTTAGTTCAACAAATATTGAAAAGATGATTCGAATTCATAATTTAGGTACACATTTATGCTCTCTTATTCTTTAGATAGATAGATAAATTAAGGAAATATTACTGAAGGAAAATTATGAGACTTATTTGATGTAGGTGGGAATTAAAAAAAAAAACTTAATTTGAAATGTATATGAATTGGTTAAGGGAAAAAGGAGTGTTTGGCGGAAGGTTGAAGGTGGGTGTTTATATTTTAGTGAATTGAGGTTACAAAATGTAAAATGGCGTGAGTTTGTGAATTAGAAGATTTTGAAAATTCGCCGCTCCACTCCGACCGTAGCTGCCTTGCATTTGCCGCTGCTCTGAATGGGCTCCACCTTTTAATTCTACAAATCAAATTAATCCCACAAAATATCATCCTATGCTATGCTATTTCTTTCTATTGCTACCCCTAACATAACATATTCCTCTCTATTATATAATTAGTCATGTAATTATCTTACTCAATCTCTTTCATTTATTTATTATTATACAACACTTCCACATGCAATCTGCCACGCTTTCAATGTTAAATGGATTTGGATAAAAAGACACTCAAAATTTCAACAACAGTTATTCCATCACCTACAACTTGAACCTAGGGTGTGTTTGGGGCACCGGTTTAGTTAGGATAGACGGAAAATTAGGATAAACGATAGATCATTATAATTGGTGTTTGAAGGCAAGTTACTATAATAGAGATTATGATAAATAGTGTTTGAGAGGCTGGTTATATAACAAAAAGTAATATATGTAAGGTTTAGATAAATTGAGACGCAGGTTTAAGTAATCACCATCGATAGAGTAAACATTGGTTCAGTTATTATAACGAACTCGACCGTTTACATAAATGAGAGCCCAAACGCACCCTAAGTAACTAAAAGATTTTGGGTTTAATTTATTGTAGCCATCTCCTACTTACAAATTAATATCAATTCCTATAACTTTTTTAATACCTAACTCTAATAATAATTGAGGTGCATGCACACAACCTAATCTCTTTAAGCATTACTTTTTTCTTTTTTTTGAAAAAATATCAATATATTGACATATGCAAGGAGCATATGTCATTATTATTTTTAATTTGAGATTTTTTTTTTTTTTTTTTGGAAAAAGATACTAAGATTTTCATTAAAAGGACCAAGTATGTAAGGACAAATTTGAGAATCTTTTGTCTCATGCTTTCCATTTCAAGTATTAAATTGTATGTGCATTGCATCCATCACATATAGGTGTTTTTTTTTGGGTTTTACCCATCTTCAATCAAATTTTAATTTCATTTTATTGCATTGAATATTTATTTGGATTTAATAAATTCTAATACCATATTAAAGAATGTGTTTATCCATTTCAAAATTAATTAGTGATGAAAAAAAGGATAGCTCACTTATCTTATAAATTTTTGGAGGACTCCCTATTTTTCTGGAACAAATGTCTTCTAAAAAAATTTAAAATTAAAGAAAAAAAAAACTTCCTACATGCATGTACTAGCAATTCTTCTCGTTTAAGCTTAATATTTTTTTTGTTAGAATTTAGTTCTAAAATGTATATTCTTAGGATAAAATGTTATAAATTATGAGTTAGTTTAATGGTCGAGACATTCTTAAAGAATTATCATGAATTTGTTAATTAAGAGGTAAAAGAATTCAATTTATTTTGATCATCTATCTAAAAATTAATTTTCAACAAATCTTTTTAGTACCCAATGTTTTTTAATGCATTTATGGATATGAGAAAAAAAAACTATTTATGAATCAAATCTGGAAGTTTTTCAAAATCATATGAATTTTATATTTTGTACGATTTTTTTATTTTTTCCCTTTGGTGGATAAGATAAATAGCAAGTTATATTTAGCCAAAAATTGGAGCAAAATGCTTTAGGGTTTTGGTTATCCAACCTAAACTCCACTTGATATATAAAGAGAGGAAAAGAAAGGATGGGCCATCATAATTTTCGGGCGTTGGTTGGAATCGAAGGTTACATTTGTTCCGTACAACTACATTTCTGTATGCCAATGTAACCTTCCCCCTCCCTCCAATCAAAAATCATTAACTTAATCATTATTATTGAAAGGGTTAGTGATATATATATTTATTTTATTTTATTTTAGAAAAGATACCAATATATTAGGAAAGTATGCAAGAAGCCTAATCTTCTTTTTCTTTTCTTTTTTTAAATTGGGAAATCGAAATTTTGCTAGCCTCAATCTTTAGACGGCCCCTTGAAGACATGCAAGAAACATAATCAAAATTGCAAAGCCCTCTAATTGATAATTATAGAAGAGGGTTGTATAAATTTTAAATGAGGATCTATCGTACCGTTTGGCTGCACTAATAATGATATCATCCCATAATTTTGTAGCAAATTTTCGCTTGTAATTCTCATCGAAGATGCCACCATTTCTCCCAAACCGAATTCACTTGCAGTAGATGCCTAATGATATTGGTTAATAAAATGCTCTTCTTACTAGTGTCTTTCCTGTTAATACTTTGTTGTAAAAGTCATTGTAAAGTCTCACGAGGAGCTTGAAAATTAGCATCGACAAGAATGGGGCATTTTAGAAACAAATGGTGTGGCTAGACTCGACCTCGTTGTTGCACATTACACACCAATTCATAGACAAACACCTGGGATGATTTCGCCTTTGCATCACCTAAGCCGTATTGACGCAAGAATGGAATAGAGCCCTTAATAGTATTTTTATCTTCTTAGGGATCGTTATGAACCAAAAGGTTGTGTTCGATGTGCATTTCGGTCTCGCAATAGAAGGAAGGAAGAAGATTTTTCATGGAGTACTGGACTAAATATTTGGGGCTATCATCTAAAGTTCATTCAATATAGTCTTCAAGCTGCACATTTAGAAGAGTCAACCATTGTACGAAAATATTGGTCGATGGTGTGTTTGTTTCATTATTTAGATTCAATGTTAAAGAGGTATTTGGCTCTCATTTTAAAGTAAAAATTTAGAAAGATATTTGACTCTCATTTCAGAGTAATAGTTTCTTTTGTGTAAGATTTGTAGTCCACGTTTCCAAATTTGTACTAAAACAACAATAGGGTTACTAGGTTTTTTCGGAGATATATAAAGGTGTTGGTATTTCCTTCGTTATGGGTATTGAAAATTAATATGTTAGAAAGTAAAAAAGATGATAGAGTTGAGGAGGGTATATACATTTAATGTACAATTAATGATATATATTATCTATTAGTCACCGCCCAAATTTTCTTCCACCCATATTGTCAACTCTCTTGGTTCATAGAGTTCATTTATTAGTTTATAGCCAATCTTTAATTTTTGTTTTATTTTTCTTTTATATTTGTAATCGTCCAAATTATTTTGTTGATCAATTATCATGGAATTATCTCATCCTACAACATTTAAATATTAAAACAATTTATAAGAAATTCATTCTTAGGTAGTTGTTACAATTGAGGGAAGGGGGATTCGAACCTGTGTACACAGATACGGTTGAGTTACTGGTCTTGTTATGAACATAGATTGGTGTGGTTAAGGATTTGGATATATTTGAGATTAAAAAGTGGAGACAGAGAGACAGGTTAGAATAAAAGGTAAGGAGGCAAGGTCTTTATTTGAATTGGAAACAAATAATTAGATGCTAAAAAAGAAATCTTCTTTTGAATAAAGCTTTTGATGAGACATTATCCTGGTCTCCTTCGTGGGTTTCAACCCTAGCCCTCAAGTGGTTTTGATTATCCCTTCGTGTCGCCCACTACTCTTCCCCCCCTTCTTAACCTAACCCTAGATGATACCACAAATTAGTAACATCCTCACATTTCAAAATCTATGCATATCTTAATCTATTCAAATCTAATTACTAACATCTTCGCAATTGAAAATGTATGCATATCCTAATCTATTCAAATATGGGCGTAGTCAATTAAGTGCAAGAGATGAAGAAGAGATGAAGCTTTCTCCGTCAAAGCTTCTTGGTGAAGCTACTAATAGCCCCCATATGAAGCCCAATGATAAATTTTGGAAAAATTCTATTGCTAAGAAAGTCAAAGTTTTTTTGTGGAGTGTGTTTTACAGGGGGATAAACACAATGGAGGTGATGCAGAAACGACAACCTCATAATTGTCTCAGTCCATCCCGATGCATGCTTTGTTTAAATCAATGTGAGTCATTGGACCACATCTTTATTCATTGCCCATACTCTCAATATATGTGGAACAAATGTCCTGCCCCATACTCATCAAGCATTCAAAGTTTTGAAGATATAAATCATTTACTCACTGACTTTTTCTGCTTCAAACTTGGCTCTCAGCATATGGAATTAATCACTAATATTAGAGGTGCTATTTTTTGGTAGATTTGGAAAGAGCGGAATGCTCGAATATTCTCGATTGATCATAAATGGAGATCATCCTCTACTCTTTGGGAAGACATCGTTCTCACAGCAGCGGAATGGAATATTAAATCATCTTTTTTTAAGAATTATTTTGTTGCTATGATTGCTCTAAACTGGAATGCTCTTTTATAATCTCTTTGAGCTTCTTTTTCTTCCCTACTCTTTTTTTATATGAATAAAGGTATCTTTTTTCCAAAAAAAAGTGCAATATCTCATATCGAAAAGATGGAAATGTTTTTTAGTATTAAATCATATGAGGTTCTGTTTATGAAATTGAGATTTGATTTAAGATTGATCGACCTATAATGTTGAGAATCACACATTAAAAAAGTGAGGAAATCTGTTACCTTTATCACGTTATCAATAAGTTTTAAGATGAAACTTTATATTATCTAATATAAAGAAGCATCATCTTGAGTCTACATGTGGAAGAGTCCAAGTTGAAAAAATGAATAACTCTTCTATTATTTATAAGATATATGAACTATCCAATCACCATTAATTGGTTTTGAGATATGTTAATTAATAAAATTTGAATCTACTGCCTTTTAAAGCTCCTTTTCATAATTTTTCCTCTTTTTGATTTTGTTCCTTTTACCATGATTGCCTGATATTAAAAGCTTGATTTTATTGCTCCGCCACCACTTGATGAGGAAAAGAAAACAGATTGTTTTCACATATCGATTGCGATCATGAAAAGTTGACATGAATATGAGTTTCTGCTTTAACTTTATTACATATTTGACAAAGATTTTCTAAACAAAACTTTTTTTTTTATATTGTGCTGTGTAATTACAGTTATAAGTTTTGTTGTTTTTTTTCATCCCAAATTAAATGAAATTCAAATTTTAATTGGATCGAATCTATGAACATGGTGAGAATTGGATTACCACCAAATAATGAAACCATATGTCACTGTTCCTTTCGATGTTAACACCGTGACTATGGTGTAACTTATCCTGATAGTTCACACTTGTTTTCTTTTTAAATCATCCTGAAAGTTAATACTACAATCAACATTATGGTGTAAGCTATACATATATTATTGATTATTATGATGTATATATATGGTCCTTATTTTTGCATTTCTACAAATGTCAATTATTTATGCTAATAAATTGAAATAGCAATCCATTCAACTACAGCAAGATTATATGTTATTAACATGAAATTTGGTATGTTTGATATCAATTAAATTATAGTGAATTAAAATAAATAGAAACCACCATGATAGCCAATTGGATTTGTGAGGTACTCAAGTGGGCTCGGTTGAACAGCCAGGTTTAAGATGGAATTACGGCCCAGCCCAAAAGCAAAGTAGATTGAAAGAATGGGCCGAGCCATATGTAAACCAGCTCTGTAGTGGGCCTGAGGTCCGGTTCAAAATTAATTTTGGGGCATTGGTATAGAATGAACACGGCGACAGTTGATAAAAAATGACCACATTTTTGGGAAGGGAAAGAGATTGACGTGGTATCGACGCAACAAATATTCTTTAATCTTTGGTGTAACTTTTTTTCTTTTTTTCTTTTTTTTGGGAACAATTCCAACCGACTTGTAGGTCGCTTTTGTTGCCTTATGAAATTGAGGACAACCAGAAACTATTAAACATAATAAAATATGATTACAAAATATGGCTGAATTGCGAATTTGGTTACTATCCAATCTTTTGTATTGGGCAGATGATGTAGGTTAAATAATTAATTTATATATTGAAATTTGGTGGCGCAATTAGTTATTTTGTCTGATGTTAATCAATTTCAATTTCACAGTCATGAGTTTGAGCCCGAAAATCAGTATCTAGCTCTCATATTATTCGAGAGTTGTTGTGTCCCAAATTATCTAATATGGCAATAAAGTTCTATATATGCTATTTATCCCTCAAATTTCAATCCAACCTAAATACTTAAAAATCTAAGAGGGTAAACCCTAAACTCAACTAAGTATTAAAGCTTTAAGTTGATATTTTATCTTTAAAATTATGTACAATTCCAAACAAGTAATGGAGATACCCTTGTGCCCTTCGTCTCACATTTAAAATATGAGGAATTTACAACATTTTTAGATGACCTATAAATTATTCCTCTAACCACGAATTGATTATAAGATAGAACGTATGTTATCGAATAGGACAAATAATAAATAACTGACTTACACATATTTAATTTATTACTTTTACAAATATGAAATTGTTCTTCTAGATTTCATTAAATTATATGGAGTAAAATTTTAATTTTCGAATAAAATTTATTTTCTGAGAATGGATACGATCAATTTCGTAATTGAAAATATTATTATTAAATCCATCTTTGACACCTAGGTTCAAAAAAATAATTAGGAAATGGTTAAAAGTCTTGTTACTAGGATTGGATGGAGAAGATTTCTGACATGATCTTTATATTCATTCAATAATCCTAACTAAAAAAATGAACAGATAAAGTTATTCCAGAAAATAATATAAATTATTGACTCTCTTATCCATCAATACTTCCAATATCTGCCTTCTACCGAGGATGGCTTGAATTTCAACTTTTTTTTTTCCCCCTTATAAGATAAGCATCAAGATAACCTGCTTCAAATTTGAAGTTTTTTTTAGTATAAATTGGAGGGAAACCACAAATTCTATAGAGAAATAGTAAAAATGGTTAGTTTTTGGAAAATAAAACATCAAGTGTATACTTATTATATGCATTTAAAAAATTCATGTCTACTTTATAGTGAGAAAATTTTTACTCTCTATAGTATTCTTCCTTTTTACACGATTTATCTTCAAAAGAATCAATATTTTTTTAAAAAAGAATTCCTATATTTTAAGAGAGTTCTTTCTCATAACACACTTTGTATATTTTAATTATTTTTATTTTGAATATCTTATTCTTTTTAATGCAAACCCAATCTAATTTTTTTCTAAAATCATATTTTAAACTAACTAACCACTATCACCACTGTATCTCCTATTTTATTGCTAATTCAAATTACATTATAAAAACACCATTGATTTAATAAGAACAACGCTTCCTGTTTGTCAACACATCCACTGCACTATTTGAAGATCGGAATTCCACGTTATCCTCCTCAAAGTCGCCGCTTCACTTTCATTCCTATATTTCATGCCTATAGTTGAAGATTACAATTACACGATCTCCTCAATCTACACATACATATCCCTAAATTCCAACTAGGGTTTTTATCGCCCAACAATGGAGATCATGCTCATCACGGTCATCTTTATTGGAGTCTGAGATGAAAAGAATATCTACACCAATTAAAATTCGATTTGATTTTGTTTTATGATTCAAAATATGAAAATGTGAGCGTCTTCCAAAACAAAGCACAAAAACACACGATATTTTTCTGTGAAGGATAATCTGACTTACTCGATTTCTTGGTGGGAGAAGTCTCTATTGAATGACACAAATCAGAAACGTTAGTGGTGTGGAAGAGGACGAAACTTGAACACGTCGGTGAATGTAATCATACGTTCTTCTTCGGAAGGGAGATGACTCATCTTATAGTATGGAAGAAAACGGAACTCAGACACGCTGGTGGATGTAATCAGACATGCTTAATTCTTAGGGATGGAGATGGCTCCCCTCTTAATATGTGGAAGAAGACGGAACTTAAACACTCTGGTGGATGTAGCGCCTCTTATGGCCATAGTTGGTGTCTTTTTTGGCACAAAATCCTCTGAATCTCTATTTGTACTCTACCGAAGGAATACAATTAGAGAATTGGTACATGCATTCTAACTGAGTACGATTGCGTACAAATCCGCGTACTACGTCGATCGGCGAATACAAATACAATGATATTTGTGTTGTGGACAACACAATCGATTACTTATTGTAGGGATAAGTCACGGCGGGGGAGGTAGCTGGAGCTCTCACAGTGCGGAAGAGGAAGAATTCGGACGTTGCCGGAAGAAGTTGAACCTGCTTTGTCTTAGAGGGGGAGAGATGGATGGGTTCATAAGCTTGGTCATTTGGGATTTCATAAAAATCTGAATGGTCTCAAACTTAATAAGTGGTTGCCAAATAATGATGGTAGGTCTGCATGTCAGGTAAGCATTCAATTTCTTAATTTTTGTTTATGTCAATTCATATGTGTGCTTATATAATTGGTTAGAAGGAAATTAGAGAGCTATTTTAAATTTCATGTTTCAAATCTTCAACATATTTTCTTATTTCGTATATTTCGATTCTGAAGGTTATAATTTGAGAGTAACTCTGGACGCTCCAGATGTTGGTAACGTGCTTCGTCTTAGGTGGGGAGGAGATGGATGGATTCAGGGGTTCGCACGATGGGGAAGAAGAGTAACTTGGTCCCTAAGGGCTTCAGAAGGATCCGAACGCTATCAAACTAAAAACGAGATGCTAGGTCATTTTTTTTAAAAGTAGATGGTTGCATGTTAGGTAAGCATTCAATTCTTTTATATATATATATATATATATATATATATATATATATATATATAATATCAATTAATTGTTCCACTCTATTTTGCCACAATATGTATTAGTATGTAAATAGTTGGAAGACATTCGGAGAGCTATTTTTAAATTTCATTTTTTTTTTTGAAATCATTTTTAAATTCCATATTTCAATCTTCAACATATTTTTCCATATATTTCAATTCATAAGATTATAATTAATTTTGTTTATGTAATTAAATTTTTGTTATTATTCAAATCATAGGGAGTTAGTTAGTTGATATTTATATTGAGAATATTAAACATTTAAAATACAAATACATAAAAAGGGTACATATGTTATTCATTTAATCATAAAATTCTAGAAAATTACATGTAGACATAAATTTAAATGAACAAAAAGACTAGACATTTGATGTTTTATTTTCCAAAAACTTGACATTTGCCTAATTGCCTCAATTCTATAAGAGATGATACTTGCTATTCTCAAATAAATTAGAGAAAAATATCAATTTTTGAAATCGAATATGTGACCATAATTGGATTACCAACAAACGTTCAAATCATTAGACCATCATCCCAAGCATCTTTATGCCACCATATAGGTCGATGACATGATTGTTTATCTAGTCTGGTGTAAATCTATTTCCACTCTACCACCATGGGTTCGATCCTTGGAATCCGTATTTGTAATCCTCCTCACTCAACTTGTACTAAAAAAAGCATTGATATTTGATTTATTTTTAATTAATCATCTTTAAGAATCGTCTTCAATTTAAAAAAAAACTCTTCAAAAAATATAAATAATAAAATAATAATTATAGTTAAGCTTCATTGGATAACAAATTTTAAAAATAGACCTCAAATATATCCATACATATATACACATATATACTTTTATATGTATGCTTTTAAATTTTGGTTTTGTAAAATTTAAAAGAAATTGATGAAAAAAAGTTCTACAAATATTAAAAATATAAAAGAAATAGCAAAACAAAGAAGTTGTTTATTGAACTCATTCATCTTAACAAAAACAATTTAAACAAAAGGATCACATTAATTAAAACAAATCGATAACGATTAATCAATCTATCGATATTATTGATTGAATTTGATGGGTGATATGATTAAAATAAGTTAACTTAAAATTTGCTATATGATCAAATTCTCAATAATAATAATAATAACTTTCATTTTTTAAAAAAGTATTCTATATAAATATACTTCCAAAATAATTATGATAAAATAGTTTAATGGTTAAAGAGGGTGGTTAAGGTGATGAATTCAAAATATATATATATATATGCTTCCCAAATTTATAACAAAATGATTAATTATAATTTTGGAAATAACTAGGACTAGAGGTGTTGTTTGGCCATAAATTTAAAATTTTAAACAAATAAAATTTCATTCATATAAGCAGAATAATATTTTATTATTTTAAACCAAAAAATAAAAAAAGGAAACACAAAAGAAGACGAGGATTCTGAGTGGCACTTGGAATTTTAGAAAAGGATCCAATTCGAATATAAAAACGAGCACTCTCCCCCGTACAAATTAGACCCCAAATTCGCCGGCGGCGGCGGGAGAAAGATTAGACGAGTCTAGGCGGCGAGGGACGGCGGAGATGAAGGCGGAGACGGTGACGCTGATTCTGGTAAACCTCGCCGGAGTGATGGAGAGGGCCGACGAATCTCTGTTACCAGGAGTCTACAAGGAGGTCGGCGCCGCCTTGCACACCGATCCGACCGGTCTCGGCTCCTTGACTCTCCTCAGATCCATCGTCCAGGCCTCTTGCTATCCACTCGCTGCCTATTTGGCCGTCCGCCATAACCGAGCTCATGTTATTGCTCTCGGCGCCTTCCTCTGGGCGGCTGCTACGTTTCTTGTCGCCTTTTCATCTACTTTCCTTCAGGTTCATCTAATTTCGCTCTTACTCGTCCATTGTTTCTTGTTTTTTCGTTGTTTTGTAACCCTACATATGTCCGCATTCCTCGCCAGTTTTTTGCTTCCTTCCCTTTGCTACTGGATGTTCTGTTTTGTTAGGTACGTAATTTAGGTTATTGATCGAATCCGTTGAAATGGAAATTGTTTCTCTTCCTTGTCTGTTTATGGATTCTGAACGAAGTCGCCAAAACGGGAAAGTTTGAACAGTAACCATTCTACGGCAATAGGCTGTATTCATTAGGGGTTGTTTGAGGTAGAGAGAATGAAAATGATTATGAGAAAGTGAGAATTAGAAGGAGAATATGGGGGAGAATGATAATGAGGATAATCATTCTTCGTGTTTTATGTTTGGGGTAAAGAGGATAATTATGGAAAAATAAAATAATGAGGAGGATCTAAGTGAAAAACATAGTTATTAGCTATTTAAGAAAAAAAAGTAGTCGAAGAAATAAAAAGTTGTTGCGGGGAGAATTAAAAAAGTAGTTTGGAGAGATTCTCTCATCTTCTCAATTTCATCCCTTTGTCCGAAATACCCCTTAATGTATTTCCTTGTCAATTTTGCCTTATCCACTGTAGAAATTTTTTGGAATGTTATTCATTATTAGACTTCATAGGAAGATTTGGAACCTGCATGCTTATGGTTCTTTTTTCCTGTTTGAATAGTTGTGTAGCCTTAACAGTTTTTAGTGAGGCGTGATCTTTGCTCAATTCTGGTTGGAAATTTATTCGTTTTGATAGTAAATTGCATCATCATGTACAAAATTATTTGAAAGCATATTGTAAGGGATAACGTAAGATCAGGAAGAATCAGAATATTGAATTTTTCTTATGGAGTAAAGTATTTAAATGATTTGACAACTTAACTCTCATTCGGTCTAAACCTTTGTGACAACTGATAAGTACTGACATATTAGGATAGGAAGTTCAGAAAATGGGGACTGAGAAACTGACAAACAGTTTTTTCGATTATGGGGACTTCTTTCGCTCTTCAATGATTTGGTACACACTTATATATTCTGTTAAAAGCCTGGGTATTTGGAAGCCAGTGGCCATTGGGAAATAAAGAAACTCATCCAAAAAGCTCAGGATATGGACCTGTTGTGTGAAAGATTAATATAGTTTTGGAAATCATAAAAATTTGGATGATTTGTTGGAAGAAAGAAAGCCTGCATAGAGTAATAAGTTTTAATTTCCGTTCTTTAGAAATTGTATCAACTCTTCAAAACTTGACCCAGTTGACTTGTAGAAGAAGTGTTTAGTTGTTAATATATTAACGTGTGCCTATATCAATGCTTGAATTAAATATTAGCTGATTATAAATCATTCAGATTGTACCCAACAGGTCGCTGTTTCAAGAGCATTGAATGGGATTGGCCTTGCATTAGTTGCACCTGCCATCCAGTCCCTTGTAGCTGATTCAACAGATGACCATAACCGTGGTGTGGCTTTCGGGTGGCTTCAAACAACAGGCAACGTAGGGTCCATTATTGGTGGGTTGTGCTCAATAGTAATAGCTCCGATAACATTTATGGGAATCCCGGGTTGGAGAATTGCATTTCATCTAGTTGGACTAATCAGTGTTGTTGTCGGCATACTTGTTCGCTTATTTGCACACGATCCACATTTTTCAGACGATGGCATAAAAATTGGTAATAATGTTTCATCTCATAATTCGTTTTGGTCTGAGGTGAAGGACTTGGTACAAGAATCCAAGTCAGTTATAAAGATTCCATCCTTCCAGATCATAGTAGCGCAGGGTATCACAGGTTCATTTCCCTGGTCAGCCTTGTCATTTGCAACAATGTGGTTGGAGCTCAAGGGCTTCACCCATGGACAGACGGCTTTTCTGATGGGCATATTTGTGATTGGAAACTCTCTTGGAGGATTGTTTGGAGGTAAAATGGGAGATATCCTCTCCACACGTTTCCCGAATTCCGGGAGGATTATTCTGGCACAGATTAGCTCAGCATCAGGCATTCCTCTAGCTGCAATTCTTCTGCTTCTCTTGCCGGATGGCCCATCAACTGCAGTTGTCCATGGAGTAGTCTTGATCATTGTGGGGTTCTTCATTTCTTGGAACGCTCCAGCTACAAATAAGTAAGTGTCATATTTGCGGCCATCTATCTCGCCATGTTAAAAAGTAGTGTTCAGGTGTTGCAATTGCATAATAATTGAAAAGGAATCACTATAATATCTAGGTTTCCTTAGATAATTGATGATTAATCAATACTTCGAACATTAGGCTTTCACCCCCTATTTTGTAGTTTCGTTCTTAAGCCAACTAATCTTGCCTAGGATCTGGAAGGAAAAAACTGTTATGAGAGAACAAATACAACATAGAGAGGCATCATTGCCATGATAGAATATTGATTACGTATGAACAAAATTTTGTAAAACGCACAACAAGCATAGAATGGTAATGCAGCCTTTGACATTGAATGAAAAATAAATAGTATTTGTTGACGTGCTTAGTCATCATTCATGTGTAAAAGGAGCAGAGATACAATATTGATTTCGAATTATGATTTGATTTATTTTCTTGCAGTCCCATCTTTGCAGAGATAGTCCCTGAGAAATCTCGAACCAACGTCTATGCGCTAGATCGATCTTTTGAATCCATTTTATCATCATTTGCCCCTCCTGTTGTCGGAATTCTGGCTCAGCATGTCTATGGCTATAAGCCTGTACAGAGAGGATATAGTGAATCCGAAGAGTTGGCCACAGATAGGGGGAATGCAGCATCACTAGCCTGGGCATTGTACACGGCAATAGGAATTCCATTGGCTCTCTGTTGTTTTATCTACTCGTTTCTGTACTGCACCTATCCGAGAGATAGAGAACGAGCGCGTATGGAAGTTTTAATTGAATCAGAAATGCAACAAATAGAATCTGAAATACCACTTTCTGGTGCTGGTTACTCTCAAGTTCATTTAGCAGAGTCCAATGAGCTAGATGCTATAGATAGAACAATCATAGATATGGGTTATGAAGAAGAGGACGAACTAGATTTCGAGGATGATGAAAAGACAGCCCTTCATCGCCAGTTGACATTTTCAACATTTGTCACACAATAGCCTTCCAAGGAGATGTACTCTGTTGGTGATGTAGCTAAAACGCAACCCCACTCCACGTGTTGGTCTTCGATCTCGACTGTCGGGAAGCATTATATAGTTTTGATTGTTGGAATTCTCTGAAACTCAAAACAGAAGATGAAACATTCTTTTAAGAATTATAATGTGTAGATAGACTTCAGCTTATCTCGTGGCAAGTTATAAGGATGCGACGTAAGAACACAAGGTGAGCCTTCCTCTTGCAGAGTTTGTAGATTGTCGTATAGGTCTCTGCTGTATTTACAAGCTTATGTTCAACCAAATGTGCACAGTGAAATCGAACTCGGCTCCTTGCATTGGTGTAACACCGGTACCTTTCTTATTTGGTTTCACTGTGGCAAAGAGTATATAATTTATGTATTACTAAATTCTTATTTGTAGTTATATTTTCCAAAATTTTCTTATGTTACCAAACAATGAACATGTTTCTAGTTCCTACTTTCTGGGGTAAAAAAGCTTTCATATATATATATATATATATTCTCTGTTCTTTATTTATATACAGGTTATTTTCAAAACTAGATAAGCTTTTAATTCACAAGAGGATTGAGGTTGTTGGAGTTGGTTGGGACTGTGACAGTGATGAGAGGAATTCTTCCTAGGAGTTCAATTAAAAGCTAGCCTCCCTTCTTTTAAATACTTAGGCTCCGTTTGGTAACTATTTTTTTTTTAATTTTAAGCTTACAAACTTATCGGAGGTTTTTTCTTACTTAGATATCTACATTTTACTTAAAAACTTATTTTTGAAATTTGGTTAGTATTTACCTTCTTTCAAGATGGAAAAATTTGTAGGAAACTTAAATAAAAATAAATTTAAATTTCAAAAACCAAAAGGTTATCGAATGAGATCTTAATAATTCTTATTTCATTTTTTTTTTCATTATAGAAATTTATTTTAATTTATAAGCTTCACATATTCCTTGGACATTCAAATGCTAATTATAAATTTGTCTGTTTATTTATATTACTCGTAGTGTATTCATACGATTAATATAATCAATAGCCATATTTAGTCGATAAAATTTTGATAAATTTGAATCTAATTAGCTTCGGTCAAAAAAGAAACATGTTATTCGATTAAAGGACAATTTTATTGGTTTCGTATGCCTCTCCTATACTTGTTTTCTTGTTAAAAAAAACTTCAATCAGTATGCCATGTTATTTAAATAATATGGATAATAATACTAAATAGAAGTGTAGTAATTATAAAAAACGTCATTTTTTTTTAAATAAAATAAAATTAAATTAAAAAAAAACGTCATTTAAATCACACTTAAAGTTGTTTTTCTTTTTCAACTTCTGTAAAAATAGTAATAATTGGTGGACTAAATTTATGATGATAGTCATTTAAGTAAATAAATATTAACGTCTAACAAATTAATTCAAATAAGTTGCACACAGAAAAGAGTGTATAGTTAATGAAAGATAGGCTCAGGTATTTATATCCTTTTACAATGTCTTTAATTTACAACTTTTTGTCTATTAGTTCGTCTAGGCCAGAATTGTGGACTGAAATGAAGGTACTCTTTTAGGGTGTGTTTGGACCCCCGTTTATGTAAATGGCCGAGTTGGTTATTATAACCCAACCGATATTTGTTATTCCGTTTATTATAAACGGTGGTTACTTAAACTTGCATGCTCATTTATCTAAACGTACGTGTATGTTTATTTACACCTTACATATATTACTTTTTGTTACATAACCAGCCCCTCAAACACCGTTTATTATAATTCATGTTATAATAACTTGCCCCTCAAACACCATTTATAATAACCCCGTTTATAATAACCTTCAATCTATAATAACCAAACCGATGCTCCAAACGCATCCTTAGTTAGTTTTGGTCCTCTATTTTGTTTTCATGGAAGATTTCTTATAAGCCTTGTTTTATTTTTAATGAAGTTTCATTGATTAAAAAGAAAAAAAGAAAGATAGGCTCAAGTATTCATCTATTTATTTATTTTTAAGATTCACGACCTTGACTTAATATGGTATAGTATCGAATAATTGTCAAAATGGTAAGAAAAAACCAAAAAATTCAGAGATGCATATTGAGTTATTTTAACGTTTCAAAATGATTAAATAAATTGTTAGAATAGCTCAGTTGGTTAGAGCGTGTGGCTGTTAACCACAAGGTCGGAGGTTCAAGCCTTCCTTCTATAATTAATAATTTATAATTAATTATAAAAGTTGTAGTAGGTCAATGGTTATTTTGTTTTGCTGTTCTTCACAACATTAGAGGTTCGAACCCCATTCTATCATTTTTTTTAATTGCTCTTTTGAAATGCTCTAATAAAACCAGAATAACTGAGGGGAAGGATCGGGAACCATTAGAACCAAATGAATGTTTGGTTGGTTTTTCATGTATTCCGACTTTAAGATTATATAATTGAATTGAGCTTTTATTTTATTTTTTGAGTTGATTGAGAAATTCGAAGTTCCAATCACATTAAAAAAGAAATTAATATAACTTAACGGTCGAACTATATCCAATACAATTAACGCATGTGACGATTAAGAAGTATACAAATTATTAAGAATGATCATATTATTTAACGAATTCCAAAAGCTCGAGTACAAAAATACTTGGTATTGTAAGCTCAGTACTTTCTCGTTCGGATTACTGAAGATCATTTGAATTATTCAATTTCTAACCCACTTAATTTCAGTTAAACAACACAATAATAAGACTTGAAATCTTGATCAGCATCTCATCTAATGAAGCAATTAAAAAGACGACCAAAAAGGGACCAAGAGAGAAAACAACCATATAAAAAATCGAATAAATTCTATGAAACCACATTGGTCGGACATTACATACATAAATGGGGGGTTCTCTCTGCAACTTGGAAGCAGAGTTTTCAAACCTAAGCTTCCAAAGTTCTGACAGATTTTTCTCTTTCATCGCCATTTGGTGCCACAAAAGTTTCTTTTAATCAATTTTAACAAAAAAGTAAAAGGTAATAGGTAAAAATTTTGTTGCATCAAATTGTGCCACATCTACCCCTAAGGGAGCCCTCCTTATGTACGGAGGGGAGTATTTCTCCTTTTGAAAATACTTATCCCTCCTTAAAACCACATATTTTTAATTTTTTGCATTTCTCTCTCCACTTTAACATTTTTCTCTCCATCAATCAAATTCAATTTTTTTTAAAGCGGCAGAGTTGGTTGAAGACCTAGGTTTTGAGGGTATGCTCTCCTTGAGATCCCGAGTTCAAGATTCATTTGTGATATTAATTTGAAGACACCCTCAACTATATGTCTCCGTTCCTCTGATGTATCTTTGTGCCACGTCCTAAGAACAGACTAATAGTGCCTCATGTATATGGTAGCAAAGCTCCAACTCCTTGTCATAGGAGAAAAAATAATAAATAAAGCACAACCATCTTCCAATGGCAATGTCTTTTTGACATTTAAAGTGAATTCATGATGAGTTAATGAAGGCAGGTAGGATTACTTGAAATGAATCATTTTTCCATCTAAGCATTTATTGACCTCACATTTATATATATATATATATATCCCCTTTTTGCAAAGAATTAATAAATCTTGTTCTCTCGGTCTAAACAGAATTAAGTTTTCTGCCTAACCTATTGATTTCTACGGAACAGACACAACAATGTTTTGCTTACCGGTGTGTGTATAAAAGCTTCTATGCTACTTACATTCACCGTTTGCCCTAAAAAGAAACTTTTAAGAATATATATATACCCATCAAAATCATAGTTTTTTTAACGACCATACTAAAAGATTTTTACAAGATGGGGTTTATTTCCATTTCAGAGCGATGAATTATTAAGTTCCTATGGTGATGGTTATTAGTGCTTTTAATGGCAGAGATAGATATACATACATACATACATACATTATATATATGTATGCATATGTATATGTATATGTATGTATGTTGAGAGGTTTAAAGTTCAAAATTTTATTGAGTGACCAATTGAGGAAATTGGAGTAATTGAATTAGTAGATACATTAAAGATCACATAGCCATTCAAGACCTTCCTTCAACTGCTTCTCAGCTTCCCACATTAATGGCTGCCATTCAACATACCCACCTTCCTCTTTTCCATTGTCACCGCCTTCATAAATACATACAAGCTTGTGAGCTTAATAACCATTTTTAAGCTATGTTAATCAAATCAAACACAATGATTGTGGTGTATATGTGTTTAATAATCTAATTGATATGTTTTCAAAGAGCAATGTCTTCGGTAGAAAGGCTCGAAATCTCTCAAGTATACTTTCTTTTTCTTTTCTTTTCTTTTTTGAAATTATAAGGTGTATATTGATGTTGCTGAGTTAATTGGCACAATCTCTTAAGTATATTTTCTTAAAAGTCTCTAGTTCAAAACTCACGAGTAAGTTTAATGGTAAAATGTCTTGCTATCTCTCCGGTCCGAGCTTTGGAATGGACATGAATACCTTGAGTATGCAATGAGGTTAATTATTAAGTTAAATGATTGCCTACTGGTGAACGACTCTAACTTTGGATCATTAAAAAAAATGATACCGTGTAGGAATTGGTTAGGGTTTCACATGATGGATTTAATTAGGGTTAGGGCTAGGGGTTGGGGTTGAGTTAAGAAAAGCCAACGCCATGCATAGGTAGTGGCAGGACGAGCACTTTATTTCAACCTTCAAAGCCTGTCCCCAACTAGATTCGTCCTTGCAGTTATAGCTAACTCCATATCCTCCTCATATTATATGTAGCCATTTTTACCTTTTTTCAACACACTAAGATATTCCTCCCTTCACTTACCCTTCTTTCTCTCTACAAATCAAATGAAGAGAAAATGGGAAGACACACAAGGAGAAAACTTCAATTCTCCCGTTGATATCGAGCTTCATCTTGAGACTCCATTACCTTTGGAGTGGCAACAATGCCTCGATATTCAGGTACTTAACTTATAAACTATTCTATCTCTATGTTTACAGAAGCATAGCTCAACTAACATAAAATGTTTCTTTCTACGTACAGTCAGGGCAAATACACTTCTATAACACGAAGACCCAGAAGCGAACCTCCATGGATCCAAGGAGAAATCTATTGGAGCCTCCTAATAGTGGGGATTTTTTGAGCTTGGACCTTGAGCTCAATCTAAATGGTCAATCAAAGAAGAAGAGCAATGGGGTTATTGGGGGTGCTTCATGGCTAAGATTGGAAAGAGAGGAACAAGTAATGGTTGCCAAAGTTTGCATGCAGTGTCACTTATTGGTTATGCTTTTAAAGTCCTCACCCATATGTCCCAATTGCAAATTCATACATCCATTGCAAACCCCTCCAACTACAACTTTGTTTATAGCCTCTCATCCTTCTAATGATAATCAAGCTCAGTCCTTGAAAGGTTTCCCAAACCCTATTCAAAATAAAGTATAATTGTGTGTTGATTTAGGGTGAATTATCAGGAGGGCTAGAAGCAACTTTGTTTATGGAATATGTAATTATGTCTTTCACATAAGGGAAATGGCTATGTTATGCCTTTATAAGTCAATCACATCAATTATGCATTCCTTATACTCAATATTTTTTTCCTTCTCTTGAATTTTAGGGAACAAAAACATGTTTTATTATAATTCCACATTCACTTTACAAGTAAGATGAAACTCTCAAATACAAAAGGAGGATTTTTCCTAAAATATCTCAAGGTCTCAACTACAAAGATATGCCAAGAAATAAAAATATTAGGGGATCTGTTGTAGGTTGACTTTTAGAAAATATAGTCCATTTTCAGAAACTGATATTGCAAATACAGCAAAGCTTTAATTTTTCAATTATACCCTTTAAATTTAGGGAGGTTCATTTTTTCTATGGGACCGGACTCGCGCGACCCATTCCGAACAAGGGAGTGAATGGGGGTGAGAAAAAATCAGAAATGTATTCTCCATCTTGACCCCCACCTCATTTATATTTTTATCTTATTTTATTTTTTTTAATTATTAATTTTACTTTTTTTGACCAGTTTAATCTTTAAATATAATTTTTCATTGTAGAAATATGTATTTAAATGAATATTTTTAATAATACTTAATTTAAAATTAATATTTTTTTTTCTGAAAATTGTGACTATTTCAAAATATTATTTAAAAGTATTTATACAAATTAAGATTATAAAATAATAATAATAATAATTAAACAGGGGATTGCATTTGGTGGTGAGAGAACAATGCATGCTCAGCCTTATTCGGACTTCTGGTTTCACAATTCACATACGTACTTTGTTTAATAATGAAAAAGTATTCATAATACTATTCCAAATTAAGCTGCTAAATTCCCTACATAGAAACAGAATGTTTGTTTGACATATTTAGATAATTTTTAGGTTAAAGAATTATATTGAGTAGTTAAAAATGGATAGTTGTTTCAAAAACTCATTTAGATGCAGTTTTTGTGCATGCGAGTTAGAGTCAAAATCTTATTTTGATGTAGATTTGAAAATGAGTAGTTATTTTTATTAGTTCAAAATGAATGGTTAAAAATGAGTTATTTTGATTGATTGAAAATGAATGATTAAAAATAAGTGGTTAGAAATGATTGAATAATTATAAATGAATGGTTAAAAATGAATTGTTAGAAATGAGAGTTATTGTTAAAAGAAAAAAGTAAGAAGGAGTTAATAAAAACTCGTATGGATGTAGGTTTTCGACGAAAAGTTAATAACTCCTACTTAAATATGCCAAACAAACAGCCCCTACCACTCCTAAATAATAGGGAGTTGAATATCCATTTTCAAGAGTAAAGTTCAATTAAATTACAATAAATCAAAATAAGTCAACATGTCACTCGTTTTTAGAAAAAGCGGGTAATAATGTAATATATTAGAAATCTCTATGTATAACAAATAAAGGGGGAGATAAAATATTAGGTTCAGAAAATAAAGGAGGATGAGAAAAAAGAAAATGAAAATGAAAATGGAGTTGTATGAATTTTATGAACCCATAAAAATCAATAATTCCTTTCTAAATTTCAATCATCGTTTGACTTTAATTTTTAATTTCAATCATTTATATTTAATTTAAATTAATTTTAGCATAACAAAAATAATATATACTTAACCTATTTTATTTGACAAACAAAATATAACCATAAAAAAAATGAAAGACCATTTGATTTAAAAAATGAGATACAAAGCCAACAATAAACTTCCATCAACTAGTCATATACATTAAACAGACTAACGTTTTTTAATAACTTCGTCTCTGTTTTTTTATTATTATTACAAATTTAAGAAGGAGATCAACAAATTCTACATTGAGAGTATAACTGTTTTCAAACAATATGAGTGTCAAATACCTATTTACAGATTCAAACTCGTGACTTAGGATTTGAAATAGATTAACATCAAATAAGATAATTAAGTGCACCACCAAATAATTTCCTTTTTGCTATTTTTTGTCACTTATTAATCCGTGCAAACAGTACTATATTTCCATTTCAAAGAAATTTTTTTTTAAAAAAAAACAGTACTATATTTCATCTCATTAAGATATTCCCAACATAAATTACTATCCTTTCCCATTTTTAAATGAGTATACAACAAATCCGTGCATATCTAGATGTGTTTACAGCGTATCTCAACAAAAAGGGGGGAAATATATTTACACTTAGATTTAACAGTTAAGTGGTATCTGTTGGTCAATGTTTTAAAAGACTTAAAAGTGGCTTTGAGACGTTTTCTTCGAGAGAAGCGAGGCATAAGTCTCAAGGCGGTATGAAGCATAAACCTCATTTTATATTAAGAAAATACATATTTAAATCATAAAATATAAAACACCACGTATTTATATAATTATGTAATACTTAAAAATATAAAAATAAAAACTCAATATTAATGTCTTTTTTTTAAAAAAAAGAAAGAAATATAGTAAACAAATATAATAAAAAAAACATAAAGGAAATTATAGAAACACTAAATAAATTATAATGGTAATAATAAAAGAGAATTTACTATCAAAGCACATTTTATGTCATGTATTATATCTATAGCGCATTGATTACTTCTAAAACTCAAGCAGAACCCGTTTATCATTAATAAAACTCAATCAATAATAGAACTCAATCAGTGATAAAATTCAATTTAGATTTTCTGCTACAAATGAATTAGTTTTGATTTTCTGTTTAACGATGGAAATATTTTACTTTTTTTTATTATACATGCAAAATTCTAGTGTACAAAAAACCGGCAACCCGGACTACCTAACCCAAATCGTAAGGGTTGGGTTTGGTTATAACTTTTTTGAGTTGGGTTGGGTTATGATTTTATAGTCTTTATTGGGTTGGGTTGGTTCTTGGGTTGAGCTAGTTCAACCTAACCTAACTCGAACTAAGAATATTATATATATATATATATATTATGATATATTTTTAGCATATTATATATATTATGTGTGTATGTAAGATAAATTAATAAGATAGATTTTTAGCATACTTGTAAGACTTCTAAAAAAAGATTATAACACTAATAAGATTGGTAATAGGTTAAAGTATAATATCATCAATCTTTTTTAACATATTTATGAACATATGAAATAAACTTTAGAGAGAAAAATAAAAGTAACATAACCCGAGAACCCAACCCAACCCAACCCAAAAATTTTGGGTTGGGTTGGGTTGCACTTAAGCATAGAGTTGGATGGGTAGGCAAATTGACCAACCCAAAAAGTTGGATTGGTTCAAAAAATTCATTCAACCCTATATAATCTGGACCATGTACACCCCTAAAAATCCCCACAATAAAACATAAAAGAAACTTCAAAAAGAAAAAAAAGAGAAAAATACTCATAATATTATAATAATATTTTATTTAATAATAAGAAAGGTCAAAATATCTAATAATAAGATAATTTACCATAAGCAGCATATTCTACCTCTTGTATTATATTTGTAGCATAATTTTTAAAATAATTCATCTATAGCATATTTATTTCTATCACTCACCTAATGATAGTCTATCACTCACCTAGTGATAGAACTCAATTTAGATTTTTATCACTGATAGAAAACTTAAGCAGTGATAGAATAAGTCTATCATTGATTGAATTCTATCACTAATAGAACTCGACAAGCGATAAAAATCAATTTAAATTTTCTGCTACAAATGAAATTATTTTGGATTTTGTGCTATAGATAGAAATATTTTGCCATTTTTTTATATACATGCAAAATCCCCTAATAATAATATGATAAATAGTAAAAATGTTAGAATTTAGAATATAATGGTAAATTATTTAGGAGTCTCCAACCATTTGAACATTTAATAAAATAAGCAAATTACTAAATGGATTAGTGGCAAAATGATTTCATTGATTGGTTGTAAACCAGTTCAATATCGACATCACATGTTCGAGCTCGAGAATCGATATTGGTCCCCTTTCTCCAATATATACTAAAAAAAATAAAAATAAAAAAACAAATTTAAAAGCAATAAAAATAATAAATTTAAAGAAGGTAAAAAGTGATTTGTCTTGAGAGGTGTATATGTCAGTAAAACTTTAATTTAAATAATACTTTAGGTCTTTTTAAATATTATTTCACTTTTCTATGTATCTATCATTTCATTTTACATTTTTTACTTTTTATATTAACTTGTCATAAACTCATCCCTCAGACTGTTCTTGTTCTTTCTCTTTCTTATTTCTCTCTAGTTTTACCACTTTTCCTTGTGCAGTCGAAGCTTATTAAAGATTTTTTTTTTAAAGCTTTTTTCTTTGTTTTTCCAAATGAGGCTTACGCCTTTAAGCCTCAAAGGCGGAAAAACTAAAACAGCAAGAAGCTTCAGTCGAACATCTCAAGAAAGGAAAATTTTAAAATGGGTGCACGCATTTAGATATCAACTAATATAAGATTTAAACGCCAAGATGATAAACTTAAAGCAAAAACTCAGGCACAAGCCCTTCAACACTCTGAATTTCTGATATCCAAGAAACAATTTGATCTACAACAACTAATAGCAGCAGTACAGAGTGAAGAGGAAAATGGATAAGATTAGATTTTAAAACAAGCAACCGTTCCCTTCTAAAACCTCCCGTCGTCAAAAATGCTTCTTTAACCAAACATTACAGAGATTTCAATCCAGTTTTACTCTGTCCAAATCATTAATCATCCCTTCGAGCTGTAAGGAAGAACAAGAAACACAAGCATGGTTATTGTTTCGTTTCGCCAGATGACAACACGTAGAGATGCAAGAAGTAACGAAAAATTTACGTACTTTAACAATTTGCCGCAAGAAGATATCTCCATAGCGATTTACAGGCTTAGATTCGACAACATGAACAACATCCTGCAGTGAGAATAATAAGTTAAACAACAACAAAACCCACTTTCCTTTCAGAATCATAAACTCAGCAGAGCTGCCCCATTGAACATCTATTTTCAGGCTAAATGACTCCCGTGGAAGAAGTAGAAGCAGCATCAGCAAAGAGATAATTAGAAGAAAAGTAGACGTACATCATCAATGAAAAAATCCATATCCGCATTGGACATAATTTTTCCAACACTATCAACGGCATGGGTTTTATGCTTGTATGTCAACAATATAGTCCTGTAATTATAACAAAAGAAAAACAACCGCTTAAATTCTCTTAAAAAACATGCAAGAGCTCATAAAAATGAGACGATGATATATGTTGATGTCTTCTAATACAAACCTTAGAGTGGATTCATCCACTTCCATGTAAATAGCAAGCTGTCCAAGGGAGATGGAGGAGTACACTTTCAAGAAGGTCCGGATTCCAGATAATAACTGCTGTTGCTTTACTTCATAAAGAAATAGTTTCAATTGAAGTCTATAGGCATCCTGGAAAAAAGATCAGAAACGGAATTAAATCTCTGAAACAGAGAGCAAACGCAAACGCACACAAAGAAGGTTTAAAATGGCCCCATAAGTGTCTTCAATCTTAATCTACAACTCCAATCTGCTATAAAACAAAACTAGAGCAAGATGCTCACAATAAAATTATGAAATCCTCTTGAATAGACATTTTTTTAGAAATTATGAAGGATACTTGAGTTGAGTAGTTAAAGAACCGGTGTCTTAAAAAGCGTGGGCGCTGAATAAGGCACACGCCTTTTGGCACCTTAAGTGAAGCCCTGGGCATGCCTTACTAGTCAATCGAAGCACGAGATAATTGATTAAAGACGTTTCAATACCTAAAATAACCTAATTTTTCAACTCACGAAAATAACATTCGCTGAAATGAAAGGTTAATAGTCAAATTTACGTATATAATCTTTGATTAAACTTCATTTCTTTCCATGAAAGGAAGGTTAATAATTAAATGTTATGAATGTTTTTATATATTATTCTTGGTTTAAACTTCATTCATGTCCATGAAAGTATTTTTATTGTGTATACATGCATATATATATATATAATTTTTTTTGTTTTTTTATATAGTGCACCTTAAGTAAAAAAGCTCACGCCTTTTAGTGCGTCTTGGACTTGTTCAAAAACTGTAAAGAACCAGCTCAACTACAAACTGTAGAAAATTCCTATAATTTTAGGAACTGTTTGGAGAAAAAGCTGTTGAACCAGATACTACCGGCCCATTTGTTTGTTTGTTCATTCATTTATTTCGTTACAAACTACTTAGTGAAAGAGAATGAACTTCAAGTCACAAGGCCACTAAAAACATATGACAAGGCAAAAAATCATCCAATTGGTAACAATTGTAGCAGTATCAAAATAAAATAAAAACCAAGCACTCCAACAAAAATACTGCTGCAACTCCAACTCACAGCCTACTCATCACTCGACAAATGGACTTGCATAATACGAGATACATTAAATAAAATGCACATTCCTTGATTCAAGAACTAAAGAAAACTCAAATCCACAGAATGTTGTCTTTTACTCATTAAACATGGCAAGGCCACTCATGCACCAAATTTCACTATTATGAATGGTCTTGTCTCTTCCAGTCCTTCTCCTCCTCATATTCGTTTCCAAAAGAACTGCTGCTAGCCAATAGTTTAAAAATAGTAAATACATCTTAAAGAATAAAAATCTACAGCTTACCTGATTGTAGTTTACTAGAGGCTCCTCAAAACTAGGAGGAGATGGTGTGATGAACTTTGGACAAGCATATGAGAAAAGCTCATCATAGATTGCAAAAGCCTCCTCATCAAATCTCTGCATCCTCATCATCTTTTCCCCATACTTCTCCCGCAACTGAGAGTTCACAGTTTCATCGACAAGCTTCACTTGGGGGCAAAGAGAAACACATATTGCCAACAAGGCATACATCTGCTCATTCTTCTTCAGAATCTGCTCATACTGAGGAGATTTTTGATGGTATTGCTTGGTTTTATAAATATACAACAGAATTCTGTTAAATTCATGAATGGCATCCACGTATCTGAAATTAAAAAGAAATGAAATCTCTTTAGAAGTCATGGTTACATCTTACGTAAGAATTAAAGGGAAGAGCGCAAGGCACTAAGTATAGCAGTTTGTATAATCCTATACAGATGAAAGGTTTTTTACCGTTGATCATGCACAAGCATTTCAATTCTTCTTCAACTACATTTCTTACAAGAAACAAAAAATAAATACATATAAATCGAGATTCAAGGGAAAGATCCCAAAGAGGAGGAGATAAATATCCCCACAAAACCAAAGGGTTAAAGAAAGGACTAAAATAATAATACCTCCGCATCATTAGGTTGGCAAACCCATAATGGTATATAGTTGTAATATGGCTTCCAATCACACTTGTAAAAACACCTTGCTGGCTTATGTCAATTGGGAGTAAGCATTTCAAACCAGTGTGATAATCACCTAACAGGCAATGAACCCGGAGCAAGCCAACCATGCTAAAATATCCCAATACCTTCAAAACATTACTACTCCCACCACTGTAGTCATACCCATCAGTAGCTGTAAATTGTTCAAGACCTTCTTTCTCCTCCTCAAGAATATGAACGATTGAAGATTTCTCCACAAACGCTTGCAAGTAGTTGAGCACGCCATAGACATTCCAAGCCTGGAAATAAGTAACCACTGAAGTTAGCTCCAGAACCATTTGATATAGATAGACCGTAAAACCATCAAGACTAAGTGCAAGTGACTACAAGAAAATGTGGGAATAAAGGATATGCAGATACACCCAAACATGCCTGTCAAATTAGGAACAAATATCTAACCTAGTGTACACAAACACCATTAGAAAAATATGAAAAAACAAAATTACACATTCCACATCACACAGGCCTTAAAGATTGACATTTGAAGTCTATTCCAGCTATTTTAACCTTCTTAGGGACGGTGAAGGCTTCAAATCCAAGCCTATGAAATTGATAAATTGATTGAATAATGGAGCCGACACATTATTCTGGGAAGACGTTTGGATTCACGAGACTCCATTGGCTAGTAAGTTTCCTCTTTTATACTATTTTTCGAAACACAAGAAGCGGGTGGTAAACTCACTTTGGAATCAGGAGCATTTAAACTTTAAAGGAGGTTGAAATTGAGGAATATTGCAGCTTGACCCATATACTTAACACGGTGAATTTTAGGGAAGGTGATGATATTTGTTTGGAAGCCAGGTCCATCTGATCGTTATACGGTCCAGTCTATGGTGAAAATTCTTACTACCACTCCTCTGGATCAACCTGATAATCTTCATGAGGTCATATGGAAAGGCAAATACCCATAGAAAATTAAAATCTTCTTGTCGGAGCTATTTCATGGAGCAATTTTAACTCACAACAAACTGCAGCAAAAACTTACTAATAGATCAATCTCTCCCCAATGGTGTTCGATTTTCCAGAATGATTCGGAGTCTATTGCCCACATATATGGAAGCTCTATATTAACATCTCAGTTTTGGAATTTTATCAGAACTGTATTCAAATGGCCCATTACACTTCCAGCGGATCCTTATCTTCTTCTATCATCCACTTTACTTGGGCATCCTCTCAACAAGGAGAAGAAAGTTTTATAGGAGCACCTTATTAGGGCATTTTGTTGGATCATTTGGTTGGAGAGAAATAGGAGGACTTTTCAAGATAAAAGATCTTTCATACAACTGTTTTTTTGACACCATTACTTATCATGCTATATCTTGGTGTAAACTTAATCCATTATTTTATTCCTATAGTTATGAAACTCTACTAAATTACTGGAGATCGCCTATTTGGTCTCTAGTAATATACATCTATATTGTAATTTCCTGCATCAATGAAATTGTTTCTTATCCAAAAAAAAAAAATTGATAAAGCTAAATTCTCATTAATTCATATAGAGCAATAAGAAGGCCATTAAGTAATAATGTTTTGTGTCCACAAAGGTGGAGCAGTGGTAGTAGTTGTGCTTTGAAGGTGTGCTCCCGTCTCCCTCCCTTCGATGTCTTCCGGTGTCTAATGTAAGGACGGGTGTGGTTGAGCTAACCCCTGATTTCCCAATTTAAAAAAAAATGTTTTGCAACCTTTGGAGTTCACTACCTTGTCTAATGACTCTAATTGCAGGCAGAGTGACGCTCATCCTCAATATTTTCATGCAACAACTAGATCCCATGTGTACATATTTAATTATTAAAAAATTTACCAACAAAAAACACCAATTAATGGTAGCAACCTGATCATACTGCCTCAGAAGAGAAATTTCCTGGTCTGTCTTGTTCTTCATCTTGGCCCGGTACTGGCAGAAGCTCTGGAACTGATAAACAAACTCGTCCACCATATCCCACAGCCACTGATTAGGCAATTGCATATTGACAACTCCGTGCAAAACAACCTGAAACAGGCTACAATAGTTATCCCACGAGTCAATCCTCTGCTTCAAAGTGGGCGACAATCTCGCATAAAGATGGCGGAACCACATCTCGCGGTAAAGCAGGCAGAAGACATGGTCATTGTCGACAAAATGAGACACCGCATCAACCGACGGCCACGGCGTGTCCTTGAACAGGCGGTCCGATAGGGTTTGGAAGGAGGTTTCATACATCTGATGAGTTTCGTACACATTCTTCTCGCGGATGTGGCGGTACAGATGAACCACGAAGGACTTGACGGAATCTGGAACGAAATTAGGGTCGTAGCCGATGTCTTGGGCGGCCGGAGACGGCGCCGGCGCGTGACGTGGGTCGTCGTAGTTGGCGCGTGAGTCTTCGTAATCGAATGAGGCCATGATTGACTGAATTCCGATGTTTCTCAGGTCGACTGGAATTAGGGTTTTAGCGCACAGTTGGGAACACATGGATCGGATTGTTTGGGCTTTGTTGTCATAAGCCCATTACATGATTTCAGTAATAAGCCTGGCTCCCTATCTTGCGCTCTCACCTCCCTCACCATGGCCATATTGCCACCCTCCTCCTTGATCTCCCTATCTTGCGCTCTCACCTTCCCATTCTTCTTCATCCCTCAAACATTCCTTCTTTTCTAATGGGATGCAAATAAAGTATCACACATTGGTTAGATGAATGAGAATCTTCATTTATATGAGATATTTTGGGAAAAATCCAAAAACAAAGTCACGAGAGTTTGTGGATTGTGCACTTCAATGTTAGCCCCTAATATCGACATCGTTGTCTTTTTCCTTGATGTTCACCTATAAAAAAAGAAATTGAAAAGAAAAAAGAAAATGCGATGTCATTCAATAGAAAGGGTGCATGTGACTAGGGGTGTTCACATTTTATCCTAAAACTGAACCGACCGACCAAAACTGACCGAATCAAGGTCGGTCGGTCGGAGTCGGTTAAATTAAATAATTAACCGACGGTCGGTCGATCGGAGAATTTTCTTAAAAAATTAAGTTATAAGAGTAAATCCATAGTTTCCAAATGAAAAATATTTATATTTTTTTTTTTTAAAAAAGCCTTAACCGACCGTCGGTCGGAATTCTCGATTCAAATTTTTTTTCGGTTTTTATTATTAGAAAACCGATATTTCGTTTATCGATGTCGGTTTTCTCCAAAAAAACGACCCCGACCGACCGACGAACACCCCTACATGTGACTTAGCACACGGATGCCTGCGCATGTTAGTTTGACATATTTAAGTAGGATTTAGTTTAAGCAATTATATTGAAAAGTTATGTTGGGTAGTTAAAAATTGAGAATTGTAGTAAAAAAATCACTTGGGTGTCGTTTTTGTGTAGATGAGCTAGAGTTAAACCCTTCTTTGAATATAAATTTAAAATGAATAGTTAGTTTTAGTAGTTAAAAAATAAATTATTAAAAATGAGTTATTTTAATTGATTTAAAAGGAATGATTAAAAATTAAAAATTAAACATGAGGGTTATTTTTAAGAATATAAATGAAGAAAAGTTAATAAAAACTCGTTTGGATGTAGAGTTTCAAGAAAAAATTAATACATTCTAAAACTAATTCCTACCTAAATATGTCAAACAAACAGCCCCTAATATCTGGGTTTTGATATATATATATATATATATTCCTAAACGTTTATCCATCATTATTCGATTCAGTTGAAAACAAAAGTGTGAGCTTTTTGTATTCATAAAAATACACTAATCTGTGGCCTCTGTATTCAACCATTGAACAAGACAAATACCATTTCCTCAAACCATCCTGAACATTACGAATCTTTCAATGGCTTCTCTGCAGTTTCTTCTCAAACCCACTCTTCGCTCACCGATCAGCGCTGCAAAGCTCACTGAACATTCTCAAACCCCATTACGGTTGCCTCGATCTGTTTCTATTTCGCGCAATACTCGAGCGTTTCCTTTCACAATTAGGGGTTCCATTGCAGGTTCGTTCTTCAAATTCCCCGTGAGATGGATCCTACTTGAGCCCTATTCATCAAATTCAACTAAGTCTGTTTGAGACTGTGTCATCGTTGCCTTGTTTACCATTTTGCTCTCTACTTCATTTCTTGCTATCTAATCTCTCTGATTGAACCAACTACGTACTTGTCTTGTCGCAGATGCCGTGGGTCGTACTTCTGATGCTCCACTGCTTACTTCTTCTGAGGTACACCTTTGACGTCTCATCATGCTTTGAAATTTATCATACACACTAATTTATGTCTTTGTCTTGGCATATGTGGGTTCACACGACTCCCTTTACAGGGGATACTAATTGATGTGGGGGCCCAAATGCCCCGACGGCCGTTTGGGACAAGGGTAAGGAAAACGAAATATTTATTAGGAAATGAGAACATGAGGACAATGCTTAACGTGAATTTCATTATCTTTCTTTTGAGTGAAGAGAAATGATTATGGAAGAACCGTTATCTATGCTTATGCTTATGGTGCAATCATTATTTTGGAGTGAAAAGTAGTTACGGATAGAATGAGATTATGGGGTAATAAATAGTGTGAATATAAGAGAGGTGAATCAAGATTACTATGATTTCTTGTCAATGGCTCAAACGTGGGTAAGAGAATTCATCATCATTCTCTGGTTTGATCACGTTCTAATTGGTGAGGTGAAGTGCCAATTGTGAATACCGAGGTTCCTTGAATTAAAGTACTTGTTGTATAATGTTATCTGTTTTTTGGGAAGAAATTAACGTCAAAATCTAGTATTCTATGCGTGCAAGGTGGTTGTTGATTTACATGCCTTTTACTGATTGCTATTTTGATCCATGTTTAATTGAAGGTGCTTCAAAGATTAAGGGAAAGCCGAGAAATTCAAGAAAACCAACAACAATTTCTTGCTATGTATTCCAGTATTGTTGGAGGAATTACGACCGATCCAGCTGCTATGGTAATTCCAATTGATGACCACATGGTTCACCGGGGACATGGTGTTTTTGATACTGCTGCCATTGTGGAGGGGTATTTGAGAATTTCATACAGTTCCACCAAGTTTATGAATCTTATATCGATTAATTCCATGACTCACATAATTCGTACTGGAAACTGATTGCCTTTTATGTTTCTCTGAAATGATGGAACTTTTTTTGTTTTTTTATTTATTCGTGACTTTCCGGGCAGCTTGCGCGCACCTCGACTAATGTCACTGGACATACCATCTGACTCTACGACATTTGGATGTCAAGCAAACCCGTAGGACATTAATTCCTAGGTAGGTGGCCATCATGAATTGAACTCATTACCTCTTAGTTTCTTCTTGACCACTAGGCCACCTTATTACGGTTAAATATTTTCCTGCTTTGGTTCTTATGGTTTAGATAAAAGTTAGAATATAGTCTTATGAAAGTTAACATTTAAAAGTTAGAATTCCTGAAGTGACTTAAAGGACATTGCACAAAAACTTTCCATAATTCTGGATATGTACGGATTTAATTATAAGAGATGTAGAGTTTTTCTTTTTCTTTTTTTTTTTTTTGAATTTGGAGGTTCACTAAGTTATACATCATGCCACTAGATGTATGCTTTTGTTAGCAAATGCTTGTAGCTTATTCCTTCAATGGAAGTCGGAATGTTAGGTTACTTTATAAATTTAATTTACTTTTGACAGAGTTCAGTTTCTTTACAAATGATTTGACATCTCAGATATCTCTACGAGTTGGATCAGCACCTCGACCGCATTTTAAGATCAGCATCGATGGCAAAAATTAACCTCCCAACTTCATATGATCGGGAGAGGATTAAAAACATACTCATAAGAACTGTGAGTGCTTCCAAGTGTAGAAATGGACAACTTCGATATTGGCTCTCCGCAGGACCGGGAAATTTTCAACTTTCTTCTTCACAATGTTATCAGCCAGCCCTTTATGCAGTTGTAGCTCAAGGCAAGCCTCCATCTCATCCAAAAGCCATCAAAGTCATAACTTCATCAATCCCAATGAAACCACCTCAATTTGCAACTATGAAGAGTGTGAATTACCTACCAAATGTTCTTTCAAATATGCAAGCAGAAGAAAAGGGTGCTTATACAGCCATTTGGTTGGATAGTGAGGGATTCATTGCTGAAGGGCCTAGCATGAACGTGGCTTTTATTACGAAGGATAAGGAATTTCTGATGCCGCACTTTGACACTATTCTAAGCGGGTGCACGGCTAAGAGAATTATAACTCTTGCTGAGCGGCTGGTGAAAGAGGGTCAGCTTCAGAGTATACGATTTGAAAATTTAACCATGGAGGAAGGCAAGAAGGCAGAGGAGATGTTGCTTGTTGGGAGTGGAGTTCTTATTTGCCCTGTTCTGCAGTGGGATGAGCAGATTATTGGTGATGGTAAGTGCCTTCTTTGTTCTTTTAATTCACAAATAAGATGTTTTTTATCTAACTCAAGATGTTTGCATCACCTTGATTGCATTGGCCAGGGGAATTTTAGCCAAAAGGTTGCGTTTGGTTTTTGTAGAATGATGGCACCATGACATGTTTGTATGCCTCTGATAATACATTTACCCTGTGATTCTGAATCATTGTTTTTATAAATAGATGTTGGAGACAGCGGTCATGTACATATTACTAGAGATGATAGTGTCCATTTTGGGCATAAACTCTAATGATTTTGCTTTAGATTTCATAAAAAATGACTCATATTACTAGAGATAGTTGTTCTCACTCATAGTCTTTCCATTGTCTAGTCAATGTAGACTGTGTAACTCTCAGGGTTAGGAGGCGTATATAAATCATTTCAGAAAAAAAAGAGGAGTACATAAATGAATTGTACCACATCCGAGTGAAATGGATCCAGAGAACATGAAAGTCATAGTTAAGAAAAGCTTACTAGAATTGTTAGTTACTATCCTATACCAACAAGGTACGTCTTCCTTTTAGGTGGTTCTATGCTGCCTATTCAGATTCGGATCGATAAGAATGGAGAAACTCAACATATGAGGATCCGGGTCATGTACTGATCTCTCTCGTTCGACTTTAGCTACCCTTTTGATCACTTTAGAGCAATTCTAGGTTGGGTGACTTCCTAAAACAATTTCTTAGGAAGATGTGAGCGAGAGTAAAGCATGGTGACAGGCTCATGTTGGTTCGTGAGAACAGTATTCACTGTTAGAAGCAGTTAAAAAAAAGTAGGAAATATGACCGAATTCTAGGAGATGCAGAGGAATATTGGAGTAGAATCCAGATTTTGAATCCTGGTCAGAATCTCGGTAATATAAACTTATGTAGTATAAGTCATGCTAGAAACTATCATTGTAATATTTCTGATGGTGAGGATGGGTGTTCTAATCATAGAAAAAAAAACATGAAAGCAGGTTAAACTTAAGAATGTTTTGGTTTTGCTCCACAGGAAGAGAAGGTCCATTGGTTCGGGCACTCGGAGATCTTCTTATCGAGGACATGAAATCCGGCCCCCCAACAGTTCGAATACCAGTACCATACATATGAATATCCCAGTTCCAACTTGCCATCTTTCTCTCATAATTTACTGATACAGCTTCCATGAATATGTATGCTGCTAGCTCAAGCTATGCATATGGAACAGGAGATATGATGGCAGTTCCAACTTCGTTGACTCATATGTAAGTTTTTGTTGAATGGACAAGGCTAACGCTGAGTGTATTGTCTTAAGTTGATTAAAAGGACTTGATAAATCATGATTTATTAACAAATGTTTCTTCTGGTTTTGTTTTTGTGATTGGTATTGTCTTTGAGTATATTGTTTTTAGAGTCGACCAATTATTAAATTGAATTACAATGAAGGAGAAATAAGGGTGTAGAGAAACAGAAAATGCAATAACAGAAATAGGGACAAATATATATGTATACGATATTTTGGTTTATAAAAGTAGATATATTGCCAGGGGAGAGTATATATCCTGAAAATCGTTTGATCTGTTTGGAAAAAAGCCTTTTTTTAGTTTTTTTAGTTTTTTTAGTTTTTTTTTTTTTGTTAATCGTTTGATCTGTTGAAGCAAAATTATATAGGTTCTCACAAAAAAAAAAAAACAAAACAAATTATAAAGTGCACCTTCAACTTTTATTAATTTAAAAAGAATTGTGTGTAGTTTGGAGTATTGATTTTTTTAGTATAAATTGGAAGAAAGACAACAAACTCTACACTATTAACACTGATTTTCATGATTAAATTTATGATTATATTGAGTGAACCAACAAAATACATCCACCTTTTTGAAGTCTTTTTAACATCAAGAACCAACATATGATCTTTAAAAACTCCGATTACACAAAAGAATCGTCATTTTAAGCCTATTTATAAGATTGAAAATTATTTGATAAAAAAATAATATATATCATTACACTTTGGATCGAAAAATATTTTTTCAAAAATTAATCTATACTCCTAAATTTTGGAGTATTTCTTTTTTATAAATCAACAATTTTTATTTTATAGACTAAATTATCAAATATACTCTTAAATTATCACATTTGTTTCAACATTATTTCTAAATTATGAAAATTTTCAAAAATATCTGACAAAATGTTTCAAAAATATTCTTGCCATTAAATTCGGATGAAAACCGTTAAAGTTTTGTTTAAAAAATGTCTCTGAACTTTAAAAAGTTTAAAAAATACTCTTAGCTATAAAACTTTATAAAATATTTGTATTGTTAATCTTTTTTACAAAAATTTTAAAAGATTTATTTCAAATACCTTACATATTTAATTATATATTTTTTTAATCTTTGTACTTTTAACTTATAAATTAATTTTATGTGTTAATATTAATTGTTTAATTAATAGAATAATTAGTCTGATGTTTGAAATTATTTTCTTAATATATTTCTCTCATGATTATTGTTTATCATTTATTTTTATGTATTTATCATTTTATCTTTGTCTTTCGGTTACATAAGAAAATAGAGGTGTATACAAAGGGTTGAGTTCAGGAGATTTTTTGGACCAATCCAAAATTTTGGGTTGGTTAATCTATCAACTCGTCCAACCGTATGTGCTTGAGTATTAAATTTGGTAGGGTTATTTCGGGTTTTCGAATTATTTGAACACTTCTAATAGAAAGTCATTGAACGTTAACTTAAATTAACTAGTATTTTTAAATTTTCCCACTAACTGGTGTTTTAAATTTTTAAAATTTAAAATTATTTTAACTTTTAAATTCAAAGTTAAATTTAAATTTTTAATTTAAATTTTTTTTAAATTTTAAATTATTTGAACACCATTAACTAGTATTTTTAAATTTTCCCACTAGTTATAATGTGTTTTAAATTTTCAAATTTAATGTTATATTAACAATTGATAAGAGAAAAAATTAAAAGCTTAAATAAATCACAATATTACAAATAAGTTCTAAATTCTCATTTTAATCTTGATGCAATATTGTTTTTGGTTAACCTCACAAATTAAGCGAGTCCTCCAGGCTAAGTAAAGTTACTAAACCCTACCGAGCTACCTGTACTGACATATGAGCCCCACTAAATCCATACCTGGTTTGATATCATGTCCCAAGACCCAGACTCAACCTACTTCAAAAGTTTTCTATTTTAAGCAATTTCCAACAGTCTCAAATTCGAGACGCTTGAGGAAGCACGCTCCAAAGGCCCCCACGCCTCAATTGGTGGGCAGCCCGTTGGGAACAATTTCGATGCAATATTAAACACAAAAATTCTTAATTTAAAAGCAATTATGAAGTCATTGAGATTTTATGTTCATCTTTAAAATTTGACATTAAATTAAAACATTTAGGAAGCAAAATTATTTGAATAATTGAAGTTAAAAATTGATTTCACCAAATAAAAACAATGATAAATTATAATTTTTTTTTAATAATTTTTTATAGTTAAGGGTATTTTTTAAAACTTTTTTAAGATTATGAGCATTTTTTTTTAATAAACTTTAACGATTTTCATCTAACTTTAACGGCAAGGATATTTTTGAAATATTTTGTAAAATTTAAAGGTATTTTTGAAAATTTTAAGTTTAAAGGCAATGTTGAAAAAATGTGATAGTTAAGGGGTATATTTAATAATTTAGCCTAATTTTATACCTATCATTGACTTCTTTTAGCTCTTTGGAGTTGTACTTTTAAAAAAGAAAAAAAATAATTATATTTAAACTAGTATGACTTTTCATATGTCATTTGAAAAATATTAGTTTACATTGTCATAAGTTTGAGTTTGAGAATCGATATTTATCCCCTCTCTCAATATGTACTAAAAAAAAAAGTTTAGCCTGTAAAAACTTGTGACTGTATCAATTATTTTTCTAAGATTTTAGTGAATCAATATAAACCATTGATTCAAAATAATTAATAAACTTTAAATAGAAAGTTAAGATTTGTGAAAAATCTAAATGTGCGTGAACAATTTTCAATTTAAGATCTTGAAGTGATTCATTCACGAGAGCTTTGAGATTTAATGGATAGAATAATAAATTTGCAATAAAAGATGTAAAGATACAATAAGGAAAGCTGTTTAAATAGTTACAAGGATTGGGTTTTTTTATTGACGCAACTTGAAGGTTGTGTGTGGATTTATTTGTGTCCAACAAAATTTTTATTAAAAAATAACATTTTCTGTTTGAGTGATGGCGAATCAGATGGTTGAACGTGCCACCAGCGGTATGGTAATCGGTCCAGACTGGGCCGCCAATTTGGAGATTTGTGATTTGATCGACACAGACCCTGGGTACGCCTCCATTAATTACAACTAATCTCCTCTGTTTTTCTCGATTAATTACACTAATTTCATTGCCAGTGATTGTTTGTTTGTGGTGATATCATGGGTATTGGTAGAATTGGAAACTGTTATTGCCCTCTAAATTTTGATTTGTTATTTAAAATCGTGCAGTTCAGATGACATTGTAACCAATATGAAGTTTTCTTCAATATGCTTCCAAATTGAAGCTTCTATTGATGGAAGAATTAGCTCCCACGTTGTGGGTACTATGAAAAGTCTTTCTACACTTCCATTAAGGTATGGAAGTTAACAATTTGGAAGAGCTGAATCATTGTCGAGCATAAAAAATCATGCAATTATTTTTTTTCTTCATGAGAACAAAGAGAAAAGGCAGATGCAATATGATTTAAGAAAACTTTGTATTTTTGTTTCCTTCGACTGACGTGGTCATTTATAGCTATCTACCTTTGTAATGGGACAAACAATCTTCTCTTGGAACATTCGCATTGAAGTTTGGTTCTTATAAACAATTCTATATCTGTTTTGAAGGACTCTGAGAACTTCATTCTCGCTTCGTGTGAACTATTTAGTTTGATAATGATTTACCAGGAAAATAAAAGATGTTGTTAAAAGATTAAAGAAGCGCCTTGGTAATAAGAGCCCCAAAGTTCAGCTTCTTGTCCCAACAGTAAGTTGCAAACATCCTTGTTTTAATGAGCTACTCATAATTAGTTTATTGAAGTGATGTTCACACTACTTTCTCACAAACTGCCTTGTGACTTCAAATCTTGAATACATTCACCTTTTGTATTTATTAATTTACGATTGACATGTTTGTGTATGCATATGTTGTAGCTTTTGGAGACCATCATCAAGAATTGTGGGGACATTAGTCATTCGCATGTGGCAGAGAAGGAAATCCCTTAAGAGATGGTAAAAGTTGTATGGAAGAGGGTAAGATAAGGCTCATTTTTAGTCTTTACTTTTTGTTCTTTGTTGAGATATGGCTTGAACTGTTTTAATATCCTATGATTACTTAGTTCGGGTCTCACTATTCGATCAACGAGTCAAGGTCCCCAGAGTACCCATGGTGGGGGTTTAGGGGCAACGCCCCTAAAACCTAAACAAAATATGTAGTCCTGTAAAGACCCGACTAAAAAGTTTCTCAAAAAAAAAAAAAGACCCGACTAAAATAACTAATTTTAGTAAAACTTTACTGACATGCATGATAAAATAACTTATTAAAACAAGACTTAAATACTCAAAGATGCTTTTGCTTAAAACTAAATTCTGAAACAAGATTTAAGTTCAGCTCCTAGTCAGGATAAGTTTAAATAGAAATTGAAAACAACAACGATAAATTCAAATAGTTCGTGCGGAATTGAAAAGACAAAATAAAATCAATGGGACAGATGTCCCCCCATGATCGTTCATTGCCTCCCGCTCAGCCACCACGGTTCACTCTTTTACCTGAGAGGGGGAAAAATGATAAGGGTGAGTAATGGGGATTACTCAGGTTGTTAGCTATTTGAATTTATCGTTGTTGTTTTCAATTTCTATTTAAACTTATCCTGGCCAGGAGTTGAACTTAAATCTTGTTTCAGAATTTAGTTTTAAGCAAAAGCATCTTTGAGTATTTAAGTCTTGTTTTAATCAGTTATTTAAGTCTGTTAAACCAATCGTTAGTGTTAAGGTATGTCTTGATCTATTTAATGTCTTACGATTAGTTAGTCGAGGGTCTTGCTGACCAGTCAGCAAGTTGGGGTCCTAGGAACGAGGCTACTGGTGGGGTTTATGTAATGACTTTTCTATTTCCGTAAATGTGCTTTATGTATTTTTAGATTTTATCTATAATAGATTTTTAATGAGAGTGTCTATATAAACTCGAATTAAAACCCTAGCCAAGGTCATTTTGTATTTCTCCTCTCTTTAATAAAATCATGTCTCCTCTCCGCCCGTGGACTAGCTAACACAACGTTGGTGAACCACGTAAATTCTGTGTTGTTTCTTCTCTTCCTTTTTCTTATTTTCGATTTCTTGTTGATTGTCGTTTTCATAACAATTATTTTCTTTTACCATCTCTAGTGTCATGTCGTGGAAAATCCCAGGTTGTGCGATTAACATTTCTAAAAAGGAAATGTGATACGAATATCATCAAACTACTATTTTCTGAAAGTTGTTTGTAATTATTTTAATTCCTTATAACCAATGACCTATTTTCTTAAATAACTAAATTTATTCTTCCTCAAAGGCACTTGCAAGCGATTATGAGACCATAGGTTTGATCCCTCAATAATCGAGAAAGTTATGTTTTCAAGCTCTTTTCTTTTAGTTAAAAAATTATTGTTAAAACTCGAAATGCTCTTATACCAATTTGTAGAAACTAAATTTAAATAGCAAAACAATAAAACACAAATAAAACAATCGCCTAAGCTTTTTGCTATAAACAATTTTCTTTACTTCTTTCTAAAAACTCTCTACACAGTTTTCTCTTCCTTTTCTCTGTTTCAATTTTCATACCTTCTCTATGAAATGAGTACTCTATTTATAGACTACAAACTTGGCCTCTAAGTTTTTACCATAAACGTTGCTCACTAATTGCTAAATAATGTTGCCTTTTTTTCCATTTCAAATTAATTAATTTTAACTAATTAATTAATTAATGTTTTGATGATAACAAACTTGAAACTTATTTACTAACAAATATAGTGTTTTGATTTTGTAGAGCTTGAAATAATAATTCAAACGCATTTTTTGAATTACTCAAATCAAAGATAAGATGAAAAAGTTATGGCCTAAAAGATTTTGAATGGTAAATCCCGAAGTGATGACGTAGCAAAAATTGGCTAATCCAAGAGCGACATGTGGAGCCTTGGATGTTTGACATTTGAGATTTTTTTGTGTTATAAAAAGTCAAGGTAAAAGCAAAATAGAAAAGGAAAACAAAGGTATCCATTATTATATTATTATTTGAGGATGTGTGTAACGGTAACTTTCTTAAAAGGGAAAGAATATTATATGTTGTTATACTACTTTTATGTGTTTGTCCAAATGCAACTTTTTTAATATTATATTATTATAATACATTGTGTCTAACGATAACTTTTTGAATATTATAATATTATTTTGTCTTGTGTCTAACGGTAACTTTTTTAATATTATAATATTATTATGTTTTGTGTCTAACGGTAACTTTGCCTCTTCATGTTTATTTAAGCTTCATCTTCTCCACACAAATGTAGACACCAAGTTTCATATTTCTCAATCCTCCAAAATAAAGAAGTCTTCATTGTTGCTCTCTCCAAACTTTCAATTTTCATCTTATTCTTGAGAGAGAAATTATTGTATTGTGAGGATTTGAGTTGTGAGAGTTAAATTTGTAAAAATCCACTATTTGAGAGAGTTTGTTCATCTTGATCTTACATTTCCAAATCATTGTACGATTTTCTCTTGATCTATAAAAAGAGAGGTTGTAACGGTTTGATCTTGAGCCGTGGAAAAGAGAGGGTTTGTTCTTGCTCCCGCAAAAGGAACGTTGTAACGGTTTGACTCTAAACCGTGGAAAGAGTCTTCATTGTTTTAGTTGAATACCCAAGAAGAGCTTGGGGAGTGGAGTAGGTGCGCCGAACCACTATAAATTCACGGTGTCAATTTCTCTATCCTTAACTTCTTTTATTTTTGCAATTAATTTATTGTTATATTATATTAATTGTTCTTATATGTTTTGTTTGGTTGTTATAATTTTATCTTGACATATTATTTATCAATCTTAATATTAGAATTAAATAGGGTACTTAAAATTGGTCTTTGGTAATTTCTATGGTATTCTTGATTAAATTGATTGTTTAGTCAAAAGTAAATTGACTTGTTTAATTGGGCCTACATTAGGAAAAAGTTTTATAAAAGTTTAAGAAACCCTATTCACCCCCTCTAGGGTTGTGTAACAGCCCAGTTTTCTATCCCAGTTTTCGAGGTGCCTTCGGGTCAAGTTTCGGTTGTTGGTTGGGTCGTTAGAGCTGTTTTGACCCTTAGGGGTATTTTGGTCTTTTGGCTCTCCGTGCAGGATTTGTGGTTTTTCAGGCCTCGAGGTAGCTTCTGCCTTTGTCGAGGCTGGTTTGTTATTGCTTGCGAGTCCCGAGATGTTTTGGCTAGTCATTTGGGAGTTCGGTTGTGATTTGGGTCTTTGGGCAAAGTGATGGTTGGTTGTGTGCTTCCATTGGGATTCGAGCCCGGGCCCTTAGTGTTGCTTTGGGAGTTGGGTTTAAGTGAGATTTATTTATTGGAGGAGGTTGCTTCAGTCGGGTTTCGAAGGAGGAAGCCGGGAAATGGGATTTTAAGGTTTGTTTTGGATAAGGTTGGAAATTAGGATTAAAATCCCTATTTTTCCTTTTATTTTTCCCATTTTTTCCCTTTTCTTTTCAAAATCACTTTCTTTCTCTCTCTCTCTCTCTCTCTCTCTCTCTCTCTCTCTCTCTCTCTCTCTCTCTCTCTCTCTCTCTCTCTCTCTCTCCCCAGCCCGAGCCTAGCCTTGGCCAGAGCCCCGACTCCGCCCCAGTCGCCTCGGCCGAGCATGCTCGCCCGACCAGTCGTCGGCCCGAGCTCAGAACCCAAATCGCGTCTCGGCGAGCCCGCCCGGCCAGTCGCGTCGCCCGGCCCGGCCGCGCATGATGTTGCTCGTCCCGTCCGCGCCCGTGCCGCCTAGATCCGAAAGCGCCTCGTGTCCGATCGAGCGCCCCGTAGCTCGTCGTGCGGATCAGCGTCTTGTAGCCGTCGCGTCGCGTCGCGCTTAGCGCGCTGCCGTCCTGGCCGAGCCGCGCAAGACGCTCGCCAGCCGAGCTCGCGCCGCGCGCCGCCGCCCAAGCAGCCCGGTAGCGTTCGCGTCGCGCCCGAAGCGCCCGCGCGCCATGGCCGTGTCGTGCGCCCCCAAGCCGACCCTGCGCCCCGGCGCAAAGAGCCGGCTGCCTAGCCCGCAAACGGCCGGCCGTTCGAGTGTCGGTAGTGTGCCGTGAGTTGCTCCCGAGCTGAGCCCTGTTTGTTTTATTATATTTGGGCCTTTTGATTGTAATTATTGTTGTTTTGTTAGGTTCTCGCTAGCTAGCTCGGGTTCGATAGCGACTTAGGTTTCTTGTGTTTAGAGGTCTTAGGCGGTAAGGATTTCTTACCGGAGTTGTGTGGACCTGCGATATTATATGTGATTCTTTGATTGATTGCTTGTTTGTGTTTATTGACATGTTTGGTGATAAGTGCTCTATTCTGAATTCCCGATTAGCATGATTTTCCTGATTTATTCTCATGTTAATCCATGCTCGGTTGTTCCTTTCTGGCATGCTCGTATCTGTTCCTTGCTTCGTAGTATCATGCTAGGCTCGTTGTATTCTTATTGAGCACGTATTGGATTTTATGGAATTGTTCTTCGTTTGCTAGGGCGAGTTAGAATTGCGGGTAGATAGCATCATCCGGGCCCGATGCATAAAGAACCTTGCATCCATGGCGGGGACGTCGAGCAAGTCATTCCATCCCGGACCCGTGAGGATTAGCTAACCCAAGCGGTAGGCCCTGCAATCTTGGGTGAGGGAGGCAGTTGTTAATGCCCCAACCGTCGGGATGATGACTTGGCATTGCCTCGTCCCCGGCAGTCGGCACGTCCTCAGCGTGTTCGGCCGTAGCCCCGATTGCCACTGTTAAGGCAAGGGCGGCTTCACGGTGTAAGCCTACCACGACCGTTTCTTGGCCCCAGGTGCGGTGGTTCAGGCTGACATAGTTTACGTGTCCAGGTCTCACACCCCTATGTCAGTGACACCGATCCAAAGATTTAGTTAGGCGTGGTGACTGGATATGGGCAGCTTGCCTTCGACTCTCGGCAACCCCATAGTCTCTGCGAGCACGCGGTGCATGCTTACGCTCATTACTGTAGCCGGCCCGGAGAGCTCCTCGGGATTGTGAGCCGGTGTACCTTTCGTCGACGATGAAGCCGAGGCCGGGACTTGTTTCTCGTATAGGGCGACTTGTGTGATGTGTTGTGTGGTGATTGTTTTCCGGACTAAGACCCTGAGTTGGCATCCGAGGCCCAAGTGTGGGCTAAGCTATGTGCTCTATCTGTGTTTATATTCATAGCTTGCATATCTTTCTCGAGATGACCATGTGTATCGTATTGTACCCCGGTTGGGGATTCTTACTGAGTAATTCGTTACTCACCCTTATTATGTGGTTTTCCACAGGTAACCATGGTGCGAGACAGGATGGCTGGAGGAGGAGTTGTGATCATGGAACCCGTTGTTCAACTCTGAGATTTATGTTTATGATTTAAGTGTCCTCTGAATGCATGTAGTTGGGCACGGAGCCCTAGGGTGTTTTCTGAATGTATTTCCGGATTCTAGCATTGTTGTAAAGTTTGTATGTTTTAAATAAATCTCTGATCAGAGTATGTTTTGGAAATGTATTTGTCTTGGAACAGGTGCTTGGAAACAGGGACAGGTTTCAGGAATTTATGTTGATTTTTAAATGGATGTTTTCATGTTTAGTTTTTACTTAGAATCCAAACACCACCTTGCAAATTTTATGTAGATTTGTATGCATGCATTGAGGTAATGGCCTATTTAGAACCCCATTCGGGTCGGGTCATTACAGGTTGTCATGGTGATCCGACAAATAAATCATCCACTAATTCCTTAATTAACTCTTAAATTGACAACCCATTAATTCCTTAATTGTCTACCAATTAATTCCTCAATTAAAAATTATTCCAAATGCATTAAATTGTATTTAAGTTTATTCAACAAACTCCTCCATAAACTTAAATGCTTCTGCCATCTCTCATGTCAATTATCTTCTTGAATTTCTCGAACAATACTTTCGACAACGGCTTTATGAAAATATCTGCAATTTGATCTTGACTCGCAACATGTTTCAGTTCCACGCTTCCTTCCTTCACATGATCTTGGATAAAATGACAACGAACATAAATATGTTTTCTTCTTTCATGATTCACTGGATTCTTTGCCTACTCAATTGTTGATTCGTTGTCGCACCAAGTTGCTTTAACTCCATGCTCAACAAATTTCTCAGCCATATCGCATGACATATGCCCAAGAAGCTGCAACATATTCAGCTACGCATGTTGAAAGAGTCATGATCGGTTGTTTTTTTTTAATTGCCAAGTAAAGGATGTGTTGCCCATCAAGAATGCGTATCCCAAAGTACTTTTCTGATCATCTATGTCTTCACACCAATCACTGTCGGAGTAACCACTGGTTATGCATACATATGGTTAGGCGAAATCCCTGCATAAATGATCAAATATTAGTTGAGCAATGTAACTGCCCAAAGTTTACCCAACAAGTCTACAATCAAGTACTAATTAATCGTTCGATCGAACATATTTATATTTAAAAGAAACAAAGATTATGGAATTGAGAAAGAAAGTAAAATCGAATTTGCACTTCATGGTCTAACAACGAAAAAAAAACTAAAAGTATTCAGTTCACAACAACCCGGTCCTACACAAAATTAGAAAATAAAAAACCGCTAGATAAAAATTCAAAGTAACTACAACTGAATCAATTAAATGGATCACTTACCTTCGGTGTAGGCGACGGCGGGGCAGGTAATGGCTCGAATTTAAGAGATGGCGGCAGAACCGGCGTAGGAGCTGTTTGATCTCTCTTATCCTCCTACAAATCAACTAGAAAATCAGATGAATCCACAATGAAAGCCCTAGGAAACTATTTCATAGAAACCAAGCGAGTACCTCTGCAGCGCATCGCAATTGAAATGAGGCGGTTCTCCAAGAACACGGTTGAATCCCTGGCTATGCATACATATGGTTAGGCGGGGAACGGGGTCGGGGACATGGGGGGAGCGGGTGGAATTCCCCGTGGCCTAATCTGGGCCGAGGAAGGGGAATGTATTCCCCGCTCCCGATCCTCGCCCCGTTTACTTTTTTTTAATATTTTTTTCTATACTTTACCCTTTCATTTTCAAACTAAAAATATATTTGTTGATGAAATTATCCATGCATATGAGTATTTTTCTTTAATAATTAACATTAGGTTAAAATACCATTTTGGTCCCTAGACTTTCATCAAAGTTTCATTTTGGTCCCTTGACTTTCAAATGTTTAATTTTAGTCCCTAGACTTTCATGTTTGTCCAAATTTGTCCCTTAACTTTCATATGTCCAGTTTTGATCCTTTAACTTAGCAAGAAGTTTAAAAATAGTCATTGTAAATAAAAAATAATAATTAAATTTTCAAATAATAATAATATAATTCCTCATCTTCTTCTTTCCTCTATACTCAGTTTTTTTTAATTGTTTATAGGGGAAGAAGTCAGCCAAAAGTGAGGGGAAAACCATGTGAACTTCTTTAAGCAACATAAATACCTCGAACTCCATCCTCTTTTGGGCTGCAATTCATGTTATACTAGGATTTTTTTATTTATGCATACATATGTTGATATGCTGATGCAAACTAAATTGAGCACTTCTTGATATTTTTATGGACATTACTATCTTAATCCTTAATTTTTTGTGTTTCATTCACTCTTGGGACATTTCAATCTCTCCCACAACCACCTCCACCTCTACAATTGCCGCCATATCCTCCATCGTCATTACTGCCGCTACCAAGTTGAACACTACAGTTCATCTACGACAAACTTCCAGAATTACTTGCAAGTTTTAAAAAGAAATTTTCATTCCCACAGCACCAAATTCCTATTGGATATAGGATGAATTTTTTTTTTGGTTATTTGTTGCTTAAAAATTCCCAGTAAAAAATAATTTAGATGGAAAAAAAGGATGGAGTTCAAGGTATTTATGTTGCTTTTCACATGATTTTTTCCTCACTTTTTGTTTAATTTCTTCTCCCCTCTAAACAATTAAAAAAATAAAAAATAAAAAACAGAACACAAAGGTAAGAAGCAGATGGGGGGAGGGGGTTGTATTATTATTATTTGCAATTTTAATTATTATTTTTTATTTATAAATACTATTTTTAAACTTTTTGGTAAGTTAAAGGATCATAACTGGACATATGAAAGTTAAGGGATTAAATTTGGGCAAACATGAAAGTCTAGGGACTAAAATTCAATAAACATGAAAGTTTAGGGACTAAAATTAAACATTTGAAAGTCAAGGGACAAAGATGGAACTTTGATGAAATTTTAGGTACCAAAATGGTATTTTAACCTTAACATTATAGTTGAAATTTATAAATATTTTCTAAGATATCTAATTATTTAAAATTATTGTCCAAAAAAAATTATAAAAAATATAAAACATTTTTGAAAAAATCATCGCTGGGACCCGATCTCCATCGGAGAATCCCCGCCCCGATTCCAAAAAAAAAGGATTTTTTTAGGGATGAGGATTAAATTAAGTGGCGAGGATGGGGAATCCATTCCTCAATCTCGTCCCACCCCATGGACATCTCTATCTCGCATTGTTTCCTTAAAGTTAATATCTTCCACATCTACTAAAAGACAAACAAGATGTACCTCACTTGTAGCATCGTACAATTCTTGCAAACTCCGCATTCAAGGTTTTTGTAGTTCTTCCTCTTCTTCAATTGTTTCAAACTCTCTTGGCATACTCGTTGATGCAATGACTGGTAATCCTCCAACTTCGACGTTGACTTCCATCAAACTGTTCCAGCCCCATTCACTTTTTTCATTTACTCGCAAACACTTTTCTCGTATACTTCTCAAATTCAATTTATACATGCGATTTCTTCCCATATCTCTACTCGAGCGATTAAACGCTTTTTCTTGTCCCTCAAATGCAACAATCAATTTTTCAAAAATACAGAATAACTTTTTTTGTGAGTTGCCCCAAACTCAAAATATTTGTTTTGAGATCTAGTACATAATAAACATTCTGGATTGACCCTGTCAAGCCATCCTTCTGCACAAAAGAAATCGTACCTTTGTCTTTTACCTTTACTTTTGACGCATCGCCAAAAGAAACATGACCATCTTCAATTTTCCACATCTCTTTGAACAGATGCTTGTGTCCGCACATATGGTTGCTTGCCCCTGAGTCAAGATACCACACAGTATCATTATTGTCGCTGCCTTTTTTATGTGCCATCAAAAGAATACCTTCTTTCGCATTGTTTTCTAATGCTAAGTTGGTTGTTTCTTCAACCTTTTTCTCCACTCGAAAATCTCTCACAAAATGCCCTTCTTTTACTGCAATTGTAGCATTTATCGGAATAGTAATCACTCGCATTGTGACCATACTTGTGACACTTGTAGTATTCAATATTTGATTGATTCGATCTACCACCTCTTCCTGGACCGCGTCCTCTTCCGCGCCAATTCGCTTGACTTGTATGTTCCTTCTCCACATCATAGCTGTCGCTTTGACTACTACGACCATATCCACGACCTCCACGTCCGTGACCTCTACTCTAAATTTTTTTAGAATAAAGTACCCTTTCATCTTCGATCGACTCCTTGGTTTGAAGCGCTTGCTCTAGTGTTTCCTCTTTCTTCTTGTTCTTGTGTTGCTCGTGTGTCTCAAGAGAACCAGTAAGCTCATCAACAGTGAGTGTCGCAAGGTTCTTTGACTTCTCTATTGTGCACACTGCATTCTCAAAATTATCCGTCAATGATCTGAAAATCTTTTCAACAACTCGCGCATCTGTTAGCTTTTTGTCATTGCAATCGATTTGATTCATTACCTTTTGCACACACGTGATGTAGTCAGATATGTTTCTGACTCCTTCATCTTTATGCTCTCCAACTCTTCACGAAGAGTCTGGAGACGCACTTTTGCTTCACTCGGTCAGCTCATTTGAACACTTTCTCTAAAGTGTCTCACGCTTCTTTTGAAGTAGTTGCACTCGCAATCTTCTCAAAGTCCGATTCATCCACTGCTCGAAACAACATATACAATGTTGTTTTATCATTTGATCGTGTCTCTTTCAACGCTTTGGTTTGAGACACTGTATAACTTGCTGTATTCTCTGGTTCTACGAAACCTTCTTCGACTACTTCACATGCATCATGAGATCCAAGTAGTGCTTTCATTTGAATGCTCCAATTCTCGTAATTTGCCTTCGTCAATAGTGGCAGCGATAATTGACCTGTTACATTCGCCATCGACTCTGATACCAATTTGTAAGATCTAGATTCGAGAAACAAAAACAATAAACACAAATAACAATCGTGCAAGCTTTTCGTTTCGGGATTGGAGAGACAATGCACACAACAATTTTTCTAAAACACTTTCTTTTATTTCTCGATTAAACTTTCTCTAGAACTCTCTACACAACTTTTCCTCTCTTTACTCTCTTTTGCTTTACGATTGTCTCTACAATTCACAATAAAGAAACACTCTATTTATAACCGATTACAAATTTGATGTCCAAGTTCTTATTAAAATTACTAAAAAAATAAAATCTACTAATTCTTTAATTACTCTCCTAGATTGTCAATCCATTAATTTTTTTAAATTATCTACCCACTAATTCTTAAATTAATTATTTGAGAAATACTTTAAAATATATTTAAATTTGTTCGAATAGTATTGAATTCGCAAGAGTTGGGGGTGAAAATGTATGGCCACCCTAGAAAGTTAAGGGTAAATTAATGTAGGGTCACGATGAAAGGGTAGAATTATAAGGTTAGAGAGCCAAAGAAGTGCAAAGACAAATAATGCTATAAATTAGAATGACAGAATGGGCATTTCAAAAATCAATCAAAACAAAAAAGAGTACAAAGAGACTCTGTCAAATGTCAGCCTCTCTCACCTCAAATACAGCAAAGCATCACACATAAACCCTCACTCATTGATGCTTGCCAGCTTGTTAAAAAAAAGAAAAAGAAAAAAAAAGGTGTAGGGTAAATTTATGGTAAAGCTGGCAACCAGCAATTCACCCTAGACCTTTTGCAAAACCCTTCCTTTTTTGTTTGCCCTCCTTTCATTTTATTTATATAGTTGCTCTTGCTAATCAATTGATTGATTAATGCTGGGGATACCTTAGATGATTCAATAATTAAAAAAAATTATGGGTTCCATCTCCCAACCTCAAATTATGGTTAAATTAAAAAAGTTTAGTTTTATTTATTCTTTTTATATTTTATTTCCATTAAATATTCTAAATATTTTAAGCACGCCTCAAATATTTTAATGAGACAAAACATTTAGGGCGTGCTTGGACCCTGTTTATGTAAACGGCCGGGTTGGTTATAAAAACTCAACCGATGTTTACTCCACCGTTTATTTAAAAAATGGTAACCTAAACCTGTGTGACCGTTTATCTAAACCTATGTGTATGTTCATATAAACCTTACGTATATTACTTATTGTTACATAACCAGCCCCTCAAACGCCGTTTATCATAATTCATATTATAATAACTTTCTCTTCAAACACCATTTATAATAACTCACCATTTATCATAACTCACTGTTTATCATTACCTTCCGTCTATCATAACCAAATCGGTACTCCAAACACACCTTAATTTTATAGTCTAACTCAACAAAATTCATGCTGACAATGCTTGAATGAATTTTCACATCACAAATGTGGGGATCACATTGCACCAGTAACGATCTACAACTCTTGGAGGAAAATAAATTACCTTACTCAATGGTTAAGTATGAAACGTGCTAGATATATCAAAGATCAACATAAGAAAGGATGAAATCAAACTAACCACAAATTTCAATCACTTGGATGCAATAAAGAGACCATAAAGAAGGGTGCTTATTGGACAGTTAACCATCACAAACAATTCATATACACCCTAGCTCTGGATCAGCTCAGGTTATTCACAAGGTGGGTTATATACCATTAATTGGTATATATCACAAAAGAATATATGAGATGTTAAAAGTTCATCCATTGAATAATTATGAGAGTCATATTATCGAGAATACTAATTAACTTACTTAAATTGTAATTCAATATAATTGATTATCTAGAAACTTCTTAGTAATTGCAATGGACGGTGACTTGATGGTTTCATTATTTAATGGTTATCCAGTTCAATACCATAGCCACGGCCATACTTTGTATCTAAGAAAAAGCAACTATTATGGTATATCTTACAAAGTGTCTCTTAAACACTTATCATGTAATCTCTTCTTAAGTAGTCTCAATAAAAACTGTTGGTATTTTCTACGATAGCATCATTTTCAACTTGAGACAAATCATGGAACTTGAAATTGCTCTACATTTCTATAGGTCAAAGATGTTGAAGATTTGAGTCCAAGGAAGATTGTATCACGGACAAGGTCGTACAAGTGTTTTGAACAAATAGTTCCTTTATTATCTAAAATTTGAAATTTAATTAGTGTATCATAATTGTATTCTGAACAAATAAAGATGTGTTTGCTTCTAAACTTGAAATCACAAAGCAGAATATTTATGGATACAAAGGCAGTGAATTTTTGTTGCTTTGTTTTTGTATTTAGAACTTTGATGGTTAGAGTGATGAATTTATATGATATTATTCAGATTCTATTTCTTTTGTCCTATATATTTTACTCATTCCTCATATGACACAATTGGCGAACATGTGCATGCAGACTGTCTACAGCAAATTTCCCATCTTTTAGAAATTATATAAATTTTACGAAAATGTCAAGTATAATATTTAGATATATCCTTAGATCGCTTCAGATTAGTATTTGAATTTTGAAGCTATCTAATTATATATATCATGCTACGGTGGCTTATCATATCATATTATCATATTATTATCTTAAACTGTGGCTTAAAGGGAAAATCATTTTTAGATGATTTTATCCCTTAAATCATATTCAAAATTACAAACATGTCATCTATTGGAATATAAAAAAAAAATTAAATGCAAATAACGTAGAAGATATTTACAATATCATTCGTAGAAGATAGGATATTTTTATCAAATTTTATATATTTTATGACTAAACTAGAAGATAAGAGATTTCAACAATCAAATGAAGATATAGAATATAAAAAAAAAATTAAATGCAAATAAGGTAGAAGATATTTACAATATCATTTAGATTTTCATCCGTAGAAGATAAAATATTTTTATCAAATCTTATAGATTTTATGACTAAGTTAGAAGATAAGAGATTTCAACCATCAAATGAAGATATTTACAATATTATTTAAATTTTCATCATTTTTAAAAAGTAGAAAATAAGATATTTTTATCAAATCTCATATATTTTATTTGACATTTTATATTCTAATTAAAATAATAAATTGAATTTTTTCAATCCTATAAATAGTTCACTACATTTTGTTTACAAGAACACTTTCTTTTTGCTTGGATTTACTTTTGTTTGTTTGTTTGTTTTTTTATTTTATAATAAATTATCTTATTTTTGTTGGATTATTTACCTTAATTTTCATCTAATTTTTCTTTTGTTGAAATAATTTTTGTAGGGATCTTTTTTGCATAATTGTTGCCTTTGACTTGATGATGAAAAAAAAGTGGAAGAATGATAAGATTATCATATGAGGTTAAAAGGCACGAATGAATCATTTAGTTTCAAAGTTGGGTAACAATTTTCTACTATATATATATATATATAGTTCTCTATATTTTATTTACAAACATATTTGAAACTTTCTCTTGCTTAGGTTACCTTTTTGGTTTCTTTTTGTTTTATAATACAAAATTTAGTTATTTTATTTTTGTTGAATTATTTACTTAACTTTCATCAAATTTTTTTTGTTGCAATAATTTTTGTAGGGATATTTTGTTGCTTAATTGTTGACTTGAATATGTGAAATTTGTTTTTGAAAAATGGTAAAATTATCATTTGAGGTTAAAAGTAAGTTCACAGATGTATACTATTATATATATTTAGCTTATTTATATTTATTATTATAATAATGATATAACTCTTATAAATTTTATAATTAAAGAGTAATTGGTCTTTTAATAAATAAATTGAGAAAAAAACTAACGAGCATCAATTTTTAAAAATCAGAGATAAAATTTAATTTTAATGCGATAAATTTTATTAAGTCTTTTTTAAAATAATAACATCTATTATTTTTTAAGCTCAAAATAAAATATTAACGGTTTTTAACATAAATGTGAATTTTAATAAATTTAATTGATGTAAAAAAATGGTTATAAAATTCAATATTATATTGAAATTATTATTTGATTATTTAAATTTAGTGTAAAAATATAGGAAACAATTTATAATTATAATATATATATATAATTTATTATTTAAAAAATTATCACATGCAACACCGGTATTAAAATTCTAATATATATATATATGTACATATGTATGTATATATGTATATTATAATTTTTATTGGTTATTGCTATTAAATTAAAATGATTGAATTTTAAATTTTGCATTTATCTGGTTCATAAATTTTCACACACATTGATCTCTAAAGTTAGTTATCCTTGGTTATTGCTGTTACTTTTCTATTGACGTTCAACACTTAAAAGCTATTTTTTCTCAAAAAAACAACAAAAACAGATAAAAGCTGTTTGTAATAATCAAAATATCCTCTTTGATTCTTTTCTCTCCAACAAATTTCAGCTCGTGATATTCTCAAAAAAAAAAAAAAAAAAACAAAACAATCAAACAAACAAAATCCAGCTCGTTATTTAAGTAAACTAAAATTTATTTTTATAATTGAAAAAGTTAGAGATAGTTTTTCGATTTCAAGAAACCACTGTAGACGGTAGTTTTCACTTAAGTGACCACTTAGGAGAGTTTTTATCAATATTCTAAAAAAAAAATTCAAATCATATAAATGGTTAACTTTTTCCCAAACAAGATAAAATTTAAAATTTAAAATTATAGTAAGTTAAATTCCAACTTTCTCAAAATGTTAAGAGTTAACTAATTTAACGCCAATATATCATGTTCAAATTGGTACAGTCTATCCGGTGTCTATTTGTCAAATTTAAAGAGAATTTAGATTGATTATTTACTAATCAATTTTTAAAAAAACATTCAAATGAATTTTTGTAACTTCTCAAAATAATTGTTCATTTCTAATCACTCATTTCTAATAGTTTATTTTTAATTACTTAAAATAATTCATTATTTCTAATCATCACTTTCGATTATTCATAATAACTCAGTTTTAACCTTTCTAAAATAAACTCATTTTTAGCTACTCATTTCTAATCATTTTTTTAACTCCTCATTTCAAATTCACATCAAAACAAGATGTTGTCTCTTACTTTTCTATATATATATAAAAAAAAACCACATTCAAACAAATTTTTAATTGCAACTCTTTCATAAAAAAACCTATATTCAAATGAGTTATTATAAAAATCTAAATTTTTTAACTACTCAAAATAACTCCTCATTTAAACTCCTCTTAAATTAGCTACTAAATTTAAAATAGGCATTTTTCCTATAAGAATATTAAGAATTAGGCTATAAACATAAGGAAGATGTTTGTTGGTTGAATTTATGGAAGATTTAAAATAAGTATTTAGTAATTATTTAAAAAAAAATTACATTCAAACGAGTAATTGTAAATATTCAAAACAATTTTCATTTTTACTACTAAAAATAACTCTTCATTTCTAACAACTTATTTCTATCGATTCATTTCTAACTACTCAAAATAATTTTTCATTTCTAATCACTTACTTTTAATCATTGATTTCTAACTATTTCAAATAATTCATTTTTAACTATTAATTTCTAATCATTCTTATTTAACTACTCAAATTAACTATTTATTTCAAATTCACATTCAAACAAGTCATTGTATCGAATTCATTTATTAAAAAAAAAAGATTACATCTTAAACAAGTTTTTAGGGGCAACTCTCAATTCTAACTTTTCAAACTAATTTTTCATCGGAAACTCTTGTTGTAATTGTTGAACTATGTGAATTTTTATTTTATTTTATCTTTTTTTATAAAATCTTATGTTATTACTCTAGCAAATTGGTATACTTTAACGACAACCAAAAAAGAGGAAATTCAAATACACCTTAATCATAGATTATATATTATACAGTTGAATTATACTATTATCGCCATTCTTTTTATTCAAAAACATTTGAAAAAGAAATATTCAGTTGATATTATGAAGTTATACAGTGATATACTTCCATGGTTGGCACTTTAAACTAAATCATGACTTGATTTAGTTTAATAAAATATGAATATAGTGAGAGAAGCTCTGGCTTCTCTCTAAAGATCCGTTGAAGGAGGCTTTGCCTCTGTTTTTGGAGGATTTTCCTCAGATTTGAGAGGCCTGCTGCCTCAGATTTGGGAAGGTTTGTTGTCCTTCAGTTCGGGTATTGCTGCGTTGTGTGTTTTGGTGAATCGAGATGAGGTTTTCGTTGTCCCTTAGCTTTGAAGAGAGACGCTCCTTACCGGGGATCTGTGAGTTCACTCCCAGAAGGCGTGGTCTCGATGGCCAGGCGTTGGTTGTTGCTTGGAAAGGGTTTCCTTCGTACCCTCATCGGATTAGGGTGAGCCGTCGATTGGACAAAAACTGGGTCTATCGAAGGCTCGGTGTTGAGAAGTCGACAAAAGTGAAGAATCGAGATTGGTGGGGAGGTGATCTGAAATCGAGAGTCCAAAGATGGAGGAGTAGAAGAATTCGGGGAAGATCTTTCTTCCCTTTTGACCGAGGAAAACTCAGAGGGGCTCGAAGTGGTCGAAGAGCAGAATCCAAGGCAGCAAAAAAGTCGAGGTTAGGTTGGGGGAAGAAGAAGAAGTTAGGTGGAGGGATTTCAGGCGACTTTTCCGGCGAGGTGAAGGCTATTGGGCATGAGAAGGGTGACCTGTTTACGCTAACACATGGAGTCAATTTTTTGACAGATGGGTGGCTCGAGGATCTGATAGTTGTACCGCATGCTGAGGCTCCTTGGAAAGGTAAGAGGAACAGCTGGTGGGTTTGTTTGAGTTTGAGGTTGAATCGAACCACTGGTTTAATCGGGTCGGTCTGGTTCGGGTCAGGCCCATCTGGTTCCATTGACCCGACTCTTGTTTTAAGTTGGATCAAGCTTCTTGACCCGACTCGTTTCTTGGGTTGGGATGGAGCTTCGCTCATTTTGGCCAGGTCGGGTGCTCAGTTATTGATGGTGAAGTCCCCCTTTTCTCCTTTACACAAATGGTATTTTGGAGTTTCTCCTCTCTGTCTACTACTTGAGCATTTTGTGTATCTTTTATTGGTCGAATAGTATTTTGTGTTGTAATATGGTTGAGGTCTTAGTTTGTTTTAGTTGTGTGTGTTGTTTTTTACTTTTACGTGTCTGTTCGGAGCTTGTGGACAAAGGAGTTTGGGAGATCTTTCTTCGTGGATGTTTCCGGGGTAAGAATCCTTGGATTCACACCCATAAGACTTTGGAGGGATCATGTACTTCAGTCATGAATATGGATGCTAGATTATTCCCCAAAGTCGCTCAAAAGTCAACCAATTGCGTGTTGACGATGGATCGACGACTTCTTCAGTGGACTTCATCAAAGTTTACTATCGTTAAGTCTGTGTTTCCCTTCGTTGATTGTGATTCTCCTATGCTCTATGTGGTTGCTACCGGTGTTGTTAGTTGGTCCTTGTTTGTCGGGTTTAGGCAATGGTTAGGTTTCTGCAGTTTTCTTATGATTGGTGTAATATTGTTTTGGAGGCTTGCTTGCATCAACTTGTGTTTAATGAAAGTTTCCTTTTCAAAAAAAAAAAAACTAAATCATGACTTTTAAAAGCAAATTAAATAAGAATGAAAAAAAAATTTAATTAATTAAGTCCCATTTGATAATTATTTCTTTTTTAATTTTTTGTGTTTGTTCTTAATTTTTAAAAAATAGGTTTGTTTGATAATTAATTTTAGTTTTTATTTTAAAATTTTAAAAATATTAAAGAAAATTTAAAAACTAAAAAAAGTAGCTTTAAAAAACAAATTTTTGTATTTGTTTTAAAGAAGTATGAAAAAAATAAGAATAAATAGTAAAAAACAAAAAAGATTCCAATAAAATATGATAATGGAAAAAAAAAAACAGTTATTAAATATATTTTTTGATTTTTTATTTTTAAAAATATAAAACTAAAATAAGTTATCAATCCTACATAATTTTTATTTTTTAATGGGATGAGCTATGAGCTGGCATATAACCTAAGAGTAACTTTCTGCAATTTAATAAAACACAGTAAAAAAGGGCACTTATACAAGACACGATGCTAAATAATATCTAATTAAAAAAAAGGATAATGTATTACTACTTATCTAACCCAAAATCATTAATAGCTGTATTTTGTCTTCTCGAAATTACGGATTAATTATGACATCAAATTCAACTCTGGCCAGCCTCCGTCGCCGGATCTTGGTCAGCGGCGGCGGAGCACTCATCTTCCAGCTGCTGCTGCTCTTTCAGTGCCTTAAGAAGCCGCGCCCCTTTTCTTCTCCCCCTCACACTACTCTCCCCCTGCAACGCCAACACCACCGCACGCGCCACCTCCTCCGGCGGCGCCGTCACCGCCGCCGGCGACACCCCATTCTCGAAAATCACCCCAAGCACACTTATCGCCGATTCCTTCCCTCTCGCCGCCATTCTCCCCATCATCGTCACCATCGCCGGCACCGACAGCGCGTGGGCCCGCACCTCCGCCGCGCCCTCCGCCACCATGCACATAAGCTCAAGCGACGCCAGTGCCCGCTCCGCCGCCGCGTCTTCCATCTCCGGCAGCGACTCTATCACCGCCCCCACCGCTCCGGCCTCCACCGCCACGTGGCGGTTGCCCTCCGCCAAGCAGAGGGCCAGGAGGATTTTGGTCGCCGGTTTGGAAGCAGTTCGGTTGCTGAAATTGGCGATTAGACCGCGCATTAACTCGGGAGTGCAGTCCGGGTCGAGGGAGGGGTTGGGAACCAGGGAGCGTTCGAGGAGTTGAAGGGCGGCGAGGCGGTCGGGGTCTGAACCGGAGAAGAGTTGGAGCTGAGCGACGAGGAGGATTTCTTTAAGATTTTCCGGCGGAGGATGATCGGAAAGGGGAATGTGGAAATTGGAAGGCGGGTCGGAATGGATTGAAGGGTGTGGTTGAAAAATGGGGGAATGAGGGAGAGGGAATTTCCATTGGGTGAAGCTTTGGGAGGCGGAGGAGGAAGAGGATTCGGAATCGGGAAGCGGCGGACGGCACGGCGGGAGAGACGACGGAAGAGGCGGCGGAGGAGGAGGAGGGTGGGTTAGGTCGGAGTGGGAGGCTGTGGGGCTCAAAACGGAGCAAGTGCAGTGGCCGAAGAATCCGCAAGAGAAGATTTGGGTTTTGAGCTTTGGATGTTGGGTTTTCATGGCGTTTGTTTTGGTTTAATTCAGAAGAAGAAAGAATAAAGGAAATAATTGGTGAGGGGGGTTTGAAATAGGTGAACTAGAGAGGTGAGTATGTGAATTAGGTACAAACATAAGATGCAGAAATTGGCAGGGCAGGGCAGGGCCTGCATGCATTATCATATATTGGCCATACTTCTCACTAAGTGTATGGGCCCGTTTATGTAAATGATTGAATTAGTTATAATAACCTAATCGATATTTATCGCACTATTTATTATAAATGGTGGTTATCTAAACTTGCGTGTCCGTTTATCTACACTTATATATATATATATATATATATATATATATATATATATATATATATATATATATATATATTTTTTTGTTTACATAACCAAATTTTCTCAAACATCGTTTATCATAATCATTGTTATAATAACTTGTCCCTCAAACACCATTCATATTAACCTACCGTTTATCATAATCTACAGTGTATCATAACCTTCCGTCTATAATAACTAAACCGGTGCTCCAAACACAACCTAAATGTACTAATCTTTTGTTCATATCCATCACTAACCCCCGCACTTACCTAATCACTACAACTTCTTTTTCTAACCTTTTTTTTATATTACTTGAATGATTAAGAAATAATTTTGTTTGTAAAAGGTTGAGAAAAAACTTTGTTTTGGAAACTTCTTTTTGAAAGAGTTTTTAAGAAGAAAAAAAAAGTTGTTTTAAGTAGGAGATATAGGCAAACAAGCTCTAATTAAGAGGGATGCAGTACCATTAGATACAAAAAAACTTGTAAATAAAATATAATAATGTTTGTGAAAGAAAGTTATAGTATCATACCCCTCCTAAGGAAAGAAGTTTTGAGAAAGAGATTCGAGTGAAGAGTTGGAAATGAGGGTGGGGCGAAGGTTTTTTCTCCGCTATAAACATGTTTGTACCTAAACTTTACCCGATGCCCTTCTCCCATTTTTCCTCTTATCCATGCACCCCAATTTTAATGGAGTAATGTGCATGACCTTCATTATTATCTCCATTCGTGATATTTGTGAACAAAATCCATTTCATATCTTAGGCAGATTGTTTATGCATATAAATCAATAACTAGATTTTTGTCCATATCGTTGGGGAGGTGATATAAAGAAAAAGGGTACGAAGTTTAGAGGAAAAGTGTTGAGGATTAAGGGTTTGTCATGCATATTGCTAATGGTCCTCCGAAATGCCTCATTAATGCCACGTAAGTATACAAGTTTACATGCAAAATTTCTATTCTTTATTCTGTATTTATAATCATTTACTTATCATTTAATCATGTATACATGTTTATGCGGATTCAATTATTATTTTATTGATCGGTTCAAATTATTACGCTAATTTTTTTTTAAAGAATTATTACGCGAATTAATTACGTGGTGTTATGAATAATAGCTATCCTATTTTTAGATTATGTAACTACCCCACCCACACTAGTAATTACTTTTTTCCCATTAACCATTACCCCTTAGAATTAGCCATAATTGGTCATCTAATAGTCAAATATAACTTGTTTGTAATACTATAAATATGAGTGTTCAAAGTCTTGTAAACACACACGGTTGAATAAGAATTATCACAATTTCCTGTCTACATTCTCTTCTCTACCTTTTCTTTCAATTTTACTTTTTTCTTTACTTATAATCTTTGCTTTCTTTCCTATAAGTTTATAACACGTTACAACATGAGTCTCTATCGTTCCTTCGATAAAATCGCTAAGATTTCATTGCAAGTTGGGCGTACAAATATTTGAACACAAGTTTTCAATTGGGCAATCATAGTACATGTGAGAATTTAATTGTCTTTGATAGATTTCAGCTTATAGAAGAAAATAATGAGGGTGTTACTTGTTCAACAGAAAATTGTCACGACCTTTGATCCAAGTAGGTTGCATGTTTCTATTATTAGTTTTATAGATGACTTGCATACAATTTTGTTTAAGTTTAATTGATGCTCCTCCTCTATCCATGAAACATGTGAAACAATAATATATATAATAAAATTATTATATGTGGAAACTCATTGAATCAATATTTTGTTTCTTTACCTTACTATTTGAAATATTTAATTTTGCTTATGAATATGTTTTTAAATATTTTGCTTATAAATATGTTGTTTAAATTATATACTTAGTTTAGGTTTTTTATGTTATTAATTCACAATGTTACCATTATTATTTGTATACAATATATTTCATGTGTTATAATTCATTCATTTAATTTTATTAAATTATCCATATGTGAATTGATATGCATAAAACTTAAATTTTAAGGTTTGTTAACTTAATAAAAGTACTGTTGTTGAATTGATCTTATCTAATTATCTATAAGTTATAGTTCAATCATTTTAATATCATATGTATTTACTATTTTGTTAGTATTTATTCTAATTTTAAATGTTTTTTATACATGCATGTTTTAATTTATATCATAAAATATATTTCGTTATAGGTATGTTTTAATCATATAAAAAATATGTTGAATTTTATGCATTAAATATTATCACATAATTTAAGTAATTTTATACATCTGAATATTAATAATATGGTTATTGATTCCTAATATATCTATGAGGATATTATTTTTAATATGACAAAATGAATATTTAACTATTTAAAAGTGGTAAAAAAAATCTTAGAAACTAAATATTAATAAAAATCTTAAATAATATATCCTTAAATATAGAAGATTAATAACGAGATCTCAATTGTGGCTTATGCTTAATTATATTTTTGGTTTTTTTTGTTGAGTCCACTATTCAAAGCTGTTATTTTTGTGTGAAATTAGTTGATTTAATTTTGAATCAATCAATTTTTAAACAATTGAATTTTATTAATTGTTATAAATTTCACTCATTCTGAGTTTTTTTTAGCAATTTTATTATTTGATATCAATGTTTCATTATTTTTTTATTATCGTTGTTTCGATATAAGTTAATATGAAGTATTATTTTAATTTAAAAAAAGTAAAATAAATTATGAGTTTGAAACTCTATATTTACATTATAATTATTTTTATGATATATGCTTCTATTATTGTATAAACATGTTTTATTTACTTATTAAAATTTCATTATTTAAGCATGTCATACATCTTATATATTTATAATATAATTCTTATATTCAGTATGTGATGATTATTATGATGTTTTTAATAAAATTAAGTTAGTTAGTATTTAACTACTTAAGGGGCTGTTCGTTTGACATATTTAGGGAGGAGTTAGTTCTAGGATTTACTAACTTCTCCTTAAAAACTACGTTCAAACGAGTTTTTATTAACTCCTCCTCATTTTTACTTTTAAAAATAACTCTCATTTCTAACCATTCATTTTTAATCATTCATTTATAACTACTCAATCATTTCTAACCGCTTATTTTTAATCATTCCTTTCAAATCAATCAAAGTAACTCATTTTCAACCATTCATTTTTAATCATTTCTTTTTTAACTACTAAAAATAACTACTCATTTTCAAATCTTCATCCAAACAAGATTTTGACTTTTAACTCCTCTATACAAAAACTACATCCAAACGAGTTTTTGACACAATTCTCAATTTTTAACTCCTCAACATAACTTCTTAATATAACTCCTTAACCTAAAAACTACCTAAATATGTCAAACAAACAACCCCTAAAGGTTATAAAATGCTTTAGAAATTGAAAATTTTTAATTTTTAATTATGAATTATTAGACTCGTGAATATTTGGTAATTGATTTATATTTTGATAATATGTATTTCAATTATTTTCTTGAAGACTAAAGCATGATATATGCATATGTGTTTAAGTTATTTAATAAAAAAGTTTGAATTAATATATGGTTAATTATTTCTTCCAAAGTTTTTTTTTACTTGATGCACTCAAAGTTGCATTTAAAAGTTTCATTTTATGTCAATGTACCTGAAGTTACATGATTTTAAATTAATACGTGTTTGTGATTGAATGCACATGAAGTTGCAATTCTTTCCATTGAGGAATATTCATAACTTTGATTAGATACACATGTAGTTGCATAATTATAAAAAAAAAAAAAAGATTTTGAGTGCATGAGAATTTATTAAATATGTCAAATTTGCAAGAATCTCCTGAAGAGATGATCAGTGATTTTGACTCATTAAATATGATGTATTTGGTGTTTTTAACATAAAATTTGATTATTTTCAACTTTTTCTAAGATTGTTCTATTTTGGCTGTGGTATTTAAGTTGACAAAAATGGAACACCTCCTGGGAACTAACTTGGAAGTTGAATTAATCGAAATGAAATATTATATTCATAAAGTGTCTAGTAGACTTGATTGAAACTTTTGAAAATACATATATTATTTTGTCTTGAAGGGCAAAGTTTACTATCGATATGATTTTCAAAATAAAAGTATATTAAGTTATAAAGAACTTGAAGTTCAAATATACTATTTTGCATACAGAGTCATAATGTCAATGTGATTTAAATTAATCAATGAGGATACACATGATCAACATCTATGAACCCGAAGATTCTTCGATTTATTAAATTGTGATGAAATCCTTGCTCTCCTAAAATTAATTATTATTTCATCAGGTAAATTATGATTGAATTCTTTACATATTTTGTGAAGAAATTAAAAATGGTGGATTTGATTGACGCATCCGGTAGATAGTCATTATTATCAAGTTGAAACCTTGCATTTGCAAGATTGTTTGCTCAAATAATAAAGTTAAGGAGCAAAATCTTAATATTTTTATAAAAGGAATTGCCTTGGTAATGCTGACCAATTTTCATCTCAAACAACGGTTATATATAGTTTGAGATAAGTGTTGAACATTCTGTAGTTTATGTTTATTCACAAAATGGTTAAACATAACAATTTGTGAGCAACAAAGATTCTGATAAATATAAAAGTCATGTGACTTTGCATAGAGTGTTGTCTATATGCATGAACTAAGTACTCTATTATAAGTATCCTCCAATACAATTAGCTTATGGCCATAAGGCAATTATTTTCCATCTCCAAGTTTTTAATGTGTAGTAAATGTTCAAATTGCTCCACCACAACATATTAAGATTGGTCTCTAGATGAGACCAGAAATATAAAGTTTCTTAATTATTAGATATCTTAAACCTCTAATGGGTAATATCTTTACTGCACAATTTGCTAATTGATATTAATGAGATGAATTTTCCAACATTAGGGGGAGAATTGAAAGAAGTTGGAAAAATACTCATTTAGATCATACAAATCAATGTGAACTAGAAGTCCAAAGGCAAATTATATACTGTCTTATTCAAGTATTTTACATATCATTGTGAACCAGAAGTTCAAATGACAATTCATTTGCAAATCAAATGCTAGATGCATTTAGAGGTGATAAAGAAAGTGATTAAGATGCAAATGCATCATCAAGAATTGATATTATAACAAGTTGTCACAATTAATAATTTATCACATACTTGAAGCATAGTAGAGTAATGAGTTCAAAAGGTAAAAAAATCTCGCGAATACAGATTTTCAGAAGAAATCTTAAATTTGACTAGTCAAACGAATGTTGAAAATGCATATGAGGATAATAAAGAGATCTCAATAAGTTATGCCATGACATGAAAAAAAAAATAGAACCAAACTGATATAGTTGTTGACAACATTTTGTGTTATAATATTGTTTTTGATGTTATATATGAAAATAGAATTTTGAACATAGATTCATTCATCAAAGAATGCGGACACAAATTGACTAAAGCGAAAAGAAGCAATCTAAGTAGAATTTCACACTTTCAAAACATAAAGTTTTGGACATGCAGTCCATACACTTGAAGATATAAAACATGTTGAATGCAAATGAGTATTTGTTTGTAAAAGAAATGAAAAGAAAGGGTCATGCGATAAAATGAGACTTGGTACACAAATGATTCTCGTAAAGACCCGTTATTGATAATGATGAGACATATTCTCTCGTGGTGGATGCATTAATTAATATCAAGATATCTAACTATCCTGACATATATAAAAAGATGATGCACATCTTACGGATATAAATTTAAAGAAATCAAATTCATCATTTTTCATTTTTCATTATTCATGTATATATGTTGATGATATAAATATAATAGAAACCCTTGAAGAGCTTCTAAAGCCAATAGAATATATTATGAAAGAATTTGAGTTGTAAGATCTCGAAAATAAAGTGTTGCATTGGCTTTCAATTCGAATATTTAGCAGATGAGATATTTAATCATCAATTATTGCATAAAATTTTTATATCGAGATTTTATATATACAAAAACATATCTATTGAACATTTCAATGATGTTTTGTGACTTGATATAAAGAATAATATCTTTCATGCTTGAGAAGATGTTGAATAAATACTCAGTCATTTAATATCTTATTGCAATAAGTGCACTTATGTTTTTTAACAAATTGAAATTTGATCTAATTAGTTATGTAGATATGAGAAATTTATTTGATTCTCACAAAGCTAGATCTGAAGCTAGTTATCTACTCACATGTGAATGAACTGTTATATTATGAAGATTGGTAAAACAGTAGTATTTACAAAAACATTGACTACTGCAACATTCGAGAAGTTGATGTGTAACGTTGAAATGCAAACTCAATTTTTCTCCAAGTGATGCTTTCGTGAGGAGGAGTAAAAGTATTGCACTCTTTTTCCATTGACTAAGGTTTTTTCCCATTGGGTTTTCCTAGCAATGTTTTTAATGAGGCAATACTTGTTAAAGTTTATAAATTTGTATATAATGGATAGCTAAGGGGGAGTGTTATGAATAATAGATATCCTATTTTTAGATTATGCAACTACTCCACTCACCACTAGTAATTACTCTTTTCCCATTAACCACTGCCCCTTAGAATTAGCCATAATTGGTCATCTAATAGCTAAATATAACTTGTTTGTAACACTATAAATATGAGTATTCAAAGACTTGTAAAGACACATGGTTGAATAAGAATTATCACAATTTCCTGTCTACATTCTCTTCTCTACTTTTTCTTTCAATTTTACTTTGTTCTTTACTTGTTATCTTTACTTTCTTTCCTATAAGTTTATAACACGTGGTATTTTATTAATTTTGCTTTATTATTTATGTGTTATAATTTAAACTCAAAGGCGTGCAATAGAGAGTGATATAGTGTTGTTTAGAAATAAACATTATATAATGTTTGACTGCAATTACTTATCAGTCAAAATTTATATGAATTTAGAGAGAGTAACTTTTATGAGCTTGTCCATCTCTGCTATTCCAATATTTTAATGGGCAACTTTGATAAGAACTAATAATTTAGGATCAAATAAATTACTATGTCTTAAGTCATATGAAATGAAAAATTGAAATTCTCATCATTATTAATTATTATGAATGGATCTTGTGGTCAACTTTGATAAGAATTAGTAATTTACAATCAAATAAAAACTAAAAAGTTATGAATTTAAAAAATAGTAGTCACATATACTTCATCTTTAATAACTATTAAGATATTCATGTTTTGTTAGTTGAGAATAATTGAAATAGGCAATATCATCATTTAATTTTGATAATCATTTTCAATGCTTGTGACAAGCATGATGAAGACTTAATTGAAAAGATTAGATATCATTTAGAAGAAAGCACTCAAACATTAACGACCAATACATGGACAGACCGACCTATAACTTGGAGTAGTTTAGGGTCAATGGTTGTCCATGTATAAAACATTATTAAAGCTGCTAAATAATGTTGAAGTCGAAGTATAGATCAAATTTGTATAGCATTTGTGTTCAATGTTGAAAGCAAATATATAAAATATCTTTTTTGCCATGGATAATCTGAATAGTGGTCTGCATGAATTGAATCTATTACCGTAAACACTTTAATGTTCTCTTTAACTATTTGAGCTACTCCATAATCGTTCATTCTAAAATCCTATTTAACCACTAAATCATTCTATAAAAATTAATTTTAATTTTTATAGTTTTAAAATTTAAAAACTAGCTAAAAAATTTAAAAATGGAAATTTATTTATTTTATTTTATTAAAAATAGACATTATCATTATGAAAGTAAATTGTTTATATGCCAATAATAATTATGTGCGATTATTTTTAAATGACAATATATAATTATCAGACATAAAATTACATTATTTATCTATAAATAGTTAACTGTGAAATATTTTAAAATTTATAGAATTATTAAAATAAATTTTAATTTTAAAAATCCTCCAATCTAGGGTCCATGTTTGACTTATAGTCATATATGCGTATGGTTCTCATGTTAAGTCCAGTCCAGTCCAGTCCAGTGGATTCAATAATTTCCTCAGCGTCCGTGAGTTGAACAAAAACATTTCTCTTTTCACTGACGGAATCTCCGGATGAAAGAGGCGAGACTGAGAGAGTCGTTGAGTTCCAAATCCTAAACTTTACTAACCTCCCATTAGCACTCCCAGATTTCAAATCAACCTCTAATCTCACCAAAATTTGGGTTTCAATGACCCCAGATTTGTAATCTGTATGCTAATCTACGGTGACCCATTTAGCCGCCTCAAGAACTAGTCATCATTTCACTGTGAAAACGTCTTCGTTTCAGGTATTCAATCTTGGGTTTTGGGTATTGTTTATTTGCTTTGTCGGTTCAAATCCTAATAGTGCCTTTTTAGGTTCTTGGTTGCTTCATTGTTTGTGTCTGGTCTTGGTTTGGATTTGCTTTTGTAGTATTATTTCAAGTCTCCCAAAATTTGGGGGAAGTTTTGATAGATGGGTCCAGTTCTCTTGTCATGAAACTTGATTCATTACAGTTTAGTTTGGTGTGGATTTGGAACTCTGCTCTGTAATGGTAGCCGGTAGGTATCTGGTAGCTGGGGTTTTAAGTTTTAAGTGAGATTTTTCCATTTTATATGGCTTCGATTAGAAGAACTTTGTCCCCTGTACCTAGACCTGGAACTTCAATGAATGGAGAAGCTTGTTCAGTTGGTTCTCCCCTGTCCAGGTCTTCACTATCTCCCCAAAACTACCCTCAATCAACTGGGCTGCAATACTCCTTGTTTAATACATTGGAGACTCAAGCTGCCATTCTTGGTATCTACTCTCCCCGATCTTCTAGATCGATCGACAAATCAAAACCAAAGGGACTGGATTGGAGGAGGGTGATGTTCCATTTCTTCTTGTGTTTTGTTCTTGGATTTCTTGCTGGATTTACCCCATTTGCCTCTAGTGACTTATCCATGAATGTCATGTCAAAATATCAAGCTTTCCAGTTTGATAGGATCTCCACAGGTGAAAATAGTTCGAGCAGCACACTTTCTATTCCATTGGAAAGTGAAGACACGAAGAGTAACCCAACCCAATTCGAGGGGCCAATGTATAATAATGTTTCTTATGAGGATTTGGATAACCATCTAATTGCTCAAGAATTAGAGCCTCAAAAGCTACTGATAATTGTTACCCCTACATCTGCTCATCCACTCCAATCCTATTATCTGAATCGTTTGGCACACACGCTGAAGTCGGTCCGTCCGCCTCTTCTATGGATAGTTGTAGAGATGTTCTCCCAATCAGATGAAACAGCTGATGTATTGAGGAGTACTGGGGTTGTGTATAGGCATATTGTTTGCAGTGAAAACTTAACTGATATGAGAGATGGAGGAGTTCATCAAAGAAATCGAGCGCTGTCTCACATTGAAACACACCGCCTTGATGGAATCGTTTACTTTGCTGATGAGAATAACATCTATTTGGTTGATCTATTCGAGAAAATGAGGGAGATCAGGTACTCTTGCTATTATATACTATTCATACGTGTAGCTGATGTGTTATTTGTTAATGCTTATAAAATACTTTCCTTCTTAGCATAGGCATTAGTGAGGGTGGACTAATATTGACAATAGACCTTCGTACTTATTTTGGGTTCTGTTTTTCTTCTTCAATTTCAATATAATTAAGTTGGGTGATTTCTGGTTCATAACAGATCTGTCAATAAAAGCTTTTCATCTTCCGTTTCCTATATATTATAGAGTTACCTCATTCTGGTACATGTGCTTTTAGGTTATATTTTTTTTTGTATAGTATCCTCTGTACAAGATTAATATGAGATAACTATTTATATCTCATGAAATATTTGTGTAAGGGACGATAAACCTAACTTGAATCTCCATATTGATATGATATTGTCCACTATGGGCATACGCTCTCATAGCTTTGTTCTTGAACATCTCCCAAAAGGACTCATATTAATGGAGATGTTTGTCCTCTTTTATAAACTCAAGATCTACACTTATTTAATCAATGTGGGATTACTACTTTGTTTGTATTCCCAACAATTTGTTTGCTCTGAATATATAGATTCCATCAATATACAGATTCAAAAGATTAACATTTATCAGGAAGCGACTATCATGGAGTGGCTCAAGTGGTCAAAGAGGGTTTTGGGATGCTTAAGGTGATGGGTTCAATCCATGATAGCTACCTACCTAGGAATTAATTTCCTACGGGTTTCCTTGACATCCAAATGTTGTAGGGTCAGACGGTATGTCCCGTGACATTAATCAAGGTGAACATTCCTCAGGAAACACGAGGCTATCATGGCCAGATGTTAGTTCCTTCCAACTTAGCATATTATTTTAGCCACATTCATACCTAGACAGTTTTCTTTCCTAGAAATTAATAGGAAACAAAATTTTACTTTACCTCATTACTATTCTCTTTCTCTGCATGTACAGGAAGATATTGTCTTAGTACCTATTACAAACTATTCGTTTATTCTTAATGTTTAAAGAGTGAAATTATTTTTCACTCTAATGGGCGGCCTCGTTGGTAGATGCTCCAAGGTATGCTTCCTTGGAGGTCTCAAATTCAAAACTCAAGAGTGAGCGTAAGTGTAAAGTTCCTTGTTGTCTCCCATCCTTGAGATGGGCATGGGTGCTCCTGAATATGTAGTGGGGCGACGCTCTAATTCCTAGTTACCAATAAAAAAAGAGTGCAATTATTTTTCCTATCCAAAAAAGAGTGAAATTATTATTCTTTCCTTTTAGTTTTTCAAAAACCTGTTGCTAGAAATCTCTTTGGGTAGGCTGTGTATAGTCTTTGCATCATTAATATCTACATCTTTCATCTCATGAATGCCGTTACAATTAGTTTACGTTAAAATTTTTATTTGTAGACGATTTGGAACTTGGCCGGTGGCCAAACTAATAGGGGGTTCAAGTAGATCCATTCTGGAGGGCCCCATTTGTAATGGAAGTCTTGTAATTGGATGGCATATCCATAAATCAAGTATGAGACTCCGCAGGTTTCATGCTGAAATTTCAGGCTTTGCTTTCAATAGCACCATACTTTGGGATCCAGAGAGGTGGCGTCGACGCACTTTAGAACCTGTTAGGCAGCTTGACACCATCAGAGATGGCTTCCAAGTTAGTTTCTATTCTCAATCATTTATAATCCACTTCAATTGCTAGTACGGTGATGGTAATGAATTATGTGACTTGAAAACCAGTATGAGAATTATCATGGACCATGAGCTAAAGATTGGGGGGAAAATACTTCAGATAGCAGAAGAAAGACTTGAAGTTCTTTATATTTTGCATTCTATTGTGGTCTATGATCGCATGCTTTTGGGCCTTTGCGAAGTAGAAAAGAAATACACATAATTGAGTAACAAGTAGTATCTAAAACGGTTTTTTAATTCTATGATAGAGTTTGCTAGCTAATTGATTCATTGGATACTCGTAGAACTGAGCTGTATTTCTATGTTTCTTGTTTCTTCTTTTTGATTTGAAACGGATAACAACCAACAAAATTGAACTTTCAACCTAAAGGCCTTAGAGGTATCCCCTTAGCCTAAAAGGCCTTCAATCTAAAGGGAAAGGATAGAGGTAAATTTAATTATATCAATCAACACTGTGGGTTTGGAAATTCTAGAAATCTCCTACAAGTAGAATTCAATTTTTAATTGGGTAGGCACCTGGAGACATCGAAGGAATGGAGATACGGGAGATGTCTACAAATTAATATTACAGGTGAGTCTCGAACTTGAGACTTTGAGGGGAGCACACCTTCAAAGCCCAAGTCTTCGACGATTGTGTTACCCCTTGGAGATGATTCTCCAGCTTGTTTTAACAGATAAAAAATTCTGAACACTGAGTAACTCTAAGGATGAAAGTAGATAAAGTCTTCCATAGTTTTCATATTTGCCTTTCCTTATAACTGGTATTTGTCTTCTTTATAAACTGGCAACTAATGGATTTGTTCTTTTAGGCAAGCTACTTCATTGAACAAATTGTGGAAGATGAAAGCCAAATGGAAGGCTTATTGACAGACTGCTCGAGAATCATGGTCTGGAATGTTGATTTTAAACCATCAAGCACAGTTTATCCTCACAAATGGTTCATGACGAATAATCTAGATGTCACTGCTTATCTTACATGAGATTTAAGATCTGAAAAGGTGAGTACTTGAATCTCTTTTTTTTTTTTTTTTATTGATTATTGTCGTAGCTAACTTGTCAATGAATGACTTTTTTTGATTCAATTGAGTGGGAAAATGAACAGAAAGAGACCTATTGGATTTTCAAGTGTTACATAACAAATCTAGTGGGGCCATTTAAAATCCTTTACATTCTCTTTTATCTCCTACTCCAGACCTACTTTCAAGATCAATATACAGAAAAATCACCTTTTTAAGATGTTTGAAATCTAGCTGATTTCTTTTTGGCCCATATGGACTTTCAAAAGACTCAACTTATATTGGATTTGAATTTCAGATTATGTACAAAACTTTACTATGATGGTGTCCCCATGTCATCCAGAAAAAGATACATTGTCACAGCATCTTGATCAGCTCAGAGGCCTTCTATTGCTCAGCATTATTTTTCAGATTGTTTCTCCTGCGTACGAATTGTTCGGCACTCTTGGTGAGAGACATGAACGGTGCGCCTCTTGCTAGCATTTTTCTAACATATTCGATTGAACATTTAGCTTATGTAGCTAAAGCAAGCTTTTACTTTGCCCAAATGGCAAAGTGTATGGAAAGTAGTATTGTTGTAGTACAATTCAAATATTGGTATCCTTTTCTTTTAAAGGACATTTAATGATTTGATGTTGTACAGAAGGACTTAGCTGCATTTTCCTTCCATCGATAGGGATAGATGCTGAGAATGTAATTGGAAAACTGTCCCTTAAGATTCAAAGAGACGCTTGAAGACAACCGACTTCGAGTTCATTTTTTTCACCAAAAGTTAAAGCAATTTTGGATGACTGGTTTTAGCCGTCAAACTGGATTTCTTTTGCTTTCAAGTTATTTATTTGGTGAAGGCATTTAACATTCTCTTTATAAAACACTACAGAACAACTCAAAATTAATGGAGAGGCTAGAAATTTATCAGATCATTCAATTTGATATGATGGGTTCTAATTTTTATCATTTAGTTTCATAATTTTACTCATGACCATAAAAGTGGAGATGTTTGTGTTTATGTCTAGAACAAATCAAAAGTTATGATTGGTTAAAATTTGCCTCTTCAGAAATTGCAGGTTCTTAACGCTCAGAAAATACTGTAACCAGATTCCTTCTCTTGCTCTCTTTTGTGGCAAACAAGAATATACAAGGATTTGCCTTGCTCTGCAATCCTATGAAATTCTCCACCTCAAACTCAGTTCCCTCTTCCTTATTTCAATTTCCCAAGCATAGCATGGAGTGCCAGCCACTCCATTCTCATTCCTTTCCTCAAACTTCAACTTTTAACCATTACCAAACTGGTTTTTCCAAAGATCACAGAAGCCGAACCGAATCAAACCGATGGTTCCCAATTTGGATCTGATAGCTCTAGCTTGTCTCTATGGATCCTCCATCGCTCTCATTCTCCTCATTGTCATCTTCATCGTCCTGGTTGTGTTCTTTCTATCATCTTCCCTCGCTCTGTTTTCAGTATTTGTGGGGGACTTGTGTGATGCTTACTCAGTTTTGTATCTGTATTATGAAGAAGTGAAAGCTGTAATTGAATTGAGTGTTTGTGTAATTGTGTGTGGGTTAATGGGGTTTGGCGTTGATGTTGTTTTGGCTGTAAAGTCTTTTGTCCGACAGCAAAGTCAAAGATTTACCATTAGACTTTCACAGAAGAAGGTAAAAGAAAAATGGAGAATTGGCATGCATTGCAAGCTATGAATGAATGTTCACCACTTTTAAGAAACTCTCTCTCTCTCTCTCTCTCAGTAATAATGATCCTCGTGCTTGAGCTGACTCTGGTTTCTGCTGTCATCATCGCCATTGGCTTTTCTCAAATTATGGATCTAACAGGATGGTGCCGCTACACTAAATTCTACCCTATTCAAATTCTGTTCTTTTGATGTACATCCAAATATTTTGTTAGGATAGGAAAATAAAGGGGCATTTTTTTTTTCTTTTGTTGAAATTCTTGTACCCAATTGAATTTAACCTTATTTTTGCAATTTTTTTGGCTGGATATAATCTTTATAGTTTTTTAGTACAATAAATGTGGGCATGAGCATCCAATATTTTAGATATGCTAGTCTTTGGATGATTTTTATTATTAATCACAATTTTCCTTTTGAGTTGGAACCTTTTGACAGAAAGATACATTTGGGAGTTGAAACATAGATTAAAACATTGGGAGTTGAAACATAGATTAAAACATTAATAAACTCTTTAACAAAGTTTCTAATAAGAACGGAAATTCAATTTAGATTTCCACATTGATATGATATTGTTCATTTTAGAAATACATCATTAGGATTATGATGTCAGTTTTACCAAAAAGGTATCATATCAATAAAAATAGTTGTCATCACTTATATGATTGTGATCTCTTTTCATCTAACCAATATGTGACAATTTTGTTTATATCCCAACCGTTTCAACATCTTGTGGTGTGGGGTTTCAATTCGCTAATTGTTTAGTTGATCATTGGTATGCTTTTTTTTTTATTATTTAAAAAATTTCAATTGGTATGCGTTTTTACTAATTGAGAAATTTGAAAACATTTTAACAAATTCAACTATTTTAATCTTTGATTCTTTTTGTGCTATAAATGTTTTGAACCATTTTCTGTCTTTTTCACAAAAATAAAAACTTCAACATAAATGGATTGAATTATTCTTCTACTCAAAGAAACAAAAGGAGAAAGATATTGCTGTGTTGATGACTATTGCGAATGTCAGTCATGCTTGGTTCCTTATCAATGCATCATTTTCATTTAAGTATACCTTTTAATCAGTAATAAATATAATAATAATCTTATTAAAAAAACTATAAACTGGAGTGGCATCTCAAATAAATTAAGGGGGGAAAATGTTTGATTTGATGATAAAACTAATGCTTGTTGTTGAGTGCCTAAGATTCAGGAGGCACTAGGGATAGTGCACTATATAACACTTTCATGATTATCCATAACAGCAGCAATTATGAAAGTAGCAAAGTGCAAAGATGGCTTCTCCCATGGTGGGTCTCATGTTTCTTCCTCACTTTACTCCCATTTTGTATTACAGAGAGACCCCATCCTTGGGATTATCATTATGATTATCATAATTATTGATCATCATTACCTCTTAAACAAGCCAAAAGGTATGGGCAAACCAATTCATTACCCTTTTACCATTTTTAAATTTTGCACAGGCTCTGTTAAAGCAAGTATATTCTGTTGGTATGTGGCATAAATGTACATCTATCAATCATCAGATGTTTTTGTACAGTAAAAGTTCAGGCCCTGGAAAAAAGAAAGATGGGGTTTTCTTTTTCTAGGCTATCTTTGACCCTTTTTGCAAATGCAGGCTAACTGTTCGACATAAGTTCATACACACTTTACTTTACTTTTAAGTGAATAATAGTATGTGGTTGATCGTGGAGAATAGTTTATAATAAAGAAACAATTGGGATGAGAAGGGAGAAGAGTTTATTTATTCAAAGGTCACAAATTTTAGTAAAATAGTCGAAGTGCACATAACTTGGCTGAACAATATTGCACTACGAATACTTGGTACAAGAGTCTAAGGACGAAGCCTTCAATGGGAGCTCAAGAGCAACACTCCAAAAATCTAGAAAATATGTAAATCCCGTTTTATACTTTTGTATTGGGCTTTTATGTAATGTATTAGGTTTTTATTTGAGGTGTATTATATTAACTTTCCTAAAATCCTTACTTTTTCACCAAATTTTTTATTCTTTATCTCTTATATAAAACATTATCTCTTTTATGCTCGAAGTCATAGCTCACACAAAGTTAGTGAACCATGAATCAGTGTATTCTTTTCTCGGGTTCTTTAATTCTGAATGGTTATTTACCATTCTCATAACACTGCTTGCTCAATTCTGTTCGGTGTAAATTTAATGGATGGAGGAGACCCACATGTACAAGATTTCTTACTTTACATTGCAGTAAAGTTGATGAAGGACAGAAATGGGGACCAATTTATGGCCATGTCAGTTTAAGTGGAAAACAAAAGCAGCAAAAACAAATACACTATCGACCTTGAAATGGGGACTTATTTTAATACATATTTATAAAATTCGTGTCCTGTTTTTGGCTTTCACTTTCCTCAATAAAGTAAGAGAATCTTGAAACTCGGGTCCCAAACATTACTTCCATTTCATCATTCTCTGTTAAATACCCCAACTGAACCTCCATAGTTTCCTCGGTCTTTGTTTCTTTCTGTGAAATGAGAATCTGAAGACTGAACCAATAAGTCATGCTCATCCCTCTTAGCTCAGATAAGGAAAGTAAGGCCATGCATAGTCACTTCTCTTGACATTTCTGTAATCATTTTCTTGGCTAAATGTTATAGAGAGGCCAAACTAGAGCAGTGATTACTTGTCTGTTTGTGTGTGTTGAAATGGTTTCAGTGAGTTCATGTTTAGCTAAATGTTCATCCACTCGGCTGGAGAATATTGATGAAAATGGGCCTGCAAGTTGGTTGCCTGGTTCATGTGTTTTACCTGAAACTCCCATTGAGTCCATGGAGTATCTTGGCAGGTCTTGGAGTCTTTCAGCCAAAGAGCTCTCCAAGGCTCTTTCCACTGCTCATGATTGTCCAAGTCATGTTCAAAATTCAGTGGTTGGCTTTCTTAGTGCTGAAGCTCATGATTCAAATTCCACTGTCTTGAGGGAACCAGTGAGATATACTCTTTTCAACTCTCTTTTTAAGTGATGTATCGTTTATGTTTACAGTATTTGTTTGTATCTAGCAAAAAGCCAAAAGATCCTCATGAGACTGTGATACCAAAATGCTAATGTGGAATGTTTTCTCGTTCTATAAACATCATGCAGATACATATAAATTTAAAATTTTGTTGTTAAGTGTAGCAAGTAAAGAGCTCCCTCTTGCTAAAGCTATACATTTTGTTAAATTGGTCACTTTCTTAATGTTTACAGCTTCTACTTCCACACTTATCCAGTGGAGATAGTCCTCCTGCTTCACCAAGAGGAAGTGACGAAATGAAGGTACGTTATTTTGAATCTCTGCAGCCCACAATTGGAGCACACACAACAGAGGAAACAAAAATTCTGTAAACGAATTAGTCCCCTAGAGGCGATCTCGTTCGTAGTGGCTTGGGGTCTGCAAGGTATGCTTCCTGGAGGTCCCAAGTTCAAAACCTACGAATGACTCATAAGAACTTAATAGCAAAATTCTTATGGCTTCTGGATCTGCAGCATGGAACCCATAAATAGGTAGTGGGACGAAACTCTGATTTTCGGTTATAAGAAAGAAAAAAAAAACTGTAAAGGTATTAGTTTTTGGTGGGGAGTCTCTCAAATGCATGTTACTTTGAGCAGGAACTATTGTTACTTCACCAAGCATTGAATCCAGAGTTTCTTTCCAATCAACAATTACTTGGAAATGGGGTATGTCACACTCTTTCTTCAAAACACATATATGGGAAAAAGAAGCAAGGTCTATCATATTCATGCTTTTTTTTTCTCTGTTGCAGATATACAAGAGCATATTAAGAGGGAATAAAACATTGGGAAGGTGGATGAAGGATCAAAAGGAGAGGAAGAAGCAGGAAATAAGAACACAGAATGCTCAATTACATGCAGTTGTATCTGTGGCAGGTGTTGCTGCTTCAGTAGCATCATTTATTGCAACCCTGGTGTCAAGAGAAACATCATCTGATAATAATAATAATAATCAGAAATGGCCTTCAAAGACATCAGCAGCAATTGCTTCAGCAGCTGCTCTGGTCGCATCTCATTGCATAGAGATGGCAGAGGAAATGGGAGCAAGCCATGAGCATATCTTGAATGTTGTTAACTCTGCAATTAATGCTAGAACAAATGGAGATATCATGACCCTAACAGCAGGAGCAGCAACAGGTTTTGCTAAGAAAACTTCATAAACAACTAATACTAAGGACTGATGAAGCATAATGCAACATACTTACAAGATTTGGTTACTAGTGCAGCTTTAAGAGGAGCTGCAACTCTCAAGACAAGGCTTGAGAAAGGGCTGGGAGGTACAAACTTTGGGGTGGGAGAGGATAAGGTTGAAGAAGAGGGGAAAGAATCAAACATGATGATAGCAGTCAACTATGTTTCCAGAGGAGGAGAGCTTCTCAAACGCACAAGGAAAGGTATTGGTTGCAACGAAAAGTACAAATTTGGGACAGTTAGCCCCGTGCGATAACCATTTGAGTTTTGAAATTTGAGCTTGCTTTTACTCCAACAGTCTACAAAGATGTTCATATTTTCTAAATGAAGTACTTAGAATCATAATCAATTTCTAAAAACTAAAACAAGTTGTTGGAAGCTACGTTTTTTGGTTTTCAAATATTGATTTGGTTCTTAAAAACAAAGATCTAGATGTCAAAGTAAGGAGGATTATATAGTTGTAGAATTAATTTTCAAAAATCAAATGGTTATCAAAAGACCAAGTAAGCATTTTTAGCTTGAATTTTGTCACAAGTTGTCAAATTCTGATGTTGCTTTCACTGAGATTAATAACTTGGTGGTGGCAGGGGTTCTTCACTGGAAGCAAGTTTCTTTCAACATAAATTCTAATTGGCAGGTAAGACAACAAATGGTTGACAAAGTCACATTGAAGTTGAAGCCTGTTAGATAGATCAACTGATGAAGTTTGTGCTTTCTATTTCCATTTTACAATAACAATCTTTATACTCTGCTAATCTTATCTTCATCAACATTCTTGGAAATAAGTACTTAGAACTCAAAAGTAGAGTCTGTTTATATTCAGGTTGTGGCAAAATTAAAAAGCAGGCATATGGCAGGAACATTTACAAAAAACAAGAAATGTAAGACAAAGGTTCAGTCACACAACAAATCATCTCTGCAGTTTCCTAAACAACATCTATACTGATGAATTATGTTCTGTTTCAGGTATAATCTCGGGTGTGATATGTGATGTTGCGGAATGGCCCGGGCGGGAAAGGGAATCGAATGGCGAGCAAAGGGCTTACTTTGGGATAGTAACAACAGATAGAACAATAGAGTTTGAATGCAATGGAAAAGGAGAAAAACAGATGTGGATTGAGGGGATACAGTATATGATGAACTTTCGTGCCTACATGAAATGATTCTAACCTTAAAAAAATGCTCATTATCAAACATTGGAATAAAATGAAGCTGCTTTCTATAACATAATTTCTGAATAATTCCATTAACAATTCTTTCAAGTCTTAGCCTTAATAGTTTCTACAAACAATGAAATGGGGGTCTTCAAGTGATCATTTTTCATCAACTAAAATGAAGTAATGAATTGTTCTCTTGAAATTTGAAAATGGGTAAACATAAATGTCTTTTATTTTTCTTCTTTTCAAAGAAAGATATGCTGTTTAAAATATAATATCCCAACAGTTGGAAAAACATTGTAGCAGCCCAACCATATTCGCTGTTGAAAGGCCCCATAAATAACTCAGTACACTGGTATACAAGAAACTAATCTGTTTTTGTTTTTTGTTTTCCAAGTTTGATCATTGAATTTAAGTTGGTAAACTTATGGAAAAACGTAATTGATCTCCACATGTAACGCCAATCAAACTAAAATTCTGAAAATTTGAATGGGTGTTGATATCAAATCTGATAAATGTTAAAAAAAAAAGAAAAGAAAAATCCCTTGTGTGATTTCTTTTAGTTCTGTAGATGTCAACCTACATTAAACTCCCAAAAAAAAAAAAACATACATCCCACTTTTCTATAACCAATGGAAAATTTGTCATCCATAAGTTTTGATTGTATTTATCATGAATAGTATTAATAGAACAGCTTTAGTTAATAACACACATCATTTCATTAATTAATTTTGTAGTACGCAACACCAATATTAAGAATTAGGAGATTGAAATATGTGACTTTTAAGTCGAAAATACGTATCAACGAACAAAATTTGAGTATTTGATAAAAGTGTCTAATAAATACTTTCCACAATTTGTAATGATAATAATGTGTCACATAAATAATGTAAAGTATATAAAAAAATGAATTAAAAATTCTATAAAAAGATGATAATTTTTCTAATGAGAGAGATGATACATTAAAAATTAGATACATTATTATCTTCATACATTGTGGAAAGTAAGTATTAGGTACTTCCTAAGTACCCAAATAATACTCTTAAAAAGTTTAGCAATCAAAACTTTAAGTAAAATTTAAATATTAAATACACACAATACAAAAACTATTAACAAACCTAAACATAATTAACTAAGTGGATATTCCACATGATTAAAAGTTAACCTTATTTTTGTATATTCGAAAATCACCTTCACCAACCAAAAAGACGAAATAGCAAAAATTTGAAAGTCAAAAGTAGTTAGCATGAAGCTTTTTCTCAACCCAAGAAGGAGACAAGACAGGATTCATATCATAAAAATTGTTAATCTTCAAATCATGATCCTCAAACTCCACACTCTTCTTCTCCACCTTCACTCTCCACACCTTAAAAGACTGATCCAAACTCCCACTATAAACCAAAAAGCTCTTCTCCATAACTTCCAAACTCCCAGCCAAACATCTCACTGGTCCTCTATGCCCATCCAGCACAGCCAAACACTCATGATAGCACCCCCCGCCCCGCTCCTCCTTCCTCCATATCCTAACCGTCGTGTCTTCGGACCCGCTCAACACCAACCCCTTCCCCCCCTCCACCACAGCTAAACACAGCACTCCAAATCTGTGCCCTTGCAAGAACCCCCCATGGTTATACCTATAAGACTGCTTCTCCTTCTCCCAAAAGTTGATGGTTCCATCCGCGGACCCAGAGTAGAGAAACCCTGCATCCGCGACCACAGCATTAACCGGGGAGGTTTGGAACTTGAGTGTCATGGTGAGGGTGTGGGAGTTATCGCGGTAGAGGCGGCGCCAAATCTTGACGGTGGCGTCGGAGGAGCAGGTGAAGAGACAGCCGTCGGATTGGTTGAGGGTAAGGGAGTTGACTTTGTCGTCGTGGGCGAGGAAGGAGTCGACGCATTTGCGGTCGGAGATTCGCCAGACCTTGACGGTTTTGTCGTGGGAGGCCGTGTAGAGGAGGTCTTGTGCATGGTAATAAGCCATGCAGGAGATTGTGTCTTTGTGGAGATGAGATGTTTCGGTTAATTTGGAGAATACGAGGAATGAGGTTTTTTTGGGAAGTGAACAGATTTTTTTTGATGTCATGGTTTCTGATGCTGCTGTGAAATTCCATACGCGGATTCTTTGATCTCTGTGTGAAGTGAACAACATGTTTCCTGATCATTCAAATGAAATCAATCACTTAAATTCATCAATCCAATCCAAGGGTTTAGTTATAAGTTTGCTCTTTTTAAGTTTAACAACTTAGTTATAAGATTGCTCTCCATTGAATTTTTTTCTTCAATTCTCTATTTTTACATATATGTTTAATAAAATATATATAGGAAAGTTTACATTTTTAGTTCTAAGTTTGGTATCTCGTTTCAATTTGGTCTCTATATTTCAAGTTGAACAGTTTTATGTAATAATGTTCACTTATCCGGATGAAAATTAAAATAATTACTTTATTAATATATTGCAATTTAAAATTAGTTTAATCAATATTTTAGTAAACATTACCTTATGTAACTAATGATTAGTTATCTCAAAGACTTAAAAATAAGAATTATTGAAATGTTAGTGATAAATTATTCAATTTTAAAATTTAGAGTTCAAATTTAAACTACCTCAAGCTTAATTAAAACCGAAAAAGTATTTTCCTCAAAGTGTATTAGTTGAGTTTAATTAATGTTTTTTTGGGAGGGGACCACAAATTCAACATAGAGAGTACTATGACTAAATAAGATGAGAACCAAATACCGAATTTTTAGGATCGAACTGCTATCATAAAGTAAAATTGAATTACAACCAATCCCACACACCACCATTTCTTTCAATAAACTTTCAATAAATTGTACTACATCTAAATGAAGTCGACTACAATAAGTATATGTATGTGTATAAAATACATTTGGTCGTATTTACTATAGTTTGCAATAAAAAGTTTCATTAGGTGTAATGAGGTCTTTTACTAATGTGTATGAATAAATTGCTTCAGTTTAGTTTAGCCGTAATGGATATTTGAGTGTAAACTCGAATCCCAAAAGGTTAAAATCCTATTTTAGTCCCTCAAGTATGAGTGTAGTTCTATTTAGGTCCTTGGACTTTCAAAAGTCCAAATTTAGTCCTTCAACTATGAACAAAGCTTGAAAATCATCTTTCACGTTAAAAAAAATTAACGGACGTTTAAAAATCACCCCTCATCTTCACCAGCCGTCTGTTCCGACAAGGGGAAAGAAAGAGGAGTTGTGAGCTTTACCAAACCAAAATTTCACCTCGTTCCTTCATCGTAAAAGTGGTTTTTGCCGATTTCTAGGCCCAAATTAAAATGTATATATATCTTTCATTTTATCATCAATTCAGTTTGAATAGAGATCAGAGAGCAAAGGGAAAGGAGTTTAAGAGTTAAGAAGGAGAGTAATCTTTTGTTGTATTCAATGCAGGTTGTTGATACAATTGAATGCTAAAGACGAACAGCCAAGGGAGATTAAATACATTGATAAAGAAGATCAGGTAAAGGGGAAAATGATGAGGTATTGTAATGACTAATGAGGTATGGCAATGACTCTACCTAATCTCCTAAACACACATTCACCTAAACAGAGGGAAACGGAAAAGTAGGGACACGCGTGACACAGTTTCTGAGAGAACTAGCCGTTGGAACAGTGAGTTGCAACAGCCTCCCTCAAACGAGGATCGGGAAGGGACTGAAGATCGAGTTTGCACCGGAGAGCATTGAACGGCTGAGAAGACAACGGTTTTGTAAGGAAGTCAGCTAATTGATCATTGGAGTGGATATGACGAACCTCAATTGGTTGATTAAGAAGCTGATCACGGATGAAGTGTGCATCAATCTCAATATGTTTAGTACGGGCATGAAAAACGGGATTGCGAGCAAGAGCGAATGCAGAGATATTGTCTCACCACGTGATTGGAATGGCATTCAGAGGTGCACGAAGATCTTTAAGCAAGGAGCGCAGCTAGAGAATTTCACAAGCAACGTGGGAGAGCGCTCGATATTCAGATTCAGTGCTCGATCGAGCAACGACGACCTGCTTCTTAGAGGACCAGGTGATTAATGAGAAACCAACAAACACTCAGTAACCTGTAACAGACTTTCGATCATTAGGGGAAGCTGCCCAGTCTGCGTCAGAGAAACCAGTGATGGAGATAGTGGATGTAGGACGCAGAGTAAGGCCAACGTGCAGAGTGCCTTATAGGTAGCGTAGGATGCATTTCAGTGCTTTCCAGTGAAGAACCCGCGGTGATTGGTTGAACTGGCTGAGCTTGTTGATGCCAAAGGCTACATCAGGGCAAGTATGTTGTAGATAGTGTAGGGAACCAAGGATGCTACGGAATTGTTGCGGATCAGGGAGGATCTCACCATCAAATTGAGATAACAGCTTGCCATATATCATTGGTGTAGGTGCTGGTTTGATGCGTTGAAGTTTATGTTTAATAAGAATTTCTTGTATGTAGTTGGCTTGCTACAGAATGAGCCCATCTGGGATGCGTGTGACCTGAATGCTAAAAAAATAGTGCAGGGGACCGAAGTCTTTGATGGCGAACATTGTCTAGAGTTTATTGGTGATGTGAGTGAGCAGTGTTGGAGAGGAGTTAGTCAAAATTAAATCGTCAACATATACTAGCAAGAAGACTGATTCAAAAGCACCGTGATAGATGAACAATGAATGATCAGCAGATGATTGAGTGAATTGGAGGCGAAAAAGGTAGGAGCGCAGTTCCTCGTGCCAAGCTCTCGGGGCTTGCTTGAGCCCGTAGAGAGCTTTGTTGAGCTTGCAGACATGTGATGGAAACTGAGGGTGGATGTATCCCTGTGGTTGAGGAGTATAGACCTCTTTTTTCAGTGTGCCATGAAGGAAGACGTTAGAGACATCAAACTGTCGAATGGTCCACTTCCATGAAAGTGCCAGGGTGAGAACAAGCCGGATGGTGGAAGGTTTGATTACTGGGTAGTATGTTTCTCCATAATCGTGTCCGGGAAGTTGCAGAAAGCCTCGAGCCACTAAACGAGCCTTGTAACGATCGATAGAGCCAGATGCTGATCGTTTGATTTTGTATACCCACTTAGTGGTGACGAGCTTTTGTGAAGGAGATGGAGGCACAAGAGTCCAAGTGTTGTTGTGCATAAGGGCTTGAAACTCCGAATTCATGGTCTCTTGCCATTGAGGAACCTCTTTAGCATCTTTGAAACTGTTGGGTTCCACTTGGGACCAGTCAATGTATTGAGTGAGACCACTGAAGAGACGGTTGGGCCGCACAACACTAGCCTTGGTCCGAGTAAGCATGGAATGAGTGTTCTGAGGCAATGATGTATTTGTCACTAGCAAGAGGCTGTTCCTACGACAAGCAACTAGGGACTGGATGGGCTCAGCTGGAGCAGAAGGAGTCGTTACGGCCAGGAATTCATCTAGATGCACCAATTCACAAGTTGTAGTAGTAGTCCTACCATCGGGAAATGTAGGTGGTGTGGATGGTGGAGGTGAACCAATATGAACTGATGGCAAGACAGTGGGGATTGGAAACCAATTGTAACTGCTTGTTGGAGGTTCAATGCTTTGTTCATGTGGGGCAGCTGGAAACAGTTGGTGATATGGGAAGTCTTCTTCGTGAAATGTTACATGTCTAGAAATGTAGATGCGACCACTTGCGCTGAGACACTTATAGCCTTTGTAGTGTTCATGGTACCCTATAAATAGGCATTTCTCTATGTGAAAATTTAGCTTGTGTGTCTGGAAGGGTCGGATTAACGGGAAGCAAGTAGAGCCGAACACACGTAGGGACTTGTAGTCTGGTATACGATTGGTTAATGTCTCGAGAGGAGACATATCTGCAAGCACAAGAGTTGACATGCGGTTAATTAAGTGAGTGGCTGAACTAAAGGCCCTCCACCAGAATTGTAGGGGCATGTGGGTTTGAGCAAGGAGTGATAGTCCAGTTTCTACAACATGTCGATATTTTCGTTCAATTCATCCATTATGTGCAGAAGTATAGGGGCAGGAGATTTGGACTGCAATGCCTTGTTGTTTAGCATGATTGATGAGTGTTTTAAACTCTCCACCTCTATCACACCTTATGGTTTTTAGTTTGCAACTATGTTGTCGTTCAGCCAGAGCTTGAAATTCAAAAAACACTTGCAGTGTAGCAGACTTATTGTGGAGTGGATAGATCCATGTGTAGCGGCTGAAATCGTCTAAAAATACTACATAGTACATGTATCCTTTGTTTGATGGGATTGGAGCAGGCCCCCAAAGATCCATATGAATTAGTTGCAATGGTTTTGATGTTTTTGAAGTAGATAAGTTAAAGGGCAGTTTGTGTGTTTTCCCATATTTGCAAGCTTCACAAAATACTAACTTTTCATTCCTTGGAACTGGAGCATTACATTTAGAGAGAATTTGACTTAAAATCCTAGCAGAAGGGTGGCCCAACCGTTGGTGCCAAGTCCCTTTAGTACATACAACAACAAAAGAAGATTTGATAGTATTTTCTGTCAAATTCTTTGTTTCATGAGGATGAGAGGGCTTCAGTGCTTGATGTCCTTCCAAAATACCAGCTCCTTGAAGTCTACTAGTGGAATGAGGATACTGAGTAGCAGCATCCTCAAAATGAACCCTGTAGAGCCTGCGGTCAAGCCTTCTTATAGCTCTTATTTCCTTGCTGCCCTTGGCCTTGATAATACAAACAAGATTATTAAATTCAATAGTAATTGCATTATCTCTGGTTAGTTTAGAGATGTTGATTAAGTTCTTTGTTGTTTTTGGAATATAAAGAACATCTTTCAATAGTAGTGTTACTCCATTTGTCTTAAGAGGACTATCTCTTATGCCAAGAATGGGAACTCTAGTTCCATCTCCATTTAGTACATATTGATTACCTGAGGATTCTCCATGTAGGTTGAGTTGCCTCAGGCTAGAGGTAACATGGTCAGTAGCTCCACTGTCTAGAAACCACCTTGGATCTTGCAAAGTTTCGAGATAGGCCATGAGGGCTGTTTCAGTGTAGGGCCGTGAAGGTCGGTCTGCAGGTGTGGAGAGATATGGAACAGAGTTTCTCCTTGGTTCATATCGATAAAAACAGACTGATGCCTCGTGGCCTAGTTTCTTGCAGATTTGACAGACCACTTTGTTGTTAGGGGAGGACCTCCCTTCATTTTTTCACTTGCCTCATTTTCCTTTTTGATGCTGGTTGTTGTTGTAGTTCTGATAATTTCCACGTTGGTTTCCTCCTTCCTGAGTACTTCCTTGAGAGGAACTTCCATTCTTGAAGCTTGACAGATTTGTTTCAAATGTTTCTTGAGACGTTTCTGAAGAGACTGAGTTAATAGATGTCTGACTAAGAGAGAGTTTACCTTTTAGTGCCTGAAGTTTTTCCTGTCTCTGGTCGAACGAGATAAGTTCCTGCTGCAAACTCAACCAGGTAATGTTTATGCTTCTTAGAACATGGACAATAGGATTGTATTCCTCATCTAGGCCAGCAAGAACATATGAGATCAGGTCTCTTTGTTCCATGGGCTTCCCAGTAAGAGTCAGCTTGTCAAAATATGACTTCATTTTTTTTAGATAGTCCTCCATCTTCGATTTCCCTTTCCTGGTTTGTTGTAGCATCTATCGGTTGTGATCTTCTTGTGATCGAGAGTAATGACCACAACACTCTTCTATTGCCTTCTAGAGAGCAGCAGCAGTTTCACAACCCATCACCTGAGTTTCCATTTCAACAGACATTGAGTAGTACAACCAACTCAATAACAGTTGATCTGCGACATCCCACACATCTGCTTCAGGGTCTGCACATAGTATTCCTTTTGAGTCATCTTCTAAAGGAGGGATGGAGATAATTCCGCTTGGTCGAGGAATGGATCCATTGAGATACCCCATGTATCTTATAATGTTTCAAGAGTGGTATGATCACACTTTTCCATAGCAGAAAATTATCCATGTTCAGTTTAATGGATGTTGGCTGAGTCATCAGATTTGAACATCCTAAGTAGCCAACTGGAGTTCCATTGTGCTTGACGAGGATTTTTCCCTTGTCAGCTCTGTTGTCATAGGGATCATACTCTGCCTCCTTTGGTGGTTGTTGAGTCTGGGATTCAGTTGACATTTTGGATGAGCTAGTAGCTTCTCCTTTTACCACTTTTGGATCAGACATGCTCTGATACCAAGTTTGAATAGAGATCAGAGAGCAAAGGGAAATGAGTTTAAGAGTTAAGAAGGAGAGTAATCTTTTGTTGTATTCAATGCAAGTTGTTGATACAATTGAATGCTAAAGACAAACAGCCAAGGGAGATTAAATACATTGATAAAGCAGAATAGGTAAAGGGGAAAATGATGAGGTATGGTAATGACTAATGAGGTATGGCAATGACTCTACCTAATCTCCTAAACACTCGTTAACCTAAACAGAAGGAAACGGAAAAGTAGGGACACGCCTGACACAGTTCCTAGGAGAACTAGCCGTTGGAACAGTGAGTTGTAACAAATTCCTTTATTCCTGAGAACTGAAACTAGCATTTGTAGATTTTGGAAAATTGAAAAAAAAATAACATTAAGAAGGAATTTTGATTTGGAGATTTTGGGATTTCAGATAGTAAAATCAGCAGTTCCCCACAATTTATTGTCAACACACAAGAACTTGTGGTTTAATTTTCTTTTATCCATTTTAAATTTTTCCGTACACATCTGAGGTCCATGGAGTACAATAAGTTTGGTTAGGAAAATTGAAACTAGTGTAGGTGGCGATGGCGGATGCAGTGATATTGGGGGGTCGGAAACTTGGAGGATTCTTAAATGGTGAGGGGTAATTTGAATCTGATTTAGACTTGGTTTAACGAATAAATTAAACTTGAATCTGCTTTAGATTTGGGGATTTCAGGACCAGACTGCGAACTTCGTTCTTAAATTTTCTTCCTTAGGGTTCTTATTGGGTATCCAAGAAAGAAATTTGTCTGATGGGATGAGGATCATAATGGTAGTTCTTCAGCTCCGATTAGTGTTAGGTCAATTGCGATGAAGGTTTCTGTCGATACAACCTTCACATGGATGAAAGCTTGGTGAGAAAGGAGGAAATTCAGCGATGGAGATTTAATTTGAGATTTCCTCTTTCTTTTCCCTCGTCGGTCCAAACACAACCTAGTGAAGCTGAGTAAAAGTGAAGATATCACACACCATTTTTAACGTCAATTCCTTTTTTTTAACATCAGGGATGATTTTTAAGCTTTCTACATAGTTGAGGGATTAAATTTAAACTTTTCAAAGTCCAAGGACCTAAATGGAACTACACTTATACTTGAGGGACTAAAATAGGATTTTAACCTTTCCCAAAATTATAAATATGGTTGTTCAACTTAAAAACTATATATGTGTTTTAACTACACTTATTTCTTACATACATAACAAAAATCATACTTCAATTTTTTCATGTAGAGAGAATTATATTAAGAAAAAAAGTTAAATCCTAATTCACACCATTGTATCTACAAAAATGAAATGTTTCTAAATTCTATTCAAAACTGCTAACCCCAAATTAATTCAACTGTATTAGCAAACACTAATTCCAAGCTTAAAATTAAATATACCAGAAGCAGCAATGGCCCTGATTCCACCAGCGGCAGCCTTGAGATAGCCGCGGTCCATGCAATCGGGCTGTTTCCAGGCACGAACACGACAGCTATCAGAGCCCGTAAACACTACGCCCTTCGAAATAGCAATGGAGTATATATTGCCTTCGCCCCGATGCAGCGATGCTATGCAGTGATAAATCAACAGTGGTGAAGGCGATGGCGTTCGTAAAGGCGACAGAGTCCAGGGCGACTCAGGGCTCGGCGGAGGGATCATCGCCTTCACCACTTTCGGGACCTCTTCATCGCCCCACGAATCTTGGGACTCCGTTTGTGGCGTTGTGGTTTGTTTTTCTTTTTCATCGCTGACCAATAGGCTCAGCAAAGACTTGTTGGAGTGGAAGGCCATGGCGTTGCCAATGCATGGAAATGAAAGACAAGCAGCTATGAATTTAAGAAACAGCGATGCAAACAAGGAGTTGATGTATGAATTTGAGTAATTAATGTCACTTTTAATGGCTTCATTTACTGTGTATAACAAACAACAACTTGAAACGGATTTTTTTAATTTGATAGATTTGATGTTACGAAGAATGGGAACAATAATAAAAACTAAAAAAAAACGTGAAATAAAAAATAGGACGATTTACATGTTTCACTAACGTTATGTTATATGTTACGTCCACAAATAAAAGAGAAAAACTTCTTTATGTAGAAGGTAAAAATATAATCATTACATTAAGTGGTCGTAGTTTAGTGGTGAGAATTCCACGTTGTGGCTATGGAGCTCTGGGCTCCAATCCGAGCAACCACATTTTTAAACTCAATTATATATTTAGTACAAAATAGTTGAAGACATTTGGACATATGAAATTACACATAACTCAATTTTTTTAGTTTCACAAGAAGGCTGCTTAATCATCAAACACTAATTCACATACCCTTTTGCTTCTCATATAGACTATTTAACATGTTAAATAGTGTTTCTTTAAGTTCACTATTCCTTAAATGAATCTAAGTTATTTATTATTTGATTAATTACTTTGTTTAAGTTCCATGTCAATATTTATTGGAAATGAATTTATAGGCTAATTGAACCATGACTGGCTGGTGTTTTTCATAAAATAAATTAGGTGTTATCTTGCTTTTGGGACAAGAAAAAAAGCGATCTCTGAGGAATTTGTCAACTCAGCATTTATAATGGATTGAAATGAATTGCTATGGATTTGGTTGGAATAATAAAATATATTGAATTAGGTGCTTTTTTGGTAGTTAATGGCTCATTATTGTTGCTATTCTTATCTGTTCTCATAACCCCTTTATTTTGAACTTTAATGGGTGTAGGTATATTACGTACAGTTTCCATCTTTGAAAAGATGAACTCACCTTTTTTTTTTCTAAAAAAAGTAAACGAAAATAAGGTTAATTCACTTCTGATTGTTTTGTTTTGTGAAAATGGTTAAAAACTTTATGTAAAATTTTCTTAGTTCTATGAAAGTGCTAACAAGTTTTCATAGTGGTATTGATCGAAGAATATTTGGCTGAAAGTGAGATATAAAAGTATTATTAGTGAAAAGTTACGAATTAAAATATCATTTTGATTTATGTATTTCATGATTTATTCTAATTTAATCTTTGTATTTTTAAATATGATTGAATTTTCAATAAATCTTTTTTAGATGATATTTTCAATGAGTCTTAAATTGATTTTCTAATAAATTTAAAGTTAATTTTAATTCAATAGTTCAATAATAATTTTAATAATAATAATAAAAAAAACTTGTTTGAACATATTTTTAAAGATCACATAGTTAAAAACTTTCTTAATGAAAATCATCTTATAAAAAATTAATGAAGAGTACTTTTAATGAAAATAAACAAGATAGACTTCGTACAAAATGTTTCAAAACTTTATAGAGGATACCTTTTAATAATTAGCAAAGATCACTCTTAGGTTGTACTGAAAATAATTGGACTCTCATGATTTCAATAAATAGACTAATATTGAATTAAAATAAAAAAGAAGGTTCAAACTGTACCCACTAAAATGATATATTAACCAAAATTTCAATGAGATCCCTACAATATGACTAATTTTGATTTGGAAATCTCTTGATGCCTCATAATAACAATAGATTTAAATTTAGTAAATTCTTTGTACTTTCTCATGTAATAAAACACAAAACTGGAGTCCCATTTAAATTAGAGAATTTGTGGTGGATAGTCATTTTTAGAAAAATAATTATAAATTTGGTCATATTTGAAAATATTTGGAAATCTATTTTTTGTTTTAAATTTAATTAATAATATTTTTCATTAATACCTAGTATACCCTTGTTCTCATCTTCTTTTTTCCCTTTATTCCGTCTACCCCACTGTTACGCAGCCACTTCGGTGGATATAGTTTTTTTTTCTTTTTCAAGTCATATTTCATTGAGGGTTTGTGATGTCCACATGGTGAATTACTATTTTTTAACTTATTTTTATTATATTTTTGCACAATTTCTTAAAAATATAAATTAATTACATTTAATCTATTTTTCAAACTTTCATGATTTACTTTACTTTTTTTTGTCCGTTTCGAATTCTCGTTTTTACTTTATTCTTTATTTTTTTTTTCTAATTATTATTGGGTGAATGTTACTTTTGTTGGTTTGGAATGTCAAATTGTGTAAGATTGAGAATTTGTAATTAATGAACTATTTTAATAAAATAATTACAAATGTGGTCAAATTTGAAAATATTTGCATCTATAGTTATAAATACAATTCAATTTTGTATTATTAGTACTTACTAATACAGTATTACATTATTAATATAGTATTATATATCATTAATACAATATGAACTATTATAACAAAATAATTACAAATATAGTCCAATTTGAAAATATTTGCACCTATAATTATGAATACGTTTCAAAATATTGTAGTATTAATACTCATTAATACAATATTATATATTATTAATATAGTATGAACTATCATAACAAAATAATTACAAATGTAGTCAAATTTGAAAATATTTGCATCTATAGTTATAAATACAGTTCATAGTGTGTTATACTCACTAATACAATATTAATTTATTAGTACACTATCATGTAATATTAATACAATATGAACTATTCTAACAAAATATTTACAAATGTAGTCAAATTTGAAAATATTTGCATCCATTGTTATAAATACGGTTAATACTCACTAATACAATATTAAATTATTAATACAATATCATGTATTATTAATACAGTACGAACTATTATAACAAAATATTTATAAATGTAGTCAAATTTGTTTCGGCAGCTTCTTGGTGTGCGAAGTTGACATTATTTAAGTATGATGATATATCTATTATTGCTCTTAATTGGAAGAACTTTATGTAAGATCTCTCTATAAATATTTTGTCTCTTTTGAGTATGTTTCCTACATACTCATTTATTAATAAATTATTTGAATGGCCGACACCCATCCAGGCCTACAAATTATTTTTCCACCTTATCAAATGAACATAGAATTAAAGACCTGACCCAATAATTAATGAAAATTGAATTTGGAATTCTCAAATTTTAAATGACTGGGATTGAAAAAGAATGTGGTAGCTGAGGAAATAGTGAATTTATATTTAAATATGATTAAATACTACCATAAATATGATCATTAATATCTCAAATTATATAATCATTTTGTTGAGCATGGCCAAGGTAAAAAAAGGGATATTTATGATATATACATAATATCTCGACCTTATATATATATATTAATTAGCATTAGCATGTTCACATGTCTCTTTGTTTACTCATGCAGTTCAATGGTACTTTTGCTCTCGTCGCTTTCCCCACGATTCTTTGTTCCATTGCTTTTAATTTTATACATCCACTTTCTTTTATCTTTCTTACTATCTTTACTATGCATAGGATGACAACGTAACACATCAATTTTCTTCACTAATATGATATTATTCATTTTAAATATGAGCCGTGATGACTAAATTTTTTCTGTTTCATCAATCAAAAAGATTTCATACTATTAAATTAATAATAGATTAATAATATTTAATTATATTATATTATTATAAATATTCTAGATCATTCTAGAATCTTCTTGTATTGTGTATGTATAATTGCTCCATGAAGAGATAAAACTTGCGAAAAACATATTCTCAGTTTCTACATTTTATATGGTCTTAGAGCTATAATTCATTAGGATTTTTTCATTTGTTTTCCACTAAAACCACTATTTTTCCGCAGGTTCTGTTTGTCAGTTCCCTGAACCAATCATAGGCACTACTCCTTCGTCAGGTTCTGTCTTTCATCCAGGTGCATGATCCATTGCCTCACGGCTATCTCTTTTGTCAGGCTCTTTTTTTGTCGGTTATACGTCAGCGCAAAGCTCCTCGTTAGATGTTGTCTCTCTTTCGCAGGTGATGACTCTGCTAGGTCACGCCATAGAATTGTTCCTCCATCCATTTGTTGCACCAGCAATGGCTCCATTTGTCAGCCGTTAACACGCCAACAACTTCGTCAGGCGTGTCAAGCGATGTTCTATTGTCTGTCAGCATTTTATTATTATTTGTTTTTTGCAGATTGCATTTAATTTCAATTTATATGGAGCCTGGAAAATCCACCAAGGTTGCTGAGGTGATTGAGCAACCTATCATCCTCGTTCATCCAGCCGGTCCCCAAGGGGCCCACAGTCATTATTAACCTTCACCACAACGATACATCCAATTTGGTGCTAGTGTCAGAGCTTTTGTCTTTGTGGACGAGAAACAATCGCATTGTGATTGCATGGATACTAAATGCAGTTTCTAAGTCTATTTTGTCCTCTATTATTTTCTCTAATTCTATCAGGGCCATACAGTTGGATTTGAAGGACCGTTTTCAACGCGCAACGACCATCGAATTTTTCATTTGAAACGTGCCCTGACTACACTAAAGCAAGAGCAAGATTCTGTAACCTCTTATTTTTCTAAGGTCAATGGGTTGTGGGACGATTATGCCTCGTATCGTCCTAGTTGTACGTGTGTGGGTTGTGTACATGTGATGGAAATTGAGCAATCGAGAACTTTGTTCAATTTAAGTATCTTATAAGTTTCTTGATGGGGCTCAATGAAAATTATGGTTTTATACGCTCCCAGATTTTTCTCATGGATCCTCCGCCCTAATTAACTAAGCTTTTTCTTTGGTTTCATAGGAAGAAAAACACAAACTTGACTCGATGGCCTCAAATACCTCAGCTATCACTTTAGTAGCTTCCACCTCTAGTAAAGGAAAATGGCGACCCGTGTGTACTCACTGTAAGCTTTAGAGCTACACGGTTGACAAATTTTATAAGATGCATGAATATCCACTTGGGTTATCCCCACGTAATAATGGTTCCCGTTCGAATGGACATCGTTTTAATCAGAGATAGTAAGTAGGGGTCATTTCCTCCATGAACTAGGTATTCAGCTCACCAACTCATGGTTTTTCAGCGAGTCTGCAACTTTTTATTCACTATTGAACCGACTTCAAACTGAATTATCCATAAATGGGGAGTCATCATCTGGTAGGTCTCGCCTCGCAAGTACTATTTTTGCACCTTCTATTCGATGGTATTGGATTTTGAGGCGGCTTCTAGCGATATCTTTTCTGAAATATAACATGTAGGAACACTGTTGTTTTACCTACTAAGAAACGTATTATTGTGCAATTTTCTGGTACTGTGCTCATTCATATGTGTCCTGTTCATAGGAATGTTCTGTTTTTTATGAAGTTTACATTTAATCTACTTTCTATTAGTGCTTTAACTATTGATGGGACATTATCTGCTATTTTCTCAATTGATGATTGTATAATTCAAGACAAGTCCACTTTGAAGATGATTGAGGAGGGTGAGCTGTGCGACGACTTGTATGTGATGGATGTTCCAATGACGAGTGCACTTTGTCATGTAAAGGACTCACGTTCAACAATTTTGTAGAATTCGAGACTTGGGCATCCCTCGCAATAAAGATTAAGTGCTTTGAAAACTTTGTTATCTCTAGATTCTGCTTCTATTACTTATTCTCATTGTGATGTATGCCTATTGGCAAAACAGATCGTTTGAATTTCATTTCACATAACAATAGGACTACTGCTAGTTTTGATTTAATACATGCCGATGTTAGGGGTCCATTTTCAACTGTTTCTTATTCTAGGCATCAATATTTGTTTTACTATTTTTGATATCTAAGGTGCTACACGTGGGTTTTTTACTTAAACATAAATAAGATGTAACTAATATCATCCCACAATTCTTTCGATGTGTGGAGACACATTATGGTAAGGTGATAAGTCTTTCGATCCGATAATGCACCTGTATTAACTTTTACTTAATTCTTTCAACAAAAAGGTGTCGAACATCAATTTGCATGTGTAGGAAGGCCAAAAATAAATTCTGTTGAAAAGAAACACCAACATATTTTGAATGCTAGGGCCTTATTTTTTCAATCTATAATGCCCATGGTATACAGAACTGAGTGCATATTGACAGTTGTGCCCATAGTGTGATTAATCGTATTCCATCCCTAGTGTTATAATAGAAAACTCCTTTTGAATTGCTCAAAGGGACGGTTGCTGACTATTCTTCTCTTTGGATTTTTTGCTGTCTAGCTTACGCTTCGACTCTCTTAGACTACATGCATAAGTTCTCACCATGGGCAATTCCTGCCATTTTTTTAGGGTATTAATTTGGTGTTAGAGGTTTTAAGTTACTGAATCTAGAAACTCGTGAGATCTTTATATCCAGAGATGTTGTATTCCATGAGGAGTTTTTCCCTTTCCACCGTCTTAGTAGGCAAGTTGCAGATATGGCCGACCTTTTAGCCAAAGTAGTGGTACCGACACAACTATTTGTTCCAATACCTAGCTTAGAGGTTCAAAAGAACAACCTAGATCAGTGTGATGGTGTGCTCCTTGATGTGTAAACTAGCATTGAATAGAGCATTCCTAGTCTGCAGCATTAGGTTGAACCGATAAAATAGAAGAGTATGCCTTCTATAGAGCTTGTTGACCCTTCAGTTGAACAGGAACTCCAACCTAGCGTTGAGCGACCAGGAATTCTTTCAACTTGATGGTTCACTAGGACCGTTCGAAAACTATCATATTTCCAAGATTACCATTGTGGATTAATATCACAGCTACCATTGCCGATCTTATCTACATGATATCTGTTGCATAATCATGTGAATTATGATCACCTTGGTCCATCTTTTAAGTTTTTTTCTTTGTAAGTATCTTCCACGTATGAGCTGACACACTATCACCAAACCCTTTCTCACTCTCATTAAAGAGATGCTATACAGGATCAACTTCGTGCTATGGAAGCCAACGACACTTTGTCTGTAGTTCCACTTTCAAAAGATAAGCAATCTGTTAGTTGTCAATGGGTGTACAAGGTTAAATACAACGCTGATAGTTTGGTAGAATGTTATAAAGCTAGGTTGGTAGCCAAAGGCTACACACAACAAAAGGTGTTGAATTTTCTTGAAACCCTTTCTCCCGTAGCCAAGTTGGTCATTGTGCATACTTTACTCCTCTTGGTTGTCTCTAGGATTTGGCCACTAGTATAGTTGATTTTCAACAATGCATTTCTTATTGAGGATTTAACTGAAGAAGTGTACATGAACCTATCTTTATGGTATGTTGAACATGTGTCTTCATTTTTTGGTCCTCGGATAGTTTGCCATTTGCACAAGTCTATTTATAGCTTAAAACAAGTTTCACTACAATGGTATGCAAAGTTCTCATCCGCACTCATTGCACTTGGTTTCACTCAATCCAAATTGGATTATTCGTTCTTTCATCCGTGGTACATGTTCTACTTTTGTTATTGTACTGGTATATGTTGACGAAATTATTTTAACTAGTGCTGATGTCGCTCAAGTTGATGCCTTAAAGGACACTTTGCTCAAGTACTTCTAGCTTAAAGATCTTGGTTCTTTGCGGTATTTTTTTAGTTTGGAACTTGCCCGATCTAGTAATGGACTCTTTGTTTCTCAATGACACTACACGCTTCAGTTGCTTGAAGATGCAGGGTTATTAGGTGCCAAGTCTGAGGCAGTGCATATGGATCCAAAGATCAAACTGAAAAATTCTGAATATGCTAATTTGTTGGATCCAAATATAACGTATGCTGTGAACAAATTGAGTCAATATGTTTCCTACCCATGTAAGTTTCATGCTACTGCTCACCATCTATTACGACATATGAAGGGATCTCTAGGTCAGAGAATATTGTTCAAACCAACAAAGAATTTTTCCTTGATAGATTTTGCTGACTCAGATTGGGCTTCTTGCCTTGACTCTCGATGCTCCACCATAGGATTTTGTGTCTTCCTAGGTGATAACATGATATCATAGTAGTTGAAGAAACAGACTATGGTGTCTCGATCATCTGCAGAAGCTGAGTATCTGGCTCTCGCTCTCGTCACTTGTGAGCTGTTGTGGATGTCGTATCTATTGACTGACTTGCAAGTTGCTGTCCCTAAACCAGCCCTGTTGTTTTGTGACAACCAATTGACAGTATATTTGGCTACCAATCCAGTCTTTCATGAATGGACCAAGCACATTGAGCTCGATTGTCACTTCATTCCAAAAAAGACATCTCTTGGTTTTCGGAGGTTGTTGCCAGTACGAAGTAAGATCATTTTAGTCCATCTGTTTTGGACTTGCTTATTTGTATTGTCCAACTTGGGACGGGGGGGGGGATATTAGATTCATAATAGATTAATAATATTTAATTATATTATATTATTGTAAATATTCTATATCATTCTAGAATCTTCTTGTATTTTGTATATATAATTACCCTATAAAGAGATAAAACTTACGAATTTTTTTTCTCATTCTCTATATTTTATACATACCAATGTAAATGGTTCTTCTCATTCATATACTCTAATATTGTTGAAATATTTTAAAATAATATCATACGACATAATATCATACGACAGAGTCCTTAAGAGTAGTTTGTGGTTCCTGGTGACAGCAGGAATCCTATTTTTCAGCAGCCGTTTTTACCGCTTATTTACTACTTTCCACTTTTGTTTATCATTCTAGTTTTCATAATTACTTTGTTGGAGTTTTTTACTGCTTTACTTAAGTTTACCATTTTCATTTCCTTTATGTCTAGCTAATAAGTACCATTAAGTGATGGTTAAGGATATGAGATTGTAGAAATCATGTACTAAGGACACCCGTGATTTGTTAAGTTATACTTACTTTCATGTTCGTTAAGTTATACAAGAACCATTGTATATTAAAGGAGAGATTAGGGGATAATCCCTACTATTTAAGTTACACTGACTTGCAGCGGGAGTTGGAGTCACTGTGAATGGATGCATGAGCGAACATTAGATCGAGTGAAGTGCATATCTGCTTACGGTTGAATGAATAAGACTTTTATTTTCTGCACTTAAACCAAAAGCCCAAACAAATTTCCTTTACCTTTTCCGTTCGACTCTTATAATGAATTAAACTACTTATAGTACATCAATCCATGTGGAGAACAATAAAAAGTGAATGTTTATCACTTGTTGCAAACTCAACTACGTATATTAGTGTAAATGTGATTCAAATGCTTGAAACATTAGCATTACTTGAGTCACATGTTTAGAGTTAATCATTAAAAAATTTACACAACGTCGAATCATCGTATCAAAAGACAATGACCCAAAAACTCGAAATGACACATGTTAGGTTTATGTGTCTTATTATTTTGAAATTGAACTTTATAATGGTAGTATATTAAATAAAAAATAAAATAAAAATAGTTTTATTTTATTTTTATGGACAATAGAAAACTAAAAACAATAATAAAATATTGTTGAGAAGCAATTATCATTTTTGTTTTAATATTCTAAAAACATAAAATTAAAAGCAATTATAAGTTTTTTTTTTTTGTCGTCTTTTCTTATCTAAAGGTGGGAATAAAACATTTTACTCTAACAAATGGAGTAATGAAGGAGATATTATACTAAAATTGCACGATTTATTTGACCAATAGTGTATTAGAAATATTGTTCATTATTATTTGAAGGGAGAGTATAGATGTTCTAACAATAAGTTGTTAGTGGCGTAATAGGTGGCATTATAGTCAAAGACTCGTAATTTAAAAGTGTGTTTTCTTCCAGATTTTAGATTCGAGATTCATATATTACTAATTTTAAAATCTAATAGGTTCATGATATTTACACACACTCTTTTTTTTTTTTTTAATATAAAATAATAATTACAATGAAAACTCAAAAAATACATTCCTAAATTTTCATATTTTTAAATGAAAAAAATATGATGAATTTTATCTTCTAAAATTTTAATTAAAAATAAGTGTGATATACATTCATGCTATTGCTCTTATTTGCAACGGCAAACCATAAGTTTTAAGTGGTGTAGTTTGGTGTTAATCTATTTTAACTTTACGATCATAAAATTTGACTCTTAAAATCGGTATTGGGCTGTCATTTATATGAGAGCAGTTGTGCTCTACTTACTCTATATAGGGTTTTTTTTATCTCCCTTTCTACAATTTGTACTAAAAACGTTTTAATTTCTTGTATTTAACAATACAGAAGATTTGTACCGAATGAGTCGGTAGCACGATTGGTTATCTGGTTTGGTGTTAATACAAGTTGGATAAGACCTAGATTAATGGACCAATAGTCAGTTGAGCCTAACAAAAAGTAAGCTATTCAAAACCTTAGAAACGACTCCTCTACCCTTTTTGACCTAACAATTCACCGTTGATCTCGAAGCCCAAAGTTCGGCATCAACAACCCTTAATTGAAAAACCATTGTTGTCGATTTTAAGTTATTAATGGAAGAATTCCAATGCATCTTCGTTATGCCATAGATTTCAACTATAAGCTATTTTAAAAAATTAGTGGAATTAACGGTTCCTAGTGAGTTTCTGAAAGAAATCGATTTTCAATTTCAATTTGTTTGCTCTACTATGGAGAGTTCATTAAAGAAATGCATGAGAGATCGAGCCATTTTTTGTTTTAATTTAGATTTTTTTTAGTACATAGTGGGAGAAGGGGATCAACAAACCCTACATAAAGTGCACAACTACTCTCAAATAATATGAGAGTCAAATACCGATTTCCGGGCTCGAACTCGTGACCGTGGAGTTGAAATGGATTAACACCAGACAAGATAACCATTATATTCTATTTTTTCATAAGATATTCAGAATTCATCACCTCATTTCATCCGCTTATAAAATTAGTGGTAATTTTTAAGTTTATGGTATGAAATTGATTGACGGTGTTTGTGTGTTTTGACGATCTATTTTTTGAATACTAGCGTTTGAAATTTTTTTGGTGTTTCCAAGCGATGTCTCGGCTAATTAATGTGGATATGTGATTAAAGCATGTTTAAGAATTCGTATAACACATTTTGTTTCTTCCATTATATTTGTAGCACAACTCCTAAAATAATTCATGTATAGCACATTTTTTAAAAACATTTCTGACTTTCCAAATTTACCCCTTCCTCACATTCGTCTGCATTCTTACGTTCCTTAACTTGCAATTCACATAGAGTTCCTCAACTTCCGATTCACCAGAGAAAAATATGATCGACGTTTATGATCGATCATCTTCGTCTTAATTTCCTCTTCAATCTGTTAATTTCCTCTTCGTCTGCAAATTTCCTCTTTAAATTGTCCCCCGTTCATTAATTGCCTGCAATTTCTTCTTCAATTTACCGTCTACAATTCTTCCTTTTGTTCAATTTCATTCAATTCATTGACTAAGAAGAACTTCGTTTTTGCTGTTCAATCTTCATTGATCGTCTGCAACTTGGAATTTTATCTCTCTCTGTAAATTCACTTTCAAATTGAAGGTTCCAATTCAAGGTGTTGTTCAATTCAGATTCAAATTATCCAATTCAAGGTTTGTTTTATTTCTTGTTCTATTGAATCCTTCCAATCCAATTCAAGGTTCGTAGCTGTTTGATAGAATTGAAGTCTCATTAATTCTATACTTGTATTACTCTGTTTTGAAAAGGAAATCTATGATTGTAATTGTAATGACCCGTAATTTTGAACTACGTTTCCCACGTCATGCTGACTTAAAAACAATTACAAACATGCATAATTTCAAAGTTTAAACTCCAAATAACGGCTTCTGTTGAATTTATTTCAAATAAATAAATGAATATAAAAGCCCTTGGCCAAGATGTTTATCTAAAACAATTGAAACAATTAAATTTATGAAATAACAAGAAAAAGGCATACATGCCAACAGTTAAACAATGAAATCTAAAATAGAAATGACAGGAGTTTTAATGTTACTATGCCAACAATGAATTGACGAAACTGATTACTATCTTATCAACTAAACAACGAGTGGCAAGCTTCACTCGTAATCTCTTCAGCATCTTCTAGCTAACCGCCTCGAGGATGCCCCTTATTACCTGGTGGAAAAAAAATCAGAGAAAGGGTGAGTATAAAAGAATACTCAATAAGAACTCCTCAATAGGGGTACACTGCACAAAATAGAGTCTAACATGCTAGCAATACATTGGTCATGGAATTCGTTACATGACTTGCTTGTGAGGCTGTTGAGACACTCACATGTTCTAGATAATATGATTGGTCATGAGGTTCGTTACACGACTATCTAGCTCAAACTCAACTTTTCTCTACTGATGTACTGATGACACCGATTCAGGTGAGCCATCTACCTGACACTCGGTACGTGTACGCATACACTGCATGCTGCTGAAAACCAGTCAGGTGTAAGCCTACACAGACTGACTTAGTCTAGGTCGACATGCCTAAAATACTCGAAAGAAGGTGTCCACTGAATTACTGTCCTAGAGGCCCTCGCCAGTGCACCGAGTCAGTCTGTTCACACCTATCGCCCTAAGCTAAGACCCTCCCATAGCAGGCGTACACTATGATCAAGGCCCGCCTAAAAAGGCTACAAACTAGGCATAGTCGGGGGCGACATGGTACATCACATTTCCAACTATCGAGCGTGGAATAAAGATCCTCAATGATACCGACCCGATGAGAACAACGTAGGTTGTGTTCTCTACAGCCTCTAGATAATGACAGTAAGATAGTTCCATAATAAGGTGGATTTAATAGCTTAGTCCTAACAGATCACCAAACATGTTTAAAAATTCAACTGGCATCCTAGCAGGATACCAACATACTTGATCGTGACTAGCTATAGGTCAACATGTCATCAACAAAAGTACATGCTTAAACAGAAAAAAAGAACCTGTAACAGAAAACAAGATAGCACATCAGGACCTCATAATCTTGGTATGCTGCACACTAAATTATAATTTAAAACACAAAAAAGTAGTGACACCTTGGGACCCCATAATCCCGAGGCATATGTACAAAGTAACAGACAACAAAGTAACAATTAATACAACAACCAAGCACACATCAACCCTTTATTCCAAATGACATTAAAACAACACAGTAAACTTCGCCTTGAGCAGGGTCCGCACAACTCGAGTAAAGATGGTCCTTACCTGTTTCAATTGTACAAAACAATCCAAGAAAATGCTCATTGAGCTGCAGCCAAAAGACCAAACAAAATCCAGTTGGTTCGACCTAACATGTAATGCCCCAAATTTGTTAAAGGAAAAAAGTGAATGAAAATGAAAATGGAATAAACAAGGGGAAGGCCATTTTAAGTTTGTTTTTTTTCTTTTTTTAAAAAAGGGGGAGTTAAAAGAGATAAGCAAAAAAAAAAAAAAAAAAATCCTTATTTATTATTATTTTTTTCTTTTACTTTTTTTTTTCTTTTCATCTTCTTCTTCCTTCTTTTCCATCCCAACTCAAAAACCCTAGCCACCCCACCTCACCTAGCCGCGCCTGCAGCCTTCCCGCCGACCACTGCCGCCGCAAACCTCGCAGCGCCATTGGAAACCCGCCGATCCAACCCCTCTCCTACTCGCGTCTCTCCCCCGACCGCACAAGGCATGCAGCCCCTCCACCCGTGCGCGTGGCAACGCTACCCCACACCCTCTCCTTCGTGTGCAACCCCGGCGTCCACTCACGTTTGTGCAAGCGCTCGCACCAGCCCACCGTGCTCGTCACCCCACCGCCGCCCCCTTGCGCCTCGCGTTCACAGCCCGACAGCGACCCCTTCGACGCCTGCTCAGCCACTATGCCGTCCTGTTGCCAGTCATGCCTTGCCGCCGTTCATCACGTTCCAGCCACGGGTCAAGCCCGATCTAATCGTATTGGGTGCGTTCCTTTTCCAACCTGCTGTTTTGTGTTGAGGTTTGTTTAGCTTTGGGTTATTGTGATTAAATGATAATTTTAGTGTAAACTTTGGTGCTTGTGGGCTGCTCTTAACTTTCTAATAGGGAGTTTTTATCGTCGTGGCTGTTGGATTTGCTGATTTTTTGTACAGCCTTGTTAAGCCTAAGTTGGGTAAGCTTCGAATTGGATATCATTAGTTTAAAGATTCAGTGGTATTTTTGTTAAGCTTAGAGTTAAGTGGTTGATTTTTGTATGGTTTTGTTAGGTCGAAAATAACTTGTTGGGTGGATTGTTTGGCTGCAGCTGAAAGAGCACTTTTATTTGGTTGTTCTATAAGCTTCAATTTCAGGTAGGGTTCTCTACCCAGGTTGTGTGGACCCTGCACCGGGCGAAACTCAGTGTGTTATTTTATGTATTATTTTCAGTTATGGATGTGGGTTGGTGATGGATTGTCGGTTATGGATTGTTGGATATGAATTGTTGCTGACTTGTTTAATGTTGAATGTGTGTCGATTAGTTACTTATTTGTTATGTATGCTTTGTGCTTCGAGATTATGGGGTCTCGGGGTACTTTTTATGTATGTTTTATTTATCTTACTAATATACTGTGTGTTTAGTGCTTCAGGATTATGAGGTCCCGGGGTGCTGGTTTGATTGGTTATGTCTATTTATTTATCTTGTTAACATGCTAGGATTATGGGGTTTTAGCATGTTGTTGTTCTTACGGTCGTTCAATGGTTCTCTTGGTGTGCGTGTGAGCTAGTGATGATGTGTATTAGCACGTAGCTAGTCCTGATCATGTAATGAATAGAATCCTGTTAGGATTACTGAATATTTGGTGATCTATTGGGACTAAGTTGATAAACACTAGTAATAGAACTCTTAGTTGTTATCATCTAGAGGTTGTAGAGACATGAAGTATTGTTGTCTCATTGGGTCGGTGTCATTGAGAAGTTAATCTCGCGCCTAATAGCTGGGGATATGATGTAACATGCCACCCCCGACGATGCCTAGTTTATGGCCCTATAACGGGCCGTGATCATAGTGTACGCCTGCTATGGGATGGTCTTAGCTTGGGGCGAAAGGTGTGAATAGGTTGACTCGGTGCACTAGTGAGGGCCTCCAGGATCGTGACTCAGTGGACACCTTTCTTCGAGAATTTTTAGACCTGGACCAGGTCAGTCTGTGTAGGCCTACGCCTGACTGGTTTTCAGCACCATGCGGTGTATGCGTACACGCGCCGAGTGTCAGGTAGATGGCTCACCTGGATCGGTGTCGTCAGTACATCAGAAGAGAAAGGTTGTGTTTGAGCTAGATAGTTGTGTAACGAACTTCACGACCAGTTGTATTATTTAGAACAAGTGATTGTTTCAAGGGCCTCACAAAGGAGTTATGTAACGAATCACATAACCTGTCATATTCCTGGATTAGGTGAGTGTCTCAATGGCCTCACAAGAGAGTTGTGTAACTTACTTCATAACCTTTTTTATTGTTAAAGTTAGGTGAGTGTCTTTAAGGGCCTCACAGGAAAGAGTCGTGCAATGAACCCCATGACCAAGTAAAAGAAAAGGTGAGCTGAGAGAAAGTTGATTATTTGAGAAAGACTTGCAACGAAGTCCATGGTGAGTTAGTAAGCTGTGTCGAGACGAGGATAAATATGTATTGCTAGCATGCTAAGTTCTGCTTTGTGCATTGTACCCCTGTTGGGGAGTTCTTAGTGAGTATTATTTTATACTCACCTTTTATGTGGTTATTTTCTTTCAACAAGTATTCAGAGACACCACCGAGACGGTTAGCTGGGAGGTGTCGAAGTGATCATGGGTGGAGTTGCTATATTGTCTTTAAGTTGTTGATAGGATATATGTTTCTTTCTTTAGTAGCATGCAAATGATAAACCCCTGTTAATTTTGCATTTGGAAACAAGTTGTTAATTGTTGGGCATGAATGCTGTTGTTTTATCTATGTAATTGAATTTGTTTTTAAAACTACCTTGGCCAAGGGCTTGTCACTTATTTATTTATTTTGAAATAAAATTCAACAGGAGCAGTTATTTAAAAGTTTGAACTTCGAATTTACATTGATTTATAACTGTTTTTAGTCAGCATGACGTTGAAAAAGTAGTTTAAAATTATGGGTCCTTGCATAACAAAACATAACTAGGAGTCAGTCTCGTTATGCCCAAAAACCAACAACACAAAGAACAATTTTAATTTCATAAAATCAGCCACCAAACTTTCCCAATCCCGAACTCAAACACGGCTGTCCAGCAAAGCGAGACTTGAAATCCAAACGAAACCGAGCGTTACCGCGGAAAACACTTCAAAATCAGCATAATAACAAGACCCAAACAACAACCAAACTCGAAATAACCTTCAATTAGACACAAGTTCGAGGTTGTGAAACTTACCCAAGTGATCGATCACGACAACACGACACGTAGGACTAAAAATGTATTTTTCTAAAATACAATAAGTAGTCACAATACTCTTGTAAATTTGCATTAAGCCTTTAAAAATAGGCTTCTTTTTTTTTTTAAATGTTAAAAATAGGTTTCTTGATCAATTATTTATTATTATTATTTTTTGAAAGCTTCTTGTATCACTAGAGAAATATACAAAATATAGTTGAAGTTCATATTCTTTTTTGGTATTAAAGTTTTCACAGTCGCGTCATTTTTTTTTGCTCTTCTATTTTATCTAAATGGCCTCTTCATCTTCCATGAGGATATACAAACGAGCAGAGGACCTAAGCAATTTGGGCTACCCAACTCAAACGGTAAGCGTTGTGTGTGTGTAATTTTTTTTTTAATAAGATCGGTTATTAGCATATTGATAAATAATATGCACTAATAAAATAGGTAATCTAGGTTCACATATAATATCATCCATCTTTTATCCATTTATTTATATATTTAGAGTATAAATAAAATCATTTTATAGAAGAAAAATGAGATTAACACAACTTGAAAATCCAAGTCAACCCAACCTGAAAATATTAGAGTTGTGTTGGTTTGGTCGAGTTACGTTACTTTAATGCATATAATTGAAGATTGACCAATCTCAAACTTTGAGTTGGTCCTAAAAGTCTTCCAAACCTAATTCGATTCTGATCATATACACCTCTAATCCTTCATTCCTGTTGATACTGGTGCACCAACCCCGTCATCAAATCCTCCCTATTATGTACCAATCTCGTCCTCCAATCCTTAAAAAAATAATAAAAAATAAAATAAAAATACAAATTAAAAATAAATACTTATCAAATAATAAAAATTAATAAAAAATATATAAATAAAAAATAAAACAATATATTTTGTAAAATTTATTATTTTTTTAAAAAAGGTCCAAAAAAGAATTCGATCGTGAGTCAAATAATAAAAGTTATAGTTTCCATTACCTTTAACACCAACAAGCCAAGCCTCTTTTTAATGTAAATAAAACAGCGTTAACATATATATATATACACAAAACACAAAGGTAAGATGATAATTATATAAAATAAATAATAAAGAAAAATCTGATAAGAAATATATTAAGAAATTAATTTTAAGATTAATTATTCAATTAATTAAGATCATAATCATTTGATTTTTATATTTTTTTTGTTTTTGAAATTTAAGCATACAACTATTATTATACTATTCTAAAAAAAGAACTATTATTATACTACATAATTTTCACTAATTTAATACCTACATTTTACAGTTTTTAAAAATGGAACTATAATTTGAATCACTAATTTAATACCTACATTTTACAGTTTTTAAAAATGGAACTATAATTTGAAGGCTAAAAAAATTAGTTTTTATAAATATTTGATTTTTGGTTTATGGAATTTTATTATGATTGACACACTTGAAAAGATAGAAATCATAGTAAAACATTTGAGTAATATAAACTTAAATTTAAAAAACAAAAAAATGAAAAATCAAATAATTATTAAAAGCGGCCTTAACAACTAATATTTACATAAAAATAATTGAGAAGTTAAAATTAAAAAGGTAAAAAAAAATTCTTTTACAATGAAATGTAATTTTCTTTTACGATTAAAATTGTTTAGTGTATTTGAAACAATTTTTTAACATTCTTCATACAAATTTAATAATAAAAATATTTTTAATTTTTCCTAAACTAAAAGTATTTTTCAAACACAAAAATTTAAGATTTTCATCCAAATTTAACAACAAATTTTTTTTAAAACATCTTTGTAAAATTTAAGGATGCTTTTGAATTTTTTTAAATTTTAGAGGTATGTTTGACACCAATCACATAATTTAAGGGTTAAAAAAAAAAAAAAAACTTTAACCAAAAATAGAAAAAACAAACAAGATTTTCATGTCTGCTGCTCACTGTTGAGGTAGGGGGATTGACAGCCCAAATTTTGCATAAAAGCCCAAGAAAGTTGTGCTCAACAGATCACTCATGAAAAACAATAAATTTATGATATTAATATTAACAATAAATTATTCTCTAAAAAAAATAAAAAATTCAATTTTTTTTTAATAATAAATTTGATTTCGACATAAATTTTACTTGAGAAAAATTTGTTGGGAATAAACACTATTCTAATAGATCAATTATTCTCTCTCTTGTGTTGCTAATGAAAAATTAGAAAGCATATAAAATGGTAGAAATATCAAGCACAACACAACGATTTTTAACGTGGAAAAACCTCATCAAGGCGAAGAGTAGAAAATTACGGACCGAAGTCAAATCTCCACTATGATCGATAATGGGCTACAACAAGTTCTTTCTAGTACAACTAGAGGTATACAACACATAACAACTCTAGATAAACTATCTTTGCAACAAACAACACAAACCAAGAGAGATAAATAGAAAGATCTCACAAAAATGTGGAACCGAATCGCCACTGGAATATGGCCGTAGAAAGCTTCAAACCCGATCTCCACCGTTCAGATTAAAATAACTCGTGTCAAGAACACACTGTCCAAATTTCAACTCGATCCAATGGTGCAATCGCTCGGAAATGCCAAAATACCGAAAGCTGGACAGAAACCTATTTTCCTCTCTATTTACTTTCTCTCTCTAAGTTGTTTCTCTCTCTGCTGATTTTCCAGCTCTCCCTTTGTTGTGTCTATCAACCAAAGTGACAAAATGCACTTTAAAACACTTAGCTCTAATGGGTCTTATTTGATGGGCCTTCACAAGTTTGAATAAAACCCAATAAATCTCCCCCTATTCAATGTGTGGAGGAAATTGTCATTCCCGCAGAACCACAAAACTGAAGCTTCTCTCTTGGTAGATTATTAGTCAACATATGTGATCCATTATAATCAGTATGTATCTTCTCAAGCTCAAACAAACCATCATTCAATGCATCTCGCATCCAGTGATACCTCACATCTATATGTTTAGTTCTGGAATGAAATGTAAAGTTCTTACCAAGATGAATAGCGCTCTGGTTATCACAGAATATCACATACTATTGTTGCTTGAAGCCAAGCTCCTGTATAAACTGCTTCATCCACAACATCTCATTGCACGCTTCTGCTGCTGCTATATATTCTTCTTCTATAGTAGAAAGTGCAACGCAGTTCTGTTGTCTTGACTGCCAAGACACTGCACCACCTGCAAACGTCATCAAATAACCCAAAGTAGACCGTCGGTTATCTAAATCTCCTACCATATCTGAATCAGTATAGCCTATAAGCAAGGGTTTTCCACTTCCAAATGTGAGCTCCAAACTGGAAGTGTCTCTCAAATATCTCATGATGCACTTGACTGCCTCCCAATGCCGTTTTTCTGGATTGGACATAAATCGACTAACAACTCCAACAACATGAGAAATATCAGGTCTAGTACTCACCATGGCATACATCAAACTCCCAACTGTTGAAGCATATGAGACTTTCCTTATTTGTTCATTCTCTTTATCATCAGAAGAACTCTATTTGCTGCTCAATTTGAAATGACTGGAGAGAGGGGAGCTAACAACTTTAGTTTTATCCACTTCTTGGATGCTCTATCTCGAACAATTCGAATTACAAGAATCTTCTTTACTGGCCCCAAATCCTTCATGGCAAAGGATTTGCTCAACTGTTTCTTCAATCTGTCAATTCTAGAAACATTCCTACAATACAATTATTGTATATAAATCGACCTTTTGTCGAAGACGAAAATAAGTCGTAGTAATAAAAAGATCGGATCAGAAAAGAATAATGAAAATTCGAGCGTTGACGTATTTTTGTAAAAGAGGACTCAATTCAATTAACAAAATAGTTCTTTTTCCCGTAAAGTAATAAAGAATAATAATAACGAATGACAGGAGTAGTCTTTTTGTGGCCTTGCTCGCCCATAACTGACTCAAACTTCTTGTACCACTGTTTTGGTGCCTATTTCAACCCATAAAGGCTTTTCTTCAACTTGCACACAAGTTTCTCTTTGCATTTCTCTTCAAAACCCTCAGGTTGTTCCATATAGATTTCTTATCTAGGTCTCCATAAAGAAATGCAGTCTTAACATCCATCTGCTTAACTTCTAAGTCAAGGCTAGCAACCAAACCCATAACAACACGAATCGAAGACATCTTAACAACTGGAGCAAAAATCTCATCAAAGTTAATACCCTTCTTCTTACTGAACCCTTTGACAACTAATCTCGCTTTATAACGCGGTTTTGAGGTGCTTTCTTCTTGTTTCACTCGATAAACTCACTTATTTTTTCAGTGATGTTTTCCCTTTAGGCAATTTAACAAGCTAAAAAGTGTGGTTCTCGTGTAAAGATTCTATCTCATCTTTCATAGAATCAATCCACTCACTTTTGTGCTCATCTTCTATAGCCTCTTCATAACTCTCAGGTTCTCCCCCATCAGTCAATACACATATCCATTAGCAGAATATCTTGTTGAAGGACAACGATCTCTGACAGAATGGAACATCTATAGGAACTTCAGTTTCTGACAATTGTTCCTCAATATCATCATCTACCTCAACCTGTTCACGACCTTCTACCTCATCTGAATTATCAAACTAATCATTCTGTATTTCATTCTCAATCTGTGTAGAAAGTTGTGCCAAAGAAACTGTATCTAAATCAATCAGATCATCACCATTTTCTGACTCTGTTTAATCAGTTCTACCAATGTCTTGTAAGGTTTGGTCTTCAATAAAAACGACATCTCGACTTCTAATAAGTTTTCTCTTCACTGGATCATATAACCTGTAGCCAAACTCATCTTGACCATAGCCAAGGAACACACATGGTCTTGTCTTTGTATCAAGCTTCGATCTCTCATCTTTAGGAACATGAACGAAAGCTTTACAACCAAAGACACGAAGATGACTACAAGATATGTCTTTCTTTAACCAAATTCTATTAGGGACTTCATTTCCCAAAGGAACACATGGTGTGGGATTCAGAACATGTACAACTGTATTCAATGCTTCATCCCAAAACGTTTTGGCTAACTGTGACTGTGAAAGCAAACATCTCACTCTTTCCACCAATGTTCTATTAATTCTCTCAACCAACCCATTTTGCTGAGGAGTCTTAAGAAGCGTCTTTTGATCTCGAATATCATGATTTCTGCAATACTCATCAAAAGGTCCAATATACTCTCCTTCATTAATAGTCTTGATGCACTTCAACTTTTTACCAGTTTCTCTTTCAACAAGGGTATGAAACTGTTTAAACACTTGCAACACTTGATCTTTAGACTTCAAGGTATAAACCCATATTTTCCTTGAGTGATCATCTATAAACGTCACAAAGTAGGATGCACCTTCAAGTGTTTTTGTTTTCATCGGACCACACACATAAGAATATACTATGTCAAGTACTTCTGGTCTTCTTGAAGGTTGGGATGCTTTAAACGAAGCTCTTGTTTTCTTTCCCGCTAAACAATGCTCACATCTCTTCAATGACACATTCTTTACCCTAGAAAGATGATTTTTCTTGGTCAGAATCATCAAACTCTTTTTGCTGATATGACTGAGTCTTTTATGCCAAAGCTCAACACTCTGTTCACTGTCTACTGCATCGATATCACAATCAGTAGTCTTTGCCTGCATAAAGTACAATGAAGAACACTTCTCCCCCTTTGCTACCACCATTGAGCCTTTAGTAAGCTTCCATGTACCATTACAGAAGGTATTATAGAAACCTTCATCGTCTAGCTTACCTGTGGAGATTAAGTTCATGCAGATATCAGGGATGTGTTTCACATTTTTTCAAAATCAAGATAGTACCATTCTTGGTCTCCAAATGCACATCTCTTATGCCAACTGCTTTCGCTAATCCATCATTACCCATCCTAACATGTCCATAATCACCAGATGTGTAGGATGCAAAGAATTCTCTTCTGGATGTAGCATGAATTGAGGCACCATTGTCAATCACCCAACTGCTCTGTTCTGTAGCAAGGTTTACACTATCACCGTCGAATATAACGAAAAATTCTTTGGTGGCTGCAGTAATTCGGTCTACATCAACATCATCAGTCGCGTTTTCTTTACCTTTATCAGCTTCATTTTCTCTCTTCAGTTTTCGACAATGCTTCTTTATATGACCTTTCAAGCCACATTGAAAACATTCAACATTAGAAAACCGACCACTCTTGTTCTTGCTTCTGTCTCTGCTTTTCAGACCTTTGCTCGTACTCCTCCCCTTTCTTTCAGTAATAAGAACATCAGACTGTGAAAAAGAACCATGTGACTTTCTTCTCATCTCTTCGTTACATACACTGCTTTTTACCAAGTCCATACTTAGTACACCATTTAGGGCTGAGTTCGACAAAGAAGTTCTAAATGTCTCCCATGAATCTAGTAATGAACTAAGAAGCCATAAACCATGTATCTCCTCATCAAACTTGATACTCATTCCAGCTAACTGATTAATAATACCTTGGAATGTATTCAAGTGATCTAACATAGACGTTCCTTCTTGATACTTCAAAGCCATCATTAGCTTAATCAAATACAATTTACTACTACCAGTTTTCGGGGCATACAAAGTCTCAAGCTTGTTCCACATAGTCCGTGCATGATTTTCTTCACCAATATGATCCAGAATATTTTCTTCTACCCAAAGTCTAATCATGCCACATACTTTCTATGGCATATTTCCCATTCTAAGTCAGTTTTATCAGCCGGCTTCTCTAGTGAAAATACGGGAAGATATAAATCATTGACACATAAAATATCTTCCATTTTTCTTTTCCAAGTTTGATAATTTGATCCATTGAAAAGAACCATTCTACCACCACTATGACTCTTTTCCATATTTAACACAAGGCTTCTAAATAAACTCAACCACGGAGCTCTAATACCACTTGTTGGGAATAAACACTATTCTAATAGGATCAATTATTCCCTCTCTTGTGTTCCTAATGAAAAATCAGCAAGCATATAGAATGGTAGAAATATCAAGCACAACACAACGATTTTTAACGTGGAAAAACCTCCTCAAGACGAGAAGTAAAAAACCACAGACCGAAGTCAAATCTCCACTATAATCGATAATGGGCTACAACAAGTTCTCTCTAGTTACAACAAGAGGTATACAACACATAACAACTCAAGATAAACTATCTTGACAACAAACAACACAAACCAAGAGAGATAAATAGAAAGATCTCACAAAAATGTGGAACCGAATTGCCACTGGAATCTGACCGTAGAAATTTCTGAATCCGATCTCCACTATTCAGATTGAAGACCCTCGTGTCAAGAACACGTTGTCCAAATTTCAGCTCGATCCAACGGTACAATCGCTCAAAAACGCCAAAATACCGAATCTGAATAGAAACCTCTTTTCCTCTCTATTTTCGAATCTGAATAGAAACCTCTTTTCCTCTCTATTTACTTTCTCTCTCTAAGTTGTTTCTCTCTCTGGCTGCTAATTTTCCAGCTCTCCCTTTGTTGTGTCTATCAACCAAAGTGACAAAATGCACTTTAAAACACTTAGCTCTAATGGGTCTTATTTGATGAGTCTTCACAAGAGTGAATAAAACCCAACAAAATTAACTAAATTATATTACGTGAGCTTTTTTTTTTTTCATTTAAAATTAATTTTTCTACTACTATTGTATCACTTTTTTTTAAAAAAAAAAATGGGACTTTTTATCAATAGCAAAAAAAAAAAGTCAAAATTTTAGAAAAAAAAAAATCAGATATAGCAAAAAATGATTCAATCACCATAAGTTGATAGCATGAAATTGATAGGTTTTTTCAAATAAGTTTGATAGGTTTCAATCAAGTGAATTTGAAATTGATAGACATCAAATATTTCATATTTTATTATGTATGAAACATTTTTAAAAATTAATATAATTAAAATAGGATGCTAGAATTTGTTATGTACAATAACCAATTTTCTTTACATCACTGATATTGTTGTTTAGTTTGATAGTATTAGATCTTTTTCCTTTCTTTTTAATTCCAAGAACAATGGAGGGGATGAAAAAAGAAATAAGGTCACTATAATCTTTATAAATTGAGTTTTATGTGTGACATGATTGCAATAAATTATTGAAAGAGTATTGAAGAACTTAGTTTCTAGTACTTATTGCTTCCACCAATGATATATTGAAGAAATTTAAACGAATTATTGGAAGCATGTCCATCACTATTCATTCAACCCTTATCACAACTATGGCTTAATTAAATAATAAATTTATGGCCTCATTTCATCTTGTATTAAATAAGTTGACTCTAGTAGAACCAAGTGAATAAAGCAATTACATCATTTTCTTAATGTGGGTGGCTCAAACTTCACATGTTTATTGAACTTAAAACAAAAAAAAACAAAAACTATGATACCACAAATCACATGGTTTTCAATTAACTTTTTGTTATTTTGCCACTTGCATCCTTCCATTGATATTACTTTAGTAGATTCATATTGACATGTCCTTCTCAAAAAAAAAAAAAAAATGTCAACAAAATCATATGTCCTTGGATTTGTTCAAAAAGTTCACCCCATCACATATTTTTTAAAGCTTGCTTTTAATTAGCCACAATATACTTTAAGCTTGTTTTTTTTTTTTTTTTTTTTTTTGGAAAATCCTTTATGATTGTTTTTAATTAGCCGCAATAGGTATATTCATTTCAAATGTGATAGAAATATAGTTAAAAATTATGATTATTTTTTTTTTTAAAGAATATCGTTAAAAATTATTGTTTGTCCTCAAACTTTCATAAATTAACAATTCGAAGTCTCTAAACTTTGATTCTTTAAAAAATTTAATTTCTTAAAATTTAGTATGCAATAATTTAGAGAAGGATGAGTGGTATCGGGAAACTCCAAATTTGTGAAGGATAAATCTAATATTTCAAATATGTGATAATTATTTTCTTTTTAATGTACAAATTAAGATTTAGATTATTATCATTTGAAAAGGCGTAGAAACTAAATGGTTAAAATTATGAAATTTCTGTTTGAGGGTAAGAAGTTGGGTTGAAAAGTAAGGTAGGAAAAAAAGATAAAGAGGAATTTTCTTTTATTTTCTTCCCCTTTTTTAGATTGAATGAAGTAAAAGAATCGGGAGACATAAGGAAACGTGAAATTGGGGTTTCTATTAGAGAATATGGGCTTTCACATCAAAATTAATGGGCAATGAGAGAAGTAACTCATATTCCTTTCCTCACCTTATCAATGTGAGATAATTGCACTACAAGTGAGTATCTCCAACATGCCCCCTCAAGATGGGGGTCATATATTGGAAAATGCCATATTGAATTAGATCCGAATTTGTGGCCGAAATACCTGCTTTGGCTTACTCTTTGCCCACTTGGCTGGGGTCCACACCCACTTTTTTGAATTCAAATCAATTTTTGGTCGGATCGAAATTTGGGAGACCAATAACCCACATGGGCTCTGATACCATATTAGAGAATATGAGGTTCCACCTAAAAATCAATTGACTATGAGGGGAGTAACTCATATCCCTTATAAATGTGTTGAAGAATCCTCACCTTATGAATGTGGGATAATTGCACCACAAGTGAGTATCTCCAACAGTTTCCAAGAAGAAAATAAGCGATAAGCGTGAGATGATCGTGGAAATATTAATGCCAAAACAATAGTTAAGGTCCATTTGATAGCTATTTTGTTTTTTGTTTTTTGTTTATGAAATTTAAACTTATTTCTATTCAAATCTCCTACCATGTGTTCCGTTTTTCTTACAATGTATTCATCCTTTCTTAAGAAAATAGGAGAATACTAACCAAATTTTTAAAACATAAAATAGTTTTTGGAAGCTACTTTTTTTTGTTTACAAATTTTGGTTTTGTTTATTAAAATATGGGGCCGTTCATTTCATGGTAATTCAGGATTCCCATGGGATGAACATTTAGATTACCACGTTTATTTAACAAGAATCGTAAATATCTCGGGCATCTTGAGATGCTGGGCATCCTAAGATGCCCATTTGAGAGGCATTTGGATACCCTCCTGCAACATGGATTTTTAGGATTCTCATGTATAGGGCATCCCAAATGACATTTTTATCCTTATTATTTATTAAAATTATATTTTATCAATTCAATATCAACTTTTTTTTTCCATATTTTATGAGTAGTTTGTAGCTTAAAATAAAATAATATGTTCTTTTTATTATACTATTATTATGCATGTATTCACAACTAAGCATACATAATTAATTTTGCATAATTAATTTTATTTATATTTTTCAAATATAGTGTACTTTTTTATATTTAGCGAATTTTATTGCTTATTCAACTAATGAATTTATTTTAGTTTTTTATTAAATAAATTTATTTCAAAAAATAATATTTAAATTAATAAAAAAAAATATTTTTTATATAAATTACGTGTAAATTAAGTTAGGAGAACATTTAAGACATTTTCATAACGGTTTCTCTGATATCCATGAAATTATTCCTACAAAACAAACACGGTTATCTAAAAATGCCGGACATCTATTATCCGGGTATTTATCATTCCGGATATCCAAGGATTGCGGTTATCTAGATTACTAGAAAGTAAACGACCCCTATAGGTAAGATGTAGATATCCAAATAAAGAAAAATGTATAGTAAGAAAGTTGTTGTAGACTTAAATTTCATAAACAAAAAATGAAAAACAAAATGGTTTTCAAATGGGGCCTAAAATAATATCTTCGTATTGAGATTTAGGAGGTGTTTGGATAAGGTATTGATGAAGAGGTAGGTCGAACAATTATATTGAGAAGTTATTTTAAATACTTAAAAATTGAGAGTTACAATAAAAGATTTGTTTGGATGTTTTTTTTAGAGGAGTTAGAGTGAAAAGTTTGTTTGGATATAAATTTAAAATAAGTAATTAAAAAATTAATTATTAAAATGAATGGTTAAAAATGAATTATTTTGATTTATTAGAAAGGAATGATTATAAATAAGTTGTTTGAAAATGAAGAGTTATATTGAGTATTTATAAATGAATGATTAAAAATGAAGAGTTATTTTAAATAGTAAAAATGAGGCGTTATTTTGAGTAGTTACAATTTTTTTTTAATGTAGTTTTTCAAGAAGGAGTTAGTAAATCTTCCATCTAAATCCTCCTTAAATATATATGTTTTTTTAATGTAAAATGCTCCTTAGATATGACAAATAAACACCGCATTAGAGCTTTGTTTTATTTTAGTTTCTAAAATTTTAAAATCCAATTTCAATATTTGATTTTGAAAATTGTTTATTTTCGTCTTTAATTTTAATATTTGATTTTAATTTTTAAACTTTTAAGATATTTAAAAAGAGGTTTTTGCATGTATATAACAAAAGGGTTAAAATATTTCATGAATAGCACAATAATGAAAATATTTACAGATATAGCAAAAAAATGTAAATTTACTGGCTTCCATATTGATAGATTCTATCAATAGAGGCGGATAGAAACAATATCTAATAAATAAAGTAAATTGATAGACTTCTATAGATTCTATCAGTAAGGGTTGATAGAATCAATTACTGATAAAATTGATAGACTTCCATCACTAAAGAATGATGAATTCTATCAAAGTCTTCCATAAAAAAAGGTAAATAGAGATGTTTTTAAAAATAAGCAGAATTTGCTATAAACGAATTATTTTTAAAAAGTTGCTATAATTGTAAACCGTGGTAAAAATGTTGTTATACAATGCAAATTTCCATTTAAAAATGGATCTTTATGTAATGCTAATAATTTTAACATACCTAAAAGAAATATGTGAACAAATTTCTAAACCTTTAGAGAAAGATATATGTTTTAAGAAAAATTAATAAAAAAATTCCCATCAAGGATTTATTTTTCTAAATAAAGACTAAAACTAAGCATTTAAAAGTTTAGGGATTAAAATGAAACTATTTTGAATGTCTAGGGACAAAAATGGAAAGAACTTGAAAATTAGTAGATTAATATTAGACCTTTGAAAGTCTATAAACCAAAATGAAACAAAACTCAAAGTCTAGAACCAAGATAATATTTGAATCTATGAGAATCAAATAAATAATGAAAAATAACATTTTTCAAAATAATAGAAAAGTTCATTTTTAGTCTTTAAGTTTGGAGTATAGTTTCAATTTGCCTATGTTTCAAAACTGATCAATAATGCTAATGTTTTAGTCCATAATATAAAGGAATTATTATTATTTTTGATGACCTCTTGGTCATTAAATATATACTAATGCAACTAAGTTATAATTCTTGATTGTAGCTAGAAATTAGTTCCGATAATTTTAAAAGTTAGAATTTAGTAGAAGTTTACTTCTCTTTTCAAAATTCTAGAAAACGACTTCGGGCACTTGTTTAGCCATACATGCTCACAATTTTGGGCACTTTGGTATACGTTCTTGAGCTTTTTATAAGCATTCTTAGACTACTTATTGTGAGCATGTATGGTTGAGCTCTTCTCAATCAGGGAGTTTTGTGGGCCTTTTGGAAATTTTGTTTGCTCACTGTCACCCTTCATGAGTATAAAACTTTATCAGTTAGTTCAGTCGATAGTTCTTCAAGCAAGTTTGTCTAATAATTCATTTGGTTGTGGGTTTTTTGGATGACTTTAACTTCTGGTGATGGTGAAGGATCGGAGTCGAACGGTTTTCTGAAAGGGAGTTGGTGTAAGCTGGCAAGAAGAACAACAGCCTAATGAGGGAAGAAACGTAGTGGCAAGAAAGGGTGGTGACTCTTGTGAAGACGATAAAGTATACAAGTCTCAGCTAAGCTGCAACAAGAAGAGACAAAGAAAGTCGATCCCAAAGGAGACGATGTCTCCAACAAAGGCAATGGCAAACAACACATGCACAATCGAGGAAAACTTGTCGTCTAAGTCATAGCTACTTGCCGACTGTACAACTTCCCATCAATGAGTTGTTTATTAGAGTGGAAATCGGGCATTGGAATCGAGGTAGCGTTACTTGGGAAAAGTTATTGGGTCTGTGATTTTATGATCCTAGAGTTAAACCAAACTGTCGATTCTATTAACCTTGTTATGAAAACGACAATCAACAATCAAGCAAAAATACAAGAAAATGTAAAATAGAAAAACATAGAAATTTACGCGGTTCACTAAAGATGTGTTAGCTACTCCACAGACAGAGAGAGGGAAAACGTTTTTTATTAGGAAGAGGTAAAAAATATAGAACATCAATCGTGGGGTTAGGGTTTAATTTGAGTTTATATAGTATACTCTCATTAAACCTTATTACAGACAAAACCCAAATACAAAAAAGTCTATACGAAAAGAGAAACGCCATTACATGTTCATTTAGGTTTTGGGGGTGTTGCCCCTCAAACACCCACCATGGACCTCGTCCCTAGGGCCCCCACTCGCTGACCGGACAGTAAGACTCCCAACTAAGTAATCATAGGCCATTAAATAATTGAAGGCATATCTCAATTTAGTTCAATGAGCAAACACCAATAATCCAGACCGGTCCATCATTTGGGCTGATTCACAACTCTACCTGGCTACTCTCATAAACATTTCTTAAGTTTTTATTTTTGATGGCTATGTACATAACATTGTCTTTATGTTTCTTATGTTTTGTTTTGGACTTGTTGGTATGTGTTGTTGGGCATCTTTGTTTCGTGGTGAAAAAAGGTTTATTCCCTTGGGGGTATTACCCTCCTCCTTTTTTCTTTGTTGGGGTTTCTATTCTTTATTTAGTGAGATTGGACGTTAGATTCACCCTTCAAAACTATCAGAAAAAAGCCCGCGAGTTAAGGGTGATGATAGGGTATAGGTCATTCTAGTTGAAGTCTTGTTACTGTATTTCAATAAAGACCGTGGTGCAAAAGTCTGATATTTCAAGTATATTGGATCTTATCTTTGGTTCTTCTCATTTGAGTGTTCACGTTCTTACTTGTGAAGACAGACCCATGTGCGATCTCTTTATTTCGGAAACTTTGATATATAATTATTAGTTGTTTATTGAAAAGGGATTTTGAATGTATAACAAAAAAAAGGGTTCACGTAAGACTAGACTAAATAAAGAAAGAAATTACAAAAGTATTCATGTTCAAAAAAATTAGCAAAGCTAGTCCACCGAATTTAAATTGAAATTTCCTTTTTTAACCAAAACACACAAATACCCTTATTCATTGAATCCTTGATTTTTACAACTTACGTTAATAACGTTATAACTTCACCATTCAAGAATTAAAATTGCCGCCTCCCAAATCATTGAGTATCTTTTTTTCTTTTTGAAACCCCAAATCATTGAATTAATAGAGATTTTTTTTTATTTAGTATTTGTTTTGATTTTTTCATATACCTAAAATCTTTAACTATGTATTAATAAATAAAATCTGTTTTCAAATAAATAAAAGTACCATGTATTAAATATAGTCTGATTTCAAATAAAAAAAAATACCATGTATTTAATAACATATTTCATAACTAAAATATCTTTTTTATTTATAAATATTTATTTCACATATGAGTATTTATTAATAATACCAGTATTAATAATAAGGTTTAATACAATATCTCATTAATTAATACAATATTTTTTAAATTAATATAGTGTTGTTTTAATTAATACAATATTTTTTAAATTAAAAGAATTTTTTTTTTCAACTTCTATAAAAAATTAGAGTTTCAAGTTGGTTTTCATCAACAATTATTGTGAATTTCTTAAACAATTAGCCTTGATTATGGAATGTGATTTTAGTGATTAATCTTAAAATTTATTATATTTGAGTTTTGAGTTTCGATTTCTAGGGTTTTTGTTTATATTTAGCAGAATTATTAGGTATTTATATTAGAATATAGTTTATGTATCAACATTTTTTTATTCTGAAGTATTGTGAGGGGATCCCAAACGAAGGTATTTATATTAGAATACAGTTTATGTATCAACATTTTGTTTATTATGAAGTATTGTGAAGGGATCCCAAACGAAAACTCAAACACTGTATTATATTCTTAATTCTATAATGTAATACATACTATTTGAGATTTTTTAATTTGTATTAAAATTTTAATACTGAATTAGTTTTTTCGAGTTGTATTGACTGTTTAATACTGTATGAGATTTCCGAAATATGTATTAATTTTTTAATGCTCTAATTGTTTCTTTCTTAATTCTGCAAATGTATTGGATATGAATTTAGAAAACCTTAATTCGCCGCAAAACCTCAAATTTTAGAAATATAAAGAAATATAAAGAAATTCAACGAACAAAGAAAAGAGAAAATCATAATTAGAACCCTGTGATTTTGGACAACAAAAAATTAACCAAAATCAAAACCAAGAACAATTGGACTAGAACCCACCAAAAAAAGAACAAATCGATTTGCGCCAAAAATCAAAAGAACAAAGAAAAAAACCAATAGAAGAAATCGCAGAAATTGATTTCGAAATCGGTAGAAAAAGAGGATAAAAAAATATTAAAAAAAAAACGGATCAAGTGGAGAAAAGGATTGCTATTTGGGAAAGATAATGTGAACATGGAAAAATAATCAATGAATTTAAAAAAGGGTAAAAAAGTAAATAACAAATTTGTGATATAAAATTGTTTAAAAAAAGAAAAATATTCTTGCAAATAAAATTGAATTTGAACAGAAATGCAATTATTTTTGTAAAAGTGTACAGTAAATACAATTTCCCACGAAAAAAAAGACAAAATATTTTCATCTATAGCATAAAATCAAAATTAATTCATTTGTAGCAAAAAATTCAAATTGAATTCTATCACTAGTTGAGTTCTATTAGTGATATAATTCAATTAATGAAATACTTCTTCTACCACCACTTGCATTTTCTATTAGTGATAGAATTTCAAATTAAGTTCTATCACTAGTTGAGTTTTATCACGGATAGAAATTAGTATGCTATAGATGAAATTATTTTAGAAATTGTGCTGCAAATATAATACAAAAGGTAAAATGTGCTGCTGATGGTAAATTCTTTTATTTTGTAAACTAATACCTTTTATAAAAACAATAATTAGAATTTAATTCTTCAAATTTGAAGAAAGATAAAAATTTAGTTTGTTTTAAAAATATTTAGAATCATTTATAATTCTGCAAGAAAGATAATTATTCATATATAAATCATGCAATATTTTCAATCATATATTTTAATCATTTATATATTTTTTATTCTTTCACTAAAAATTCAAAATCGGAAGAAAATTAATTGATAAAACTAAACTTTGGTATTTTGTACTAAGTTTTATCTTTTTACTAAAGGTAAAAGTCAATATATTTATTAATTTTATTTTAAAATTTTGTTTAAATTTTTAATTTATAAATTTTAAAAATATGTTTACATTTATTAAAATTGTGATTGAATCAAATTCAATTATAATTATTTTCAAAATTATCATAAAAATTCATTTTAAATTGTATCGAAAAATAAATGAAGTATTTATAACTGAGTTAACAAAAATATAACTCTATCACATCAAGTATAATTTAGTAATAGTCAGACTACACGTTGGAAGCAATTGAGCTAAAAGAAAAAAAAAATGATAACTACCCTGTTGGAATCTTCTCTCCTAAATATTTTATAAAAATAAAAAAATTGGGAGTCCAAAGGGACCCCTACCCTAGAGGCCTTAGGCGAAGGTAGATGTAGCAAAATCACCCATTTCTCTCGTGGGCCTCTCTTTCTTCAGAGGTTTATAAGAAACAAGTTTGTGTTCATCCATTCACTCTCTACCCTCTCCATCATCTAACACACAATGTCAGCAACAGATGAACAACCCAAGAAGAAGCAACATAATTCCAGCAAGCGCCCCCTCTACCGCGGCGTTCGTATGCGCGCTTGGGGCAAATGGGTGTCCGAAATCCGGCAGCCCCGCAAGAAGTCCCGCATTTGGCTGGGCACCTTCTCCACCCCCGAGATGGCTGCTCGAGCCCACGACGTAGCCGCCTTGTCCATCAAAGGCGACTCCGCCATCCTCAACTTTCCTGAACTCGCCCACTCCCTCCCCCGCCCTGTCTCCTTTGACCCTCGAGACGTCCAAGCCGCGGCCGCTAAGGCTGCTCACATGGACTCTATCTCCACTTCCTCCGACTCCGATCACCTCTCTGACCACCTCTCCGAGATCGTCAAGCTCCCCACACTCGACGCCAACTGCGATCATGAATTCCTCCTCCTGGATTCCACCGACCGTTGGGCTTACCCGCCGCCGTGGTTACCCACCACGCAGGACTGCGCCTTCAATTACAACGACATGGGGATTGGAGATACTAATTTCTTCTGGGATTATTGATTTTTTTTACAAATTTTTTTTTTTTTAGGTAACTGTATATTGTTCTGCGTTTGGATGGCTTAATTAGAGAGCCTATTTTCTTTCCATCTCTCTACCTGAACTCGACCACTTTGTTTTGTTCTGTTGTGTTTCGTGTTTCGTGCTTGTGTTTGGTTGGAGTGCTGTTGAAATATCTCGTGTAAATCTCTTTTAAATTAATGCACTCAACTTCCCTTGTGGTCCTTTTATTGGTGCAAACACTTAAATGCAATGATGCAACCAATGGAATGGACTCGACCTAATTTTAATTACGCTTCTATGTTTCACTACGATTAACTCCATACCGGATCTCCAGTTGTCTGGTCAACGAGTCATAATCTTGTATTACTCTTTTACATTATAAATTTTTAAATTCTCATCACCAAGCATTTATATACCTTTTTTCCTTTTAGATAAATTAGTTTCTCTTTTCTACTAGTAAATGTGGCTAATATTGCGTTAGTAACTTTGTATAATTTTTATCTTTTTACTCTTCCCTTCATGATTTTTGTTTATAATTTGCTTAGTTAACATTTTAAAGGGTTACTAACTATGAAATTTATGATTTTGAGGTTTAAGTAAAAAAAAAAAATAATTCATTTAATATCATTCCATCGTCTTCCAATTTTAGCCCAAATAATTAAATTGCCCACAACGGGCTGCATGGGAATATATCTGTCACATGACGCAAAATTGATACGGTGACGCTGATTTTTCTTAGCATTTTCGGTGGATTGAAATTTTCCATAAACGAGGATTCAAAACCGACCTAATTTTGGCAGCACAGCCCAAATGTCTTATTACGTATACCATGTCAGTTACCTCAGCTCTAGATTCTTGCATTTTTTTAATTGGTTTTTTTCTTCTTCGGCATAAATTAAAAAAAAAAAAAACCTGGAGTAAAAAGTCTTTAAATTTTTTTAGTAAAATAATAATAATAATAATAATAAAAGACTCAGTTCCTTCCAAATTTCAATTCTGTTCTATCCTTTTTCTTCAAGTTTTTGAGTTTTCAACCTTGGGGTAAGTCCAATTTATCATCTGATCAAATGGGACACATTAAACAGTAAATTACAATCATTTCTCTGATTTTATTATTATGATTATTATCTTGTTTTTTAACCACAACTAGATTTCCTCTTGGTTTTGTTCTTACTTGGTTTCACTTTATTCGGGCAAACTTATCAGTCCTCTGCTTAGAATAATAAAAGTGGGTGCTTTTTTTTTTCATAAATAAACTTTTTTTTTTTTTAATTATCTCCAGTACTCAGACTCGTCCATGGCTCTGGCAGGCTCCCCAAACAAAAAACAAACCCCTCGTATTCAAATTACTCTTTTCTAAATTAGATTAAAAAAACTTATGAATGTGTGATTTTTTAGATTAATTTTCTATAGACGGTTTTATGTCACCTCCCTACCTAACGCCATTCCTTAGGTCATAGGAATTGTCTGCTAATTTTATTTATTTTGTAATGAAATGGTATATAGAAACGACTTATGGCATCTCTGAACGGATCAAAACCACATTTATAGGTAGTCGATTTTTCTCAATAAGTTAAACTATTGGATGAAAATAGAAAAAAAGAAGACGAATTAGTAGGATCAAAGAACCTAGCAATAACTGTTGGAGATAAGAAACATGGACTATTTCTCTTATAGTCAATTGACTTTGGGTGGAACCCAATATTTTCTATAATATAATATGAGAGTCCAATGGACCATAGCTATAAAATTAAGGGAAATTGTAGTAACTAGACCATATTAGAAAAATATTTGCAAATTTAGGCGTCCAAGTTTTTTTTTGCAAAGTTAATTTTTATTTTAAACTTCGAAATTTATATTTATTTTTTATTACCGTTTTGCCCTTATTCTCATTTAATAAAGAATTTTCGAATTTAAACCTCCATTTTTAAAACTTTCCATCACTTAAGAAATACCATATTTAATTGTCAACTCATTAAATGTAAAGAGATTTTTATTCCTTTTTACATTTATCTCTCATTATTATTCACATTCTTTTTTCATTCCATTTCTGCATCCCGCGTTCTCCATTCCATTATTCTCAATTCTCCATTTTCATTTCTTATGTGTTTTTTCTTTCTCTCTTTTCACTTTCCAGCAAACGCGTAAATTGTTGTCGGCAACTCAGGTCCGACCGGACGGTATAATCCGACAAGTTAATTCATGTCCGTTCACTAATCTCTCCATTTTACACAATTTTTGGATTACGTTTTTCTTCTTTATTCATCACCATTAGCACGTTCTTGTTCAATCCAGTATAATCGTTATCCGATATGTCTCAAATCGTTGACTATGGTATGTTTATTCCTGTTATGTCATTTTTTTTCTTCATTTACTCAATTTATATTCAGTCTTCGGAATGTCACAAATCATGTTTAGAAATGTATTCAAATCATCTTTACAACAATGGTGTACACATCTATAATACTGTCTAATTATTAAATATAATATCATGTCGTATTAAGATTCCTCAATACCGTACTGCCCACACTTCGTTTTAATGTTAGTTGTATACTACATCTTCTCCTTATTAGTTCATCAATCATTCAATTTTAATTGCACATAGTAGTCTTTAGTATTTTAATACTCTTGTTTTGAAATGGAAAGAAATCATATGTAGCATAGTATAATCCATACCAGACACACATATACAATACTGTGTAATATATAATATACTATATAATGTATGATATGTTTTATTCCTATTCTATCATTTCTGTACATTTAACTCATTTAAATTCCAATATTTAGAATGTAAAAAATTATGTTTAGAATTACAGTAAAATCATATATAGAACAGTAGTTTATTCGTACTTTGATTTCCATATTCTGGTATAATTGACTGTATACACATCTACAAAAATGTACAATTGAGTATATAACGTATGTTCATACGGTATTTTTAGGTTAGTTATATTGTACATCTTCTCCTTATAGGTTCATCAATCATTCCATTTGTATAATATCATTAATATTGTTGTTTGCTAGGTAGAGTATGATATGTTTTACTCCTACTCCGTCATTTTTCTACATTTAATTTATTTATATTTCAGCTTTTAGAATGTCAAAAATCATATTTAGAAATGCAGTAGAATTATATGGAGAACAATAGTTTTTCGTACTTTGATTCTCATATTATGGTATAATTTACTATATACATATCCGTAAAAATTTGTACAATTGAGTATATATCGTATATGTTCATACTGTGTTTTTAGGTTAGTTATCTGTACATCTTCTCCTTATATGTTCATCAATCATTCCATTTGTATAATACGATTAATATTATAGTTTTTCATGTCTTTGTTATATTATCTTGTATAAATTATACAAAACTCTATATATTTCATTATTTTATTATACATCTGCATACAACTTTACGGTACATTTATGGTTTATTATTCATCTATTCATGTCCAATACATTTTTCGTACTCATATTACTATGCATAACATTTCTATTCTGCAATACGGTATTGTTTATATACATGTATATTATATGACTTATAATATAAGACAGTACTGTTTGAACATTTTTGTAATACTATACAACTTTTCCTTATAGGTTCAACAAGCATCTCAATCCATATTGCACGTAGTGGTCAGTGGGATGAAATGAAGATGTACCATAATCATGAAGTAGCTGAAGAGCGTTGCATAAATATTGAGGAATGCATTCACCTAATGATGATTTTACATTACAATCCGTTTTTTATGTCGAACACTTTCAGTTTCAATTTTGTAACTCATGAGACCTTTTTTATTTACTACTGATCTTACTTTAAATAGTAATTTTATGTGAAGTTGCTCCAACAGTATGAGTCTTTATCAATCTACAAATATTACGTATGTTATTTCCAAATGTTTTACTATACGGTATTGTACATTAAAAAAATTATAATTTAAAATTACTTGTTCGTTGTCGCAAACAATTAAATGACACTACACTACAAGTATCCATATCAGCAAATTAAAACATTTAAAAAAAACATAAAGTTTAACAATACAGTATGGTACATGATATATTATGAGTGTACCGTATATACCAAGTTATTTCAATATTGGGTGGTTATCAAACGGGTTCTGATTTCAATCATCAAAATTGAACGTTCAATAACTCATACGGTCTATTTATGAACAAAATTATCATAATCAAATAACATATAAATTACTAACTATATTGTACATGTACATTACTAACCATACTGTATGTAAATGACAACTCTGCCTCTAAGAATATACTATCGCCACTTTCGTTCAGTAATTAATACACCATAAATTGACGATTGCTGGTTTTCCATAATTAATGCACCATAAATTGGCGGTTTCTAGTTTTTCATAATTAATGCACTCTAAATTGACACTTTCTAGTTTGGAATGTGAGATGAATTTCTTTTTTTAAAACTTCCCTTCCCAAATGAAAAACCAATAAATTAAGGGTATTGTTGTAATTCATTATTTTCAGAATTTATAAGATATTAAAATAAATTCTAATTTTGCTAATATTTTTGGAGATATATATATTTGCAAATACTTTTCAAATAGGATCTATTTATGAAAAAAGCCCTAAAATTAAATTCGGATAACAAATCAATAAAATACAAATTCTCTAGTGATATTTTACTTTATTTTTTAAAAACTTTCTCTACAACTTTAATTAATTTTTCTCTAAAACTCTTTATACTTGCTCTTACTTTTTTTTTTACAATTCGCATTCTATTTATAACCTATTACAAATTTGGTATCCAAGTTCTTTGGGCACCACAGGTCTGTCTCTAAACTATGGTATCGGGATACTTCGAAGGGTATTCTAGTTTAAGGGCTTTCCAGCGGCCTCGAACCAGTGATCTCTTAAGGAAGCATGCCTTGAAGACCTTAGTCTCAACCGCTGGGTTGCCCCTTGGGGATGAGTAAATGTTGTGTTGCTCATAAAGAATGCGTATTCTAAAGTGCTTTTCCGATTGTCTAAGTCTCCGCACTAATCGCTTTCGGAGTAACCATTCAACTTGTGCTCTTTCGCTTTGAAATAAAGCATATGAAGTGACACAATTCCTTAGATGTATCGTAAGATTCGCTTCAATGCTTTCCAATGCGTATAAAATCGCTCCTCTAGGAACCGACTAACAATGCCAACACTCAATGCGATGTCTAGCCTTGTACATGTGAGATAGCGAAGACTTACCATCAAACTTTGATATTTACTCACAACTACACGTTCTCCTCCATCAAACTTTGATAGTTTCATACTTGGTACCATTGGTATTGTAACCGGATTGCAACTTTCCCTCTTGAACTTCTTCAAGATCTCTTTCGCATATTGCTCATGTGATACAAAGATGCCTGTCTCTTCTTTTTTAACCTCCAAACCGAGGAAATACTTCAGCAAGCTCAAATCTGTCATCTCAAATTCTCGCATCATTGTGCTTTTAAACTCTTCTATCATTGAATTACTATTACCCATAAATATCAAATCATCAACATAAAGAGCAAAAAAGATCACATTACCTCCACTCTTGCTGTGTATAATCACCCAATTTCACATGTGGACATCGATTTTGCATATAAATTGTGCATTCCGCCAAAACTTTCTTTGGCATACTTTTACTCTTCAACATTACTCAAAATATGTCAAGAATTGTTCTGTTCTTCCTCTTAGCCACACCATTTTGTTGACGACTGTATGGTGCGGTTAGAAATCGTCTTATGCATTGCTCCTTGCAATACTTACTAAATGTCGTTGAAGTATATTCTCCACCTCTGTTAGATTGCGCAACTTTAATCTGTCTACCAGTTTCCTTTTCACATTCACTTTGAATTTTTTGAATGCATCAAATGCTTTTAACTTTTGTTTTTCTAAAACATAAACCCAAGTTTTCCATGAGAAATCCTCAATAAAAGTACTGAAGTACCTTTTACCGCTGAACGATGTGGAGGTAATTGGTCCGCATATATCAACATGAATCATCTCTAGCAGTTGCTTCCCTCGATATTCTGCTTTCTTCTGAAACGAGGTTCTCGCATGCTTGCTTAGCATGCATTCTTCACATAGCTTTCTATCTCTAATAGCCCGTGCACCGTATTCTTCTTTTCTAACTCTTTTAGTTCACCATGATGTAGATGACCAAAACAAAGATGCCACAATGTTGTTTTATCTTCTACATCTACTCGCAAACACTTTTCTCATACATTTCTCAAATTCAATCTATACATGCGATTTCTTCCCATTTCAACTCGAGCGATTAAACGCTCTTTCTTGTCCCTCTAATGCAGCAATCAGTCTTTAAAAAATACATAATAATCCTTCTCTGTGAGTTGCCCCAAACTCAAAATATATGTTTTGAGATCTGGTACATAATAAACATCATTAATTGACCCTGTCAAACCATCATTGCTTTTTACCTTTACTTTTGATGCAGTACCAAAAGATACTGGACATTTTTAATTTTTCGCATCTCTTTAAACATATGCTCATGTCCGCACATATGGTTGCTTGCCCCTGAGTTGAGATACCAAACAGTATCATTATTGTCGCTTTCTTCTTTATGCGCCATCAAAAGAACACCTCCATTCGCATTGTTTTCAAATGCTAAGTTGCTTGTTTCTTCAACCCTCTTATCTGCACGACAATCTCCCGCAAAATGCCCTTCTTCACCGCAATTGTGGCATTTGTCGAAATAACAATCACTCGCATAGTGACCATACTTGTGACACTTGTAGCATTCAATATTTGACTGATTCGATCTTCCGCCTCTTCCTGGACCGCACCCTCTTCCGTGCCAATTGACTTGACTCATATGTCCCTTCTCTACATCATAACTATCGTTTGACTACTGTGACCATATCCACGACCACGTCCTCTACTCTAAATTTTTTTAGAATAGAGTACCTCTTCATCTTCGATTGACACCTTGGTTTGAAGCATTTGCTCTAGTATTTCCTCTTTCTTCTTGTTCTTGCGTTGCTTGTGTTCCTCAAGAGTACCAGCAAGTTCGTCAGCAGTGAGTGTCGTATGGTCCTTTGACTCCTCTATCGCGCACACCACATTCTCGAAATTATCTGTCAAAGATCTTAAAATATTTTCCACAACTCGCGCATCCATTAGCTTTTCTTCATTGCGATTGAGTTGATTGACCACTGTCTGCACACGTGTGATTTAGTCAGATACGGTTTCTGACTCCTTCATTTCTATGCTCTCCAACTCGTCATGAAGAGTCTGGAGACAAACTTTCTTCACTCGGTCGGCTCATTTGAACACTAAGGAGAATTTTGCTAGATGTTTATGAATAGTGTGTTTAGAGACTTCCTTGACAAATTTATGATTGTGTTCATAGATGATATCCTAATTTATTCTAAGTCTGAGTCTGATCATGAAGAGCATCTAAGGAGATTTTTGCTAGCATTTCGAGAGAATAAGTTGTATGCAAGTTTTCTAAGTGCAAGTTTTTGTTAGATTCAGTGCCCTTTTTGGGAATGTGGTTTCTTGTCAAGGAATTTCAGTAGATCCTGATAAGATTGATGCAGTGAGCCGTTGGGTCAGGTCGAAATCGGTTGCATAGGTGAGAAGTTTCTTGGGTCTAGTTGGTTACTACCAACGATTTGTGGAGGGCTTCTCTAAGTTAGTAGGGTCATTGACACAGTTGACTAAGAAAGGTCAAGCTTTTGAGTGGACGGACGATAACGAAGATTGTTTTGTTGAGTTAAAAGAGGTTTGACTTCAGCGCCGATCTTGTTAGTACCTGATGGGTTAGATGGGTTTGTAGTTTATAGTGATGCTTCTAAGAGGGATCTAGGTTGTGTCTTTATGTAGAAAGGGAAAGTCGTATGCATCGAGACAGCTTAAGTCGTATGAGTAGAATTGTCCGACTCACGTTCTTGAATTAGTAGTAGTGATTTTTGCTTTAAAGATTTGGAGGCATTACTGGTATGGAGTAAAGATCCAGATTTTCACGGACCATAAGAGTTTGAAGTACTTCTTAACCCATAAAGAGTTTAATATTAGATAACGTAGATGGTTAGAGCTTGTAAAAGATTATGAATGTGAGATTCTTTACCAACAAAGTAAAGCGAATGTGGCTGCTGATGTTTTAAGTAGAAAAGTTTCTCATTCAGGGGCATTCGTCGTCTCTCGAGTTCCATTGCAACACCAATTTGGTCTTGCAGAGATTGCATGGATTAGAGGGATTACAGCGAGGTTGGCACAGTTGAGTCTACAATCGACTTTGAGACAAAGGATTTTTGAGGTTCAACAGACTGATCTTAGACTGTTGGTTCTATTTACCAGAGTGCATGTCGAGGAGGGTAGTGATTGGTCGATAGCTTTAGATGGTGGGTTAAAGTTCCAAGATATTGGTTGTGCCCTCTAATGTAGGGATCGTGCCTAGTTATTGTTTGAGAATCATAGTTCACCGTTTGCTTGATACCCCAAGGGTACCAAGACGTAATGAGATCTAAAGAAATCGTTATAGTGGAATAATATGAAAATAGATATTGTTGAGTTAGTCAGTAAGTGCTTGACTTGTCAACAAGTGAAGGCGCCAAGGAAAATGCCTATTAGACTGTTACAACCTTTGAGTGTTCCCAAGTGGAACTATGATGATGTTTCTATGGATTATATCATATGAATCCCTAGTACTCCGAGAGGTTTCACTGTGATATTGGTGGATGTGGATAGGATTACCAAAAGTGCTCACTTTATTCCAAGGATGCTAGATTATTCTGTTGAGAAATGGGCACGATTGTACTTAGAGCAAATTTTGAGGTATCATGAGGTTCCTGCGAGTATAGCTTTCAATAGGGTTGCTTGTTTTACTTCACACTTCTGAAAGAGCCTTTAGAAGCGCCTTAGGACTACTTGTAAGTTCAGTGCAGCTTTTCATCAATAGACAGATGGTCAGGCTAAGAGGGTCAATCAAATCTTGGAGCATATGCTAAGAGCTTATGTGTTAGATTTTCCAGGCAGTTAGGATAAGTGTTTGTATTTGATTGGAGTTTACTTATAATAATACTTACGAGTCCACTATCCAGATGACATCGTTTGAGGCACTATATGGGAAGAAATGTAGATCACATGTCCACTAGGACAAGGTTGGAGAGAGAAAATTGTTAGGTTCTAAGTTGCTACAGTTGACTAACGAGGTTGTTTAGAAGATCCTTGCTAGTTAGCTTATTGCTTAGAGTCGTGACAAAAGTTATGTTAATGTTCGTCGTAGGGATCTAGAATTCTAGGTTGGGAGTCATGTATTTTTTTAAAGTGGCACCGATGTAAGAAATTCTGAGATTTGAGAAAAGAGGAAAGCTGAGTCCAAGGTTTGTTGCACCATTTGAGATTCTCAAGAGGACTGGTGCAGTGGCATATCGTTTGGCCTTGCCTCTGTCATTGTCTGCAGTTCATGATGTGCTTCATGTTTTGATGCTTCGTTAGTATGTGCATGACCCATTACATGTTGTTGATCACGAGCCTTTAGCATTAAATGAGGATTTATCTTATGAGAAGAAACCTGTTCGTATTGTGATCGTAAAGTTTTGAGGAATCATGAGATTTCTCTTGTCAAGGTGTTGTGGAGGAGTCAGGAGGTCAAGGAAGCGAACTGAGAGCGTGAGGAGGATATGCGCTATCGTTTCCCTGAGTTGATCTTCGTGGAAAAATGTTTTCTAAATGTGGAATCTTGTCATAGCATCCACCCCTCAGTTTGATGTTTTTCGTCTTTTAAAATAAAGGACTTGGGTTTTGTAATAGGTGTTAAATGAAGGGAAATTTTGGTCATTTAACCTTGGTATTTAAAGAAATTCCAAATCCCAATGTTTACATTTCATTGTGTAGAAAAATCGAACTACAAAAGTTTGAAACCCTAGGATGGGTCAGGTCCTTTTAATGTAAAACAAATTTGTTATTTCTCAAGTTCAGGCATTGGAAAGATGTAGATGTTCCAAGTATGGAGTATAGTCAAATATTAAGTTAATTTGTTGTCTATAAGTAGATGGCTACAATTGTCGATTATAAGAATTTAAAAAAAAAAAATAATAATACACTTACATCATACTTAGAAATTATGGGTATGATTTTTTATTTCATTTTAATTTTAAAATATTTTTTTATTATCTTTTAGCCCAACTACTATGATGGAGAAAAATTGAACTACAAACTTTTGTATTCTCCTGCTGGTGTGATGATTGAGTGCTTCAGTCTTACAAGTGAGCTACTTTTTTTTTTTTTTTTTTTTTTTTTGTATTAAGTGGGAGAAGGGAGACAACAAACCTTACATAGGGAATACAACTACTATAAAGTAATATGAGAGCCAAGTACCGATTTCTGAGTTCGACACTGACCCTCGATGAAAGTATGCTACCTTTGAGTTGCGGGTGTAGAGATTAATTTCACATACGACTTCTAATTTAATTTAACATATTACCACTAAGAGAGAATTATGGGGTCTTTTTTTATTTGATTAACTATTATTAGCACCGAGATAATTTAAACCTATAACTTTAAATCTATAACATTTTAATTATAGGACATTATTGCAAAATTTGCAATAAAATAACAATCATACCAACATTTTGGCACGTGTTTATATCATCCATTAATCAATTTAAGGCTGCTACTTTTCGATGAATTAATTTACGACTGCGCCAGACTTCACTTAACAATTACATAATTGAAAGAAAGGGAAGAATCCAACCAAAGTCCATAAACTTGTGTTATATTCTTTTAATTAAATAAAAATTATAGGATTTAATTTCATAATCTTGTTTATCAATTCATTCATCCTAAGTTTTTTTTAAAAAAAAAATTAATTTTTTGAGTTGTATTAAAAGCCTTGCATAATTAGTTTTCTCCATCTAAATCTTCAATTTTCAGAATTGAATTAATTTAGGTGATCGAATAGTATTTCCTAACTATTTTCACTTCATTATATTTAAAATGAATTTAAATTTTCAGAATGTAATAATGCAATTCTTGGTTTGAGATTTTAAATAATGCAAACGACTTTAGTTCTGCAAATGAATTTTCCATTTCCATGTTTTAAGGAAAAAAAACATGGAAGGCAAAAGACAAGATAGACAGGGGGGAAAATAAAGATCAATTGTCTGATTTTTCCATAATAAATTAGGTTAGTTGAAGAATAATCAAATATTGTAATTAGTTAGGCCTTAATAGTAAATTTAAAATCCATCCTAATGCTGACCCCAGTCGCCGGCTTAATTTGTTATTTCAATTATTTCCTCTTTTGTGATCTTTAATATATATATTGTTTCTTTGTCCATAAATTTTCATATAGTACACTAGTATTGTTTTGTCATCAAATTGTTATATCATATTTCATAGCAATACAGAATAAATATCTATAACATTATTTTTTTAATCTCTACAACATTAAAAGAACAAATGAAACAAAAGAGTCAGTGAAAATAATGCATTGACCTAAAAAATGTGTGTTGGGAGATATTATATTATTCATTAGTTTATATTAGGTCGTACATTTGCTTCTTGTTATATCTATACATTTGGAAATTGTAACTGATTGGTCACTTTCTTTTTCCATCCAAGCTCTTGATAAAATAATTCATTAAAAAAATGATAACATAAGATATTTTTTAAGAAATAACTAAATGACACGTTGTTGGAACGATATTTATATAAGGTAGGAATTAGATAAATATAGTTGGCATGATTTATGTGTTTTTGTGGAGTGATTTTTAGGACCAATTCTTGTGATATTGAGAAGGACATGTTTCTATTTCATCAAAAGGCTTTTCCATCGTATTTATTCATTGAACCCCCAAATGATTTCTCCTTCAGAGAAAAAATTCTTGATTACGGTCCCTTAATTTAATATAACACGAGAAACCTAATTGATAATTACACATGATATTTTGTCCCTTTCAACTATGTGGGAAAATGTTGTTCACTCTCTGTTGGATATCTAATTTTTTTTTTTTAGCGATTAATTTGGTACCAAGAAACTATGTAGACAAGGTGGACTCACTTTGGTCTCTTAACTTTTTAGAGTAATTTTGAAAATTTATATCGTCGCCTCTCGATCATTTGGGGAGAAAATTCATTCACTTTGATGGTTAATTGTTTCTCATTGAATAGTGTAACTTCAAATATGTTTAATATATCTATATATATATATATAACAACAATTCCAAGTCAAAAGAAAAAAAAAGTCTAAGACAAGAAGATTTAAATGTGTAACCTTTTAGTTATTGAATCATACAAGATATTACTAAAACTCTATGTGTGTTTGAAGAGCAAAACTATATATTAATGTTAAAATACTAGTAGTAACAATTATTATAATAATAAATACAGTACAGTTTATAGACTAAAATTCATATTTTTAAAATTTTATTGTCCAAACAAGTTATTTCTAAACAAATTTGAGGACTTAGACTTCAATTTCTGTAATGGCCCAGGTTTTCGTCCCGGTTCCCAGGTATGTTTCCTAGTTATTTTGGTTGGTTCGTTGGGCCGTTATTGATTTTTAGGTATTGAGAGCATTTTGGTAATTTGAGCATTAGGGGCTAGTTTGGTAATTTATTGAGCTTCAGGTTGTTTCTGCATTTTACTCAGTTGGGTTGTTTTTGTGGTTTTAGGTGCTTGGGGGTTAGTTTTGCAGTTAGTGGGAATTGGCTTGTTTTGGTTAATTAAAAGGAAAAATGGATTTTGAGTTTTCATCGATCAAGCCAGAAGCTAACTCTTCCCCCCTTCTCCATCGATCCCTCTCCCTCATCTTCTCCTTCCTTCATCAATCCCCATCGCTGCTGAGACCAAGCCCTTTCGCCGTCGATCACCTTGTTGTCGCCGCACGCACAACCCATCGCCATCATTGTCGCCCACACCTAGATCGCCTTGCATCGCCGATCGCAGACCATGCCTAGTTGAGCCATCATCACAGAGCAGCCCACACGCACCGCAGCCTAGCCTTGCATGCACGCAGCAGTTTGCGTTGTCGCTTGCTCCAACTCTCAGTCGTTTCGTGCCTCAGCCTACTCGCCTTCGCCAAGTCACATGCCCAGCCGCAGCCTTTCCCTTGCTGCCGCATCGTGTCGCACACGCCCAGCTGCTCACTCCTGCACGCACACGCCCTGCCGTTCCCAGCTGCTCCATACCGCACAGCCCCACACGCATAGCTTCGTCGTGCCAGCCCTACCGCACACGCTCTTCGTGCCAGCCTGCACGCCCGCGCAACCATGTCTTATCCTTGCCACAACCTTGGCCTTGTATTACTGAGCCTTCCGTTCAATTTTGGTAACCTCTGTTCCTAAGCCTTATTGCTTTTGTATATCCTAGTTAATTAATTGTCTGTTTGGATTTTAATTACCTGTTGTTATTATTGTTTGTCTAGGTTGATTATTCATGATTGGTTATCTGCAGCTAAGGAGCATAGTATATTTGTTATGTTCTATTTCAGGTATGGATTTCTTGTCGTGGTTGTGTGGATCCTATGTCAATATATACATTGATAGTGTTGTATGTTACTTCTTTTACTTTTTTGATTGACATGTCTTAGTGGATAGGTTGATGTGATATCCTAACTATTTGAGAGCATGTGTTGACTTCTTGTGACATGTCTGTTAGTACCATGCTAGGGTTTCTCGTCTTTACTATTAAGCATGTTGTGATCTGTTATGAACTGAGCGAGTCAAACTTTTAGCATAGCTTCGGTTAGGTTGTAATCATCTAGAGGCTGAGAACAGACATGACGTATGTTTTCCCCATCGATTCAGGACTAACGAGGACAGGTTCTTGCCCCCGATAGTCGGGTGTGGAGTAGCGACCTCTCCGACATAAGCCTAGTCTGTAGCTTGCTAGAGCGAGGTTCTTTCCTTTGTGTAAGCCTATCTTGGGACAACCTTTAGCTTTAGGCATTGGTGTGAAAAGACTTCTACAGTTGGGTGTCGAGGGCCTCCCACTGCTATGGATCAATGGACACCATTTCGAGTCTAGTTAGGCTTGTGTACCTAGATCGGTATAGTTTGTGCAGGCCTACATTTACTCGATTTGCAGCAATATGTCGTGTGTGCGCACATGCATTAGATGCCGAGAGGACGGCTCCCTCGGGCTAATGGTTTCAGTACATCATTCCGTTCTTGTTTATAGTCAGACACTTAGGGAGTCATCCAAGTGTCCATGATTAGTTAAAGAGCTGATCACCTAGTCGAGAGTTAGAGAGTCTCGAGGATTGGGAGTTATATTGATAACTCAAGTTTCTGCAACTGGTTGGTAAGCTGTATTGCATGTATGCTAGGATACTAGATGATGTGTCATTTACGTACTGTACCCCGGTTGGGGATTCTTACTGAGTGCCTTGGTACTTGCCTTATTTTTGTGGTTTTCCACCAGGTAACTTAAGACAGCACTGTGACAACTAGCGGAGGAGCTAATAGATTATGGGAACCTGTTGTCCAGCTTACTTTATTTATTGTCATTTGCTTCAACATGTAGTTAGGAACTGAGTTCCCATTTCTTTTCACGGATTATGTTTTGAACCTGTTTTAATAATCTGTGGCAAGAGGCACAAAACTCTATTGGTTTATACTTATGGTTTTTGGATTGTTTACTCTTTTGGGAAATGCTTAGGTTCCTTCTAATTTTTACTTTGATTTGAATGGTTTTAAATTCATGCATACTGAGTAAGAACTGCTTTTAGGACTGCTTTAAAGTTGGGTTCTTACGATTTTATTCTAAGAATGACAAATAAATACATGTTAAATATGAGCATGAGTTAAAGTATGTCGTTGAGAATATAAATAAAAAATCGTTCATATTAATTAAATAAGACGTAGTAGGTTTAAGAGGAAAACCATCTATCTTCATTAATATACGATTTTTTGGATGAAACAAATAAAAAAAGAAGTTAAGATTTAAACTAAATAGAAAATTTCTTATTAATATAGAAATTCATGAAAGGTTTTTGTAAAAATTGATATAAGAGTGATTCCTCTAACATAATCTTATTTGTAAAATCCTCGAGTATTGAACAAAAAAAAATTGTGATCTTTATAATATATTATTAGTCATAATGAAAAATTTGTAGTTGAACCTTTTAATATGTGCTATAGTATTAAAAGTTTTTGAAATATTATCTCGAATAGTTTCATGTAAGAAGTACTTTTCAAATATGCTTCTCATTGAACATATGTATATTCCATATATTTAATGGAGACATACCTTTATAATTTATTTATTTTATTGACAAAAAAAAGTTAAAAATAAATATTTTCACAATAAAATAATTTTTATCCATTTGATAGTTGGCACATCGATTATTTTTATTACTATTATTCTATTTCAACTTCACAATCATAAATTTAATTTTTAAAAATGAGATATTCTCTATATTGGGCATGTGATGTCTTCCACATAATTTTTAAAATAAAAATATTTGTTTTAAAAAAAAACAACCAGATAAATTTTTAAAATAATAAACGAAAACGAGATTTGAATCCAATTAAAAGTAGAGAGAGTGAAATTGACAGGTAGGTGATGAGTTGGCAAAAATTAGATGTCGTGGCATGTATTCAATACGCATAGTATCGTAATGTCGTCGTTCGTGGGGGCTTGTCGTATTGCAGGAGCACGACATGACGGGTTAATCAAGTTGGGGAAAGTTGTATTAATTTTACAATATCTTTTCTTGTTGAAGAAAATATGTCTCAACCACCACCTTAGTTTAAATGGTTTATCAATCAAATTTAAGTTTCAATAGGGTGTGACAAAACTAATTATGAATACACATCCTATTTTTGGGCGGACTTCAAACTAACGATAATGTTATTATTATTATTATTTTTAAACAATAATTGCTTACCCAATATAGTATCTCTAGCATCTCTTTATTTATTTTTTTGAGTACCTCTAGCATCTCTTTTTATTCGTAATGAACTGGTTGGTACTCATAAATCTATGCATTTTCTTTTCAACTATCAAAGAAAGCCTTCAATTTCAACGCCTACATACCTAACCTAAGTAACTTTATTATTATTATTATTTTTTTTTTTGGTACAACTTTTTTGTTACTTGATTGAAATAAGAAACAGCATAATAATGTGCATTCTATTAATTAAGGGCTAAATTAAAATAAGTTAATATAAACATATTTTTTTTTGAACCAATAATATAAACATAATTAAACGGTAATCGTTGTATTAAAAATTGGCACATAGGCACTCCAAACATAACGAAACAACTTTGATGTAGGACTTTGCAAGTGATAATATTCTATTGTTAATTTCAAAAAAAATAAATATATTCTATTGTTAAATGTCATTCTAAAGTATAATGTTGTCAGTCGATATTGGTTTTCGATGAAAATTAACACCGAACCAATCCTATGAATTTGCTTCAAAATGTCACCGAACTGACCAGCCGATTAAGTCGGTAGGTTAGGTTGATTGGCTAAGTCCGTTAATTCATTTTATTTTATTTTTAATTTTTAATTAAAAAATATTCTTCATATAATTTTTTAATAAAGTTTTAAGAGTTAATTTTAACATTTTGAACATTTTAAATAATTTTTGGAAACACATTTAAATTTAAGCTAATTTTGTAATAATTTATCAATAAATCTAATAGTTTATATGAAAAATATTAATATTTTATAAAGTCGAGTTAACCGAACCGATCGACTTAACTGATAAATTTTTTTCTAACTAACACCGACCGACCGACTTCAAATCTTTCTATTTTGGTTGGTCAAATTGGTTTTCACGGAATGGATAAACACCCCTACAATATTTTGCAAGTACTTGATCACTAAGTGCACAATTTTATGCCTGAGTTTGTTAAGAATTCTACATTGTTTCACATTGAAAAAATGAAGATATATCCTCTCATTTATAATATGTATAGACTACTCAACTCATCATTAATCAATTTTCAAATGAAATCTTTAACTATATATATTTTTTTAGCAAAATACATCTTAATATTTAATATGAAATAAGAGCAATACTTCTTACTATTTAATATGAAATAAGAGCAATACTTCTGACGCATAGCCTAAAGGTATAATCATTGAGTTGTTGAGATGGAAATAAAGTATCTTACGGGCAAAACTAAAAGCAAAGTCATGAGAGTGAATGTCCAAAATATTGGTTTGTCATCCTTATCACGAGGGACAAACCCGTTTTTTCTGGCAAGAGGTAAGTTGTGTGCTCAAACGTAATTAGATAGGATTCGTGGTTGAACTTGGTGTGCTCAAATGTAATTCGGAAAATGAATATTCAATAAGTGGGCTCGCATACGATATGTTATTTGAAATGATTTTTGGTTGAGCTTATTCAATGAAGGGGACTCGCATTGGTTAAATAATCCATAGATAATATGTATATAAGATATGATAATCATCTTTATTGATTTGTGACTTTTTTGGTGAAACAAAAAAAATAAGTCGCGAGAGATTATGTCCAAGTGACATGTATCATACCAATGTAGAGATCCCTTGCAGGTAGAAAGAGGCATCATCTTGAGGGACATGTTGGAGAGATCTTCTTGTCTCACATTGGAAAAATGTGAAGTTCTGTTCATTTTAAAAATTGGTTTTGATATTGAATCTCATACTAATCTATTATGGTATTAGAGCCATTAAACTCAAACAGGTATTCAAAATTTTGAGGGTTGGCGTTCCGAATTGGTAACATCTTGATTATCTTATTTTTAAAGATCCTACCTTGGAAAGAGTGAAGACCTCATAACTATATATAAGAAATATGAGTTACTCCTCTCATTACCAATTGATTTTGAGGTGGAAACTCATATTATCATTTTTATTATTATTAATACATATTGGGGGAGGGGGATAAGTAATGACTCTCGGGATCGAACCTGTGACGCTAGTGTTGAACTCGTTTACAACCAAATAATGAAACCATTGTGCCACTGACCCATTCGATCTAAGAGATATCTTGTACATACATTTCATCATTTATGTGGATAATAATGTGTCAAATGGAATATGACTCATCAAACAAGTCAACAAGCACACATCACAACCTACTTGTTAGTTTTAAATTGAATAAAAAAAAACTTAACAAACGAAAATAAGTGTTAATTGAAATTAAAAATATGGACTCATAACTTTCTCTTTAATACCATACTAAACTATTGAACTAAAAAACCTAATTCAATAAATTACCGTAAATTTAGTTATATTAATACTATAGAAAAATGACAAACTTTTCAAGAGGTAACTTGTACATACTTTTCATCATTTGTGTGGATAATAATGTTTCACATAATTAATGTAATTATGTTAAAAAATATTTTTTTAAACCATATAAGAATAATGAATTTGACTAATAACAAATAAATGGTAAATTGAATGTCTAACACATTATTATCTCCACAAATGGGAGAAAGTATGTATACGCGCCTTCTGAGATGTTTTCTTAAAATAAAACAAGGGTAACTTCGCCCGTCCCTAGACTAGGCACCGGGAGACAGTAGCTTCCGAGAAGTTGAGGAATTTTGTTTACCTTTCAGAGATTGTTCGAGGGATGTGCAGCTTTTGGATGATCCAAAATCCTATAAAAGTGGTGACACCTTCAAAGCCTTTATTAGTGCTTATGTTTATTTTTATTAGTATTACTATTTTAATTACTAGTGATGAGCTTCCGTACCGTGATTCCTTACTTCTTTGTATCTTTCAATTATGTACTTGGTATAATGAGGAGATGATTGACAAAGGAATTTCTAATCTAGCAATGAAAGAGAGTACTTTTGGAAGAGTCTTAATTCCTCTATGATTTTAAAGCTCATAATTCTACTTTGGAAGGTTCTTCCTCAGTGATTGCTATGATGCTAGTGTTAACTTTCAAAACTTCTTCAATGTCAACTAATGACATTTTTACTAACTACTACTGTAAAGACCCGACCCAAAAGGGCTCTAAATAGGCCTTTACCCCAATGCATGCATTCAAAGTAAAGGACATTATGAAAATAAATTTCGGATTCCCAAGTGAAACAAAACAAAGTTCAATCTACAAACAGTAAAGTTTGCTGAAACCTGTCCCTGTCTCCAAGCACCTGTTTCAAAGCAAATACGTTTCCAAGCGTACACTCTGATCAGAGATTTCTTAAAACATTTGAAAACAATCCTCCATTCAATAAAAAAACAGGAATCCACAAAACATTCATAAAAATATCCTAGGGCTCGTGTGCCGTCACATGCATTCTGGGAAAAATGAAAGACAAGAGTCATAGAAATAAAAGACAATGACGACAAATGAGTTCCCATGATCTCGGCTCCTCCTTCACCATCCCTGTCTCGCCTCTTGGTTACCGTGGAAAACCACAAAATAAGGGTGAGTAACGAATTACCCAGAAGAATCCTCAACCGGGGGTACAATACGATGCACATGGTCATCAAGATGAGTGTATGCAAGCTATGAATATAAACACGAGAAAAGAGCACATAGCTTGAGTCCACACTTGGACCTCGGATGCCAACTCGTGGTCTTAGTCCGGAAATAAATCCACCACACCATACGCCCTATACGAGAAACAAGTCTCGCCCTCGGCTCATCTCTCTGTCGATCACGAAAGGTACACTAGCTCAAGATCCCGAGGAGCTCTCCGGCCGGCGCCAGTAATGAGCGTAAGCATGCACCGCGTGCTCTCGCAGACTATGGGGTGCGGGTCCAGTGGCAAAGTTGCCCATGTCCATCCACCACGCCTAACTAAATCTCGGATCGGTGTCACCGACATAGGGGTGTGAGACCCAGACACGTGAACTATGTCAACTTTGAACCACCGCACTTTGAGGCTAAGGAACCGGTCGTGGTAGGCTTACACCGAAGCGGTCCTTGCCCTAACAGTGGCAATCAAGGGCTACGGCCGAACACGTTGAGGACGTGCCGATGCCGGGACGAGGCAATGCCAAGTCATCATCCCGACCGTTGGGGCATTTAACGACCGCCACCCTCACCCAAGATTGCGGGGCCTACCGGTCGGGTTAGCTAAACCCTAACGGGTTCGGGGCGGAGAATCGTCTCGACGTCCCCGCCATGGATGCAAGATACTTTATGCATCGGGCCGGAAGATGCTACCTACGAATTCTAACTGCGCTTAACAATCAAGCAAACAATCCAATACGTGCTCAAAAGAATACAGCAGACCTAGCATGGTACTACTGAACAAGAATGAATATGAGCATGCCGTAACGGAACAACCTAGCATGGACTAACATGAAAGAACAACATACGAAGTCATGCCGATCAGAATTCGAGCAGAGCACCTAAACTATACATGTTGATAATCACAAACAAACATACAACATCAATCACATAGAACATCGCAGAGGTCCACACAACCCCTGTGAAGAAATCCTTACCTTGGTGGAAGACTTCTACACACAAATTCTCGAGTGCGAACACTTCCGAGCTAGCTAGCGAGAACCTACAAACATAGTAACAATCACAACAATAGCCCTAAAATATAATAAAAAGCAAAGAAAGCTCGACTCGGGAGCACTCACACGGGACGACGACACGAGGCCGGGCACCGCTGGCGGGTCGATGTACTGGATCGGGCGCTAGGCAGCGGCGCCGGCGCGCTGGCGCTAGGCGAGCTCTGAGCTCTGGCATCAGACGGGCGCTGGCTGGGCGTCGCGATCAGACACTGGCGAGCGACCGGCGGCTGGCGAGGGCGCTATGGCGCTGGGCGGCGAGGCGGACGCTGACGAAGCCGCCGACACGGGCGCGCGCGCGGGCGCGATTCGACGTCCCGCTCGCGAGCGACTGGCGACCCATCTGCGATGGCGATCGGGGCGATGGGTGGCTTCATTTCTTTGGGCTTGCGACGCGGCGATCCGGGCGTGATAGAGGCGGGTGGCGATGCGACGAGCTCGTTTCATTGGGCTTCGCCGGTGGCCGCCGCGCGATGGAGAGGGCCGGGTGACCGGACCGGCGTCGCGGCAGGGTGCGCAGATCTGCACGACACAGGCGTCTCGCTCGTCGCGGATCTGGGCCATTGCCGCTTTCGGATCGGGCGTCTGGCTCGGTGGACGGTGGCGGCACTGGACACTGCAACAAACACACACACACACAAACTCTCCTTCTTACCTTCGGCCAGCAAGAACACCCAAACGAGAAGATGAAGAGGATGAAGACTTACCCGGAATGATGATGGAATCTCGAGCTGCAAAGGGGATGAAGAAATCGGCAAGGAGAGCTTGGGAGAAAGCTTAGGTGCCACAAGATTTTGGAGAAGAAGATATGGCAAAACCTATTTTCTTTTCATTTAACCAAATGCACCAAAACTCCAAAATCCAAGGCTAACCATAAAATGATACGGACAGAGCAATAAGAGCACCTAATGTCTCAATTGGCACACATCCCCACAAGCTTTCCAGGAGACCCGGGTTCAAAACCCAGCTGCAACACAACTTTCCTTTCTTTTTACTTTTGCATCAAACCTTGCTCAAACCCTTCCACGAAGCCTCACAAACCTACATAAATCCATCCAATATTTTTAGCAACTAGAAAGGACATAAACGACCCCGACGGCCCGACAAATTACCAAAATACCCCTTGGGCATACGGAAGCGGGATGAAAAACAGGCCGTTACAATATTCCTCCTTTTTATGACTTTCGTCCTCGAAAGTCCTTAAGACTGGAATACTCAGATAATGCAATCTCATCTCGTCTTCCCGCTCCCAAGTGGCTTCCTCGGAACTCGACTCCTCCATCAACCTTTACTAACCGAATCTCGCGGTACGCAACGTCTTTGTCTCAAATGCAAGGATCCCCACCGGCTTCTCCTCAAGCTCAAATCCTCATTCATTTGCAAAGGCTCAAAGTCCACAATGTGCGACGGTCCGGTACATACCGCCTCAACATCGATACATGAAAAACATCAGGCATCACGACAACGACGGAGGTAGGGCTATGAGATAAGCAACTCGCCAATCCTCTCCAGAATCTCAAACGGCCCGACAAAACGGGGACTCAACTTCCTCGCTTACCAAACCTCAAAACACCACGCATTGGAGCAACCTTTAGGAACACATGCCGCCAACCTCAAACTGAAAATCTCGACGCGAACATCGGCGTAACTTTTCTCGCTCGCTCCGAGCCGTCAACATACGAGCTATAATCTTTTGCACTGCTCCATTAGTCAACTGCAGCAACTCGGAACCCAAAACCTGCCTATCACTAACCTCTTCCCAGAACACAGGGGACCGACAATGCTTGCCATACAAGGCCTCGAATGGAGCCATCGAATCGTCGATCGATAAGCGTTGTTATAGGCAAACTCCATCGAGATCTGAATCTTTGGTCCCAATCGCCGGGAAGTCCAACACACAAGCCCTCAACATATCCTCGAGAACTGGTTCACCTCTCGGTCGACCATCCGTCTCGAGGGTGAAAAGTCAGGTCTTTAAAGCGCACTCGGTGCCTAAACCCTTCTCAAGTGCTCTCAGAAATGAGAAGTGAACCGCGAGTCACGATCGGACACAATCCTCACCGGCACACCATGATATTGGATTATCTGTTCCAAAAACAAGCTCGCGCCTTTGTTCCACGGTATAAGTGTCTCTACCGGGAATGAAGTGTGCGCTCTTGGTCAACCAATCGACTATCACCCGATCTCGAGAGAACCTCCTCGAGTCCTCGGCAAACCAGAAATAAAGTCCATAGAGATATCTTCCCATTTCCACCGAGGCACACTCTGGTGTTGCAACAAACCAATCGCCTCTCGCTCGGGTGCTTTCACTTGTTGACAAGTGAGACACGGGTGACAAACTCTGCCACATCTCTCTTCATCCCCATCCACCGTAAGGTGCGCTTAAGGTCTCGATACATCTTGGTACCCGGGGTGCCAAGCAAATGGGGAATGTGGGCCTCGAGAGCAACTCGCTCGCAATCCTACAATGTCTGGAACACACAACCGCCTCTATAAGTCAACCCATCGTATCGTGAATATACGAAGTCAAAGTCTCCGTCAAGACTAACTCGTCAACCAATCTCTTAAGTGCGGGGTCACTCAAGCGGCTATCAATAATCCATTTGTCTAATCGATGGTCGAATCATCAATCGAGCTACCACGGCGGTAACCTCACCCAACAACACGGCAACCTCGGCCCACTCGAACTCTTTCCGCAATCCAGTGAGGAACTCAACAACGCCGAGTGTGCGGCGTCTTCCTACTCAAAGCATCACCACTACATTGGCTTTACCGGATGGTACAAAATCTCGCAGATCATAATCCTTTACCAACTCTAACCATCTCCTCCGCCTCATATTCAACTCCTTACGAATAAACAGATACTTGAGGCTCGTGATCGGTAAACATCCGAATCCGCTCACCATACAGGTAATGCCTCCAAATCTTCGGTGCAAACACCACCACCGCTAACTCCATATCATGAGTCGGGTAGTTCTGCTCATACGGTTTTGGATGACGGGAAGCATAGGCGATGACCTTCCCCAGGCTGCATCCACACACAACCTAACCCAAACTTGGAAGCATCAGTTTGTAAACTACGAAACCACTGTCCCCTCCGGATCGCCAACACACAGTCTTTGAAGTCAAACTACGCTTTAGCTCGGCAAATCTCTCATCACACTTATCGTTTCCAAACGAACTCGACACCTTTCTCGTCGAGACGGAGAGAGAGGCGAGGCTATGGCGGAAAAGTCCTTAACGAACCGACGGTAGTAACGCGCCAAACCAGTAAAGTCGCGTATCTCAAGAATCTGAAGTCGGCTTGGCCCACGAACTCACGGCCTCAATCTTCGCGGGTCCACGGCTATACCATCTCTCGAAACCACGTGGCCTAGGAAGGCCACCGCTCCAACCAGAAATCACATTTGGAAAACTTCGCATAAAGTGGTTTTCCTCAAAACCGCCAATACTCGCCTCAAATGCTCTGCATGGTCCTCCTTAGACCTTGAATAAATCAGAATATCGTCAATGAACACAATGACGGAAATTTGTCCAAAAATGATTTAAACACCCTATCCATCATGTCCATGAACTGGGTGGGGCATTGGTCAAACCAAACGACATAACCACAAACTCATAGTGACCATATATCGGACTGAAAGTCGTCTTAGGAATGTCGGCATCCCCGATCCAGAATCGATGGTAACCGGATCTCAAATCTATCTTGGAGAACACGGAAACTCCCGGAGGTGATCAAACAAGTCATCAATACGGGGCAACGGTACTTATTCTTCATCACCTTATTAAGCTCGCGATAATCAATACATAAGCGCATATAACCATCCTTCTTTTTCACAAACAGAATCGTGCTCCCCACGGGACACACTCGGACGGATGAACCCTCGATCTAACATCTCCTGCAATCGAATCTTCGGCCTTTAATCTGGCGCCATGCGATACGAAGCCTTCGAGATAGGGAGGGTCCCCGGCTCGAGCTCAATAGTGAAGTCAACCTCTCTCTTGGGGCAACCGTGTAACTCCTCAGAAACACATCCGCGAACTCCTGCACGACCGGCACTGATCAGCGATCGGCAAGGGACGGCTCTCCCTGCACAACTTGGCTAGGTAACCCCAAGCTCCATGAGCTAGCAAACGACGAGCTTTCACAGCTGACACCATTGGCGGGCAGACTCCACCTTGGGCTCCACGAAACTTAAGACTAGGCCGACCGGTGGCACGAACACCACTTCTTCCGGTGGCGGTCAATCAACGCGTGGTTAGCAGCTAACCACTCCATACCAAGGATCACATCAAAACCACTCATAGGCAGAACTATGAGTGTGGCTACAAGCAACTCTCCGGATATCTCGATCCGGCCATCCTTAATCTTTTCTCTAGCTAACATACTAACTCCCGAAGGAGTTGCAACAGATAACTCAAAACCTAGAGGCTCTAGTCTCAACTTAGCATGCTCAGCAAACAACACAGATACAAATGAATGCGTAGAACCAGAATCAAACAAGACAAATGCGCAGTGATCTAAAACAAGAAGCGTACCTGCCACAGCGACATCCGTACGCTCGGCCTCCTGACGGGTCGTAGCAAACACCCGACCGCCGCTGCTGCTTGCTGGTTGAGCCGCCATATTTGGTGATCACAAAAACGGGCCATGTGCCCCTCTCTACCACAACGAAAGCACAATCTGGGTCCAGTCTGACAAGCTCCATCGTGGACTTTCCCACAAGTGGCACATGCGGGAACTTGCCTGGGACCGCCCTGCTGGCGAGGCTGGAAACAGGCCGGAACTCTTCGCTGGTCTCGGTTCTGATACTGTCCTTGGCGGCGCTGGCGGCCTCCTCGGAAATGAAACTTCCTCTTCTGCCCCACTGCAGCTGGGACAGGACGCTGGACCGGAGCGGTAACAATCCGCTCAACAGGATACTTCCCATTATATATAGTGGCTAAGCCCGAATGACTCTAGCGTATGTCGTCGGGGCACGAGCTCGACATCCCGAGAAACACCTGCATCTCAAACCAGATATGAACTTTAGGATCTTTAACTCGGGGTGGCTATCAATCATGAGCAAAATATCCATACTCCGAGAACTTTCTCTCATATTCCTCAATAGAATCGTAACCCCTTGCTCAGTTCCGGAAAAGCTCCACCATCTTCTCTAGAGCCTCATCACCGATATACTTGACCTTGAATTCGACTTGAAGAACTCCCAAGTAGCGGTGGTGACCCACCGGTGTCTCTCACTCAAGGTGGACTCCCACCACCATCTCTCATTGTGCCTCCTAGTGCATGGGTTTGCACACCTCGGTCTCTGGATATCGGGGCACACCATGATCGGGAAGGTGTACTCCATATGGGCAATCCAACGGGCCGCTGCTAATGCATCCCCAGTGGCATCAAACTTCTCCGGCTGCCACTTCACAAAGTCCTTTAACCATCTACCAAGCTCCACTGCACCCTCTGCTACATCCGCCTCAAGGGCTACTTGCTCTCGAGGAGTGGGGTCTTCCTGCGCCCTGGCGATACATGCGGGTCACCGCTCGATCTGGGCTCGGGACTCTTCCCGGCTGCTTGGCGCCAACAAGGCACAGGTCTCGCCTCTGGTCACTCACTCAAGCTGCGACCATAAAAGCCCTCATAGAATCAGCCAACTCTCGCTCGGGAGCGGACTCACGGCGCTTCGATCGCCTCAACGCCTACTCTAGGGGCGGCGGGGAGCTGCTGGCGGAATGCCACGATCTCGGCTTGGGACGATGTCCCCTGCAGATGTCGACTGATCACGGTACCTCGTCCCGCTCTCGGACGTCCTCTCCCGACACGGGTGACGAGCTTCTTTGGCGATCTACACCCAAACAAACAACGAGTCGAACCGCTTCGTCCCCGCTCTACAACACTAAGCAAGGCATACACTAGATAAAAGGTATTGTAAATTCTTAACCCTTTTCTAAAACAAGAAACTTAAGCGCACTGATGGTCAAGCTTGAGTGCCGATGATAATGGGAAAACGACCTACAACAAAAGGTCGGGTCTACAGAATCTATGACTCTAAGCTCGATACCAATGTAAAGACCCGACCCAAAAAGGGGTCTAAATAGGCCTTTACCCCAATGCATGCATTCAAAGTAAAGGACATTATGAAAATAAATTTTGATTCCCAAGTGAAACAAAACAAAGTTCAATCTACAAACAAGTAAAGTTTCTTTGAAACACATCCTCGTCTCCAAGCACTGTTTCAAAGCAAATACGTTTTCAAGCGTACACTCACGATCGAGAGATTTCTTAAAACATTTGAAAACAATCCTCCATTCAATAAAAAAAACAGAATCCACAAAACATTCATAAAAATATCCTAGGGCTCGTGTGCGCTACATGCATTGGGGAAAAATGAAAGACAAGAGTCATAGAAATAAAAGACAACGACGACAAAGAGTTCCCATGATCTCAGCTCTCTCCTTCTTGACCATCCTGTCTCGCTCCTTGGTTACCTCGTGGAAAACCACAAAATAAGGGTGAGTAACGAATTACCCAAGAAGAATCCCCAACCGGGTACAATACGATGCACATGGTCATCAAGATGAGTGTATGCAAGCTATGAATATAAACACGTAAAAGAGCACATAGCTTGAGTCCACACTTGGACCTCGGATGCCAACTCGTGGTCTTAGTCCGGAAATAAATCCACCACACCATACGTCCTATACGAGAAACAAGTCTCGGCCTCGGCCTGTCTCATCGATCGTCACGAAAGGTACACTAGCTCAAGATCCCGAGGAGCTCTCGGTCGGTGTTGTAATGAGCGTAAGCATGCACCGCGTGCTCTCGCGCGACTATGGGGGTGCCGGTCCAGTGGCAAGCCGCCCATGTCCGATCCACCACGCCTAACTAAATCTCCGGATCGGTGTCACCGACATAGCATAGGGTGTGAGACCTAGACACGTGAACTATGTCAACACGAAACCACCGCACTTTGAGGCTAAGGAACCTGGTCGTGGTAGGCTTACACCGGAAGTGGTCCTTACCTAACGGTGGCAATCAAGGGCTACGGCCGAACACGTTGAGGACGTGCCGATCGCCGCCGGGGCGAGGCAATGCCAAGTCATCATCCCGACCGTTGGGGCATTTAATACCGCCACCCTCACCCAAGATTGCAGGGCCTACGGTCGGGTTAGCTAAACCCTAACGGGGTTCGGGGACGGAGAATCGTCTCGACGTCCCCGCCATGGATGCAAGATACTTTATGCATCGGGCGGAAGATGCTACCTACACGAATTCTAACTCGCCTTAACAATCAAAGAAACAATCCAATACGTGCTCAAAAGAATACAGCAGACCTAGCATGGTACTACTGAACAAGAATGAATATGAGCATGCGAGCGGAACAACCTAGCATGGACTAACATGAAAGAACAACATACGAAGTCATGCCATCAGAATTGTAACAGAGCACCTAAACTATACATGCCGATAATCACAAACAAGCATACAACATCAATCACATAGAACATCGCAGGTCCACACAACCCCGTAAGAAATCCTTACCTTGGCGGAAGACTTCTACACACAAATTCCTAAGCTGCGAACACTTCCGAGCTAGCTATCGAGAACCTACAAACATAGTAACAATCACAACCATAACCCTAAAAATATAATAAAACAAAGAGGCTCGGCTGGCCGGAGCACTCACACACGCACGACGACACGAGGTGGGCCGGGCATCGGGCGGGCGTGCCGATGTACTGGATCGGGCGCAGGCAAGCGCTGGGAGAGGCTGCGCGCTGGGAGCGCTGGGCACGGCAGACGCGCAGGCGGCGGCGCTGGGCGCGATGATCTGATACACGGCGCGAGCGACACGGGCGGGCGAGCGGCGCTGGGGCGGCGAGGCGCGACGCGGCGAAGCCGCCGACACGCGCGGCCGCCCGCGGCGCGATCGGCGTCGCGCTTAACGAACACTGGCGACTCTCGCGATGGCGATTCGGGCGATGGGTGGCTCGTTTCTTTGGGGCTTGCGACGCGGCGATCCGGGCGTGACAGAGCTGGCCGATGCGACGAGCTCGGCGGGCTGGGCTTCCCTCGGTTGGTGACGCACGCGATGGAGAGGTCGGGCGGCCGGACCGGCGCTGCGGCAGGGGTGCGCGACGGCGACGAGCGTTGCGCGCGCGGGAGCCGCGCGACGGCAGATCTGGCGCGACTGGCGCGTCGCTCGTGCGGATCGGACGGCAGCGGCTACTCGGATCGGGCGTCGGCTCGGCAGTTGGGCAGACTTGGACAGACACGCAACAAACACACACACACACAAACTCTCCTTTTTACCTTGGCAAAGCAAGAACACCCAAACGAGAAGATGAAGAGGATGAAGAATTACCGGAATGATGATGGAATCTCGAAATGCAAAGGGATGAAGAAATCGGCAAGGAGAGCTTGGGAGAAAGCTTGGGCGGCCACATGATTTTGGAGAAGAAGATATGGCAAAACCTATTTTCTTTTCATTTAACCAAATGCACCAAAACTCCAAAATCCAAGGCTAACCATAAAATGATACGGACAGAGCAACAAGAGCACCTAATGGCTCAATTGGCACACATCCCCACAAGCTTTCCAGGAGACCCGGGTTCAAAACCCAGCGGCATCACAATTTTCCTTTCTTTTTACTTTTGCATCAAACCTTGCTCAAACCCTTCCACGAAGCCTCACAAACCTACATAAATCCATCCAATATTTTTAGCAACTAGAAAGGACATAAAAGACCCTGACGGCCCGACAAATTACCAAAATACCCCTTGGGCATACCTGGAAGACTGGGATGAAAACCTGGGTCGTTACAACTACCAACTTTTTACGTTGAGATCTACTAGTCTTTTATGTAAAAGAGTTGGTTCGAAAGGTATCTCGGGTCACTTTAAAAGTTTATTGATTTGTCTTGGCTCATGTTATGGATAGAGTTCAAGATTCTCTTTCAAGTTTTCTTCTTCTTTTTTTTCATTTTGAGTTTTCTATTTAGGGAATAATGTTGTATGTTTTGTTTATTAATGAAGTATTCTGACTTAAAAAAAAATCCATCTAGGAACCAAAACTACCAGAGAGACTGAGATACGAAACCAATCTACACAGGCAACCTAGGTCGCGCAGGCGCTCAGTCACCCACACCGCGCATGCCACCTAAGTTGCACGGGCTACTTAGGTCGCATAGGCGCCCAGGCTGCATAAGTCACCTAAGTCGCACAAAGCCACCCAAGTTGTGCAGGCACCTTGCTTGCACAAGCCACCTAAGCCATGTAGGCCACCTAGGTTGCCCAATCACCCAATTCGCGCAGGCCACCTATCGGGTTTCACGGGTCTAGAACAGATCCGACCAGGTTGGGTGCGGTAGACCTGACCTTAGATTGGGTCAGGTATTATAGGCAGTATCGGGTCGATCAGACCTGGCTCGGCTTTTTTTTTTCATTTTTACTTGTTTTCCCTATTTTTCTTCTTTTGGTGCGTTACTTTCAACCCCTTTTTACGAATTCTTTGTAGTAGGGGAGCTCGGTCCACACGTAGACATTTTGCTAAAAATAGCCATGTCTGTAAAACCTATAAAAACTCAATCGAAGGATCAATAGAGGAAATCTATTCAAACTCAAGAAATTGTAACACCCTACTTGATTCCCGTTATTGACTTGGGCATTAGAGGCTACGTGACAGGCACCACGTTGGTGCCCAATTTCTTTGTTTTGAAGGCACTACGTTTCTTACCTCAAATAAATTTCTAGTTGATATAGGACCAAATCCCGGGGTCAATAGTTGACGCCGTTTATGGAGATGATATGTGTTATATCCAGAAGTTAACTACGTGACGTCAAAATCCAGGCTTCGCCATGAATAGCGCTAGTTACAGTAACCATATAAACAACGGAGAGTTTGAAAATGAGAGAGCTCTTAGGACGATACCTACCCAACCTCACATGGAGAAAAATCCTACGATTCAGCTTGAATTCGCAATGAAACAGAGGCCAACTGTAAGGGACCGACCCGAATGGGGCACTAAATGGGCTCTTACCCCAATGCATGCATTCAAAGTAAAGGACATTTAAACAGACATGATTTCGGATTCCAATTAAAACAAAACATTCAAAATAATCCCTTTAAAAACTAGACAATTTCCCTAGAACCTGTCCCTGTTTCCAAGCACCTATTCCAAGATAAATACATTTCCAAAGTTTACTCTGATCAGAGATTTACTAAAAACCATTCAAAACCTATTCAGATACAAAATGCTTTGGAATCCACAAAACATTTACAAAACATCCTAGGGCTCAGTGCCCGTCACATGCATTCTGTGGGAAACAAAACATAAAGAGTCATAATACAAAAATCAGAGTTGGAAGACTGGGCCCCATGATCACAGCTCCTCCTTCAGCCATCCTGTCTCGCAACTTGGTTACCTGTGGAAAAACCACAGTAAGGGTGAGTAACGAATTACTCAGTAAGAATCCCCAACCGGGGTACAATACGATATACATGGTCATCTCGATGAGCGTATGCAAGCTATGAATATAACCACAGAATAGAGCACATAGCTTAGCCCACACTTGGGCCTCGGATGCCAATTTAAGGTCTTAGTCAGGAATAATATCACCACACACGATCCAATACATAAGTCGCGCCTATACGAGAAACAAGTCCCGGCCTCGGCCTGTCATCGTCGACGAAAGGTACACTAGCTCAAGATCCCGAGGAGCTCTCCGGTCGGTGTATTTGTAATGAGCGTAAGCATGCACCGCGTGCTACTGCGCACCACCATGGGGGTGTCGGGTCCAGAGGCAAAGCGCCCATGTCCGATCACCACGCCTAACTAAATCTTTGGATCGGTGTCACCGACATAGGGGTGTGAGACACGGGACGGGTAAACTATGTCAGCCTGAACCACCGCACCTAGGGCCAAGGAACGGTCGTGGTAGGCTTACACCAGGAAGCCGTCCTTGCCTTAACAGGTGGCAATCAGGGGCTACGGCCGAACACGCTGAGGACGTGCCGACTGCCGGGGACGAGGCAATGCCAAGTCATCATCCCGACGGTTGGGGCATTTAACGACCGCCACCCTCACCCAAGATTGCGGGGCCTACCGCTTGGGTTAGCTAATCCTCACGGGGTCGAGGGGACAGAATGACTTGCTCGACGTCCCTGCCATGGATGCAAGGTACTTTATGCATCAGGCCCGGATGATGCTATCTACCTACAACTCTAACCTGCCCTAGCAATCAGCAAACAAATCCATAAAATCCAATACGTGCTCAATAAGAATACAACGAGCCTAGCATGATACTACGGAGCAAGGAACAGATACGGGCATGCTAGAAAGAAACAACCTAGCATGGATTAACATGAGAATTAAATCAGGAAAATCATGCTAATCGGGAATTCAGAATAGAATACCTAGCTACACATGTCAATAAACACAAACAAGCAGTCAATCAGCAATCGCATAATATATCGCAGGGTCCACACAACTCCGGTAAGAAATCCTTACCTTGGTCGGGGACGATTTGACACCAAAACCTAGGTGGCGAACGAACCCGAACTAGCTATCGAGAACCTATCAATCACAACAAAAATCAGACAATAGGCCTAAATATAATAAAACAAACAAGGCTCAGCTCGGGAGCAACTCACGAACGAGCCGATTGCACGAACGGGGCAGCAATGGGGCTAGTTGGGCGCGCTGGGGCGCAGGAGTGGGCACGACGTGGCGTGGCTGGCTGCGTGACGGCAGCGGCCTGGGGAGCGAGCTGCGCGCAGACGAACAGAGCGTTAGCGTGCGGCTCTTGGCTGCTGGCGCGGCGACGACGCGCGCGCGACGGCGCGCGGCAGATCGGGCGATGCGGCACGACTCGGAGAGCAGGGGTTCGGGCGACGCGATGCGGCTGGGCGCTGAGGCGAGCTTCTGCGCGCGTGCGACCGGGCGAACAAGGACTCTATTTTTTGCGCGCGAACAGGGGCGAAGGAGAACCCAAAATCGAGCGATCCACGGGGATTCGACGAGCGATGCTTTGATGGTGAACTCCCCTACACTAGCTGCACAAAACCCATACCTCAAATTACCTCGACTCGGCCGGAAATGGCGAAGCCCGAAACAGGGGAGAAAAGCTCGAATTTTGGAAGAGAAGAAGAAGAAGAAGAAGTACCTGCTGCTTGGGGGGAAAGAATGGGCTTCGAATTGGAGAAGAGGAGCTCGGAATTGACCGGTCGACGAGGGAGAAATTGTTGGTCGGTCGGAGAAGAGTAGCGAAGAAGAAGAAGAGAAATGGGGAAGAAATCGGGCGGAATTTTTCCTTTTAAACCAAAACTCAGCCGAACAAGCTTATATAAATGCTGGCGCGTTTAGAAGCACAAGAGCGCTTAGTGGCTCGATTGGCAGCGACGCTTGCCTAGCTTCCTACGCGGCCCTGGCTCGAATCTCACTCGACGCGCTATTTAATTCCTTATTTATTTCCACATTCTACCAAGCCCAAATGCCTTCACCAAAATTCCCGATCCCAATTAACAATTTCATAACCGGCCCTGTCGGCCCAACCCAAAATTACCAAAATGCCCCTAGGCCTCCCGGGAAGACCGGGATGAAAATTCCGGGCCATTACACCAACAATGGAGAACCCAGAGGACCTAAAGGTGGCAACGTTCAAAAGAAAGGTGCAGGAGATGGCTAAAACCATCAATTGGCTACAAGAATTGATCGACTGACCTTATATAGCCATGACAACAATTAGAGATGAACAAGAACTTCGACAAAGAATCCACTCAAATTGAGGCGGAACCTCAGACCAAGGGTGAAACCAGAGCAAAAGTGTGACCTCATCCTCGAAAAAAAGCCTGCTACATGGTAAAGACATTCAAGCTGCTGGGAGAACTGCTACTGCAAGGTCGAATGCCACAATAGATAGATAAAATCATGCCGGTTAAATTTTGAGACTTCACTCAAAGGCCCCCCTTTTCGTGCGAGACACAGCCAAAGGGAAGGCCATAATAATAGAAGAACGTACCAAGGTCACGGCTCTTCGTCAAAGCCCAAAAAAAAGATTAGCTTTTGGAATGAACAATAGAAGAAGGGAGCACTGCAAGCCTACTCAGACCTCGTCACGAGTCGAGGACTAACGCTAAAGAACTCGACTTATCTCAAACAGGTACCTTGCTTCTAGGGTAACCCGGTAGGTTACGAAGGCTGAAAAAATTGCCAAGTCAACCATTGTGACAGTAAAGGAGTCAGATTTAGGGACAGACCTCAAGGCCCCAATCAACTTGCGGAGAAAAGATCTTTAGGACCAGGAGGCAGAAAGCCAGCCATGGTCCGCTGAGCTTTGACAGCTTCTATACAAGTTGCGAGACATGCAAAGATTTCCAGACAATGATGGCCTCGACTTGGACAACTTAGTAGACCAAGTCGACCCACCCTTTACTACCAACGATGAAGGCGTACAATGAATCCAAAGATCCCGAGGACCACTTAGACACATTTCGATCGTGGATAGAGCTTCACGGAGTCTGAGATGTAATCAATTTTCAACTGCTTTCCTTAACTCTCATAAGGCTAGTGGAACGATGGTTTTGGCAGCTAAAAATGAAGTCAATTAAGTCCTTTAGAGAGTTTGTCAGAGTTTTCATCTCCCAGTTTCTTGATGGGTGAGATCAGAAAAAGACAGTCACCCACCTGCTGATTATAAGATAAGGGAATCAAAAAAGTTTTAGAGAGTATGTGACTCGCTTCAACAATAAGGCACTACAAGTGGAAGGTTATACCGATTGAGCAGCGCTCACCGTCATCGTAGCATGGCTAAAAGATGAAAAATTCTTGTGATCCCTGGGAAAAAAAGACTTCTACGACCTACGTAGAAGTGCTCCCAAGGAGAAATGAACACAACCAAAAAAAGAGCAATGGATAGATCGACTGGATCAAAGTCGAAGAAAGCCTCAAAAGAGCACCTAGATGATCATCCCGATGACTGAGAGAAGTTGATAACTCTCAAATAGAGGGTATTTTAGGCTATCTTAGTTTTCATTATTTTAGAATTAAAAGGGAAAAACAAGCGCTAATAAAAGGAATGCGATGAAATAACTTAGAAATTGAACATTCATCCATAGAATAGCATCAAAAGCACAAATTCACGTTTATAGCCTAAATCTTGAGGAAAGTGTGCTTAATAAATGCTATTGGCACGACTTATTGAGCGACACCGCAGGAAGGACAGCAGCGCGAACAGTGACCAAGCAAAGCAAAAAGGTGCATAACTCAATAGAAAAACACGTTCGAAAAAGACACGTCAACGAGGAAATAATCGGAGAATCAATCAAGTAATCAGGACAGCGTCAATCAAATAAATTCCGATGAAAATCAAGGAATTTTGCATTTATGAAGATTGCACAGCTCACCTCGACTTTCCGACCAAGTAATCCAAATCTATAAATACCAAAGCAAAGAGTCGAGAACGGTGAGCTGGTCAATTGGCCATGAAGTTTATCGTGAAGAGAAGCAAGTGGTGATGTCGTAAGAGCCGATGACAAGGGGACTACACATTCTCAGCCGTTCCAATTCCAATTTTACTATTTTTATTAGGAGTAGTTTATAGTTTTAAACATTTCTTAAATGCAATAAAATCGTCTGATTTAACTTCTATGTGATGTTCATTATTATGGCTGTGTTATAGGAGTTTATGTTTGCTAATCTTGAATAGACGTATGCTAGGAGCGTAGATCATCGAGTTTTACACTGCTGCATGTTAATTTATATATATATGTGTGTGTGTGTGTGTGTGTGTGTGTGTGTGTGTGTGTGCGTGTGTGTTGATTAGCTACCCACACATGTACCTTGTGATGAGTCGAAAGAGGAACTGCATGTTGACCCAATATGCTACATTAAGTTGTGTGAACATCTGTTCACTATTTAAAGTGTTAGGAATAACCTTACTAGTGTTTCTGTCGCCATGTACGAAGAATGGCGTTCGCAACGGAAGTTGTTCTTGCTATAAACCATTAAGTACGGAAGTACTTATTTGTTAGGAAAGCAAGATGCTCTGTGTCTAGCCCGCGCGCTTAGTATTTTCTAGGATTGATTAGTTAGCATAATTCATTACATTCATTAGCATATTTAATTGTTTTCTGCATTTTATTTTACTTATCCAATTACAAAACAAAACCACACCAACTCATACAACTCAAGCTTATTTATTTTTCTGCACGACTCTAACTCAAACCATATTAGCTCTAGACATCAATCTCTATGGGATCGATAAAATCATATACTTATTACTTGCTGCAATTTTCGACCGCATATACTTACGCGTAAGTGATTCCGAGTACACTTAGCATAAGTCAACTTATAATTAATTAATGTTCAATATATTAGCACTAGAATCGCATAATTAAAAGTCTGGTTACAAAGGGCTACAACGGTGTAAATTCGACAGGTAAACTCTTATGATAGTGCCGGTGGAACAAATTTTGATGGAAATTTAGGATAAGGAAAGGCTTAAATGGAGGGCCAAACTAAAATTCGGGTTGCATCAACGCTACATGAAAAAATACTGCATGTTCCATCGGGACCAAAATCATGCTACGTCGGACTACTATGACTTGGAAGAAGCTATCGAGGACCTCTTTCAAAAGTGACACTTGAAAGAGTATGTCGAGGATAAATGGAAGCAAACTGAGCGTCCTAGTAAGAAACAAACACACAGGGGGATTCTCCCCCTCCTCGAAAGATCTGCACCATTCTGGGCGGTTCTATAGGGGGCACCTTTAACAGGAAAAGGAAGGCTAGCGCCAAGAAGGCACATGAATGGGCTAGCCCCAAGGAGGTACGAATCATGGAAGAAATAAATGATGCCATCTATCTTTTGCCCAATGACGCGTGTAAGTTACACCAACCCCACCATGGCGCGTTAGTAGTAGCTTTAACGGTGGCCAATATTAAAGTATGGAGGATCCTAATTGATGGTGGGAGCTCAGCTTATGTGTTATCTTCGCAAGCCTACGACGCTATCAAACTTGGGTGTGAGAAGTTAACTCCCAGTACAACCACATTAGCTAAGTTTGAAGGCAACACAATTTAGCCCGAAGGAAGCATAGAACTTTCTGTAACCTTCGACGAAGGCGACCATAAGGTATTAACATTTGTAACAGTTTTATGGTACATGATAGTTCCACGTACAATTCTATTATAGGAAGATTAATAATACACTAGCTCCGAGCTGTGCCATCAACATAGCATCAGATGATGAAATTCTTAAATTTGACAGGCATCGACTGCATACTTGGAGAATTATTGACCCCTAAAGAATGTTATTACATAGCCCTCTGAGACGTAGTGACTCTAGCAGAGGTAAAGATGGTGGATGTTGACCTAAAGATCAATACCCTAGGAGGGGCCACGTCCCAACAATTGGGTGTGGCACTCGAGAAAAGATACCCTACTGGGATGTAAACAAGCTTAAGCAGCGAACTACTAACCCTAAAGTGAATCACCAAAGAGAGCTAGTGGAACAGTTGGAAGCGATCAACTCATCATCCGATGACCAAGTGTCCCAGATAGGGACCAACATGAGCCCTGAACAACGGGCAGAGCTTATAGCATTCCTTCAAAGAAACATAGATGTTTTCACATGGTTTATTAAGGACATGCCGAGAGTAGATCAGAAAATCATGGTACACTACTTGAACATCGATAGGGATCACAAGCCTATTAGACAAAAGTGGAAAACTTTCAATTACGATCTAAAAGAGGTAATAAAGGAGCAAGTGAATGAGCGGCTCAAGAAAAAGTTCATTCTGGATATACATTACCTGGAATGGTTGCCCAACGTGGTGTTGGTTAAGAAACAAAATGGGAAATGGCTCGCATGCATCGATTTCACCAACCTCAACAAGGCTTTCTCTAAAGACAACTTCCCTCTACCACGAATAAACTAGCTAGTGGATAGACTTCTTGTCATGAGGTTTGACGCTCATGCATGCATGTTCAGGATATAATTAGATCTGAATGCACGCTCCAGAGTAAGAAAAAAACCTCATTCGTAACTAGCTGAGGTTCGTATTGTTACAACATCATGCAATTTGGTTTAAAACATGCCAGTGCAACCTACCAGCTTTACATTAATCGCATGTTCTCGCATCTTATAGGTATGAACAGGAGGTGTACGTGAACGACATACTAGTGAAAAAAGCAAGTAGGCAAATGAGCATTTGGGTGATCTGTCCCAAGAAGCTGAACACAAGCAAGTGCGTGTTTGGAGTAAAATTTAAAAAGTTCCTTGGCTTCATGGTGCACCAACGAGGGATTGAAGCCAACCCAAATAAAATTCAAGCAGTGCAGAAAGTAGAACCACCCTAGATGTTAAAGCAGCTCCAAAGCCTCAATGCGAAGGTGGTAGCACTTAGTCGGCTGAGCTACAGATAGGTGTGAACTATTCTTTAAAGCTTTCAAAATAAAAGGGAAGGTCACCTTGATGGAGGAATGTGATGTAGCCTTGAGCAATCACAAAGCTTATTTAAGCGCAGAACTGCTGTTATCCAAACCCATCCCTGGCGAGGATCTATATCTTGTTGGGAATATGGGGTAGGAACATGCATGTAGCGCGACGAAAGTGTGTGAATAATAAAAAATTTCACAATAAGTAATCCAATTAACTTTGATTAATCTAATTAATCTAAATGCAATATCTTAGGTGATTGACATGTTATTGGAAAAGAATACTTACATTGACTGTCGCCCCTAATCAAATCTGGCGAGTCTTTTTATTGACCAAGATCAACTATTCCCCATGGAAAAACTTGAATGATCTCTTCCGTTCTTCCAGGCTATGACTTCTTTGCTACCATTGAGTGCTTGGTGGGAAGCCTTTAGAGAAGGGACCTAAAAAAACTTTGTTAGAATAGTTTGACTATAGAGGAGAAAAGAGATCTCAACTTTCAGAGAGGTTTTTCAATTTAGGTTACTCTGAAAGTGGGTGGAGTGATGTAGGCTCCAAGTAAGAACTTTCTGATGTGGGACAAAACATTATTCATTTTTCCTATTTAATTTTTGAAAAATTCATATTTTGTTTTATTTATTTTAATTGATATTTATCCAATAAATTTCAATTCCATAATATATCCAATATATTACAAGTAAATAAATATCTAATTAATATATCCAATATATTAATTATCTACTTTAATAATTATTCAATAATTATTAAAAACAAGGGTTTTTTTTATGATGACAATTACATTCTGTCTTTTATTTCATGCATTAATTCAATGGACTAAGTGTGTATTGTGATCACAACAGCTGAGTTTGTCATATTTATAAATTCAACTTAATTATTAAAGAAAAATATTCATAAGCATAGATAATTTAATCTATAAATATACTTTTATTTGAAAATTAAAAGGATTAATAAAGAAAAATAATATTAAAAAAGAAAAGAAAAAGTAAACAAAATGGAGATCGGGGAAATGGGGATGAAGAATACATTCCCCGTCCCCGACCCCGAAGAAAATGGACAACCTTACGCACAGGCCACCTAAGTCCCGCAGGCCACCCAAGTCGTGCAAGTGCCCTGGCCGCTCAGGCCACCTAAGCCGCGCAGGCACCCAAGCTGTACAAGCCACCAACGCCACATAGGCCACTTAGGTCATTCAAACACTCAAGTAGGCCACCCAGGCCGCACAGGCCACTTAAGCCACACAGGTCACCTAGGTCGCCCTAGCACCCAAGCCACACAAGCCACTTAGGTCGCCCAGGTGTTTAGGCTGCGTAGGCCACCTAGGTCGCCAGGCACCCAAGTCGCGCAAGCACCCCAAGAGCCAGACCCCCCTCCCCCTGTCGGGTTTGGCAGGTCTAGAGTAGACTCGACCAAGTCGGGTGCAAAACAAACCTAACCCAATTAGACCCGACTCTTTTTCCATTTTTTATCTGTTTTTCCTAATTTACGTAGTGGGGGAGCTCTGTCCACACTTAGACGTTTTGCTAAAATTAGCCACGTTCGTACAACTTATAAAAACTTAGTCAACAGATCAACAAAGGTAAGCTATTCAAACTCCAGAAATTATAACTCCCTACTCAAATTCCTTATTACTTACTTAGGCATAGGGGGCCACGTGCACGCACCACACTGGTGCCCAATTTCTCTGTTTTGCAGGCATGATGTTCCCTACCTCAAATAAATTTACAATTGATACGAAAGACTAAATTCCAGGATCAACACTTTAACTAATCATCAATCAAATTGCAATAAGTTATAATACATGTTCTACAGTAAGCATGAATTATAATTATAATTGATATGTCATATCAAAATTTAAAATTTTGGATATCTTTACCGAGGGTTAGTGGCGCAGTTGGTTATCTTATTTTGTATTAATCCATTTCAACTCCACGATTACGAGTTTGAACCCGAAAATCGATATTTGGCTCTCATATTATTTAAGAGAAGTTGTGTGCTCTATGTAGGATTTGTTGGTCCATATTCTTCCATTTGCACTAAAAAAAGAATCTATTTAAACAAATTGGATACATGTGTAGCCGCCTTTAAGCCAAACAAGTCCAATGTAATTTATTTAATAAAGTGGGTAAAAAATGATTGGGACTGATTCGAAATTTAAATTCTTTCTTGAAATTTGAATTAAGAATAAAGAAAAGGTGAGGCGTTCATCCATCTAATTTAAATCACTCACTCATGATCATCATTCATGTTCATGATCATCATTCATGTTTTGGTGTATAATGATTATATTCCAACACAAATTAATATAATAATTGGCTCATTATTATGTGTAAAGTTCAATCTCTATAAAGATATTATATTTATATCTTCATCTAAAAGATTGCAAGTTAGAAGAATGTTTTGATGTACAATGATTATATTCCAACACACTGATACTATTATGAGCTCATTATTTATGTGACAAAGTTAAAATTGGATCAAGATAATGATATGTATCTTCGTTAAAAAAAAATTAGAATCGAATTTATTAATCTCATATATTGATTTAAATTAAATAAATAAAAGCTCAATAAATAAAATTGTGTAATTGAGCTTCCTATTGATGGAAATAATAATTGAAAAAGGTAATCGGAACAACCCATTGTGAGGATAAATGAGTTATTCTCTTTTTATTATATTATTGTTTTCTTTCTTTCTTTTTTATCAATCTCAATAACTTATTCTTAACTTGGCCATTGATTTCAAAAAAAAAAAAAAAAACTTGGCCATTAGTTACATCAATTTTTTAGTTAACTTTTTAATTTCATTAAATCATATTCCTTCTATATTGAGATAAGTTTTGTGCTTTTTCCTCACTAAATTCATATTAATTTTCCACTAATTTTAACAAATAAAAATATTACGGCTTCAAACTAGTAAGTATAATAGATAACAGATAACAGATTCAATGATATGAATATATATATTTAATAATTAAGAAGTCATGAATTCAAATTACCTACCCTATTGGGAGTTGAACTAAAAAAACTCTGTTACAATGATAAATGTGGTCAAGTTTAAGATGCAATTCAATGAATTAAAAGCTATACACATTTGATTCGAGTGGAAAGTAAAAAAAAGTTATTGACAATTTAAATGTTTCATTAATGGAAAATGAAATTGCCTTGTAAGAAATTATTTAGAAAATAATCACAATTTCTAAAAATCAAAATGAATGAAATTAGATGTACAAAGTGGCCTAAATATAGTTTTTTTTTCAATAAATTATTATTAATAATAATTACAAATTCAAATTCAAATGTTTCTTAAAATGTGATAAAGAAAGGAGGATCGTTGTTTTGTTTTGTTTGTTTGTTTTTTTTTTTTTTTTTTTTTTTTTTTTTTTGAGATAAGGATCGTTGTTCTTCTCCAGTTCTCCTCCCCAAAGATTGTTTTTTTATTGTAATTATTTATATTTTGTGGTGCTTTTAATAAATTTAAGTAATAAATTATCTGAATTTTCAAAAATAAAAAAAAAACAAAATCATTATAAAAATGGATGTATTATGGGAGCCATACCTTTTATTTTATTTTATGTTATTTTTGAAAAGGGAAGCCATATCTTTTAGACAATCTGGTAGGGAGCAAAACGTTAGAAATTTCAATAACGTCTCTAAATTCGCTCATTTCCTCTATAGTACTGAATTAAAAGTCTTTCTTTTATAAGAGTGCAAACTTTCCATACCTTCACAATTTATTTAGTTTTTATGTTTGAAGGTATAGGTTCAATTTAATTTCTATATTTTAAAATTAAATATTTTTATGGGGATTTTGCATGTATAATAAAAAACAACAAAATATTTTTATAGTAGAAAATTTAAACTAATTCTGACACTGATTGATTTCACTAGTTGAGTTCTATCAGTGATTATAAATAATATGCTATAGATGAATTATTTTAGAAATTGCGCTGCAAATATAATACAAGAGATAGAATGTGTTACTGAAGGTAAATTCTTTTTTTTTTAAGTACTGATAATTAATCTAATTTTAAATTTTAATATACTGATGATGAAGTAAATAATTTTAGTTTTAACATAAATTTAATTTATTTTTTAAAAATAAATATAAAAGTAAACTTAAAAAAAAAAAGCATTATTGAAATGTCATGCATAAAACTGTTCAATTTGTAAATATAGAAACAAAATTGAAACTAGATTATAAATCTAAGGAACCAACTAGAGCATAGTTTTAAGGACATCTTGTTTAACTTAGTAAGCATGAGGTTACATGTTCGATTCCATCTTCTCCCCAATATTGTTGTATAATAAAAAAAAAATCATAAAACTAAGGACATAAAATGTAATTTTTCAAAAGTTAATTTCGGGTGTACTTACTTTAAAAATTTTAACCCCGAGATTACCATTTAAATTTTTGTTTTTTGTTTTTAAAATTTAGGCTTATTTTTATTCATATTTCCTACCATGTTCTTTCTTACATATGTATTTAACTTTTCTTAGAAAAGTACGTGAATTATATCCAAATTTATTTAAAAAAAAAATTGGACCCCGTTTGATAACCATTTGGTTTATCGTTTTTTGTTTATGAAATATAAGTCTATTTATACTCAAATTTTCTATCATATGCTTCATCTTTCCTATAATGTATCTGTATTTCTTTAAGAAAGTAGGTGAAGACTAACCAAATTAAAAAAAAAACAAGCTTTTGGAAGTTACTTTTTTTTGTTTACAAATTTTGGCTTTGTTTATTAAAAGATAGGTAAGATGTAGATATCCAAATAAGGAAAAATGTATAGTGTGATAGTTATTGTAGGCTTAAATTTCATAAACAAAAAACGAAAAACAAAATGATTATCAAATGAGACTATATTTTTAGTTTCTAAATTTGGTTTTGTTTCTAAAAATATAGGTAAGTGAAAGATATTCATATAAAAAATATATATGGTACAATAGTTGTTCTAAGCTTAAATTTAAAAAAATAAAAATAAAAAATAAAATAATGATCAAACAAGTTCTAAAATGCGGAAATTGAATCATTGTGATTGGTTTTCTTAAGCCAATTGAATACGAAGGTGATTTGAGAAGCTATGGTGTAGCTAAGATTGTGATGGAGATGTATGCAGCAAGAGCAAGAACCCGTGTTCAACGTTCGTCCACATATATCAGGTTGGATAAACAAGGAAAAAAAAAAGAAAAAAAGAAAAAAAAATCTTTCAATTATTTGCAGAGAGGGGGCTCCACTTCCTATTATTCCGATACCGATGCCTTTCAAAATACTGTCCAATCAAGTCCTTCATTTTCACCCTCCATCACTCATATTTGAACCCATCAATATTTTTACATTACAACTTCCTCCCTATAAATAACCCTAGTTTTCTTGTTGTCTTCGTAATATATAACTTTGAAAATTGGTCGTATTTGATCATTTAATATAGGTTGAGAAATAATTTCCCCCTAAGTCCATTCTCTTTTCAAGAGTATACCAATTAAAGTATACTTCTCAATTAAAGTATACTGGTAACATATTAATTTTAGGAATAAAATAGTGTTACGATATTGGGTAGTTTTACCGAATGGGTCGGTGGCGCAATTGGTTATTTGGTTTAGAGTTTATCCATTTCTATTCCACGGTCACGAGTTTGATTCTTGGAATCGGTATTTTAATCCCCTTTCCCCCAACTTGTACTAAAAAAAAGATATTGGGTAGTTTTATTTGATATTTATAAGATTTATTGGAAGATATATTTCATCTTTATTTATTTATTTATATATATATATATATATATTAAAAGTTAATGAAAAATCCGATGGTTCATGTCTTTCTAATAATTTGTCAAAAAGCTATGCTTTTTTAAAAAAATTATAGATTTTAAATTTTAAATTTCTAAATATTAAAGTAAAATAAATAAGTGGTAATAATAATAATAATAAAAGAAGAAAGAAAGAAGGGTTTTGTCTAGAACTAAGACAAATTTAGAAAGTAATTGCAAATGTAGGCAAAAGTGAGAAGATTAGCAAAAATAATTTCTATTTTTAATTAAAGAAATTTGTTTTAATATAAAAAGACAAAAATACCCTCGTTCCTTAATTAATACGTTTTAATGAATTAACATTTTTATCTCTTTTTACCTTCCCCTTCGTTGGTATGCGGCGCAAAAACCGTAACGGCTCAGTTTCGTCATCCGGTTCTCGAGGAGCTTCCAGTTGATTCGATGGTTCGGTTGGGCCGTTAGAGTTTGTTTGGACCCTTAGGGCATTTTGGTCTTTTGCTCCTCGGGCGGGATTTGTGGTTTTTTCAGGCTTCGAGGCGCTCTCCCGCCTTTGTCGAGGCTTGTTTGTTGGTGGCTGCGAGTCCCGAGATGTTTGGGCTATTCGTTTGGGAGTTCGGTTGTGATTTGGGTTTTGGGCAAAGTTATGGTTGTTTGGGTGTTTCCTTTGGAATTCGAGCCCGGGCCTTCAGTGTTGATTTGGGAGGTTGATTTCAGTGAGATTTGTTGTTTAGAAAGGTTGCTTCAGTCGGGTCTCGAAGGAGGAAGCTGGGAAATGAGATTTAAGGATTTTAAGGATTTTTGGAAAAATTGGAAAATGGATAAAATTGGATTTTATTTGGATAAGGTTGGAAAATAAATAAAAGAGAAAAAGAAAAAGAAAAATCTCATTTTTCCCCAAAATTCCCATTTCTCTCTCCTCCAGCCCGACCCCAGCCCCTGCCCACGCCCGAGCCCCCCTGGTCGCCCACCCAGCTCGCCCACGCCCGAGCGGCCCGAGCCCGACCTCACGAGTGCCGTGCGGTGCCGCGCCAGTTCGCCCTTACTACCTACCGCCTGCCCCGTCGAGTTGCTCGGTGTCGCCCGAGCCGCGTCGTCGTCGCGTCGCTCGCCCTCGCCCGACCCGCCGCCACTTCGCCGCTCGTCCGTGCCGCCGCGCGCGGCCGTGCCGAGCCGTGGCGCCTGTGAGCTCGTCGTGCCATCCCTAAGCGCCCCGAGCCCGTCGCGTCGCTGCGCTCGCCTCGGCGCCGCCTCCATCGTGCCGAGCCGCGCGCAAGGCCACTGCTCTCCCTCTCCGCGCGCCGCCGCCTCGCCCTGCCAGGCGTGCGTGACTCGCGCCCAGCGGCTTCCCAATGGAGGGAGCTGATTGATCTTGGGGAGCCACCGACACTCTGTCTTTTATTATTGCATTGTTTATTGGCATGTAGATGGACAGAGTCCTAGGGGAACATTGTTTAAAACGTTGTTTAAATTGTATTGTATGATTTTATATATACTGGCCAGGTGGTTTTACTTCGTTGGATGGTTTAAATGAAAACTGTTGATTATGTTTTAAGGGTTCCCCATTCTCATATGTTTTGAATGGTTTTTAAATATGAGCACTAAACCGCTTGATATCATATTTACTTGCATCTTTGAGTGAGAACCCGGTTTAGGACCATGTTTTGGGTCGGGTTCGTCACAGCTTGGTATCGAGCACGAGTCATAGATTCTGTAGACTAACTCGCTTTGTAGGTTGTTGCTCCCATGATCATCAAGACTCCACGGCCGCCAGGTTTGTCTGAGTTCAATTAAGCTAAGGGGTAAGAATTTACAATACTTTTCATCTAGCTTTTATGCCTTGTGTAGAGTTGTGGAGCCGAGACGAGCAGGTTCTGACTCGTTGTTGGTTTGGGCTTAGAGAGCAATCATGCCAACTTTCCCATGATGCAGCAGCTTCTTGAGCGGTGAGAGCCCCCGGTGTGGGCGGCCTTTTATGCTTTGTGCAGATCGCCCGGTGTGTCGATCGCACCTGCAGGGGGCAGAGCTTAGACTCCCGTAGGCCATTTGTGGCCCAGTTGTTGCTTTTCCCCTAGTGAGAGGGTGGAGGTGCTCGTGCAGATCGCCAGTGTGTTGATCGCACTTTGAGGAGCAGGACGCTTGGCATGTCCGACCGAGGAGTTGGACCGTTTGTATTGATGTTGAGGCCGCGTCTAGGGTTGTTTAGCCCGTTGGCCAGAGTTGGCCGTGGCAGTTGAGTTGCCTAGAGGAGGGGGTAGAGGCTAGCACGCCTCAGAGTGAGACTCTTTGAGCAGAGTGTGCTCTAGCCATGAGAGATTTTGTAACAGCCCAGTTTCCTATTCCAGTTTTCGAGGTGCCTTCGGGTCAAGTTTCGGTTATTGGTTGGGCCTTAGAGCGGTTTTGACCTTTGGGGGTATTTTGGTCTTTTGGCTCTCCGGGCAGGATTTGTGGTTTTCAGGGCTTCGAGGTAGCTCCTGCCTTTGTCGAGGCTTGTTTGTTGGTGGCTGCGAGTCCCGTGGTGTTTGGGCTAGTCGGTTGGATGCTCGGTTGTGGTTTGGGCTTTGGCAAAGTATTGGTTGTTGGGTGTTTCCTTTCGGATTCGAGCCCAGGCCCTTAGTGTTGCTTTGGGATTGGATTTAAGTGAGATTTTTTTATTGGAAAAGATTACTTCGGTCGGTTCTCGAAGGAGGAAGCCGAGAAATGGGATTTTAAGGTTTTAAGTGGATAAGGCTGGATAAATGAGATAAAAATCCCATTTATTTCCTTTTTTCCCATTTTCCTTTTTATTTCCCATTTTTCTTTTATTTTTCCCCAAAATCAATTTTCTCTCTCTCTCTCTCTCTCTCTCTCTCCCCGACCTAGCCCCTAGCCCCCACCCCTTGGCTCGCTTGACCCTAGCCCCGAAAGCGCCCATGGCTCGCCCAAGCCCAGCCCGAGCTAGCCCGGCCAAAGCTCGCCCGCGCCGTGCCAGCCCCCGCGCGCCCTCGCCCTCGCCAGCCCGAGCGTCGCGCGCCCTCCCCCTGCTCGTGTCGCCCGAGCTCGCCCAGGCCGTCGCGTCCCCAGCCCGAGCTCGCCCAGCTCGTGTCTGTCTGCACTCGAGTCGCCCAACCTCGAGCCGCGTCGCCCTGTGTCTAGCCCAGCTCGATCGCGCGTCCCTGTGCCCAGGTCGCGTGTCCCTGCGCCCGTGTCGCGCGCCCTCGCCCTGTAGCTTGCCGAGCCGCGCCGCGCGCGCGCCGCCAACCGAAGCAAGCCAGCTAGCGCCCGCGCTACCGCATGGCCGCTCGCGTCGCGTCCGCGCGCGCATGACCAGCGCCCCTCGCGCCCAGCGCCGGGCCCCAACACCGAGCAGCGCCCCCAGCGCGCCTACTGACCCCCAGCGCGCCCGCCCGGCCTTTGGTCGCCTAGCTCGTCTGACCACTCGTTCGCGTGTCAGCCGCGCCTCGTGAGTTGCTCCCGAGCCGAGCCCTGTTTATTTTATTATTATTTAGGCCTATTGTGTGATTATTGATGTGTTTGTTTGGCTCGATATAGGTTGCTCGGGTTCGATCGCAATTATTTTTATTGTGTGTTGTTGCCTTCCGACCAGGTAAGGATTTCTTACCGGAGTTGTGTGGGCCCTGCGATATTTTCATGATTATTCCTTGCTTGTTTGCTGACTGTTATGAGCATGATAATAATAGAGCAGCTTTGATTG